>OZ010795.1:410742307-412074807 GCA_963932465.1 Maratus speciosus | reverse complement strand
CTGTCGCAAGATAAATATTTGTAAGCATTTGAATGTAAATAATTTTTTAAACAGCAAAACCAAACATATCCTTATATATAGAGAATTATAAACCTAATATAAACCACACAATATATTTAAAAAACTATTGTTAATAAAATTTAAAAGCATACAATATATTCTATTAGCTAACTTATTTAAACTAAACTAAGAATTTAAATAATTCTAGAAATTTGATAATATATAGCATATAGCTATATGCTATAAAACAAAATAAATTCAGTAATAATATAAATAATTATTAAAAATAATATAAAAATTATTTTTTAATCAATTCTATATAAGATATTTATAAAATGAACAGGAAATAAAAAACATGTGGAAGTATATAGAAGGTTAAATGAAACTTAAATTCCCATTACTTAAAAAGCACAAATATAGAGTGTGGATTATGTTCAGACATCCATAAAAATCCAAAAAGTATGAATGTGGGACATTCAAAAACATTAAACCGATAATAAATATTAAAAGAATAGAGGAATAATAATAAAAATAATTACCCAATTTTAATGCATACAGTATAACTATATTTATATTAAACATACTTATATGTATATTAATCACTATAAAAATGGCATACTATTAGTAATTAATATGATATTGTCCTTAGTAAATTAAAATTTAATAACAAATAAATGTAAATTAGATTAATCAATAATTAAGCTAATTATAATATTAATGAAATTCTCCAATTACATATAAAATATCAAATCAACATCCATATAAAATACGTATAAAAAATATAGTAATAATACAAAAGCCCCCATTTTTTTATAATTAACCATTGCGTATTATCCAGACAACACCACCCTCCTCCGTACTCTAACATCTACCAACCCAACCAACCTATAATATTTTTTTTGTATTATTTTACAATTTTTTATTTTGTATAGATATTTTTTTATTTTATAATTTTTTAGTAATTTTGTTTACGCATGTGTTAATTTGTTTTAAAAGATCATGTAAGAAAAGTACTAATTGTATATCAATGAATATATGAATTTTTTTGGAAAACCATGATTTAATGCATCATAAATTAGTTTTTTAATATTATTGTTAATTAGAGGAGAAGAACATAAACATTTTATTCTATATAAATGATTAAGTATTATATTCCGAAATACAGAATGATGTAGACAAGATTTAAAATTTGTAAATGTATTAACTGTGAATTTAAATTCTTTACGTTTGTCATATAAATCTGTGATTGTTTTGTTGTCTTTTATTGTAATTTTAAGATCTAAGAAGTTAATTGTATTGTTAGATAAAAGGTTTTCCGTTAATTCCAAATTAGTGGGATAATCAACTGGAAATCGAGTAATTGCAGATTTATATATATATATATATATATAACACTGGCGCCCGGCTAGCCGAAAAGTACACACAATTTTAATTTTTTCATTATCAAAGAGAAAAAGTATTTTTGGATGAAATTTATTTGAAAAGTATAAATCCATATAATGGATTTTAAATAGATTTTTAGAAAAGAATTTTTAAAAAAAATATCACATCAATAAAAGTTTTTTCTAAAGAGAATTATAAAGTTAGTGTCACGGTTATCACAATTGACATTTGGATGCCAAAGAAAATTAAAAAGAAATATAATGCAGTTTATTTATAATCTTAAATTATTATCTTCGGTTATATTTTCATTATTTTTTTTATTTCTGTTTAAATTCGATTAAATCAACTAACTTAATTATAAACAATTTACGAACAGTAAAATAATATAAAAAGCTTGCATTTATTTTTTATAGTTAAACGAATATACAAATACAAGCTGCATTTTACGCTTACTTATTTTCCATGTTTACTTATTTTATTTGATGCTTATGAAATAAGATGAGATCGCTACATAGGCTTCAAAAACCAGATTTTTAGCATCAAGTTCCAATTTCTTTCACTACAAACTTTGCTGACATCAGAAATGTGTTTTTATCATTTATACATCACTTCCACACATATCATAAATTAAATTTTTGCCTCATCAAATAGAAAAAGTGTGATTTAACTAAGAAACATGTTGATCGATTGTTTAATAATAATAATAAATTAATAATATTTTTTAAAAAACTCTTCTCAACACCAGTAATTTGTTTGTTAGAATAATGATAATAAATATAGGCACAGCTACCACAATTGGCGGGTAAATTCCAAGAAGAAATTTAAAAGAAATCAAAATGAGTTTATTTAGAATCTTATACCGTTGTCTTTAATTACATTTTCTTAAAGTTTGTTTGCTAATTAAATATGATTAAATTTATTAATTCAATTATAAATAGTATACTAACAGAAAAATAATACAAAAAATAGTTATGAATAAGAATAAAACATAATAAAGGCTTTATTATCTATATTTGCCAAATGCTTCACACACAAAAATAAATAAATAAATAAATGTTTCACCGAAACCCAAAATTTAACAATGTACTTATTTAGAATAAGCATTTTACCATAAAATTATACATTTTAGAGATATATTTAAATATTTTTTTATTTATTTAAGAATACATATTATCTACTTATGCATCTATTATTTGTTTCTATATTGTGTTGATTTTTAAGTAAAAACTAAAGTATCTCTTCAGTATACAAAAATAGTCTAATATGAATAAAAACAACTGATGAAGACTCAACGTCCAATAGAATGGACATTTAAAAAAAAAAGTTATTTATTCTCTAAAATTTACATTAGATTACTTACACTGCGATTACATTTCATTGATACAACACTTAACATTAGATATATGTAGCATTAATATCAAAATACTTTTTAAAAATATAAAAAATAGCGTTAAAACTGTATTCTTACCTTTAACAGTCTTTATCTTGTTGCATGCAACTTTCAATGATTAAAATACATATTTAGTTGCATTTTAGATAGCTTTCATTACAAAAAGCTACCTATTGCAGCCGTTCGGAGGAAAGCGATTTCAAAAAATTTTGGTATATTTTTAACGATCATGACCTCCAGACACCGAAGCCACCCTCCTTTCAAAAGTTGATATATATATATATATATATTGGTTATATATATATATATATATATATATATATATATATATATATATATATACCTATATATATATATATATATATCTGATCTTTGTCACACTGTAACTCTCGTATTTATGAACCGATTTGGATGACACTCGGTGCGAATGTCTCGAACTAGTTCGTTGGCCAGCTTCATCCGCCATATTGTTTTAAAATGGCGGCCATTTAAAATTTAAAAAAAAACAATTAAAATTTGAAATGTGGTTCCAAAAAATGTAAAATTGAAAAATATTTTTTTCTTATGTGTTTGACCTTGATACAAAGATTCCGGAGCATTTTTTGTTTCGTCTATATCTTAAAAAATGGCTGAGTTATAGCACTTTGAATTTCTAGCTTGGCTGACATTTTTAAACGACCTGATTTTTATCACACGATAACAGGCGTATTTATGAATCGAGTTGGATGTACCTTGGTGTATACATAATACGTACTAATGTCTCGACCGAGTTCGTTGGCCAGCTTCATCCGCCATCTTGTTTCAAAATGGCGGACATTTAAATTTTAATTTTTTTTTTTAATTTGAAATCTTGTACCAAAAAATTGAAAATTGAAAAAAAATATTTTTTCCTTATGTGTTTGACCTTGATACAAAGATTCCGGAGCAGTTTTTGTTTCGCCTATATCTTAAAAAATGGCTGAGTTATAACACTTTGAATTTCTACCGGGGCTGACATTTTGAAACGACCTGATTTTTGTCACGCGATAACAGCCGTATTTATGAACCGATTTGGATGTACCTTGGTGTATACATAATACGTACCAATTTCTCGACAGAGTTCGTACGCCAGCTTCATCCGCCATCTTGTTTCAAAATGGCGGTCATTTAAATTTTTTTTTAAATTTATTATTTAAAATGAGGTACCAAAAAATTGGAAAATGAAAAAGATTTTTTTGTATGTGTTTGACCTTAATACCAAGATTCCGGAACAGTTTTTTTTTCTTCTATATCTAAAAAAATCGCTGAGTTATAGTATTTTGAATTCCTATTGTGGCTGACATTTTGAAACAGCCTGATTTTCGTCACGCGATAACAGGCGTATAAATGAACCGATTTGGATGTAACTTGGTGTGTACATAGTACATACCAATGTCTCGACCAAGCTCGTTGGTCATCTTCATTCCCCATCTTGTTTCAAAAGGGCTGCCATTTAGAAAAAAAATAAATTTTAAATTTAAAATGAGTTATCAAAAATTGAAAAAAGAAAAAGATTTTATATGTTTGACATTGATACAAAGATTCCGGAGCAGTTTTTGTTTCGTATATATCTTAAAAAATGGTTGAATTATAGCACTTTGAATTTCTAGCATGGCTGAAATTTTGGAACGATCTGATATTTGTCACGTGATAACACGCGTATTTATTAACCTATTTCGATGTAAGAAGGCATGTGGATAGTATATCGTAATGTCTCGACCAAGTTCGTTGGCCAGCTTCATCAGCCATCTTGTTTCAAAATGGAGGCCATTAAATTAAATAAAAAAAAAAAATATATTTAAAGTGAGGTGCAAAAAAATTAGAAATTAGAAAAGGTTTCTTTCTTAAGTATTTGACCATGATATAAGGATTCCGGAGCATTTTTTGTTTTGTCTTTATCTTAGAAAATGGCTCAGATATAGCAGTTTGAATTTCTAATGTGGGTGACATTTTGAAAAATCTGATTTTTTGCCTGCGACAGAACTTGTATCAACCAATTCCGATGTGAGTGAGCATGTGCACAGGAATTACTAAGGTCTCGACAAAGTTCACTCGTTAGCCTCATCCACCACATTATCTCAAAATGGCAGGAACTTCAAGATATCGCCGAATTTGGTAACCAAATATAAGCAGCTTTGATAAAACTGACTAATTTCGCGAAATTCTCATTCATAATGATTTAGTATTGATAAAGATTAGGATTGAATCTCCTATAATCGGTTTCCACTAAATTGAGCTTCGTGTGTTTGAATAATAAAAGCTTGCTTTTTAAAAATAAGGAATATGAAAGCTACCTCTTCCTCCCGGCACTGGCCGGAAGGACTTTTTTTTATTATTTCGGCATACAGATAGCAGCACTAGACTATCTTGTATAATGGACATCAAGTATTTACAAGTTCCAACTTAAATTAAATATTTTACATAAAAAATAAAATGTACAGTAGAATGGACGCGGGGTCTCAGGAAGTTAACTTCCGTAAATAAAAAATGAACTTTGAATACGATCGTAGACTTGAATGTAAAACAAACAAAATTGTTTGCTATTATCTAAAATAAGAAGCGTGGCAGTCTTATTTAATCCATGTTTCAAATATTCGATTACTAAAACAAGGCGGAGTTAACACTAAATATATTTTTGATCTTCTAAAGACTTTCAATATTAATGTTAAAAAATGTTTCTTTATATAAAAATTATCTGTGAAATAAATATTTAGCAAACATCGAGTGTTGTGTGCATATGCAAACTGTCACATTAGTATTCTTCACTAGAAATAAAAGTGGCCATTAGTTAGTATGAGTTTAAAAAATAGGAAGAATAAATACATCATATTTTCTCTTGTATGATAAAAACAATAAAGTTTTAATTATCATTAGGAAATAATTGAGATAAAAACTTGGTTTTTTGAAATTTCTAAGAATTCTTAATATACCTTTATTTTTCGTTGAGCAGCAGAAAATGGAAAGTCAAAGTCCAGTGAAAATATACAAAACAGACTAGCAACCCGCAGTACGGAGAAAATAGAGGCTCGCAGTGTTTCTGCATTTGAAAGGTTACTGTGCCCGCTAAATTCACAATGAAATGATGGCTGTTTATGGAAGTGATAATCCGTCATATGACACTGTTGTTAGATGGAAAAGGAATTTACAAACTGGCCACATGTCCCTCACAGACGATCCAAGATATGAAAGACGATCCCTCACGGACGATGTTGCCGCAGTGAAGAAAGTGGAGGACTTTATCCTATTACACCGAAGGGTAACTATCCAAATGATCATAAATAAGACTCATCTTAGTTATGGCAGTGTGTGGAAAATTATTCATAATTAACCTGGCTAACTACACATGCCAAGGTTCTCAGCACGATGGGTTAACATGTTTCTGATTCGTTTTCAAAACGAAACTCGGCACGACTTGTCAAGGGAAATGATGAATTTTTTGGAGCAGGAAGAAGACGATTTTTTGGCCGCCTGGCAACTAAGGGTGAATCTTCGATTTATCAATATGATCCAGATTTGGAGATTTGACACCACAAATGATATCATGTAAGAGATGAAACAATGAGTTTCAACCCAATCTGCAGAATACTTCAATGACGGCCTTGGAAATGGAAAAAAAAGCTGGAAGAAGTGTATAACTCTAGATTGTGGCTATATATAGAAATGTCTTAGAAAAAAAAGTTTCTATCTCAATTATTTCCTAGTGATAATTAAAATTTTGCGATAGCCCTCGTATGTTACAAATTACCAACCAACGTCCATTTATATTACTTATTCAGAATTTACGAAGTCCTAAAGTACATAAGTATTCAAATTTTGGAATGAATTTATTTTTTCGTATTTAAAAATTCATGTTGTTAAGTTATTCAGTACTTACGTATTATCCGTACGAACATGAACACCTGTAATACTAATTACAGGATTTTTTTTTTCTTTTGCATTGTAACCTTATAGCATTATTTACCTTATAGTATTATTAACCTTATAGTATTATAGTATTATGTAGCAGAAAAATTAAAAGCAATTGCAGAAGCATTTATATATAACTTCATAACATAATATACTATAATATAGATGCAGGTGAAGATATAGATGAGTAGTGATATTATATTCATAGATATAGTATATGATTAGAATATAAGGATAATTTTTTTCAGAGGGTATAACATACAGCGAAAATAGAACTCCCATGGTAATATGTTTTATATCTAAAATTAGTCCATGTGATGTTATGTGTTTAATAAATGAACAATAAACTGGTTTTTTTTTGTTGTTGTTTTAATTTGCTTTTATATTATTTACCATTTTTAACGTATTATGTATTTAATAAAGTTATATTAAACGGCATTGGACATTGACAACGTTAAACATCTTTCGCGAATGACAGCTATTTCTGACGATATAACACCCTGCCACTGATAATATGTAAGTATACTTTAATACACTGGAATATTATATAGAGAAGACTTTCTGTGAAGTATTGATGTTCTTAGTACTTGTTCTTACTCACAATAGTTTCTTTTGGTAGCTAAAATCAATTGATTCTGTAATACAAATATCAGTGGTAAAGAAATTATGTTTAAAATGTTAATTTTTTGCCTCTTAATAGTATGGAATTTTCTGGATCAGTAAATAATGCCTCTCTTATTTACGTTCGTATGAATATGGTTTAAATATATTTTACAAATTCATAAAATTTGGATTAATTAGAAAATTATAATCTATTTCAATTAATAATGAAAATGTTTTCATTCGGAATGAATCGTTTATAACACCATCGCATATTTTTGCAGGTATTTTTTATACACACAGTATAAAAAACTACGTTGGAGCTTCTTATCGAAATCAAAATAAAATCGGTACAATTGAAATACATTGTTAACTTATAAATAAACATGTGATTGATCTTGCATAACACAATTAAACAATCTTCTTTTTTTTTATGTGGGCATACTGCTGAATTAAATTATTCATTAAAAACAACAGAAGGGTATTCAATTATTCATTTTTCAGTATTAAATAACTCCTTTTAAACGAAATAGCAAAATCTATATATGTAAGTTATACAAGTATATAAAATCCTGTTCAGCTACTTTGTAGCTACATTTAGAGTATTTCTGAAATTTTCGAAACGTAAAACATTCAGGAATTCTACATTTTGATTATTTCAGTTACAAGTTACGATTAGTACGATTAGTTCAGCTCTCGGGCAATACAAATAAGAAAATTAAAAACTTTCTGTGAGGTAGAAATTAAATATATATGTATATATATTCTTCTTTGTGACTTTCTAATTTTAAGTTATCCTTTTCTATCTCAACAAATGTCTTTTAATGAATGACATATGAATGATAATGTTCGTGAAAAAAATAATAATTATGAGTGAGAATAATAAAAATAATTAAGTGAAAATATATAAAATTTTCGTTATATTTTATTTGCTGATATTAGATCTATAACGTGTAAGAGTGATTTTCCAAAAACGGAAAATTACGTATCTTTGTAGTCTTGTCTACGTATTTTTATAGTTACAAAAAAAAAAAAAAAAAAAAAAAAAAAAAAAAGAGGTAATATGAACTATCAATATTAGTTACTTATACATGTAAACTGTTAATGTTTGCTTATTAAAATTGATAGATAATTAAAAAAATTAATTTGTTATGTTCAAATATTCCATTTCGTTCCCATCATTTATGTGGAGAAAAAAAGAATTTTCTGTATTGTGCATGTTTATAATGATTTTTTGAAAATTCCATTAAAGATAATTACATTAATATTTAACCATATATTTTTATTACTATTTTCTTCAATGAAAGAAATTGAGATATATTTTTTATTGTTATTCATATATATTGACATTATTCCACAGATTACAATAAATTTGTCCATATTTACTCTTAAAAGAACAGTTCATTCACTATAAAGGACAAGGATAGTTTGTACAGGAGTAAATTAGTAAAATCTTTGTGTGTTTAGCTCAAGAATATACTTCTATAGCTATCACATGGTTTTCAAATACAATTTCTAATTAAGTGTTTTTATTACTTCTCATTCACTCAAGTATTATAAATTTAATATAAGAAAAAAAATATGTTTTTCGGTTAATATATTTTTCGAAATCTGTTTCAGAAAATATTTCGAAGTTGAAACTAAACGTAAGCTTAATTATTTTTATACAAAGTGATTTTCTTTATTATTTCATCATTCCCTCAGAGTCATTTCTCATAATTTTCATATATGAAGCAATGACCTGAATCTAAAATTACAACTTATTCGCTGAGCAGTTACAGATTTTTCGCTGAAAACTACGCAGACAGCAATCTGTTGTTCAACGATTACAAACGCGTTAATATATGAGGTTCTAGATTTCAAACATTCATATTTTCTAAGCTACTTGAACAAAGGGTTACTTGTTTATACTACTAAGGAAAAAATTAACCAAAATGTTTAATATAATGTCAAAACTAATTATTCGCGTTGGAAATTTTCGAGATTGGTACAACTGAACTGAGAAATCATCCCTAAGCTTATTTGTTATTAAACTGAATTGAAAGAAGGCAGAATATTCAAAGGGCTATTTCAATTTTCCGTTACAATATGGTAACATTAACTGATAAGGTGTTCTCTTTCATTTTTTCCCGACTTTAATTTTGGATACAGCATTACTAGCTGATCCATCCGACGCTGATCCCGTGATAATAGCTTTAAATGAAACTGAAATTTGTATTTAAGTACATCTTGATCTCAAATGCTCAAGAAATTTATCCAAAAGCAAAACTGCCAACGGCACCGTATTGCAAAGATGCTGAGCATGTTCTGCATAATTTGTTAGTCCAACTTTCCACCGCACTCTCTTCTAAACAAAGCTTTTTCGGAAGGAAATTCCGTCCGAAAATGTGTCCTTGAATATATATTTACACGAGGGGGAGGAAAGACTCAAATAAAAATTTAAGAAATTTTCTGAAATTATTATTCGGAAATAATGGTAACCATTACTCATAAGTTAACGGCTAAATATGTTCGGAACTTAAATTAACCCGTGTCCCTGTTGCCTTCGACATCGTATGGCAGACGCGTTGCGCACATTCTGCAAAATGTGTTAATTCCTTTTTCTGCAACTAGGGGCGCACGCTATTCTAAACAAACCTCTGACCAAACGAAACTCTTATATTTAACCTACCCGAGAAGTAGATATATTAATCGAAGCTGTGGGGGACTGAAATAAGAATTTAAGAAATTTGCTGAAATTACTATTGTGAAACAGTGGTAACTTCCACTCATACACTAACTGTAAGAAAGTGAGAGGTGATAATTAAGATATTAAACTTATTTGGAAAATTTGCGGAAATTAGTATTCAAAAATAGTGGTAACGCTTATCATATTCGTCTGTTATAAATCAATGTGTACATAATCTCGTATATCCACCATTCTTACAAAAAACGAAATTCGAATCGAACGAACCTTATGCGTCGGTCCACGCTCTGAACCAGTAGAGAAGCTTGGAACTGAAATATTCTTTTTTCTGAAATTACGATCTAAAAAAAAAAGTGGTTTTTACTACTCACGAATTTACTTTAACTTTAAAGACGGTGATTGTGAAATTAATTACAATGTTCGGAAACAGTTGCGTTGAAATCCAAAAGATAGTTGCTGAGTTAGGAAACGGGACACAACATGATAGGGGTGAATACTGTTACTCTTAATCATAGCCGAAAATTAACTCCATAACAGACCTTCCATAAAAAAAAATCGCAATTAAAAATAATAGTAAGTAGTGAAGAAAGACTGAGATTTAAGTAATTTGCCGCAGGAAAACATTTATTTTTCCTTTTTAAAAAATCCTTTTTTTTTTTTTTTTTTTATAAAATAAAACCTTATTTATCGATTTTTTACATGAAAAAAAAAAGTGGAATGTTGTTTTACGTATACATTTCATTTTTGAAATCGCTACTTCCAATGGATTTTAAAATTGGAACTTGCATTATAATTTTACATTGTGGTTTTTATCCATTTTTATCCATTTTTATCCATTCTCCAAAATGTAAACAGGTGTTTTTCGAAGCAGAACTAATGAACTCTTGCTTTCCTTCTGCAAAACGCTAGCCTCGTGTCACAGCTAGTGAGATTTCAACGGAAGTTTTAAAGGGCGCGTTTTTATTGGACAGTGGTGCACGAGCCTCGCATCGGCGTTCAAATCTAGTCAGCGTGTGGTTTTGAGGAAATAAATATTTTTTAATTGGTCCATTTGATGATTTCTCAATTAATATTCCAGCCTATTATTAATCTAAAATTCTGAGTTTCTGGAGCATTGGGTTCACAAACCAACGTACATTCGAAATTTAAAGGAGCATTTATAACAAAAAGATAATTTTTCAACTGATCCTTTCGGAAATATGTAGTTTTCTAGTTTTTAAAGCTGCGTAACTGAATTAATGTGTGGAAGATTAACAAATTAATTTTAAAATTATTGTTCATGTTAATGATGTTAACTTATATGTTTGTTTGTATAACATGTTTGTTGAACACGAAATTATGTACATGGGAAATCATAACTTCCGCAATCACGATATTCCGATTTAACAAAACTGATTAATACCCTATAAAACATCTCGAGAATGTTTCTGAGAAACAGTGGCAGCAAAAGAAACATTGTTTTTAAAATAGCTCATTTAATTAAAAAATATACATTTAAGATGTATACAGATTTAGACTAGCTTCACGAAAGCTTTCAGCCTCGTACGCGACGTCTGAGTTGCCAGATTGGGAACTTTTTTATCACCAGATTGTTGATTGTCACCGTTTTTTTTTTTTTTTTTTTTTTTTTTTTTTTAATAAAAATATTCGGCCTATTTAAATATAGATTAAAAATTCTAGAAAATAAGGCAAATTATCCCATTTTAAAAAGTGCTGACAGTCAATTAATCTGAATTTAAAAAGTTCCCAATCTGGCAACACTGTGTTATGTAGATTTTGCTAGCCATCGGAAACACACACAAAGACAAACAAACGCAGCGAAAGTTTTTAGTAGTACAGATATTTTGAATTTTTTTTTAATTTGCCAGCTATACATAATTTCTGCGGCCTTTTTTGAAATCATATTCGAAGACAGCGGGCACTTTCACCTTGCGATACCAAACGGTAAGCCGTTGGAAAAAATCAAATAAAATATAAGTTATGCAAATGTAAGGTTTCGAATTTCTAAAGTTAAATTCATTTTTAGCAATTTTAAAGCAAACTAAAAAAGCGAGTACTGTTTTAAGTAAAAGTCAAAAACTTTCATGAAATAACAAGGAATTTTGAATTTGCATACTTGAAGCTTTCAGAAATAGATTTCTGTTAGAAAAAATCTATAATTTACGAGAGTTTATTTTCAAATAACAATTGCACATTTTATGTAATATAAATCAAATATTCTAAAAAAATATGTATAATGCAAACAAATAAAAGCTTCAAATATTAAAATCCACAATTTCAGCTCATTCCACAAAGTAAGGATTGAGTAAAAAAAACTGAAAAACTCACAACTGCGAAGTTTACTTTGTAACTATTAAAAGGTAATTTAACATTAGGAGTTCAAAATTTTGCATTTGCATAATTCGTAAATTTCCTCACCGTATTATTATGTCGTTTCATATCCCATTTTAATAGTTTCTGAAGAATTTAAATATCATGATATTATTTTGTAATTGTGTGGAAATTTTAAACGTTTGTATGAATTTATGTGAACACTATTTTTTAGCATACATTTAAATTAGTTATAAGGCATAAAATAAAGCTATTTTGATTTTCTCCATATTCATTTGGCTTACATGAATTTTTTTTTCTTTGACGGATCGTGTATTTCCATTTTACACAAGACAGTAAAAACATTTTGCATAAAAATATAGTCGTGATTTATAATTTCAAATTGTAAATAATACATTTATTTTAAGAGTATTAAAAGAATTTTCTCACAAATAATTATAAATTTCATACTTATCAAATTCCCCCATGTTGTGTAAATGTAAACCCCTAAACTTTCTAAATTTTAAAAACATTTAAGGACACGCACCTATGGAGGTGATATTTTGAAATTTTGAAATTTTTGAATTTTCGCTTTATGTCAATTTTTTATGATGACATTTAAGTTAAAACTTTGAAAAAATATGTAAATATTTTAGCAATTACACGGAAATTTTAAGTAAAAAATAGTAAAAAATATGTTGACAATTAACATTTCCGCAAAACATGATAACCCAAAAACAAAATAATGATTTGGCATTTTGTAATTTATATAATAAAGAAAATAACCTTCCTTAGAACACAGATAATTCGTATTATAAAAGCATCTGTGTCTCAAATCCCGTGGCAGTTGAAATATTAATGTAATGAAAAAATTTTTAAAACTCGTTGCAATTTTGTAACTTATATTACCGTAAATTTAAAACTAATAAATATATTATCATAAGTGCAGTCTATTCCCTCACTAAACATTTGAAAAAGGTGTACATAGAAACATTTCAAGGCATTTCATGCATAATTTTTAGCTATAGGACTTTTTTGCATACATGGTCATTCCATGTCATGTGTGGAACAGATTTTCAACATATTTCTGTTGTTTCAACAATGTGAGTTTTTCATAATGTATTTTATTGCAATATGTATTGTAATGTATTTTCATTTATGTTTTAAAATCTTATAAGTTAATAGATGTAGATATTTATGTAAGTGTGGCGCGCGGGACATTTTGTCAGTCTTCTATAGATTAGCCCTGAAATGGGCAAATTATTTAGATCAAGGATTTAAAATGTAGAGATATTTATTATCTATTATTTTTATTATCTATTATTTTATTATCTATTATTATTATTTATTTATTTATTATTAAATACCAGCAGCTTACTAAGGTCTAGGGTTTAAAATGTAAGGGTTTTTAAACCTATAAAAGAGCCATTGCATATCACGTGTGCAACAACTTTTCTACATATTACTTATGTTTTAACAATGCTATTTTATCCTCAAATTAAAATAACTATGCTAATATATAAACGCAGGTTATTTTCTTTTTGGCAATTTATAAGTTAATAGATATACGTATGATTTATAATTTCAATTTTTAAATAATACACCTAATTAATACACTAAGCGCCACTAGCGTGATATTTTGTCCGTTTTTCATGGAATGGCGCTACAATAAAATTTGATAAACTGCATTTTAAGAAAAATCTAAAAATAACTTTTAAACACAATTCAAAAGCTGTAATAGCTGTAACTTTAAACGGCTGTAACTTTGGTTCTAATTAAGATACTTACATAATTGAAGCCTAATTCGTCAGTTAAAAGATTCGATTTTAATATTGTTACAAAAATCATACTTTGATCGAAAATGACGTTTTAAAGGTGTGGTGATACTTTAAATATTATACACTTAATCTGCATCTCAAATAATTGTAACTATTTTGAACAGAAATGAAAAGAATGCACCTTATATTATGTAATGAAATATAATATTTCAAATTTTCATTTTTTTATCACAATTATTATAAAATATAATGTTAAATGATCTGACACGTTTTGTTCACTTAGTACTTATTTGTTTGAAGACAAACTAACACAGGGCAATAATGAAAGAAAAAAGTTTCAAGTTTAGCACATTTCAAGACAAAGAATTAAAATAATATATTACCTGAGATTTTTATAATTTTAATTATGCAATATTTTATTCCGATTTCTTGAACGCATGTATCGTGTGTAATATTGCTTTCTTAAAAAACAAAAAAGATGTTAGAAAGAAAAGATGTTATCCTGCTGAAAATCATAAGATACCTATAAAATATCAACAAAATGGAAACTGGCAGCTTGGAAATTTTTGAAGTAAGAAAATATCAAAAATATAAACAATTCAATAAATGAAGATGAAACAAATGATCTTGTATAATCATTATACTTTAAATATTATTATACCTTATCATTAAGCCTATACGCTCCTCTGTTAGATGTATGCTTAAGACTCCAAAATAATAGAAGTAACATTGCTAATTTTTTTTGAAATACAGGTAGTTTTCATTTGAAACAAGTCAAACAAAGATGTTTTGAATTGTTAATCTTACCTACTAAACAAAACTATTGAAGTACCACTTTTTTTAGGGTTTAAAACTAAAAAAATAATGTGTCCTTTAATTAAAACATAAAAAATTAGTAATACAGATTTGTGACTTATACAGATTTCGCTGCTTCAGATATCATAGAAACATAGACATAAGTTTATTTAAAAAAAATATTTCGTCGATAAATAATACGTGGATTTCAAAAGACTTTACATTATAAAAATTTTAAAATATACACACTTCCAAGCTTTTTACTTTATGTGTAAATAGTTTCTAAAATGAATTAATACAATTCACCAAGCTGTTATGTTTAATGTTTATTTTATTTAAATAATTCACCAACACTGTCTTAGTTTCTCTTAGCTTTTGCAATAGATGCACACGCTGTTTATTATTAATATATGCAAATTGCAAGAGTTGTTACATTTCACTTTAGAATTTTAAAATACGTTTTCGAAATGCTTCATTTATGATAATTATTCAAATCCCTGAATGAGTATTATTTAAATACTAATGTATTCAGAAACTGCTTTAAGTCAAGCGAATTTTAAATTTCAAACAATTGCAATTTTCAATTAGATAAAAATTAAGACATACTGAAATTACTTTTTTAGTACTTATTATTTTAGGACATTCAGCTAATAGAATTATTTCTTTTACAGAAATATAATTTATATTTTCAATTTCACGAAAGCAATTCTTACTGAATTTACTGAAAAATTAGTAAAAATTATAGTGTTGATAGACTGAATGTCGCAATAAAATTTAAATTGAAATGCTTGTTATTTTGGAAGGAGTAAGTTCTTATTGGAAATTGTGTTAGCAAATTTTCGTATATACGTGAGTTCCAACTGGAAGTGCGACAGCAGATTATCCGGAGTATCAGACTAAAGACATAGTTATCCAAGATATCACATAACCACCCATAAAAGCTTAGACAACTAAAAAGTCGATTTTGCTGTCCATGTTTGGATGAGTGAGCAATAAAAACACGCGCTTTTTGAACAAAGGATATTTATAAATTTTGTTCAAAAGAAGATCGTGAACATCCGAAAATTTTGCGAAGATTTAAAACAAAATCTCTTCCAAAATATATCAATAAAATGTAGGTCTATCATTGGCCAGAAAATTCATAGGTTAGCGGATACCTGTTGGAATCGATAGCCACACTGTAATTTTGGACACATTTTCTTCAGGCTTTTGATTATCACATGAATTCCCATCAAAAGATGATATTTGAAGATCATAATTTTGAGAGAATTGCAATCTTCGAGACATTGGCAATATTTGACTTGAGTGCCGTAGACGCATTTACTTTATTGTAATGGAATAAAAAATTACATACAATGGGAAAAATGAGTTTTAAAATCAGAAGATCATGTATAAATGCGCTGATGTATGTACAATTTTCAGCATATGCCAATTAATTTATAAAAAGTCCCTTCGGTAAGTTCCGGGAGAAAGAGGTAGCTTTCATATTTCTTCGTTTAAAAATTTTGCAAGTTTTACTCGAAGCTAATTTTACTCAAATTTTAAGAAGCTAAAATGCGATGAACCCGATAATAGAATATTCGTCAATACTGAATTTCAATGAGAATTGCACCAAATTAGTAAACTATAGCCAAGTTAGCATCACTTATGGTTATTTATTTTTGGTCGCAAAATTTGATGATAAATCGCTAAGTGTCGCGATGCTTGGCGAGAATTTGAGGCTAACGGATATTAATAATATTTAAGCATTTTGCGGCAGTGCACGGTGTAAATGATCCTCATTTTGTAACAAGATGGCGGATGAAGCAAGCCAACAAACTCGGCCGAGAAATTCGTATATACTATGCACGCACTTAATCGTATCCAAATCGGTTTATAAATACGAGAGTTACAGTATGACGAAAATCAGATTGTTTGAAAATGTCAGCCACCCTAGAAATTCAAACTGCTATATATCTCAACCAGTTTTTAAGATAAAGACAAATCAAAACATGTTTCGGAATCCTTGTATAAAGGTCAAACTCTTAAGAAAAAAATATTTTTCGTTTTTGAATTTATTTGCACCACTTTTTAAATTTTTATTTTTGTTAATATTTAATTGACTGCCATTGTGAAAAAAGATGGTGGATGAAGCTGGCCAACGAAGTCGGTCGAAACATGGGTATGTACTATGCATACAACTAATTTCATCCAAATCGGTTTATAAGTACGAGAGTTATCGCATAACAAAAGTCAGACATATATATACATATGTCGTAGGCTAATTGAGAAATCCGGCTGTTTGCAAACAGCCTAGGCTCTTTGCAAAGAGCCGGGCTAATTGGAGAATCCATCTCCCTTTTTCAAGTTAGCCTGATATTTTTCAGGCTTATTGCAAAGAGCCTAGAAAGCGTTAGGCTAATTCAAAAATGACCACTTATTATCCGATCAGGGTGACATTTTTAGCTCACAGGCTATCAAAGACTGAGAGCTTATGTGCCCGCCGTTTCTGTATGTACGTGTGTACGTACGTACGTACGTAACGCGATAACTCTTGATAGAAATATCCGATTTGCTTCAATTTTTTTTACTAGGTTCATTCTGATAATGTGCTTCTTTGATTAGTTTTTGGGGTTCATTGGTTAAGGATAAAGGGGGAAAAGTGGGGCAAGCCCCCTCCCCCCCTTAATTTATATAAATGGGTTTTTCATGCAGAAATATCCGATTTGCTTCAATTTTTTTTTCTAGTTTCATTCTGATAAGGTGCTTCCCTGATTAGTTTTTGGGGTTCATTGGTTAAGGATAAAGGGGGAAAGGGGGTCTAGTCCCCCCCCCCTTTATTTATATAAATGGGTTTTTCATGCAGAAATATGCGATTTGCTATAAATTTGGTATACCGGTTAATTATGTTAAGCAGCCTCCCTGATTATATTTGAAGATCATTATTATGTATAAAGGGGGGAAAGGGGGCAATTGCGCCTCCACGTAATTTAGATAAATGCGTTTTTCATGTAGAATTATTCGATTAGCTCAAATTCGGAATACTGGTTTATTATGTTAAGGAGATGGCTTGATTAGATTGGAGGTTCATTAGTTAAGTATAAAGGGAGGAAAGGGGGGCTAGATCCCCCCCCCCTTAATTTAGGTAAATGGGTTTTTCATGCAGAGTTATTCGATTTGCTCCAAATTTCGTATACCGGTTTATTATGTTAAGGAGCTTCCCTGATTATATTTAGAGTTTCATTAGTTAAGTATAAAGGAAGGAAAGGGGTCTAGACCCCCCTTAATTTAGATAAATGGGTTTTTCATGCAGAGTTATTCGATTTGCTCCAAATTTCGTATACCGGTTTATTATGTTAAGGAGCTGCCTTGATTAGATTTGAAGATTTATTGGTTAAGCATAAAGGAGGGACAGGGGCTAGTGTCCCCTTAATTTTGATATATGGGTTTTTCATGCAGAATTATTCAATTTGCTTCAAATTCGATATGACTTCCTTCATTTGATTTGGAGGTTCATTGGTTAAGTATAAAAGGGGGGAAAAGGGGGCAATTGCCTCTCCCCTTAATTTAGATAAATGGGTTTTCACGCAGAATTGTCTGATTTAGTTTAATTTTTTTTTCTAGGTTCATTCTAATAAGGAGCTTTTTCGATTAGATTTGAAAGTTCATTGGTTCAGCATAAAGGGAGAAATGGGGGAGCTAATCCCCCCCCCCCTTAATTTAGTGAAATGGTTTTTTCATGCAGAATTATCTGATTTGCTTCAAATTTGATATACCAGCTTATTATGTTAAATAGCTTCCCTGATTAGATTTGGAGGTTCTTTGGTTAAATAGAAAGGGGGGCGACGGGGACTAATCCCTTCATTTATTTTTCGAGGGGCATTATTCTTTGAAATAATGGCATACAATTAGTGTGAATAGACTGTGAACTCAATGCCATCAGTTTAACTGGGCAATTTTCTTTTTATTAGGTTTATTAACGCATAACCCTACCCAAAGCTGAAAACTAAATTACAACAGACCGTACCCCAATCCGAGCAAGACAAAATAATTTCAGTCTACATGCAATCCGTCCCGAACCTGAGAGTTACATTTGAAAAAACCCGAAATCCCAAACCAAATCTGATAACTGACAAAAATATTCCAAAGATCCATAACCGGATCCGAACAAGACAAATTAGTTTCCGTGGACACGCAACGGTACCAGAACCTAAAAATTCCATTCGAAATCAACCTGAAATCCCTCCCGAACCAAATCTTAACCGACAAAATATTCCAAAGAACTATAACCCGTTGCAAGCCAAACAAAATAATCTCCGTCCACCGGCAACCCGATCCGAACCTGAAAGTTCTAATTGAACTCAATCCGAAACCTGGTTGTGGTCGGTTTTCGGGTTGACTTCAAATGGAACCTTCAAGTTCGGATCCGATTGCAAAAAAATTAAACTAAATTAGATAATTCTGCATGAAAACCCATTTATCTAAATTAAGGTGAGGGGCAATTGCCCCCTTTCCCCCCTTTTATATTTAACCAATGAACCTCCAAATCAAATGAAGGAAGCCATATCGTAATAAATTGGTATATAAAATTTGAAGCAAATCGAATAAAAACCATTTATCTAAATTAAGGGGGCACTAGCCCCTGTCCCTCCTTTATACTTAACCAATAAATCTCCAAATCTAATCAAGGCAGCTCCTTAACATAAAAAACTGGTATACGAAATTTGGAGCAAATCCAATAACTCTCATGAAAAACCAATTTATCTAAATTAAGGGGGGGGTCTAGCCCTCCTTTCCTCCCTTTATACTTAACTAATGAACCTCCAAATCTAATCAGGGAAGCTCCTTAACATAATAAACCGGTATACGAAATTTGGAGCAGATCGAATAACTCTGCATGAAAAACACATTTATCTAAATTAAGGGGGGGGGGGAATCTAGCCCCCTTTCCCCCCTTTATACTTAACTAATGAACCTCGTTATCTAATCAGGGAAGCTCCTTAACATAATAAACCGGTATACGAAATTTGGAGCAAATTGAATAATTTTGCATTAAAAACCCATTTACCTAAATTAGAGGGGTGGGGGGCTAGCCCCCCCCCCTTTCCTCCCTTTATACTTAACTAATGAGCTTCCAAATCTAACCAGGGAAGCTCCTTAACATAATAAACCGGTATACCAAATTTGCAGCAAATCGTATAATTTTGCATTAAAAACCCATTTACCTAAATTAAGGGGGGGGGGGTTAGCCCCCCCTTTCCTCCCTTTATACTTAACTAATGAACCTCCAAATCTAATCAAGCTATCTCCTTAACATAATAAACCAGTATACCAAATTTGAGCTAATCGAATAATTCTACATGAAAAACGCATTTATCTAAATTAAGGGGCGAGGCAATTGCCCCCCTTTCCCCCCTTTATACATAATAATGATCTTTCAAATGTAATCAGGGAAGCTGCTTAACATAATTAACCGATATACCAAATTTATTGCAAATCGCATATTTCTGCATGAAAAAACCATTTGTCTAAATTACAGGGGGGGGGATAGAGCCCACCCCTTTGCTCCCTTTATATGTAACTAATGAACCTCCAAATCTAATCAAGGCAGCTCCTTAACTTAATAAACTGGTATACCAAATTTGGAGCAAATCGAATATTTCTGCATGAAAAACCCACTTATATAAATTAAGGGGGGGGACTACCCCCCCCCCCTTTTTCCCCCTTTATCCTTAACCAATGAACCCCAAAAACTAATCAGGGAAGCACCTTATCAGATTTACCAAGAGAAAAAAATTGAAGCAAATCGGATATTTCTATCAATAGTGATCGCGTTACGTACATACGTACGTACGTACGTACACACCTACATACAGAATCTTCGGGAACATAAGCTCTCTGGCTTTGATAGCCTGTGAGCTAAAAATATCACCCTGATCTGATAATAAGTGGTCATTTTTCAAAAGCACGAAAGTTTCCCGCCACAGCTAATACGGTCTGTGCAAACAGTTCGTGTTTACGAGTTTGCTCATATTTTGTCAAACGAGTTTTGACATTTGAAAGAAAAAGACTCGCTTTATAACACTGTGTTGTGAAATTTGTAAAAAAATATCATTACCATTAAGTACAAGGTTTCTGAAATGGAACTATCACGCTACCAGATTAGAACCGTCATTTACCTCCTGTTCTGTTGAAAGAAGTTAGCACAGAATGTCACCGAATAAAGTGTACAGCTTTTGGTACTAGTGCTGTATCATACGATTCTGTGAAGGTTTGGAGGAATGGTGGTTATATATAAAATTACATTTAATTATATATGCTATAATTAGTATTATGTAATGCAGATTTAGCGGAAAACTTTACTTCATTATTAAATCACACTTGTTCATATAAATATTTACAATTCCGAAAAAACTTTTTTCCCGATTAAGAGTTTCAAGTTTTCTTTACATAAAAAAAAAAAAAGAATTCCAGCATCAAGCTGCGCGCGCTTTCTCTACATGTACTGAGCCACGTGATCTCGGCTATTTTTAGATTTCTCCCCACGGCATAAGCCATTTCGTAACAACAGTAAAAGGTGAAATTAGGAGAATCAAATAAGCAAAATATAAAATCTTATTTCTTCTAATCTTAAAACTTTTTCTTTCGTAATATGTAGAAACACAACAAAATAAAACAAATATTATTTTTTAAATTTTTGCATTAATATATTTCTATATTGTCTCTTAAGGTATTAACTGCAATTACACGATTTCTTGCTGATAAATGCACAATCAACTGCGCAGGAAACTAGAAAACTTTTATGGGGAAAACACGAACGAGAGATTTTTAAAAATGATCGAACATCAATCACGACTGACAGAATATTTAAACGTTATTTTATTCTGTAGTTTACATGAACTTGACATATTTTATGCTCGTAACATAAAGAATATTTTATAACATAAATTCCATACGCTAAGTATCTGCCATTTTCAAAATACTTCATTTATCTATACCAAGAAAATAGACATTATAGTGAAAAATAAAATCCTGTATTTGAAATATATGTAGATTTTTTTTTTAATTCTCGTTGTATCTCGCTATAAATAATAATAATAATAATAATAATAATAATAATATTTATTATTATTATTATTATTATTATTATTATTATTATTACTATTTGTTTTCATAGCTTAATGGATAACACATTGTGGAATTTGTAAAAAAAAAATAACATATTTTCAATTTTAAGTGTATTCAGATGTATAGTTTTGCTTCATAATAAAAAAGTAAACTTTATATTTATGAAGATATTTAAACGGATTCCTATCTTGGAAATTAGTCTAAGATAATTTCATGGGTATTTGTAGTGTAAGTCACATTGCTGATAACTGCTATGCTTGTTAGCCACCATTATTTTCGAAAAGTTTGCTTCGCCTTATTCAATTAATGAGATATATCCAATAGAATAGTCACATTTTTTCGTTCTAAAATACTGGTAGCTAAAAATCATAGCATGTGACTTACACTACAAATACTCATGAAACTAGCCTCTGACGTTTCTATAAAAATTGTATTATAAAGTAATAAGAATTTTATTAAAATATGAATTAAAAAAAATATTTACATTAAAAATCAGAGAACGCGCCACAACGAAAATAAAACGAAAAGAGCAATTTAACGAACTTTTACGGTTCTAACTTTAATCAATAACAATCTAAAGTATATTTCTGTTTCCTTTATTAAGTAAATTTATTAAATATATGTCGAAAATATATATATATTTTTTTTTAATGGACAATAAAAAATCGCATTTTATACAAATCATAAAGTTACACTATTAGAAGGATTGAAAACGCTGAGAAAATGAGAATCGTGCTATAAATCTTTCTTCAGTTTATGAACATAAAAATATGACTAGTGCTTCATAATTCAGGAATGCATTTTACTGGAATATCTTGTCTATTATGATGGATGTTCTATCATTATTATAAAAATACTCTTCCACATCCTATATTCATTATAATTTTTTTTAATCTTAAGTAAAGAAAAAAGAGCAATCAAATATTTTTTTCTACATTTTAATATTCCTGTAACAATTGTGTGAAACAAATTAATTTCCGAAGATCTGAAAAAAAAAAAAAAACCCTTCGTTGCGGATTAAATTGGTGATGCTTTAAAAAAAAAAGAAACAAAAAATTGAATTAACTAAACCATTAATAATGTGCACACTTTTTAGATATCTTGCAAGAAATTTGGTCTGAAAATTACAGTTACAGAAAAAGTTTAATTTCATTTCTATAATCTTAAATATACATTACATAAAACAGAAAAATACAATTAAACTACACTGAAGGGATACAATAGTTTGGGATTTGTAAAAAATTATTACAAGTTCAATTAAAAGAAAATTCATATGGATATTTTTGCTTCATAATAAAAAAGAAAACTTTACATTTATGAATATAGTTATTTAACGGATTCCTATCATGTCAATTTTATTAAGTAAATTTATTAAATAGATGTCGATTTATTTTCTGAAATATACGAAAATACTTTAAAAAAATTGGCAATAAAAAATAGCATACTATAAAATTCAGAAAGTTACATTATTAGAAGGATTTAAAACGCTGAGAAAAAGAGATTCGTGCTATAAATCTTTCTTGAGTTTATAAACATAAAAATATGACTAGTGATTCATAATTCAGGAATGCATTTTACTGGAATATTTTGTATATTATCATGGATGCTCTATCATTATTATAAAATTACTCTTCCACATACTATATTCATTATAATTTTTTTTAATCTTAAGTAAACAAAAAAGAATAATCAATTATTTTTTTTTCAACCTTTTAATGTTCCTTGTGGCAATTGTGTGTAACAAATTAATTTTCGAAGATCTGAAAAATGTTAATACATCTCTTCGTTCGGATTAAATTGATGATGCTTTAAAAAAGAAACATAAAATTGAAATAACAAAACCATTAATAATGTGCACACTTTTTAGATACCTTGCAAGAAATTTGGTCTGAAAATAACTGTTAGAAAAAAATAATTCATTTTTGTTATCTTAAATACACATAAAACAGAAAAATACAGTAAAACTACACTGAAGGGATAAAATAGTTACTCAATAAATATATATATATGTATATTCGTATATATATTTCTGTTTCATAATAAAAAAGAAAACTTTACATTTATGTAGATAGTTATTTAATGGATTCCTATCATGTCAATTAGTCTAATGTTTCTTTAGAAATATGGTTATAAGATAATAATTTCGGATTGTACTATAAATATGTATATATAAAAAAATTGTATTACAAATCAGAGAACAAAACACAATAAAATACAACGAAAAAAACGATTTGACGAGCTTTTCTGGTCTCAGTTTTTATGAATAACAACCAAAAAATATTTCTGTTTCTTTATTAAGTAAATTTATTAAATAGATACAGATTTATCATCTGAATTATGCAAAAATACTTTTAAAAATTCGATAATAAAAAGACACGTAATGTAAAAATAAGAATGTTACATTATGCAATTAAAATGCTAGAAAATGGCATTCGTGCTATAAATCTTTTCCCAGTGTATAAACATAAAAACGCGACTAGTACTTTATAATTCAGGGATGCATTTTACTGGAATACCTTGTCTATTATGATGGATGTTCTATCATTATCATAAAATCACTCTTCGCTATCCTAAATTCATTATATATTTTTTCTCATAAGTAAACATATTCTGCAATTAATTGATTTTAGCATTTAAATATACCTTCTGACAACTATGTGTAACAAATTAATTTTTCAAAGTTCTGAAAAAATTAATACAATAGTTCATGCAGTTTCAATTGATGATGCTTTGAAGAATAAAAAACAGCAACAACATAAAGTTAAATTAGCAAAACCATTAATAATGTGCACACTTTTTAGATACTTTGCAAGAAATTCGGTAACTGAAAATGACGGGTAGAAAAAAGGATAATTACAATTTTGTAATACTAAATGTAGATAAAACAGGAAAATACAATAAAACGATATTGAAGGGATAAAATAGTTTGGAATTTGTAAAACTGTATCACAAGTTCAATTAAAGAAACATTCATATGCATATTTCTGCTTCATAATAAAAAAGAAAATATTACGTTTCTGAAGATATTTATTAAACGGATTCCTTTCATGTCAATTAGTGTAATGTTTCTTTCGAAATTGGGTTATAAGATAATAATTTAGTATTTTACTATAAATATGATTTTATTTTAAATTTTTGCATTAAATATTAGAGAACAAACCATATTAAAATACAATGAAAATGACAATTTGACAAACTTTTCCAACAAAATTTAACAAACTAAAGAATATTTATGTTTTCCTTTTTAAACATAGCTATAAAATACATGTTGATTAATTGACTGACATATTTTAAAATACTTTAAAAAATGGATAATAAAAAAATACCTATTGTAAAAATCAGAAAGTTACATTATAAAGATTTACAACATTGAGAAAATGAGATTCATGCTATAAATCACTCATCAGTTTAAAATCATAAAAATACGACTATTAATTTATAATTCAGGAATGCATTTCACTGGAATATTTCGTCTATTATGATGGATGTACTATCACTATGATAAAATATTTATTCCATGAACTATATACATTATATTTTTTTCTGTTAAGTAAGGAAAATAGATTAATCAATTAATAGGTTCTAGCATTTTAATTTTCCTTGTGAATCTCTATAAAACAAATTAATTTTTCAAACTTCAGAAAAAAAATGATACAATGTTTGTTGCGGATTTATTTCATGATGGTTAAAAGGAAAAACAAAACTTGAATTTACAAAACCATTAATAATAGACACACTTTTATTTAGGTAAAGATTTTGTAATGGGTTTTTAACTCACTACCTGATAGTGTAGAATTATAAAAACAACAATGTAAAATATATACATGTGTAATAACGACAATAATAGAACATGTTAATATTTATATTTTTTTACATTAGCAGGCAGCAGGCGATAAATTGCCAAGTTTTCTTTATGATTACAATAGTTTACGAATTTAAAACGATCTTTATGATTAAATTGTTTAATATTAATTAAATTATGAGTATACGTTGAGAAAGCAATTTAATTTATATATATATATATATAGTTTAAACAATTTCTTTTTTTTACCTGTTGCCATATCTTAAAAGAAAACATTTTTTTTTTATTTGATTAGTTTATACTGAAAGTGATGAATTTCCCAAAAATGAGGGCTTAGGCCACTTTTGTAATGCAAATGTTTTTTTTTTTTTTTTTTTTTTTTTTTTTTTTTTTTTTAACTGCGTGAATCACAGTAGTAAAATTTACTTTTAATCTTTAATATAAATATTGAAAGCTTTTAAAAATATATAATTAAAAACAAAATTTATTACACTAAGGAAAATTTGAGTTTATAATGTTTATTTTGCAAAGAGAACTACTACTATATCGAAGACAAAAAAAAAAAAAAAAACATTTGAAACAAAAAACAAATATATTTTAAGAATCTCATACGAAGGAAATATGAAAATATATTTTTAAAGATGAATTTAAATCTCATCACGTATAAGTGCAATATAGTTTAAGGGGACAGTGGACATTAAAAATAAAATCCTTCAATTTTAAATGGTTTCATTTAAAAACTGAAAGACTTGTTAATGACAAGCTCAAATAGTTACATTTAAAATTTGCTGTTAAAGTAATAAAAAGTTTTTAAATTATTCATTATTTAAATTTTTAAATAACGAGTAATTGTCGTATTTTAAAATGTTCCATACGCATTTTTTTGCATAAAATATGGCAATATTTATTTATGAGGCACATATTATAAAAAACAATGGAAGTTGGCATGAATGGTAAAAGTTTGCTGTATGTATAAGCAGAAAAAATATATTTTTATAATTATGCTTTGTTTTTCCTAAAAACAGGAGCTCTATATTTTCATATGCATACAAATTTCAATACTAAAGTACCCCGTAAATGCAGCTATTTATGCTAACATTTATTTAGTATATTGTATAGAGGATATACAGTATAAATTTCAAAATAATCTGATAATTAGGACTGCGCATTGAACGTTTCGAAAGTTAGAATTGTACAAAATGTTCAATTTTGAGAAATCAGCATTTTAAGTTAAAAAAAAAAAAATTGCATTAATTATACAGTTTTTAGAAATAAAAAAGCTTAAGTCTCTGCGAAGACGCGTCAGAATTGAAAAAAAAAATTCTTTCATCAGATAAATTTGAGCTCCAAATAGAAAAATCGGTTTTTTAGTCGAATTTCGGGATTTTGGAAGTCCACTTTCCCCTTTTATGCTTACTAAATGCTTGTCTTTGAATTACGTTAAAGCATTGTGTCTCTTCTATCATTAATAAACATCTAATTCCTAAATGTTTTGTTTTATAGGTATTTGTAGAATAGGTTTGCTCTGCATAATGTGAATATCCACTTACGACAAAATGATTTTTTCCTAAAAAAATACGAAAAAAAATTCCCCGCTACTCTAAATTGCATTTTTAAAACTTTTCTCCATACATTAACACTTCCTACAGTATGAAGACTGTGAGAGAAAATCTAAAGAATTTGTGATGACATTGAATTGTATGATTTAACGTCCTTTTCTTGCTCTATTAAGTCCACGTTATCGCTTTTATGGGACCCAGGAACACTATAAGTTTTTATTTTTTATTTTGTAACTGAAAAAAAAAAAAATGATGTAAGAGAATTTCATACGATAAAGAACAACTTTTGGAACATTTTTATAATTGGACTCAATAAGGTATTCTAAAGCTTAGAGCTTCCTAGCACTTTTCTAAAAGTAACAGTTCAGGTATTAGTTATTGATAAGCGGTAAATATGAATGTAGTTCATATTTCCACTATATAAAATTTATAGATGGGTATACAAGGTGTCTTCAAAATGTTAACGTAAGACATACTTACTGCCATTCTTTTAAAATCCGTAAAACATGCTTCCCATTCTTTTAAAATTAATATATTTTGTATAAATACTACAATTAATGCTAAATTGAAATTAAAAAGAATGAAAAATCATGACATACATTACTGAATATTTTAGAACAATAAGAAAGCATATTTTTTAATTTTTGAAGCAGTGAAAGCGATCACAATCCGTCCTGAAAACATATCCTTTTGTGCGTCTCGTCAGATAAAGATAAATAATAAGAATTCCTTAATCTTTAACTAGAAAAGATGAAGTTCATCTCAGTGTTCTCTTATAATTTCATTATGTTTGAAGTATCATAACAGCATTAAACCTTTATCAACTGATGGTACTTATTTAAAATAACTACTCAGTAAGTACCATTAAAATAACTTGTTATAAAATTCATTAATGCATCGATTAGATGTAATACAGTTTATAATGAGTTACAGATACATTAATTTATCTTCTTCCAAAAGCATTACTGGTTACACAAAACAAAAATATTTTCAAAAGGATGCCTTTGCAACTTTTCCGATTTCTTGGCATTGGGTGTAAAAATTTTACAATTCGGAAATATTTTAATATTTCTATTGTTAGAACATTATATTTGTACATTTCCTAATTCTACAAAATACTAAGAAAAATTGTTAAAATAAACGATTTGAGTAGAGTTATAAATATTGCACAATATCAATTTAAATTCAAATTTAATTAATCCTTCTAAATCCTTCTAAAATCTTCTAAAATTTATTAAATGATTATGCAAATCTTCTAATGTAGTTTAAGCAATTCACGAAAAATGCTTTAGAAGATAAAATTTTCATGAATTCATGATTCAGTACATAAAGGGTTAAAATGTATCGCAAACGCTTTTTTCCACATAGATTATATTTTAATGGAATTCTTTTGATCGACCCTAAAAACGAAATACAAGTGCTACTTATTCTTTGCCCATGTTTAAAATTTTTTTGCACGTTTCAGTGACTCAAATCAATTCCATAATGTTTCCGGTGTTTTAATATCATTAAAATATTTCGGAAAGAATTTTTGTCCATAGACCATAATTTAATGGAATTTTTTTTAGTGTATCTTTAGGCTAATATCAGACGAAAATCTATTTGCACGCTGCTACACTCATTATGATCAGAAACACTATGCTATAGAGTTTCAGATCATAATGAGTGAAAAAGTGTGCAAAAAGACGTTCGTCTGACATTATCCTTAAACTATCTATAAATGCTACGCAATACATTTTCAATAGCTAATATTCTTTAGTAAAATTCTATAACATATATAATTTCCATGGCAATCCGAGTATATTTACGAGAATTAGTTACTTGCAGACTAATAGGCAGACAAACTGTATTCATAAACAATTTTCTACTATCTGGGAAAACATTAAAATGGATTCTGATTAACTAATGTTAATTATTAATTAAAATGTAAATTTTTTTTAAATATCTCGTAAATTTTAAATAAACTTAAATCTCTGTTAATATAATATAAAATACTCAAAGATAATAATACTAAATAGGCAACGCAAAACATTATTTCAGAAGAAAAATTAAAATCTTAAACTTATCAGATAGTGTACATGAATTTCATTTTACGCCGTTTCTAAAAAAAAATATTTTTTACTTTTTTTAAAATTGCATTCGAAAAGAATATTTGTAATAGGCTAATGGAGGAATTGAATGAAAATGAGGTTTTATAATATATACTTTTTTTATAATAGGCGATATGTAAATCAGCTTTTTAAAACTTTTTAATTTGCAGAAAAGGTTGCAAATTGAATATTTTGTAAGTCACAATTTTTGAAGTAAAAAATAAAATACATTTTAGTATTTAGGATATGCAATTTCCTATTGTTCTTATGTAAAGAAAATGCAGTAATGTAGATTTTTTTTCCCTTTTGTTATAATTAATGAAATAGGTTACATGTTTATAGAAGAAAATGATAAATTTTCAGCTATAAATGCTAATTTAGTCTCCCATTGTTTTCTTTTCTAAGACAACATACTCTTTAACTTATTTGTTCGTTAGACAATAGCATGTGTTAGTCGTTTGTTGTACATCGTTCGAATGTGTTTTATAAGTTGTGTTTTCATCATGTGAAGAATAAATTTATCAGAATATAGGGGTTTTGTACAATATTTTTAACCCCACACAAATATTTTATTTTGGATACTTTTCTTAGTATTTTGTAGAATTAGGAAATGTAAAAGTATAATAATCTTACACTAGAAATACAGAAATATTTCTGAATTAACCTCCCCCCCCCCCACCTCCGCCAACGCCAAGAAAGCTGAAAAGATGCAAAGACAAAGAAATCATCCTTTTACAAACATTTTTGTTTTGTGTAACCAATAATGCTTTTGGAACAAGATAAAGTAATGCATCTGTAACACATTCTAAACTGTAATACTACTATGTAATGTAATCTATGTATTAATTTAATTTTAAAACAAGTTATTTTAATGGTCCTTATAAACACCGTAAGTAGATAAAGGGTCAATACACCATAAATTGTTTTTTTTAATGTTGTTGTTAATCAGAATAGAATAAAATAAACTCCTTATGTATGTATATATATATACAAATAGAGAGAGAAAACAATGTGATAACAAAACTATTTATCTTAAAAAGTAAATGTGAAAAATTAAATTCCCTATGAGTTTTCTTTGTGTAAGAAATAGAACTTCATTTTCTACCAACAAATAATTTCAGGAATATTTTAAACTTTTGTTTTATATATAAATTACTGGATGGTACAATTTTAAGTGCAGGTACACGCAACCTTGTAGATTTCTATATTTTCAGGCGTCAAAGAATGAAGTGCTAAAGAAGTATAGCCGAACACGAGATTTTAAGATAATGATAAGTCATCCATCATGGCTGACAGAATATTCACGCGAAATACTTTTATGTACTTCAGAACAACTTCATACATTTTTTTATGCCGATAAACTAACGAATGATTTATAACATGGAACCCATTCGTAGAGAACTTATTTGCTTAAATATTTTATTTTTGCGCTGTTTAAATTTTAAAATTTTTAATACTATTTATAAATATTTCAGTTGTTAACAAAGAACGTAAACCTTAAAAAATAAAGTTTTTCCTTAATTTCTGAATTTAAAGTTCGTTTGAACATTTTTGTATATATTTTCTGAATTATTATTATAAATATAAATTTACTTTTAATTCTAATTACACTATTTTTTTTTTTTAATGTGCTAGTACATCTATGAATGTAATCATGTTAGTATTTTTTTTTTTTTATTTAGTGTATCTATAAATCATTCGAGAGTAATAAAAAAATGTAATGTTCTACAGATAAGATCGGGGTTATTTCCTTAAATTCTTTGTGTGTTTATTTGTTCGTTTATTTTGAAATTAAATATATACCTGCAAACTTTTTATTTATTTTTACAACTAAGGAGAACACGCACATCTCATTATAATATTTTTTAGTGAAATCATTTAATAATAGTATTAAAAAATGCTCTGATGAGCACCAAAAAAGGCTAATATGTTTTTAAGTATGAAAAAGGGTTTGACAAGTGCTTCTAATTGAGCATGAAAAAGGACAAGGGGTGCCTTCTTGGCTGCAGCTCACTGTCAATGCCAACTTTGAAAAAATCATATTTGCGCTTTTTCTATATAAAATAAATTCGCGATAGTTCAGTAAAACTTTCCGGAGAGCATTACATGTTAACTGCACTGTTCCACTGTTGTACTGCGCATGTATCTGCAATGCAACTTTGTATAGTGCACTGTGTACTATTATTTATCTATAAATTATTCTACACTATACATTCCTATTATGCTTTTGAACCTCAGCGCACACTCACACTGTGCTTTTGTACTTCCGTATTAAAGATTTATGCGTCTAATGTCCGTTTATAATTTACATATGCATTGCTGTACTGCACAGTGCATTGTGGAGCCGCATCCACTTGGATATAATTTTAACAATCAATGATTCATTATACTGTCAAGCGTGCACATGTGGAATTGTTCTTGTGCATAGTGCTGCAACAGTCTGCACTACAAATCAGTTTTCTGTACAGTTCTACACTGCTGGCGTGCTTGTTGGCACTGCGTAGTAGTGTGATATGCTGCAGGAACTAAGGTTTTTGGTACTATGTTGCCTTACATTCATATTTACTCAGGCTGCGTCTTTACACTACACATTTTTTTCGTAGCTATGGCTGATTTTTTTTTAATATGGAAAAAGCGCAAATATGATTTTTCAAAGTTGGCATTGAGAGTGAGCTGCAGACAAGTGCATTCCTTGTCCTTTTTCATGCTCAATTAGAAGCACTTGTCGAACCCTTTTTCTATGTAACTCCAAGAAGAGATTTTAAGTAGACAAATTTGTCAACAGGAGTTAAATTAAAATTCTTTTCGATTGCATTGAAATATTGCCCCCAAATTTCTAACCAGGAACTGCGGTCACGATAAATTTTGTTTATAGTGAGCTTCGTCACATTCATAGATCTCTCTAATTTCCGTTTTGAGAACCGGATTCATTTTTCAAAAAATTTTGAAAAGCTTTATTTTGTTTCTGGGAGTTACGTTCATTTCAGAACTTTGTTACTTTAAAACGCGATTCAATTAATTTCTCACTATAGCTTTCAGAACTTTCGATTTCTTTCTCAAAATCGTCGTCAGCAATAACAACTTGAATATCGGAATTTAATTTTTCTAATGTTTAATATTTATCGTTTAACTGATCTTTACAATTATTTAATAAATAAAATTTATTTTCTAATGGCATAGAGTCATCTTCAAGCAGTGTGCATATTTTTGTGCACAACTTTGAAGTTTGAGTGCGTAAACCTGCTCTTTTCTCTTTTAATGTTTCAACATTAGGGTTAGTCCACGTTTTTATTTTCAATCAATCAACAATGAAAATATAAATTAGACTGAGCTTACCTCAAGTCTTCAGAATCGAATATAATAAAATCAAAACATCAGTCCAGACATCGTGACGTGGGAAACCAACATAAAGATTTCAAAACAGACGATAATAAACTATATTACTTCGAATCAGAATTAATCACATAAATTCAATAAAATATGCAGAACGATTTTTTGCACATTCAATGTAAATCATAACTCTGATAATTAAATTCTCGGAAAAAGTAATATGAATAAGTTTTATTATGACCAAGACAAACCTGGTTCAGATCAGATATAGCGCTGATCACTCGCTTCCAATATTTTAATTACATCTACATTAAATCAAAAAATGAAAAACAGTAAAGTAATAAAGGGTTGCAATAATTCTTGGCGATGACACTTTTTCGCCTACTCAAACAGAAAAAAGTGGGTTTTAACATAGGGTCCTGGACCAGCATTTTGGAGACCGTGTCATCTCACGCCATTTTTCATTTCCGCGCCCTCCGCGATCGCCAACCCTCATTCCTATGGATTTCTAATTCTGGGGATATCTCAAATCTAGAGTGTACATGTGCAATCCGAATAATTTGAAAAATTTGAAAATAACTATCAAATGTGAAATGCAAACATCCCTCATGCTATGTTACGTTCGGCTGCATTGTCTACAATCTCCCGCTTGCAATATGTAATTACCTGTGATGACAATCATATTGAAAATGGGAAATCCAAATAAGAGCTCTGCTTTCTCTGATATTTGTAGCAATCAGTGATTAGTGTCTTGCCTCTGTCATATGCAAATTTCCTCCGCGCACCCCGATCGTGGTTTTTTTGCTCGTTCGCAGAGCTGTATTTTTGCGTGCATAACGTGTCCGTTTTTTGTGATACACGGACCGTTCTAACGCCCTTCAGAGTTTTCGCATGCTCTGAACATTTTGTGACGGGAAAACATGGTCGCTGCCATTCGAATACTTCGAGTTTCTGTACCTATAACCATAACCGTGAGCGCCACATTGTTGTCATTCACAGGACCTCGAGCTCATAACCCTGAATAACTATAGCTGAAATCTCATCTCGATCGGTTTAACGGACCAACCGCTAGATGTCCATTTATCGGCAAAGTTTTTTTTTATGACCACGCGGTATATAAAATATAAATTTTCATGAAAAAAAAACATTATCGTAATTGTATATTTTTTAAGAAAACATAAAAAAATTCAAATTTTCAGCAGTTTATAACCATAGTTGTAAAGAGTCAAAATATAAAATAAATTTTTAAAAAGGCAAGATTCAGCATCGAACCTGGTTCATCGGGATGGCAAGCGTGAAATGTACGTGAATGCCAAGGACGACTCGTTGAAACGTTCAAACTAACAGTTATTTGAAACGCATGCTGAACTTTGACCCCTAATATCTCATTAATCTAGAGTCCATTTGAAGAAATACCTTCACAGGAATAATTAAGGATAAAGACTCTGAAACATACTTTAAATTCATCAAAATTGGAGAGCACCATTTTTGTTGATTTTCTTGTAAGTATAAATGAAGAAAAATTTAACGTTTAAAATGCTACTTAAATGCATATTATTATTATTATTATTTGGTTAAAAGTTCATCATTTTCATAAGCTAATAATGCAATCAATTAATACTTCGTTTCGTTTAATTTTGCAATATTAATTATAAAAAATAGCAATCTATTTAGAAACGATCAATTCATAGTGGTTTTTTTTAATACATACTTTAATATTAGAAATATAAAGACCCGATGTATTAAAAATAACACTAAGAAAATACTATCTTATATTAGACGAATGTTATTAAATTACACTTCCAAATAAAAAAATAAAAAATAAAACTACTCAGATGTGCAATACAAAACTTTCTTCTATCTCATACATGCTAATACTTCCTGAAAAATGCAGCCTAACAGCACTACCGGTTAGATGATTTACACAAAATCTAATCAGTAACATGTTATTCAAACTTCTAACTGAATCTGAAGTTTGGAGAAACTCCATGCATTAGATTTTGAGATAGAGCGATTGCTTAAATCATAAAAAAAATCTGCATGTGAGCGCCATCAGCTGGACGATTTACACCAAAAGCTAAACATAACTTATTTATAGCAGAGAAAAACTGAATCTTAAGTTTGACAAAAATTCATGCATTAGTTCTTGAGATACAGGATCTCTGATCCCTAAAATGTGTAAATTCGTTGAAAACCGGAATAAAAAAATTACGAATCCAATACTTTCTTCTTGTAAAAATAGAAAAAAGTAAAAAGGGCTATTAAATATATTAAATTATAAACAGTGTCCGTTTTTGTATAGTGTCCGTTATATAACTGTCATTTTATTCAATTTTAATGAATTTGAGATTAAGGCGCATACTACACCAATAATTTGGTTAAATATAAAAATTAACTGCACTACTATATAAACTGGTTAGAAAATTAGGATATAAGGAAAATTTTGTTATATAATGTTTTATAACTAATATATGTATAATTTAATATATTACACATTTATACATAATATATTACACATACATTGTTATATAATGTTTTATAACTAATATATGTATAATTTAATATATTACACATTTACACATAATATATTACACATACATTATTATATAACGTTTTATAACTAATATAAGTATAATTTAATATATTACACATTTTAGGGATCAGAGATCCTTTATCTCAAGAACTAATGCATGAATTTTCGTCAAACTTAAGATTCTGTTTTTCTCTGATATAAATAAGTTATGTTTAGCTTCTGGTGTAAACTCAATATAATTTATCAACAATCAAACGGTGCTACAATGGGATCTCCAATTTCAGGCCTCCTAGGAGAATTCAAATTACGCCCTCTTGAATCAAAAATTTTCGGTACTTTTAAATTATTACCTTTACTATGGCTACGTTATGTAGATGATATTTTTATTGTTTGGCAGGGGGAAGTTGATAAATTGTTAGTTTTTATTCAACAGTTAAATGATTTAGATAATAAGATTAAATTTACTTTTGAAATTGAAACCGATAAGAAATTACCTTTTTTAGATGTTGAATTAAAAAGAGAAAATAATAAACTAATTCGTTCAATATATCGTAAGCCAATAACTAACTTAAATTTTATACCTTTTGAAGCTTGCACTACATATTCTTATAAATTATCTACCTTTAGATTCCTTATTAAGGGGTCTCAGTACTCTTAAAAGTGGAAAAAAATGAAAAAATAAGACCATATTTAACATTTAATATCTTAAATTGTATTTGATTTTAAGACACAATTTTAATTGGAATAAAATATATAAGTATGTTCTTTCATTTCACGTATTTAAAAAATATATAAGAAGCAGAATTAGCATTTACAGAGGGCTCCAAACTGTTAGACATTTGCCGAGCAAAAAATCGGCATAACAGCTTATGCGCACGATTACGAAATAAGTATTGCAACTAGAATGAAAATTTTGGTGCCTACTTATACTTCAGATTGTAATAATTACCCTGAACCTAAATAAATTTGTATTTAAAGCTTTTTCATATTTTTAATACTAAGTTGTATTTAGATAATGCAAAATTAAGAAAATTTCAACAATATAATCACCTAAAAAAATATTGTTTTGAACAATAAAAAGCAAATTTTAGGTTCTGTTTATACAGACTAACATGAAACATATGTTTTGAAAATTTCATGAAAAAATATTCATAAGTTTTTAAGAGATCGTGCGCGTTATGCCCAAAAACGTCATTTGGAGAAAAATGGCTTCAAAATTTCCGAAACAACGCTTCAGCTATTGAACGTGTATAAATGTAGAAGCCATAACTTCAGTTCTAATATGAATTTCAAGGGAACAATTATATCAAAATGTGCAGAAAAGTTAGGAGTTTAACATGTAAAAAAAATAAAATTTCGGAAATTTTAAAGCTTTAAGAGTCCTGAGACCCCTTAACCAGTGGTGGGATTCAGCCGGTTTGCACCGGTTCGGTAGAACCGGTTGTTAATTTGTGTTGATTTCGGCGAACCGGTTGTTAAAATGATACTTCAAATGCGAAAATCGCATTTACATTAATTTGCTTTCTTTAAATGTTTATCTGCAAAACATTGTTTTCTAGGTATAACTCTGTGATATGTCCTGATTAATTTCATTTAATAAAATAGTATTTCATTTGGAACAATAATATATATATATATATATATATATTTTTTATCAATCCTGTAAAAAAAAATTCAACTGTAAGGAAAAAAAAAAATGTGAAGAATTTTGGTAACTAAATTGACAGCCCTAGGCCAAACCTAGTTTTATGGCAAGGTTATTAAAAATTACACTAACTACTTATCTATACTAATAAAAGAAAGTTTTGCTCTGTCTCTGTTTGTGCGATGGTTAGCAAAATCTACGGCACGTACGAGGCTGAAAATTTTTATGAAGCTAGCTCGAAATGTCTCCTGATGCACGTGAGACACACAATTTTAAAATTCTTACAATTAGTTGAGTTATTAATTAAAAATCGCAACTCACTCTCATTAAAAACACAACTTGGTCCTTGCGAGAAAGAAAAAAACTCTGGCGCACGCCCAGAAGCCTTATTTACGCATCAGTTGAAAATGAAGAACGAAAAGAAGAAATTTCGGGAGGGATTTTGTCATTATTTGTTAACATACATCGGCAAACCGCTTAGTAAAATTAAAAGCGAAAGACATATTCTGAAATATCCTCTTACGTCTCAAATGCCGCCATCAATTAAAACTAGTTGGATGTGCCAATCCTAAAACTTTCTTCTATCTTATACATCTTAATATTTAAAAAACTAGTTACACATGCTAATACTTCAATATTATTAGTTCATTACTATACCAACTTTGATTTTCATCTTAAATTTCTGCTTCAGTCAATTAAACGAATTAAAAACGAATTAATCTATATCATGATATTTGTTAAAATTAATAGTTTTTCCTTATTCTGTTGTTATCAGATGTTTGCGAATAGCCGGCTTAGCAGAAAGCGAGTTCCCGCCTTTGCACGAGCCGCTGATGGACAACAGAACTACGAAAGATCAAGAAAAGTATACAAAAATCGCTATCACAGAGCCCCTTTACCGCGTGATATTTCCAAATTCAAGGAGGACCTGTTGGCCAAAGCCAAAATCATGCACAAAAAATTTGGTTCAATTGTATGTATAATTTTATACACTTTTCGATTGTACAATAACGAAAATGCTACAGACTTCGTAATTATAGCGCCCCCTTCCAGCGGAATTTTTTCAAATTCAGGGAGGACCTTCATGCCATGACCAAAAAGAAACACAAAAAATTTGGCTCAATTCTATGCATAACTTCATACACTTTTCGATGGTACAATATTCAAAATGGCACAAAGATCGCTATTACAGCGCACCCCTACCGGCGATTTTTTTTTTCAAATTAAGGAAGGGCCTGCTTGCCATAGCCAAGAACTTAAAATAAAAATTTGGTTCAATTCTATGCATAACTTCATACACTTTTCGATGGTACAATATGCAAAATCGCTATTACAGCGCCCCCTAGCGGCGATGTTTTTTTCAAATTCAGGGAGGACGTGCTTGTCATAGCCATAAACTTAAAATAAAAATTTGGTTCAATTCTATGCATAACTTCCCACACTTTTTGATGATACAATGGCGATAGACACACGGACAGACAGACATTTTCTATAAACATGTTTTTGGGATCTCTGACCCCAAAAACATGTAAATCCGTCGAAAACCTGAAGTCGAAAAAAATTTCGATTAAAATACTTTTTTCTATTGAAGATAGAAGAAAGTAAAAATGTATCGCAGTTCACCCCTTATCATATTTAATCACAGAATTATTCAATTAATTAACTTTAAACTTAGACAAATGTTTCTGTTCGGAAGGAATGATAACTAGAAACAGAAATAGTGGGAAGATAGATGCAGATAGATATGTTTAAAATTTTTATTTTGCTAAAGAAAAAAAAAGTTTTAAATTTTGCAAATAATGTATGAAATATAAATATGCAGATTGGAGTGACGGGGGGGGGGGGGCACGCTACGGTTGTTAGCATTGCAGAATATTACGGCTCCTGTACTTTCTTTGGTAGAAATTAAGCCCTGATTCTTTTGATGCATTTTCTGATAGAAATTGTGATCATGATTGGCGAATATTTATTAACGCCTTTTATAGGGTAACATGTTTCAGGATTTTTTTCACTGTACCAAAGGATCAAAGTTTTTTTTTTTTTTAAACAATGTTCTTATAATATTGGAAAGTATTTCATAATCTATGTGTGATGCTTCATTTTTCTTTCATTTTTATACATCAAAATTCATTCGGTCAGCGAACCGGTTGTTAAATTGTTTGAATCTCACCACTGCCCTTAACAGAGCTTTTAGAATTTGTTCCCCTGAAAATTTAAATGATGAATTAGATAAAATTAAAACAATAGCTATTAACAAGGGATATCAAGTTAAAATAGTTAATAAATTAATTAAAAAGTTTATTAACAAAACGAACGATGCAGTTTTTGAGAATAAAACCGACAGAGAAAATAACATGAAAAGGGTGGTTATAAATTATTATTCAAATTTCTTCGAATCCGCTAAAACTCAACAAAAAAAGTTTGATTTAAATTTAATTGCTAGACACCCCTCCAATATTAAAATCAATTTTAACCACTAGAATTGACCCTATTGATAAATTTGACTTTTCCGGTGTTTATATCATTTCTTTTCTTAAAGAAGGTGGTTATAGAAATTATTATATTGGCATGACTCAGAGAAAATTCAAAGTGAGATGTAAAGAACACATTGCAGACATAAAATTTAATAGAGGTAAAACCGCATTATCTAGGCTAAATAAAATAGAAAACATAAATATTTTGTTTAATGAAAGTAGATTAATTTATAGGTCAGATTTTTATTTGCAACTTTTTATTAGAGAATCTATTGAAATTTACGTCAGAAACTCAATGGTCTGCAATGATTCCTTGTCATTTCAAATCCCAAATATTTGGATTGAATTGTAAGATAATTTGAAAATAAAATAGGGCAACGCGAAACATGTTAAAATATTACGCGCGTAATTTTTATTTATTTATTTTTAAATTTCATTTGTAATAGTTTATTGTCATTTTCCACCTTACTGTTTATTTGTTTTCCTGATGCTGATTGAGTAAATTCAATCGAAACATATCAAATTATTAAGATCTTTTAATGTATTTTACTAACATTTGACGTCCTTTTTAGCAATTAAAGGTTTAATATATATTTTGAGTGTGTATTTAGAATATATATTTTTGAAGTGAAAAGGACATTAAAATTATTTTAATAATTTAAGTAAAAGTATTTTTTTTTTTTTTAATGATTTTTACATATAAAACTGCTTTTTTTTGCTCCGTCTTCTTTCATTTTCATCAACAAAGTATTATGCACAGAAATGTCAGATGTGAGATATAAAATTTATGTTTTGAGAAATAAACAGGTTATTATGTTCCGTTTATTGAGAAGAATTTGGTGTTTAATTTTAACAGATAATTTACATATTTTGAAATACACATAAAGATAACAAAACCTCTATGTTATTTTATATAAGGTCCTTGTAATAGAGAAGGATTTATTACAAATAGCATTCAAAATATGTAGCTAAATCATTTTATTTGATAAAAGGACTGAGATAAAAGGAAAATACAATATAACCACAATACTGTAATCGCAATTTGAGCTAATTGAATACAATTTTTATAGCCTTATAGTTTCTAGGTCTTCATATTTAATAATTGAAATGCCCATGTATAAATTGCACTAAATGGTTTAAATGTGCATACATAGATATCTTTTAATGAATTTGAGATTAAGGCGCATACTACACCAATAATTTGGTTAAATATAGAAATTAACTGCACTACCATATAAACTGGTTAGCAAATTAGGATATAAGGAACATTTTGTTATATAATGTTTTATAACTAATTGCCGAAACGTCAGTGAAGGCTTACTGAGGAAACCCGAAAAGTTTTTGGTTTCTGTCTGTTAGTCTGTCTGTCCCGCGATAACTGTCGTAAAAAGCATCCGGTTAGCTTGAAATTAAGGAGGCATGTTGGTGAGGTCACCGGATTTAGCTGTATAGTTTTTGGTTAAATTTGGTTCATTCGTTCGGAATATATAGAACATTTTATTTTTCGCCTTAATGCTTTCCTTTAGCAATTCAGACGATTTTTCCATTTTTATTTGTTGAAAAGAAATGGCTCATATGATTGAAAGATTTAAATGATAAATTATGGATGATGGAATTTCCTAATTAGAACCATACATTATTCATATTAGTTTGAAATTTTGTGTATACATTTGTCAGAGTTTTTAAATTCGGTGTATATCTTATGGAGGGATTTTATATATGTGTTCCAATAATATAAAATACTTTCTTTTTTTTTTTTTCATTTACTTTTTTTCAATCACATATTTCATTGTCTTAATTTTATTTTAACTGTTTCCTAGCAACGGAAAGGTGAATTTGATCTCATATATCAAAAATAAAACAAATACGCTTTGAGGTTGAAATAAAAGGGGCTTGTGTTATGATATTAATTCTTATTATTAAAAAAAAACCGTTACTAATATCTCACGGTTTATCGTCTGGACGCAGCTAACAGAAATATTTAATTTTTAATCGAAAATTTCAATGAGAAAAAAAAAAAAAAACTTTTGAAAAGCAAATTGATAGTAAATGTCAAAATTATGCATCGCAAAATTATCGCTGTCGCAGAGGACGTCATTGTATCGGGAAATAAATATTTTCATTCTTAAAAACAAACATTAACTAGATTGCTTGAAAAAATATTTTTTGACGAGTGTTAGTTCTTAATGCCGCCTCATTTCAGAAAATATGAATGACATTTTTTTTTATTTTAAAAGGAAATTACATTTTCGTTCGTAAAACCTAAACTTTTAATATAATTGCGTCAATGTAAATCCTTTTCTGCCCACCAGTATTGAAGAATAAAGCTCGGAAGTGTAAAAAGATTTACCATAATCATTAACGCAATCAATAAAAAGTTACATATGTAAACTGATGAGACCACGGGGGGTTCAGGGGGGCGGCGCCCCCCTGAACTAATCCTGGTATTATTTACAAAAAATACCAGAATTAGTAGCTCATGAAAATTCAAAATATCCTTCCATAACAACGTTTTTAATTTAACGCTTCTAATTTCTGAAAACTTCGTATTTTTTATTCTTATAAATAATTACGTAATTTGAAATCTTTAAATTGCGGTTTGCAGGAAATTGAATATTACTAGAGTGTGTCTAAAAAACAATGAATTGCAGATCTGACGTTGAGGCTCCTGATCTGCAGATTTACTAGTATATAGAAGAAACTTTTTTTTTTTTCTTTTTTTTTTTTTTTTTGCCAGATTATGAACAATTAAAGCACTTTGAGCACATCGGATTTATTAAGGTTTCACTTGAAAAGATTTAAGTGCAATGAAACTTTTCATTGTGTTTAATTACATCTCTTTAGAAATCGAGACACGTTTTTTCACTTTTAAAATGCCTTACGTGTTTCAGAATCATTGACATTTTTTATGTATATTTTTTTAATTTTATTTCACATGTAATAAATATTTTTATTTAACACAATTAGCATTAAAATCAATTAATATACATGTTCTATACATTGGCTATAGTAAATTTTATGTAAGTGAAAGATTTCCTGGAAATAGATAATTTTTGTACTATAATTTTTCAATCATAAACTCAAATCATTACTCTAATTGCTATTATAAAACAAATATTTAACTATGAGTTAAATTAAAAAATGACTATTACATTATTGCAATTAAAGAATGTAACGCGCGCCACCCGTTTTAAAACAAATAGACTCTACCGGCAGTCACGTGACCGTTTTCCGTGAGCTTTGCCGAATGAAAAATGCTATGAGTTGGAGAGTGTTCTGTTACAGCGTTGACTGTAGTTGTGTTCTGTTTTGAGTTGTGCTAACATGTAGAAAGTTAATCGCGCTTTTTATTTTGTGTCTATGTGTTATGTGCCGTTCTACTTGTGATGTGCCGTCTTATCAAGATTAAATAAAAAATATTTAATAAAAAGCTACCCCGAGAATGTGATATTTTGAAATTATGTGAAATTTCTGAGTGAATTGAAACTGAGCTAGCCTGACAAGTGGCTACCCAACTCGGGCCACGAATTCGAAGAAAAATTTTCATATCCAAATTTTTCAAAAGTGTTCGCAATATTATTTCATCATTCTCCAAGTCAAGTGATATAGTGATATATTTTTAATCATAAAGTGTTGTTTTTGCGAGCATGCAGAGAAAAAAAAAATGGCACGACCGGTCGTCTTCGTGAGTGCACGTGAAATATGTTCTGAATCTGAAATGTTTCGTTATCTTTGTTCTTATTTTCTCAAGTTAAAGTTCTACAAAATATTTCGTTAATGTCCTAAAGAAAGTTCTAGGATGTTTGTGCTTTAAGGGACTCTCGCTTCATTTGTTCTTAGAACGGTGCCTACAGTGTTTGTGCCTATAGTGGTTTATTCTACAAGATTTGTTTGTTCTACAAAATATTTTTACCAAGTAAGCGTTTTAAATAGAATGGATCCATAATATTTTTATTAAAAAAGAATGCATTCTTCAGATTCTTGACTTCGTAACATTGATATTCTAAAAATTCTAAATATTTTTGACATTATTAAATTTTAATTCATTCTATTATTTTCCTGTCATGTTTGTATTGCATATTTCCCCTTCCCCCCTCCCTCACCCATTATTCTGAAAATTTTACTTTGATTCTGTTCATGTATGTTTAATTTTTACTTTGCTTTAAGTAAAATATTTTGATTCATAAAAAAAAAAAAAAAATAAGAGTGAGTGCGAGAGAAAGCGAAAGAAATATTCATTTACGTTTTCGTTGATTTTTTTTTTCTCTTTTCTTTTTAAAAGAGGAAAATAAACTGTTGTCAGTCAAATTAGAAGTTGTTAAGATGATTCATAATTTTATCGCAATTCTCATAAAGATATGTGCTTATTTTTATTATTTTTTTTTTTATTGGTTTCGTAAGAGAAATGATTACTATTTTTATTTAAGTGTTTGTTATTATTTAAATGCTAAACGTAAGTATTTACTTTTGAGTTGCTGATTTATTGAAGAAAAAGCCTTGAATGTGATTCATTTCCAAAACGGAATGAGTAAGTTTTTGTATTTATTATTTGTTTATAAAAGAAACTTTATTTTCTTTTAAAGTGATATTGAATGAAACCGATATTAAGTAGCGTTAGTAATATAATAATAATATTGGTTGAAATTTTAATTATTCAATTATGTGTTTTATATTATTTAGAATATTGTTTGAAAGTGTTAACTATTCAGTAAATGGCTTTATATTGGTTAAAATATTGTTTTGATTAAATGTCGCGTTATGACAATCCAGTTTATTTATACCTGCAGGGATTTAAAGTTTGTTTTGTTTTTAGTAAGAGTTTTGTTATGGTTAAAGCTTACTATCTTTTTTTATTAAAGTCTTGTTTATATGAGTTGTAACGGCAAAGCTCACACGTTTGGGGAATAATTTAAACGAATTTTCGGCATTTGTGGGGTACTTGTTTTGTTGTTTTGCTAAAGTTTAAAATGTCTGAACTTAATAAAGCTCGCAAAGAGGATTTATATCAGGTTGCGTTAGAAATGAATTTAGATGTTCAACCCTCTATGACAGTTGTCACATTGCGTGAAAAAATTAAATCCTCCCCCTCGTACGAAGTTGATTTTGTAAATTCATTAGTCAGAAACCAAATTTCGACTCGCGAGGAAGAACAACGCAGACGGGACATAGAGGAAAAACAGAAAGCAGCAGAGTTAGAGCAGCGGAAACTTGAATTAGAAGAAAAACATAGAGCGGAAGAGTTAGAGTTAAAAAAGCTTGAGATGAATTTTGAGCTTGAGAAGCTCAAGTTACAGGCTCAGAGCCAAAGTACTTCCAGTGGAGCGGTAGGTGGTAGTGCAGCAGGGGTAATGTCTCACCCGGAGAGTAAGATAGATATCCAAAAGCTGTTGCCTACATTCAGGCCAGAAACTGATGATGTAACCTTGTTTTTGGTGCTCCTGGAACGTCAATTAAAGCTCTCGAAGGTACCAGAGCATATGTGGGTTTCGTATTTACTCAGTGTTGTACCGTCTTCTATCTCTACGCTTATCGCTCGTGAATCAGAAGAAAATGCTTCAAATGTTTCACATGTTAAAGATTTACTTCTAAAAAGGTTTAAAATTAGTGCCGAAAAGTTTAGACAGCTGTTCTTTACGCATCGCAAGTCCAAGGAAATAACTTGGCGAGATTATTATTTTGAACTTCGAGCTTATTTTGAAAACTGGCTTAAAGAATTAACTGTAACGTCTTTTGAAGATCTTCAGGATCTTATCATAGCTGATCAAATGAAAAGGCGCGTGCCTGTTGAATGCAAACAACATATGTTAGATGATTGGGAAAATTTAAATTCGCCAGTCGACCTTGCCGAAAAATTAGATGCGTATGATATTATTAGATCTACGTTTCCTAAAAGGGATCCGGTTGTACCCCAAGAGAAGAAAGAGTTTTCTCGTCGAGAAAATAATTGGAAGCAGAGTAAGCCTCCAAAAGAAGACAGATCTTCCCCTAAGTTTGCTAATCGACGCATAGAATCCGATATTGTTTGCTATGGTTGTGGTAAATTGGGATTTATAAAGAAGAAATGTCCAGATTGTTCCCCTACGGTTAAAAAACAAACTGTTCAAGCACATCGTCTTGAGCTATATAGTTTAAATACATCAGCAGTTTCAGCTCCAAATGTGCCTATCACGATCTGCAATAAGAAGGTGCTAGTCTGTGCAGATACGGGAGCGAATCGTTCTATTGCGGGAGAACGTATGTATCAATTATTTTTAAAAACTGGTGTTGCATTGAACCCTCATACTCATGAAGTAACGTTAGCTGATGGAATTACGGTGGTTAGAGACACTTTGTCTGCCAATGTGCCCGTAGAGATTGAAGGCCGAGTCTTCGAAACGGAGTTCATCGTATTACCAGATGCCAAGGGTAATAGAACTCTTTTAGGTATGGATTTCTTACATAATGCTAACATGGTGTTAGATACTGCCAACAAAACATGGTATTTCAGCGATAAACCTCGGGAAAAGTTTTATCTTGTTGATGAATACCAAGAAGAAAATAGCACGTTAGCTGGTGCGGTCGAAGTCAGTCCGTATGCTTTACATGAAGATGAAGGCAAAAATCTAAATTCCGATGAAAGGGACAACATTAATGATGTTCTCAAAAGGTATGAAAAATGTTTTCAACCAGGGGGAGAGACAACCCCGTTTGTGGAGCATAGTATGAATACAGGTGATAGTGCTCCTGTTGATGCACCACATAATCGGATGACTCCTGCTAAGAAAGAAATTGATAAGAAGAAAATAGAATTTGGACCTGGAAAATCAAATGTTGTGGCTGACATGCTGTCACGCCCTGTCTGCAATCATCAATCTGCTCTCTGTGAAACATGCAATTTTGTCAGCATAGACATGCCAACAAGAAGTCCAAAAGATATCAGAGAAGCACAGTTGCAAGATGAAAACCTTAAAAAGATCATAGATTCTTTTGAAGATGAACAGAAAAGCGAAGATTTCGCCAATTGGACAGATAGAGGATTCCTGATGAATCAAGGTGTGCTTTATAGGTATGCTCCTGAATCAGATGCCGAAGAAGCGCAACTGGTCGTTCCAGTACAAGAAAGACAAAATATTTTGAAACTTCATCATGACGACCCCTCAGCCGGACATTATGGTGAAGCAGGAACTTATCAGAGAATTGCTAAAAGATATTATTGGACAGGCATGAGAGTATACATTTCTGAATATGTGAAGAAGTGCCCAGAGTGCGCCCGTTATAAAGCAACAAATCAGAAACCAGCTGGTTTATTACGAACACCTGCTTATGCTCAGCGATTTGAGACCCTCAGCATTGATCTCTTTGGACCATTGCCTCCTAGTAAAGATGGGCATCGATGGATTTTTATAGTAGAAGATTGTGCCACTAAATGGGTCGAACTATTTGCCTTAACAACTGCTACTGCACAAGAATGTGCGACTACCCTGATTGAAGAGATCTTCCTTCGTTATGGTATCCCAAGAAGACTCATAAGTGATAACGGCCCTCAGTTTGTGAGCGCTGTTCTACAACAAGTTTGTTACATTCTTGGAATAGACCAATCATTGACACCTTTGTACCATCCTCAGGCCAATCCAGTCGAACGCAAAAATCGAGACTTGAAACCTCGAATAGCAATCCTTGTTGGGGATGAACACACTTCCTGGATTGATAAACTCCCTTTTATTAGATTTGCTATGAACTCTGCCAAATCTGATACAACAGGCCAAACTGCCGCCTATCTGCAATTTGGTCGAGAATTAAGAACAATCGATGATGTGGTGAACGATTTTAGAGCTGTTGTGGAAAATGACAATTTTGTTCCGGAAATAACCCCATATCTTAAACGTCTTGCAAATATTTCAAAAAGTGTGAAAGAGCGTGTTGAAATGAAACAAGATCAGCGGAAGAAATATTACGATAAAAATCGTAGACGAGTGTATTTTGCACCTGGTGATAAAGTATGGGTTAACCTACATCCTGTGAGCAAAGCAAGTAAAAATAAAACAGCCAAATTTATGCCTAAGAGAGATGGGCCATACATAGTTTTGACTCAAAAGTCACTAGTGACATATGACATTGCTAGCCTGGACAATCCTACCGAGCGAATTGGGTCTTACCATGTTTCCGCTTTGTCACCATTTCAAGAGACTGAAACTATTCCAGTTGCACCCTTAAGGCAAAGAGGAAGACCCAGAAAGCTTCCTGTTTCCTCTCCGAGACGTAAATCGGAAACAGAGGGGGAGGATGTAACGCGCGCCACCCGTTTTAAAACAAATAGACTCTACCGGCAGTCACGTGACCGTTTTCCGTGAGCTTTGCCGAATGAAAAATGCTATGAGTTGGAGAGTGTTCTGTTACAGCGTTGACTGTAGTTGTGTTCTGTTTTGAGTTGTGCTAACATGTAGAAAGTTAATCGCGCTTTTTATTTTGTGTCTATGTGTTATGTGCCGTTCTACTTGTGATGTGCCGTCTTATCAAGATTAAATAAAAAATATTTAATAAAAAGCTACCCCGAGAATGTGATATTTTGAAATTATGTGAAATTTCTGAGTGAATTGAAACTGAGCTAGCCTGACAAGAATTTATATTGCATATATATATTTGCATATATATTGCATATATATTGCAATATATATTGCAATTAAAGAATTTAGGGACAGCATACTCCCAATCAGTAGCTGCCTATAATCGAAAAAAAACAAACAAACTTTATAATATTATATTTGAATATTCAATGCATAATTTTATGCAGGAATTTATAACAGTTGCTTTTACATTCTAGTAAAATAAAATCTAACTTTACTTCTTTCTGTTCACTTATATGTAAGTTTGGAGTGTAAAATTTTCCTTCCCGATTTCTGGTTATTCGTATGACATACTAGAGATGTGCATTTTTTAACTTATTAGGATAAATAACAATGTTATTCTATAATTGTTATTCTATTATTCTAGTGCGTTATTTAGTAACAGATAAACGGAAAGTTCCTGTTAAATTTGGAACGCATCACTGAAACAATAATTTTAATATTATAATTATAATAAAAATAAAGTTTACGAAATTTGTTTTCTATATTATCAAAATAGGACTCAAAAGGAAAAAAATAAAGAAAAAAAGGATCGTTCGAAAAAAGAAAAAGAAAAAGAAAAGCTATATTAAACGCGTATTACGACCCGTCAAAAGAAAGAAAAATCACAGTCAGTAATAATCGAAACCAATCATTAATCTTCCTTTCATGTCTTTGCAAGCCTCCGGTGACTAGCAAGTTTCTTGTAGAAATGAGTCAGAATCAGTAAAGCATAAAAGCTGGGAAGCAATATCAAAATCAATGAATAACAGTTTACATACCGATCCAATGCCATTCGCTGAAAAATAACATATCTTTCTCTACAGCTGTTAAATAATTTCTAGAAACCACTTAAGATTCACAGCTCTTTTATAGCAAAATAATTATTACCGTTGAATCAACAGGTTTAGTTCTGTACGAATGCAAGATTGTGTTCAGCACGTCGCGGTGATATAACTTCAAATATTGTAGTGTGTTAAGCAGATTTATAGAATAATTTTAGCCGGTCTGGTTTTTTGGAATGAAAAGTAAAGCATGTTTTTTAATAAAGAATATTGGAGAATGAGGGATAAGAATTATTTCGGTTCATTGTATTTTTGACAGGGTTAGAGCGGTAGTCATTTTTGACCGGATGCCGGTTAATTTAAAATTTATTGTTTAATAGGGATTTCTCATGCACTTTGGAGGTTTTTTTTTTCTTTTTATTCTGACTCTAGGCTTTTCTTTATTTATTGTTTTTTGGCCATGTATTTTTATTTATTTATTTTTTTTTTTTATTACATTTTCATTTCGGTGTTTTCAGAAAATAAGAGTTTGATTTTTACTTCTAAATTTTTTTAAACTGTAAACTAAAAGATACCTAATAACATCGCATTATTTGTGCGTACATTTAAATTTAATACAATTCTAACTAATAAAAAAACAAAAAACAAAAAAACGCAACAAATATTAATTTGGATATATATATATACATTTTATTATTATTATTATTATTATTATTATTATTATTATTATTATTTTTTTTTGTATTAAAAGTCTACGAAATAATATTTTCATGTTCTTGTGGGATTCGCGTCTGATATGCATTGAAGTTGGAGAGAAAACTTTATTTTTAAAAATTTTGGCTGTTAAAAGAGTGTTTATTTTTATACAGCGTATCTATTCTTATCATTTACCAAATGCTAATCTCTGAACCCTTAGATTTAGAGGTAAAGTGAGAATTGAAAAAAAATGTTTCAAATTTTGTTTTCCATCATATAAATTCGATTTATGTTAAATAGTTTTTAACAACTTTAACAATAATTAACTTTTTAAATAGTTAAGAAAGTTTTTTTTTTTTTTTTTTTTTTTTTTTTTTTTTTTTACAATATCTTGTTCTTATAAGTTTTCATATTCTAACATGTCAAAGAGTAAAAAATTATTCCTCTATGACCAAAATTTTCCGAGTTACAATACTTGGAATTTACAGAATTTTCAGTGTTCTAGATGGAAATATGTGTTTTTTCTTTTCGTGTGCTTTCGGGGTTTGCAATGGATATACATTGGATATACATCGATATACAATGGATATACATCGGGGTTCGCAATGGATATACATTGATAGATATGGCCGCAATGATGTTGGAAATCAAATTTCATTTTTACAAATCATGCTTCTAAAACTATGTTTATTTTTATACAGGGTGTCTCTTCTTATCATTTACTAAAATTTAATTTCTAAACGACTATCTTTAGAGTATCGTTTCAATTGCAAAAATGTCTGAAATTTTGTTATGCATTATTTAAAGATCAATTTACGTTATATTAGATGCTTTTTAAATAGTTCATAAATTAAGTTTCTTTTACAATGTGTGGGTGCGACAAGTTTTGTTTAGAAAATGTTTCTGTTTTTTCTATCAAATAAAACAATGAAAATTTATTCTCCTATAGCTAAAATTTACTGAGTTAGGATACTTATAATTTTATGAATTTTCAACATTTTAGTTACTATAAATCAAAAAAACGTGTTCTTAGAGCCAGAAAAGTTGAAAATGCATGAATTAAAAGGTATCATTATTAGACAAGTCTTTAGTCCATCAAAAATTAAGTTTTTAACAATAGACTGATTTTAATAGTGAGTATTCATCTCAACAAAAAACAGTGTCTATACTTATGTCCCAAAAATTATTTCGAACATTTCATTTGAAGACCCTCTACTTAAAGCTTTCGTGGCAGCGATTAGTTATACGTTACAAAAATAACAGGTTGTTGAAACCTGTTATATATGCAACTATGGAAAAAGAGTAACTCTGTTTCCCATCTCTAGTATGATAGTTAATTTAAAGATATAATGCGACGTAATTCTGAAATCCTCAATAGTGGCCCTTTTAATAAAGATATTACAAAATGTATATAAGTAGAGTAACACTTAATGCAAAAATATAGACAAATTTCATTTTTTTAACTCTGTATAAGGCATTGGGAATTTATTTTTTAAAAATTGGCGCAATTCGGGTTTAGAAAGTCATATTTGTACTCAAATGATACAAACAGCTATGAAAACAAACTGAATTAACTTTTACGCTTGTTTCTACGTATAATACCTAATTCCGCCAAGCTTTAAGAATATAAAAAAATAAAAACGTTATTGTTTTTAACGTATAAATTACTACTGTTTCTAATTAAAAATGGATTAATCGACTTTTTAAATAAATGGTATAAATGTTGAAAATTTGCTTGTGTATTTGAAACACTCAATAGTTTATTAGAAAACTATTTGACAATAATCTTTCTCTTGTTAAGGACATTATCTTTATTTCGCCAAGACTGGAAAAATGTTTTATTCACTTGATTAAAAATATATATATATATATATATATATATACTCAGTTTTTTTTTGTTGTTTTTTTTTTGTTTTGTTTTTTTTGTTTTGTTTTGTACGAACAGCAGTTTAATTGAAATAATCAAATTTTAATTGTACCATTTAGTCTGAAGTTTTTACAATCTACCAGCATTCATCCCAGGTAAATCAGTAACTTTGAAAATATAAATCAAACACTTACTGACAAATCAAGTCTCAGCCCATTAAGCGAGTAATGCGGTTTATAGATCAATACGTTAAACTGTTACAATAACTATATATTAACACACTTTTAAGCGAATATCTTGCATGCAACTCGATTACAAAACACTAACCTACAAAAATGTTTAAGGTGGTTCTCCAGTTTCCTGCTCAACAACGCAAAACTTTCTGACACATTTTCTGACTCATTAAATGTAAGTAGCTTAAATTTTGTAGGCCTGACTATTAAAGTTATTTGGAATTTAAATAGGTTTTCCATTTTTTTTATAAATAAATTATTTATCAAGTTATGAGCAAATGTTGTCCCGTGACGAACAGTTTTTCTCCTTTATCGCCTTTATCTCCTTTACCAAAAAATGGAAACTATCTTTAGATTAGATAATTTTTAAATAAGAACTCCTGCCAACTTCATGCGTTTCCGAACAAAAACAAATTAAAAAATGTGACAGAAAGTTGCTCCTTTGGATTTCAGAATATCATTAACTTGACGTTTATGAAAAAAATCACATTTTTAGTTTTAATTTTGAAACTGGCGAAATTTAAATTCAGAAAAAAGGATGTTCTTTGGACACATTGTAGTAACATTTTTTTAACTTTTAAAATTAAAATATATATGTTTTTATTTGCACGTTTAACAGAAGTATACGATTTCTCACAATACGGGGGTAACACTGCATTACAGTATTTCTCACAATACAGTAAATGCGTCGAAATTAGGTAGCTGTTACTGAAATTTTATTTAGAAAGTTTGAAATTTTATTTGCTTAAAACTTAAACCTTCACTTTACCTGTAATTATAAGCTTTAAATAAAGTATTAGATCAAGAGGGTTTGCACTCTAAATAAAACAGCACTCTTAAACGTAAACATAAACTCTTCATTAATAGAAATTCAATCTACAATGATTAGATGAAATGATGTCATTTTAAATCGATGTAAATTTTAAATCGTGACATCAGTCAAGAATTTTTTGAAAAGGGAAATAACTTCACTCTTTTTACTATAAATCACAGAAAATGTTACAACTGAATCTAAACCAATACAACACTTAGCTATAACGTATAGCTATAAGATACATAAATTAAGGACCAAGATGGGACATTTACGGCAAAATCTGTAATGGCAACAGTACTAGCGTCACTGCCGACAAGGGGGAAGAATTATCAAGCCTGCGAAATTTACTTATGTTGAAAAAACATGTTTACGCTCTATGTTTTGAATATCTATACTTTCCTAAACGAAGAGAGGAAGACGGTATTTTAGTTATGTTTGACTTATTTATTTAGCCGCTTTTTTTTCTTATACCGTACTTGTATTGGTCAACTTTAACTTACAAAATGATAATTAGAGTAATAATATAAAAGAAAAACCCTAGAAAATTCTGTTAATAACCTAAATATGTAAGTTTATGAGATTAAATTGTAAAAAATCAAAGTCAGGTATTGTGTTAATTTATTCATATCAAATAAAACTTTATTGAGTGTCATGTCAGTACCTCTATTTATAATTAACTGTTAGATTTATATAATTCTATAAATTTGTCGAAATGAATTTTTCCCCATCTGTAATTTTCTTATTATTTCTTATATGTTAATATTATAAATATTATTGAATGGATTCTACGTTATTTACATTAAAAACAATATTTTTATTTTATCTGTAAGAAAGTGAAAATACCTAAATTTTAAAAGATTAGTGTAACTATTGTTTCATGCGTTAAACTTGATAAATTAATAACACATCGGCTATAAAAAGTTTCCTACCGAATGGGAATATTTATGAAATTTTCTGGGATTTGTAGAGTGCAATACTTCGTATATTTTAATATTACACCATTACTTTATGTAGCTTTAAATCCAATTATATCATATTTCCTTCATATATAGCATTCAAGACGAAATTTTTACCCCGTTTTTTGTTGCATTTATATCGTTCACTCATCGTGTAAAAAAAAAAAAAAAAAAAACGTATATTCGTGCATGAACATAGAATAGATATTAGATATATAAAATAGAATATCTATTCTATGTTCATGTATCGGTGTCAGATTCTATTGAAAACGTAAACATGCAACATTTAAAAAGAAAGATCACAGTAAAGGTAGATACTCAATATTAAGCATACTACAAGGATGGGGAGTTTCTTCCCCATTGTCATCAAAGCGCTATGATCGCAATCACATTACCATTTCGCTCTATGGCAGTGTCATATCTTGGATGTTAATGTGTGATAAGATATGGCTGTAGTTTTCACACGAAGTAGTAAACAAAATATAGGAGCCATTTATTTACAGTGAGTTTGACTACACGTTGAAAAGATTTGATAGAATGTGACGTCACATTTAACCTTTTTTTTCTTTTTCCTAAAATGGTTTCATGAAATTTGACTGTTTGTATTAAAGTGGAGATGTTTTGGTAATAATAATTAAAATAATAATAATAATAAATAAATTAAAAAATTCAAATTTAGGTGCTACGTCATTTTACCGCTCTTATAGTTAAAGCTTTTATTTTATGTATATAAAAAATGTGCATTTTCTGTTTAGAATGACGTCAATTTAAAAAAAAAAAAATTGCAAAAATATAGCAAGAAAATCTGAATTTTTATTGGCAAATAAAAATTAAATACACGTGTTATCGTTATTTTTTTCATATTATTGTGTTATTTTTTAGGGTGTGGCAACAGGAAAGAAATGATTAAATTAGAAAATTAAATAAAAGAGATATTTCAATAACGTTAAATTATGAGAGGTGGTAGAAAAAAGCGGTAAATAGTGATCTGATGATTTTTTTTAAAGTAGACAGCGATCTTTTCCACTTTCTAAAACGTACGGACATCAAGTTTCGTGCAAATCGGTCAAAAATTGTAGATTTGTATAAAGGACATACAATCAGAGAACGGCTTATATATATATATATATATATATATATAGATTATTATTTTTTATTATTACTTAAGTATATTGCTGTGGTTTTTAAAAAAAAGATTTTATGGTATTCATAGTTTTTTTTTTTTTTTTTTTTTTTTTAAGCAAAATTATAGGGAAGTTTCAAGTTTCAATGAAATGCTTTACGTTTCATCCGCCAATCAAAACCCGTTTGACCTCCATCTGCGCTCATAATCCTTTCAGCTGCCAATCACAGCTGTCGTTCAACAGTTCTTTAACTTCTAGTGGTCGATTTGTGACGTCATATGAATCCTCCCTATTATAAAAAAAATAATAATAATTGATTTATGACAGAAGCATTCTTTCCGCTTCTGAATTTCTGTTATAAGAGTTACAATAAAAATTTATTTTATAAAACGAAATAACCTATAAAAATGTTGATTTCAGATAAATAAGTAGAATTATAATTGATGAAAGAAAAGGTTGTCAAATATTTTTGACTTAACATTTTGCAGAATTTGGGTACATATAACACTATATTAGGGAAATATCTTTCGTACTTCATGGGTAAATTTATTAAAATGTCTTTCTATTTAAAGATCGATTGGCTTTCAGAAAACTCCTCCTCTGCATTGAAGGATATTAAATTGTGCAACAAAGTGACAGAATGGAAATTGCTTTATGATTTCTTATTGTTTGGCGAAATAACATTTTTGAAAAATAAAGAACTAGACTTCCTTGTAAGACTGAATTCAAATTTTGAAGATTTTTGATGGGACTCTAAAATTGACATTTTTGAATGACATCCATAAGTAAGGGAAAACGTACTTTCGTCAATCTTTTTTTATATTTTAATTTAAAAATTCACCAAAAAATGGCACTTTGAATATTATTTGCATGAAAATCATGTACTTGAAAATGATTAAATCAAAATATTTTATACAATTTCCTCGTAAAATTTACAAGGCGTTAAAATGGCATATAATTATGTAATATTTTTTGCTTTTTCTATGAAATTTTACCCATGTAACTAGTAAACTGAAAGAGCTCCTCTTAGTTCGAATATAGTAATCTTTAATTTTTAGAAGTTCACTTATTGTCAATAAAGCCTCAAGTTTTCCTATATATATATATATATATACCGGGTGTCCCAAAAAGGACTGACTGATTTTAAAATTCAATAACTTCCAAACGGTGACAGATATTAAAAAAATTCTTGCAGGAGGGTTATGCATAAAGTCAAAAGTTTTTTTACAGTGATTTTCGATTTTAGTTCGAATTACAAACAATAGATGGCGCTGCGATCAATAGAGGCTAAATTCAGACTCAATTTTTGGTACTTCGTGGCCCGGATAATACATTTCCATCTCCTTTTTCTGCATGGAACAACAGAAAGGACCAAAAATCGAGCCTGTATTTAGCGACTATTGCTTACAGCGCCATCTATTGTTTGTAATTCGAACTAAAATCGAAAATCACTGTAATAAAACTTTTGACTTTATGCATAACCCTTCTGCAAGAATTTTTTTAATATCTGTCACCGTTTCGAAGTTATTGAATTTTAAAATCAGTCAGTCCTTTTTGGGACACCCGGTATATATATATATATATACATATATATATATATATATATATATATATATATATATATATATATATATATATATATATATATATATATATATAAATGAGTGTATGTGTGTAATAAAAGTTTTTAAATATTAATATGCAACAATCATTTAGATAACAGCAAAGAATGGCAAGTCATAAATTACGTTCGAAAGAATGTAAAATATCAAGTTTCCATATTTTTCTACATTTCTTTTTCACGCGTGGTTATTCGTGTTAAACGGATGTTAATTGTTAGTTAGGGACATCATCTACTCTGATTACCCAATTAACACGAAATGTTGGGATATTTTAAGTCTACAAAAATATAAATTTCCATTAAGAATTGCGTGTGGCGGAATTTTATAATAGTTTGAATGAGTTCTGCAAGTATTTTTTTGAATAGGCTTAAATATCGTTCGATTTCTCATCATGCACATGTAGCAAAATTTTATGAAATGAAGATCAACCTGTAAATACAAATTATAATATTTCTGAAAAAAATAATCATTTTTTTTTTTTTTTTAGATTAATATCCTTAGAATATGATTTACTCATCCTTATTTTGTAATGTAAATGAAAAAGGGTTTAATTTAGCTTCTACTTTCTAGATTCTGAATATTTAGAATATTAAAGATTTTAAATGTTACACGAAAAGTTAAGTATTTTTAGGTAAATTTTTGGTGTAGTATGATGAAATGTAATTTAGGCACTATATGCTTGCAGATTTGATTGTCAGCAAGTGAGGGTTATATGAAAGCCAACATAAAATGAATAGGGTCTTACTTCCATATATACCTTTTTTTGAAAAAACTTGATATTGCGCAATATTCCATAGGAATAATAAATGCGAGAAACAATTTGGAGCATTACCCCTTCAAAATGAACTATCTATTTTAAGACCTTTCATGTGATGTTCCTTTATAAGAAATACTTTTAGAACGGTCTTTGGCCACAAAAATGGCTACTTCATCGAGTTACAAGATGAAATCATGAGTTAGGACTGGATTATTAGGAGCAGATAAAAGAATAACTGCCTCGATGTGTCTGCCTCGACATTTCTTTGTACAACATGAGCAGCAAAGGTCGCCAACTTCTCCTTTTGCCCTCATTATCTCGTCATCGAGTTATGGGATGAAATTAGAAGCAAATTAAAGGTAAAAGAAAGTATTTAAAAATATTTTGGTGTGCCTGCTCCTATCCGCGTAGAAAAACGGCAGACTAAAATTTATATTAAAAAGACGTCATATTGTATTTTTCAAGCCCAATAAACATAATATTGTACATTACCTTGCTCCATATATTACTTCGCCAAAGATTTTTCCAGAAGAATTAATGATTTAGGAAAGGCCTACTAACAGTACATGAAAGAACGATTGATTCGACATAACTTAGTACAATGCGAAAAGCATGGGGCATATTCCCCACTTAGACGGTGCATTCACAACATCGAGCTATAGCATAAATATTTGGGCACATTGAATATAGCGATTAATAAAATGCAAATATTTCAGTCTGCCTCGTGACATCTTGGTACAAGATGTGGAAAGTGGGGCACCAATTTTCAATTTTAGAGGTATCTTCAATTCATCGCGTCATGACCTGAAAGTTTAAGACATTAAAGATAAGGAATAGTACAATACAAATATTTCAGTCTGCCTCGTCTTGTCTTGATAGGAGGTCAGCTGAACTTTGCGCCAATTCTTAATTTAACTTTATTATAACGTCATCACTTTACCGCCTGAAAGTTTAGCACATTAAAGATACATATTATTACAATAAGAATATTTCACCCTGTTACGTATTATCGTTGTATGTTACGAAATCATAACCGGATTATAGTTTTTATTTTAGATCACTTTCAAAATTACCAATTTTCGTCCCGCTCTGCTCATCTACTTCAAGATTTGACGATGCAGACTGAAATATTCTTAATGGACTAATCTGTAATTTTAATGTGCTAAATTTTCAGGACGTAGTTCAATGACGTGATCATACAGCCAAAACTATGAATTGATGCCCTGCTCTACTCATCTCGGTCAAAGATAAGACAAAGCAGACTAAAATATAATTCATGTACTAATCTTATATTTAAAGCGTTGAATTTTCAGGTCATAACTCGATGACGTGACAATACTGCAAAAATAAGGAATTGGTGCCCCACTCTCCTCCTCTCGTACCAAGATATGACAAAGCAGGTTCAAACAAACATGTCATAACTCGATGACGTGATTATACCGTCAAAATTGGGCTTAGGGTAAGAGCTTAGCTTAATTCTTCACATTGTATCAAGTTAGGCTGAATCAGCCATTCTTTCACGTACTGTTAATAAGCTTTTCCCTAATCATTTGTTTATCTTGAAAGTTGAAGGCGAAGATATATATTGGGAAATGTAATGTAAATTATTATATCTATTGTGTTTGAATTGTACAAGATAGAGTCTTTTTTCGTTATTAATTTTAGCCAGCCGGTGATTTCTACCAGGATATGCTCAAACAGACCAAAATATTTTCGAAATACTTTATATGACCTTTAAATTGCCAATAATGTCATGTCATCACTCGATGATGTGACAGTTGCGCCAAATTGACGATTTGGCGCCAATGCTACTCGTATCGTATCAAGAAATTTCTAAGCAGACCAATCATTCCTTCATCTGCTCCTAATAATCTTGTGTTACACCATGACTTCTTATTGTAAATCGATGCCTAAGTCATTTTTGTCCTCGCCGGCCGGTCTATTTATTTTCAACAATTTAACTCAATAAATGTACATAATTGCTTGAATTTTTCATTGTAGTTCGTGAAATTAATTTATATGGTAGTACTTGAGAACCACGCGTTTCATTCTGTTGTTATATACTTACGAATTTTGAAATTTTGATAATTAGCTCCTACTAAACTGAAACTCAGAAAACAAAAAAAATAAATATATATCTAAGGTTTTGTCAAGATTTCTTTGAAAATCGGCTACATTGGGATTGGCAAATTAAGATTTTTTTTCTCCTAGTCAGTGAATATCAATATTTATCTAAACAATGAATCAAGTAGACTTATTTATCGAAATCACCAGTTATTTCCCTTCTAAGTATTTCTCAATGAAACACTGGGTAATTTAAGTTTATGTATGACCACGATGTATAAAAGTTTTACGATTTTAGTTCTAATGACTGCACTGTAAAAAAGTCCTTCCGGTCTGTGTTAGAATGAAAGGTACTTGCCATATACCCTGTGTTTTAAGAATTCACCTAATTTTATTAAAATACACAAAGATAAAATTTATGAAACTCAAAAAATTCGTCAGGTATCGCTGACTTTATTTTAATTACGGATGTCTATTTCTGTTTTCAGACTGCTATATCGCAAACTTTTTTTAACATAGAGACAAAACAAGACATGCTCCCGAACTTTTGTATCATTTTCGAGCAGTTGAAGAAAAAACTTTTTGAATATTTAATTATATGTTCATATTTCTTAATTTGAAGTTTTTAAATGGCTTCCTTCTTGAAAGTAGATGGTTGAGTAAATCTGACAAATGAACTCGTTCGAGAACGTGGTAAGTCATTTGCATTGGATCAGTCACACCAAAATCGGTTCATTAATACCATTACTACAGCATGTAAAACATTAGATCGTGAAATGTCAGCCACTTTATAATTTCAAACTGCTATATCTCAACCACATTTTGAGATAGAGATAAGACAAAAAACGCCCCGATATCATTGTATCAAAGCCAAAAATTTGGAGGATTTTTTTTTTTTTTTTAATAAATCACTTGTATATCTTTTTGAATTAAATATTTTTTCTCTTTTCTTCTTCTGGCTGTCATTTTGGAACAAGGCGTTGTGAAGATGATCAACGAACTCGGTCGAGAACCTGGTATATTCTGTTCACGTGCTCTATAGCATGTAAATCGATTCATAAATACAATTGTAACAGTATGAGAAAAATCAGATTGTTTCAAAATGCTACCTTCCTACAATCCGAAAGCATTATACGTCAGGCGTTTTTGTAGATAAGTTGTAAAAAAATAAATGACCCAGAATTATTCTAAGAAGCCTGTAGCAGAATTTTTTTAGTCTATCTGAGACGAGTGCCACAGAGCTATAATAGCAAATATTTTTTGCAACATGATATTTTTTAGCAGTAAAAATGAATGGCAGGTTTATGCATAGCACAGATAGAAAAAAAAAACAATTAAGAACTAATATATCATAAACTAGGCATTTTATGTGTTTTATATGTAAGGGTTTTATCTTTAATGAATAGGAATCAGATAAATTATTTACCGTATTTACAGTAATTTATAATAAATAAATTGTCCCATTGTTATTTTTTTAAAGATTTGTTGATTCAGTAAGAGGTTAAATAGCTGCAATGTTTAGCAATGCACCACAGATTTGTAAAAGATATCAGACTAATTTATTAGGGGGGGGGGGCATTGTAGAGATGTACTTATTTAGTTGAAATCATTAACCCTTTATCGAGTGACGATACTTATAAGTACCATTAAAATAACATGTTGTAAAATTAATTTAATGCATCGATTAGTTGTTATGCAGTTTATAATGAATTATAGAAACTTTACTTTACCTTGTTTCAAAAGCATTATGGGTTACACAAAACAAAAATAATTTTAAAAGGACGATATATTTTGCCTTTTCATCTTTTCAGCTTTCTTGGCGTTGGGGGTGGGGGGTGGGGGGTTCAATTCGGAAATATTTCTATATTTCTATAGTAAGAACATTATACAGTCGAACCCCGTTAATACGCGAATCAAGGGACCGATCAAAATACGCTTATTAAACGGGTTCGCGTATTAACCGAAGTTTGTGAGTTTTCGTCCAGTGGTCCATATAATAACGACCTATACGGATAAAACACATCTTTATGATAACTTTTAGCAGTTTTAAGACATAAAATGATATTTTATTTATTTTTATGATTATGTGTTTAGTAAGCAGGAACGTTCGAAATTGGGAAATTCAAATAAACGTTATTGTCTTACGTAAAAATCCTATGTCTTTTCAAAATTAGATTTATTATGTACGTTACATAAAATTGAACAAAACGAACACAAAACTTTGTTCTAACCATGTAAACTAAAACTAATATTAACAAAATTTAAATTTTTGTTCGCTATACAGATCAAATAGAGAACAGTGTCTATAAAACTCAAAAGTCAATATAAAAAAGTTTAAAGCTAATAAAGTCAATAATTACATAAAAATTACTTTTTGGCAGCAAAGTAGCTATCCATTTTGTTCTGTTTGACATACGGCCGTAGCATTAACATGATGTTTTCAGCCTTATTCAGGTGATGGTAAGTCTCGCTCGTCGAAGGTCCTTCGTTCAGTGACGATGAATACTGTCTGAGAAAACTGAATGCCTCCGTAACTTTGGAGAATGGAGATGAGGCCGGAGGAACAGATTCATCCTCTTCTTGCTCATCATCCGGTTCATCATGTGCTGTTGATGCCATCTAGACTTCTGAGCTAGGAGGATACTAGATCTTTGTCGATATTAATGAACTGTCTAAGTAGACAAAATCTTCCCCTACAGTTTATTTTTCGCCAAGCCAGTTCTTCAACATCAGGGTATGCGAGGTCGGGCTCTTTAGAAATGATGTCCTCGCTGCTTCCAAAATCCCCTTTTCTAAAACAATTTGCAATCGTCATTGGTGACACCTTCCCATGCTACGGTACGCATGTGCATAACGTCAAGAGCTGTAAAAGAACGACCTCTTTTAGCAAGAATGGTTGCTATCGTGTTCCATTTTGGTGAAGGTATTGTACTATGTGAGTCTTGTAATTTACCTTGGCGCTGTTAATGATTCATTAGTTTATTTGCTGAGTGACACTGGTCGAATTTGGAGGTAAAAATTCAATTTGTACTTCCTCAGGCCATCGTTATCTTTCGGTTGCGCAGGGCAATTGTCCACGATCAATAACACATGGCATGATTTTTTTCCATACACCGCACCAGTCAGTATTACGAACCCGTGTTGAAACTAGTTGGATGAGCCAATACCAGAACTTTCTTCTATTTCATACATCAGAATATTTCAAAAAATAGTTAAAGATGTTAATTTTTTAATACTATTACTTAAATACTATACACACTTTGGTTTTCTTCTTAAATTTCTGCTTTAATCAATTAATCAGAGTCAAAATGAGTTAATCTCGTTGATGATATTTATTAAAATCAATAGTTTTTAGTTATTCTGTCTTACATCAGCTGTTTGCGAATAGGCGGCTTAGCAAGACGCGAGTTTCCGTCGCTGCACGAGCCACCGATGGACAATAGAATTACGAAAAATAAAGACAATTATACAAAAAACGCTAAATTTGGTTCCATTCTATGCGTAACTGCATACACATTCCGATGGTACAATAATGAAAATGTCACAAAATTCTCTATTACAGCACCCGCTTCCATAGGAATATTCCTAAACTGCAGGAGTACCTGCTTGCCACAGCCAAAATATACACTAAAAATTTGGTTCAATTCTATGGATAACATCATACACTTTTTGTTTGTACAATGGAGACATACGGACAGACAGACATTTTGTATAATGATGTATTTTTGAATCTTTGACCGCTAAAACGCGTAAATCCGCCAAAAACCGGAAATAGAATTTTTTTTATTGCAATGCGTTCTTCTATTGAAGATAAAAGAAAGTAAAAAGGTTGTCCGTAATCCATACTCTGCGCTGACTTTCACATAGGAAGGCAATTTTTTTGACGTTTTTAAAGTATCGCGGGTTGCTTGATTTCCCTATGACCAGTAGCTTAAGCTTTTCTGATCCATCAGATTTGGCTTTGAATTGAAGAGTAATTCGGTCTTTCCTTAGTTTACCCCCAGGATATGCTTCTCCTTTTATAGTCATTGTTTTGTTGGATGTCATTTTGTAGAAAAGCCCAAATTCGTCCACGTTGTAAATATCACGACCTAAGTAGTTATTTTGCAAGCTGCGGAAGCAGATTTTTTTTTCCAAGAAGCGACGTCTTCATTGTTGATAGCAGCTGATTCATCTTACACTTTCGGAAATTTTATTCCGGGGCGAACTTTAAATCGATCCTTTCATTTATTTGAGGCACTGAAATCTAACAATACCATTTTTGTTGCGACTTCAGAAGATTTTTTTTTTTTTGATTAGCATTCTACTTATTAGGATAAGCGTAGAGCGCCTCTCGTGGAGGGCCTTCCACTCGTGGAGGAGCCAACCACTCGTGGAGGCCCTTCTCCATGTCCTTAAATTTGGCGGTTTTTATTTTCTTGTTCCATGTTCCACCAACTACAGCTTGGTTGACGATGACATCCCTAATCTTCAACAAAGTCCTTAAAGTTGATTCTGTATGCCTTTTTCTTTGGAGAAGGCCGACTTATACAGGATAGCAGGGGCATTGCACTGATTTATAGTTTGTAATTTCTCAGTGGTAGAGATAAGCTTTCTTTTAATATGTTTTGCTCCTTTTTGCCACGGTAAAGAATAGATTAAACTTTTAAAAGAAAACGTGGACATCGTAGGCAAGTTTCTACCGGATGCGCAAGCGACTATCTTCCTTCGTAAGGTAGGACGCATACTAAGGCGACAGGAGAAAGATGAAGTGCGACTTAGGATGAGAAACAGGTCAAAACGAAGAAGAAAGCTGTTTCAAAACTGTTTTAACCCTGTTTTTCTGCCGAAGTGAGGCAACATGTTGCATGAGTCGCTTCACTGTGCAGCCTGCCTTAGATATCATAGCACTGATCAAGCAGCGATTCGGCATTGCTCCAAGTTGAGATGGGGGTTAAATCCTTTCCCCAACGTAGGGAAAATGTTCACTTTCCGCTTGCAAATTGGATAAGACATTAACTGGCTTATTCTATCAGGGGGAAAAGCAAAATGTTTGCTTATTTATTGTGCACTCTTTAGCTATAAAAATTTCTCTTCTCTCTTCCTGGCCTGTAGCAGAGGTTCACACTGATATTTTTACTAAAGCTATTCATGGTTGCATTAAATTTGGACAGAAAAAAAAACATTCATAGTTTAAAGAATTGTATATCTTACGCTTGGGTCATTATTTCCTCTAAAACGTTCTAAGTTAAGAAAAAAAAAAAAAAAAAAAAAAAAAACACTCATTCGTGTATTAAACGTAGGTTTTTATTGCCACGTGACTGATAAAATTCCGCGTTTTAAGCGGGTTCGCGTATTAAGCAGGGCACGTATTAACGGGGTTCGACTGTATTTATATATTTCCCAATTCTACAAAATAATAAGACAAATATTTAAAATAAAAGATTTGAGTCGACTTATAAATATTGCACAAAATCCCTATAAATTCAAATTTAATGTATCTTTCTAAATCCATCAATTCTTCTAAAATCCTTCTAAAATTTATTAAATATTATGTAAAACTTTTAATGTAGTTTAAACAATTCACGAAAAATGCTTTAGAAGATAAAATTTTCATGGATTCATAGTTGAGTACATAAAGGGTTAAAATGTAATTTAATATGTATACATATATATCTAATTTAATTCTTGCCAGATGTTGAATATAAAATTATTCTTGTTCTCGGTCTAAATAAATACACTAAACATTTCCCTTCATTAAGTTAATTAAAAGCCAATTTTTCAAAAACGTGTTATGTTTCAAAAACGTAATCACATAACTAAAAAAAGGATTAATTAGTTGCATAAAAAAATTATACTTCTGGGAATTTCTATTGAAATTTTGCTAACTTTAATATATTTTACTTTAAATAAAAATAACAATTCTAAAAAATAAATACTTCTATCAGCTAAATTTAGCGAAGGGCAAACATTTCTGCTGCCATGACGCAGCGTTTCTGCCACGGGGATGACAAGGTCCAGTACTTAAAGGGAAAATTTTTTCAGAATTTGTAAAAGTTTTGTACATCTTTTTTAAATTGAAATTTTCTATTTTCTTCTTCTGACCGCTATTTTGAAACACGATCGGTAGTAGATGGAGATGGACAACTATTGGATAGAGAACTTGGTGTGCCCTATGCGCATGTAAAGTTGAATCAAAATCGGTTCATAAATAACGGTGTTAAAGTATTTAAAATTCAGATTGTTTCAAAATGTCTTATCACAGGTATTTTTGTAGACAGTGACGAAACAAAAAATGCTAAGGAATCGTTGTATCAAGGCTGAACACTTTACGAGAAAACTATAAATTAGGAATTATTTTGTACATATTTTATTATTTTATTATTATTATTTTTTTCTTTTTCTGGTCTCTATTTATAAAAAAAAAATGACGAATGAAGCTCGTCCATGAACTCGTTGAAACTTTGGTACTTTCTGGGCGCATGCTGAATTTCATCCAAATCGTTTCATAAATACAAGTGTGCTCAGCATGGCAAAAACATATATATCTATACTCATATTATAAAGAGGAAAAAATTGTTTATTTTTAGGAGGTAATCCGAACCGATTCCAAAAGTAATGGTATCAAAATGAGGGTGTTCGCCCAACTTAGAACATAGGCTATATCTTATGTCGGTGTCACTACCCCAAAGGGGGTGCAGGAGCAAAAAACGTTCCAAAAATGCGATTTTTGCGTTACTGAAGGGCCTAGAAATATGAAATTTGGAATATTAGTTACTTACAAGGTATAAATGATGTCTAAGAACAGTTCTTAAACAATTCGAAATTTAAAAGGGGTGAGACTGCACAAAAAGTGTTCTAACAAACGTTCTAAATGGTAGTTTCTACATAATCTCAGGAAATACCGAACCGATTCCAAAAGTAATGGTATCAAAATGATGGTGTTAGTCCAACTTAGAACATAGGCTATATTTTATGTCGATGCCACTACCCCGAAGGGGGTGCAGGAGCAAAAAACGTTCTAAAAATGCGATTTTTGCGTTACTGAAGGACCTAGAAATATGAAATTTGGAATATTAGTTACTTATAAGATATAAATGATGTCCAAGAACAGTTCTTAAACAATTCGAAATTTAAAAGGGGTGAAAATGCACAGAAAGCGTTCTAAAAAACGTTCTAAATGGTAGTTTCTACATAATCTCAGGAAATACCAAACCGATTTAAAAAATATTGGTGTCAAAATGATAGTGACAACGTTTGCTCCAAGATAGGCTATGTTTTATATCGGTGCCACTACCCCAAAGAGGGTGCAGGAGCAAAAAAACGTTCTAAAAATGCGATTTTTGCGTTACTGAAGAGCCTAGAAATATGAAATTTGGAATATTAGTTACTTATAAGATATAAATGATGTCCAAGAACAGTTCTTAAACAATTCGAAATTAAAAAGGGGTGAAAAAGCACAAAAAGCGTTCTAAAAAACGTTCTAAATGGTAGTTTCTACATAATCTCAGGAAATACCAAACCGATTTAAAAAATATTGGTGTCAAAATGATAGTGACAACGTTTGCTCCAAGATAGGCTATGTTTTATGTCGGTGCCACTACCCCAAAGGGGGTGTAGGAGCAAAAAACGTTCTAAAAATGCGATTTATGTGTTACTGAAGGGCCTAGAAATATGAAATTTGAAGTATCAGCTACCTTTTAGATATAAAGGATTTCTAAGAACAGTTCTTAAACAATTCGAAATTTAAAAGGGGTGAAAATGCGCAAAAAGCGTTGTAAAAACCGTTCTAAATTGCAATTATGCAATCTCAGGAAATACTGAACCGATTTCAAATATAATGGTGTTAAAATGATGGTGACAGATCTTGCTCTAAGATAGGCTATATTTTATATCTGTTTCCACTACCCCAGAGGAGATGCAGGAGCAAAATGAGCGAAAAGCGTACTAAAAACGTTCTAAATGCCGATTTGTCACCAATATCTCAGGAAAAATCAAACTGATTTCAAAAGTAATGGTAAGAAATTGATGCTGACAGCCTCTGCTCTAACATAGATGCTATTTCAAGTCGGTATCACTATCACCTAGACGTTGCAGGAGGAAAAAAGCATTCCAAATTTCGATTTTTGTGATCGGTAGGGACTAGCAACTTAAAATTAGGCAAGGTACATATTTATTACATATAAATGATCTTTAATGACAGTTTCGAAAAAATTGGAAATTTAAAAAGGGGTGAAAATGCGCGAAAAACTTTCTAAAAACGTTCTAAATTGCGATTTCTACTCAATCTCAAGAAATTCCAAAGCTATCTCAAAAGTAATGGTTGCAAATCAATGATGACAGCCACTGCTATAACATAGGTTATATTTTATGTTGCTGTCACTGCCATGTGAGGGTTGCAAAAGCAAAACATGTTCTAATTTGCGTTTTTTGCATAACTGAAGGGTCTAACGCTTTGAAGTATGTCATGTTATTAACTTACAAGATGCAACTGCTTTCTATGAACCGTCGAAAGAAAATTTCAAATTTAAAAAGTTGAAGTGAGTGAAAAGCGTTATAAATTACAATTTTTATGTAATCTTATCAAATACCAAAGAGATTAAAAAAATAATGATAACAAATTGTTGGTGATAGAACCTGCTCAAACATAAGCTATATTTTATGTCTGTGCCACTACCACCAGAGGGTTTCAGTAGCTAAAAGCTTTCTAAATTGCGATTTCTGTGATACTGAAAAGGCTAGAAACTTTAAATATGACATGATAGTTACTTATAAAATATAAATGCCCTCGAAGGACTGTCGAAAATAAATTCGAATTAAAAAGGGGTGAAGTGAAGGGGAGGTGCGAAAAGCATTCTAAAAAAGTCCTAAATTACGATTTCTACGCAATTTCAGGGAATATAAACCAAAAATAATTGTAATAGTTGCGAATCAATGGTAACAGTCTCTGATCCTACACAGGCTATATTTTATGCCGATGATTCTACCACCTGGGATTTACAGAAACAACAAACGCTCTAAAAAAGGCCTTTAAAAGCTTTCTAAATTACGTTTCTGTGGAATATTAGGAAATAACAAACTAATTTCAAAATTAATGTTGGCAAATTAATGGTGACAGTTCCTATTTCAACATAGCCCTTTATGTTGAGAGAGTTGGTAGGACTTGGAATTTGACATGATGGTTAATTTTAAGATGTAAGAAGATGGTTTCTAAAAAATTCAAAACTTCAAATGAATACTGAAATGAGCGTATTAATTGAGCATAAAAGTTTCAAAATATTTTCTAAATTATTACTTATTTAGTTTTACTTCGTTTTATTAATTTAAGTCTCATTTCTGCCTTATGCAGTGTAATAATGATGTTTAATCAAACTGTGTTTTAAATAGTAATTTTTTAATTATTCCTAATAGTAATAAGTACCTTTTAATAACATAAAATATTACCTTTTAATAAAATAAAAATTTAGTTAGTACCTTTTAATAAAAATTAGACATATAAATATCACTTGGCATATTTCAAATATTGCGCGAGCAAAGCCGCGGGGTTTGCTAGTATATATATATATATATATATATATAAATCAAAATTTTAAAGGGGCCCGATTTTGTTCTCTAGGGTTCATAATAGACGAAAATGTACCGAAATTTTCTGGAAGTGCTTTTCCCAGGACTGTTGCAACAGGTAGCGTTTTCCTTTTTATATTGGAAACCATCTAAAAAAGACTGGTGTATTTTAATATAGGGAAAACAATATAACCACATATGAAAATATACAACAATCTTTTCCTCTATAACAAAATTTTGAAAAGAGTTCTTACTCTATAGAAATCTCATAAATGGATATACAACCTAATATTCCATTTGAGATTAAAAAAAGCTAATACTTTTTAAATCCTGTTTTATATAAAATGTCTTTTTACATACGCCATTACTTTTAAGACAACTAAAAAAGGAAACAAAATTCAGTCTCTCACTCTAAAGCAGTAATTAGAAGAAACTCAAGCCAAAATAGCATTGAAACATTTATTTTTGCATGCAATAACATTGTTAGGGTGAAAACTTAAAAATTACTTTTTAAAAAAGATAGAAACAATTTAATTATTTTCAATACGAAATAAAACGATCTGAAAAGACTGGTGCATTTTAAACTAGGAAAATATAATATAACCAGAAAAGAAAACATACAAAAATCTTTTCATATTTACCAAGGCTTTGAAAAGCGTTCTTATTCTACAGAAACCTCCAAAACGGATAAAACCTAATATTGCATTTGTGATTAAAAATGTAATACATTTTAAATTCTATTTAATATAAAACTTCTGATTTACATACGTCATTACTTTTAAGACAACTAAAAAACGAAACAAAATTCATTCTCTCACTCCAAAGTAGTAATTAGAAGAAACTCAAGCCAAATTAGCATTGAACCATTTATTTTTGCATTCAATAATTTTTTTAAGGAGAAGACATAAAATCTACTTACTTAAAAAGATAAAAACAATTAAATTATTTTAAATGCAAAATGAAGAAAAAAAATAAAAATGCCAATTACTTCTCTAGATTTCAAAATAGTGCAGTAATAAAACAGTTCAAATGTATTTTTTATATTCTGTAAATTTCTAATTTATTTTATCTAATTAAAATTTGACGATTCAAAATTGAAACTGTGTTTATTCAATGTATAATTTTCTTTACGCCTGGGAAAACTCTAAAATGTATTTCATTATTTATTCAGTTTCAAATGTTCAGATTGTTTAATATTAAATTTTATTCCGCATTTGAATATCTGTTGATTATTAATTAAACTTTGCTATATAATATTTATTCTATGCTGTGCAGATCACTGTTTATTTTTATATAAAAATATATATATCACTTATTAAAAATAAGATTTCAAATACTTTTCTTGTACATAGATTTACACAATTTATAACTAAATATAATATAAAAATCTGAAAAAAAGGCTATTGTAAACAAACTTCTTTTTTATAACTTTTTTTCGGAATGAAAAAAAAAAAAAAAAAAAAAAAAAAAACCACCCACCCAAACAATTATTACATATATGTTCATCATTATCTAATTAAAATAATGCATTATATCTATTATTATATTTCTGCAAAAATAATTCAGTTTACCAAAAAAAAAGGGGTTTTAAAAATACAATAAACTGGATAAGGCATTAGCATAAGACAAGATTTTAAATTTTCGGTCCTGATTCTGTACGCTCATTTCAACTTTTCTCACTTTATCTAAATTTCCATGTAATATTTTTTGTTTTTAAATACAGTAGTTTAAATTTACAATATTTTATATAATAAATTTATTTTTAAATATCCATCTTTAGATAAGTTAATCTAATTGCATATTTATATCGTTTTTTTTTCTATTTGCAATAAGTAAATAATATTTTAAAGCTTTAAAAATAACCGTTCACAATTTCTTGTATTAGATATATATTATTATTACAGTTAAAGAGAAAAATAAAGATTGTTCCGTCTGATTCACTATACACCTATATAGCAGGCGCATCCGATACCTGAACTTTGTAGTTCTGAACTGAAAATAAGTTATTTTTTGTTGATATATAAATTCTGTTTTCTGTGTTGCTTTTTCTATGGCACGCTAATACTTATTTGTGTTCTTTATACGTTATTAATTGTCTGCTTGTGTTGTGGACTCTTCACTAACTTCAAAACACACGCTCGTTATTGTTAAACGTGTGGGAAGGTTGCTTTAAAATTTGTCGTTTAAATTTGAATATTTTTTAAATGGTTGTTTTCATATGATAGTTGAGCTCGATCTCTAATAGAGCCATTTTGTACTTTTTCGATTTTGGTTGCAGATTTTTTTGATAAAGCTATTTTTACTTTCAATACCGGTTTCGAAATGGAAAGTACCTTTATTAAAAAAATCTGGAACCGAAATCGAAAAACTAAAAACAAAACAAAAAAAAAAAACAACAACAAAAAAAAAAAACATTAAAGATCGGCTTCATGTATTTTTGTAAATATGTAGCCCATTTTTTTACCATATGTGCTCAGCACATTTTCTCCACCGATTATATTATTTCGCGAATCTGTTTAAAATTAACGAAAGTTATTACGAAAAAATATACATTTTAATGTTGTTGAATTCCCGTAAATCTAGCGTTAAATCTTAGAAATTTGTTCTTTTCAGAGGTTAATATATAGAGGGTACAGAGGTATATAAAGAAAAGTTTGATGACTACTTCTTTTGATATAAACCTCTTACACCATGCTTTACAACATTTGCTGTATGCTGCATATTTTTGGATCAGTACACATTTCTCCTTCAAACATCAATTTGCTCATCCTTGCTGAAAATATTAAACTTAGATCCATTTAAAAGTTATGCAGAATCAAGAAATCACAGGATCCTTGTGTATATTTTCTGTATAACATCTTGTAATTTTTTTAGGGTGAAGACTTAAAATTTCACAATTCTGTAAACAATTCTGTAAATTTTTGTAGACTCTATTAATAGGGAAAAATATCAATTATATTGGTCAATTCTTGATCTATCTAAACCCAGCATTATTAATATATTTTACAATACTTTCTTCATGTATAATTTTACTAAAATACGTTCGCAAATATTCTGTTTTTTTTTCTTTTAGCACAAAATGTGATATTTTCAGTAATGCAGTCTTTTATTACTCTTACATTAAATCTCACGTTTTATTAACTTAACTTATCAATCATAATTTTTCTAAGATGGCCGTTCCGTATCATTGTTTTTGAATGTAAAATTTTTACAAGTCGCACGATATTGTACACTATGGTGGATCGAAATTTACACGAATTTTTTTTTTCAAAATTACTTTCGGCGTGGGGTGCAAATGTTGTCTTTTAAGTAGTTTAGTTTACACCCATTTTTTTTTATTGAAATCCATCCATATCTTCCTGTGCCCCAAGCAGCCCAAAAAAGTTAAAAATTGAAAATTTTATCAAAAATTTATATTTTTTCTATTTATTTTTTTAAATTAGTTTTGACGCGGGTTGCGAAAGTTGTCTTTTATGTACATTAATTTACACGACTTTTTAATTGAATTCCATTCATATCTTCTGGTGCCACAAACGCCCCCAAAATAGTTAAAAAATGAAAATTTAATGAAAATTTATAATTATTTTATTTTATTTACTTATTTATTTTAAATTACATTTATCGCCTGGTGAGTTGTGTACTGGGTGTACTACCTAATTGTGTAAATCTAAATCCGTTCATATTTTCGGGTGTTCCTAGTATAGTTAAAGGTTGTAATTTTTAAGAAAATATATTGAAAAATTTTTATTTACGAAAATTGTTTACAAATCTGGCAATGTGTTTAGTTAATAAAGAATAAACTTATAAATAATAATAATTTTATAATAATACATGAAGTATTAATTTAAAAGTAAAAATATTAGATCATACAAAAAATGTAAACTGAACTTACATATAAATTTTTTTACATCTTTGATTTTGTAGATTTACATATTTCTCAAGATTGTAATAATTTTTGGTGTTAAAATGCTTGATATTGTTTCTTGATGTTAATCTTGATGCTATTTAGTATGAAATCTTGTCTCTTTTCTTGTCCATATACGCTTTCTGATGCCTCAGATACTAGGGGAATGCATCTTTCAATCGCATGGGTATGGCATGGATACTTTGACTACAGTGTCTAGAATACATAGTGTGGAAATGTGCTATCCAAACAGCGCTAAAATTTTGTATCCCTTAAATGGGCAATGATGCTGAAATCCAAGGTGTCGATCGCAGCGACATCCGCGATATATATTCAAATTTCAAAGTAAACATCGTATTATTACAACGTCTAGACCAAATCGTCTTGGAGTTTTAGAAAATATCCTGCAGATGTTGCTATGATGGACTCATAGGATTTCAGAATCATTTGCCATTTAAGGGATACAATATTTTAGCATTTTTTTAGGTATTGCTCGGAAGCCGATTTCCACACTATATATTCTAGACGCTGTACTTTGGCCATTCCAGCGTTTTACCTACTTTTGCCTCAATTTATTCCCAAGGCACATTCATCAAAAGAGGTGGTTCAAAACGTCCAACTCGTTGCCAGTTAATAAATTCATAATAATCTTTTGCTTTGAAGTGTATTTTTGGTTCTTGAAAAATACTTATTTCTAGTGTTCCTCTATTTTCATTTCTAGCACAAATTAGCTTTCGTATTGCTGAAGACCTGATATCCTCTCTTTTATCTGAGAGCATTTAAAATAACAAATTTTCAGGATGACAAAAGAAGCTATTTCGTTCAATAATAGCGTCTACTATATTTCTTAGATTGGGTTCAAAATATCTTGAAAAAAGAATAGGTTTCCAAATATGCCGCGCTACTTTATTATGAAAAGGTTTGTTTTGATATGTAACCATACTGAGGAATATACCTCTATAATATATGCTATAAGAATAATGAAATTCTTAAAGGGATTTTCTGTGGCCACATACAAGCTTAAAATTCCACCTATAGTTGTCAGCCATTTTGAGTGAACAACTTGACCGGTTTTGTTTTAATGCCAGGTCAGAACCACATTTACCAGGCGATGTTGCTGTGGAAATATCATATAACTATAGCTGATCATTGCTGAGAACAATTCTATCTTTGTTATTTGGTATATTCTCTACACATATTGAAGATGAAAAAAAGAAAATAACATATAGCTCCTCGCAGATTTTGATTGCTGTACCAATTGTCCCACAAAAAGCTGTAGAACCAATTATAGCGCTATGTAGAGAATTTAGTAATTGTCGTAAAGGCTCACTTATATTATTTATATAAAGCAAACGAATGACTACTGCAAGAGTGTATAGATTTCAGATCCACCAGTTCATCATTTGTGCCCAATATTTACATTTGTTCTGCCGCATCCAATTACTGTAAGCCCATATACCTAATTGTATGTTATTTGATATGTATATATATATTGCTTTTTTATTGCTTTAGCTTCTTCTGTTGCAACTGAAACGTGTCCAATATACTGAGATTAAGGTTCATTTGCAAGAGTATATATAATGTTCCTCCTTTGTGGTTTTTGTGTAAAACGTCCGCCCTTCATAACTTGCACTTTTGTGTAGTATTTTCTATATTGTATAAAAAATAGTTTTATTAATTTAATCATAAACAATAAACAATTTTATATCTTTTATAGAGAGTACTTTTTACGCTATACAAATAATTCTTTAACTCTTATTTTTACTTATATTTTTTTATTCAAAATTTGCATAAAAAACGACTTTCGGCAAATTCTTAAGTGCGTTGGGGCACCGGAAGTAATTTATCAAATTCGAAAATTTTTGCACGTATGCCAGAATGCTTAAAGGACAACTTTTGTACCCTGAAGCAAAAAAAAATAAATAAATAAATAAAAAGCAAAATATATATAATATTTTATAAAAGTTTCAATTTTTAACTACATTTGGAGCGCTTGGGACATCGGAAGATATGAATGGATTTCAATAGAAAAAACAATATGTAAACTAATGTACATAAAAGACAACTTTTGCATCCCGCGACAAAATCAATAAAAATAATTAAATATATAAATAAATAAAAATTGTACTTTTTCATAAAAAAAAATCATTTTTTATCTATTTTGGGGGACGCTTGGAGCACCGGAAGATATAAATGGATTTTAATAATAATAAAAAAAAAAAAAAAAAAAAAAACACATGTAAACTAGTATAGGTAAAAGGCAACTTTTGCACCCCGCGCCGATTCAATTATACACATTTCGATTTTTCGATCCACCCTATTGTACACCATAATCATGCACATTTCTTTCTGTCACTTTAGGTTACACAATTGATGGTAAGAATTATTAAAATTTTAACCATATGAAGTCCTTATTTCATACTAGGCATTAAATCTAATTAAGATTCTTGCAAAATTCATAATGGTGATAAGCAGGACAACACCAATATATTTCTAAACTAGCTTATACGCTTTAAGAAAGTAAATTCAGTTTCGAAATAATTATCAGTAATAACAGAAAAATCAACTATGTATATTCAGGAGTCAGTAAAGGTTGATAATATTTAAAAAAATTGCAGAGGTATTAGGATAGGTGATTTAATAGAAGGAGTAGAGAAAAATTTCACAGATACTAAATCACTTCAAAGATATAATATGTCAAATTTTCCATACGATAAAATAAATTCAAGAAAGTCAAACAGGTTCCCCATATACTCGCTTTCTACAGTCGTGGAAAAATACTAAACGTCCCCTACTAACTCCTCATTTTCTTAGGGGGCCATCTACTTATTAAAACGAACCATAACTTTGTTTTTTTTTTCAATAGCAGTACACAATTCTGACAACATAAATGAACTCTACACCCTTCAATTAGCCTAAAAACAAATTTTTATGCAATTCGTACCATAAGTTTCCGAGAAATTATTTCTTTTAAAACGAGCGAATTTTAAGGGCTGTATCCAAATTGAAGTTCCGTACTCGATTGTAATTGAGAGAGCCCCCTTCTTGATCAAGGCACATTAAGCACCACTCAAGCAGTCAATGAAGCCTGCTAGATTACAGGACAGCAGAAGAAATTTCAAAATATCTCTTCACTTCTATCACAGACGGCCCCTTAAGACATCCTTTTGCCACTTTTTAAGCATAATTTGATAACTACTTGTAAGAAAAATATGAAATTTTGGATTTACATAAAGCAGGACTTAATAAATCTAAATCCATAAAAAAATTGTAGGTTGCAATTCATAATTTTTTCGGATATTAATTTCATAATTCATATCATAAAATTATAAAAATTGCAAATTCAACGTATTTATGTTTGGGTATATTAGTATTATTGCTACACAAAAAATTAGCACATTAGGAGCATAATTTCAGGATATATAAATAAAAATATGAAAATGTAATTTAATATTAGAAGCACTAAATTTTGAATGTTTATAATTCAAAAACTTATCATTCAAATGACTTGAAATTGGGTGTCTAGGCATAGTTGGAACCGCAGATTTGAAATATCTGGTTGAAATTGGTTATTGCTATTGAAAAAAATAAAGCTTGGGTTCGTTTTAATATGTAGATGGCCACCTAAGCAAATTTTATGTACATCATTTAATAGTATATGTATTTCCAATCCTTTAGTACCAGTAATTTTCGTCTACGATAATTTGTTGAGGAGATAGTAGGGGGTGTTTACTTTTTTTTTTCCACGACTGTACCAAACAAATCGTTTTTATCAAATCTACAAAACTCTTTAAAAATCTATAGGATTTAAAAATGCATATCCATTAATAGTGACATGTGATGAAAATTGGGTATACCTGTGAATACTAGATAATCGGTAAGAATGGTGTTCCAATAGGCTAAATAATCTGAAAAATAACGGTGATTTGGAAAAAAAATATATCTGCATTCTTTAATACTTTAAGGGAATTATCGAAACTTTAAGATCATTCTACCTGGTAATTTTTACTTCAACTTCTAATCTCTCGTAGAAGAAAACAATAAACTTCAGGCTTATAACATAAATTTAAAAAAAAAAGAAAGAAAAAAAAAAAAAAAAAAAAAAAAAAAAAAAAAAAAAAAAAAACACAAATTTAATATTACACATCTGTGTTGCGAAAATGTGCCTCACCGAGTTTGAAATATACACGTACAGTCGTGGTAACCCCTATAAGCTCTGCGACAAATTATTGAAGAAGAACGTTACATGTACCAAACGATTCGAAATAAAGTCTTCTTTTACATGATGTATATAAAATTTGATTAGGCGAACATCTACATATCGAAACAAACCCAAACTTTGTTTTTTTTTTTTTATAAAGCACATTACCCAAGTTCGATACTATAAATAAATTCTACTTCCTTCCTTACCTTAAAATTTTGAAAGTTTATAATTTAAAACCTTACCATCCAAATAACTTGAAAATTCTTTCCTGGACATAGTTTGAAACGAAGATTTAAAACATGCTGTCAAAATTAGGTATTGTCATTGAAAAAAAAATAGTCTGGTTTTGGTCCGTAGATGGCCTACTAAGCAAATTTTATATAAATAATTTCAAACTAGACACTTTCAAGGAATTTCACACGCAGTTTGCTGCTCATCATGAGAGGCTATTTTACTAACATATAAATAGATTTAAAATAATAATAAATATCAGTTTTCGAAATACGTTAATTTCGTCAAATTACGTCATGATAATACATAATTATAAGACTATTGTGAAATTGTATTTATATACATATATTTTTATATATACACTAATAAAAGAAAGTTTCAGTTGTCTCTGTGGGTGTCTGTGTGGGTGCTGGCGTTGGCTAGTGGGTCTAGAATTCTGAAAATTTCTGTGAAGATTGTCTAAGTCAGGGTCTGATGCACCGGAGGCTCAGAGTTGCAACTTTTTATAATTAGACGAACTATTTATTAAGAATCCCCACAAACTTTCACAAAAATTATCTTGTTTCGTTCTGAGCCGACATAAGACATCGCACATGTCCAGGTACCGATTTATACAGCGGAACGAACTAAAGAACCGAAAATATGGAATTTGTAGATAGGATATGGTTGTTTCTAGCAATTTCCATCATAGCTGAATGGTGTTTGTGAATTCGTTTTATCTGTCAGTCCGTGTTCTGACTGGTATAAATATACTCCAAATGCCATGAAGTTGATATATGTTATTGCGTTTTACTATGCTATGTTCGGTATTGAAAATGAAACGTGCAACACTTTCGATTCATTTACGGAGACACACAAATTAATTCCTTTACATTGCGGTCTATGGGGGAAAATCGTTTACGGTGAATTTCAATGACATTACAATTTTTTAAACATATTGAAATTGCTATTTATCACTGAAGTGTACTGCAAGGTTCTTGTAACAGAATATGGTGTGCATAGAATTTATTGTTCATTTACAGGAACACACAAAATAATTTAGCTACAGAAGAAAACAGTAATTGAACTATTGAAACCTACAAACAATAACTGTTGGAAGGGAGTTTTCAGTTGTGGTATTATTTTTTATTTTAAATGTTATTTAAATATTACTTCGTGTTTATGAATTCTATAGATGATATATAGGGCCGCACAAAATTCCTCAACAAGATCCGTTTATTGGCGGAAAACTCACTGTAAATTTCCAACTGTACCATGCTTTCAATTATACTAACTTATAGCATAATACATAGTACACATACATATACATACATCATATACAGGACTGTTAAAAATAGTATATTTTCTAGACTATTCATGGTAATACCAGAGATCGGATTTTCAAACTTGTTATGCGTTTTCGAAACTGTTCATCTAGACGTCATCTTTTTCCTTCGCAATCTGCAAAATTTTGTTGAAGTGTTGAGAATGTGTTGGAAAGTGTTTCATATTCAATGTTCCAAGCTAGCTTTTTCGCTTTTTGAAAGTAGTAAACAAATGTTCGAAAATGCACAACAGAGCCTCGGTGGCTTGTATACCCGATACGCGTAGAGAACCCGCCAAAAACAGACAATGAGGAAAAAGGAGTATGAAACAGCTGAGTGGACAGGTACGGACATCTACTGAAGAAGAAAAGAATTCTTAAAAACCAAAAAAGAGGAAATTAAATAAGTTCTTAGCAAACACTTGGAAAAATCATGAGTACTAGAGAAGTCATTGACTAAGGAGTGATAACATTTAATGATGTGGTAAGTTTCTCTCTTCCTCAATAACTTAAAGTCCCTAAGGTCAATAAAACTAACATTTCTTTTAGAACTATTGTCTCTAGTATCGGTACCGCTTCTTAAAGGTTTGCCAATTATTAAGTTTCTGTTTTTTCACCACTTTTGAGTAGTAATTGTTTCACTGTTAAGAATTATCTTGAATTTGTTACGGAACTTCATAATTTTAAGCCACAAGGTCACATGATGTTTTCTTTTGAGGTTACATCATTATGTACTAACGTTTTTGTTAAGGGGGACTTTGATTGATTCAAGAAAAGGCTTTGTGAATTCCGCCTCCCTTATTTTGAAATCGAGGAGCTTACCGTTACGCTCCTTACTTCTGCTTGCCTGTCGCAAAATACTTTTTTTTTTTTTTAAAGATGCATTTCGTTCTTATGAATGATGGTTTGGCCATGGGTCTTAGTCCTATTTTATGCGTATTTACATCCTCTATTTTGAGATCAAATTTTTTGAAATTTTAAAATTTCCGCTTTATATCCTTCATGTTGATGATATTTATGTCCTGGCTGAAACAAATTACGATATTAATCATATTCTTTCCGTTATGAATTCCACTGATTCCTGCATTTTATTTACTTTTGAAAAAAGTTACCAATGATTGCTTTTCGTTTCTGGATGTTCTTGTTATTCACAGTGAAGACTGCTTTCAGACTACCGTCTTTCATGAACCTTTTTCTGTCAGTCTGACGCCTCTCACTTATTCTTCTAATTCTCCTAAACAAAAATTTTCTGCTTTCAGTACTTTGTTTTTCGGACACGTTAAATGTTTTCCACAATTCCGTTACTTAGTGCTGAAATTAATTATCTCAAAGCTATTGCTGTTTATCTTTGTTATTCATCTATTATTATAGATCTTATTTATAAAAAATGACTACAGTCATCCATTATGAAAAACATTTTATCCATTGAGGATTTGCGCCGGACCTGATAGATCCAGAGTGCGTATGGTTTTTACAATTGTCACCACTATTTTTTTTAAATTAATCTTCAAGCTATTTTATCTCAGAATTTGTAACAATTGTCCAAAACTAAATAAGATGAAGATTATTATTTTTATTCATTGGTGGCAAAGAAAAAACCATTCATTTCGTGGGTAAGCGCGCATTCTTGGGTTAATTCCAACTCTAATACTTTTGTTGTTTTGCCAATTTTTCCTATAATCAGTCAGCAAGATGCAAAAAAAAAAAAAAAATTAAGAAGTTTTTGATTTCAATGTTATTTTTTCTCCTGTTAATAAAATTTCTTTTTCAAATATCAAATACCACATTTATCGTATAGATAATTGGTATATTCACCAAATTTTTTGCCTGCGCGGTCTCTCTTAAATTAGTCATACTAAACGTGCTCTTAAATTTCGTTTAAATGTGCATGAAGTTTATGTTAAAAATCACCGAGCTTAAACGTTCTTATGTTGCTCAACATTATTGGTCTTTTCAGCATAAGTTCAACCTTTCCATCTGCCTCCATTGTCCGGAAATGCTCAGCTAACCTTGATCTTGATTTTTGAAGAAGCTTACAATATCATTAAAAATTCTCATGCCTTAGTCAATGAGTTATCTAGTATTACTGATATTCGAAGTGTTTGAAAAGTATTAAGTTAATTTCCTTCTTTTTGGTTTCTTTTGGTTTTTACCGTTCTGTGGTAGACGTCTCTACTTCCACTCAGTTGTTTCATGCTGCTTTTTTCTCATTAGTTGTTTTTGGCGCGTTCTCTACCTGTATCGGATATATAAGCCACCACCAATATATCGTTATATGCAGTCTTGCATATTTGATTAGGCTGCGCCTTGCTCTCTGTCACACTGAAGAACAATCTCACTTGTGGATTTGAAGCAGTTGTTTGCTATAATTTGTGTATTTTTAAACGTTGGTTTGCTTCCTTAAATAAATTTCCTGAATACTTTAACAAAACTTCGCCGTTTAATAAACAAAAGAAGATACCTAGGAAAATATTTTAGAAAACATATAAGAAATTTGAAAATCAGATTTTAAGTATTACAGGCTCTCAACTTCAGCTAAAAATTTCAGCAGTATTTGTATTCTTTTTTCACGAAATATTAAAGAAAGTTCAGATACAGTTATATCTATAACATATTAAAATCTCAGAGAATATGGTGTATAGAAACATTTTGTTTTCTTTTTTTGCTCACGAAACCCAAGCGAAAAGAAGAACAAAGGGATAAGAAGATGTTTTTTTGAAACTAGATATCAATATTTATTCACAACTTTTTGTCTCGACGTTCATCACCATCCCATTTATAAACCCTGAAAATCTAACTGCTGGAACACTCTGTGCGCACTAATTAGTTAATAATAAAAATTATCAAAATGAATGCTTAAATCCAGCATACAGAGAAAGTTGGGAATTAGGAATCTGTTAGACATATATGCCGCGATGAGTTCGTATAGTAAAATACACCATTATTCTGTGTTCTTGTGTGCAATTTAAATTGTTATGTATTATTGCATCAATTAAAAATTACATAAATTAAATTTATTCGCGTTGTGTAGTTTCGATGCGCAAGAACCTTATGAATTACACAGAGATTATAGGTGACCCGAAGAGGTTATGATTTAATTTGCAAGCTGGCCCTGGTTTATAACCTACTCTGTGAAAGGATCAATAATTCCCAAATAATAATTAAATAGTAAAATGCAAAGCATAAATTGGAGAAGATAAATTTTAGCTTAAACAAAGATTTATTTACATACTCATTTATATATTACAAGGATTCAAAATTTAAAGAATTTTAAGTATTTCAGATTAAGTGAGAATCCTGAAATTGTATGATTAAAATTAAGCATAAGACTTGGATACATGGTACTTGAGTAACTACAAAAAGGGATTGCTATTCTCACCCTTTCACTAAAATGCATAATTGCAGTATTATATTACTCAATGGATCTGCTAAGAAAATATATCGATACCCTGTTGAAGGTTGATCTCTATCATCCATTCTGATATTTGAAGCACTCCAGAAACGTTCATTCATCAGTCAGTAAACGTCCTCTTTTTGTAAGCATTATACCATGATTATTTTTTCCACAATCAGACTAATCATCATAGTCCAAGTCTCAAGGAGTTTAAAAAAAAAAAAAAAAAAAAAACTTTTAAGCTATTCTCCTTTGCAAACGTGATGACAAGACTGTCAAAAATGCATCTCTTTTTAAAGATGGTGTTTTTCTAATGTCTGACTTCTCTTACAGGCAGGGAAGAGAGAGAGAGAGAGAAAAATCTTTTCTGAAAGAGTAAGGGAAAAAAAGTCCTGTTTGTTTCTTAACCAATAGTGATATCCTCACTCTTTTTCTATTGGACGTGTGTTCAACATATAGTTATAAGTTATACATAATTTTGTCAAAATTTGCATAGTCACTCCTTCTGTTATCTTCCTTAAGATTTGAGTTCATTTCAAGTGAAAGAGATGTAGTTTTTTTTTTTTTGTTGTTGTTGTTGTTTTTTTGTTGTTGTTGTTGTTAAAGTCACTGTAAAGATTTGATCATTTTATGTGTTGGATTTTATGCTTGATTAAGCTATAGATGTATCTAAAGGTGAAATTGTGTTAAGACTATACACCACTAACAGTTCGGATAACATAAACTATTTTTTTAACTGTTATTATTTTTTTTTTTTTTTTAAGAAATGGAACAAGTAAAACAAAAAATCCTCTTACGAACCTATTACCAATAAATATTTTTTTTTAAGACACTTTTCTTTAATATTTAAGGATTTATTTTCCGTTATTTACAATTTACAAATCACTATTTGAAATTTTTATTCCATGTCAAAAGTCGTGATTTTAAATATACAAACAATAACGACATTAGCAATTACAGAAACAACAGTAACAGCAACAAATAACAGTAGTAATAACTAAAAAATAATAGGAAAAACAAAAAAAAGTTATGATTATTTCAAGTTTAAATGTTTTTGTGCATGCTCTTTCTGTATCCTCCTTTTATAGAAAAGAAAAAAAAAATCTTCAAAAAGAATATACCAGGAAACAAAATGCTATGATTTTACTGTTTTTTTTTATTTCCTTCACATATACATTTTTAAATTATAAATTAGAAAGTCTCTGAGTAGCTGTGCTAACCTTTGAAACAAGATAAGTCGTACGTTTGAAAGCAGGAAATGTTCAATTAATTTAATTTAATCCGTAAAGCGAAGGATTGTTGAAAGAGGCTTTTGAAACAAAGAAAAGTTAGTTCTTTTTACAGAAAAGAGCAACAGAAATCGATAAAAACTTAATTAGTCAAAACAATTATATCTCACTGAAATATAATTCAAAAGTTTATAATTTTTAAAACTCATAATTAAATTAATTAAACTCAAATATCGTAAGATGACTTTGATTTTTTTTATATAAAACTACACATTTTTTTCAGATAAGTAAAAACAAATGACTGCACAGTTTTAAATATATATACATATTTAAATAAATTTTATTATCGTTGTTTAATTGTGTTAGAAATATATAAACAGGTGTATTAAAAGAAAGTTGCGAGTAGAGTTGCGACATCGATGAAAATCATGCAAATATGATGTTTCAATTTTCTGAAAAACAACTGAGTAAATTTCAAATTAATATGTTTCTTCTGTTTTAATAAGCTACACTTTATCATTCTCTTTACCTAGAATATCAGTTGTTAATTAGTGATATTATCTTTTAAGAAAACTAGATACAGGGTGTCCAGCGAATAAGACCCTGATTTCAAAATTAAATATCTCAAAAAAAAAGATCAATAGAATTATGCGGTAAACGGTTTGTTTATTAGCTAAGCTGTAAAAATTTTATACAGAAGTTTCAAAATTTAGTGGAAAAAACTGTTAAAAGATGGCGCTGTAATCGCAATGCCTTGCAATTGTACTTCGAAGTCCAGAGCAGTAGCGTCTCATTCCTACGTGGCTCCCTATTGAAAAACGAAAATTGGGAACATCCGCTTTTTCGTTGGGGTGATGTGCAGAAATGGAGACATCTGGTCACAGAATTATTGCATCCTCTTTAATTTTGGAGAAATTCAATTACTAGAATTTTCAATAAAAAGTTTAGAAATCATTATATAAGAACTTATTAAAATATTTTATTTGGGGGATGTGTAAAAGCGGAGCCATGTGTTGACAGAATTGAGATTTGTTTCAAATTTTATTATAAGCTATTTTGGACAGGATACAAGTATCTATCTGGTATGTCTTTTCTCTCCTAATTGGTAAATCGTGGGATCGAATCCAACCGGAGGAGGATTTGAATAAAATGGAAATCTTTACTTTTTCGTATTTATTTAAATTAAGAAAAAAAAGTTTTAATTTAAAAAAATCCAAAATTTCTAGTTTAAAAATTTTATTAAGCTTGAAACCCCCTTTTTTAAAAATCGTTGAGCATTTATAATAATGATTCATGAATCATTTTTTTTTTTTAAATTGTATGAAAATAGTTTGAATGAAAAAAAAATTAAGTTTTAAAAAATAGAAAATTTGTAAAGTTAAAAAAAATCACTTTAATTTTAAAAATTCATTTTCCTTTTTTTTTTTTTTTTTTTTTTTTTTTTTTTTATCATTGAGCACAGAAGTATGGTGCAGCTTCTAGCGATATGATAAAAAGTGTCTGAAAGGGGTGCAGCCTCCAAAATTCTTTTGCTTTGACATTGATGATATGACTTATCATTAATTCCTTTAAAAATGAAATAATTTAATTCCTAATTTCTGTCCCTAAATCTTTATTTCAAAGAAAAGAAATATATTTCTTGTGGTAAAACAAAAATATTATGCAGTGATTTAAAAATAAATGAAAAGTGCAAAATTACTTTTTTTATTTAGTATAATTTAGGTATAAACAATAATACCAAATTATTAATCCTCGATTTAAAAATATAAAAAAATAAATAAAAACTAAAAAAATTATTTTTCTAAATATATGCATTTTGATTTAAATACTTATATGACATTAAAAATTGAATTTGATAAAATATTTTAATAAATTCCTATATAATTTTTTTTTTATTTTTTATTGAAAATTCTATTAATTGAAATTCTCTAAAATGAAAGGTGATGCAATAATTCTGTGACCAGATGTCTCCACTTCTGCTCATCATCCCAACGAAAAAGTGGACTTTCCCAATTTTTGTTCTTCCGTGTGAAGCCATCTTGGAATGAGACGCTAGTGCTCTGGATTTCGAAGTACAATCTATAGGTATTGCGATTACAGCGCCATCTGTTAACAGTTTTTGCAACTAAATTTTGAAACTTCCGTATAACATTTTTACAACCTATCTAATAAACAAACCGTTTACCACATAATTCTATTGATCTTTGTTTTTGAGATATTTAATTTTTGAAATCAAGGTCTTATTCGCTGGACACCCTGTACATTTTCATTTAGAAATTGAGTAGCTATTATTTATCTTTTTTATCTTTTTCAAGCCGGGCGACCACATCATAGATATGTTATCGACAACAGAAAAAAAAAAAAAAAAAAAAAAAAAAAAAAAAAAAAAACCACTATGAAATCGCTTTAAATGTTCCGGAGAGGTAAAATAAATAAACAAATAAATAACTTATCACATTAGAAATGAAAAAATCTATAAATAAAAAGATTTATATCATATTAGAAATAAAAAGATTTCTATAAATAAAGAAAACTTATCACATTAGAAATGAAAATTTCTTATCGCCGTTTTCTTCCCCGAAAAATTGATTTTTGGTTATAATTCATATAGAAGTTTCTTTGAGGGATGTGGTTACAATGAATACATATTCAAATATTCAACACTCTATTCTTCTGTAATTGTTAAACTATCACTTCTTGAATTTAAATTTTTTCGAACAATTTTCTCCAAAAGCGTAGACATAGTTATAGAAACTTTTTTTAAATTCTAGTTGGAATAAATTTTCACGACAATATTATTTATGGATGTTTTATATTATACTAAAAGCTTAATAACAGTTTAACAGACATGTTGCGCAATTTATGATATTGTAAAAAGTAATCTTTCAATCTGGCAATTGTCTTCTAATGCAAGAACAAAAAATCCAAATAGACATTACATTGTAATTTAAATTTTGTTCCTAAAAGAAATGCTATATTCAGGTTTATCATATACATCTCCGTACTGCTGATAGAATGTGGATTGTATTAAATTGGCAGAAAAATAAAACGAAACATTTTTGTGGAATATTGAAATACTTGTTTGAAATAGGATGTGCGTCAGCACTTTTCTTAGAGAGAATTGTATCGACACATCTAGCTCTATATTGAGATATTTCTACAAATATTTATTTAGACTAAAAAATTCAGAAAATACTGACGTGAATTTGATGTTAATTTCTGGCCCTAATAAAAGCCTATATTTTCTCAATAATAAATCAATATTATTTCTCTGTAAATATGACTAATGCAGCAGTATTATTATATTTAAGTATTGCGCGGCTGCGCAATACTTATTTATTTCCAGTGTCACTTCTCAATGTTAATTTAACACAGAAAAAGCCTATGGAGATCGTAACTTTTTCATTCTTTCTTCCCACCTTTTTGTCCCTGATGCCACTCATTTTTAATTCTTTGCTAATTCTAATAATATTATAAATTCAAAGTGTAAAAACATTTGCCTGACGTCAGGGTCAAAACGGATCATAAAATGCCTTTGCATATTGATGGATTATAATATAGAGAGTAACATGGGCTAATTTTTATTTACATTATTGAAATATTTTTCTTAATAATTCAAAATTTCGCTTTTTTCATTGAGAATCAATGGACATTTTCTAATAAAATTTAAGATTTTTTCTTCATTGTTGTAAATAATTCAAAAGCCGTAATAATAATTTGCCTATTTTTAGTTGAATGATTTTCACGTGAAACATGAATCTGAAAAAACTGAAAGAGGTTTTTTTTTTTTTTTTTTTTTTTTTTTTAAGAATTTAAAAGAAGATTAATATGGCGTCATAGTGGAAATAAAAATCACATTTTCAAGCGTTAAGTTCAGATTGTAATGTTTTGACCAAACTACAGCACCCTGCATTACTGCACTGGTGAAACATTTTGAATTAAACATAGGTAAATTGCATCACAAATTGTGATGCGATATCGCACAAATCAAAGCCTGATAATGATACGCTCCATTAATTTTGAAATGTGTTCGTCTGAATGCAGTAGTTATTAAAAAAAAATGACATATTAAGCAAAAACCTAATTTGCAGAACAAATTAAAAAAAAAAAAATTCCTAAATTGTTTAAGCCCGAGAAGGGGCAGATATTGAGACATTTCATTCAATTCGTTCTACATTTAATGTTAACTTTTTGTAACAAATAAGCTAAACCAATTGAACATTAAAAAATAAAAATGAAATTCATACAAACAACTTTAAACACCTATATGCTTAGATTCCGTTCAAATGAAATCGAAATAAATCTTAGACTTTTTCCATTTTTAAGTTGTAAATATTTTTACTGCAGATTTTGCATTATGCTTATGACGATTGTACATAATATGATAAGATACATGCAAAATACAAATCTTTAATAAATGTCTAAGATTTATTTCGATTTCATTTGATCGGAATCTAAGTATATAGGTGTTTAAAGTTTAATATTGTATGAATTTCATTTTTATTTTTTAATGTTCAATTGGTTTAACTTGTTTGTTACAAAAATTTAACGTTAAATGTAGAACGAATTGAATGAAATATCTCAATATCTGCCCCTTCTCGGTCTTAAACAATTTAGGAAATAAATTTTGTTTTTTTAATTTGTTCTGCAAATTATGTTTTAGTTTAATAAATATTGGCTTTGTGTCGAAAATATTTATAGTCAATGCCAATATTCAGCATATATTGCAATTAAATGAGAAATATTTGCAATAAGACGAGGTTATTTGAGAAATATGGGTATCATGTTGAAGATATTTGTAAGGGAATATAATTATATAAGAAATGCTACTTATAGATTATGAATATTTCTGATGAAATTCCAGTATCGCAGATATATCAGCTTTAATTTATGAAAGTTTGCAATAAAATATCACTGTTTTAGAAATATCTCCTTTATCGTAGAAATAGATAAAAATAAATATCCAATATTTAAAATACAATTTTAATTGTTTTGTTTTTTATGTGCAAAATATTGCTCAGGTCCAAAAATATCTAAGTACGATGTAACAAATATCAGCCATATTTGGTTTTAGGTAGCTTTCTTTACAAAAAGCTACCTATTGCAGCCGTTCGGAGGAAAGCGATTTCAAAAAATTTTGGTACATTTTCATCGATCATGACCCTCAGACCCCGAAACCACCCTCCGTTCAAAATTGATATATATATATATATATATATATATATATATATATATCAATATATATATATATACATATATGACCTGTGTCACACTGTAACTCTCGTATTTATGAACCGATTTGGATGTAATTGGGTGTGTACATAGTACATACCAATGTCTCGACCGAGTTCGTTGGCCAGCTCCATTCGCCATTTTGTTTCGAAATGGCGGCCATTTAAAATTTTTTTTTAAATTTAAAATTTGAAATGTGGTACCAAAAAATTGAAAAAGGAAAAATATTTTTTTTCTTATGTATTTGACCTTTATACAAAGACTCCGTAGCAGTTTTTGTTTCGTCTATATCTTAAAAAATGGCTGAGTTATAGCATTTTGAATTTCTAGCGAAGCTGACATTTTGAAACGTCCTGAATTTTGTCACGCGATAAAAGGGGTATTTATGAACCGATTTGGATGTAACTTCGTTTATACATAGTACAGAGCAATGTCTCGAACGAGTTCGTTGGCCAGCTTCATCCGCCATCTTGTTTAAAAATGACGGCCATTTAAAATTTTAAGAAAAATTTAAATTTGAAATGTGGTAGCAAAAAAATGAAAATTGAAAAAATATTTTTTTTTATGTGTTTGACCTTGATAAAAAGATTCGGGAACAGTTTTTGTTTCGTCTATATCTTAAAAAATGGCTGAGTTATAGCATTTTGAATTTCTAGCGTGGCTGACATTTTGAAACGTCCTGATTTTTGCCACGTGATAACAGACGTATTTATGAACCAATTTGGATGTACCTTGGTGTGTACATAGTACATACAAACAACTCAACCGAGTTCGTTGACCAGCTTCATTCGCCATCTTGTTTCAAAATGGTGGCCATTTAAAAAAATAAAAAATAAATAAATTTAAAATGAGATACCAAAAAATTGGAAAATGAAAAAGATTTTTTTTTTGTATGTGTTTGACCTTAATACAAAGATTCCGGAACAGGTTTTGTTTCGTCTACATCTAAAAAAATAGCTGAGTTATAACATTTTGAATTTCTATTGTGGCTGACATTTTAAAACGACCTGATTTTTGTCACGCGATAACAGGCGTATTTATGAACCGATTTGAATGTAACTTGGTCTGTACATAGTACATACCAATGTCTCGACCGAGTTCGTTGGCCAGCTTCATTCGCCATCTTGTTTCAAAAGGGTTGCCATTTTAAAAAAAAAATGTAATTTAAAATTTAAAATGAGGTATTAAAAAATTGGAAAATGAAAAAGATTTTTTTTATGTGTTTGGTCTTGATACAAAGATTCTGGAGCAGTTTTTGTTTCTGAAAATTTGTTCTTTTGTTTATATCTTAAAAAGTGGTTGAATTATAGCACTTTGAATTTCTATCATGGCTAACACTTTGAAACGATCTTGTATTTGTCACGCGATAACACACGTATTCGCCTATTTCGATGGAAGAAGGCATGTGGATAGTATACATCAATATCTCGACGAAGTTCGCTGGCCAGCTTCATCAGCCATCTTGTTTCAAAATGGCGGCGATTAAATTAAAAATATATATATATTTAAAGTGAGGTGCAAAAAAATTAGAAATTGAAAAAGGTTTCTTTCTTAAGTATTTGACCGTGATATAAGGATTCAGGAGCATTTTTTGTTTGTCTTTATCTTAAAAAATGGCTCAGATATAGCAGTTTCAATTTCTAATGTATGTGACATTTTGAAAAATCTGATTTTTTGCCTGCGACAGCACTCGTATATATCAACCGATTCCGATATGAGTGAGCATGTGCACAGCAATTACTAAGGTCTCGAACAAGTTCACTGGTTAACCTCATCTACCATGTTGTCTTAAAATGGCAGGCACTTTAAGAAATCGCCGAATTTGGCAGCCAAATATAAGTGACTTTAAATAAAAGCAGCTTGGATAAAGCTGACTAATTTCGCGAAATTCTCATCCATAATGATTTAGTATTGATAAAAATTAGTATTGAATCTCCTACATTCGGTTTCCACTTAATTGAGCTTCGTGTGTTTGAATAATATAAGTTGGCTTTTTAAAAATAAGGAATATGAAAGCTACCTCTTCCTCCCGGCACTGGCCGGAAGGACTTTTTGTATTTGTGTTTAAGATATTATGACCAGTTTATGTTTGTGAGAAGTGAGGAATATAAGTCACATTATCAAATACAATTGTTACGTTAATGTTGATATGGGAATTTCTTTATCCTAAATTTGTAGTTAAAAAAAAGAAAACTATATACATTTAAAATTTTAATGTAAGTTTATATTTCTTATTCGTATTCTCAATGCAGCTAAGTGTAATTTGTATCTATCTTACATTTTTGTGTAAAATATTTAATATGTCCTTTAAAATGAAGATTTAAAAAAATCTTAAAGCCGATGACAAGTATCATTCTTAACAATTCAAATAAAGACAGTATGACCATTCTGACACTAAAAATGTATCTAAAATATGTATAATATTTCTCTTGTTATCCAGTTATAATTTTTTATTTATCAAGTTATTTAAAACATTCCTTAATTGTCATGCTTTTAATTTTTTAACGTTATTTTCCACTATACAAAAAAACATACAATATATGTAGAGATTACATATTACGAGTTATTTTTTTTGATAATTCGTGCCTATTTTACAAGTTGCATACATTTCAAGTTGATAAATGATCATTCTTAAAATGCTAAATAAAATTTTCTAATGAAAGATTCAAATATATTAATGCATGCGTAATTTTATGCTTGTACATTGAAATTTGAGAGATAAGAACTTGAGTATTACCGAGTCCTGACTAAAGCGGGAAAAAATGCCATTAGCTCCGAAAAAAAAAATCTTACAATCTTACCTGCTAAATGGTATTTGCTTCCTGTCTAACTGGATTAGTGTTCTACACTGCTCAAAAAAATTAGGGGAACAAGCAAAAAAGTGAAAAGAATAGTGCAGGACAGCTATGTATGGGCATAAAATAGATAGTGCACGTGTATCGATGCGCAATACAGAAAAAAAGACGCAAAAAATTGTAAGGGAGGTTTTATTTTTTGAAAGGATGAAAAGAACGTGAAAAGATGATTTAGGGCAACAATTTGGTTTCATGTAAATGATAAAAAAAGTATTGTTTAGAAATGATGCAAGATTTTTAATATGGCGTCTTGTCTCTCGAACAGCTAAGACTGGTGCGCAACTGTTTTCCACGGATACCATGAGGTTCAGAGTTCGTACGGGTACCGTTATTTTCAAGGCCCAATATCAGAATTTTTTTGTAGAAAAATAAATCTAGTTTAAACGGTCGAAATTTCGCCTTATTTCAGCAGAGATTTTCCATAAGAAAATACTGGTGTTGAAGAATTTCTTAACCTGGAAATTCAAGCACCCGTACGAGACCTGGAGGTTATCGATAAGACTTTGGGGAATACTGTTCCACTGCTCAAGAATTGCAATCTCCAAGTCCCGGACAGTAAAAGCAGGCCTCGGTCTCGCAGCAATGCGTCTTCTGAGTATGTCCCAAACATGCTCAATCGGATTTAGTTCAGGAGAGCATGCTGGTCATTCCATACGCTGTATTGTTTTAGCTTCATGCATATTTTCCATAAGACGAAATGTATGAAGTTTGACATTATCATGCATGGATAAAAAGAAATCACTAATTGCTGCAACAAAAAATACGACATGAAGTCTCAGTATCTCGTCTGTATAACTTCGAACCGTCAAAGTGCCATTCCGAATGATATGCAGACCCGTACGTCCACCTATGCTGATTCCAGCTCATAGCCTCAAACCACCTCGTCTGTAATGTGATCTTTCACGAACGAATGTGGGATTATTTTCAATGTCTCTTTTTAACCATGTCAAAACACATCAGATGCCACATCCAGACTGAATCGGGACTCGTCTGTAAACAGAATTTGACTCCAACAATGTTGCCTCTAAACACGATGTTCAGTTCCCCACCTTCATTTGGCCGCACAGTGGCTTGAGGTCAACGGAATACAGACCATTTGCTTACGTGCATAGAGACTATCCTGATGAAGCCTATTTTGAACTGTTTATTTGGAAACCCTTCGTTCTGTGGCCAAGAACAACTGCGATTGCTGCTGAGTAGCATTGCCCGTTACGTCTAAACGAGCTGTTAACAGGATATATCGGCGATCAGTTTCTGTGTTAGCACATTTTCGACATTGCACTTGTCGATGATTACCATTCCATGTGTCTTGGAATCGATTTCACAGCCTTCCATGGACACTTCTTACGACTCCAGCAGCATCCACTACACTTCGTTGTGTTTCGCCAAATTCATCTGTCCCGATAACACGCCAAGCCATGGATTGCGGTAAATCATGTTGTTGTGACATTTTCAAGCCACCTTTTCTCATAACACAAGCTGAGCAATTGAAATTTACAACTGAGGCAGTGAAACAGACGTTTCTGCAAAATCCCGAATTCTGCACTTATCTACTTTTTTGACGTTATAAGCTTTAATTTACATGTGAAGTTTTCTTTATCTGTTTTCTACAACACTTTAAATTATGGATGTTTTATTTTACATTACTTATCGGTGTAAATATTTGCGTAATTTCGTTAAAACCATGTGCTCCCCTAATTGATTTGAGCAGTGTAAATATTTTTACAGTACAATAATTATGAGCTAGTAAACATTTTATGTTTTTACGCCTTTATAAAAGTTCTTTGTGTATGTTTCGTAGTGAAAAAGGCACTATAAGAAAATCGTTTTAATGACAAGCATTATTAACTCGTAGAGGGGTTCATATTAATATACAAATTTTTATATTTGTGTGTAACAACATTTTTCGCAAAACTGGTACATAAAGCGAATCGGGAGTTTGATACACTGATAGTCTGAATTATGATTATCTTAGTTTAAAAATGATAAATAAAACAAAACACAAATAAAAATCTTTAAAGGTGTCACTTGATACGTGTAAAAATAGCATTAAAGCAATATTTCATTTAAAGCTTTAATTTCTGTTTGGTAATTAACTTGGTGCATATAGGTACCAAACTTTTTGTACTGTAGTTCAATACTGCATAGAAATTGGAGAATCTTCCATAATTTGACCGTTATGCTTTTCTTTTTTTTTTTTTTTCAAGTTTTTTATCATTAACCTTTTTTTTTTTCTTTTGCTTTCAAGCATCTCAAATAATAGAAGCTCTGTCTCTAGAAATCAACATTTATAATAACGCTTTGACTTTTTTTTTTATAATCTATATTGTTCAAATTTTGAAAAGCAAGAATTCGAAAACGAACTTTAAAAAAATAAAGTATCTTTGACGAAAAAAAAATTTATGTGATATACTTCCAGATAATAAAAATTTATTTTACTTCCTACTACTTTTTCTATTAATATCTTTTGAACATAAAATAAGTTTTGCGCATTTAACAAATAATGATATATATTAGCATAAACATTGTATGCATTATTTGTCACAACATTTTTCTTTAATCAAAAGTAAAAGTAAAAGCGTGTATCCAATTATTCAAAAACCATATTAAAATCCTTCATATTAAAACATCTTTCATGACCTCAGTAGCTAGTAAAGAAAATCAATAAAATTACGCATTTGTTTCGCGGATTATGAATAAATAATAATAAACAAAAAAGTCGTCTTTAGGGCATATGAAAAACTTGAAAGAAGGTAAAAATAATTAAATTTTAACAAAAGAAAAAAAATACAGTAAAAATGTGATAATGATAGAAATACATTTTTAATTTTATGTTTGTGTATTTTTTTTTATTATTATTTCTTTTCCTTGTTCGCTAATTTATTTTTTCTGTATGAATTGTTTTGAAATAATGGTAATAACTTAATAAATAATAATAATAATAGTCCTGGCGTGATTTTTAACATGTAAGAAGATTTTGTTTTTTCTAAACTGAGAGTAGTTGCATCTTTTTTCAGTACGTTATTGGTCGCGCTCGGTCTTGCCGCCAGCACCCCACATATAGAAAATGTAAAATAAGAAAATTATTTTATTTAATATTCGATTTATACATTTTCATTTAAAGTCAACTGCATAGTAGTTCTCCATTGCATTTATAAGGGGATATGATTTAGGAGAAGATAATGTGGGTGGCAAAAAGACGGACACGCGACTTTTGACGGGCTAACTTAGCACAAATATTCGAAGGAAGCAAAAAGTTTTAAAAGCCCATTTCCAACACAAATTTGTAACTAGTTTAATATAATTAGAAGCAAGGAATAGAAATTAAAAAAAAAAATATGGCAACATTTTACGATTTTTTTTTTTTTTTTTTTTTTACATGTAACGTACAAATTTACGCTCGTAATACGTTTTTGATTTATTAAAATATTAATAAAACATTTATAATTACGTTACGGAAATGTTTATTGTAGAATGAAAAGAATTGTTTTAGCAATACTTGTTTTTAAATAATATTAAAAAAAAATTAATGGAAAATGTATTTTAATGCTCATATACATATTATTAGTATTTTTGTTAATTTATTAAAGGAACTATCTATATAAAAATTCTTATATTTCCCTCCATATTTACATCTAATAATCCTAAAAAAATAATCATTAGGGTTGGGTTGATTGTTGACGGCCAATTATCTACACGAGGGATATGGGCCCTGGGGGAAGTGCCTTCCGTGGAGGTCTTTCTAAGGGAACCTAATCCGTATTAACGCATGGAAATCCACGGTTCGAAGAAAACCACGAAAACTCCGAACGATTAGGCCGACGGGCGCGATTGGGTTCGAACCCAGCACCTCCCGTCTACCAGCTTCGAGAGCAGAACCTCTCAGCCACTGGTGGGGCTAATAATCATTAGAAAACGTATGTTTTTTTTTTTTTTTTTTTTTTTTTTTTAACACACTTGATAAGATTTACATATTTAAAAAATATCTACAAGTCGACAACTTGCATTATTGAAAAGTTATTGATCCTTTGTCATTTTTATGAATTTTTAAATCGCTAAATTAGATTTTTACTTTCTTCTATCTTCAATAGAAGAAAGTATTAGTCGAATTTTTTGCCACTTCCGGTTTTCGACGGATTTACACGTTTTAGGGTTCAGAGATCACAAAAAACATGTTTATAGAAAATGTTTGTCTGAACGTGTGTCCGTATGTCCGTGTGGCCATTGTATCATTAAAAAGTGTATGAAGTTATGCATAGAAATGCACCATTTTTTTTTTTTTTTAATTTTTGTCTATGGCAAGCAGACACTTCCTTAATTTGGAAAAAATCCGCCGAAAGGGGGCGGTGTAAAAGCAATTTTTTGTGACAATTTCAATATTGTACCATAAAAAGTGTATGAAGTTATTAGAGGTCTGCACGGGGATGGAAATTTCCAGGTCCGGGCCCGCCCGTTTGCATTTTTACAGACCGGGCCGGGTACGGACCTCGGGCCAAGACGGGCCCGTGCAGACCTCTAGAATTTATGCATAGAATAAAGCCAAACTTTTTTGTGTACGTTTTTGGCCATGGCAAGAAGGTACTTTCTGAATTTTGAAAAAAATCGCCAATAGGTGGCGCTGTAATAACGATTTTTGTGCAATTTTCAATATTGTACCATTGAAAAGTGTATGAAATTATGCCCAGTACTAATAAAAATACTAATAAAACTAATAAAAATGAAACATTGACAATTGTAACAACTAAAACGAGTTTTGAAATATTAAAATATATGAGATAGAAGAATGTTCTACGATTGGCACATCCAACTAGTTCTCTTTAAAAGGAACGGGATAACACATTAATGTATGTTTCCCTGCCTTCAAAATGAAGATGCTTTTTAAATAAAGGTTTGTTACTTTTGTTTTTAAATAAGTGTTTCTTCAATGAAAAACTAACGATATAGTATCAGTATGTTAATAATTTGTTATTGAACTTCGTTTTAGAGAATTGTCTTTTAAATAAACTGTTGGCAAGAAAGGATTTCAGGTTGTTTGCTATATTGTAATGCTCATATTCAGGAATTTATTGGTGATATTTCATGTAAACAACATATATTACTGTAGATTACTTTTTCTAATTACATCACAATTAGCTGCAATTTGAATAATCTTTGAAAATTATTGAAGCAAAAAAAAAAAAAAAAATAATAATATATATATATAAACTCGGTTTATGGCGTCAGATGCCGCCATCCGAAGAATCCCCAAGAGTCTTTTTCCATTTCTTCCGGTCAAGAGTCCATTCCTCTTCCAGACCTCTATCCCTCATTGCCTTTGAGATATCGTTCATCCAGGTATTTCGTGGGCTTCTCCGTTTCCTTTTTTTGTTTGTTTCATAGTTGAATGTTATTTTGGGTAGTCTTTCATTATCCATTCTTTTGACATGACCATACCAGATTAATTGCTTTTTTTGAATATCATCTAGTATGGTTCCCTTTATTTTCATTATTTCCTTGATTCTGTCATTTCTTACTCTTTCTGTTCTTGATATCCTGCATGATCTTCTTAGGGCGTCCATTTCTACTGCCGCTAATTTCTTTCTTTCTGTCTCCATAATTCTCCATCCTTCTGCTCCATATAACAATATGCTCTTTACAATAGAGTTGTATATATTATACTTATATTAAAAATATGTATTATTATACTTATATTAAAAAAATAATAATAATTTACAAAAATAGCGGCGAAGGTTTTGCTATGCTTTCGCCGCCACCGCATACAGTTGTAATGACCTACGCTTTCCTTCACATCTATAAAAACAAATAGAATATATATTAACCCCTTGAGGGGCGGTGGGATAAAATATATCCCACCTAATTTAAATTAGATTCTCACCAGAAAAGTTTTACTGAATTTTATATTTTTAACTTTGGAGGAAATTCCTTGAAATATTGTCTTTCCTTATTTAAAAATAAAATTTTTCGATTATTTCGGTGAGAATTCAATATTTACAGTCATTTTGCCTTGCCCCTCAAGGGGTTAATACATGGAAATTAGTCCAGAGAGAAACATTCGCCTTGCATACAATATTTCAAAGAAAAATCAAATTTCAAAGTAATTGTTTAAGAGGTACAAAGGCCAACATAGTGAAAAAGATTCCATGCCGAGATTCGAACCTAGGCCATCAGTATAGCGCACTGACGTTCTACCGTATGAACCACATGGAACGATACCCACCTTGGAAAATTTCTCACTATTATATGTTGGCAAGACTACAAACGCAGCAGAAGATGGAATATTTATCGTGAGCCTTCAACCTGTGGCGAACACGAAACTTAATTAAATCCACTATCGATAGAAACTATATTAATACATGGAAATTATTCCATTGAGAAACATTCGCCTTGCATACAATATTTCAAATGAAAATCAAATTTCAAAGTAATTGCTTAAGAGACGCAAAGGCCAACATAAAAGGATTCCATGCCGGAACTCGAACTCGGGCCATCTGTATAGCGCACTGACGTTCTATCGACTAAGCCACATGGAACGATACCCAACCTGGAAAATTTCTCACTATTATGTGTTGGCAAGTCTACAAACGCAGCAGAAGATGGAATATTTATCGTGAGCAACCGATCTCTCTGGAATAATTTCCATGTATTAATGTAGTTTCTATCGATGCTGGATTTAATTAAGTTCCGTATTCGCCGCAGGTCGGTGGCTCACGATAAATATTTCATCTTCTGCTGCGTTTGTAGCTTTGTCAACCTATTATAGTGATAAATTTTCCAGGCTGGGTATCGTTCCTTGTCGTTTATTCGGTAAAACGTCGGTGTGCTATACTGGTGTACCGGGTTCGAGTCCCGGCATGGAATCTTTTTCACTATGTTGGCCTTTGTGCTTCTTAAGCAATTACTTTGAAATTTTATTTTCATTTGAAACAAATAGAGTCTGTTTGATAATCTGCAGGCATACACTTAAGGTGGGAACCTACAAAAAAAAAAAAAAAAAAAAAAAAGGTCATTATTTATTAAAAAGGCATTTGTAAGAAAGTACGTTTTGAATTTTGAAAAATGTCTAAAAATTTCATTGAAGAAGTGTAGTCGGAAAATGTTGTACGAAAGAAAAAAACTGTTTCAAGACAAACGTTACATGTTATTATTATTATTATTATTATTTTAGAAAACATTTAACTTTTAAATTTACCATTAATCAGTTAATCTAGGACTCTAAAGGACTCTTTCCTGTTCTTCTAACAAGGCATAAAGAGAAGTACTTTTTTCTTAGGAAGCAATTCCGGCATTTGCTGCGTCATCTGACATACTCTGCTCTAGGCGATTCAAACAGTCTTCGTTGCGATTGCAAGAGTACGTCATGCACTGTCTGAAATACTTTCTTCATATCACGGAAATTATACTGTCAGCACTACTCCCAGGGGTTTTCCATTAAATTGGCGAATATACTTTTATTTCCTTTCCGTTAAAAGAAGTAAAATATACGTGAATTAAAAAAAAAGTTTTGTAAAAATAAAAGTAGCCGCCCTGGAATCGAACCAGCTATCTTAGCATACGAGACGAGTACATTAAACATTGGACTACAGTTGCGATCTACAGTTGAAATTTGATTCTACGCAATTGTAGCCCAATGGTTAACGCACTCGTCTCGTAACGCTGAAATAGCTGCTTCGATTCCATGCCAGTAGCTATTATTTTTACTCCACTTTCTTCAGTTCACGTATATTTTACAACTTTAACGGAGAAAAAATAACCGGAAATTCGTCAATTAACGGAAAATCCATGGGAGCAGTGCTGCCAGTATACTTTCCGTGATCTGAAGAAAGCATTTCTGAGAATGTTATTCATTTTTAAATTAAAAAAACTTTCTCCTTTTTTAATTAAATTAGAAATCTTAATGTATAGATTTTTTGCTTTTTTTATTTTTTAAATAAATTCTGATTTTAGTTTTAATAAAGTGCATGTGAGGTAGGAATAATCGAAATATCTTCTACTTTTTAAGACATTTCGGAAGAAATCCTGGATAAAATATATTTTCTAAGAATTACGGACATTTTTTGTTAAGAAACGAGGAATAATATAGTGTAAATTGACGAGTTTTTGTAACAGTGTAGTTGTTAAACCTATTTGAGTAGCCATTGAATTCATTATGTAATATTTATAGTGAAATATCCGTCGTTAAATATGCACTTAGTAAAAATATGTAGCTTTGTTGCAGTATTTAGTAGCAAAAGTCAAAATAAATAAATTTAAACTTTGTTATTGATTTGTGTGCTTTCTTTGAAGCATCCTTGGAGCAAATTATACGCTTTTAAGTACCTGAAGATTTAATTTATGGCCAAATGAACGTTGTATGGCAGTGATGAATCATGCACAAATTTCACGTTTTGTTCGCTATAGTATATTTGCAAATGAAATATCTTTCATTGTATTTTCAAAAATAATGTTTATAAATTTCAATATTCATGGTTATTTTAAGGAAATAAAAAGAAATTTCTTAAGATTTACCTCAAGAACATATTTCAATCAACAGGACACACCGGAATGTTTATAAGTTGGGGGAAACCGGAGACAGCGTTTTTTTGTTTTCTTTTTTTCGTTGAGAAGGAGGAACCTTATAAATGCTAAGCTATAGTTTTTGACATCTTAAAAATGAAAGTATATATGTATCATTACCAACTTATTTTGCACGAAAGAGTCTACCTCCACGGATGCAGCCTATGTGTGAAGGCACTAAAAGGTTCTTTACTAGGGACGACCATCAAGAATTCTCATGCCTTGCCACTGTCCGGATAGTAGGGATTATTTTATATAAGTTAAACCTGCCACAGCATTTTGAATAATTTTGTATAAAACTAAAAGAAGCATGAACTGATTTAAATAAGTATATATTAGCGCAACATTTTAATGACACTGATAGAAAAAAAGAAACTCCACAGATGAATGAACAAAGTAAATAAAGTAATGATTAGGATTAAAACATCTGCACGCGACAAAGACATGGTTTAGAAAAGTTAAATTAGAAAATCACTTAAAAACGAAATTGTTATTTCCCTCTTAAATTTGTATCTTAAGTAAAACGCAGTATATTATTTTCATGATATGAATAAATCATATCCATTTTGACAGATTTAATTGATAAATTTTGAACCGTTTTTAGGTGAAATAAATTTTACCAAATTTCAGTTTAGTCTAGCGTACTAAAAGAAATTTAATTTACAAAATGTCGATCCTACAACAATTGTATACATTTCATTCCCGAAGAAAACTTTATCATCATAAGGTATGCATAAAATTTTCTATATAACATTCAATCTTGTTATAAGAAATGTTGCAGAAAAATATGAATGAGAGGGATAAATTATAAACGAACAGAAACATGCATATAATTATCTATTCACAGAGATTTTATTTCAGTAACATTAACATTTATTTAGCATAATCAATAAAATATTTTATTCTTCAATTTTCAGTTCACATAATAATAAAACAAAAGCCTTTTTTAGCTGTTCAAAACCAGGAATTAATAAAGAATTAAATTTAAACTAAGGTAAATCTTCGCTTCAAAAACGTGATAACAACTGAAATGGGTAGTTGGATTTTTTTTTTCCTTTAGCTTTTGTTTTCAGCTTTTTTATTTTTGGCGAAATATATAAAATATGCTTAGTCACATATACGTGTAAAGGAAAAAATGAGATTTACATAAATAAAATCTTAATAAAAATAACTGAGAATTTTATTTCATATGACTGAAAACATTTTTTTTTAATTGGAAGAAGGCAAGAAGGCAATAAGATATAGTTAATACTTTTTTAAGATAATTATGCGATTATTTACACAGAGCCTTCTTTTTAAGAAATAAAATAATATAATTATTAAGAATTCACATAAATTGTATTTTTAATATAGATAAAATTTTATGTATATGAAATTCTATAAAATAGTTATTTTTAAAAAGGTTTTTTACATGAATGTTTCTTATTGTTTATACAATTGTAGTGCAAGATAACACTTTTTAAAGATGTAATATTTTTCCGAACGTTCAGAATTCATATACATATACATATTTGTGTGTGGTAAATAAAAAGGTTTCTAATATGTACATTACAATATTTATTGTATGAGAAAATATTTTCATAAAAAATATGTATTTTTTTTAGTCTAAGAAAACCTTATAAGATACGAATAATTAATATATAATATAAATTTCACTTACAAACATGATAAATAACTAGCTGTAGCTAAGACATCAAGTTAAATTAAGTAAAGTTTAACCTATAGCTTAATAATTTGAAAATTGTTTGTTCATATTTTGGTATTTTTTATTTTAATCACTGTTAAAAATGGTAATGAAATAAGCAAAGAAATCCTGTAAAAATGAAATACTGATGCACAGTTAATGATTTGATTAAAATTCTAGGGTTTCAGTACAGTATTACCGTGTTGCTTTTTACTATACTGTGAAATATTTAAGTAATGCTACTCTATACAATTAGTGGCAGCTACGCTGTATCCATTTTATTGAGTCATTTAACCGATGTAACTGGCGTTACGTTTATACTTTTTTTTATATTACTCAAGTCATATCAGTTTAAATTACACTATTATATAAGTTAAATTACTCCATAAAATTGGAGGCAGAATGTTGTCACTAATTTTATGTATTAACGTTACATAATGTTTTTACAGTGTAAATATGGCAAGACAAAAATACTCTTCGTTAAAAACCCCATTTCCCTTTTGCTTAATTCCTAAATATGGAACACTCCACAACGTTATGGAGAAAGTAGGCAGAGATCTTAGGAACGGTTGGAATCGGGTACATGTAAAATCCTGCAAGATTCATTGAATTTTATCATTGAATTTTATCATCTAAGCAAATATCAAGCACGAAGTTAAAAAATTAAAATAAAATTTACAATAGACGCCTTTTCTTACATATTATTATATTTGAGAACATTAAAGTTATTTCAATATTATTTCTTCCTGTAAAATTCAATTCATAAATCAGCTCTGTTATGATAAAATATATGAATATCATTTATTGAATTCGTTACTAATTTCTAAATTATTTTAGTTCGTTGAAATAAAGGCAAAGTAATACATTATAAAGAAAATCAAATTTATGATAATTATGTAATAGTTAAATGAACAGAGAATCAATCATACGTAATATTTAAAAAAAATAACAAATATTTTCAAATAAATTGTATATTCGTTTAACATGAAACCAGCAGTTATGTATTAAAAATATTCCCTTATTAAGCATTTTATGTTCTTATTTATTATTAATATCTTACAATACAAATTATTTTTCTGATGATATTTGTTTATGCCGTAACAGACTATATATTTTAACCATTAGATTAATCTTCATTACAACAAATCAATTTATCAAGAAATAAATTAAGACATATTTTTGGGGAGGGCGGATGGAACATATTTGATCCATATGATCAATTTGAATTAGCTATTCTTCCACCTCTAGAAACCGTTTAACATAGTCAATAATAAAAATATATATATCTGTGAGTCTTGAAACTAAAGTCTTATGCGAAAAATATAAAGGAAGCAACCCCCCCCCCCCCCCAAAAAAAAAAAAAAATGGTTTAAAGGTTGATAATTATTACAATATTTTTTTCTTCGATGTTAAAAATTAAAAGAAATTCCATTCTTTTATATTTTTCTTCAGCATTAAAAATTAATTTTTTTTTTATTATTATTGTCTTCTTTAGAGAAAAATGATTCGGAAATCCTACAAAAAACATTTCAAGGAAAAAAAAATACAAATTCGATTTTAATGTGGTTTAACCACGGTATATATTTTATGAATATAATGCATTAAGTCTTTTTTCCTACATTTTTTTTTCTATAACTATCATAAAATTAAAAAAATAATAATAATATGTAAATCATTTGCTTAAATGTAATATGCCTCGAAATCATATATTCAGAAGAAAAAACCTAAATAAAATAAATACAATTAGGCTACCAAATTTGTTAGGTCTGTTACCCATTGGCTGTGTAATAAAAAAAAATGATTTTGATCTTATTTATTAAAGAAATTAAAAGGGTGTTCACGCAGTTTTGTAACGATTTTTGAAAATTAAATACATAAACAAAGTCACGAATTTTATTTCCTAATATATTAAACCTAATAACCCTTTAGTTGAACTATACATTTCCACCTTTATTTCCAAAACAAAATATATTTTATTAAAATATCCAGGTTAATTTCGTTCTACTCTTCTATCACAGTCTTCCTGGTTACATCCAATATTTTTGGATACAGCTTAGAAAGAGTTTGCTTAAAAAAAATCAAAATGAATTGTCGAGGGACTTGAAGAAGATGCATTTAAATGAAATAGTTCCTATAAATATAGCGGTGGATTTAGAGTATGTATTTTAGCCGTATCCAGACAGAACTTATTAAAATAAATGTTGTTAGGGTAAAAATATGAACTATATTTTTTAAAACAGTTGTTAACCCTTTAAGCGTCCTAACCGTGTTTTCCGCCACGTAACATTTGGAATCAACGGCTGATTTAACACAAAATCTATATTAAAGGAAATTTTTTGAAGTGAATAAGATAAATAAATATTTAAGGTTATTAAATAAAAATTATCATATCAATACTTTTCATAGCTACTACTTTATGAATCGTAAAACATGAATGGAAACATATTTCTGAATATGATGAGTTAACTTTAACTTTATTATTATTATTATTATTATTTATTTATTTATTTATTTTTTGCTTTTCCTATTTTATGTTTTCCTTTGTGAGGCAATCCAGCAATCGTCATAAAATATTTAGCAAAGCAATTCTTGTTTACTCCGACCTAAACTTTTATGCCTTTTTCACCAAATTTTCCATAGAAAATCCATCTTTTTTCTTTTGCAATAAGATAAATATATCAAAACTTCTTCAGTTGTAACTACATATTTCCTTTTTCACAATTCAAATGAAAATTCACACAACTACCTGCACATAGTCCTATGCTGAGAAACGTGTTTTTAAGTTATGTGGTAACCACCATGTTTTATTGTTTTGATTAGCTTTAAATCAGATTTTAAAATTGTGTTTAAAGTTCCTCTAGAGATGTTTAAAGACTTTGAGGGGATTGGATATTCTTTTAAAATATTAGATGCGAATTTAGATATAATAAGCGGTGAACCCATCTTTTGGGAGTATGCAGTTGTTAGGATTTTTTTTTTTTTTCAGTTAGATGTAAACTTTGCAGTCCTTCCCTTTCTATTAATCATGTTAATTATTTTACATGTAGGGATAAAAAAAACCATGCTTTTCACCATTTTTTTAAATAATCTTATAATGTAATTCCTCTTCGTAAAGCGTAGATCTTTGATCCATTATAAAATATGATCTCTTTATGATATTCTCTAACAGGTAACGATGTAAATGAAGTATTCGAGAAACTTTTAAAGACATATTTTTTGGTGGAAAAAATTCCTTAAAAGGTTAACTTCGATTCTGCTCTGAAATCTTCGAATTCCAATCATGTCGTAAAAAGTTAGATAGTACTATTTCATTTACAAATAATCTCATAATACTACTACAAAGCACATTGAAATATCGTATCATTGGAACATCATTGTTTTTGCCAGAAAAAATATATTTATATTTCGGAATGTGTAGTTTAAATAAGATGATTTATAAAGTAATTATTTATTACCTAATGCAACGAACTTTTATTCAAACTAATTGTTTCATATTTATGCACAACATTTAACGATTGCACTTTTTGTAATTTTTTTTTTCGACAGTGAAATGTAAATATTTTTGTTCTTTCACTTTTTTATTATTTATATTACTTATAGGGATATACATATAGGGATATTAAAACCGTGTTTTTCACACATTTCTTTTAAATAATCTAATAATATAATTTATCTTTGTAAAGCACAGATACAGTCTTTGATCTATCGTAAAATATTCTTTTTTTATGATCTTCTATAATAAGTATAGCTGTAAATAAAGTTTTCAGTTAACTTTTAATCGGATATACAGGGTAGTTATAATTAAACTCCCCCTATAAACAACATCCTACAGCGCAAACGAGTTAACTGAATGAAATGAAATTTAGTATAAAGACTATAAGCGAGAAGCGGGCTCGAAATCTCTCTATTCTAAAAAAAAGTAACTACCGCTGTCACCTCCGCGGCCGCCGCCGCCGCCGCTTTGTCGACAGACAGGCTATTATTACATTACCGTCCGAAAAGTGCTCAGAAACATAATGCAATACTTCCTGTACAAGATCCACCATACCCAAGAGCTGTTGGATAGGGACAAGCCATAACGTCTCTCACTCGCAGTCAATTATCTCAGCAGAATGACTGTTGATCTGTAATGGCCTTGGAATATTCTATGAATCGACGAGGCTCATTTCTACCTCACTGGGTCAGACAATACACACAATTGTCGAATTGGGCTCAGGAAAATCCGCAGATGCACACTGAAATTCTCCTGCATTCTCCAAAGGTGACTATCTGGTGTGGATTCACGGCGAAATTCATCCTTGGGCCATTCTTCTTTGAGGAAATAACTGCACGTGGTCAGGTCACATGTTCTGTTACGGGCCGTCGGTGCTATGACATGCTACAGACGTTTGTTGCGCCGAAACTACAGAAAAAGGTGAGTTCTTACATCGACCAATTTCATGCAGGATGGTGCGCCCCCACTTATCCACGAGTCCGTAAAGGCGCTATTGCTCCAACACTTCAGAGACGAACGTATAATTTCTCGCTTCTTTCGGAATCCATGGACACAACGTTCGCCGATCTAATTCCGTGCGATTTCTGGTTATAAGGCCACTTAAATGTTTGGTGTATCGTGAAGGTGTTGCGACGTCGAATGGCTTAAAGAACTCCATAACACTTCATGTGCGAAGCATCATAACTGATCAGTTACGATCTGCCATTGAACACAATGCCCATCGACTTGAAATTTTGCAGGTGAATGAGGGTGGTCACATGGAGCATCTTTCCCTAGATCGTCCTGCACACGATTAACACGACTAATTTTCAATATTTCGTTGTAAATAATTTCTCATTCAGGACACTTGGGATTATATTACCCTATATTTCTTTTTCAAATAAAATTTTATACTGTTTAACGCAACACTCACTATAAAAAGTAAATTTTGGAGGTTTTATTAATGTAATCTGTACCTCGATTTATTCATATTATAACTTGATTATTTCTTCCACGTTATATTTAATATTAAGTTATTTTTAATAAATTTTGATTCCATTAATCACTTCATTTTTTATTTTTCAGATTTAGGATATCGAAAAATGTCTAATTTTTTCAATTGCTTTGATTTCAGTTATATGTTTAATGACTTTCCATTTGCTGAAAGAAGACAAATTGTCAAAAACATGTTTTAAAAAGTCGACATTCTTATATTTGAGAATTACTTAATCATTCTTACTTTGAAATGTTTTGTAAAATTTAAAAGAAATATCGATAATGAAAAATAAGACGAAAGATTTGCTGCTTATTAGATATTTTACTATATCTTCTTCGAGAAAATGTCATAGTTTGGATTTGATTTTTTCATTAATTTAAAATATTACTTGACCTTAAAGAAAAAAAATTTTCTTTTCTTAGCAGGCATAAAAGAAATTAATAAGTTTTATTGATTATGCTATATATCTTCTGGAAATATTTAAGAAGATTATTCTGGAATAAATAATTGCGTGCATATATTTATTTTTCTTTGAGAAAAAGTTTTAAAAGAAATATATTATAATATATATAATAATATATACATCTATGTGTTTTTGTTTTGATTTGTTTTTTATGCATAGAATGACTGTCTGCAACGTATAACCATTAGTAATTTATGATCATAAATTTTCTTCATAAAAGAAATCGATTAATCTTAAGCTAGATTCGTTGCAATTATATCTCTAAAATGAATGTTATCTATGCTAATAAATGCAAGTTTCACTCTGTGTATCTTTTTGTCTGTCTTCCGTCTGGTGGAAATGGCTAGCAAAATCTAGCGCACGTAGAAGTCTGAAAACATAGCTGAGGCTCGTTCAAGGCACCAGTCGGTTAATACCGAGAAGAATTATAAGGAATAGGGAATTATAAGGCTAAAATCACGATTTAAATGAATAACCAAAATTATTTAATCAGTAAACATTAGTACATCAAGTATAAACCCTCAAATTCCTCGAAAAAAATAATTTTAATTTTTACAGAAACACAGATGCTGTCTATTTGTTTCCTCACCACCACAGTCCACATGATCCCACATCAGGTATTATATCAAACGCCTCCCCTCTTCCATCCTCTGAATATTTTCCATTGCAAAACAGGTACACTGCATCTTCCTGATCTGGTGTACAACCTGGGAAAAATCCAATCTCAAATGATACGTCGGAATGTAATGATTATTCATTTTCACTAGACTCAACTTGAAACAGTTGTCTTGGTGATATTCAATACAGTAGAATGTCTAAAGTTCGGACACCCAAAGTTCGGAATTGTCCAAAGTTCGGACATTCCAGCGACAGTAGGTATTCAAGAAAGGAGGGAAAAAAAGAAAATTGTTGAAACGAACAAAGTAAAAAAACAAAGGTGTACAGCAAAGAAGCTTTATTACTGAATCTTAACTCAGGTCTATGTACATAATAAAAGAAAAGCTTCTTAATGATAAACATAAGTTAATAAAGCAGTGCACATTAACTGAAATGTTCAGGTGTTAAAAATGTTACAATTTGTTCCTAAATTGTATGTTCCATTGAATAAATGATTTGGTTTACTTTTTATTTTGTTATGGTTTATTTGATGAAAATGATTGCTTAACTTAGTATTAATAGCTGTTACATGCAATTTTTAATGTATGAACGTCATATTTTGCCTTTTTAAGTAGTAAAATTTATTTTTCTCCTTATTAAAAGGCAACATTTTTGATGACCCAAAGTTCCGAAAAATCCGAAATTCGGACTTGGTAAAGTCCCGAGGATTCCGGACTTTAGACTTTGTACTGTATTACCCGACAAACATCTTAAAAACATAACCTCTTCAATTGTCAACGAGCTAGCATAAAGGAAAACTGGCTAACACTAGAATAAATATAACTGTTCAACTTATATATTAAACTAACTAAAGAATATACAAATTTTAAATATTAAAAGGTGTAAATTAAAACTTTAAAACCAGCAAAAATATTTTTATTTCGACTATTGATATGTTTCAAGTCTCTACGAGTGATTTTCAAAATAAGTTAATAAAACTTTCTAAATTTTCTTTAACTTAATAAAAACTTTCTATGAAACGCAATCATTCATTTTTTCACGTATTCTTTCATATTATGCACGTTATTTTTTTATTTACTTGGAGGTTTATTTTATTTTTATTTTCATAACAATTGAGTAGCTCGAGCCTTATTTTTGGAAATTGAAATGATGCTGCATCGTTACATATTGATTTCATGCACGTTACAATCACTATAGTTTCTCTTTGAATGGATAGATGGCGGTGGAAAGATAAAATTGAATGATGGCGTTCCATAGGCCGTGCAAATTTAGAATAGTTTAATATATTTATTTTGAAAATGACACGGGGTGAGTCGAAACATGTCAGCAGTCGAAATAAAAGTATTTTTACTGCATTTAAGGGGTCTTGTACCTTTTAATCCCGACGAAATTTAACGAAAAAATTCAATGTTTGAATTAGCCTATCTTTAAAACCTTTTTATGTATAAACATGAAATTTTCGATATTAATTAAACAGATTGTTCTTTGTAATATGCTGTCATTAGAAATTTATTAGTCTCTTACTGAATTTGTGTATTGTTGAAATCAAAATAGCTTTTTTTTTTTTACTCCAGAAGTCATTGCGCGCATGATATCTTGAGAAAGTATGCATGGATTGACATGAAATTTGGTAAAGATACTAAACATACATGTGTGTTTAAAATGAACTTCTCTTAGGCAAAAATTATTTCATTAACTATATTAAAAAAATATTTTTGTAAAAATAATAATAATAATAATAGTAATAATTTTAATGAATAAAAAATATATATAACTAAAAATATTATCATTTTAAATAATTAAAAGTAGTTCATTTTAAACACAGATATTTGTTTAGTATCTTTACCAAATTTCATAACAATCCATACATACTTTTTCAAGATATTATGCTCGCAATAATTTCTGGAGTAACAAATGAGCTATTTTGATTTCAACAAGACACAAATTCTGTAAAAGGCTAATAAATTTCTAATGACAGCATATTACATAGAGCAATCTGTTTAGCTAATATCTAAAATTTAATGTTTATACATAAAAAGATTTTGAAGACAAGACTAACTCAAACATTGAAGTTTTTCGTTAATTTTCGACGCGTTTAAAGATACAAGACCCCCCTTTAATGTTTTAATTTATACCTTTTAGCATTTGAAATTAGTATATTATTACAAGGTATTAATTTGCTAGATATTAATAAAATAAAAATCTGAAATTCCCCCCTTAATTCTTGTATTTTAGCCTTGAATTTTTATTGTCTTTTTTTATATCCTTTCAAAAAATTCTAATTCAACTTGCGTGCAATTTATTTTATTTTGACTTTGCGCCAGTAAATCGTGCTCCTCTTCAAAATCTTAATTCTAGACTCTTCCATTTTAATTTTTGCTTCGAGAATCATCTTGTTTTTCTAGATTATTCCATTATATTGTTTTCTCGCCAGAATAACCCCGTATCGCTGCATTTCGATCCATCCAAGATTTGCGCTTTTTTCATTGGTTATTAGCTTTGTTATGATGCAGATGTTTGTGTCCCTACGCTCTCACTATAATCATTCTACACTAGGTCGTAGAAGAATTAAGAGAAAAAGTCTGTTAACAAAAGGTTCGACATCAAAATAATGCCTTCTAATTTATGGATTTTCTTCACCAACACTATTTATAAAATGTTTCTTCGAATTAATTTAGAGTGCTCCATTCTTTTGAAAAATGAGCATACCGAAAAAGAAGTTGATCTGTATCTGTTTGGTTAATTCTCGGGCTATCAGCATGGAATTTCGACGTTCACATTTATCATTATTTTTTATTCGTTCGGCACTATGTGGTAATGGCTGCAATGTTATTGACTGACATTCATTTAAACGACGGTATGTTGCCGTTTTTTAAGTATACAATCTTAGTGTATAAATTCTGCTCCAACGTCAATGAATACAGGATCGATGAACTGTACCAGCCTTAATTCATTCAATATGAAAGAAGATGGAAAAATTCCACCGGAAATTGTCGGCATCGCCCATGATATTCACCGTTATTTGTATCAGAGTATGTAACATACCCCATGACTGTCGAGATCACAGTGATAGTGGAGAAAAAAAATCACATAAAAACGAAAACAACGAAAATTTATCAAACATCGATACTCGTAAAACAAACACCTTTAACAAACAACTGTGATATCGATCAGGCTGAACTCATCTCGATAACCCTTATTTTTTGAGCAGTTTCTGGTCTGATCTTTCAAAAACCGAACTCGATAATCCTGCGTTATCGCCATACTGTAAAGATTACCTATATCCATAATATTAACTACAAAATTAGAGCTTAATTTCTCAAGTCTATTTAATCCATTTATATAAATATTTCTAAAAGTAGATAAATGAACATTTGAACTGAAATGCAAGATTTTAATTGTACAGAAATTAAATCATTTATCTTATCATAATCACTCGTCAGAAATTTACCATAGACTATATCTATGGTTAACTCGTTTTGTGCTGCTTGGCTCTCTTTTCAGGCTCAGATATCTTTGTTTATATCTTGTTACACTAAAAAATGCATAACCTTAAAATGTAAAGTAAATTTAAAAAAGAATACATCAGCTACTATAAAAATTTAGAGCGTTTCATCAACGCTAATTACGTGCCAGTAACATTTCATTAACTAATTGACCCTAAATTCATTTTGCAAATATTAAAGTTAGTAAAATTACTTATTTCCGAACAATAAGAAATAGCATGGATTTTTGATGACATTTAAATATTATATATTGTCCTGTTTCCATTATTTTTAACACGTAATTTTTAACGCTTTATAGTAATAAAAACAGAAGAATATTAGAAATCAATCGTGGATTCCAAATTTCGGTTTTTATAATTCGTCAAGTAGACATTCTGCACTCTTAGTTTTAATTTCATATTTCAACAACTATTCGTTAATTTAAAGATATCCTTTATTATAAAAAGTATAACAAGCATGTTGTCAAATATGTCATTATAACGTCTCTATGAAGTTACAGTGGTCACGACGCATCGTACACCGAAATGCCATCACTCAGTAGCGTCAAACTGTGACTAAACTGTAACCTGCTCCGAAAACTTAAAAAAAAATCCAAGATAACTTGAAAAATTGTTATTCGTTTAAAAAACGTTTATCTGTGCAATTTTTACATTTTGATTAACTCACTGTACCGTCACAGCAAGTTACATACGTCCGGAACAAATGTAACAAAAAAAACCCCATAAAAAATAATTTTCTGAATCGATATTGTAACCATACTGTGCATTTATAAAAATCTATGAAAATAAGAAGAATAATTTTAAACAGGAAAATATTAATACATTTAAGCTAGAAATTGTAAGGTAAAAATAGCTTCTTTTAAATAAACGAGTGGTGTTTTAATTAAAAATATGCCATGTAGAATACAATTATTTGTGTACATATTAATCACAGAATTTTCTTATTTTAATATGCGCTGTTAATTAAAATATACCTAACATATCCAGTCTTATTTATTTTCTAAAATTAGCAGTGCTGCATCCACGGTTTTCCATGCTAAGTAATTAATTTTCATATTAATATTCGGAAAACTAAAATTAAATTTTCAAAATGTATTAATATATATATATATATATATATATATATTTTACCGTATCAATTTCAATAATTAATATCTGAGAAATGTGCACTTGATTTAAAATAAATGACTTTGGCAATACTTTTTTATTCGAAATTTCTGTTCTACTGATAACACACACAAGTAACACTTTTCACTTCTGTAAGTTGTTCAAATAAAAATTTGTTACATCTAAAAATATTCAATTCGTTTATTAAAATCAATATATAATGTAAAACTTGCAGCTTAAATGACCATTACACAAAAACAATTCAGTTACATTAAAATCATATAACATAAATAAAACAAAAACATATCCATGAATAACTTTCGCGTCATACTTATTGTTTACACAAGAAAATTTGGTCCCACCAGTGGCCGAGAGGTTCTGTTCTCGAAGCTGGTAGATGGGAGGTGCTGGGATCGAACACAATCGTACCCGTGGGCCTAGTCTTTCGGAGTTTTCGTGGTCTTCTTCGAGCCATGGATTTCCATGCGTAAATATGGGTTAGGTTCACTTAGAAAAACCCCCACGAAGGGCGCCCCGCCCCCTGGTCCTATATCCCTCGAGTAGCTAATTGGCCGTCAAAAATCAACCCAACCCAATAAAATTTGCTTAAAGTTCAATGTGAAAACTTTTAAACATCGCACTATTAAAATCGTTACACAAACTAATAAGGGCAAAATATTCTTTTAAAAGTTTGAAAACCGTATCTATTTCTAAAAAAATTATTTCGGTTTCCAATTTAAAGAAATTGTTTTCAGAAATACTATGTATTTAACGATATCCCGTAACTTACGACGCCAGGTTCGGCTCACCTAGTAATATGAATAACAATATATTTGACTATTTTTGTGTGTATTCGAGATTAAATTTTATTTTATTTTATTTATTGTCTTGTTCATGATTTTATGTTTTTCGCAAATGTACACCGTACATTGTACGCTCAAGAAAATAAGAAATATCCACCCCCAACGAACTCTACAACTAATTAAAACAGAAGAAAGTTACTGATATTAAACGATTTGAAATAAACTCAATTTTAAAATGATGTATACAAAAATTTCGTAGGGGGGGGGGGCAGCTACAAATCAAATCCAAACTGAACTTTGTTTTTTTTCAATGGTAACACCCAATTTTGACAATATATTTTAAATCATATGTTCAAATTATACCTAGAAACGACATTTTAAATCATATGGATCATAAGTTTTTAAATAATAAACATTCAAAAATTAGAACTTCTAATGTTAAATTATATTTTCAGATTTTTATTAATATCTCATGAAATTATAATATTAATGTGATATTTTTTGCGTGGTTATAATAGTAAAAATTCCAAACATAAGTACATTGCGTTTCTAATTTTAAAAATTTAATTATGAATTATGAATTATGAAATTAGTATTAAAAAAAATAGTTGAAAAAAGTTTTTTGATAAAATTACTTTATTATGTCCTACTTTACGCGAATTCTTAATTTAAATCTTTTTTCAAGTAGTTTTCGTATTATGATTAAAAAATGTCAAAATGATGGTTTAAGGGACAGTCTACGATGTGCAGAACAGCGTAATATAAAAAAAAAAAAAATACTCATTTTCTTAAAAGATTTGGGCTGACAATAGTCGAAATGACTAAGCGAGTGAAATGGTCATATGAGCAAGAAATAATGCATTAATAGAAGTGACATAGTCATTTTTTAGCATTTCAACAATCATGTATCGAACTTCAATTTAGATATAGTCCCTAAAATATGCTTATTTTAAAATAATTAATTTCTCTTGAACTAATCGTACGAACTTCATGAATATTTGTAGATAGGCTATTTGAAGGGTGTAGAATTTATTTATAGTGTCAAACTTGGGTAATGAATGCTATTGCTACTGAAAAAAAAGTTTGAGTTGGTTTCGATATGAAGATGCCCCCCTTAATAAATTTTATGCACATCATTTAAAAGTACACTTTACTACCAATTGTTTGGTAATACTAGTAACTTTCGTCTACAATAATTTGTTGCAAAGTTAGTAGGAGTGTTTACTTTTTTCTTTTTTACGACTGTACGTACAGGGTAAATGAAAATAATTTTATAATATTTGACAGTCAATAAAATATGAAAAAAAAAATAAGACAGCAAAGTTATTTTTTAAGCGATATATTCTTTAAGCTTAGAAGGATTGTCTGATAATTCCTAGACGAATGGACTGGGTATTACACTCCTTTAAATTCACACCGAGAATCCCCAGGTATGATGCTCTCTTATTATGTTTGTGTGGGGGATACGCAAGAGATTTCGTGTACCATTACACATTGTCTAACAGACTAAAAACAAGAATTCCAAATAATAATCATTGCAAGCATGAATAAAATCCCAGCATTCACGTGCAGTATTTGTTCGCGCTTGGAATGATTTAGATTGTTGTCGAAATATTTGATAGAAAAACCCCCTTATGAAATATTACAATTTAAAGAAAATGTTATGTTTTGTGCTTGTAGGTATGGTTTTATATGTACATTTTCTACCTTACACGTTTTAGATTTCATTCAAATAAACTATGGAAATATAATTTCCATCAGCCATCTATAATCTAATTAAAATTGTATATCGATTATTTAAAACCAATCTAAAAGACTGTATCAATAAACATAAATTATTTTGATAGGTTTTTTTTTTCTTTTTTAATCTGAGCTCGTGTACTGTAATACTATAATCGTGTTTATTACAGTTAAAAGAAAAGAACGTTTTGATTGACGTTAGAAGTCATGCAGTTCTGTTTTAACTTTCTCACTCCCAGAACACCTCATGTTTATGAAACTGTATGCAACTAAATGTTGCTTTTAGAATGACGTTGTTAGGATTGAAAATTGGACGTTTATTGTCAATATCGAAAGATGAATGCGGTGTATTGTGTCTTCAAGTATTATGATTTTAAACCTTGTAAGTATGTAAGATTGATGTAAATATAGTATTCTCGTTAAACGTTTGATTAGAATTATTTCATGAAAAGATTTGGAATGATACACGCTTTCGAATTGATACAGTAATAGTTATATTATTCATCAGATTATATTAAGAAGCTTTTGATTCACAACTCAAATACTCAATGAATGATTTTCACTTTCAGTACTAAATAGTTATTTTCTTATTTGTGAATTGCATTTCACGACACTTTTTTTTTTTCGTTTTTGCTTTAAGTTGGAAATATCTTTCAAAGTTATACATTTAAACTAACGTTACAAAAATTTTTATACCGAATTTTATCATAATATTTCTGAATAAAGTTGATACATGAATAATACTCAGCGACAAAAATCAATAAAAAACAGAAGTGAGACAAAAACAGAAGTCTCCTTCGAACATTATGACTTTTTTATTGCCTAAATTTTTTTCTTTGTATGTATACATACATATATATATATATTTTTACTGCGGAGTTTTTTCGTAATTCCTAAATATTTCTTTATTCTATTTTACTCATCCTTGCCAATGATGAGATTTATTGATAATGTTAACATTCTATCAGGTTGATTGAAGAAGGTTTTTTATCATTGATTGTATAGTTGTTTATATTCTTTTTCTTTTACGTTCTACATAGTTTTTTTTTAAATGCATACTTTATGCTAATCACAATCATTTGATAATCAATATTAAAATAAATGCATATGAAGTTTTCTGAAAAATAACATGCCACTTATGTAACTTGAACATTTACGAATTTCACTAAAATAGTTTACAATATAAAATAAATTATAACAATGCGGAATGTGTTGTATAAGTTTATCTTTCAGCTTTTAGTTTAATTTTATTTTAATCCATAATTATAAGATTAATAATGGGCCATATAAAATAGAGAAAATGCTTCAGTTTTTACGTAAAATGTCAGAAAATGTATTTTACTGTACTTATACTTTTCTGAGTTTATTAACTTCAATATTTAGAAATTTCGCTAAAATAGATTAATATATAAAATGACTTCTAACATAGCCGAATGGGTTGTATGTGTTACATATAAATTTTTCTTTTCTCTTTTAGTTTAGTTTTTTTTAATCCATAGTTGTAAAACAAATAATAAGTCATATACAATAGAGAAAATGCTTCAGTTTCTATGTAAAAATTCACAAAATTTATTTGGAACAATATTGTTAGCATTGCGTAACTACGAAATTTAAAAAAACAAAACGAATGAAATATATAATATCCTAATGGATACATCTCATATTTTTTCATATATTTAAGTAACACGCATTATTTTTAAAATTATTTTTACTGATTTTGTATATATGTCAGTTAATTCAAATAGTAGGCATGAGAGATTGTTACAGAGATGTGATAATTGACATGAGTGCACCTAATGGTTGCTAAGTTACCAGGTAGTTTAATGTATGTTGGTATGATTTCCGTGGAATGGAATTCCGGAAGTAGAATTTTACATACGTCTGATTCAGAATGAAACGAAACCTACTCCACTTAAGTCAGCCAGTTGATGTTCGGTTCAACTTTTACAATGCACTCTGCATACGAGATATTTTAGCTATTTTTTTTATATTATCCATTTATTTCTACACTATAACAGTTTGACTGATTACACTACGGTGTTTTCTTTATTCGGTGAAATCTTAAACTTTCTAGAACATCCGTTAGAATAAAGTAATGACGGTTGAAGGTTATTTTTAAATAATATCTACATTAAAAAATCAACCGAAATACTTTTGCAAATTAAGTTATAATATACTCAAATTGAAAGTAATTGTTAACATAAAGGCTCATGTTTGATTGCAACTTTGGCTGTAAATTCAATTGTGTAAGATTCACACTTTTATAATTGCATTAGTATAATAAATTGCATATATTGTATGTTTTAGATATGATATATATGACTTACATTTTTACTTAATATTGAATTACCTGATATATGAATGTAAAGTCTACTATACAGTGTTTGGAATGCCAAGTAAATTCACTCGAAATATTATTACTAAAATAAAATTTTCGTTTTTGTTATAACGTATTTTTTAATCTTTAGATTGCGACTCCTTCATTAAACGTGTTGTTCTTAATAAAAGATATAAACTGTTTTAACTATACAGACTGTCAATTCTCATCGTGTTTCAATAGTTTACTCCTTAATCCTAAACGTTTAATTTTAGGGGTATAGTACCAGTTTCAGAAATGTTCCCACTGTTGTTCTTCATCTTATCAAAAACTATTTTCTCAAAATAGTTATTTTTGTCAAATTTACGAAATTTAAATTTTCAATCATTATATGGTAAATATAAGTTATTAAAAAAAATCTATGCTGCATTCTGTTAAGGAATAAAAGTTACATTTTTGTAACACCGAAATTACTGAATTATGATACAGGATAGTATGGATCATTGGGGAAATTTTATTATTTGTACAACCATATGGAAAAAATATATATATTTCGCAAACTTCATAAAAACAATTATTTTGCAGTGAATGTCTTTTGATGTAATGCAGAACGATTTCTAAAACACTTTTGTGTTTAGAACCAGAGTTGCTAGTTTGGTCCCCACTTTTAATCAGAAATTTATTGTTCATAGTAGAAATAAATAATAATAATTTATTCTTTATTTAATAAGCCGGTTCGAAGACTGTTTGATCGAAAAGCCTGGGACACTTGCCCACATCTCCGTCACATAAGATGATGTATGTTAAATGGTATAGCAAATTCATACCTGGTAACACGGGAAGTGTGGGCATAAAAAAGAAAAAATCTAACTGAAATTGCTTGGGAAAAGAGCTAAAAAAAGTAATAATAAAGAAAATACTAGAAGGAAGTTTAAGTATAAAATTACAACAATACGATATATTTTTGTAATTTTTTTTTATTTTTTGTAAGAATTTTTTATATATATATTTTTTAATTTTTGTAAGTATTTTTCATAAATTTTTATTTATTTATTTATTTTTTTTTTTTGGAAAAGATTAGATAAAACAAGAGAAGTGAGAGTTAGTAATGAAAGGGGAGAAGGGTAGTCTAGGCCTGATGACCGGTGAAAGTCCGTTTTGATCCGCACGGGGTGCCGTAACTTTGCTGGAGCCGGTGCCGTCCTAGAGTACAGGCAATGCCGGGAACGACCATACGCCTTAGCGTGGTCCGGAAAAGAGCAATCACATAAAGTAATTATTTTTTCTAAATTTCCGGTATGAATTGAAATACTCGGATTAAAATTGGAGGCCAAACTGGCAACCCTATTTGGAACTATAACTCTTAAGTTAATAGTTTAAAATTAAAATTTTGTATGATGGTAAGAGTGAATACCATATGTAACTTAGTTATCTTGCTTTTAATCAGCTACAACTTTTTTGTTTATGCATGTCAGACTAAATATCATACTTGCTTTTTATGTATAGATATGGGAACACAAAGTTAAAAAAAACAATCACCGAACTCGTTTTGTTAGACGGATGGAATATGCAAGTGTTTTCATTCAGTTAATGTAAATCGAATATATTTTCAAAATTGATCATGATAAAGAAGAATCTTTAAGAAAATGGTATAAAATTCGACAAGTGTTCAAGGTTATACTTATTTTCATGCTAACTACTTTCTAACACATACATGTGTTAGATTAATTGTGACATGTGTTAATTTATATTATTTAATCCATTATGTTATTAAATATTATCAATCGGAAATATAAAATTGCAAACAGTTTTCCAAATTTTGAAACATTTAATGGGACCGTGGACCTTTATTTGAGCAAAAATCGACCCAAAAATCGAAATTTCTTTTTATGTGTAGTACTAGGTTGAGCAAAAAGTTCTGGGAAATTTGTGAAAGTTGCATTGTTATGCGCAAATGAACAACAAAAGAAACAAGCACTAATCTTCAAAGTAGAGACCATCATAGTCCACGACTTTCTGTTATCGTTCTGCTAGATTCCGGATTTGCTGGAAGTACGAAGTTTGTCGCCGTACCAACATATTCATCCTCATTAATCTTGTAGATGGCATACAGAATCGTTAGACCTTTTCTCCAATAGTGCCGGATCAACACACGCAAATCATACTGTTCTGTAGGCATTTTGGAGCCAAAATTCCTGAACGCCTACAGATATACTTGTACTTCAATATACGATACAAATTCTGGTAGTTATTAGATTAAAAATTTCCCAGAACTTTTTGCTCAACCTAATATTGTTCTCATACTGAGTCAATTGTGAAAATCTGTATTCAGTTGCGATGATTTTTCGCGAAGTTATAAGTGTTTTAGTTTTGTACGCAAACAATTTTTTGACCTTTTAATATACTTTAAATCTGTCTTTCTCATAACAGATTTTTCAGCGTTTTAATATATTTGGCAATTTTTTTTATAAAAATCGGTATGCAATTCAGAAAAAAAATCTCTAAAAAATTAACTACTCCTGGGGTTGAAAAATCGATGCACATATAAGATGTTATTAATAGATCTTTAAGTGTCTAAAATTTAAAATCGAGAAAATGTCTCAAAAATTAACACGCATGGAACATTTTAAAATTTAAAATTTTTCTTTTAATTTAAAAATTATTTTAAGATTGGAAATTTCTTATAAGGTGTCATGTATACTTATGGTCAAATGTATATTTGCACAAAATTTCATATCTCCATGACGAAAAAAAATATAACGCCCACCGTTCCTTTAAATAACCTTTTTATAATATGCTTCTAAAATGGCGTTTTCTAAAGAATTTCAAAACGCTATTAGAAGCTTTCATAAGACACATAACCCATGATAAAATACATTAAAAAATCTGTTACCAATCGCAATTGACTTCTCTGGCCAAGCGAGTAAGCTTCTAACGTCAAAAAATAAATCAGTAAATCCGAAAAAAAAAAAAAAAAAAAAAAAAAAAAAAAAAAAAAAGTGATGCGTAGCTTGGAAATTTTTATTTTTTGCCTACTACTTTAAAAAGGACTTTTAATAAATTCATGTAGCTATTTTTAAAACATGGGAACACTTTGTAAAAGTAATTATGTTAAAATTTATTCTATGCATTTTAATATGCCCAGCTGTATTAAAGAACATTAGTTTTATAACACTGCAAGCATTTTTCATAAGTTTACAGTGAAAGCTGGTATGTGGAAATTGAACTGTAATGCTCTTATCTTTCAACACATAATTAAGTCTCTATCGATTTAATCTTAGTCTCACCTTTCAAAATTAATCTCCTTGATCGTCCCTGCTTGAATTTCTGATGTTCTAACGAAACTTAATTGATCATTTTGCAAATTTGTTTAAAGTTTTCACCAATAGTTCTTATGTAACGAAATAAAAACAATTATTGCATGTTTAAAGTTCTACTTTAAACGTTGCTTGATAAATTGATTATATATTATATGTAAATATTTTCCGTTTGTACATAAAATGATTTTGATGATAAAAAAGTTATATTCACTAACCTTAAAATTACTAGTGTACGTTAAGATTCCCGAATACATTTCACTTAAGCATTTAATGTAAGAAATGTAAGGTCGGATACGGTTGTTTTTGAGCTAATCATAACAAAATTTCAATAAAGAGGGAAATTTTAAGTGATTTGATTGGAGTTCTTTGTACTGTCGATGCTGTTTTTAAAAATTAAGCATATATAGAAAATGTAGCAGTTTTTGTTGCAAAGTGCACTTAAAAACCGTACTTTCGGGTAAAGTTGTGTTCAACCACTGTAAATTCTATTATAACTATTTTTTGGTCATAGATTCAGATGAGTCACAGAGAAAAATCACTCGAACAACGGAATGCTACACGCAGCGCAATTTGATATATCGACCGAAAAGTATACCAATTTTTCGTGTGTGTGTATTGAAACTGAGAACATTTTAAACTGTTTTAATGTAGGTATTTTTTAGATTTTAATTGTAGAACTTGAAAATTCAGCGATAGTATAGGATTAACTTTGAAATGTCATATTCCAATAGCATGTAACTGTTGAAACAACCCACAGTGAATACGGAAAAAAATATTTCAGAAATTCATCTTTATTTACAGTAATTAATCTTAATGGAACAAAAGAGTTTAGAAAGTTATTATCATGAATATCTGCATTGTTCTCGATTTGTTCATGGCATTTTTGCTGCTGAAAACTATGTCAGAATCATTTTGTAATTTATTTTAAATTTCGTTTTCGTTTTTTGAATGATTTACTAGATTTTTTCCAGTAATATATAAAGACGTAATACTGAAGATGTTCAAGCAGATCTTGCAATTTTCTTTTTGCACAAGTTTGTGTCACGGAGTATTGGTGATTCTGGAACTGGATAAGATTTAGCTTGTCCTTTTTGTAACAATGAATAACATGGATAGAGTTTTAGGCTACTATTTTGTATAGTATACTATTCTCTTCAGAATAAATCTTCTCCCATTAAAATTGGTGAAGTTTGAGTAGCATTCAAGGTTTCCTATTCCCATTATGCATTGATTGCTCTAACTGCCAGATTTTGCGTACTTATTGACAATTTGAATATTTTTTGAATATCATTAATTTATAGCATTTACTGACGGCCTAAAAATCCATTTCTGCATCATGTATTAATGTTCACATATATACTTTATGAAATGAGCATTTTCTTTGTTATCTCTTTTTGTGGTTACTACGTTCGACAAATTCCTGCGGATCTACACTTTTTACATCCCTGCCATATTCTTAATTTAACATATCCAGCTACTCAATTTTCATTGTTTTCGAAAAGAAATTCTTAATTGTAAATTGCAGTGGTCAGTCATTTTAAGAAATTCGATTTAAAATTTTTAAATTCACTTTGTAATTCAAACTGGTGTGGGGGATTTCCAAAAGACAATTTTCCATATCATTTCTATTATTTTCAATAGAACATCCATGATACTCCATAAGGTATTCAGAGATATTTCTTCTTTAACCCGGGAGAACTCGCTAGTGAGAATGCCCAATTGCTGTTCTTTTACTTTACATTCATATAATATCAACTTTTTTTGGTTGGCTTAGTACTTTTATTCACAAAATATGTAAAATAATTGAAAAACATTTTGAATTTTTAATTAAAATGAAAAATGATTTAAATAAGAGTCTTAAAAAAGTACGACTGTGAGAGAAAATCTCATGCAGCGAGTTCTCCCGGGTTAAATTTCTATAGGATTTTCTTCGGTTTCTGTAATGAAGAGAAGATTCTTTAATACTATTACATATTTTCCGAAAATAAGCCACTGTAGAATTAACATTTATTTTTAAAATAAGGAAGTTAAGTGAGAAAAAAAAAAAAAAAAAAAAAAAAAAAAAAAAAAAAAAAAAAAAACCTATTGTTCTAACGATATTTGTGCGTAAAGAATAGATTTGGTGATTATAATTTACATTAATGCAGTTATCGAAAGAAATCAAAATATCATTAACCTGCCAAATTAGGATTGTTTCATATTTTTCAGCGTATGATAATTATTATATATTTGGTGGCACTGAACCCGAAAATTGCATTCATTTTTTGCCATTACGTATTTTTTACAAATCACATATATCAAAATCAAAAAGTAAAAAAAATTGCAAAAATCTGATAGTATAAAATAGAAGGGATTTTTGTGTTTTTTTATGTCTTGATAATTGCTTTTAATGTGTTTTTTACCACTGATTCCGAAAATGACCTTCATTTTTAGAATTTAAAATTTTCGCAAATCGGAAATTTCAAAGTTAAAAAGTTAAAAGTTAAAATTGAACCCTCTCCTCCTACCTCATCGCACACTTGGCCTGTTTAGCTTTAAGAATCCCCAGTCTAAGCGAAAAGTTGGATAAATTATCGAATTAAATAAAATTAAATTCAATAAAAAGTTTTATATATACTTTAGAGTATTAGATTTTCGCTATTTCTTAAATTTGAAATTTACGATTTACGAAAAATTCTTACGTGATGGTTAAAAATGAAAATAATTTTTCAAATTTTGTGTTAAAAAGTACATAAAATCAATTATCAAAAGTCAGAAAACACAACCATCACCTCTATTTTAAACTATTAGTTATTTGCTAATTTTTTACTTGAAAATTTATGATTTAAAAAATTCTTACATGATGGTTAAAAATGAAAATCATTTTACGATTCAGCTCTAAAAAATACATAAAAACCAATTATCAAAAGTTAAAAAACAAAACCAACTCTTCTATTTTTTAGTATAAGATTTTCGCTATTTTTCAGTTTTTACCTTCGATATTTAAGGTTTTCAAAAACTCCTGATGTGATGAGTAAAAATAAAGGTCATTTTCGTATTTAGCGCTATAAAATACATAAAAATTAATTATTAAAGATTAAAAAAGACAACCATCGCATGCTTGTGATACCTTTTTATGCAAAAATCTTGCAAAAATAACCGCAAAAATGCATTTTGAAAATTAACCCTTTAAGCGTCTTGCCTATTTCTTACTTTATGTTTAATGATTCATAAAATAATACATATGAAAACTATTTGTATGGGGATTTGTTTATGATTACCTTATATTTAATAATCTTATGCACTGCAAAAAAATAACATTAATATCAGTTTTGTATTAATTGCCCTTGATTTCAAATATTACATGACGGAAAATCCCGGTTAGGAAGGTTAAAAGGTTAAACGTTGTAATTTTTGTTCATATAACATTGTAAATATCCTCCTGTGGTGATCAGTTTTATGACATTTTAATGCACACTATGCATTGCAAAACTGCGCTTATTACTCAATCCAATTATTTTACTTCCTTTTGCACCAAATGAAGATAAAACAATACCGACGGCAAAAATGTTTTCCATCATGGAAGCATTTCGTATATATTTTGTTTGTAAATTAATTCAGCTCTCTAGTACAAAACTTAACAAATCTTCGTAACATATTGACTGTGGCACTGATGCATCGTTGTCAACTTGCTTTGGAACCATTCCGAGTAACCGTCGTATTTAAACAAGGGTTATTATTTATTGCAATAGAATGAATATTGTGGCATTACTTTAACATTATACATATTCACTTTAAAAATATATTGCGTTTAGTATTGGTCATGCTTGTTGCGTTCCTACTTGGTAGAAGATCCGATCACAAAAAAAAAAAAAAAAAACTATATATATATATATATATAAAAAATTTTATAAATAAAATAAAAAATATATATATATATATATATTTCACCTTTTTCTCTTTTCTTTTTTTTTTTCTAAATCTTTCATAAATGAGAATGTAGCAATGAATCAATTATTTTAACATTTTTTCTTTCTATCATAAAATATAAAATACAGTGGCTTGTTAACAGTTAAAGAAAAGAAAAGAGAAAACGTATTAAATTAATCACAAAAATCTAATATCGAAAAGTTACAGTGCATTATATTTTTCAAGCAGATGAAAAAAAAAAAAAAAACAATCAAAATGTATATAGATAATTTAGACTGTCTAGCATATGTATTAGTAGAACTTTAAACTAGTACAAATATATTAGATTAATTTTTAACTCAATTATTCAATTGGTAAATAAATCATAACGATTGTAAATTTCCAAATGTGCAAAAAAGTGCAGTCCATGATTTTGTTTTTTCACCCACTTGCAAGTTTACAATAATTATGATTTGTTTACCAATTGAATAATTGTGTTAAAAAGTAATCTAACGTAATTACGCATGCAGCGTTTACTGCAGTTCTGTAAAAGAACTACGATTTATTCTGCTGACCTGATTCAGATATTAGACTAGATGCTGTCATCGTAAAAGGTTTGCTCGTGAATTAGACCTCCATATTCTTCCAGGATGGCTCAGTTTGAAGAGCTTTGGCGCCATAAGCCAAGATATCCCTGGTTTGTATCCTGGGCCGGAATTTATTCAACCACTTGGGAATTTACAACTAATACAAATAAATTGACCCTCCCATTGTTAAATTTTAAAGGTTCTTATTTTAACATTTAACTCAATTATCCATCTGCACTACTTTCTTTTGGGTTAATGGACAAATTTGTATATCGTCTGAACTCCAATTAAAAAGCTTTATGACGTAATATATATATATATATATATATATATATATATATATATATATATATATATATATATATATATATATTGTTTGAAAAAAAAATGAACGATGCGCACAGACAGTCAGTCCTACAGATAAATAAACAGACAACAAAATCTTTTCCGGTCTCCACGTTAAGTATCCTCACTGACGTTTCGGCAATTGCGGATTTTAAATTTCCCATATAGGCGTCCTAATTCGATCGGTTTGCAATTTTGTTAATACGTTTTTATATTAATTGAAATTAGATGCATAACTTACAGTGTTTATTCATACATTTGTTAGAAAATTATGAAGCATTTAAATTTAACACATTTTACAAATTTTCTATCCCCGCGTATTTCTTTTTATAACTCTCATGACTTCTTAAGAGAAGAGAAAATTTCTTTGTAAAACAATTGTGGCCAAGAACACCATGAAATATTTTAAAATAAAAACATGCATCTTATCGTGTATGACATTTTTTTACAAGGAAACTCCAAATAATTTAATATAGTACTGGAAAAAAGTTTAAAACCACATGCTAATTTTATTCTTAAAAAAATTATTCCAAAAAGAGTTATATATTTTGAATTTAGAAAAAAAAAACAAACTATTTGACATAATATGTGATATCTATTTAATTGTAAATGTTAAAAAATATTTCTTTCTAGAAGTGTTAAAATCTTGTAATATTAATAAACTGAAATAGGCTTAGGCCCAAGAACTTTTTTAGCACTTTCCAACAAAGTTGAAAAGTGTTTATGACTTCGGTCTGTCTGTCCGCCTGTCTGTGTGTCCTCGCTCTAGCTCTCGTAAATATACTCGGATCATTCTGAAATTTTTGGATGTTAGTGACTTCTACTATAGCGCGATCCGCATTTCAAATAAAGTTTCCAGTATGTTTAGTTCATTTACAGGGACAGTCAAAAGTTTTCCATTACATTACGGCCTATGGGAAAAAACTTTTAAAGTGGTTTTAATGATGTTACATGCTTTCAAACATAATAAAATCGATATGCATTTATCAAGAGCATTCTGTAGAGTATACGGTGAATACGGAAGAATAGCTATTATTCATTTACAGGGCCACACAAAATAATTCCGTTACAGAACGATATATGGGTGGAGGGAATTTTAATTATATTAAATTATTTCATGCATAATGAAATTTATATACGTCGTTGAGATTTACTATAACTTATTTCATGTATAATACGAAGTGCATAGCATTTACAAGAACACACAAAAGATTTCAGATACTATATTGTATCCGAGGTGCTGTGCAGTAGCGATGTTTGCTGGAAACGCATTTTTAATTATGTTATCTGCTTTTATGTTGCACTATATTTATGCATAGTATATGGTGTGTATAAATGTTGTAATTCATATACAGTGCTACACAAAATATTTCGTAATGGTTACTGGGTATGTTTGCAAATTGCTTAAAGGTGGTTTTTAAATGAGTTATGCATTTTTACGCGGAACTGCATTTGGTTTTCTAAGAAATGTTTGTAGAACATAAGATAAAAGGATATACAGGGTCACGCAAAGAATTGGATACATGGCCGTCTATAAATGATAATTTCTGCAAAGGTGATTTCAGTAGTTTTAAGCATGTTTTAATTTAAATTGAACTTTAGCTAAATAGTGGCGTGTAATAAAGGTACTAGGTTAACTTCAGGGTTGTACAAATACATACAAGTATGTTTTGATCTATTAGTATAAATTGCTGAAAGAGAAATTTCAACCTGTTATGCGTTTTCTTGCTAAAGTAAAATTTCCCATTATATAGTATACATATTAATCTACAGATCAAATACAGGGCTGTTCAAAAGAATTGAAATACATATTTGGCTACAGAGGGTAACTGTAGAAATCAGTTTTTCAAATGTGTCATGCGTTTTCTAAAATGTTTACTTAGTTCTCTTATGTACCTTATTTCTCTAAATAACGAAGATTTGTTAAAGCATTCAGGAAGTGTTGTAAAGTGTTTCATAATCTAAGCTTAACGCATGATTTTTCTTACTTGATTAAATCTAGCATGATGAGATGACGTCATGACTATAGTATTTTATGCGGAACTCATCTGTGATGATGTATATAGGTTAGTAGTCTCTATATTGGAAGTTTTGCGATATGCAACTGCAGCTTTGAACATGGTTCGGGGGAATCATTGACTGAAGAAGACAAACTAAAACAAGTGCTATTTCAGATTGCCGAGCTGAACGAACGTCAAATACCCACAAAATAAATATATTTAAAATCATTGTGTACAAGTTTCTTTATGATACAATTAAATGCATGTTAGAAATAAAAGAAGTGGATGGCTATCAAAACTCTCAGCACGGTATAAACGGAACGTTATTAGAATGGCCGTTCAAGACTGTGCTGATCCTTCTACTAGAAAATCTACTCTTGAAGTATCTACTCTCTCAGTAATGTCCAGAAATTTTAGAAAATTGTAAAAAGTGCCGAAGGATTGAATTATTCTAAATTAAAAGCCAAGCCAAAACTATTACAGCATCACTTTTATGAAAGACTAAAATCCGCATCTTCAAATATCTTAATTCCAACATGTATGGCACAAATTGTTTTTCTAATGTAAAAGTTTACCCGTAATGTTATAGATGTTTTAAGATATTACTGGCAAGATCCATATATGCTTTTAAAGCGTGTACAAACAATTAAAAGCAGAGCCAAAAGTACAACAGCATCACATTGATGAAAGACTAAAATCCGCATCTTCCAACGTCTTAACTCCAATGTCTATAGCGCAAATTGTTTTTTTCTAATGAAAAAGTTTCACCGTTGATGGCATAGATGATTTAAGATATTACTGGCGTGATTTGCTAACTGAGACATATATACTTTTAAAGCGTGTACAAGGTGATGTCTTTGTCGTGATCTTTGCAGGATTTAATGAAAAAGAAAAAAGAGTTTGGTTTTCACCGAGACAAAGATGAACTCCTTTGTCAAACTTATGTATCAGAATTTGGCTTTGATTCAAGATAACGCTTCTATTCGCAAGTCTGTGTCAGTTTAGATTAGTTATCTGAAAACAACATCAAAACCTTAGAAATTCCATCTAATAGTCCAGACATCAATCCTATAGAAAAAGTGGAAATATTGGTTCGTCAAGTTTATGCCAATATAAAGTATTTTGATTCGATTTTTGAAGTGAAAGGAGCTATTTTGGAAATATGGACCCCATTCCACAGGTAAAAACTTAGCCAAATCCTTCCTAAAGCATCTTTTAGAATTCATCGGTGTTAAGTAGAAACAAACAAAGTACTAAAATCGAATATGCACATCTTTTACATATGTAATTTAGATTTTAAATATACCGGTCCCAAACTTTTTCACAAATTTGTATTAGCTAGAAACGAATTTTTCTTATTTACTTAAATAAAATATTGCCATTTAAAACAAATAACAAAACTTGTATAACTTAATGTCGTTATTTTGCAATGATATTGTTATTGCATTAAAGAAAGAGTTGTATCGTTTTGTTTTCGGTCCTAAACTTTTTTTTCAGCACTGTATATGATTAACTACTACGCTATAAACGTGATTGACGAGTAACAGATTACCTTTGCAAACATTATAGGGGTGGGATACGAGAAATAAAATTATTTTCTTGCTTACTTTTTAGACCAATCTTGAACGATTGGCAACTATAGAGCTCCGTAATAAATAAGAAAGTGATGACCTATGAGAAATAAATTTTTATTAGTCGAGAGCATTTTGAACAAAAGTTCATTTGAGCATTTTGAGCGACGAGCGCACAGAATGCATTTATATATCAGATATTTGCGAATAGCAATAAAAAGTAATACATTAATATGATTTTTGATAAAAACCTGACAAGTTTGGTTTTCGCACAATTGGGTTCTCTCATTCGTTTAATAAAATTCTTCCAAGAGTTTAATACCTAGATTTGTAATATGGGTGCAAAAATTGAACAAAAACTTTCAATGCACTATTAACGTATGCAAACAGCTTTTTTTTTTTTTTTTTTTTTTTTTTTTTTTTTTTTTTTTTTTTTTTTTTTTTTAACGACACAGAAATTTCAGCAACGCATACATATTTGAATGCTGTTTTCAGAAAAAAAGCTCTCTTGTAGAAGTCACTGTAGCTAAAATAAGCCAACTTTTTCTCAATAAATGAATAAATAAATAAATATGCAATTTTAATAGCATAACTTTTTCGAGCACTATGTCTCACACATTTCTTCTGTACATAAATTGAAACTATATAAAAAATCTAGTCACCTCTAGTGACCAGTATGGCATCCATTAAATGTATACTAGGTATTGAAATATGTTAACCTTATTCATAATTTAACTTACTTGTTTTATCGTTCGCCAAATCGGAAGATTCCCATAGAAAAATAAAGAACTCTTTGCAATAATGGCAGTATTTCGATTTTTTTTGTTGTTATGTATTTGATCTTTGTTGACAAAACCGTTTTGCGCATTTCATGAACGTTTACTTAACAGTTGCAGTACGTTCACTAACGTTTTTTTTTTTAAATGCAATACGTAATCTTTCTTCCGCAATTGTGTTCACTATATATTGGTATATTTTAACTAATAGGATTTGTTCAAGGAATTGTTTTATGAAAAAAATCTACTGATATCCACTCTTACATTAGACCATACTATTGCTCATATATATTTTTATAGAACTTCTTCATTATCCCGTCGACTACTTTGAATGAAAAAATCTATAGGCAAACTATTCGCCAATCTTCAACTCCCAACAAAACTAGTATGTTGTGGCCATCACAAAACTTTCTTCTATCTCATACATGTCAATACTTCAAAATTCACTATCTCAGTGCCAAATTAAATGGCAATCTGTGTTTATCATGAGAATTTGAAAAATATGAAATTCCGTGCATTATTTCTCGAGGTATGACTGTCGCTGAAATCGTGTAAATCCAGCAAAATGCAGCATAGCATCGCCACCTATTGGTTTATTTACACCGGAACCTCATTATTAACAACTTATGTCAACGTCTAACTGAACATGAAGTTTGAGGAAAATTCGTGCATTAGTTGTTGAGATAGAGGTATTGCGCAAATCATGACAGATGCAGCATAGAAGCGCCACCTGTTGAGCGATTTGCAACCACACAAAATCAGCAGCAATATTAATAAAGTTATACTTAAATCTGAAGTTTGATGAAAATTCGTGCATTAGTTCTTGAGATAGAGTTATTGAGGAAATAGTTCAAAATGCAGCACAGCAGCGCCACCTATTAGACGATTTACACCAACACGTAGTCCGCATCATTTCATATGAAGTACTAACTAAATCCGAAGTTTGATAAAAATCTGTGTATTAGTTCTTGAGATAGAGCTACTGCGAAAATAGTGTAAATCCTGCAAAATGCAGCATAGCTGCGTCACCTGTTGGGCGATTTACACCAAAACGTAAACAGCACCCATTCATATCTAGGACTAACGGAATCTGAAGTTTTATACAAATTCGTGAATTAGTTCTTGAGATAGAACTTTTGCGGAAATCCTGCAAAGTGCTACATTGCAGCGCCACCTGCAGGGCGATTACACCAAAAACTGATCAGCACCAATCTATATCAGGGACTATCTAAATATAAATTTTTATTAAATTCCGTGCATTAGTTCTTGAGATAGAGCGCCCACAAAATTTGTGTCACATACATACAGACACACAGATAGACACACTCACAGACAGACATTTTGTAAAAACATGTTTTTTGGAATCTCTGACCCATAAAACGTGTAAATCCGTCGAAAACTGGGATTCGAAAATTTTCATGAAACCAATACTTTCTTCTTGTAAAAATAGAACAAAATAAAAATGGACGTGAGTGGAAACGGTTGAAACTGATCTATTGCACGAATGCATCAACGTATTTTTTCAATGCTTTTGTTCTCTTTTAATGACACGACGCCACTGTCTCATGACGTAATTTTTTATTCTATTTAACGAAAAAGTTGATAAATCAGTGAAATATTATTAAGAAATAGATAAACGTAAAATTAATACTCACATCACCGCGTAACAAACACGTGTAACGAATCAGATGTCAAGTGAATGTAACGTCATGATCAGTAATTTTTGTTATGCCTTTAATAAATGAATGATAAATTACTGCTTTATATTATTTTAGTTTGTTTCAATATTATTTAATTTTTTAGTCATGTTATGTATTTAATAAAAATACATTAAACAACTGTTTTGAACGGGATTCACAATGAACAATGATAAATTCAATGGGCTGTTTACAATAATTTCCAGTGATATATCTTCCTGGCATGGATAATACCTAAATACCAAATTAAATGACGATGTGATTTAAACTGTTTTTTAATTAAATATTATTGTATGAGTTTGGTTTGTTGCATTACACATAGTCAAGAAAAGATTATAAATGAAGCTCAGTTGTACAAGGTGAGTACTTCACTAAATATGATGATTCTAACTCTTGATTTGCTGACAATTACGAATTATTTTCCTTCTGTAAAATTCAAAAGTCATCGCTAAAAAGCTTGCTTTGCAAATGATACCTTGATACATTATTTTATTTTATTTATTTATTTAATTTATTTATTTATTTATTTATTTATTTTTTTTTTTTTTTTTTTTGCGGTCAAGGTGAAAGAATATTTTTTGTTTTTGTTTACATTTTTGGAATGAGATATTTGGTTATCAACATTATATTCAACTGAAGTTATCACAGAATATATGAATATTTGATAGGGACCCATCTCGCAAACATTAATTAATCTTTCATTAAAAAAAAAATAACTTTTATGCAATTTTATTCTGGAAAATATGTTAAAAATGGCCGCTTGACATATGAAGATCGAAGTGGTCAGCCGTAATTCTTTATGACAGTCACATGACTTGGACTATTATATTATAGAAACTATATAATGATTTTAAAAAAATCTGTGCAGATATACCTGATGAATAGAACATTAACTAATTCATCTTTAGGCGGTATTAACAAGTGTATTAACAAGAGATGTGGCAAGAAGAAGGATTTTAATAATGGACTGAATTTATATATATCAAGACATGTATACTACCAATACTGTACTGCTTTTCACCTTTTGAAGCAGAATGAAAAAAGAAGAGTAACTGAAATAATTATTATTATATAATAATAAGATTAGAAGATTTTAATAAAATTAAATATTTTTCATAACTGCACTTTTAATAAAATGTGTCTGATGATTCTTTTTTAATAAAAATAAATACAACATCCTATTTATTTATTTTTTATTGAAATATTGTGTATAAAAATTTGAAATTATTTACAGATAAATATTTTACGCCTACATAAACTATTAATCCGTAAATGTAATTTTTTACAATCATATACTGGTTTCTATAGGGGAACTTGAACGCATTTATATAATGAAATGTATAAATAGTTACAAATCGTTTACTTTTGCTTTAAACTGTAAATATTTGCTAACATGAATTAGATAAAATTTTCTAGGTTCTTCTTCTTAAAGTTTGTTTAATTTAAACAATCGAAATAATACAGGCTTTTATTCTCCAACCGGTTACAAAAGGCGCAACGACTACTTATTATTAATTTATGCAAATTGAAGGAGTTGTTACATCTGGCTTAAGAATTCTCAAAAAGGAATTTGAAATGCTTTATTTATGGTAATTATTCAAATCCTCGAATGAGTTTTATTTAAATATTAATGTATTCTGAAATTACTTTGTGAGAGAGAATTATAAGTTTTTTTTAAAAAAGAAATACAATTTACAATTAGTTTCTGTTATTAATATGAGATAAACTGAAAATAATTTTTCGTTAAATTTTATTTAGCCACATTTACTCTACTGAAATAAATTTTGATGAACATAATCTATAACTTAATTTTAATAACCATTTCAGGATAAGCAAAATAAATTTTAATGAAAACTTCCTAAATATTAACTCTGATACAGTGATCGTCACATAAAACTGAAAAAAAAAAAATCTCTATATAATTTCAAAGTATTCTTTTATAAATTAATTTCAAAAATTAAATAAATTAATTTCAAAAGCACATAGAATTGTAGAGTGATATAGAGTAATACACAGAGAATGTGTATTAACATTCTCTATCACGAGAATGCCTTAATTCACATTCTAGAGTTATAAAAATAATGAATTAAAGCAAATGTTGCCATTTTGCTACACTGGCGTTCACATAGGCCTGAAATAAATGAAGCATACAATGTGAAAATTACATATTCGTATTGACAATTTTTTCATTTGGTAGAATTTTTATCTGCATACAACCTCTAAACTAAATTTAGCATCTTCTAATGGACTCCGACAGTAGGGGCTTGTAAATGTTTAGTTGTGAAATAGGGGTGGTAAATTGAAAAGTAGGGTAGGAGAAAGATTCTTGTATTAAAAGCGTCAAATCTGTATATAATGAAGTCGCGCTACAATACAGCATGACGTGAGATACTTCTTTATATCGTACGACCACAGAAAGACCATCTAAAATAAGCGGTAAAATGTTCTCAGACTCCATCCCTTCGATGTGTTTCAAACTTAACCGGAGAGTAGTGTCTTTTTTCAGAACGTCATTAGTCGCGCTCGGCCTTTTTCTCGCTGCCCCCCCCCCCCCACACACACACACAGAAAATGTAAAATAAGAAACATTTTTCACTTAATATTCCAATATTGCATTTCAATGAATTTAAAAATTTGTAGTTTACTTGAATTATACATTTTATTCATGAGATTTGTAATAATGGGAAAAATTAAATTGAACTGTCATTAGGGATCATTGCGTAGTCTTTTCCGCCAAAATCAACTTTATTTGTGAAAATGTACCTTAAAGAAATCAGAGCTGTCTTTTTACTTCACTATGGTGATATAGAAACATTTAAAGTCACATGGTAGTTCTCCATTGTATTTGTAAGGAGATATGAGTTAGGAGAAAGTAATTTATATGGGTGGGAAAAAGACCGACATGCGACTACTGCCGGTTTAAATGGCTACCATCCGACATCAATCGCCAAAGAACTCGACCCGATATATTTCGAAATGCGTCAGATAATACGGTCTGTGTCATTGAGTAAATTATTTGGTACGACTAGAACTTATAATGGTAACAAATTTCAGATGAAAAACCTGTCTTCAAATATTCACCAGAATTATTTCTTACATACTACAATTATTTGTTTAAACTTCGTTTATAATAGAGTGTTCTATTCTTTCTAACTCTAGATTACCAAAGGAAGTCATTTTGACTGCCTTTTAATTTCAATAAGAAAAACAGTTATGTATATAATGACACAATTTCTTAGAATCTTGTGACTTTTTCTACAGCATATAAATGCCTTTACTAATAATTGTAGTTACCAACCCTTCCTTCATTTCCGGTATATATATGGGGCATTCTCACAAACTTTTGACTTTCATGCCCATGAATAATAATTTTTAATTTAATACACTTTTTTGTGTTTTTTTTTTTTAATTTCATATACTTGAGAACATCCCATTGCATGATTGCACAACAATATTAACGAGATAAAAAAGTTTTGGACGATGTTGGGGATCCAAACACCTGGGAAACTCCTATACCGTCCCGTGTTCCTGATGTTGAATTTTATGTTTGGAGCTGTCTGGATAAAATTGTATCAATAAAAATGTAATTCGATGTAAATTTTTTCTGAAACTGGAACTATTGTTTTATATAAATAAGCAGCTAAAAATTAGTCTGCACACATTTTTAGGGTTGTTATTGTTTTTTAAACTATGTCACTAGGTTTTAGATTTTTTACCATCCCTCTTCTAAAATTATACAGAAAATCACTTCAGATGCAGCCACAGAATTTTTTCAAGTTTTTTCTCATGCAGAAGTATGCTAGAGAAATAATGTCTAAAATTCTTTGGCAGGAAATTTACTGTAGAATTTAAATCAGCATTTAAATATCAATTTCAAGCATCGTGGCTTTATTGGTAGTCTCACCGTCTCCAAGGTTTATTCCTGCACTTTTCGAGGTAAATTATTTTTTTTCTTAATTTAATTCAGTGTAAATAACTATTTCTAAAAATCAATGAACATTTCGACTACCACTTAGTCTTAATATGCTCTGTCTAAAATAGGTGGTAATTTTCCTTGCTGTTCCATCCTTACCGTCCCTTTTTTTCCCATTTCGTCCCTTTTTTTTACATTACCGTCCCTTCTTTAACACCCCTTTAAGACAATGTTATACCAAAATTTTGTACTAAAAATATTACATTGTCATTATTTCTTATTTGAATGTCCTGTGGGTACTATACAAATTTATTATAAGTAAACATTTAGAAGAAAATAAAAATAAGTTTTAGTGGTAAAATGGTAAGGAAAATTAAACTCGCAAGTTTAACTTAAACCACAGTTAAATAAAAAAAAATCGCTGCTGACCATTTTTTCTTTATTTTGAATAATTAAGGCATTCGTCTATCAGAATAAAATGTTATTTTAGCTAATTTAATTTCGCCAGATTTTTTTCCCAAATGTAAGATTGTGAGAATATTAGATGTAAATTTCCAACTGGGCGAAAAATTTCCGGACCAGGATTCGAACCCGGGACCTTTTGGCTGAAGCCGCCAGTGCTCTGCCATCTGAGCTATCCCGGACGATTCTGGTCGAACTTTTTCACCCAGCTAACCTTGATGATTACAGCATCTGGTCTGAAACCTGGTTCAGCTCAACAGAATATATCTCAGGTAATGGAACTCCAGAAATCGCTCGATACGAAATTACACTAGATTAATTTTAACACAATCATTCTATTAAAACACCAAATAAAATAAACTAAGACAGACTTGAGCACAGTTAAAAAATAAAATTTATAAAGACAATAAAAAACAATTAAAAATACAATATGTTAACGTTTCACCAAACGACACGCAAGGCATCATCAGTACAAAAAATATCCATTGCATTTCAAACGTCAGATCAAATCAAGAACAGTTACAGTTAGCTATTTTAAAAACAAACAATATTCGTAAAGACAGAACGAGCATCATTCAAAGCATGCGACCGCAATTCAGTGAACCAAGCCTCAAGAAGCAATCTACCATGGTAGTTGTTGCAACCAGATTTCAAAATACTGGCGTTCGCAATGAGCGGAATGTGATTCGTTTGAAGTGAATGCTGGCAGAAATGTTCTTATAATAAGGGATACAGATAAAGGAGCTTGGTTTACTACGTTGCAAAGGGGGGGGGGGCGTAGAATTTACAAAATTTAAAGTATTGTTAAAGATTTTTTTTAACAAGACCAATAGGGTAGCTATTATTAACCAAATCACGATAAATTTTACATTTCTCTATTTCATAATCATTACTGGAACTGCAATATTTTATGGCTCTGAAGGCTGAAGTCTTAATAACGGTTATTTTATGGCTGAAAGGGCATATTGAATTGAAATTAGTATACTAAAACGAAATTTAGAGTTGATATGGTGGATCAAATAGCCGGAAATATACAGTAAATGCTAGTTCTCGTAGATGGCTTCTCCAAATATTTTACAATATTTTATATTTGGCTGCTGTAAATGCTTGGATCATTTACAATGAAACGACAGGAATACAAATACAACGAAAATAGGTCTTTTTTCAATTAGCAGAAGAGTTTTCCACCGAATACAGAGCTGCAAGACAGAAAAATTCATAAAAACATGAATACCCACAAAGATCAACTGCAACACAATCAAATGCATCCCATTCTAGCAAATGCAAAATTTGTCAAGTACGACTTTGACACAACAGCAAAACAAATAATATATGTGAAAAATGGTAAAAGTATGTTTGAGGAAGATGTACACATAAAAAGATTGCCACTTTCATTTGCATAGTACAAATAATAATGCATAGATTATTTTATTTTTAATACTTACTAATGTCATGTTATATAACAGTAAATAATATAAAAAATATAAAAAAAAATAATTTTAAACAAATTTCTTTACACGCATGTTATTCTTTCACAATGCAGTCATTTTGACTGTTTTTGGGCAATATACGTATATACTAAGTTTCAGTCTTTCTAGTTGTTGTGGTTACTTACAACCACTGCAATATTTTTATTTAATTTCATTTAGAAAATATTTTTATTAATCTTTATTCATTTAATTTAAATATTCGCATTCTAAAATTATTTTAATCCCCTCTTTTTTCAAACTTCCCCTGTAAGATTTTCTTTCTGGCATAACATTTCGTTTATTTAAAAATGATAAACGCAGATTTAAATCTGTACTTCCGGTAAAAGAATTATCTGGAACGTTCCATAACTTTCTTTTTCTGATATCATTTCCTTTTGTAACTCCGCCCCTTAGCCAATAAAATTTAAATCAGTTTAATACGTATTTTCAAAAAGTGTAACACTTTACTATTATTTGGTATGTTATCTTTATGAAATCTATAAAATTTCCTCTAATTTAAAGAAGTTTTTATATGCTTTAGCATCGCAATTTATGCTAATGCAAGGCACTTGTATGTTTGTTCCGCCAAATTGTCATCTTTCATTTATTATGGCAACCCTTTTCTCCCTTTTACATCGCAGTACGTTTTGCGCAGTCAGTTGGGTTCGAATTGCAAGGCAGAATGGTTTCCTTTTGCCGTTCTGTGAAAATTCATGTACGCGCCAGTATGATAGTTCTGACAACTAACGCAGAAATGGGTGGCTGCCTCTCGCCCTTCAGGAAAAATAAACGGACCTTGTACATCCAGCAAAAATGTTAAAAGCGAAAGAATATTTTTTTTAAAAAGAAATATGTCATCGGCTGCACAGATTCTTCTTTTTTTGTGGCAAGATCTTTGATCAGTTTCTTGTAATGTAGATTCTTCAGGAATATGTGGATTAAAATCATGCTGCTGGCTGTATTATTATTATTATTATTATTTTATTCAAATTGTGCTTTCGCGAGGAGTCGTAGAATTCAATTGCTGAAAATTCATATAAAAGCCTTAAGCTTTTTAAAAATGTTCCTCCTCACTTCCCGGTCCAAAATATATTATATTTGTGTCATAAATAGATCGATTTATGTATTTTTCATCATAAAAAAATTTTCATCAAAAAAAAAACAAAAAAAAAAAAAAAACAATAACAACAACAACAAAAAAAAAAAAAACAAGAGTTGACCTTTATAAATAAACTCCTTTTTTCCAAGAGAGTTTCATAAAAAAATAAAGATATTTTCGTTCGAAGATTATGGTCTGTGAATTTTATTTCTCAAATGCGTCTACTACTGTTCTTTTGTTTTCATTTCAGTGCAGGTAATGCTTTTGCTTTAATTTTTTATTATTAATTATCAAATATATTAGAAGTAGATTCAGAATTATTTTAATTAATGACTTTTATGTCAGAGTGGTCTTTTGTGGCCACAGCACAATGTCATGACACTATAGTGATTGATCACAAAAAGAAGGATTTTAGGATTATTAATTGGAATTTCAATATTTTAAAGTAACTTTAAGATATTATTATTTCATCTCCTACAATACATACCACAACACTAGTATTAAAGAATTTAATAATCAAAATTAAAGGAAGATTGTACGCAAGATTTCTTTAGCAATGTTTGTCATGTTATTTACTATCATCTTTCCTGCATTGTTGTTAAAGTTCAAAATGACACATTAGTAGAAAATGTACATCGATATACAATTTAAGGGAGAGTAGCTATATTTGGTCCGCCTCTTTTATTGGACCGCCGCAATTGTGTCGTTAATTACAGAAAGAGATGCCTTCTACAGCTGAAATCCTACGCATCAGAGTGATGTCAATTATGATTTGAAAAAGCACCCGCTTACCACACACTATTTTCAGCTAATTTAAAAAACACTATAATTAGCTGTTTTGACCTATTGTTTTCCTACTAAACGTAAAAGAGTACTTTAAAACTAAGATAAACTGTTATGCTTTTATATACATATATAAATCTATGTATTTATTGCGCATATTTTTCACGCGGATTTGTTTGCTTTCGATTTTGCTCTTAGTCTTGAAGATATAAGTTTTTGAAAAGGGCGTAGTTGTCTTAATTGGACCATTTTGAGTTGCTTAAATTGGACCAGATATACGATCATAAATCGAAATAAGTAATGAATTTTGAGGGCTGTACGTATTGGACATGTTTTTTTTATTTTTAAATTGTATATAATGAATTACTATCTCCATGCAAGATTTTGAATATTTAATTTTTTTGTATTCCTGGATCAATTTCAATATGCAGTTCAGGCCTATATAAGCATACAAGATGTATAGGCGTAATTCAGTTGGAAAGAAAATGATGGGAGGGAAGAACTACACACATAAGTTAAAGAAAACATCTTTTTCAAAACAAATATCTAATAATTCAGAATATAAAAAGAAAAATCGAGTCAGTGATGATTAGTTTTGCTTATTTGTAAGAAAAATAAAATATCAGATATGATTCAGTGTTCAGATTGCAAATATGTTGTGCAAACTGTGTGCGCTGGAATAAAAATGAAAAAAAGAAATTCATTGTAAGCCTTTCATCACTTTTTACATGATGTTTAAATATCTGGCAATTAGTTCCATTATTTCTATTCTTAATTACTTATAACCTTGATTTATATTTTGAATACATTTTAATTTAATGCAATTACTCTATTTTCAGACATTTGATTTCATTATATTTCATTTCTGCTGTTTTGTTTGATTGTTTTATTAATCGCAGACTTTGCTTTTACTAAAATTATTTATATTCCCTAGTCATTAAAACAGCCTAAAATTGGTTGGTCCAATTTAGAAGACTGTGATTCCAACTTAGGCGATCAGTTGATGAATTTGGACCACATTTGAAAACATTTTGAAATTAAAATAAAATTTAGGATTTTCAAAGATAAATTGTTCTAAAGATATATTTAGTAGATGAATGAATTGACTAAGTTTAGTGATATTTTGCAGATATTCAAAAAATGAAGTGAGTTAACCTGAAAATATGGGAAGTGGTCCAAATTTGGCTACTCTCCCTGTGTATGTTTTTTTGCATGGGTACTCATATTAATAACATAAAAAACACACCAAATGCAAACGCAAAATAATCGTTAAAAAAAAGAAAATTGACGTTCCATTATGTGTAATGCGACATTTAATTTATGTCAAAATTGTAAGACCAGGTAGACGTCTTGATAATGAATTTGTAGAAAACTGAAATCACCATTAAACTGTTAAAAAAAACGACATTTTTACAGTACAAAGTACTGTTCATCTTGCTCACAAACTCGATCACAGTGAATGTGCTGTATCTTTCTTTGGTTTCCTGACTATTTTAATATGGAAAATGCAGTAGTTGCGTAAAATTAACAGCGCAATGTGCTGGCAATTTGGACGCCAGCAGTTTGTGCTGTCCTATTTTTGCGTCCAAATTGCCAGCAGTTTGTACTGTTAAATAATGCGTCCAAATTGCCAGCACATTGTGCTGTTAATTTTATTCAACTACAGTATTTTCCATGTTAATATAGTCAGGAAGCCAAAGAAAGATACAGCACATTCACTGTGATCGGGTTTATTCAGGCAAATCTGCAGTGGTATTTTTACACTGTACGAATATTCCAACATCATACATGGATTTTTCTTTACATTTAACCTTTGAATGTTAAACTGGAAATGAATCATTCAAATAGTTTAGTGGTTATGAATGTTAATGTTTGGAATCCGTAATGTCAAATATATTTTTAATTGTTGAAAAACATATTGCAATGCGGGTTTTAAAGATATAATTCAAGAAATACTTGCCAGAAAGAACTATAATCGATTCATAAATTTAAACCTGCAAGAGAAGTATTCCTATTAAAAAATTCATAGGTTACAATTTGTATTTTTTTCGAAAATTACTTTTAAAATATGTAATTTTCCGAAACTAATATTCGAAAATATTATTAAATGCAACATTTGATGTTTTTAACAGGAATAGATTTCTGAAGAAATGTAGTGGGAAGAGATAATTAATTACCCCTTAGACCATTACAGAGCGCGAAAAAAATAGCAAATTCAAAATCAAGTCAAATTGGTAATAATATTTCCCTCCACACACACCACACACATCCACACACCACAACCTGGAGTTGTGGAGATTTCTTGCAAAAAAGATGAATACTTTAGTTTCTTGAATTTTCAAATCAATGCAGGATAGAAATGATATTAAAATGCACATTCTTGCTATTAAAAGGAAGATGCTGCGAGATCCTATGTAAAAAAATTAAGTACATCATTAATATGATACTGTTCACCCATTAAAACTAGTCTTATTTTGAACGATGGCTTTTAGATAAAATAGTAAGGGCTGTTTTTTTTTTGAAGACTGTACAAATGGCGTCAAAATACTTTGCTATCTTTACTTATATATCAAACGTATAAGAACATTTAATCTTTTTGCTCGATTGAACTTTAACAAATATATTCCAATTGTTTGATGTTACACCTCATACATCTAAATCCCATGAAAAATGTTCACGTGGAAATTAAGACAGTAAATTCTAAACAGATAAATATGAAAAGTGTAATCAAATTTAAGAGAAATTATTACATTAGAATTTTATTATTAGAAACTCTCAATTTCAAATTAAGAAAATGCTAAAAATTTGTATTTATATTAAAATAAATTTCAAAATTAATAATTTTATATCTTCAGTTTTATTTTAAAAGAATTTTAATTTAAAATGAATTATTAAATTAAAGTTCAGTAACCTTTAAAATGCGTCGTATGGTTCTTTCTTTTTTTATAACACATTTGTAATTACACGTACATAATTCTGTGCTTCTGCATGTATAATTTTAGGATTCCATTCAAACTTTTTTTATATTTTATACTGCTATGCGAATTTTTTTTTGTTTTATTATTCATTTATTATTTCATTTCATCATTATTTTAATTTGTTTTCTTTGTTTCATTAGAAAAGCATGTATGTAAATCTTAATTCCAATGGCTCAAAAGTGATTTATGGAGACAAGTTTTAGAATGACATAACAAATTTTACGGTGCATACTCGCAAATGTAATACATATACTTATACATATTAATACATGGTTTTTTTAGCAATACACATTTCTTTATCATAGAGTTATTCTACATTACGCCACTTTATTCGAGGCTTTACACAAAATCCAGTTATATAAGATTCATCATTTTTTAGCACATACTCCTATCTTTTTCTATTTTTTTTCTTTAATGTTTTTTTAATCATCAGCGTTAATTGTTCTACAGGGGCGTCCAAAAGTTCCTGATACATTTTGAAATTCAATTTAAAATCAAGTAATTGTCTTTCAGGAGGTGCGGATTTGACTAAAATGTTTCTCACGATGAAAAGTTTTCTTCAAACGAATAAAAAATATTGGTTCTGTAGAAAAATGACTGCTTCCCCTTATTTTTATAGCATATAGATGGTGCTGTTGCCACTTTCCGCAAAATATCCTGACATATTTTGCCAAACATGAAGTGAAGTGAATTTAAGTAATTCTGATTGCGTTGGTTGTAGTAGAGTTTCGGCGTGGGTACGAAATGTATCTCACCTACAGAAGTTTTTATGTGATAACCGGAAATATGACTGTTCCATTCATATTATGCGCTTTTTCGCGAATTTGTATATACTTTGTGTGTCATCCTTATTAAAAATGTGATTTATCATGTGTTTATCATGACCAACATCGACACAGCTCCAAAATTATATTATGAGATTGATTTTGATTAGGTTTGGAAGTGCCATAATATACGCTCTGAATCGTCGTTTCTATATTATAACGTCAAAACTAATCTGAAAATCGTATTTAAAAAAAAAAAAAAAAAAAAAAAAAAAACGCATGTTTGAAACCAAACATACAGGTAAATGGCGCCATCTATAATCGAAGTTTGGAACTTAAAAATATGTCAGAGACTTTTGGGACACCCTGTATATATGCATGGGATTTTTTATGCACTTACACAGCTCTTTATCATAAAGTATTCTATATTATGCCACTTTATACTAGGCTATACTAAATTTCTACTTAATTCAATGTACGATTGATCATTTTTTCGCACTTACTCGCATCTTTTTTCTAACCTTTTTTTATATAAGATTTTTACCATCGACGTTCATTATTCTGTATCTTTTATATAATATAAATTACTTTTCTTAATTAGCTTTTGTTTTATAACCACATTATATTCCCTGTATTTAAAATCATTTTTATTTCTATCGATTTTCAGTATTTTAATTTAATTTTACTTTTTCTTATCTCCTTCATTCACTTCCCTTTTCTCTACATTTAGTTTATTGTATAGTCGATAGTCATCCCAATTCTAGATGGTAGCGCATGTTACTATTCTTTCTCTTTTATCTATCTTTCTCGACTCAGAAAAATGAGCCGAGAAATAGAGCTGGCATGTGTATTATTACACATCTGTGAATCTTGATGCATCTTCGACATGTTTTTTTTATTCTAAGTGAGTTGTTTTAGTTGTGTTTTAGCTTTATCTATACGTTCAGGGAATTTAGATTAATTTCTTCCTTATTTTATAGAATTTCAATAACGTCTCTGTTTTCTCCATAAGTTTTTAGAAGTTATTATTTTTAGCTTTAGCTTTTTTGTGGGCAATATTTTATGAAGCATCATATTTTTATTATTTTTTTGCGTATAGAGTTCCAATGAAAATCCCATAACACATTGATATTTATTAGCTCAGAATATTGATTATCAATTTTTAATAATTTTTCATTTATTTTTTAATTTATTTTCACACAATGTAATTTTAGTTTTACTACGCACATACATATATATTTATTATGAAATTTATACACAAGTAAGCAACGTATCGACTTCTTTATGGCGATAACCCGTAAGTAACTATGCTGCAAATAAGTGATAACAGAAGTTGTTGGAATTAAGTGAACAGCCACATCAAATATTATGCTGATAATCATCAGACATTATCTATTACTCCATTATACTGTTTTTCTTTCACCCTGGCTTTCTCTAGAGTGTCTTTTACCAGTGACCTGGCTGGGAACCTATGAAACATGCGTCCGCAAAAGAGTCGGAATAAGTAGAAGAATAAAGGGCTGCAGACGAAAAGAGGCCGCTCGTCGCGGCGGTATTTTAAGGTCACATATTTAATGCGAGGAAAAAACTATTTTGAGAAAGCGAACAGATATAATGTAAAGGTAGGGTGCATCCAGTAACTATTTAAATATTGAAGTCGAGTAGATTTATAAAAGCGGGCCAATGCCGAAAGATCGTTGGTGTTTCGAAGGATAAGGAATCAAATAGATTGAAATAAAAATGCTTATGGACATCAACTTCATAAATCGACGGAACACTCTCGAATTTAACCAACACCATATTATAATTACACGTTTCAATGGTGAAATTACACAAAATAATGTAGTCATCTCTTTTGATCTCATAGATGTTTAATCAGACAATAAACATTGAAAAACTTGTGTTCGGAAATCGTACTGATGCTTTTTAAAATATTATGAAATCGTTAAAACTCGTCGTATGCTTCTTTTTTTATAACATATCTCTGTAAGATTCTGTTGAAAAGGTAAACGTGACATTTTAGAAATGAAAAATCACAATACGGTAGATGTTCAATAACAGCAATATTCTAAGGACGAGAAATTTCTACTCCACTGTCAATAAAGTCGCTCCGATAGTAACAGCATTAACATTCCGCTCTATGAAAGTGTCCTGTCTTCTGGGTTTATCTATGGGTTTTTACAGTGTATAAAGGAGACTGACTCTTGATTACAGAATTGAGTTATCGGTGACGCAGGTTATTATTTTCCCATATTGTGGTGGTTTCCACTCTTCCCTTTAAGTTAGCTTGAAATCATAAGTGTGTCTGAAATTAAAGAACACTAATATATGTAGTCTATGTCACATTTTCGGCGACAACCCATAATCTTACACTAATTTCAAGCTGTCAAATTTCGCCCAAAACATCTGCAATTATACTATGACTCATTTTAATAATAATTATATATTATATTTCCTAAATTAATGATACTGTGATTGTAAAATGTTTTTTTAATATAATATAATTACAATAGTTGTAAAATACTTGGAAAAAGAGTATTGTTTAATAAATAAGGAATTTTTCGTTTTCCTATTATAAAACTCTAAATTATACTAAATTCATTAGAAAAGAAAATAGTCATATGAAAAGCCCAAACCTTTCATAAAGAAAAAAAAAGTCATATTTCTTTTTCCAAATAAAAATTCATTTATTAAATGATTCCTTAGTAAAATATATTTTTTTATATTTTAATTGCTTATTTTAGGAAGCTTTCGACAGTTTTTACAAGCCTTAAAATAATATGTGATGACAAAAACTGTGGTTATTTTTTATCTCTTTAGTTTTGAAAAAAAAAAAAAGCATCAGTTTTTTTTTTTGTGTGTGTGCAATGGCAGAAAAATTGGGACAAAATCGTTCGAAAGAAATTTAAGTAAATACTCTGAAACACGAAACGCAGTTATAAAAAACTGCTTAAAGATAAAGTCTAAAAAAACTAAAAACGCTTAGTAAAACATTCTTTACAATTGAGTCGAGGTGAAAAAATGCATTTCTCGAAATGTTTAGAGAATGACAGTAGAAAAGAAAATCTTATTGTCATAAAATTTAAATATCCAATAACGCTAAAAAGAGGCAAAAATTATTTTTTATTCGTAGTTTAATTAATTTTTAAAATAATTTTTATTTATTTATTGTAATTAAATAAATTTTAGGAAAATAATGAACATATGGCATGCGATTTTAACATTGGGAAGGACATTCAGTTTTTACAGAATACATTTTATCTATAGATTATAATTTTAATATACATTTCAAAACCATACAAGTAAATGGCGTCCTAAAACGAACTGATAGTTTAAATTTGCGGATTTCTTTTGTGATTAAAAAAATGTAGGTATTAGTATTTTCTCTCATCTGTAACTATTGCAGATTAACTGTGATTATTGTACATTGTCGAATGACGCGTGCAAAGTGTACGTATTTACATTAAAAATAATTTAAAGTGTGTTTCATTAAAATTCGAATATCAGCTTCTTTTTGAGTAACTTATAAATTAGTTATAAATTAGATAATACATTAAAAAGTTAAGTTTCGTTTCGCTTATTTTTATTTTAAATATAGGGAATAATTTAAACGTTTTATTGAGCTTGAAATTAACAAAACAATTTATAAATAAAAATGCATTTCATCTTTTAAATACAGTTTTATATTATTACTTGTCGAATTGAATCAATCTCCAAATCATCTCGCATTTGCTATTAATATTTTTAAAATCATGATTTCGTCCATATTTCAGTTATGAATTATGAATTTTAACTGGAGGTGTTCGAAGCAAATATTATATATATTTAAAAATAATATAAACTCTCTACTTCACTTATTGATACAGATTGAAAACTAGTAGCTAAGTTTAAGGGACATAACTCATATTAACAACTTCTGTACGTTTTAAACAAATGTAGCAGTAGCGTCCATAGGCGTGTTTGACGCCTAATAATTTGAATATCCACTACATCAATAAAAATTTATCTAAAGGATTTCCCGTGTAAAATTATTCTACATTAGCATATATTGAAAAGACGTGTAATACGTAATTTATTTTATATGAATCATTTGAAATCTAACAAGTGGATTCTCCAAATATAATTTAAATTTAACAAAAATAAATAATTAAATGTAATTAACGTTTGACAATGAAAATAGGAGTATTTAGCAAAAACAAATGTTATATTTTGCTGTTTGGTACATAAAATTTTGTTCTACTAGGAAGGCTGTAAAAAGAATGAATTTCGAAATCTAATTCATTACCTCAACCTACATGAACATTTGAGTGCAGCGAAAAAAAACGAAAATCGGAAAATCAACCACTGGAAAGTTGGGTATCGTCCTGATAAATAAAGCACTTATTTAGAAATCAAGTTTTATTTTCCGGTGCCCGCGGGCTCTTGAAACTTAGCGAAATTCGTCAGAAATACCTTGTACAGCTTATAAATCGAAATAAACATAAAGTTGGAAAATAAAAATATCATACAGCGGAACTATTACTTTTGAAACGTAGCAATATACCTGAAAAGTTCTTTTTGTAATCACATAATATACACTGGCCTCCAAAAGTTAAGTTACAGGTACTGGATGCTTTCGATTGTACAATTTTTGCCGAATATCTTCCAACATTATTGGCGAATTGTTCTTGAACTTCTAAGATGTAAAGAACATGTTTGATTTTATTTATCTTGGTCAAGATTTATCGGGGGGTACAATTAGGGGGCTAATAATAAATTTAATAATAAAATAATATTTGCGATCACCTATGTAACAGAAAAGGCTGGAAATGGTTTGTCACTGTGGTAAATGACTATTTGGGTCCTATTCAACGTTTGTATGCACTCATAGCACTCATATGCGTGAAGATGTTAACGTTTTTGTGTAAAATTCAAAAGTTTTTTAATTTATAGCATACAGAGTTTTCAACCAAATTTAACACAACTTTCCAAAAACCCGACAAAGAACAGTAGCAACAGTATACTGAAATTAAAACATGAATATATTATATAATACATGAATACATTTGATGAAATAGGGGCAATGTATGAAATAATTTCTAACTGCACTTGCGTGGAAGATCCTAAATTTTTTATTATATAATTTGGTAGTCAGCTATTTAGGGCAATTTATATAAAAAATCCAGTCAAATATCGCAAAAATTCACAAAGATAGGGTCGATATAGTGAGTTGCTTCCTAAAAGTAGCTTTATTATAAGGGATTTTCCACAACTTTTAATCAGCTCACTATATTTTTCTATGTTTTCACAACATTTGACTGAAATTTTTATAGGAGTTGTTCCAAAATCCCTGACTACCAAATTGAAATAAAAATTTTGAAATGTTCCGCGCATGCGCCGTTAAAAATTAACGCATAAAAATGCCCATATCTCATCAAATATTCAATATATTCATGTTTTAATTGCAGGATACTGTTGCTACTATTATTTGGCAAGTTTTGCCCCACCAGTGTCTGAGAGGTTCTGCTCTCGAAGCTGGTAGATAGGAGGTGCTGCGTTTGATCCCAATCGCGCACGTCGGCCTAATCGTTCGGAGTTTTCGTGGTTTTCTTCGAACCTTGGATTTCCAAGCGTTAATACGGATTAGGTTCCCTTACAAAGACCCCCAGGAAGGGTACCTTAGGGCCTATATCCCTCGTGTTGATAATTGGCCGTCATAAACACAACCAACCAACATTTGGCAAGTTTTCGGAAAGTTGTGTTAAATTTGGTTGAAAACTCTGTATGCTATAAACAAAAGACTTTTGAATTTTTCACAAAAACGTTAGCGCCTTTACGAATATGAGGGCTATGCTTATACAAATGCATAAAAACGTTGATCAGGACCCAAATAGTCATTTACCACAGTGACAAACCATTTTCAGGGTTTTCTGTTACATAAGTGATTGAAAAAATATTATTTTATTATTAAATTTATTATTTGCCCCTAATTGTACCCTTCGATAAATCGTCACCGAGAAATACAAAAGCAAACATGTTCTTTACATCCCAGAAGTTCAAGACCAATTCACCAATAATGCTGTTAGATATTCGACAAAAATTGTGCAATAGAAAGCATCCAGTCCCTGTACCTTAACTTTTGGAGGTCAGTGTATTCCAGGGCCCGGATAATTCGAAGTTTCATGCATCATATCAGAATGCATTACACAGGTAGCAAAAGTGCAGTAAAAACATGTTATCTATGAAAGTACACAAACAATTAAAGTTCAAGAATGACGAACAAACATTTAAATCTGTTAAACGTGTTCAAAAATTTAAAGTTCAATTAAATATGTTCGTGATCTTCAAAACAAAAATCTAAATATTCGAGATGTTTCGGCTTGGTTTTTATTGTTGGTCCTGTTGGAGTTTTGAAAACTTAAAGTCTGACTTAGTCTCAAAATAGGGCATAATGGTTCTTAACTGTTGCATACAAATGAGCTGGCATTGTGATATTTGCTTCAACAGCTAAACCTATGCAGCAGAGGACAATACAGTTATAGTGTGCCGAATGGAAAAATGCTTGACAAATGTAAATCCCTTTACATCGTTTCTTTCCAAACTTTCGCTATTAATTATACCCTCTAAAGAGTTAATGACGATCTCAATATCGATCAAAAATACCTGGAGTAAATGGTCATATCAACTAAGAAAGTAGGTTGTTCGGAAGACATTGCAAAAAGATTTATTGGTAGGCTTTCACTTAGCAGATGTGTTACCACCGGCAACAGAATTTTGAGACTCTATGTGGTAACTGCGGATCCAACGTAAATCTTAAGATATTGATAATGTGTGTAGTTAAGTTGTACGCACGTATATGATTTGCAATTAAATGCATTCCATCCAGCAAACACGGTGCTATCCATCTTTGGAGAATTGTTTATTTTTCCAGTGATATGCCCCAGACAGTTAAAGTTGTCCTTGAATCAGTAATCCAGCGCAATACCTTTTTTGTTTATCCTGAAAACCTGAGGATTCCCATGGTAACTGATGATCGGAAACATATTCGCGAGCTAGGATTTCTTAGAATCCTTAAAGCGCGAACTACTAACGCTAGTGGAGAAATTGGGATGTTTCAAGTGCTTGCAATCAATCTTAGCGCAGCAGATTATATTGATCTGATTCAGCGGTGTAAGGTTGAATTTACAGAATCACCTATTTCGACTAATCTTTTATACCATGATTTAAAGATGCATTTTGATAAACGTGATCCGGAAGATATCATTTCCTTTGTTGAGTTTTCAAGCAGCACTCAAAGAGTAGAAAGATGTGTCAACGTGGTCACTGAAGCTGCTACGTCAGTTTGTGTTTCAAGCAACAGGGATAGATTCATAAGATCTCGATTACAATGAAGAGTCATTATGCCATATTTGGAGAATCAAGAGCCATTATGCCATACTTGGAGACTAAATCAGATTTTAAGGTTACAGAACTCCTACACGACAAACAAGTAAAACCAAGCCGAAATATTACGAATATTTAGATTTTTTGTTTTAAAGAGCACGATCTGATTCAATTAAAGTTTCAATTTTTTAAACACTTTTAACGGATTTAAATCTTAGTTTTTCATTCTTGAACCGTCATTGTTTGTGTACTTTTCATAGATAAAATATTTGCATTGCAGTCTTGCTAGTTCTGTGAGGCCGTCAATTCTTTTATACATGTGCAACAGATAAAATGGAATGTACGGCATTTTTTTTCAAAATTTCGAATGATCGGGGCCCTGGAAAATATTATTTTATTTCGAAAAAACTGTGCAAGCATATTACTACGTACGAAACATAACTTTTCCGTGGTATGACATTTTTATTTTCTAACTTTATGTTTGTTTCGATTTATAAGTTGTACAAGGCATTTTTGAACAATTTTACAAAAATTGGAGGGACCGTGTGCAACGGAAGTTAAAACTTAATTTCGAAAAATCTGCGCAGGCATATTACTATGCACCCTACACAACCTTTAAGAGATATGGCATTTCTATTTTCCAACTTTATTTTGATGTATAAGTTGTACAAGGCATTTTTGACGAATTTCATCAAACATTGGGTGCCGGGGGCTCCAAAAGATAAAGCATGATTTTGAAAAAACTGTTCAGTTTAATGACTGGGGACCATACCCAACGTTTGCGCCGTATTACAATTTGATTTTCTGAATTTCGGTTTTTTCACTCCACCCTAACGAATATACGTAAGCGATTTCCATTAGTTGTATTATTCCATATCTAGTTCTTATTAGCGTTGATTGTTATTGAAAATCTAACCACATAAAATTATACATAATAGCTAACAGTATCTATTTTCAGAGTGTGCATATTTTGCTATTTTGCGATTAGTGACTAATCTACATAAGTTTTTTTTTTTTTTTTTTTTTTTTTTTTTTTTTTTTTTTTTTCCTATATGAAGATGTACTTTTAAATGGATTTTTTGATGAACAGTGTCTAATATTCTCTTTATTATTACTTGCTATAGTATAATATACTAAACTAATTTGTTCAAAGTTTCAGTTTTATAAATGAAAAACTTTCAAACATTTTAATGCGCTGCTCTTAAAAAAAGAGATGTGTGGAAGGAGGCGCCCGGGCCTATTTACTTAAGCACTTAATGTGTCGAATACAAAAAATAATAATATTTTTCGCATTTATATTCATAAATGTTTCAAAGACATCTTTGGTATGAAAAAATAATAGTATATCTAATCTACTAAGGTTTAGCAAACATATACGGGACCAAGCACGTTCCAGGCCAAAAATTATAAAATAGTAACGTTCAAAGTTACATTTAAAATATCTAAGCTGGTTATTGAAAAATATTTTTTTAGGTATTTTGAATTTACTTTAAATATTTTGTGTTGATTTTATAGCAGTTGTCATACGTTGATACAGTCTTATGTGAAGAACTATATGTATATATGTGTGTGTAAAGTGCAATTTAAGACGTGAAAGAAGTCCTTAAAATTCCAAAGCGTGATTAAAAAAATCCAAAAGCATCCGGTTAGAAATAGATTGGCGCATTTAGCACTTATTAGCCTGGGAAGATTTTCGAATTCTTTAAGGGGGCACAGGTCCTTTAAAATTTCAAAAAATAAAATTTCTCAACAATACTCAAAAAACCGCATTCAAAAATCTGATTTATTTCTTTAGTTATGATCATTAATAGACGGTAAGTACAATGTAAAGTCCGTAGATGTCGAAAGTTTAAAAAACGTTTTATGAGATTAGTAAATTTGGAGTTTGCGTGCTCTGTTAATTTCAAACTATATAATCTACAGCTTTAAAAATTAAACAAAGTATGAGTTTCTTTATAAGCTTCATGATAAAACAAAACAAAAAAAAATTACATGTTTTGGTTATTTATTTTTTTGCACTTGAAAAACTTGAAAATTTAGATTTTTTTTTTTTTTTTTGATAACATTAAATTTTAAACAATTTTTTTTTGTTTATAATTTGGTTTAAATTTAGAAACAGGTGTGCAGTGATTCTAATTTGTTCAAAATTATTCTATATGCATAATTTAGAGTTTTATCATGCGCGTAACAGTTTTTCATTCACGCATTCTCTTTTGTTCAAAAAATATTTTCTATATGCATAATTCAGAGTTTTATCATGCACACAGCAGATTTTAATTAATTCATTAGTGAGACGGATATTTAAATTAAAAATTTAAATATTAATTTTGTATATGCAGTATTTATTTTTCGCAATAATATAGATTTAGAATATACATATTAAGCAGAAAGGGGGAAAATATATTAATTGTATATTACGTGTGTTTTGATACTTTGAAAAGGGCGATGTTTTTTATCGTTACGAGAAAATCAAAGGTCCGGTTCCGCCTTAAATGAAAAAAAAAAAAAAAAAAAAACTGCAAAAATAATATTTAGACGGTGACGCTCTAAAATTTGCTTAATCTTGCAACAGAGCATTGAAAATATCTTATTTTTATTACGTCAATAATTGTTCAAAATGACTTCAAGAGCATTTTAGTACACATAACAGAATTGGAACTGAATCGATCAGTTTTGTTAAACACGCTTAACCCATTAAGGACGAGCTTCTTTTACATTTCTTTTAATTCTTCGACACCGGTTTTTTCCACATTGTAATTTTGATGTATTTAATCGCTCAAAATGAGAGATTAGATAATGTGAAAATTTCCAAACTAAAATATTGGCATTCAAATTTAAAAGGTTTGTTTGCCTTACATGGCAAGTTTTCGTGCCAAACGGATTTAATGAGTTAATCGAGGCTTTCAGTTGGATAAAATACATTTATAGTACGTATTTTGTTGCCTTTCGAAAGCAAGTTTAAAAGCTTCAGTACGATTTCCGAACACAATTTTTTCAATGTTTATTGTCTGATTAAACATCTATGAGATCAAAAGAGATGACTACGTTATTTTGTGTAATTTCACCATTGAAACATGCTATTATAATGTTGTGTTGGTTAAATTCGAAAGTGTTCAGTCGATTTATGAAGTTGATGTCCATAAACATTTTTATTTCAATCTTTTTTATTCCTTATCTTTGGGAACACCAACGATCTTTCGGCATTGACCCGCTTTTTTAAGCCTACTCGACTTCAATTTTTAAATACTTACTGTATGCACCCTGCCTTTACATTCTATCTGTTCGCTTTCTGAAAATAGTGTTTTCCTCGCATTGAATATCTGACCTTAAAATACCGCCGCGACAAGCGGCCTCTTTTCGTCTGCAGCCATTTATTCTTCTACTTATTCCGACTCTTTTGCGGAAGCAAGGTTCTTAGGTCCCCAGCCACGTCCTTAGTAAAAGACACTCTAGCGAAAGCCAGGGTGAAAATAAAATCAGTGTAATGGGGTAGTAGATCATGTCTGATGATTATCGGCATAATATTTAATGTGGCTGTTCACTTAATTTCAACAACTTCTGTTATAACTTATTTACAGCATAGTTACTTACGGGTTATTGCCATAAAGAAATCAATACGTTGCTTACTTGTGTATACATTTCATTATAAATATATATGTATGTGCATAGTAAAATTAAAATTACATTGTGTGAAAATAAATTGAAAAATCAATGAAGAAATATTAAAAATTGATAATCAAAATTCTGAGCTAATAAATATCAATCTGTTATGGGATTTTCATTGGAACTCCATACGCAAAAAAATAATAAAAATATGATGCTTCATAAAATGTTGCCCACAAAAGAGGTAAAACTAACAACAATAACTTCTAAAAACTTATGTAGAAAACAGAGACGTTATTGAAATTCTATAAGAGAAGGAAGAATTTAATCTAAATTCCCTGAATGTAGATATAATGCTAAAACAAAACTAAAACAAATCACTTAGAATTTTAAAAAAAATGTGGAAAATGCATCCAGATTCACAGTTGTGTAACAATACACATTTCTCGGCTTATTTTTCTGAGTTGAGAAAGATAGATAAAAGAGAAAGAATAGAAACATGCGCTACCATCTAGAATTGGTATGACTATTGACAATACAATTAACTAGATGTAGAGAAAAGGGAAATGAATGAAATAGATAAGAAAAAGTAAACTGAAATTAAAATACTGAAAATCGATAGAAATAAAAATGATTTAAAATTCTGGGAATATAATGCGGTTATAAAAAAAAAGCTAATTAAGAAAAGTAATTTATATTATATAAAAGATATAGAATAATGAACGTCGATGGTAAAAATCTTATATACAAAAAGATAGAAAAAAGATGCGAGTATGTGCGAAAAAATTATCAATCGTACATTAAATTAAGTAGAAATTTAGTATAGCCTAGTATAAAGTGGCATAATATTGAATACTGTATGATAAAGAACTGTGTAAGTGCATAAAAAACCCCATGCATATATACAGGGTTTCCCAAAAGTCTCTGACACATTTTTAAATTCAATATAAAATCAAGTAATTGCCATACAGGAGTACGGTTTGGACTAATGCTTTTCACGATGAAAAGGTTTTTTTGTAGAGAATGAAAATAATTAGTTCCAAACTTCGATCATAGATGGCGCATTTGCCTGTATGGTGTTTTTTTTTTTTTTTTTTTTTTTTTTTTTTTTTTTTTTTTTTTTTTTTTTTACGATTTTCAGATTAGTTTTGAAGTTCTAATATAGAAACGACGAATCAGAGCGAAGAAAACTAATTGCGTAGATTGGCACTTCGAAACCAAATCGAAACCAATCTCATAATATAATTTTGGAACTGTGTTGATGTTGGTCATGACAAACACTCTCGACTGCTTAAACAATCGCATTTTTAATAAGGATGACACACAAAGTATATACAAATTCGCGAAAAAGCGCATAATTTGAATGGAACAGTCACATTTCCTGTTATCACATAAAAACTTCTGTAGGTGAGATACATTTCGTACACACGCAGAAACTCTACTACAAGCCACGCAATCAGAATTACTTAAATTCACTTCACTTCCTGTTTGGCAAAATATGTCAGGATATTTTGTGGAAAGTGGCAACAACAACATCTATATGCTATAAAAATAAGGGAAAGCAGTCATTTTGCTACAGAACTATTTTTTTATTCGCTTGAAGAAAACGTTTCATCAAGAGAAGCATTTTAGTCAAATCCGTACCTCCTCAAAGACAATTACTTGATTTTATATTGAATTTCAAAATGTATCAGGAACTTTCGGACGCCCCTGTAGAACAATTATTGCTGATGATTAAAAAATAAAAAATAAAAGAAAAAAAAGAGAAAAAAATACGAGTATGTGCGCAAAAATTATGAATCGTATATAACTGGAATTTTTGTAAATCTTAAAATAAAGTGCCATAATATAGAATACTCTATGATAAAGAAATGTGTATCTGCATAAAAAAAATGTATATATATACATACATATGTATATCATTTGCGAGTATGCTCAGTAAAATTTGTTTTGTCATTCTAAAACATGTCTCCATGAATCACTTTTGAGCCATTGGAATTAAGATTTATTTACATGCTTTTATAATGAAACAAAGAAAACAAATTAAAATAATGATGAAATGAAATAATAAATGAATAATGAAAACAAATTTTTTGCTCATAGCAGATGTGTTCATATGTACGTTTATTGTTTTGCTAAAATAAAATAAAAAAATCCATTTATTTTGATTGGATTTAAAGTTTGATTCGTCTATTTTCATATTTCTATGTCATAAAAGAAGTAAGAAAATAATAACTAAATTTATGATTCAGAAGTTCAAATTTATGTCCAAAAAATTACAAATATGTGAATAAAAATGAAAAAAAAATGGGCAATTGCTTAAAAAAGAGACATCAATGCATTCTAAGATATAAAACTCATAAACATTTAAGAATTTGGTACATTGATGTTTGAAATAGTTTTCGTATATTATAAACAAAAATAATATAATAAAGTGCGCCATAACAAAATGAAAAAATGAAGATATATATATATATATATATAAGATAATGGCCTTTTATTTATTTCAACGGAGCTTTTAACTGTATATTTCGCAATAATAGAAAGATAATGTAATTTGATGCATCGCGCTTGTTTTTCACAAAAGGACAAAAATAGGAGGAGGCATGTCCATATACCTGCTATGCACTTGCAAGGTAAATTTGGAAAACTACGAAAAATGGAACTATATGGAAAATAGAACAGAAGTATTCAATTTCTTGTGGTCGATGGCCGACTCAAAATCTATCCGTTCAAAATTTGACCTTCTCAGCCCCGCATACGTTCACGAGGCTGCAGGTTTCACTGAAATAGAAGATTTGTTTAAATTAATATAATTCTACAGATATAATCCAATTTTTTAGGTATTAAGTTATGATTAATATTCTCAAGTCGTAATGCCTATAAGTAATACAAAATTATATCATATTATAAAAAAACTTCTTTTTTAGCATTTAAAATAAATTACAGAGAAAACAGGATTATAATCGTGACCTTTTGCTCGGCATACAGGGAGCTGATTGTAATAAATGCATGGGCAGTTTCTAAAGAAACAACAACATCTGCTCTGCTATGCACTTACAAGGCAAATGTGTGAGCTTTCATGCGATTTATTGCTCTCGTATCTATCTTTTTGAATGTTGCTATTTATATTACGTTTCACAAACTAAATAAATGGAATATTTTGCCTGTTATAAACATCAAGGGGTAAAAAATAAGAATATGTGAATAGCGTTGCAGTTTCGCGCATGTATATTTATGGCACCACATCGGAGAAGATTTTTGATTGACAGAATTGTAAAATTACTAAGCCAACTTTTAGAAAATGATTCTTGCGGCAAAATTACATATGATAATGATGACAATGTTGACATAAATGACGAAATTTTTTTGTGAAAATGCTCATAAAATATCTTTACCCGAATCCAGTTACTTGACAGTGAATTGAATGAAAATATCTCAAATAAGTGCAGTGGAGGATGTCATGGAACTGAAATAAATCGTAAGTGTTTTGAAGTAAATATAAAACAAAGGAGAAAACTTAAAAACGAATTGAAATATACCAATCACCCCATCAAAGTGATTTGGAAAAAACGAAAAATATAACTATGTTGAAGATAGAGCCGTAGTGTTCAATTTCTTCTGGTTGATGACTTACTCAAAATCTATCTGTTCACGATTTAACAATTCTCTCAACCGCGAGCTGTTATATCCGTTCACAAAGCTGCAGGTTTCGCTACAATAGAGCATTACTTAAATTAATATAATTCTAGAGATATAATCCAGTTTTTTAAAAATTAAGTTATGATTAATACTCTCAAGATTTATATACCTATATGTAATAAAAAAAATATATCATGTTGGGAAAAAACATATTTTTTAGCACTTAAAAATTTACAGAGAAAACATGATTACAATTTTGACATTTTGCTCGGCATACAGGGGACTGGGTGCCATAAATGAATAGGTAGTTTGTAAAGAGACAGCAGGCAGAAAAATTTGCAAAGGATATACAGGGTGTCCCGAAAAGGTGTACCTATTTTTAAAAATGAATAATTAACAAACGAATAGACTTATTAAAAAAAATCTTTCAGGAAACGGATGTGTGAAGTCTGGAATTTTGTTTAGAACGCTTTACTATAATAGTTCAAAATCTGACAGACAGATGGCGCTACAGCACATTTCGGTGGCTATATGAACAAACGGAGCATGCGAGAAAACTAGACAGAAGTAAACTTGGTTAGTGAAAGTTCAATAGTAACCATTTATAGGGAAACAGTAGTTGCCGTTGCGTAAATTCTTCAAAATGGTGTGTTAATGGCTATATAGCCACCAAAATGTGCTGTCGCGCCATCTGTCGGTCATATTTTGAACTATAGTAATAAAGTTTTCTAAGCAAAATTCCAGACTTCACTCATTAGTTTCGTGCAAGAATTTTTTTAAATAACTCTATTCGTTTGTTAATTATTCATTTTGAAATATAGATACTCCTTTTTGGGACACCCCGTATAAAAGGAATATATTGCAAAAGAACCTGAAGTTATGATAAACACCCTGTGTAAAAATGTTTAAACTTTCTGTGTGGATTACACACAGTTAAAAAAGGAATCAAAGACAATAGCACTTTGTGTTAATTGCTTGTATGCAAACTAGTATAATACAAGTAGGAAAAATCATGGAACTAGTATATATATTTATTTTTTATTGTGTATTAGTATTTTTTTTTAATCTGTAGGAACATTATTATGAAATTTAAATTGATATTTAGTACATTTATTATTTGAAAGTGCTTTGAAATTCCTAAAGTATGTATTCTGTAATTTGAAATTTAAATTTCCTTTGGTAATATCCATTCACCAAATTTCATATTATGTAATAGTATATTATGGTAATTTCATATTATTCAAAGCTAAATTATATTAAAAATTAATTAAAAATTGCTGTATTAATCAGCAAACCTTATTGTGTATCTGTATCTTCTATGTAAAACAAGAAAAACATCACTGAAGGCCAGGGTCAGCTATGGCCTACTGCGGCAGTTATAGGTAAACATGAAGCACGATAATCTAGTGTTAAACGTCATTAATTTTAATAACTTTAGATATAATACTTATAAAGGTAATGCTAATACAAAATTTTGTGCATTAAATGATTATACTTATATACGTAGCATTTGTAACAAATTTCAGTAATATTAGAAAAAAGGAAATGCGTATGAAATAATGAAAAATTCTGAAAACTAAAAATTTTCAATCTGTATAGAAAATGTTTTTTTTATAATAAATCAGTCATGAATATTCAATATGTTTTAAAAACCATTTTCACTATAAATAAAAGTGTACTGTTCACTGAACTCCCTTCATTTTAAACATACGAATTATAATGTATGTGGCGTTATTAATCAAGTAAACATAAGCCAGTATAAGGAACCAACAGATTGACAGAATTCACTTTATAGTTTCATGTGCCATATGCACGTGAATCTAACTTATCATATATTAATTTCTTATCAAAAGTTATGTTCATTAAAGTACTTAATTATTCAATCACAGGGCAGTAGTCATATCATCTTGAACACACTATGACACACATGTAAAGCATTAAAATATTTTATAGCTTTTGAGTCTCAATTATATATGCAACATATTTAAGAAGATATCTACCAACCTTATTTTCGATTCAAGAATTTCTCAGTTATTATAAGAAAATCTGAATGTTCTCATTGTTACAGAACTGATTGAGTTTCTTACTGAAAATGATATACAGGGTGTCCAGAAATAACGTAACTGTCCCATTTTACTTAGTTAAAGAAAACAAAAGAATTTTACACAAACAAATACTTTATTCATTAGCAACAATGTATTAGAAAAATAAAAAATCACTTCTCATCCAAGTATCCTCCTTTTGCTTTGACGAAGGCACCCAAATTTTGGGTGAAATTTTCAGCGATTGGCCGCAGCTCAGCTGGAGAGATTCACTTACATTTATGAATCAACGAACACTTCGGAGTTTTCAAACATTTGTGAGACATTTAACAAGCCCTTGCTTCCGAAACTGACCACAAACTATAATTGAATGTGTTGAGGTCTCATGAGTGTTGCGCCGAGATGAAGTCGGAAAAATTTGATCAACATTAGTCCTGCGTTGATTTTGCTCGATGAGAAATCGGGGAGTCTTGCAGGACTGTCCAAACTCCGCTTCCTAAGTGTTTTTGAACCCAGCTAAGTAACCCATTCTCAATAATATCTTTTTGGTATACATCTTTATTGATTTTGACTCCAGAATCGATGAAAATGAGATACGTTTTGCATGTTGCACAAATTTTTGATGGCACCCTGACAGATTTCAAATTTTGATGATGTTGAACCACAGAAGTCTTGCCTGAAGAACTTCTTAACAAAGTCCGAACATCCTGACGGCTGTAAAATTGTTCCACCGAGACTAGCTTTTTGTCAGAACACAAGATCTGTTCCCAGTGTGAAGCTGCAGATCGATTCATCAGCTTCCTACATCATTCAAAGCGTACTCGTATTTTTTTTTTCATCAGTGAGGAGTTGCGGTTGTTTGAGCTTGTAAGTTTGAAGGTTCAACTCCTCTTTTACAATACGTCAAACCAATTCAAGAGCAATCGCTCTCTGTCTCACTATATTTCTCATGAGAATTTCGGTATACTCGTTTCTTAATCAATTGTCGGTTTTGAGTGTTCACACCCCTTTTTCTGCACTTTCCAAGTCGGTCTTCTTCATGAGCAAGCTCCTTGAATTTCTTGATTGCTTCAGAAATCTTTGGATGACACACTAGAAGCAATCAAACTATCTCATATATTGGATGAAACTTCCAAATCGTGTTCTGTTTGTTTGTCATCTTATTAAAAATTTAGAATTAGAACAAAGATCAATAAGTGAAATGAAAATCCCTAAGGTGTGAGTAACAACAAAATCATAAACTGTCACGTTACTTCTAGCAAGCGTTACGTTATGTCTGTTCACCCTGTATTTAATTTAAAAAAACTCAAGATTCTTCTTCCTTCTATTCACTTATGCAATCCCATTCTGTTTATACTGATATTTACAAACAAAATGAACTGCATCTATATTATAAACTGATATTATTATTTCATGTATACATATATTTAAAAACTATAATATTGTAAATAGTATTAACATTTATATTTTTGAAAAGATGGCATTCAAAATCTATAAGTAAACACACAATTTATAAGGACATTGTAAAATACTGTATTTTTTTCCCTTTAAAAACTTCAATAAACCTCTATTTTTTCCTGAGTTGTTCTCACCGGGTTAATTGGAAATAGATATTTCATTTCGATTTTTTTTTTTTTTTTTTTTTTTTTTTTTTATGGATATTCCCTGTTTTAAACTCATAATGTCGCACACCCAATAAACTGTCTTCTATCTCGTGTGCTAGATGCATTTGCCAAATTCTAAAGCCAACTCGATACTATTATGGGTGCGGAGGATGGTTTATTTAATCATACTATATTTGATTTGATATATCCTTTATGCCACGTGTCCAATTATATCATGATTTCTTATTTCATAACCAATATTGAAATTTATCATGAACACTATCAAATTAAAAAAAAAAGAAATTAATAAACAGTTTCATACTTTATGCATATGTAATGAAATTACTTATTTCAAAACCCTAGATCCAATTAATCTTTGACTCTTAACTGTGTCTCTAGCCTCGACTCTGCAAACATTAATCAACACAGCGTACACCCATAATTCAGAAAATCTTTAAATGCAAAAGATAATTTGAGACGAATCAGCTTAAGATATACATAGTGTCCCAAACATATCACCTACGCTTTTATTCATTTAACATCGATCACACGCATATAATATAAATTACAATTAAGTTAAAAAAGGAACATAATTTTATGAAATCGATTAAAATTTCACGGTATTAAATTTGAAGAAATACAACATTTAATTTTGTATACGGCACCATGTACAAAATATTTCCCAAATAATTAAAATGTGCCCTTTTAACTAATAAGGTCAAGTACAAAATTTCAGCATTTTATCATAAACAGTTGTATAGACATGTTTAAGCAAAGTTGGTGATATGTTAATCATAAATTTGAATTCAAGAAAATAATGCAAACAATGTTTTCTTTCGTAATTAATGTACTATCCCTGAAAGGCAATCATCCGACTTGAATTTTTCCCTTTACTAACTCGTATAAAAGCATCGAAAAGTGGTTTTAATCAGCATTTATGTATTTTCCTATCTTTCGACATTTATGATAAAATGCTGAAATTATGTACAAGTACATGACCATATTAGTGTATGCGACACATTTTACTAATTGAGAAATTTTTTGAACGGGGCCGTATAAAAATTTAAATTTTGCATTTCTTCAAATTTCTTCAATCCCCTGAATATATTATCGATTTCATCAAATTCTGTATTTTTTTATAATATATGTCTATAATCAATATTTAAGGAATAACAGCTGAGGTCAATGCTTTTGGAATTGCTCTATATACATATAGTGTCGTACCGAATAAATGTCTGCTATTTATTCAATGATAAAAACAAAGGGGAATATGACATGGGAATTTCAAGTTTAATTAAAATATTTCTATATCTGTATGTTTAATGTAAATTAATTAGATATTTATTTCAGAGTTCTTAGTTTATTTCGTCAATATACATAAAAGATAAAAATAATTACTTTAAATATATTTTCTAAATGGCTAAGAGTATATACATTAATGATACTTAAAACTATTAGAAATAGCATGAATTTTATATCCTTGCCCTTTATTATTTGCAAACATTTACAATATTCAAGTATTTTTATTTCTTTTTATATTTAATTATTTTTTATATAAGTAATGTTTTCTGATTTAATCCATACATTCCCAACAACCGATAGTATATTCCTGTTTCAAAAAGGCAAATTTAAACTTGTTGTTTTAAGATAAGAAAAAAAATGTGTAAAATATACATTTTTATTACGATAATGTCAAAGATAACGTGTACTACTTCTTATTTTATGCATAACCCAAGGCAAAAGTGCAATTTAAATTCAGATGACAAAGTAGGTAGTAATTTTCCACTTCACTGAACTTTCTTCAATTTTGGGATACTTTAATACAAGTATCCGAAATTTTTCCACTTGCAATAAATTTTACACGTGAATGAGCAATTCATACTATTTCCAAACATTTTCTTTTTATAAGAAATTGTAATATAAACATACAAACTTTAACCGGAATTCAATAAATCTATATACGTAAATGAAGTTAGATTTATATATATCGTTATATTCGAAAAGAAATTTCGAAAATATATATTTAGAAATGTTAATATAAGAAAAAAGAAATTAGTAAATGTCTCGCAAGAAGACGAACAAAATACACATTTCCAAACAAAAAAAAGGTTATCATACAAAGTTAAAATTTAAAGAAAATTAAATAAAAATCTTTAACCAAGTTAGCAAATCTAAAATACCATATATATGTCGTAGGCTAATTGAGAAATCCGGCTCTTTGCAAAGAGCCGGGTTAATTGGAGAATCCATCTCCCTTTTTCCAATTAGCCTGATATTTTTCAGGCTTATTGCAAAGAGCCTAGAAAGCGTTAGGCTAATTGAAAAAGGACCACTTATTATCCGATCAAGGTGATATTTTTAGGTCACAGGTTATCAAAGCCTGAGAGCTTATGTGCCCGCCGATTCTGTATGTACGTGTGTGTGTACGTACGTACGTATGTACATAACACGATAACTCTTGATAGAAATATCTGATTTGCTTCAAATTTCTTTTTCTAGGTTCATTCTGATAAGGTGCTTCCCTGATTAGTTTTTGGGGTTCATTGGTTAAGGATAAAGGGGGAAAAGGGGGTCTAGTCCCCCCCCCCTTAATTTATATAAATGGGTTTTTCATGGAGAAATATTCGATTTGCTCCAAATTTGATATACCGGTTTATTAAGTTAAGGAGCTGCCTTGATTAGATTTGGAGGTTCATTAGTTACATATAAAGGGAGGAAAGGGGGGCTATCCCCCCGTAATTTAGATAAATGGGTTTTTCATGCAGAAATATGCGATTTGCAAAAAATTTGGTATGCCTGTTAATTATGTTAAGCAGCTTCCTTGATTACATTTGGAAGATGATTATTATGTATAAAGGGGGGGGGAGGGTGGCAATTGCCTCTCCCCTTAATTTAGATAAATGCGTTTTTCATGTAGAATTAATCGATTAGCTCAAATTTGGTATACTGGCTTATTATATTAAGGAGATGGCTTGATTAGATTTGTAGGCTCATTAGTTAAATATAAAGGGAGGAAAGGGGGGCTAGCCCCCCCCCCCTTAATTTAGGTAAATGGGTTTTTAATTCAAAATTATATGATTTGCACAAAATTTGGTATACCGGTTTATTATGTTAAGGAGTTTGCCTGATTAGATTTGGAAGTTCATTAGTTAAGTATAAAGGGAGGAAAGGGGGGCTAGACCAACCCCCCTTAATTTAGATAAATGGGTTTTTCATGCAGAGTTATTCGATTTGCTCCAAATTTCGTATACCGGTTTATTATGTTAAGGAGCTGCCTTGATTAGATTTGGAGATTTATTGGTTAAGTATGAAGGAGGGACAGGGGATAGTGTCCCCCTAATGTAGATAAATGGGTTTTTCATACAGAATTATTCGATTTGCTTCAAATTTTATATACCAGTTTATTACGATATAGCTTCCTTCATTTGATTTGGAGGTTCATTGGTTAAATATAAAAGGGGGAAAGGGGGGCAATTGCCCCTCCCCTTAATTTAGATAAATGAGTTTTCATGCAGAATTATCTGATTTAGTTTAATTTTTTTTCAACCGGATCGGAACTTGAAGATTCCATTTGAAGTCAACCCAAAAACCGACCACAACCAGGTTTCGGATTGAGTTCAATTAGAACTTTCAGGTTTGGATCGGGTTGCCGGTGGACGGAGATTAATTTGTCTGGCTTGCATCGGGTTATAGTTCTTTGGAATTTTTTTGTCGGTTAAGATATGGTTCGGGACGGGTTTCAGGTTGACTTCGAATGGAATTTTTAGGTTCTGGTAGCGTTGCGTGTCCACGGAAACTAATTTGTCTTTTTCGGATCCGGTTATGGATCATTGGAATATTTTTGTCGGTTATCAGATTTGGTTCGGGATTTCGGGTTTTTTCAAATGGAACTCTCAGGTTCGGGTCGGGTTGCATGTAGAGTGAAATTATTTTGTCTTGCTCGGATCGGGGTAATTTATTTTTCGGGTTTGGGTAGAGTTATGCATTAATAAACCTAATAAAAAGAAAATTGCCCAGTTAAACTGATGGCATTGAGCTCACAGGCTATTCACACTAATTGTATATTATACTCTTATTTCAAAGAATAATGCCCCTCGAAAAATAAATGAAGGTATTAGTCCCCGTTGCCAGCCCTTTCTACTTAACCAAAGAACCTCCAAATCTAATCAGGGAAGCTACTTAACATAATAAACTGGTATGCCAAATTTGAAGCAAATCAGATAATTCTGCATGAAAAAACCATTTCACTAAATTAAGGGGGGTATTAGCTCCCCCATTTCTCCCTTTATGCTGAACCAATGAACTTTCAAATCTAATCAGAAAAGCTCCTTATAAGAATGAACCTAGAAAAAAAAAATGAACTAAATTAGATAATTCTGCATGAAAACACATTTATCTAAATTAAGGGGAGGGGCAATTGCCTCCTTTCTCCCCCTTTTATACTTAACCAATGAACTTCCAAATCAAATGAAGGAAGCCATATCGTAATAAACTGGTATATCAAATTTGAAGCAAATCGAATAATTCTATATGAAAAACCCATTTATCTAAATTAAGGGGACACTAGCCCATATCCCTCCTTTATACTTAACCAATAAATCTCCAAATCTAATCAAGGCAGCTCCTTAATATAATAAACCGGTATACGAAATTTGGGTCAAATCGAATAACTCTGCATGAAAAACCCATTTATCTAAATTAAAGGGGGGGGGTCTAGCTCCCCTTTCCTTCCTTTATACTTAACTAATGAACCTCCAAATCTAATCAGGGAAGATCCTTAACATAACAAACCGGTATACCAAATTTGGAGCAAATCGAATAATTTTGCTATAAAAACCCATTTACCTAAATTAAGGGGGGGACTAGCCCCCCGCCCTTTCCTCCCTTTATATTTAACTAATGAACCTCCAAATCTAATCAAGCCATCTCCTTAACATAATAAACCAGTATACCAAATTTGAGCTAATCGAATAATTCTACATGGAAAACGCATTTATCTAAATTAAGGGGGAGGCAATTGCCCCCCTTTCCCCCTTTTATACATAATAATGATCTTCCAAATGTAATCAGGGAAGCTGCTTAACATAATTAACCGGTATACCAAATTTATAGCAAATCCAATATTTCTGCATGAAAAACCCATTTATCTAAATTACGGGGGGGGGGTAGCCCCCATTTCCTCCCTTTATATGTAACTAATGAACTTCCAAATCTAATCAAGGCAGCTCCTTAACTTAATAAACCGGTATACCAAATTTGGAGCAAATCGAATAATTCATCATTAAAAACCGATTTATCTAAATTAAGGGGGGTAGCCCCCCTTCCCCCTTTATACTTAAATAATGCGCTTCCAAATCTAATCAGGGAAGCTCCTTAACACAATAATCCGGTATACCAAATTTGGAGCAAATCGAATATTTCTCCATGAAAAACCCATTTATATAAATTAAGGGAGGGACTACCCACCCCCCTTTCCCCCTTTATCCTTAACCAATGAACCCCCAAAAATAATCAGGGAAGCACCATGAACCTAGAAAAAAAATTGAAGCAAATCGGATATTTCTATCAAGAGTTATTGCGTTACGTACATACGTACGTACCTACGTACACACGTACATACAGAATCGGCGGGCACATAAGCTCTCAGTCTTTGATAGCCTGTGAGTTAAAAATATCACCCTGATCGGATAATAAGTGGTCATTTTTCAATTAGCCTAACGCTTTCTAGGCTCTTTGCAATAAGCCTGAAAAATATCAGGCTAATTGGAAAAAGGGAGATGGATTCTCCAATTAGCCCGGCTGTTTGCAATCAGCCTAGGCTGTTTGCAAAGAGCCGGATTTCTCAATTAGCCTACGACATATATAAGTTTTAATTCTGCAATTTTGCGATTAAAAACTTTTACTTATTTTTACATTACAAAAGCATGAAAATATTATATATTTTGAGCTTCTAATTACACTAAACTGTGCTAAAATGTGTTGGCAGTTTTGCATATATTTATAAACGAAAAATATATGAAATTAAAACTAATACCTTAAGAGAAGCTGTTAAAAATGACAAAAAAAAAAATACTGTTATACTGTTAATACTGTACACGGCTGTTAACTACTGTTAGAAAATATATATATAGCCTGAACTCAACACAAAATAATATTTTTATGTGTTGTGTATTTCAAGGAAAATGTTTAAACTTGAAGAATATTGTTCAATTGTTATTGAGTTATATATAAACTTGTATTTCATTTTTGAAAGCAGGTGACCATTTATCCTTTTATATGCACGAGGCCCGTTACCGGTAAACTTATTTTATGTTTTTTTTTTTCTCTTTTATAATACAAGTTTGTACACGCGCCTTTTTTTTATATACGAGAAAAAAATCTAAAGGATAAATGATTTCTGGATATCTACTCAAAGGTAAATAAAGACGCACTTTCTGTATTTGAATTAAGAAAAAAAAAATATACATAAGGCAATTCCACAGAAAATCATCATTTTTGTGGGGAGAATCAAATTTATAATATGCTTAATTTAAGGGTATGATTGGAATATATGATATTTTTACATTTTATAGACAAATCCTAATAAAAAATACATTATAAATTACTGTTTACAAACTAACAAGGAGAGGACCAACCTTGTTAATCACAGATTTTGATTATTTTAATTTATGTTATAGGGTAGAGACACCTTAGTGTCAGGTTCAACGGATTTTATCCAACGCTCCTTAGTGCTTGACAAACCAGGGGGTCTAATAGTCGTACACAACTTAAATACTTACTTTTGTGCCGAAATGATACGTAAGTCGTAGCTCAGTTGGTATGGCGTTGGCCGGCAGATCCGTGGGTTCCGGGTTCGATACCTGAAATCGCTGTGTTTTCTTTTTCTCCTTTTTTGTTTTATAGATATATTTGTAATTATAATTTAATAGTTTCAAATAAAAATTTTATTATCATACATTAATTATAATGTTAACAAACTTAAATTTATCTTTTTTTTTTTAACTATTATTTTTCATCCTTTAAAGAGGTTAAAAAAGAAATTGGATCTATTATTGAATAATTAAACTTCGAAAATCGTGACAAAATCTGTAGTGGCGTCATCTAGGTATGATTAAACTTCGAAAATCGTGACAAAATCTGTAGTGGCGTCATCTAGGTATGATAAAATAAAAGAATATTCAAATAAAATAAAAATAAAAGCCGGAAGAAGATAAGGGAGAAAGCAAAATAATTGAAAGTGCAAGCATACGTATTACAAATTTAAAAATATTCAATACGCAGAAAATCGGTTGTAATTTAACTCTAATGCTAAATTTTAATATAATGCTTGTTACTTTAAAAACTGAATAATAGTATTGTCGCATTGACTTCCTTTGTTAAAGCAATGCATAAATGATGTTTCTTTAAACTCACGAATTGACACAATTGCTCAATATCATTGCATCGATAAAAGATATATGAAATACATTTTAAATGTGATTTAAAAAAATTAACAGTTTTATGATGTTTTATTACAACTAATTAGTTAAAAGTAAAAAATTAAATAGGTTAAAATTATAATTGATATGTAATATTATAATTTTTAATTGACAATCAGATTATTAAGTTATACTTACAAGTATATTTATAAAACAAAAAAAAAATGAGAAAAAAAAAAAAAACGCAGCGGATTCAGGCATCGAACCTGGAACCTACGGATCAGCCGGCAAACGCCATACCAACTGAGCTACGCCCAACCGATCATCTTGACACCAAAGTAAGTATTTAAGTTGTGTACGACTTTTAGACCCTCTAGTTTATCAAGAACTAAGGAGCGTTGTATAAAATCCGTTGAACCTGACACTAAGGGGTCTCTACCCTACAACATATATTAAAATAATCAAAATCTGTGATTAACAAGGTTGGCCCTCTCCTTGTAAGTTAAGTACCATTAATGTCCTTGTAAAGTCATAAAGTTACATCAGTAACACGTGTAAATGTCATTTTTTTCTTTTTTTATTATTCAGAAATTAATTAAACAAGTTACTGTTATAATTTGTTATTACTTAGTGTTTTTGAGAACATTAAATCACTTTTTTTAACTGGATAGTTTTGATAATTTTTACGCTTCAATGAAGGCAGAAAAAATGTTTGTCTATTTTATGTTACGTCAGTTACAGAATATTGAATTGCAATTTTGGGGACTCAAAGAGAGATTTAAAATAATCTGTAGATATTTGGGTATTAAGACACTAGTAAGAAATATTTTAAATTCTAAAAATTTGTTCTAGCTTTATTAGTAAATTTTCTACATAGATTTCAAAACAAAATTCGATGATAAAATGTTACGTGAGTTACGATGGAATTGCCCTATATTTGGTTTGAAATAAACATAATATTGCAAAAAAAAAAAACAAAAAAAAAAAAAAAAAAACAAGTAAATACAAAAATTAAAAAAAAAATTACCTAAACAAACTATGTTTAATGCACAAAGTCATTCCATCTTGATTAAATCTTTAAATTATTCAATCATTTTGTGCCAATTGATTTTCTAATACAAATATTTAATTATTTTATCTCTAATTATGCATATTTCTGCGAAGAGTGGAAAATCAGTATCAAAACTTCATATTTGAAAATCTATATTCAAGCATTTCAAAATCATAGATAATGTCATAATGATGCGTTATGCGTTAAATTTAGATTCAGCTAGTAATATTTGTTTAATTAGAAAGCTTTTGAATTCATCACAAAAGAGCAGACAATTAATAATTTATGAATGTAGAGAAATAGATAAAATACTTAGATAGTGAAATGTCATTCAAACACTGTTATCTTGGTCATAAATCAGTGCTGTATAAAGTTTGAAATATTTTGTTAGTTAAATGCTAAAAGGGAATAAAATTAATTTTACATATTATTTGTCTTACTCCGTATACTTTTCTGATGGTATATATATATTTTTTAAATGAGGTTTAATAATGTATGTGAATTGAATAAAACAAAATATCATAGTTAAATTTTTTCCACCTGGGCAAAGCGCAGTGCTACAAGACATACGAACTAAAAAGTTTTCAATATTACATAACATGGTAAACTATGTAATTACTAGGCTAGTAAGAAGTAAAGTAATAAGTTAAAAAAAAAAAAAAAAAAAAAAAAAAAAAAAAAAAAAAAAAACTTTAATGTTGTTAATGTTCTTAACATGCTTAGGCAGCCTCGTAGACTTGTTGAAATTTTAACTGTAATACTTCGATATATAAAAAAAGTAACGCTTTGGAAATGGACCAATGAAAATCTGCGTAGATAACGCGAAAAGCATATGATTGGTCAGAGCTTTCCGACGCTATAACATGTGTTACAAAGAGGATGAACAAGCCTTTGTCGCCAAACATCGCTAATTTTGTCACCAACTTGGCGATATAACGCCAAATTTGGCGACCAAAATTAGTCGTCAAAAGTGACGCCAACTTGGAACTATTTCCAGTATTTCGCCAATTTTCCATAGATTCCCATTGGATTCCAATAGGTTTTACTTGCTTGAAGAAAATCAACAAATTGAGATATTCCAAAGCAACAAAAACTAATATTAGCTTATGAATAGAGCTTAATTGAACTACTTACATTATTTTTAAACACAAACACTAACTATTTATAATATTCGTAACACTATATATATAATTTTACATATATTGAAGGAGAAAAGGTGGCGAAGTGAAAATTTCAGAGGAGAGGAGATTTATATGATAAGATTATTTACTGTAATTGCAAATTATTGAATGCACAGAAAATAAGGGATCACGAACTGATCCAGAATCGAAAAGCGAAACAATTACGTCAGGAAATTAGGGATCGCTTCATGGTATCGAATAGAATCTCGAGGCGATTACGCGGCGGGTTGGTGAGCGTAGCGAGCAAGGTGGCTGAGCCCCCCCCCCCCCCAGTATATTAAAGAAAAATTCGTACATTTTTTAGTAAAAAAGTTAGCGATGGCACTTTGTTCTGATAATTACGACTTAAATAAATAATGAATGTGATAAGTGATTTCATATAAAGCGGCTCACAACCATAGTAGACGAAGTCCATTTTGTAAGAAAAGTGAGATAGTCCATTTAGAAGGCACATAAAATCAGTTTTGTTTGCTCCCACAGTGAACCAAGTTTGTTTTCACATACTTTCTCATATATATCATCTGTTTACAGACTTGATTCCCTGTGGGAGTGAATAAAACAGATTTTATGCAACTTCTAAATAGACTATCTCATTTTTTTTTTTTCAAAATGGATTTGGTCTACTGTAGTTGTAAGCCCCTCATATAAAAGTAACTTTTTTTTTTTTTTTTTTTTTTTTTTTTTTTTTTTTTTTTTTTTTTTAAGGAAACCTTCCAATTTAAAACGAAATAATATTTCCATGTCTTCTGAAAAAATATAATATATCACAAGTTTGCACTTTCAAATATTGCGATTTTTTTTTTTTTTTAAGAATAGATATTTTCGAAAATTAGATGAAAATTTAATTGTAATATTTTAAAAGTGAAATTTACGCTTTTTACCGTAGAAAACTTTGCAAATGCAGGGCCCTCAAATGGTCCACCAACTAAATACCAATATTATTTTAGAAGATTTTTCTTTTTAGATTTTTCTTACAAACCGCCCCGGAATCACATTTGAAAGTTAATTCTAGCGCAAACCTACCATAAAATTTCCTGTTAAATTTTATTGGTATTCAGTTGGCGGACTATTTGGGAGCCCTGCGATGGCACTTTATTCTGATACTTGTGGCTGAAATAACTAGAAATGTGTTAATTGTGACTAAAATAACTACAAATTTTGATAATAGTGACTGAAATAACTACGAAATGTGATAATCGTTTTAAAATATGAATCTCACAACCGTCTACGAAGCAATTACTTTGTAGAAATAAATAAATGAAATTTAAAGGAAAAACATATTAAATTCTTCTGGAAAGTTTTAATACCGGGTGAGCAAAAAGTCCGTATAAATTTAAAAAAATCATAAAAACCGAAAAAATAACCGAAATGAAAAACTATTTGCAGAATTAGCATCTATAGGTCACGTTAATTTTTTAAAGACAGAAATAAAAAATAACTCAAAAAACAGCCGACAGATGGCGCTGGTTCGTGCGATTTTGGTAAAAATATGCAAATGAAACGGTTTTAAAAATTTGTGCTCCAAATCCAGAACTAGTTCACCGTTGTGAGCCGTGTACTTGATCAAGGATGCTGAGTATGAAGGATTAAGCTTTGTTGGTGAAGTATTTTACGTGGCCAATTTCTGGATTAGGAGCGTAAGTTCTTATAACCCTTTCATTTGCATATTTCCACCAAAATGGCACGAACCAGCGCCATCTGGCGGCTGTTTTTTGAGTTATTTTTTATTTCTGTCCTAAAAAAATTCCCGTGACCTATAGATGCTAATCCTGCAAACAGTTTTTCATTTCGGCTATTTTTTCGGTTTTTATGAAATTTTAAAGTTTATACGGACTTTTGTTCACCCGGTATATCGTAAATTGATACATTTAAAAATAAGTAACGTTTAAAATGTATTAGCTCATTTAAATTAATAAATCTCAGGTAATGGATCTCCAGAAATCGCTGGATACGAAATTACACTAGATTAATTTTAACACAATTACATTCTGTTGAGCTGAACCATGTTTCAGACCAGATGCTGTAATCATCAAGGTTAGCTGGGAGAAAAAGGTCGACCAGAATCGTCCGGGATAGTTCAGCTGGCAGAGTACTGGCGGCTTCAGCCAGGAGGTCCCGGGTTCGAATCCTGGTCCGGACATTTTTCGCCCAGTTGGAAATTTACATCTAATATGATTTGTTTACCAATTAGAATACTTGTGTTAAAATTAATCTACTCTGTATATTAGTTTAACTGTTTTCAAATATTGAGAGATATCTTGCCTTTACAGGGCGCTCCAAACTGTCAGGCATTTGACGAGCAGAAAAGCAGAATAACTGATTACACGCAGGAATTCAAAATAATCTTTGCAACTAGAATAAAAATGTTGGTGCCTACTTATACTTCATATTGTAATAATTAGCCTGAACCTAAATAAATTTGTATTTAAGGCATTTTTATATTTTTAATATAAAGTTAGTTTTACCTAATGAAATATTTAGGAAATTCAACAGTATAATCAGCTAAAAAAAATGTTTTGTTGTATTTTTTTCTTTTTAAACAATAAAAAGAAAATTTTAGTTTCAGTTTATACAGACTCACATGAAACATATGTTTTGAAAATTTCATTAAAAAAAATTCAGAACTTTTTGAGATATCGTGCACATTTATACCCAAAAATTTCATTTGGAGAAAAATGACTTTAAAGTTTCGGGAATGCCGCTTCAGCTATTGAGCGGATATAATTCTAAACGCCACAACTTCTGTTATAATGGGAATTTCAAAGAAACAATTATATCAAAATGTTCATAAAAGATAGGAGTTTAACATCTAAAAAAATTAAAAATAAAAATTTCGAAAATTTTAAAGCTTTAGGAGACCCTTAACCTCTTAAACAGATTTTGAACATGAAATATTATTTTATAATACTAATATTTTAAATTAATAACACATGATGAGATTCATGTTTGATTTATTTAACATTAATAACACATCATACAGGAAAATACACTGTCCTCCAAAAGTTAAGGTACACGGACTAAATGCGTTCGATTGCACACGTTTTGTCGAATATCTATAAAACTTATTGGCGAATTGTTCTTGAACTTCTGGGATAAAAAGAACATGTTTCATTTCATATTTCTCGGTGAAGATTTAGTCGGGGGTACAATTAGGGGGCTAATAATACATTTATTAATAAAATAATATTTGCGATCACCTATGTAACAGGAAAGGCTGGAAATGGTTTGTCACTGTGGTAAATGACTATTTGGGTCCTATTCAACGTTTGTATGCATTTGTGTAATCATAACACTCATATTTGTGAAGATGTTAACGTTTTTGTGAAAAACTCAAACTTTTTTTTTAATAGCATACAGAGTTTTCAACCAAATTTAACACAACTTTCCAAAAACCTGACAAAGAACAGTAGAAACTGTATACTGCAATTAAAACATGAATATGGTGAATATTTGATAAGATATGGGCATTTTTGTGAGATAATTTTTAACTGCGCATGCGCGGGAGATTTCAAAAATTTTATTTCATAATTTGGTACTCAATATTTTGGGGCAACTTCTATAAAAAGTCCAGTCAAATGTTGTGAAAACTTAGGAAGATGTAGTGAGCTGATTGAAAAGTTGTGTAAAATCCCTTATAATAAAGCTATTTTTAGGAAGCAACTCGCTATATCGATCACATCTTTGTGAATTTTCGCGATATTTGACTAGACTTTTTATATAAGTTGCTCTAAATAGCTGACTACCAAATTCTGAAATAAAAACTGTGAAATATGCCGCGCATGCGCAGTTAAAAATGATCTCATAAAAATGTCCATATCTCATCAAATATTCAATATATTCATGTTTTAATTGCAGTATACTATTTCTACTGTTCTTTGTCAGGTTTTTGGAAAGTTGTGTTAAATTTGGTTGAAAACTCTGTATGCTATTAAAAAAAAAGTTTGAGTTTTTCACAAAAACGTTAACATCTTCACGAATATGAGAGCTATGCTTACACAAATGCATACAAATGTTGAACAGGACTCAAATAATCATTTACCACAGTGACAAACTATTTCCAGTCTTTCCTGTTACATAGGTGATCGCAAATATTATTTTATTATTAAATTTATTATTAGCCGCCTAATTGTACCCCCGACTAAATCTTCACCTAGAAATATGAAATCAAACATGTTCTTTTCATCCCAGAAGTTCAAGAACAATTCGCCAAAAAGCTTTGTAGATATTCGACAAAACGTGTGCAATCGAACGCATTTAGTCCGTGTATCTTAACTTTTGGAGGCCAGTGTACAAAGAAACTGCGATTAAAAACCGATTCCCTTTTTCTTTTTTTTTCTTTTTTTTTTAATTTACCATATTACCTTTTTCATGCTGATTAAGTACATACTGATCTTAAACAGATTGATTAAAATCAGGAAGATAAACTAAATTTTAATTCATTATAATTCTGGAATTTCTTTTCAAAGTAACGAATAGAATGTTATACAAATTCAGGTCTGTAATGGTGTTTGGACATAAAATTCAGTAAAATTTATACTAAAAGAAGCAGCTTACGTTGAAAAGTTAAAAATGTCAACTCCAACGCAAGAAATAGGAAATGACGAAAGGAATTTTGTTTCCAATAATATATTGGTTATTAATGTTTCATATAGGAATTAATAAGGATTAATAACAATAAATTTAAGTGTTTCTGAAAGTACAGGTTGCCTCCTAAATGGAAATACAAATCTCTACTGGAAATACAAATTATTCGTACGCTTTTTAGAAAGTGTTAAGAGATATTTAAGTAACACCGTATGCAGCACTGGTATGTGGGGTGCATAATGCTTTTTAGATTAAATCCAGAGTACACGCAAAATATTAGGATATTATTTTTCTAAATATTAATAATATATCGAGCAAAAAAATCCACCAACAGAAACCCTTTGAATACATTTTTTAAATTTTAATTTTAAGTGTTATATAAGACATGAGGCAGCCATATATATTTATGTATATATTCGAAATATCGGATGATAAAAACATACTGGAGAAAACAGAATGTTACAACTGTGTACATTGTAACGAGTTTACATTTTTGAGAAAATAATACGATTCGTTTAGTAAATCAGTCTTTATCTGACATAAATAAAATTTTTACAAGTACAGTATAACTTCGAAAATCCACCGTCATCGGATGAAGACTAAGCCGGATATTTCAAAATTCCGGATTTCTGAAAGAATATCAAAAGCAACTCCTATATTCTTCACAGTACCTTTATTCATAATTTAATTGATAGTCAACTGATATTCATGTGAGAAAAAGAGAAAATTAAATATTTTAAAGATTTTACTTTAATTGATATTTCCTATGTTACAAAAACATTCTAATAAACAGTGTGGTATAATAAGCAGTGATTTCTTCTTGTGTATTGAAGCATCGACGTCAATTTTAATTGCTTCAATTTTTTTGAGTCGTTCTTTAACAAGTTTTCTGGGATTTTATACAAATGAAGAATATCGATAAAATATGTAATGTGAACATTAAAAAGGTCCACAATATTACTTAAAAGGCGACTAAAGTAATGAAAAAGATGTTACAAGTTTAAAATATACATTTTATTTAAATCTTATTAGTACTTTCAAGCCTTCCAAGCTCATCATAAGAGAATATCTTAATAACTAAATATTGTTTATTTATACAAATACATCACTTTGTTTTGAAAAATTAGATAACCAATAATTACTAGAGTTGAAAGCAGAAGCGGCAGTACCAGTTTATAGCATTTACTTTCAACTCTAGTAATTATTGGCTCTCTAAATTTAATAAAAACAAAGTGATGTATTTGTATAAATAAACAACATTTGGTTGTTAAGATATTTTCTGATGATGAGCTTGTAAGGCTGGAAAGTACTAAGAAGTTTTAAATAAAATGTATATTTTAAACTTGTAACATCTTTTTCATTACTTTAGTCGCCTTTTAAGTAAGATTATGGACCTTTTTAATTATATATTTTATGTTGAATCAAGGTGAAAAATTGCTTTTCGTCTTACGATTTTATTAGAAGAATATCGATTTTGGAAACATAGCGTTGTTTCACTAAAGCAGTTATTAATTTTCCTGTTGAATTTATGCTTTTTCCAATAACATTTTTTCTTCTGCAAGCTCCTCGCCCTCGTTTCAGAGAGCTGCTACCAGCGCTAACGGAGGTTCTATTTAGCACAGTGTCAGCAATATTTCTGTCTGTTCTTTATTATCACTTACGATCTCAATTCTTTTTATTTCTAAATAATTGCTATATCATTCTCGTGAGTTGAAAGTGTAATAAATGGGAGAGCGTAGATGGCTTTGATGCCGGATTTCTGAAAGCCCGATTTTTGATATTTCACTGTACTTCATAATTCAGAAATGAACTTTGCGTGAATAATTGCTCATCATGGTGCACGTTCTTTCTGTACCGTAAAATCCCTCGTCCATGTGCTACATACGTTAAAGCAACGCTTATTCATAAATCCATTTTAACATTTTAATTGACATTACCATTACTATGTAGCGCATAGTCTTTTTAAATCTTCCAAATTAAATTACTACATTAATACTACTATACTACTACTACATTACGAATTAAATTAATATTGGTTTTACTGAATTATTTAAGGGTATTTTATAAATAAATATTAAGAAAGGGAAAAAGTGAAGAGTAAACAGCGAAAACAAATTTAAAGAAAGAAAAACTTCACTTTATAACAATTTTTTAAAACTTTCTGTAATTTTTCTTTATTAATTAGCTTGTGTATAATACAAGCTATAATACAATTTCTACAATAGCAAGAAAACAGAACACATTTTTAACAAAAAAATTAGAACTAAGAATGAAATAGAATATCAGATAGTGTACATCCGGTGAGATGCCCCATCGGGTTAGTTGCCGCAGTCTCTCTATGTGAAATATTCGATTTGTGATGGCGCTAGTGACCTTTTTCTACTCTCCTTTGCTATAAAAAGCGTAGAAGACGAAGCAATTTCTCCAAATAATGTTATATTCATCAAAAAAGTTATGTTTGGATTTTGTTGTTTGTTTTCATAATATAGACATATTAGCAGATGAAATGTAATGTATTTATTAGAGATTTGTCAAGAAATAAATAGTGAATGTAGATGAAACATGTATCGACTAATGTGTTTAAAGGTAGCAGCCATATTTTTCCTACTTTCAGAGCTATTGGTTAGATAATCTGTCCCGATCAAGTAGGGCATGTAATGGTAAGGTTCGTGATCGTTGGCCAAAATCATTTATTAATTATATTTATAAAAACGAGTTAGAACCTCAATTCAAGAGCGAATGTTCGCATGAAAAGTTGTTTCGGACAAATGTGACTTTAAGTTTTGAAATATAAGTATTCATTAATAACCTATTGCACTTTAAAATACTTTCAAATACTTTCAAATGGTGAATACGGATGTGCGTATGTAAATTTTGAGAATGTGAAAAAGACGTAAGGTTAGATTTTATGGGGGGGAATTCTATGATGTGACAAAGCGAAATCCTTTTTGCTGATTTTTCATCCCATAATACCAAACATAAACGAAATAAATATTAGAATAACATCAAAAGATAACTTTATCATAATTACTCGTCTTGATTACATTTTACAATACAGTTTAATTAAAAATATGCTTAACAAAAGAACTAAAAAGTTAGTAATTCGCAGTACAGTTTAAAAAAATGCAATATAGTTTTCAAACAAATTGCATTTGATATTACATTTTTTTCCCTATTCGACGTTGTAAAAATTGAAACTGTGCGATGTTTAGAAGTTTAATAAATTCCAGTAAAAGTGAAATTTGATCGTCTATTGTTGCCATTCGCAAAATGAGGTCAATGTTATGCACAGACACGTTTATACTTTATGCTGGGCAGATCTGGGCTCATTAAAACACACCAACGAACTAACATAATATCACCCAGACATATAGGTGAGGGACCCGGGGCTAATGTGCCTGTGGGGGGAAATTTTGTAAGGGGAAAATGGGGGAGTAAAAGCACGTAAGGAAAGGGGAGACTCAACACCGAATTACCCCAACTACCCTAGAGTGAATTAAGGATAATAAGTTCTAATCACTCATTACCTGAAATATTCATAGTGTTAAATACAAAAACAAATATAATTAAGAACATAATAAAATGTGATCTATATATCCTGGCTACCTTCTGAGATAACTGAATTTCCAATTATCCCAATTAAGGCGGGAGGCAACTGCCTCAACAGCCCCAAAGCGTCTTGGAATTTTTTCGAAAAAGAAATTAGCGTACAGACCATATTCAACAGGTGTATTCCCGTTCGACCCAATAAATTGAGAATATAAAATTTTAACATTGATAATTCCTTACTAATTACCCGATCATTATCTGAAATAAAATTCATAACATTAATATAATTAAATACAACTCATGGTTGTAAAATAAATACCCAAAATTAACAACATATTTATTACAGAAATATTTACAATTTTAAAAGGGTGTTTCATACGACACTCCCACTCCAAGCGACTGAAACAAACTTGCTTTTTTTTTAAATTATGAAATACATTTTGGTTTACTGTTCATAATACTAAATTGACTCTTGACTGCCATTGAGCATACATTGCCCTACTTGTATGATACATATACATATTCAAAATAATTGGGAACAAAATATAAAAATGGGAAATAGTTTTGACATCTTATCAGCAGTAGTAATCGGCAGTAGTTCAAACCTGGACCTTGTTGTGTGCGTTTTATAGCAACCATATCATTAAGCTTGAATTTGTCAGGCTTTTTCCGTCTGAGATTATAAGTTTTACGGTTCTCTTCTTGGACTTTTAAAATTTGTTTTTTAGCGTCTTTTCTCAATTCTTCACGATTATTAATAAAATCAAATTGTATTTCAGTGTTAAAAAGGCCAGTAATCTCGATGTTATTTTTTAGATTCATTTTACTATCAAACATCAGCTCGAAAGGAGTTGTATTAATACTTCTCTGAAAGGTCGAATTTATTACTTGTTGGACATCACTTACATGTGTATACCACTTCGTAGGATTATCTACAGATAATTTAGACACAACAGATATTATGACCAAATTTAGACGTTGGACTTGGCCATTAGCTCTTGGTAACCCTGTGGTAATCGGGATATGTTTAATATTTTCTCTGACGCAATAATCTTCAAAAACTTTGGAGGTAAAGGCAGGACCTTTATCTGAGATTATGCGAAATGGACTTCCAAATACAGTTTTTTGGATTTCTAGTTTAGAAATTACTTCTGCAGTGTCGGTAGATTTTGTGGGATACAACCAAACAAATTTTGTGAATGCGTCAATGACCGAAAAAATATTTTTGTAATTTTTATTCATGCTCTCCAATGGACCTAAGTGATCAACATTTTACGTATGTAACAGAGTTTCTTCTTTTTCTATCGGGTGTAGCAAACCTTCTTGTTTACCAGATTTTCATTTAATTAAAATACAGGGAACACAATCTTATATACATTTCTCGATTTTTTGTTTAACTTTGGGGATGTAAAAATCATTCTCTATTTTTTTTTCTGTTCATGCGACTGCGTAATGACCTTTTTCGTGAGCGGCCTTAATTATATTCATTTGCATTTCATCTGGTACAACTAATAATTCATTACCATTAACACATTTATAAAGAACATAATTTTTAACTAAATAATCATCATAGGATTTTACTTTTAGAATTTATTTTATGATTTTAATATGCTCGTCAGTTTCTCGAGCTTGGATAATTTTTAAAGTTAAGCTATCTTGGATTACCATACAAATAGGATATCTGCTTAATGCATCAACATGCCTCATACTAGTACCGTGTCTATGCTCAATAGTATAATCGAAATCAGATAACATAGTTGCTCATCTGGCTATTTTTGTACTCGTTTCTTTCTTATCCATAGTCATTTTAAATGCATTACAGTCGGTTACAATTTTAAATGGAATACCTAGCACATGTACTCAAAACTTTTTCAAGGCTTCAATTACAACTAAGACTTCTAATTCATAGCTAGTATACTTTCGTTCAGCTTCGGTTGTTTTTTTACTGGCGAAATAAACTGGATGAAACTGATTATCTACTGGCGATTGTTGCATTAACACAGCTCCATAGCCATTTTTTAAGATTTAATTTCAACCCGTATTCCGATGCAGTTTCAAGAACAAGTTTTAATTTTTCTAGACCTTCAGCTTCTTTTTGGCGGGTATTATTATGTCATCCATATAAATGACTACAGTGTGATCTTTTAATAGGTTTCGAAATACATTATAAATATATTTTTGAAAAACACTAGGGCAATTGGACACTTTAAAAATTCGTACTGTCCTTCATGAGTGACAAAAGAGGTGTATTTCTGTGAGCCTTCTTCAACCTCAACATGAAAAAAACCGTTTTTTAAATCTATGGTTGTAAATACCTCAGCAAAGTGTAATTGATTTATAACATCATCTATTACTGGTAATGGAAAATGTTCACGCACTGTCTTCTTGTTAAGACGTCTGTAATCAATACAAAGTCTTATTGTGTTATCTTTTTTCTTAACTAACACAACCGGCGACGAAAAATTAGAAGAACTCTTCCGAATGATTCCCTGAGTTAGCCACTCCTCAATTTGGTCTTCAACTATTTTTTTTCTCACATGGCGGTAATCTTCGAGGGGAAGAACAAACTGGGATTTCAGCCGTTAAATTGATTTTCATTTTAACATCTACAGTTTTAGTTTTAATTGGCACATAATTCTCAATTAAAGAGGATAATTCCGAACGCAAATTTCTGTCAGCAATGTGAATTAAATCAATGTTAGGCACATCTAGAACATTTACAATGTTAACCAAAAAGTCATTAGACTGAACTTCCGTTTTAAACAATTTCAATTCATTCTCAGAAATAGTTAATATACCTTGATGAATAACATCAGTGCCAATAATTAAATCGAAATTAATGTAACTATCATTAACGACAAAAACGCCAACTTTAAATTTCGAATTATCAACTTCAATTTCTGAATCGAAATAACCTTCTGGCTTAATTGAGGTTTTCCCAAAGCCGGTCAAAGTGATACCCGTAGGTTTTAATTTCACAAAGTTCCTAAAATTATCATAAACACTTTTCTTTAACAGAGACTTTTGACTACCAGTATCTATCAAGGAGGTTAAATGTAAAGAATAAAGCTTTACCTCTTTTAAAATTAAATCTTGGCTGTAATATTGTTAACTTGTGGCTGAGCGTTTTTAACATTTGTATCTTTTGATTTATTACTACACTGAAATGATTTGTGACCATAACCGTTACAAGGGAAACAAAAGGGCCCTTTATCTTTATTAGCACAGTTAATGCTTTTATGATTATTCCCGCCACAACTATAACAGCGCATATTTGGCTTTACAGACTTAAATGTGTTCTTAACTTCAACTTCGGATTTAATTTTAGGCTTAGCACCTTCATGTTTATGAGATTTTGAATTTTCATACTCCGACCGTAACTTCTCATAGACTTTTAATTTTTGTTTAAATTCCAAAATCGACTGACATCCATACCATATTGATTTTCTAAAAACAGGGTCGAGTATACCATTTATAACATACTGCATCAACGCTGAATCCTCGATATTACCACGTGAACCTAACTGCTTTATTACTAGAAAATATTCTTTAAGGGTTTCATTTTCACGTAATTTTCGTTTATTTAACAAATGATGCAACTCCGCAGATTTATAAGTAGTGCTAATTTCAGCAATCAAAAGTTGCTTCAATTTCTCATATGAATTTATATGTAATTCGGTCTGAACCAACAATTTAGCTTTTCCTCTTAAGGATCTTTTTACAAAAATAAACTTATGCAGTTCCGATAGATTAAATATACTGGTGACGTCATCAAAATTACTCAACGATACACTTATATCCTGACATGCACTACCATCAAACGGAGGTACAAAATTTTCAATATCACTAAAATTAATAGTTGATGGCACAAAACTTTGAACTGGAAATTGCTTGCTTTTATCCAAATTTGATGATTCCATGTCATTACTTGCTGAACTATATAAAGGTACTTCGGGTTCTGAATCTGTGTCACTGTCGTTCTGAACATTAGCTTGTAGCAAGCTTAAATCCGATAAATAAGTAACTAATCGCGTCGTAAGATGAACTAAAGATCCTTCATTCGAAATGAAAGTATTTTACAAATTGTAATTAAATCATTCAAAGAAAAATCCGCTTGACTTTTTTGTAATTTTACTTTTAAATTCGGAAATATCAGTTTGATAACCAAAACCAGAAAATTTTCTGATTCATTTTCGATTTGATCTGTCACCTTCTGCATGAAACAGGAATTTGTGCAAGAGTTTTATTTTGCTTGTTTTTTTCATTTTTAATGGCAAGTTCCAGTTCAGGAATATCGATCAATTTCATCATAAAATAAAAAAAAGAATTGTATACAGTACTCACCACTAAGAACAATATCCACTTGAACACAGAATTCTGTAATTTTATTTTTATTTTTATTTCACCATCGGCGATTTCATAATACTCATCATATTTGTGGGCAGCGGAGTCAAAATATTAAAACATTCGTTCCTCTTCTGGCACCAAAAATTAAGGAATATCCCTTTTCTTAGAGAATAAAATGCACTTCACGACCAGAAATAAAGACGATTTCTCTTTAAAAAAAAACTAATATTGAAACTTATTTACAAGCTATTTACATGACGACAGCACTCACACAAACATTATTATATCTTGTGACATTTTTCGTCATTTTAAAACGTCTACGTCTTTTTTCCATTTTTGCGCCTACCACCTCATACCAGCACTAACACTCGAATTCTAAAGTTTTTCTCGTCACTTCGGTCTGTCTCTCTCGCAGCACGTCTCTGTCGCCGACAGTCATTTGTTACGCGCATGCGTCAGCATCAATAGAGTACTTGATTGCGGAGTTGTGATATCGATTCCTGGCGGTGCTTTTGTAAGCTAGCTTTGTCGGGTTTTGGGAAATGGGATCCCACATATTTATGTGTTTATTTGCATTATTTGTGTGAAACATACCAATGCGCAGTGTCAATGAATTTGAAATCAAAACTGAAAGTATAATATATAAGTACCTCAAAACTCTTAACACTCTTAATAAAATCTTAACTCTGACCAATTACCATTCTCGGCCATAATCGACGAACACGCATCAAAATTTGCCATCATTTTTTTGTCATATTTTTATAGGAACCCTCGATAGACTGTAGATATTGTGATAACGATATTGATACGCAATGTCACATGGTACTAAAACATCGAAGGTAAATTATACAGGGTGCGTCAAAACTCCATGTTATAAGAATCAGGGGATGTAGTTAAATCTAATATTAAAAATATTTACATTAAAAAACAATTGATCATAGAAGGATAGATATCACTGCTACATCAGTATTTAGAGCTTACGGATTGGACATATTGCATTGTGGTATACATTTATTTCATTTATTTATTGCAATCTGTTTCTGTGTTCTATAAAATATCTTTTGTACAGGACATCGGTTACTTTTTTATTAGGAGGCAGTAGCAACAATCTACATTTCTACAGGTCATTTGGGAGCAACTCCATAAATATGTAAAAATATAATTTTCAATTCACGCGACTTTGCCTCAGACCTAATAAATGCTAAAAATTTTAACCTCCCTTGATTATTAAATAATACATTTAATCATTGAATTTAACTTTCTTATCATATAAAGAGTTCACGCTAGTAACAGGAAGAGACCCACAAGATAAAAAAAATAATGAATGACATTAATGACAATGTTTTTCATAAAACTGTTGTTTGCATTTCAAAGGGTTTACCTTATTGTTTCATATAAAATTTTCGAGGACGATGTTTAATCGGAAAATTTTGAATATTTCAGATTATGGTTGCAGTTTTCTTTCTATCTGAAGACTATTTCAATTACAGACTCTTTCAAAAGGGAAAGTGTCTTAAAAAAAACCACGACCAAAGTTGATGAAGTACGAACGCACTCAATTGGTTATTAACCGCAGATATCCTGTGCAAATACTCACCTATTTATAATCGGCAGTAAACATAAAAAATTAAATGAACAGTAGGTACTATTCCTTGCAAAAATTTCCTATAGAATTTAAAAAATAGAAATTGTAGAATAAGTCTTATAGAATCCTATAAAAATATGGCCCGTTTTTCTATATAGAAAATTTTTCTATCGAAAAAAAAATTACACAAGTTCAATGAATTCAATAGATATATTTTCTTTGGAAAAATTATTTTATATAATTCCTCAAAACTCTATAGAAATATTATTCTATACAAATGCTATTCTATAGAAAGATTTTCTTCAGTAAAAGTAGTTTATAGAGCTCTTCAAAACTCCATAGAAATACTATTCTATAGAAATTATATTCTATAGAACTTATAAAGAATACTATAGAGTCGCATACCGCTCTATAAACTATTTTCGTAAGGGTTTAGTTTAACATTAACTTGCGAGTGTCTTCGCTTTATTAACATAGGTTCTTAAATACTGAATTTTATAATTTTTGCATTGATACGTTACCCGAATTAAGTATTTTGCACTGCTTTCTCAAGTGGCTCCTCGCTGGTTTTCTAAATGCAGATTCATAATGTTTAACTTGCAAAATTCTACAAGAAACACTTAATATACAGATTAGATTACTTTCATGATATAGATAGTTAAAAGAAAACAATGCAACAAAAATAAATAATTGATGATCTTGGATAGAAAATATGTATAATTTTATTTTCTATGAAGGAAGATATTATAAAAGGAAATGAAAAAGGGGAATAAAAAAAGAATAGGCAAACATGAGAGAAACAAACAAATGTTTAGAGTCACGCACACTGCAAGTACAGTGGAACCCCGCTAATCCAAACACCGCTAATCCGAAATTCCGGTTCATCCGAAGTTATTTTATTTTAGAAAATTATACTTGAACAATATAATTCAAAATAACTGAAGAGAGATTAACGTGCGAAATTTTCCGGATTAAGGGGTGAATGTCGGGAAAATGAGTAGTAAGTAGAATTAAAATATGTGTTTTATTCTTTAAACTACTTGAATAGAATTTAAAAAAAAAATCTCAATAATGTAAAAGTACAACTTATGTACACGAATATAAAATTAAAAAGTGCACTGTAGGTTTACTCGTAGAAGCCATCTTAAAAAAAACAACAACAAAAAAAAAAAAACTCGTTTATCCATTTGTTTGCTACTCACTATAAAAAATATTTTCTAAAATTCAAAAAGTATTTCCTTCAGATGATAGCAATTTAATTTTCCTCTCAACACTTTGATTACCCAAATTATCCATAGAAAGGTTTTTTCTTCCCCCTCGTCAATGTAGTGACTGAGCTAGTTATACATTCGCAATTTTGAACCGTTTATAATGTGTTATGTAATTACTCATTCTGAGGTTCCATTGGTTTATTATAAACATCAGGAGTGATTAATCAAGGAATACTATTTTTTCCGAAAGTCGTGCCGAATAATCCAGCAGGCCGGACATTAGGATGTCGGATTAGAGGATATTTACTGTAGTACTGAGTACTTATAACTTACATGTTTTTTGCACGCACCTTTTCTTATTCTGTTTTTATCGGAATTCGGGGAAATCCATTTTTTTTTTTTGTAATCCGAACAGGCACCAATTCCAATTAGTTCGGATTAGCGGGGTTCTATTGTAGCGTAAATGAATATATATGAATGAACTAACTCTTTCTCTTCATGCTCCTCTCTTCGTTCTCGTCCGCATAAACTGTTTTCGAAGATAATTTATTTTATTAAAATCGAAATCCAAGAAAGACCGGGCGCTCTACGTGGGTGATTTTCAAATGTACATTTTTACAGTAACAATTTGCAATGAGCGTATTTAAAAGGGTAAATGACGCTCAATCTGGAAATTGAGGAAAATTTGGTCATGTGTCAAATGTTATTTTGTTTAATTTGTTGATTCATTACTTCATTTCGCAGCGGGATTTAACGTGCTCATGCGCGCCAAAAGAGGCGTTTGTCTGAATAGTGAATTTAATATGTATTTGCGTAGATCCAATCTCCTGCATAAGGCACTTTCGATCATTCTGTGAGAATACAAAAAAGTTTATTTTTAAACTTTATTTACAGAGCACCAGTTGATATTTTGCACTAATAAAATTATTTTCAATATTTACAAAGCATTCACGATTCAGATAAGGGGTATTCAGATGATATGAGGAATTTGCACACATGGGGAAATCGGACAGACAACTACATGTTTTTCTGATAATTTCAGATTCATATACATTCCGAAAATTCCCTCAAAAATGTAAAAAAAATGGGCCATTGGTTTTTAAATTAAGCTTAAAGTTAACAGAAAACCACGCGACTAGAAAACGCTGCGTGATTGGCTGTGACGTCACTCTTCATGATATGCCAATGATTGCATTTTGTTAGCAGCCGGCACAGAGCAAGCAAGCTGCGTTTTGGTTCTGTAAGCCTGGGTTTTGATATCATTTTGAAATTTTCTTTACATCCAAATTTATTTCTTCTTTGATCTTTATTACATTTCATTAATCTCGTTGTATAATGGAAATAAAATATTTCCGGTGTTAAAGAAAAGTTTCGATTAAAAAAAAAAAAAAAAAAAAAGCTAATTTCTTCCTTTTCAACAAATTAAAAACATAAATTCTCCTTGTAAAATATTAGGTAAAGCTTTTTTAATGTTACAGTTTAGAGAGGGCCTATCCTATTTAAAAATATATATATATAAGATGATGCAGTTACTTTGCATAGATTACTTTAAAACATTCCATTCTCAGGATTGCCACAAACGACATTTTTTTACTTTCTTCCATCTTTACAAGAAGAAAGTAGTATTGGATGCATGAAAATTTTCAACTTTCGGTTTTCGACGGATTTACACATTTCAGGAATCAGATTCTGAAAAATATGTTTTTACAAAATGTCTGTCTGTGAGTCTGTGACTCTGTCTGTCTTCCCGTTTGTCTGTATGTATGTGACACAAATTTTGCGGGTGCTCTATCTCAAGAACTAATACACGGGATTTAATAAAAAATTATATTCAGTTAGTCCCTGATATAAATTTGTGCTGATTAGTTTTTGGTGTAAATCACTCAACAGGAGGCGCTGCTATGCAGCATTTTTCACGATTTCCACAATAGCTCAATCTCCAGAACTAATGCACGAATTTTCATCAAACTTCACATTCAGTTAGTCCTTGACATGAATTGACATGTTATACATTTTGATGTAAATCGCTTACCAGGTGGCGCTGCTATGCTGCATTTTCTGCGACTTCGACATTAGCTCTATCTCAAGAACTAATGCTTGCATTTTCAACAAACTTCAGATTGAGGTATACCTGGATATGAATTAGTGCTGCTTATGTTTTTGTGTAAAGAAGTTAGGAGTAAACATTATCAGAAGACAAACACTCGGTACAACAATAACTTTTGAATCCATTGTGCAACTACTTGACAAGGAATTCCAAAAATCAAGTCTGTGCTGTTTTCTCCCTGAACAACTCCACCCACCCCCTTCCCTGCATACTTGTACACTGTAGCATGTTGAAATAATTTTATGCAAACCTCCATGAGTCCAAAGAACGAATTCCAGGGAGGTGCAAGATTTCGGATCAAATGTGCCAGTAGTCTGCTGAAAGCTTATTTTTTGTCTACTTTTTGTAAGGATGATCTTGAAAAAATATTTTTTTTTCCCCTATTCGATAACATGGACCTTTGTGACTCATTTTTCAATATAAAAGTATAATAATTTCAGACATGATTATCGAAGTGATTTATAACTGAACATTTTTTAAATTTTTCTTCAAATTAGTTAAATCTTAAGTTGTAAGAGATTGTTGTCTCATTACAGCTTTTTTTTTCTTCTCCTGCGTTGTAACGTCTGGAAATTCGTTTCAAAACATCAATTTAATAGCATTTTCTGCTTTTACCGAAAAAAGTATTCGGTTATATCGTTTCTGAATAAGAGCACCGGCCAATTTCATGTACTTGCGAATAAAATTAAAATAAAAAATGTGTCAGAAAGAAACCAGTTTGAATAAATTGCCCTAATGGAGACTATACGCATAAAATATACTAATTTAAAAACAACTAAGACTAAGAGTATTTTCCGAGAACAGTTCGTGTGAGAAAAGTTTTAACATATCAACATAAATAAATGACGTATTAAAAATTCAAAACTAAGCTTCTACCACCTTTTTTTCCAAAATGAAAGATTAAATTTCATAAAAAGTGCTCCACTCCTACTTAGAATTTTTTTTTTACCACACGAATATAAAAAAATAAATCAAATTATTTTCCACAGGCCGTTCAGGAGCCCTCTTGACGAAAAATACTTAGTTCCTCTTCCTCTAATATTTAATTGTTTTAAATCGTTTTATAAGAATAAATGTTATTATTTTTTCATTAAATAATGCATGTTACAATAACTGCGTAATGTCAGCTAAAATAAATAGCGTAATAAACATGAATTTTATAACGAGAAATAAAGAAAGTCGATATATCAAGCGCAGTATTCAACGTATAGTCGCTCCGAACGCGTATCAACAGTTTGTTGTCATGAACTATGACGTCACAAGACCAGCGTAGGAAAAGTGTCGTTTTCGCCATACGATAAATAGTGCGATGTAAAAACCGTTATAAATATGTAATTATTAATCGAAATAAAAAAATATATGCACTGTTCTTCATATCTTTTCATGTTTTGTTGTATAAAGATAAAATTAGAAAACGTGAAAATTCCTCATTGTGTAAATTATTTCATTTATCTGTAACTTTTTTCTTCGTTTTTCTAATAAATGTTCAAAATATCTGAATATCTATTGTCATACTTTTTTGAAGTAATTTTGATAGAAATCAAAATTTAGTAACCTAATAAAAGAACTGATTTTCATTTTAAGAGTTTGCGTCCCATGCGTTAATCTTAAAATCGTATTAAAAATACTTACGATTAACTCATTTATCCACGCTCACAAAAATAATTGAAATGACCTTTTTAAAACTAAATAATATTTTCTTAGTAACGCAATATCTATATTTTCAAGAGTAAGTTAGTTTTTTTTAAATGCAGTACTGTAAAAAAATAACATGTTTAATATAAATGGTTTCTTTTGCATTCTTGCTTTTACAATGAAAAACAGTTATTGTTCCTTGTTACGTAACAATTATTTTCATAAACAAAATATTTAAAATATGAACAATAAAACTGAATTTTTCTCGATAGATTCTATTTATTTTTAGTGACCGCACCCTCACATTTTCAAACATTCATCATGATACAATACCGTCTCTATATAGTTTCTAAAATTTAAATATAGCATTATTTTTGAGAGCGTATTATTACAAAAATCACTTTGTAAAATCAGAACCTTGTCAGTTTAATACATTTTCCTTTCTACAAAATTAACTGGTTGTCCATAAAACAAAAATGCACGCGATTGTGGAATGATTTATGTACTTAATATTCCACAAATGTTTTAGAAAGAAATTGGATTATTTTTATAAAACAGAAAATATGAAGAGTAAAATCTCTTAAGTAATTTCTCTGTGTAAAAATTAAAAATGCAGATTAAAGCAAAATATAATTAAAAAATTTCTTCACATATTCTCTTTTTTTACATATATAACTGATTGTGTATAATGTTAAGTTAAACTACACGCAACCATGCAGATTGATATATTTCTAGGCGTCAAAGAATGAAGCGATAAAGAAGAATAGAAGAACAAGAGATTTTGAGATAATGATATGTCATTCATCATGAATGCCAGAATATTCATGCGAAATAATTTTACTAGGTACTTCAGAAGAATTTGACATATTTTTACGCTTATAAACTAACCAATAATTTATGACATGAAGTTCATCTGCTAAACACTCTTTTCTTTAGTTTAACAGACATATTTGTAATTTAATATATCTTGTAATTTTTTAAACATTTAAAGTTTTATCAGTTTATTTGCGAAGTTCCCTAAAGTCATATTAATGGGAAAATCTTTTTTTTTTTTTTTTTTTTTTTTTTTTTTTAACTTTTTTTAGCCGCCGGTACGGTATGCTATTTCTTTCTCCCAGCTTATTTTGTGTCCGTAAAATAACGTTACCTTACAGAAGTCAGCAAGAAACAAAGCAGATGTATAATTGTACAATTAAATACACTATAGCATTTTTTAAAATTTCTAATAATCGCACATTTTAAATTTTTATACCGTCGTATTGGAAAAAAAGTACTTTTAAATGCAATTTGTTTGAAAACTGTATCTCCATTGATTTTTAAAATATCTTTTTGTTGCCATTTTCTCATAACAACCAAAAGAAAATGTAATTAAAATACGTGCCTTTTTGAAGAAAATATAACCGAATAATTTCTGTTAAAACATGGAGCTATTATAAACTATATTTAATTTTAAGTTATCTATATTAATGTTAAAAACAAATGAAGGTCTATGAATCATTAGATAGCCGTTTTTTTTTTTAGTTTCTTTAATGACGGCATCTTTTTGCTGCATTTGTGTATTATTTTGCGATAGTGACATCCTATGCATGCTTTACTGTAGATGTTTAAGAGTGGATTGTAAATGTGGAATTCTTAAGCGGATGCGAATGACGTCATTTTACATAAAATAAAAGTGGTTGCTTTAAGTCTTTAAATTGAAACATGTTTTGTACTACGTATACATACATATATCTTTTTTTCATCGGAGGCGACACTAAATTCTGAAAAAAGCAGAATTCCTGTTTTCTAGTTTAGAATTTTTAACTGTGTTTGCATTTTTAACATCATGATTTAAAAAGTATATGGGTATAAATGAAAGATCATATTCAAGACTGTTTTTAAATTTAAGGTTTCAAAAGTGCTGTTGCCTCAATTGAAGTTATGTCAGCGAGAACAATGCATATCTAAATCATTCCCGGACTGAGGATTTTTTGTAAAACGCTATAAGCAAGAGTTATATCTTATTTTCTGCATAGAATTCACAATAGGTAAGCTTTTTATGTGAAAAATTCTGTAGTTCATAATAAAAATACATTTGCCTAGTTTACTACTTTTTTCCCCCTAAGTCATTTAACTGAACAGGACATAATTATAAATAGCCAACACACAAATATAGAAGAATAACTAGAAATTTTCGATTTTATAACATAAATTTAATTGCAGGGACTCCTACAGAATAACCCCCCCCCCTTTTTTTTATTTTGATTTTGCAATGGGTTTGTGTTATCAATATCTCAAGTTTTCATTTACCAGTTAAGTTTAATTGTATCAAGTTAAACGTGTACAATTAAAAACAAAGATGTGTGTGTGTGCACATGTGTATGTAGAGTCTGCAAATTTGGATAAGTGAAGACGATGAGAAGACCCTAATAACCAGAGATTCATTTATATATATATATATATATATAGACATTATATTAATGAAAAAGCTTCATTGTGCTCAGTTTCTTGGCGTCAATATCGCCTTCACGCATTTCCGTGGGAAAACTTGGTTTTCCATGCACAGAAATAGTCGAGAGGTAAAAAAAGATTTCGCATTTCCTAAAATTTAAAATAGCGATCGATAGGAGCCTGAAAGAAAAAAAAAACTAAGGACACTCGCGAATAGACGTTACATTATAGGTACCAATGTTACTTTACTTAGAAATTATAAATATTTAATAATCAAAACCAATCTATCTAAATAAAACCAAACAACAACACACACACATAAAAAAAGAAAAAAAAACAGACATAGCAGGAAGCTGTTATTTATGTACGTTAAAAATAGTAATATTTACGGTTTCAAAAACAAATGCTTTCTTTATTCTCTTTTATTATTTTTCATTTTACTCTGCTGTTTTAAATTACCATCTTCATTGCCCGGATGGAAATACAAATAGAGTAAAACAAACAAACAAAAAAAAAAAACCTGTCGACTCGGTCTACAGGTGGAAGTAGATTTCGAAATTAAGTACTAATTTCAACAACAAAAACAAAATCATGTTTAGAGATAAACCCACTTTAAAAATTTTATCTGGCCACTTTTGGGTGAATTTTCAATTTCATTTTATATAAGAGCTATTTTTATCAGAATCATGTTAAGGCGGCATTAAAAAAATCTATTTCCACTCTCAACAACTCGAAATTTTCTCACACATTTTCAGATTCACTTTTAAAAGAAAAATACGCTGCATATACATTACAGAATATACATTATAAAACAATAAAAAATTGCAATTTTTTCTTAAAAGTGTTTAATTAAGTGTTTTTATGAAAATACTTCTTGCGCAAATTTTGTACCATCCTTTAGTAAAGTCGGGGATGACTGGGATGACCAACTCATTAACTCAGTTTACGATTTAGATTTGATAGTGCAATCTCGAGGGGCAGACCAGATCCACTTGTAGCTTGTGTTACAAATGGCTTTTTCAATTTTTATACTAAAATTTTAGAATTTCAGATTACAACATAATTATCTATGATTTGTATTTACTATATATACAATAACTATAGTTGTAGGTAGTATAGTCGGTACAGACTCAAGGAAAAACGAAAAAATCATTCAATTGATAATTATGTTCTCCTTAAATGCATGTAAAAAATAATCTTATGAGGCCGTCTCCACGCAGTAATTGTAACAAGCTTTGAAACTTTCAACCCGAATGCATACATTTAACATCATATTTAGATTTTATGGTGAATATTACCTCCAGGATGCCAAATGGAAAGTGATTTGCCGATTATTTGAATAATTATGCAGATGTAAAATTTTGAACTCCAAATGTTAAATTTAAAAATATATATATATTTGGAAAACAAGCTTAAGGGGTCTTGTACCTTTTAAACGCGTTGAAAATTAACGAAAATCTTCAAAGTTTGAATTAGTCTATCTTCAAAACCTTTTTATGTATAAACATGAAATTTTGGATATTGATTAAACAGATTGTGCTTTGTAATACATTACCAACAGAAACTTATTAATCTTTTACAGAATTTCTGTATTGTTGCAATCAAAATAGCTCTTTTTTTTACCCCATAAGTCATTGCGTGCATGATATCTTGAGAAAGTATGTATGGATTGTCATGAAATTTGGTAAATATACTAAACAAATATGTGTGTTTAAAATGATCTACATTTAAGTATTTACAATGGTAATATTTTTAGTTATGATTATTTTTATTCATTAAAAATACAAAATTTTAATTTTTTTTTACAAAAATATTCTTTTTATATAGTTAATGAAATAATTTTTAGCCTTAGAGTAGATCCTTTTAAACACACATATATGTTTAGTATCTTTACCAAATTTCATGCCAATCCATACATACTTTCTCAAGATATCTTGCGCGCAATGACTTATGGGGTAAAAAAAAGAGCTATTTTGATTGCAACAATACACAAATTCTATAAATGGTTAATAAATTTTTAATGGTAGCATATTACAAAGCATAATCTGTTTAATCAATATCCAAAATTTCATGTTTATACATAAAAAGGCTTTGAAGATAGACTAATTCAAACTTTGAAGATTTTCGTTAATGTTCGACGCGTTTAAAAGGTACAAGACCCCTTAAATGAGGTAGGTTTTTCGACACAACTTAAAACCTATTTGGAGGAATGAAACATATCTTAGATTCGCATATTTGAAGTAAGACACTATTTTTTATATTTTATTATTATTATTTTAACTTTAGTAATTTACTCTGAATAGTAATTCTGTAACCTGTAAGTTATAACTGAAAAATTGAATTTAACATTAGAATTTCAAAATTTTACAACAGTATAATACCTAAAGTATTTGACCGAATGTTTTTCTGTTTCGCATCCAAAGTTAAAATTTAGCAAAATATTTTATATTAATATTAGGCGTTTTTAGTGAACTTTTCAGTGTTTGATACGATTTCTGAATTAAGATGGTCCTATAGGCTGATCTTATAACATACATTTAAAGAAAATATAAATGCAAATCGATTGTCTATCTTTGTTTTTCTTTCCGCTCATTTGCCGATAAAAAGACGGTGTTAGTGCAATGGTTTTCTGTTTAACCCTTCGTTGCATGATTTTTTTCTTTATTGGTGAAATAAATCAAGGTGATATAATTCATGTTCAAAATTAAAGGAAAAGTGGTTAAAAAAATCTTAGTATATATTTATACGAGGGTGAGTCGGAAAATAAGTTTCCCTTGGCAACTGTGGACAGACGTGTGTATGAAAGACAAAAAATGTAATTAAAGGTTAAAGATAAGACGTAACTTTATTTTTCTACATAAGTACCAAGTGAGTTGAGACGTTTTTCATACCCCTTTATATGCTTCAAAAATAGCTCCTTGAAAAAATCAGGGCTCTGCATCATTCTGTTCCCGGTAGATATGGAGAGAAAGTGCTATGTGAATTAGTCGTTAAAGGATGTCTGCTATGAATGGGCACGGGGAGTATTGGGAGCAGAAATCCATAACCGCCACGTGGGAGTCTATGGGCCAGATGTGCTGTCGAAACAAATGATGCGGAGATGGGGCCGCCAATTCAGTGAGGGGCATCAGCAAGTGTTGGACAGGCCGAGACCTTGACGGACGTACACGGCCACTACAGACGAAAGCAATGCTTGATTACTTCTTAGTAAGCAATGCTGAAGTCACACAAGCCGTTCAACGCTACTTTTGTATGCAGAGCCATGTTTTTTTTTCCTGGAGAGCTTTATGAAGCTTATAAAGTGTATGACAAATGTCTCAACTCTCTTGGCACTTAAGTAGAAAAATAAGGTTACGTCTTATCTTTAATGTTTCATTACATTTTTTGTCTTTCATACACACCTCTGTCCACAGTTGCCAGGGGAAACTTATTTTCCGACTCACTTGTATAAATTTAGCAAAAAACAATATGATGGAAATTTCCATCATCATGCAAAGTTAGATCATTAGCTTAGTACTAAATAGAAATAAAAGAGAATATCATTGAATATTTTTTTTATTCTTTATGATAATTAACAAAACAATTATTATTTTTATTTAGACACAAATTGACTCCACATTTACTACAAGAAATTGTAGAATACCCTTTACATTTAGGATACTTGCACCGGAGTGACCCCCCCCCCCCCACTGTTGGCCAATGTTCAGCACCATTTGTTCTTATATCTTTTGGAGGTGGAGGAACTGGATAAGCCTTTTTTGACAGCGATGTTTTTTTTTTTTTTTTTTATGCAATGGACATTAAAAAGGTATCCAGGTACGATCAACTTAAAGTGAACTTGTTCTTTTATATAATTTTTGGGCATTCAATGTTATGATGGAAATTTCCATCATCATAATGCAAAGAAGGGTTAAGAAGGACTGTAGATTTTTAGAGTTGCGTTCTACTGACGAATCGGTATTCATATGACATCTCTGCCCGTCTGTTTTTTCCCGTTTCCCCTCTCACAGAGCTCGCTCGCGGTAACTAGAAAAATTAGAGATTTGAAATTTGCCAACTTACTGATGAATACCTGTCCCCCAGGCTCTCCGATCACACGACACATCATATAATTTTCAAAAAAGTCTTACATTATTATAATTAAATTAATTATTTTAATGACATGTGACCTTTTCTGTTATTTAGATTTAATAGAGAAACTTAAAAACAGGGGTTGCATTTTTGCCTCTATACAAAAGGATCCTGGTTTGAAACTAGGCGTTGAAGTTTGAATGTTTTTTTGCGAAATTTTATTATGTGATAGATTGAATTTTACAGTTTTATTTTTTGCCTTTTAAGGCCATAAATTTTTGAAAAATAATTTAACAGTTATTTTTTTAGTTCAAAATTTCTGTTTTTCTGGGGGGAGAAATTGCGAAATTAAAAGAAAAAAAAAAGCTTGTGCAAGCATTTATTGAGTTAGAAAAATATTTTTATTTGCTGAAACATATATGGTGGAGGCATCTAGAGATACTAGAATATAACGGTTTGAAGACACTTATTCAAAAGCTACTTATGCCATTTTTCAATAAATATATTTCTTTCTTCATTTACCTACTTTAAGCTAAGATCTGATAGAACTAAAGACTCCCTTTTCTTCTTATGTACTTTTGATTTACATTCCAAGTATGGATCGGTTGAAACGGGGAAAAATCAGCTTGTGATAGCATCTATTGTAAAACAGGAACCTCGTATTGAACCATTTCAGGAAGAAAAAATTATTTTTATTTGCTGCAACATGTATTATGGAATCATGAAATGACTAGAAAATAACGGTTTGAAGACCTCTATTTCAAAGCAATTTTATATATACCTGTTTTCAATAAAGACATTTCTTTCTATTTTAGGCTAAGATCAGAAAAAAATAGAAACTCATTTTTCTTTTTAAATACTTTATATTTTGCATGTGTTCATGAGTACATTCAGGATATTTTTAAAATATTGTCAAATTTATCAACATCAAAGTATCACGGGGTCATCTACGATCATAAACGTTTATTTACAAGTCCGTGACATTCTGCCAGTTGCATTGAATCAATCTACATTTTTATGAAGTTTTATATTCACTATCAAATTAGTAACATTAAAGGTCGACGTTCAGCTTTCTAGACTAATCGAAGCACATAGTATAGTAGTAAAACTTAAGAAGACATTTTTCTCATTTTTATCAACACGCTTTAAAAAGAAAAAAAAAGAAAAAAAAACATCATACAGACAAAATAAAACAATTATACGAAGAAAAAACATAGAAAACAAGGTTCGTTTACGATTCCCCGCCTAAAATGTTTTAACGCACAGTAGCGGTCAAAAATTTCCGGCCAGCATAAATTTTTTTCAATAATTTATAAGTATACGTATATGAAGAGGAATCTCAAAGTGGTACTTACACATATAATTCACATAATAGTTAGGAACTTATTTATGGAATAAAAAATACATATCAATAAATTTAATTGACAAAATTAATTGCAAAGGAAACGCATGTTCTCAAAAGTTTCCGATCATCTTGGCATGTTTGGAAAGAAATATGGTGTTATAATTGAAAATAACTGTGATCATCAACATTTACAATTAGTATTTTGTCGTTATACATTTAGCAATAATTACTGCGGCGCAGAGACCTCGCATAGATTCAATGATCCGTTGAAGATCGTCTATGGTAAGTTTTTCCACTCTTCTTGCAATTTTTGGGAAAATCACCGCTGAATTGGAATATTAATAATTACGCACACTTTTGTCAAATTCATTTCAAAGATTTCCTATTGGATTCAGATCGGGTGATTGGGCTGGCCATTTCAAAGGCGGAATATTTTTTGTGCTAAAACCACTGCTTGTCGAGCTTGCATATATGCTTTGGGTCGTTATCATGCTGAAACAAATAGTTGCGACCAAAAATTTTCCTCCAATAAAGCAGCAAATTATCTTGCAAGATATCCTTATACGTTCCACTATTCATCTTGCCACGGATTTCAACTAACGGACCGACACCTTTTCCAGAAAATGCACCCTACATCATAACGTGTCCTTCCCCATGCTTCATGGTAGGAATAACATATCTCGGATCATATATTTTGTTTTTAGGTCATCGGACGTAGTGTCTGACATCATTTCCAAAAAGATTGAATTTCGATTCATCGGGAAATAGTACTTTTTTCCAGTTTTCACTTGACCGGTCTTTGTGTTCCTTAGCAAGAACCGGCCCATTATTATTATCATTTTTTTTTTTTTTTTTTTTTTTACTTATGAAAGTTTTTTCAACACTGACTGTTCAGTAAAGTCCTATGACATGTAAGCTCCTTGACACGGTAGATCGACTTATTTCAGCAATATTTTTACTCCGTAAATCGCGGGGTATTGCTGCGGCATTTTTATGCGAGTCATCAACTGCTTTTCTCATGATAATTCTGTCCACAGAAATGGTAATAGCCGTCGTCTTCCGGACAGTGGAAAGTCATGGAAGCCATGACCATTTTTATATTTTAAAATATATATATCGTCACAGTAGATTTTCCGATCGATAACTCTGCCGCAATCTCACGAGAGAATTGGCCATTTAGCGACAAAGAAATCACTCGTTTACGAGCAATAATAATTAAACTTTTCTTTTTTTTTTTAATTTCTACTACGATACAGGCGTTTATTAATTAACAAATTCGGCCAAAAAAAAAAAAAAAAAAAATAGCGATAGCAAAAACAAACGAATGACGAATGGTAGGAAACTTTTGCACACGCGAGTTTCGAATTCCTCCCCTTTGCATCTAGTGTCTTCAGTATCCAATCAAAATGATCATTTCGTCAGATGTCGTTTGTATATTCCTAACGTTTGGTGCAATTGCGCTTCTCCTTCGCTGAAACGCCCCACCAGTGGCTGAGAGTTTCTGCTTTCGAAACTAGTAGACGGAAGGTGCTGGGTTCGAACCCAATCGCGCCCGTCTGCCTAATCGTTCGGAGTTTCCGTGGTTTTCTTCGAACCATGGCTTTCCATGCGTAAATGTGGATTGGGTTCCCTTAGAAAGACCCCCACGAAGGGCACTCCCCCCTTTGGCCTATATCCCTAGAGTAGATAATCGGCAGTCCTAAATCAACCAATCAACCTTCGCTGAAAAGTTCTGGCAATTAAATCAAAGAAACTAACTGACCAGAAACTTTTGACCGCCACTGTATATTATAGCAGCTTGTTTATGTTTGAATAAAGAACATAGCAAATGTACTAGCAGCGGAAGAAACATTTTATTGCATCTGATAAAAACAGTTTCACTCTGTGGAAGCAGATGAAACCAAATTATCGGTTGAGGAAAACAAGCTTTTTCAGATCGTTTTTTCTCAACCATTAAGTTCATCCCTAGGTAGGTTCATGCATATCTCTTCAGAGTGCAGGTACACAGAACTTTACTGCTTTACTGAAGGATTAATATAGAACAGAAAAAGAAAAAAAAATCTTGATACACAGAAATACGATGAGGATGCCGCACTGTTTGAAAAAACATATTTCCTGAGTTTAAAATATAGTTAACCATTAGTCTTAGTAGAAATATATTTTTTATAATAATGAAATTAATTTTTAAAAGGCGTTTCAATTTATCCCATATAATTATGCACCGATTAACATTTCTTTCATTTATATATGCAAACGCCGTAATTAAACTTATTATTTTGTGTAGAAGGAGACTAAAAGAAAATTTATTTTCAATTTAAGAATTTTAAATAATGTGTCTGAAACGCTTTTTGTATGGTGATGATTTAAGTATGTCAAAAATGTCCACTATAATTAAAATGCTAATGAATTTAGAATTGTTTAGAGAGAGATGATTTATAGACTGCGAAAAAAACATTGCTCATAGGAATTATAGGATCCCGACATTAAAAATGTATTGTGTATTTTGGTTATGAATTGGATGGGAAATGTTCGCTTTATAAATGTTTACCGAAGTTTAATAGCAAAGATAATTAACTCAAAATGAATTCTAAATATAGATCAAAAATGGGACTTGAAGAAAGATAACATAAATGGGTGAACGTGAAATATATAATGCCTTTTTCAGAATATTTTAAAGATAAACCAAATGAAAACATTTCTAGTAAGCACGACTTGGTTTGCAGCGATATCCTAATATTCTTTTACGGATGGAGGGTATGGGGGTGCATAAAATTTTTATGTAACAGCACTCTAAAAACGACATTTTCAAAACTGAGTAAAAAATATTCATATCTGAATATGTCGCATGTAGTCAAGATGGGTCCGAATCAAAATTACTCAAATTTGAAACATGTATATACTCATTTTTGAAAACATGGTAATACTCAAATATGAGAACATAACGCTTTATTCAGGATGTTTATTCACGATTATACATGTTGTTTTTATTTATATATTGGTGAAGGTTGTCAAATTCCACCTGCGAAGGCTTTCCTTTACGAATTCATCCATTCTTTTATTTAGAAGGCTGAAGTATAAAATTTACGTTTCCGATTATATTACGACGGCTTTTAAGTGTTCTTCCGCGAACACGATAAAAATGTAGTTCGCCACATTTCATGTTATAAATTATTAGTGAAAGGAGCGTTTCGTTCAAAATCATAACAAATGAAATAATATGAATTAATTCAACTACCCTGGTAAAATTTATTACCTTTAACGAATGATAAGTAATTTTGTTTGAAACTGGGTATTTTTGGTATTTCAGAATTGAAAGCATTGGGTCTTCAGATTTGAAACAAAAAGTATTATAACAAAATGAAAACATAGATTTACCAGATGTGAAAGTGTCACTTTTCTCAGTGAAATGTTTATAAATCTAAAATTTATAAAACATATGTGCATTTTGATTATTACACCTTCAATATAAATTCTCTGAATGAAATGAGTTACTTAGTTTTAGTTTGGAACTTCCTGTGGCCTCTTCAGAAAGAAATAACTGCGTTCCAAAATGAACAGTTTAAATGAAGCTATGATTACTAAACTTCAGAATAGTAAATATTTTAATGTAGGGTAACTCCGGGAGAGTTGCCACATACGGGATAGATGCCGCATACCTTGTATTTCTTGTAATAATAGATAGGTGGTTTTCAAACGCACAGTCTAAACACGCAATGAGATTATTTTAAGCAGTGTATAGCGTGAATCCCATTTCGATGTTTACTTGTAGAAGTACAATCCTTATTTTGACGTAAGTGCATGATTTCATTGTCCAAACTTTTAAACACTTCATGTTTAAATACTTTTCATACACTAATTACTAAATGCATGAATGATTTCGAAGTCAAAACTAAGTGTAGTGTTTATATAGAGTAGTGTGTGTATGGTTATGCCATCCTCCTTAGCGATGGCAGGTGTCTGTGATGGTGGACGTCTGCACCATGCAAAATGAGATACATGCTGCACTGCAATTCCGGTATACATGCCGCAGTTTCTGTTGTACGGGGTGATTAAATGTTATTAACTTTTCCTTTTCCTTTTGCACAGACTAACCATGTTAGGCATGTTATCAAGTTTACTAAAACAAAGGGAGAAAAGGGGAAAAATAAAAAGTAAGATGGGCCAGAAAGGTGCAAGTCAAGATGATAATAATGAAAAACTGGATTACGCGTAACACAGACGTTCTTTGAAGGAATTTTTAGGAAACTACTTCAAAAGAGAGGAAGTGTAATTGGTTTTGTTGCATCATGTTGCAAATGTAGTTACATAAAGACTGTACATTTTCGACATTTTTTCTGTAGATTTTAGTCGAAAAAACGGGTCTCTTAACCCATTGGAGATAGCGTTAAGACACGCTAGTTTTCATTTTCATTTCTTAACCCATTCGGAGGTGCATATAAGCACCTTCATAAAGAGCATACAAAACTTATTTCCGGCACCAGTAAAAAGGAAAAGTAATATTTTCTTTCTAATTAGAATAATGATTATTTAAATAAAGGTAACTTCTTTTTAAAAAGTGATACCAACCGAATAAAATGTGTGTAAAATTCACCGGTCCCAAAAGGGTTAACAAATAAATTATGTGAACACAATTTTACTTTTTTGTCTTTTACCTCTTTAATACATTGATGTAAAAGTTGCTGCTGAAATAACAATTAAAATTTAATGTACAAAAATAAGTCGATAATTTTAATAGTGAAAGTAGGCAACAATTTCACTGGGGAATAATTTTCAACACAATTTCTGTTGACTTCGATTTTTCAGCTGTTTTTAAGTCAAAAAAGCGTGCTGATTTGAAAACTGCATTTAGTTTTCTTCTATCACGTCAAGTTTTTCCTCAACAGTTTAATATTAATGTGAGTACTCTATGCTGAATCGGACTCTATTATGAGTCATAGGAAGGAAAAAGTTTCAGAACTCTTAGCATCAAGACAGCACTAGAAAAAATTACTTGAAAAGGGAGCTAAGGATCCTACTTTCGATGAAGAGAGAGTAAATTTCTTCATTGCTTTTGAAGTTGATGGTGGATTTGTTTATTGCCATATAACGCACACTTTTTAATGGAGAAGTTAGGAATACCGTCCTATACCGCAACTGAATGGCGAATGTTCATCGATAGCTCAAAGAGGAGCTTGAAGTCCGTGCTCCTTCACGGCGGAAATTTACTTGGAGCAGTTCCAATAAGTCATCCAGTGTATTTCCACGAAGAATATGAGGACATCATAAAGAGAGCCATTGATTTATTGCAATATCACATGCAAGAATTGACCATCTGTGTTGACCTTAAAGTGGTCTGCTTCCTTCTTGGCCAAAAAAGTGAATGTACCAAATATCCCTGTTTTTTGTGTATGTGGGACAGCAGAGATCGTGGGAAGCATTGGTTCCAGTCCAGTTCGACCTCAAACATGGTGATCGAAATGTTTTGCATCAGCCCCTTGCCGACAGAAAGAACATCATATTTCCACCTCTGCATATAAAACTAGTTCTAATGAAGCCCTTCGTGAAAACTTTGTCAACTGAAGGAGACTGTTTCAAGTATCTCATATCGAAATTTCCAAACGTATCTTTTGAAAATATAAAGGCAGGTATATTTGACGGCCCACAGGTTCAGCAGCTCATTAGAGATAAACATTTCATTGGAATAATGACAAAATTCCAAACGAATGCTTGGTTGGCATTCAAAAACCTTGGCAAAGACTTTCTTGGAAATTAGTAGAAAATTACACCGAAAATGTCCAGCAACTTTTAGAGAGCTTCAAAATGTTTGGTTGCAACATGAGCATCAAACTTCATTTTCTGCATAGCCATCTTGATGGCTTTCTAGAAAATCTAGGTGCAGTCAGTGATGAACCGGGTGAGCGGTTCCAACATGATTTGAAGCTAATGGAAGAACGATATCAAGGTAGATAGGGTGAACATATTATGGCTGACTATTGTTGGAGCATCAAACGAGATTGTCCACAAATTGAAAGCTCCAGGAAAAGCTAAAAGCGATAATTTTTACCATCATAATTTTTTCGTTTTGTAAAATGATTTTACTACTTGTATGAACACAATGTAGCCTATAGTAAGCATATACAGCCGTTGTATGTATAATATATTTTGTAATTTTTTTCTTTATTTTCCTTTGTATCCACATTAAGTATGATTTTTGGGATATCCTGTAGCTTAAAAAGTTGACGTGATAGAAAAAAACTGGGGTCATTTTTGGATTTAGATGTCAATATTTAGCCAAAAACAAGTGCCAGATCAAAGTCAACAAAATGTGCGTTCCCCAGTGTTATTAATTTGAATCTACTAATACGTTTCATTGTACTCATTTAATATCATTTTGTTATTACATCGTTAATTATAGTCCAGATATGAATATTTTTTTTATATTTTAATTTATAATTTAATTCTGTTCTTATTACAAGCGCGTCATAACTACCGCACATATGCGGCGTCTCAGCTTGAATGTACGTGTGACGCTTGATTTCCCAAACATAAATTTTAATAGAGTCCACAGGTCAAAGGAATTAGATTTGAAACTTTTATCCAATTATAGTAAATTTTTACTTTCGTGATTTTTGAACTTTTTGTAATTTTTAATGCGATTTTTACATTTCTTCGCGATCTGCAACAATTTTTGGACCTAAAGTGCATTCCGCCCTCATTTCAGTAAATTTTATTTGGATTTCGTGTAGAAATTTTCGAATTTTTCGGGAATTTTGTCTGTGAATTTTAGTTTACGTTAGCGATTTGCTACCATTTTTCCACATGAGTGAAAGGAATCAACTTGCAATCTTCGAACACAATATATATATTCTTTTCTCTTTTCGAAATTTGTGCAGCGATTTAAAATTTTTTCGCGATATCTTATTGAGATTTTTAGAGCTTTTCGCAATTCCTGTTGTTTTTTGACGTACCCGTGCAACGCCGGTCAAGTTCGCTAATAAACAAAATAAAGAAATAAAATGTATCAAGCAATTAACAAGTTAAAAAATATAAGTGAATTATATTAAAAGAAAAAGCTTTAATGGAAGACTGAAAGCAACACTTTAAAAATTGTCGCATTATCTTGTTTAGACTTGAAATGTACATAAATTTCTTTTATACATCTTCTTACGGATTTTAGAAAAAAAATATTAAAATGTCATTCTATTCAAAGATCAATGCGCATTTGAAAAACACCTTCTGTGCATTGAAGGATATTAAAATATTGAACAATGTGGCAGAATGGGATTTGCATCGTGACTTCTTTCTGTTTCTAAGTGTAACATTTTTGATAAATAAAGAGAAAGAGGATATTGGAAGACTAGATTGAAATTTTGACATTTCTTGATGGAAGTTTTAAAATAGATGTTTTTGAATGACATTCAACAAAAAGGTAAACGCATTTACTTTTACGATTGTACTTTTAATTTTAGCCTGTGATATTCATGAAATGTTGTCATTTTCAATATGTATATATTGAGAAGCATATTCTTCAAAAACCTGAAACATGTTCTTTAATTTTAACTTACAATTTATAACTAGTTCAACTCACGCATAAGAATATAATATTTTCTCGTTTCTTCTAAACATTCTTTAAATAAATTTTAAACATCTTATAGTGCTTGTAGTTGGAAAATCTTCAATTGCAATCCGTTCGTTTACAGTGAACAACTGCATTGAAATGCCAATAATTTCAGTGGGTTCATTCCATGTCACGTGTGTCCCAATTTTCTACATATTACTACTATTTAAAAAATATTATTACATCCTCAAATTAAAACAACCATGTTAATTTGAAAATCTAGAGCTTTTTGTTATTTTTAATGTATATTTTATGTTCTAACAATTTATAAGTATATATAATAGGTATATTTTTAAGTGTCGGGCACAGGACACATTTCCCGTTTTTCATGGAATGGACTTGAACGGGCAATATTTATTAGGTCCAGGCTTAAAATGTAGAAATTTTTATTATTTTTAAGTTTAATATATATTTTTTATTATTAAAAGCAAGCAGTTGACTAGAGACTAGGTTTTAAAACGTGGAGATTTTTAAACCTATTATGGAACCATTCTATAACACGTGTGGTACTTCTGTTCTACATATTACTGCTGTTTTAACAATGCTATTATATCCTCAAATTAAAACAACTATACTAATATGAGAATATAGTTTTTTTTTTTTTTAGTTATTAGGGGCCCTACCCCTATGAACTACACTCGCCAACCCCCGTTCAGACACCGCAAACTTTAAAAGTACGCTAATTTGATCGCCTTTAAAGAAAATTTCGGAAGGCTGAATAATAATAATAATAATAATAATAATAATAATAATAATAAAACAGTGGCGATCTTCCTCTTAACGGGCTGTTTTCATATTTGATTTAATCAGATCAGTGATAAATGAAAATAAACTAATATAAAATTAAGTAAAGAGAAATATTATTTGTGTTGTCTTAGAATGTTTAGAAGAGGAGCAATGCGACTCTTGCAGGCACTTCAATAACATCTGCAATGGTTCAAAATATCTCAATTTGTTGATTTTCTGTTCAAGCAAGTAAACCCTATTGGTTTACAATGGAAGTCTATGGGAATTTGGCGCAATATTAGAGATATCGCCAAGTTGGTGACTAATTTTGATTGCCAAATTTGGCAATATATCGCCAGGTTGGTGTCAAACTTGGCGGTATTTGGCGACAGATTATAGTCCCCCTATGGTAACCTCCCGTATAGGAATGGAGATGCATTAATTGTTGTTAGATAACCAATGAGATGCGTTTTATTTGAGCGATGACATTAAACAATTAACAAATAATCGCGATTTCTGTGCCACGTACGATAGCGTACTATATATATATAGATAAGTTTTAAAAGATTATCTCAAAATATGAAACAAATGTCTCACACAGTATATTTTTAAATTTAAACTGTTTGCCAATATTATGGTTGGGCAATTTTAAATATGACATAATTTCCGCCATTTACATATTTTAACGCATATTAATGAATTTATTATTTTACAATTTCCTTTCTCTTTTAAAATTCACGTGTAAATATAGTTTTTTATGACCGTAATTATCAATATTTTCCTGCTTTTAATACGTAACTATTTAATTTTCATTCGAAAGATTTTTTTCTGTTTATAATAGTCACATGTAATTTTTTTTTTCTTAATTTGAGGGAAATATTATTATTTGCGCTGTTTTTAAATTTGACAAGAATTTAAAATAGTACCCTTTTCTAAATATTGTAAAAAATATCTCTTGAAATGTTGAAAATTTTAATTTAAAACTGATACAAAAGCTCAAAAAATGAGTCAAACTAAAAAGATTAAATGCAGTCTGCACACCGGAAACTTCTAATGTATAAAAGGATCTAACAAGGATTACATTCCTATGTATAGTTTATGCTCCTATAAAACTTTTTTAATGGAACGATTTTGACCAAATTTAACATTAAATATCTCTTAAAATAATTCTTCAGTTTGAAAACTGTCTGCATCAGCGTGTTTATCAAACATTTCTCTATAATACCACCGAATTTCATATTTTTGTACGCAATATTTTTCTTAATATTAACGAAGAAAGACCTCCGTTCAAAAAAAAATTCAAAACCGGCGGCGGCGATGACAGCGTTAGTTACTTTTTTTTTTTTTAGAATAGAGAGATTTTAACGTATAGTTTGTATTTAAAATTTTTATAAGTTGATACATATAGGCAGTGGTGGGATTCAGCCGGTTCGCACCGGTTCGGTAGAACTGGTTGTTAATTTGTCTTGAGTTCGGCGAACCGGTTGTTAAAATGATACTTCAAATGCGAAAATCGCATTTACATTAATTTGCTTTCTTTAAATGTTTATCTGATAAGTCCTGATTCATTTCATTTAAAAAAATAATATTTCATTTGGAACAATAATATATATTTTTTTCCATCAGTCTTGTAAGAGAAAATTCTACTTAAACGAAATTTTGAAGAATTTTGGTAACTAAATTGACAGTCCTAGGCTAATCCCAGTTATGTGGTAAGGTTATTGAAAATTACACTAACTACTTATCTATGCTAATAAAAGAAAGTTTTGCTCTGTCTGTATGTGTGCGCTGGCTAGCAACATCTACGGCACGTACGAGACTGAAAAATTTTGTGAGACTAGCTCAAAATGTCTCCTGATGCACCTGAGACACAGAATTTTAAAATTCTAATAATTAGTTGAGTTATTAATTAAAAATCGCAACTCACTCTCATTAAAATCTCAACTCGGTCCTTGCGAGAAAGAAAAACTCTGGCGTACACACAGAAGCCTTATTTACGCATCAGTTGAAAATGAATACCGAAAAGAAGAAATTTCGAGGGTATTTTGTCATTATTTATTAACTTACATCGGCCAAACCGCTTAGTAAAGTTAAAAATGAAAGACATATGCTGAAAGATCTACGTCTCAAATGCCACAATCAATTAAAAGAAAAAAATATCGCCGTTAACCGCTTGAAAAACAATTTTCAAAAAAGGTCGTTTTACCGAAAAACTTTATCTCCCTTATTGCAACGCCCCTCCAGGGCGCATTTTCGGAGGTACCGACAAACCAAAAATGTGTTCTTAAAGTGATACCCTTTTCTAATCGGTGGTGCAATTGGTTTAAAACAAATATGAATTTTAACCCTTTCAAATACAACGGTAAACGCAGGTCACTTCGCGCCTCACGAAGACAATATTTTTTCTACGCTAAAAATAACTAAACGACCGTATTCTTTCTTTAGCATCTTAATAAATAAACCAGATTCACATCACCTACAAAAATTTTGAAACGTTCGAACGCGTAGAAATATTTCTTACAAAATAAAATGTGTGAAAATTTCGACGAAATTAGCAAAAATCTGAGTGTTTCGTTGGGGTTTCGCTCCTTCAGGGCGAAATTTTATAGGTACTGCCAAACCAATAATATGTTCGTAAATCTGAAACCATCTTCTTATCGATGGGACAATCGGTTTTAAAAAATAGGAACTTTAACCCTTACAAATACACCGGCAAATGCAGGTCATTTCGCGCCTCAAGGAGACGAGATTTTTCTACGTTAAAAGTAATTAAACGACCGCATTTGAACACAATATTTTAAGAGTATCTCAAATTCAGATGGTATTGAGATTCTCAATAGATTAGATTTACATCATCTAAAAAAATTTGGAAACATTCGGACAGGTAGAAATATTTTTTTACAAAATAAAATGTGTGAAATTTCGACGAAATCAATGAAAACCTAGGTGTTTCTTCGCGGTTTCGCTGGCTTTCGGTGCTAAGGGTCATTCATCACGGGACCAGGCAACGCTATTATTCGAATAAACGGTGGCACGGAATGTTCCCTCTTATCGCTGATCTATAGCTAATACTTAAATCGTCAGATTTAGAGATATATACTTCCAACTGCACATTTTTTTATATTGTTCTTCATATCTTAGAAGTTTTTTAAATGAAAGTAGTTATTTTCGTAAATGTAACAAATGCAAAATTTTGATAAGTTCCCTTTAGTCTTATAATTTATATTTAGAAAAATATTTTTCCAGCTCTAACAAATGAAAAGACATTGTATGATCTAAACTTGCCGAATCATAATACTTTGTATTTTACGAATTTCGAACGTTGTCTGGCCTGTTTTTTATTAAGAAATGGTAAAAATTCCTAAAATTTCTAAATGTCATAACTCGAGAAATTTTGGTCTTGCAAAAATTTGTCTCACTAGCTATAGCATGGGTAATATTTTTCTAAATATGTTATATAGAACTTTAGGTCATGAACATGAATTAATTCTTAAACTTACATTTCTGCTATTTTTATATTATATTGTTTATTGTTTTGATGCATTTTCTGATAGAAATTATGATCATCGTTTCATGATTGCCGAATATTTATTAACGTCCTTTTATAGGGCAAGATGTTTCAGCATTTGTTTTCACCATACCAAAGGATCAAAGTTTTTTTTTTTTTTTTTTTTTTTTTTTTTTTTTTTTTTTAAACAATGTTCTTATAACATTGGAAAGTGTTTCATAATTTATGTGTGATGCTTCATTTTTCTTTCATTTTCGTACATCAAAAATCATTCGAGCAGCGAACCGGTTGTTAAATTATTTGAATCCCATCACTGCATATAGGTATCTATATAAGCGTCAAGTACGGAATATTTTGTCCGTTTCTCATGGAATGCCTCAATGGCAAAATCGTAGATGTCACTTATTATGCTATGCGTAAATACAAGTCAAGTAAATGTTAAAAAACTATAACAAATATTGTAATAACAAGAAGAATTGCATAAGAGATTCTACCTGTTTTTTTAAAGACCTTATCATTTATCACAATGAGTGAATTTGAAATACTTTTTTCTGCTTTTAAATTATTAGTTATAAAACGAAATTATAGCCATTTCGATGTTTGTTAGAGATGAAACTGCTAATTTAAATTTACTTGCTACCACAGTTTATAAAATATTGAACACTTCACTTGTAATAAGATACTTATTTATTTTAGATAGATGAACACATATATAAGTAAAATTTACTTTTAACATTTTATCTTTTTTAACACTTTCGCGGTTTACACTGTATCCCGTAAAAAATTGAAGCAAGTTTCAATCTTTTTGAGAAACCGCGTGGTATTTTAAAAATAAGTCTATAGACAGGGTTGCACAAAATGATATGAACATATTTGTAAATTTTTAGAAAATCCGTTTTATTTAGTTTCATTATGCGTTTTTCATCTGAAAGAATTTTTTGTTTCATTATGTTGCATGTATAATAATGTATAGATGGTATAAGAAGCAGCGGTTTTTTATTTTATAAATTTTCGTCTATGTTAGATGCTGTTAATCGATTTTTAGTATTACAATTGTTTATTTAGATGTCTCATTTCATTCCAAAAAATAGTATTTTTTAACAATATTTTTAAAGTGTTCAAAAACATTTCACAAACTGTCTTTGATGAATGATTTTTTTCTGTTTGTGCTAAAATATGGTAAGCCTTTTAGATTAGAATAAGAATCTTGTATTAAAAATGTAATTCGGATTTTTTATTTAAAGCAAAATTTGGAACATAATTTCAAAATTTTTTCAATATCTGTATGAAAATAGTAAAAGAAGACGAATCATATTTAAATATATTTACATTTTATATTCTGAAATGAAAAACAAAATTCAGAAAAATAAACTGAAAAATATCCTTCATCTCTGAAAAGTGGGTTCTAATACCAACTATCTTTAATTAACGTGCTAATACCATGATCATAATCATTTTGTTTACATCATATTCAATATAAATTAAGATATATTCCAAACTCTTTTGAATGTTTGAAATATTTCATTATTTTCATTCTAATGAAAATGAATGAATTTATGCACATTGTTTTTACCCATCTCTTTTTTAACAATCGTTAACGGAATCAAATTTAAAATTATGGATGATTTTGAAATTATGACTAATGGACATCAATTTAACCGTTTAATAAACTCTTTATAAGAAAAGATTTCACAAAAAATATTAAAATAAAGGAATGGGACGAATAAGGTATCCTACAGAGATAGACAAAAGAATCAAATTCTTAAAAAATGCTTTTTTTTAGCACTAGGGGGCTCGGCCCCCTACGAGCTACGCTCGCCATCCCCCGTCCAGATTCCCGCAGACTTTAAATGCACGCTAATTTGATCGGCTTTAAAAAGATTTCGAAAGATTGAATTATAATTTAAAAAACAGTGGCGATCTCCCTATAAACGGATTTCTATTCATTTCTCTTTGATTGGGGAATTTTAACGCCAAATCCGCTGCGGTACTTCTTGATTATTCCGTTGACCAATTTCACCAAATTATATAAATCGCCAAACCACTCGCTAAATTATACAAATTGACATAATTTTTATTTTAAATAACGAAAGAACAAATAAAATAATACAACATTAATAAAAATACAAATAAAACGTCGAAATAAAAATAACTTGATGACACAGACACGTGTAACAACATTTCAAAATAAGCTAATATAAAAGGAATTAAGTAAACAGTCTTTGTCTCCTGGTATTTTTTAACAAAGCGAAAAGAAAGTTCTTTTAAATGAGACATTTTAAATTAATCGTTTTTAATCTGACGTAATTTTGACCAAACTATTCCTTCTCTTTTAAATATTCACGTGAAAATACAATTGTTAGAAATAAAATATTATTTGCGCTTTCCTAACAAAAGTATTTGAAAAGATCTTCTCAAAATATCAATAAAGTCTAGCGCAATTTCTAAATTTAAACCGTTTTGCAATATTTTGTGTTCATTTTATGTAATAACTGTCGGGGCTAACGAAAAAGACATTAGCCCCGAATAACTGTAATGTGACGTAAATAAGACGTAATTTCTTCTACTTCTAACGCATGTTAATGAATTTATTATTTTACAATATCCTGTCTCTTTTAAAATGCACGTGTATACATTTTATGACGTAATTTTTAATAAGTTCTTGCTTTTTGTACATAATTATTTAATTCTAATTCCAAATGATTTTTTCTGTTTATAATAGTCACGTGTAAATAAATTTTTAATTTGAAGCAAACATTATTGTTTGCTCTGTTTATAAATTTGGCAACAGTATAAATTAATACCATTTTCTAAAATAATGAAAAAAATATCTCTCAAAATTCTGAAAATTTGAATTTAAAATAGAAATAAAACCTCCAAAAATTAGTCAAATTTAAAAAATCAATGCAATCTGCACACCAGCAAATTCTAACGCATAAAATGATCTAAAAATGATTACATTCCCATGTATAGTTTTTGTTGCTATAAAACTTTTTTAATGGAGCGATTTTGTCCAACTTTAGCATTAAATATCTCTTAAAATAATTCTTCGATTTGAAAACTATCTGCATCAGCGTGTTTATCAAACATTTCTCTATAGTACCACCGATTTTCATATTTTTGTACGCAATATTTTTCTTAATATTAACGAAGAAAGAACTCCGGTCACAAAAAATTCAAAACCGGCGGCGGCGGCGGTGACAGCGGTAGTTACTTTTTTTTAGAACAGAGAGATTATTTTCGTAATAAATGTAGAATGATAATAAAAATCTAATATTCTCTCTCCATTAAAACACTTTATGATACAATATTTAATATATAATAAATTAAATGCTTGTAGACATATATAAAAATTAGGTAAACATTTAAGGTTTTCTTGTTAGAGTTAAATATGAAATGTGATTCATTTCTACTCAGTGAAAAATAAGATACAGCCATATTTTCATCATAATAGTAATTTTTACTTCTTATTACACAAAGCAATAACTTTAAAACAAGGTAATAAATTTAAGATTTAAAATTTCAAAGAAAATACTTTAAAAAAATTATATTGAAAAAAAAAAAATAGAAGAAAAAGGACTTCTACAATGTGCTTAAAATTGAATAAAATATTATTTTGAAGATTCATTTGATACACGCACGCAAACTCCTCCTCCTTTCCTCCTTCTCCTTTAGAAAAAAATATAAGATTAAAGAATAATTAAACGTATACAACTGTAATAAGCATGGAAACAATAGGTACAGTTTTAGCGTAAAATTATAATTCAGAAAAAAAAAAACTGAAATTAAAACTATTTTAATTCTTGTATTAAATGATACTGAAAATGCGAATATCTGTTATTTGTTTTAGATACCAAATTGGTGCAATAACTCAAAAAACTAAGAGATATTTCTATTTATTGGTTTAGTAATATTATATTTCTCTGTGTTGTAATTTTCTATTATATTGAGAAAACTCCCTAATGCATTCCAGTATTTTAACAGCCTGAAACAATATATCTATTTAAGATTAAATTTAATTCACTCTCTATACAAATAATTTGTATTAGTTAATATTTGTAAAATCAATATTATTTTGTTACTCTGTTACTCTTACATGTATAAATTCTGTGTCGCAACTAAAAATGTGTTCCTGGGAATTCTTAGCATCCTAAATGCCGATACTTTCGTTTCAGAAATCCTTTTAACATTCTAAAAAATATCTTATGAAAATGTTTACGAATATACGTGGCATAAAAACATATATATATATATATATATATATATTATAATGCTTTATTAAATCATAAAACTATATTATATTCTGGGGTTTCTAAAGGTAAGGAACGCATTTCAGAACCGTGGGTAAGTTGGAAGATGTTATTGTACATCACCAAAATCACCAAAAATCAACGTTTAAACACACAATATATACATTAGGTAATGTGAATAAAACCAGACGTATACGGTTAGTGAGTTCCAGGACTCACATCATCAGTGTATAAAACCTACGTATAAAAACAGTACCCCTCCACCAACTACATGCATGGCGAAAACCCAAATGTCAGTAAACACAGCACCGAAAGACCACCAAGTTCCAGCAACCAATGAAAACAAAGTGTAAATAAAGCATCATGAGACAACAAACCCACCCGGAAACATGAGATGTAAGGTACACTAGAGAAATCATTAACCAAGGAGTTTTTAAATCAATGAATATGAACAGCTTTATAAATTCCGTTTCACAATTAAAAATGCCCTGCTGAGAATTCTTAACATCTTAAATGCAGAGGAGTAATGCATTTCTTGATAATGTTAGGTGAGTCGGTATTGAAATTATGTCCTTCCCCCCAGCAATGAAAAGCTTTGATTTCGTTGGTTGCTGGAACTTTATGGTATTTCGATGCTGTGTTTACTGACATTTGGGTTTTTCGTCTTGCATGTAGTTGGAGGGGGGGGGGGCGATATATATATATATATATTTTTTTTACATAGATTTTATACACTGATGATGTGAGTCCTGGAACTCATGAAACTTATACTGGTTTTCCTCAAATTACCTAATGTATTTTTTGTGAGTTTAAAAGTTCATTTTGGTGATTTATATTTCCACATAAATTTTTATTTACTGTGCTACTGTACATTTGAGAACGTGGGTTTCAAAACTCCCCTTATCCCGAAAAATTGCAAAAACCTCTGACTACGTTCATTGGTTTCCGTCGTAAACCAAGATTTGACAATGGCAGAAATACAGGATAAAACTAGGATTTTTTATATATTGTTATATCTTTCAGTGTAAGTTTACCAACAGAATAGATTGATAAAGAAAATAAAATTTATTCAATTTTGGATAAGATGAGTTTTGAAATTCATGTCCTCATTTAAGTTAGTGTAATATTATAATTTCGCAGATTAAAAAAAAAAAAAAAAAAAAAAAAAAAAAAAAAAAAAAAAAAAAAAAAAGGACTTTTTTGAAGCATAAAATAAACACACTTCGAAGTTATGTCTCCCTTTAAAACTATTTCTTCAATGCGTTAAGAAACTTTCTTCGTTAATATATAGATTTTTTTTCTATACATTTCTTCGAATATAATTTTTAATCTTAAAAATATATATATATATTAAAATACTGTGAACATAAATAAATAAGAAATGTGTTTAAATTTTGATTAAATATAAACAACTTAACATAAAGTTTACGAATCGTAATACAACAAAAATTCAGTTATAGTTTTAAAGTAAAGGAGATAAATCTTAATTAGAAATATTGACTATATTTTTTTTTCTTTTCTTTTAAAACTCTAATTGTTGATATTTATACAAAAAATGTGCATTTTGTATTCGTAGAGTTACAAGTTTTAAATGTCTATTTTAATTTTTTATACATTGCTTGAAATAGCTAAACAAATAACTAAATAGCTTGAAATTTTATTATTTTCGTAAGAGATTGAAGTACACAATAAGTTTGTGTCTCATTAAACTAAAATATTTGTTTATTTTTATGTAATCTATATCTATATTACGCTAATGTACGTGGCACACAAATCGCGATTATTTGTTATTGTTTAATGGCAACGCCAGAGACACGCATCTCATTGGTTATTGCGTAAAACTCCGTTGGCAGGATTTAGCGCGATCGGGTTTATTTACTTTAACGGTTCGCTCTTACGCTGAAATTATGGAGCTTCAAAATATCATTTGAAATGCTCGTAAAAGATCTTGGCGAATGCTTGAAAGAGATGAAGATGCCAAATTAAGAAGAGAAAATCGAAATAGATTGTATCAAGAACGCGGTCAAACACAGAACATAAGTGATCGCTAAAATAGACTTAATAACCGTAGCATGCACGCCTTGCTTCTGAAGTCCAAAATACTGATTTTAATGTTACTGGACATAACTGTGGGACTTTGAGTGAAACGTGAAATTTCTGCAAAGCACTGTAGTGGAAATGTGAATTAAACAGCATCAAGAAGTTTACAAAATGTTGTCATGACGTTAAAGTAATTTTGTTTCCCCTCCCCCCCTCCCTCTGTACGGACCTGCGATATCAATTGTAGACTCATTTAAGAATGTTATCAGGGCCCCACCAGAAGTAAGATTAAATAAAAACCTGCTCAGTCGCAAACAAAAACGACCAGTTATAAATTCCGTTTTATGTAGGTTATTTAAATTGAACAAAGCATAATAGTATTTTTAGGGAGAGATGGTGAGCTGGAACTTGCTTTTGGCTATTTTACGTAACATTTTAGTTGACTTTTATTTTTATATAAACAATGAATTGTTAAATTGCAGTTACTTCCTTATTTATAATTAATTTTTTTATTTGCATTAAAAATGAGTTTATTTCAAAGTAATCATGACGATTTCCCTTGTAAAAAGTAGTTTTGGGCTATACGTAGCCTTTTAAAGTGGATAAATATAATTAATTAAATAAAAATTTACTTTTTTTTTTAATATTACGCTTGAGATTTTGTTCTGTGTGTTTAATAATCAAAGCTAAAGTTTTCTCATCAAAATGTTTCGATTACAGGAAATCTTAGAAGCTGAACAAAAAATATAAATTTTATCATGCCGTTAATGTTTGCAAAGGATTTTCCCAAAAACAACCTGCTATAGTCATGTTAACTACATGCTTGTCTTTTTTTCAGTGCCATATTTTCCAACCATGTACAAAATATTATTGATATAGAAAATATTTGGTAATTTTTGACGTTATTGTAGAATTTTCCTGGCCATATCCGAGAATGGCAGATGTTCATTCAAATAATTGAAGTCTGCTGTGTTTTCCAAGAAAGGAAATAAAACTTCAACATGTTTGAAAATCATTTGAAAAGCATTTAAACTACTTCTAACAATAAATAGCAATAAATGATGTTTTCTTCATAGTTTTGTTGCAGAACTGTAAATGACAAGTACAAAAATTTCAGTAGGGAACTTATACTGTTATAGCTTAATACGATATAACGTCTTAGATTATTTTGGATTAAAATGTCAATAAAATGCATTTAAATCAATGTTCGCTATCATGTACAATAGTTGTAAAATTTTTATGTTTTTTTTCTTACCACTATTTTTGAAAAAATAAATTTTGACAATTTAATCGTATTTTTTATATTCATAAATGTTGCTAATACTTTATTATCTTTTTTTAATTTCAGACATTCATGATTCAATTAATTTGTATTAAAAAAACATTTTTTAACAAATGAACATAAGTAAAAAAATACGTGGATTCAATTTATACGTATTTTAATATAGATACGTAAAAAAAATGACGGGCGATGTTTTCTTGTCTTATCCGGCGTGCAGTGAAAAATGCATGTGTATATTTATAACTTATACAGTGCGTCCCAAAAGTTTATAGACAGCCATTTTTTTTTTTATTATTATTATTAAGAGCTACCTAACGAGTAAAAAATACAAAATAAATTCTGCAAGTATATAATGGCGAAATAAAAGTAATAAAATACTTTTAAAAAATTAACAGTCATAGATTTAGTATAAAAAAACAAAAACGAAAAACTCTGTCTCAAAAATTTATAGACAACCAGTGATAATAGCTGATTTAAGTAATGATATCCAAAATTTGCATATTCCAAGGTCCTGTACTTGTGACGCAATACGTTACTGATATAAAAACGGATCTGTCTTTCCGTTTCCGACTGATTGCAAAGATGCCTCGCAATCTGCAGTTTCACAGAAAGCAAATTTTGTAAATTAATCGTTTAAAATCTCAGGGATTTAAAATTGTAGACATCGCAAGAAACATTCGACGCAGCAGGTTTGGTATTTATCGAATCCTGTCAAAAAGTGTCAATTTTGAAACAAAATCTCGTTCTGGACGACCAAAGAAAACAACTAAACGGCAAAACAGAGAGATTTTCAGATTCGTTTAAACCCAGAACCTGTCTGTATGGTCAGTTTCTAACGAAGTAAGCGGTCAAGTATCAAATTCCACTATCCATCAACTAATCGACAGCTGCAGGGAAGTACATTTCTTGATTACCGCAAAATGCGTCGTTTGGCAAAATTTACAAAATTTTACAAAGACGTTTGTGTTCGGTGGGCCCGAAACCCCATGAATTGAGGAGATTAATACCAGAAAATGCTTGAAGTACAGTTACTTTCATTTGGAAAGTTGCTAGTTGGTGACAAATGAATATGCAAGAAAGACAATTGCTCCAATCACGTTTCCAACTCTACAATTCCATGGATTAGACAAAACCAAGTAACTGTTATGGCCTGACCAGCCAAAAATTCTTACTTGAACCTAATAGAGTAATTCTGGATAAGATTAGCTAGAGCTGTATATGCTGATTGCTGCCAATTTGCAACGGTTCAAGATCTAAAGCTCCAGATTGAACGAAGTTCGTTTTCTTTAATGCCAGAATATTTCCAAACTCTTGTTTCGAGTATACCTGATCGAGTTTTTTAAGTGATTAGAAAAAACGGCTTAAAAATTTGAAGATTAAAGGGGCGGGAAATTATAAACTTTTGGGACAGTAACATTTAAGTTTATATTTTCTCACAAAGTCTGTGATTGTGTTATAATATTTTTGTATAGTATTATTATTGTCCTGATGTTATTTATAATTATAAATTGCTTTGAAATTGTTACTCCTCTTTAGTAATTGCATTGAAAAAAAGAAAAATCGTTGTCTATAATCTTTTGGAAAGCAACGTATAACTTATCATAAATTTTTAATATGTTTATATCTACCCTATACATATAAAATCCTAATGAAACGAATTTATGAAAAGACTGGTTACGTTTCACGGCTAACTATCCTTAAATATGGGTGTTTTGGCCGAAAAATTAACACCAATTATTCGTATCGATCCACAGATGTCAAAACTGCTAATATAATTTTAAAATTTGAATTAGTTTTCGAAATATTAATTTGTTTCTAATTTTAATTACATTTCTGTCATGACAATCTGTAGTTACAACAAAATTACTTCATTTTTTTGTGAAAAAGGGGACAACAGAAAAAACTATAGGGATTATTAGATTTCTTCTTTTTCGTTGATTTAAAATTGATAATTGAAATTATGTTTTATTGCAATCCATAGTGAAACAATATTGTGAATAGATTGTATTTTTCAGGAAAATTTAAAAATAAAATAAAAAAACAGATTTTTCTGGTCGTGAAAAGTGACATTATTAAAATCCGAATTAAATTTTAAAATAAGAATTAAATAATTACGTGTCAAAAGCCGAAAATTAGGAAAATTACGTCAAAATATTTACACGTAAATATTAAAACAGTACGAAAACTTTAAAATATTAAAATAATTAAAGGAGATAATTACGTCATATCTAAAATTCCTATATATAAAATATCGTCAAAATTAAAGTGCCTAAAATAACTAAATTAGTAATCATGAAAAACTTTTATTGTTGAATATTGGATTCTATTTCAAAAGCTCAAGTAATCATATTCCCGAACAATTTTAAATTAAATAACATATATACCCGTGAATCGTAAAAGAGAAAAAAGTTCAAAAGAAATAAACTATTACTCGAAAAATGCATTTAATAGTGAAAATTACATCATATATTAAAACGATACATTTGGAACGATTTTCATTTCGGAGAATTTTAATGTGACGTCACATGGTATAAAAGTTGTGTGACTAGCAAATTTCTTTATATATTACATTATTTGATACATTATAAATACAGATGAAATGATAATATCGTTCAATTTTCCGTAACCTGGTAATGTGTTTACCGTGGTTTTTCAGTCTGTAAAACCGAAACCGTGGTTGGCGGGCGTAGCTCGCAGGGTGCAGAGTCCCCTAGTATGCTATAAAAACTAAATATAATAATTTCATTAAAATGTAAGTGGGCTTGTTTATAATTTTTGAAGTGGTGGACAAGCGGAACTGAAAATCCTTATTATAACAGATCTAAAATTAATGCTAATATTTGACATCTATAAGATTCTTTATCTTTTATGAATGAAAATTTTATGAAAAACTATACATTCTGTTTTGTTTACCATATTATGAGCAATTTTTTCCTAAAAATAACTCTTTAAAAGAATGAAAAAATATTCAAAACATTTCAACGTTCAAATATCCAGCATTTGAAACATTGCTTCTAATGATTTATATATATATATATATATATATATATATATATATGTTAATGGGTCAAAATTTAACTAGTTTCTTAAAGAAAATTTTATAAGAACACTATACCTTCACAATCCACAAATAAATTATTTTATTGATTATGTTAAACAGTTTCTAGTGATGGAAGACCAACTAATGCAAATTCATAATGGGAAAAATCATAGTTATTCGAAAGGACGGAAAACAATCTTTTACTTTATTTCTTTTTTAAATGATTTACTCCCATACAACAATTAAAATATAAATTATGTTAATGAGATGAAATATTTTATGGACTAAACAGATATTATCAAAACAGAAATTTGATTTGTTAAGCCAAGTATAATTTAAGACGAAATAAATGATCAGTAGAGAGATATTTAGGATTAGAGAATTGCATTTTTCATGAAAAACGTATACAAGTGCTTTATTGACAATATTTCATATTTTTGATAATTCATGTGTTAAATATAATTGAATTATAGTAATTGATTTAATATTATTTCTTCTGTGTCATGTGCATTTTTAAAATAGTAATTAAATTTAATCAGAATATGGTTAAAGTTCCATTGAATCACATTTATGTTTCTTGATAATGACAAGTTACCCAAAATAATAATAAAGGAATAAAAATAAATAAAAAAATAAATAACTATTTATCGTAATTTAAAAAAAATGTCAATAATTTTAAAAGTAAAGCTTAATGAATAATTCAAGACGGGCGAACTTGGAATCCCACATTCGGATTCTAATAAAAGTAAAAGATACGGCTATTTCTTAGTTCTTGCTTATTCTTAATTACCCTTTTACTTTATTTTTCATATTAATTTTTAAAATTTATATGTATATAATTACCGAAATATATAAACAAAAAATTGGTTACAAAATGGTTAAACTTATACCTTATTATAAATCTGCTATAATATATATATAATAAATGCTCGAAATGATGTATTTAACAGCAGACATGATATATTTAACAATTCTAAAAAAAAAAAAAAAAAAAAAAAAAAAAAAACCACCCACGTATTTTTAGTAAATAATTATATCTTTTATGAAAACTTAATCTCAATTCCCTTACACATGTATCTAATAGGCAATTCTTTCAGTAATCAATTTTTTTAACAACTATAAAATAAATGAAAAAGATTTATTGATTATTTTAAATAAAACTGTTGGTGTTATCGAATGAATTTCTATGCGAGAATTTAATTGGAAGCTTTTTGTACCACGAACAATGTAAGTTTATTTTCCATAACAGGATTGATTCAAACATAATATTTTTTAACACAGTTTGTTATAATAATTTTTCTTCTGTAATTAAATGTATGTAATAGTTGAAGGATCTGGAAATATTTGTTGATTTAAAATGAATTAACCTAGGAAAAATGAATGTAAACGTTTATTGATGTAAAGAAAGTTAAAACGTTACATTTAAAATTTTACATGCTAAAACACTTCGATAAACATTAGGTATAAAAACTATACTTAATAAAACTAACAATAAGTTAAATACACAAAGTAATTACAAAACAATTTAAGTGGAAATGGAAAACCTGAAACTCTGTTGCTTATTTTTATATTTTCTGTTAATGAAGAGCATTGGAATTGCTGTTCAGATATCACCAATTTAGATACTCTACTGGTCTCTCTGTGGTCTGCGGTGGGTACTGTATGGTCTATATATTTTTTGATTGGATGTTCTGCATACGTAATTCATAATAAGTATATTTACTTCTTATAATAACATTTATAAAACAGAAATCATATATTCATAAAAAATGCGTTATATTTCCGTTGTTTAATTATTTCATAAAGATTTTAAAAAATAATAATTAATGGCGCCGCTCTGAGTTTTATATCCTTTATCTTGATATTTTCGACTTTTAAAAAGTTTAAACTACTAATAAACAATGGAAAGCAAAGATTTTATTCGTGTATTTTAAATTTAGTTTCAAAGTTTCGGAATCTTACTTATATTTAAATCTTTTTGTAGTATTTTTTTTGTTGAATTATATTTCTTTCGATTATTAATTAGATTTGATGAATCCATTTTTTTTCACTACTATGATTTTAACATTATATATTTTGGTTTCAAATATCAGTTGAATGCATTTATATATTTTTTTCGTAAGTCATGTGATTTAAAGAAATTTCAAAGATAGTGGATGAAATACATGTAAAATAATTTATTGTTTTTTTTTCTGTATGAAAATAAATTATGCATATTTAATTGGTAGAAAACATTACTATAAAAATATTAGAGGAAAATAGAATGGAAATATTTATAAGGAAGTGTGCGACAGAAATATTTTTCTATGTCAGTAGACTAGGGTTTGGGAATTGAGGGAATGTTTTTAAGCATTCTCCCAATTTAAGCAATTTTCAGTTATCAGATTTTGCTAACCTATATAAAGTAGGAATAATAACTTGATCGGAACTACTCATAGAATAAGTTTTCTAAATCATTGACCAATTAAAAAAAATTATATCTAAAAAAAAAAAAAAAAAAAAAAAAAAAAAAAATACTCAGCTAAAAATGAACTGCAGAAATTCTACAAAAAAACCGCAGTTGGTAAACTGCGGTGATTTGGTCAATTCACTACAGATTTTTTGCGGTCAAAACAACTATAAAATTACTACAGTTTATTAACTGCAGTAATTTCGCAGTTGTATTAACCACAAAAATTCTACAGAAAATTTATAGTTACATCATTATTAAAAACTCTGCAGTAATTTCGCAGTTCTATTGACCGCAAAAATCCTGTAGTGGAATCGGCCAAATCACCGCAGTTTTCCAACTGCAGATTTTATGAAGTTATATCGACTTCAAAAATGTTGTAGTTTTTTTACCGAATATCATTTCAAGCCTGGTTTCTATAACATTATATGCTCTGGAGTGAAAAATTTTTTGAAATAGAAAAATCCTAAGTAAAAAATCTAAACATTTCTAAAATGCTTAAGTTCATTGTGTGGCATGTTTACTTTATGAAAGCAATTCCCAGCAAGCACAAAACTGACAGATTGATAAAAGAAAGATACCTTTCGACAAACACCAGAGGTAGTATTTTGATAACAGCCAATCGTAACATAACTGTGTCGATTCTGTCCTTTTGTCTTATATCTTTGGCGATACGCGAACGGGTTATCAATTTGTCGCCAGAAAATCGACACATCGCGATATAATCGATACGTATTCGATACAAATACGCATGAATTCGGATTTTATTGGCACAAAAAAGGGATCAAAATGACACAATATTTCTTATAGATCAGTTTCAACTGACGTCACACCCTAGCAACCAGCTTAGCAACCATTTGAGCGTTTTGTTTACCCTTCAAATTTGGCTACTTTAGCTATTTATATATATATTAATGGACTTCACTATCTAAAATTTTAAAGTTTTATGAATACAATCATAAAATCTATCTGTCCATATGTTGTTCTAGGGGAGAAAAAAAAAAAAACATAATTCATAAAAAAAAAAAAAAAAAAAAAAAAAAAAAAAAAAATTAAAATTTCTTCTCAGCTATTATTAATGCTGAAATTAGTATTATATATAAAAGTTATATATTTTACTTATTGCAGATTTTATTCTTTTTTTTTTTCTCGTATGGCATTCGCCTTTAATTCCATTTATGATTTTAAAAGTATATATATATATGTTATTCCAAAGAAGCCATAATTTTTCTGAGGGAAAAAAAAATCGTTTAACTTTCCTAATTAATCCTGAAGCATAAAGAATATTCTAATTGTTGCTCAACTATTCAATTATCAACTTGTTTTTGACCATAAAGAATATATTTTCTTTTAACTTTCTAACTAATTGTGAAGCATAAAAAGATATTTTAATTTCTACTCAATTCAATGGCTAACTTGCTTTTGACCATAAAATAGATTTATTAATGCTGAAATTAGCATTAAAAAAAAGTTGATATTTTTACTTATTTGAGACCTTTATTCATCTTATGGCATTTGCCTTGAAATCTATATATAAGAAAAAAAAAACTTATTACTTACAAAATTAAATATTATCAGGTGTTAATACAGGATTTTTTCCCCTTGAATAATAAAAAAAAAGTTTTGGGATATAACGTGTTTTGTTTTTGAGATGCATAAACCATTTAAATAAACAAAAAGTATACCAATAAAATTGTGACAATTCAAATTTAGAATAAGGGGGAGGGGGTCTTAAGTGGAGTAACTCATACTTCATAAACTTTTATAGACACTTAACTATAACAAATTGAAAATTTTGTATCAAATAGAGTTAAATTCAAAATTTGCAAACTTACATGCCAACCAAAATTAACTCCATATCCATACACACACCAAATATAAACATTTTTGTTTAATTTTTAAAATATTCACACTAAACTTTACGTATCAAAATTGCAGTGCAGTAAACTAGTATAGTTTAATGCACTGCTATGTTTTGCATGAATTAAATTTTCTAATACTTGAGGCAATCATTGAGACTTCATGCACAATCAAGCATGAAAGTAAAAAAATAAAATAAATAAATCATGCCCCCTCCCCTTTTGTGATAACCTTGAAATGAGTCTTCCTTTTCAAACTGTATCTGGAATTAAGAGTTCTATGTAGCTGTTCCAAGCTATTTCTATACAAGTTTAGGTTGTAACTTTATGTTTACACACGTCTACAAAAAGAGAGTCTGTAGCCTTAAAAAGAAAAGTTTTAGTCATTTTCTTTCTTCCAAAGTAAGGTTTTTTTCTTCTCTTTATGCTCCATCTGAAAATACCTACCGTCCTATGATAGCTGAAATAAAAATACACAGACAATTTAAAGCAATGCTAGTGTTTTCATTGTGCTACTTTATTTCTTAAGCATAATTTCTGCTCACAAGTTATATGTATATATATATTTTTACTTAATGATTAGATACAGTTATATTGCAATATGAATTAAAAACAAGAAAAGCAAGAGTGTGAAGGCTACTTTTAAAATATGACTTCTTTTGGTAATATATTCATCGGAAGTTAACTTTTTTTTACTTTGTACAGTAAGTTTAGAACTTTATATATTTAAAGGATACATTTATAAAAAAAAAATAAATAAAATTTTTCTAAAACATTTTTCATGTTTGACTTTAATATACTAAAATTTTAAGTATCCTGTTCTGACTTTGTCCTCTGCAAATTCAAATCAATTAAAAATAAATAAATAAAGTAAAATAATATTCCAACTATAGCACAAATTCTACTTAACTGTATAAATCGTAATATATTGCATAACATATTAAATTGTATCTAATAAAAATAACTTTTGATAATAAGAATAAAAAATAACAATACAAATACATGGTAATTTCTTTATTAACATCATTCATATTCACATTAGAATTTTCAATTGCAACAATGTTTTCAAATACAATGTTTTTTTCGAGATAACAATTTTCAATTTGATCTGTTGTGTATTGCAGCCTACTTGGCTATCCAGCTTTATACCATGTTGACTGCAGCATCTCCATGCATCTTATTATGTCATACAGATATAGAAGCTAGAAAATATAAGAAAAATACAACTTATTAAACTACATTAATATTACCAATACAAGTTACAGTTTTGATACAGGGTTTTAAAAAGATTTTATTTCAGAAACTGATTGCTTTTCATTTCATTGTAAAAAGTGCTCATGCATGCATTTACAATGAATGATGATAGCATATTTAACCCATTCTAGGCAGGGTTGCAAAAAACCCACCTGGCACCTATCCAAAAAACCAGGTGGGTTTCTTTTTGGGTAAAACCCACTCTAAAAACCCAATAAAACTTACATCAAAGCAGGTTTTATTTGTTTTTTTAAAATCCATATTATTATTTAATATTCAGTAACTTTTATAGTAGTTTTTTAACCTTTGTGTTTAAAGAGTTGCACTATCCTATTAAAACATTTTGGATGTACTACCAAATCCAAATGTGACAAAGTCAAAATGAAATAAATCATTAAGTCTTTTAAAAGCCTATTAATATTATGAAAAAAAAAAAGCCAAAATCAATATACACAGCTGATCATAAAAAAAGGACTTAAAAAAAAAAACCCAAACAAATCTGTTTTTTTTTTTTTTTTTTTTTTTTAGTATCATTTCTTATTACATACAGATGCATGTTTGTTGATAAAAATAAACATTGTTCAATATTATATAAGTATTATAACTTTATTTCAAAATGCAGTCGGACCTCTATTTAACAAAGTCGCTAAATCCCGAAAAAAAGTTCGTTATGTGGAAAATTCGTTAAATATAGATGAACCTTTTTAAATACTTTAAACTATGCAAAACAGATTTTTAATTCATAAACACTAAACACTATTAAAAAACTTAACTAATCACACTTTTTTTTTTGTAAATCATATTTATTTTTTTTATTATTATTCATTTTACCCGTCAAAAAGAAATCTGTAAGGACAACAAGAATTTTTAAAAATATTGTCCGGAAATACACCGTATTTTCAGTTTTAAGAAAATATTTACATTAAAATTAATGAATTTTAATGACATTATCGTATTTATTATAACAAGTAATTTTAAGCATTGTATTACTACATGCGTCCTTAAATTTAATTACTGACACATTTACTACAGAACAGCCCTTTTAAGTGTGAAAGGGGGATATTGAAAGTTTGCATTTCCTGGATGAAATGCAAAGAATGACAGGGATTTTACTGCTCTCGTTGAGTTAGGTACCTGGTAAAACTAATTCAATGTTATTAAGCATTATAAAATGTGTAAAAGAAAGAATAAGTTTGAAGTGTCCGGAAATATTTTGAGAAATAGGGAGAAAATTATATTAGAAGAAAAAGTTCGTTAAATAGAGAATACACTTCGCTGTTTGGAGGTTATTTTACGAAGAAATTCACAAAATGTTGTTGGTTCCGAGGAAAAGTTCGCAAAATAGAGGTCCGACTGTATTCAAACTATATAATTACAATCATTTATGTAGATAATTGAAATCATTTATAATTTAAATATTTTTAGTAACATCTATGTTCAAAGAATAAACTGTTTATACAGTGAACCATAGATATCTTGAAAATATTATCAAGCATTATTTGATTAATAAATAATAAAAGATTAGTTTCAAAAATGTGTTCTTAGTGGGGAATACAGATAAAAAGTAATCTATTAAAGTAACTCATATATGTGATACTGGTTATTATATAATATTATATGATGTCAGAAGTAAAAGCTTTTTTACAGACTTTTACACTGTTTATTTGTGTTATTTCAATTCAAATTACTTGTACATTAGTTAGTCAATAAAAATATAATAAGATTTCTTAATTTAATACATATACTTAAAAAAAATAAGGGTCTGCCCTCACTTCTTAAAAAAACAAACAAAAAACAAACAATAAAACCCAGTCGGGTTGGTCTTTTTTTTTAAATAAAAAACCCGGGTTTTTTGCAACCCTGATTCTAGGGCAAAGTAATTCTGCTAATTAAAAGTTGAAATGAGATGATCTCTTAGAAATGGTAATGCTAGGAAAAAAAGAATACCCAAGAAATTTAGGGGGAAAACTGCTTTTATAATAAAAAAATTGCCATTGGAAAGAGAAATTTTTTTTACAAAATAGAATACTCAAGAACTTTTCCAAATTCAAAACTCGAAATTTCATTTAAAAAAAAACTATTTAAAATTTTATAACAGATACATTCTGATACTTTTCTTGATATTTTGTTTTATGTTCAATGCCTTACATGGAAAACATTAGAGAAAAAAAAAAGGGTGGGTACAAAGAAGTGAACATTTCAGGGTGAAGATTGAGATATGAAATTCACTAGTTATACTGACTGTCAAATCAAAATAAATATTTCAGAAAAAATTCCAAGCAATGTAACAATGTGCTAAATTTTTTAAAAAGTGAATTGGGGTGTGATAACAGTAGGAAGTAAAAATCTAGATGAAATTTCTGAAGAAAATTACACCTGGAGTAGGATTTGCGAAAACAAATCATTTTGCTCACTTTTAAGGGGACAAAGCTTTCAATTATTTTTCTAAATCACAATAAAATTTATTGAATTCCATAACATTTTTGGTTGATTACAAACGACTTTTCCAGGTACTGCAGTACTTTCTCGTAAAATATTATGTCATTTGATATTTTGTAACACAGTATTTGTTGCATAGAATCTATACATATGATTTATGAACTTGACATCTTCAAATTCAAACAATAATTCAGATTAATAATTTTTACATTTTAATTAATATACAGTTAAGAATTTATTCATTGTGTAATGTGCCCAAAGGCTATTTTCAAAGTACTTTATATGCCCAGTGGTACTTGGTGCTCTTTTTGACACATCCTTTCTTGCAAAATATGTTAATTAGGCATAAGGTAAAAAAATTATGAATTTCTTGAATTGGCCGAGGAAAAATATTGAAATTTGTTGATGAATCAAGGGGAAGGTGAGATGTGCAAAATTTGAAAGTTGTTCAGGAAAATATCTCAAAATTTTACTGATTAAATTACTCTAAACAGCTACAACTGTAACCAGCAAAAAACGAAAAAAAATTCTAGCTGCCAGAACACCCCCCCCCCCCCCAAAAAAAAAAAAAAAAAAAAAAAAAAAAAAAAAAAAACATACACTTCATTGTAAGTTCCCATGTTTTAAACTTAATCTTTAAAGACATGGGTGGTGCATCCTATGCAGCTTCAGTTTTTTTATTCCTAAATAACAACTTTTAATAATACTCTTATTTAATGCAATGTGCACAGAAAATTATAAATATCAAATTATTATACATAATAAAACACTGACTTAACCATAATCAATATTATACAAAACCATAATTAATATTAAATGCATGGTTTTGTAGTAACATAAAGACACAGGTGACATACTCCATGCACCAATGCCTTTTAAAGCTTAAATATCTGAAGAATAGTGCCTGATGTCCAGGGTTGCGGAGTCTGAGTAAAACCCATTTTTACACAAGAGTCGGAGTGGCTAAAAAAAACAAGCAGACTCCGACTCCAGATTTTTTTTTAGACATTTTAAAATGAAATGAATCAAATTATATGTAGCTTTAAAACTATAAAATGAATTATTATTGTTATTTATGGACTATACCAGGCTACTCAAGTTGAAGATGACCAATTTATTGCAGTGTACAAAGTAGATACAGAATAACTACAGCATACTAACCATGTACAGATTACACAAAAACTGTTTTAATTCATAACTGTAGTAGATATTTTAAATTTAGTAGGGGAGACCGGGGAGTTTTCCAACTTTTTACAATTTTATTTTTTTATATTTTGATATCATTGTATTCCCAGACCTTTCTGTACAAAGTGGCATAATTATTATTCAAAAAACTAAATATACTTTTTCACAAAAATTGGTTAAGTCTTCCAGCTTCCTAAAAATGGTCAGGGGGAGGGCAAGTTTTCCAACTATACTTTAAATGCTAATAAATCTTGCTTGTTAATAAGTATTTTTTATTAAGAACTAAAAGCACAGTAACATAAAAATCAGTTTTAATCCATTACACATTTCAAGACGAAGGTCCAAACAGCTCCCTGGCTGGGATTGGATTTTGCTTTTCCCGCCCCTTTTATCAGATTCCGTTTTTTTAGATGAATCTTTTTTTTTTTCCATTTTCAGTTGATGTTTAACAGGAGAATCAGTCAGTATAATACTTTCTATTTCTCTTTCCATGCTGTGTTTGCCTTTTTAGTGCACCTTCGCAAAAGTCCTAACTTCTTCTGGTGTAGGCAAAGTTTGTTTGGATGTAGATGGAATGCCTTTTTCATAAGCAATAGGGAAAGTTTGAGTAGAATTCAAGGGACGGCTTCTTTGGAAGTGCTAGCCTGCATTGGTGTAGAAGGATTTGATGCTTTCGGAGTTTGGGGGGTGGGGGGGTGGAGAGAGAGGACAATCGATTATTGAGGAAAGTCTTTTCAGGATTGTTGGTGCTTTCAAGATTTGGTGCGGCAGGAGGTGGCCTGTCAGAAAACTAAGATGGCATAAAAGCAGAGTCTGCAAATATTTCAGGATTCAGTGGGGAAATTCTCGAACTTTTGAAACCCGCCATAATATTGACTGTGAATTAATGCCAGTGGAGCAGCTCTAAGCACGGTTAATTTGCTTTTTGAGGGATCCATACATGCTGCGATCTCAGTGTTGTAGCTTATGACTATAAAGGCATAATTAACATAAAATGGATTCATTAAATAAATGCATTTTTGAAAAAATTGATATTTTATTATATTTTTTAATTTATCTTGTTTTTTACATGGATAGTTTTACTGAAATGACTAAATGATCAAACGGGTTCATAAATATATATAGTTATTTGGCCAATTTTACTACACAATAAATACATTTTTGATATAATAAGACTAGCTGATTTAAGAGGAGGAACGTTTTCCAACGAGAAACATATTGGAAAACATGCCCCATATGTTGCTGGAAAACCTGCCCCGTCGCCATATTTGAACTTTTACGCTACCTGGACGAATAGCGGTGCAAGTTATTTGCGAAACAAATGTATAGCTACCTGAAGAAAGAAACGCTTTTTTAGTACATGCAATGTCAAAATATGTAAGTTTAACCCTAGTACATTTATTTTACATTTTAATAAAGACTTGAAATTTTACTCGCTGTTGAAAAAATGAAAAAACAGCTTTCCTGACGAATTGACAGCAGCTACTAAACTATAACTTTTGGAGATGATGTGTAAGATGCTGCCACCTCAACCAGTTCACCAGCTATCATCACCTAGTGGCTCATTTAAAAACTAAAGCAAGTTGGAAAACTTGTCCACATTGAAAATGTGCCCCGGTCTCCCCTATATAAGTAATTCCCCTCATATTTTTGGTGTTTGCTGATAGAACCCGAGGACAAAGGTCTGAAAGGACCCAAGGCCCGGAAAATGAAGGTAATTTTTCAAACAGCCCATGTAAGAAGAATTAAGACAATGTACATTAATGGGCTGGATCAGACTGATAAAAAAATTGATCAAGCTGACAAACCCAATGTAACAAATTTGAAAGAATCAAACTACGTCTATAAAATAGGAACAATTTACAATGGGCATCATTGGGATGAGAATAAATACAAAGGTACGGCCAAACATTTTAGAGGACAGGCCTTAAGATTTCAGCTCATGCATATATCTCTAACCAAAAATGCGAAAATTATAAATTTGTACTATTTTTGGAGGCAAAAGGGCTAAGAACCTGGTATAGCATTGTAATAGAAGCGATCTCCCCCCCCCCTCAAATATTTCTGGTCTGTATGACCAAAACTCAAAATTCTAAAATACCCTTCCTTTATTTATTTATTTTTGTTCACAAGAGTCAAAATAAGATGAAATTGTAATTTTTTTTTTCCTGAATCGGCGGTAACCAAAATAACGATAAAATAGTGAAATTTGTCTTTCATGTTTTGAATTTTAGATTTTTTAGGTCTGCAGCTGAAATAAAGCCAAAATAGTAAAATAAATTTTAAAAAATGTAACTTTTTTATTTTTTCATTAGAATCCACAGAATCTGAATTATTTCCAAAATAATAAACATTTTATCTTTATTTTTCCACCTTCCATAGAAATTTTTTGAGTCTGAGGACACAGCAAAATAATAACTAAATTGTAACATTTTTGCTTTTTCTTCGCAGTCTGCCGATCCAAAATACCGTATTTACTCATGTATAATGCGCACTTTTCCCCCAAAAATGTAAGGCAAAAACACTAGGTGTGCATTATACACAAGATAATTTTTTACTGCTGGATGTAATCACACGATATGCATATGAATCAAGAAATGTATTAAAGAAGAAATGAAAACTGGAAAAATTTTACTTAATAGAAGTATTGCTGTATATTTATTTCACTCCTTGAACTTTTTTATACAACAGCGCTACTAACGTTATTTAAACATTAATTAGCAGTTCTCATTGTCGCTACTGTTGCTGTCCAAGTCAGCACTGGCACAGTCGATTTATCCTCGTAAATCATATCGTCTTCAGTTCCATCCATCTGATTGGAAATTCCAGTCATTTTGAAGCTTTTTACTATCATCTCGGCTGAGATGAAATTCCAAGCTTCACATAACCACTCACATACAGCTGGGAGTGACGCACACTTCATTCTGCCATTTGGAGAGAAGTTGTGATCTGTTGTTGTCATCCACCGATTGTAAGCATGCCGAAATGAAACCTCAAATGATCGGCTGAGGACAACATTTTGTTAAAATAAAATTGTACTTTTCCTTATCTCCCATACACGGAGCTGTGCCGATGTATTTTTCTCACCTTGTTTACTTTTCGCAGTTACCGGCGAAACGTCGTACTGTAATTTTGTTGTTAAAATGTAACTTAATAAATTCTTTCTTTTTTCACATTATAAAATTTTATTACACATTTAAGGGCTGCAGCACTTTCATCATCCCTCCTGGTATCACAATCAAATCACTTGAGCGGCAAATTTTCGCTTTTACTCCAGACATCGTGTGTCCACCACAGAAGCTGTCCAGTACCAGCATCGACAGCTGACGTAAAGCACATAGCCGACCAATCTTTCATGAGTTCATCCGTCATCCACCTGTTTTCCTGTCCTCTTACAATTATGCTAACTCGAAAAGATTCTTTAGGGATAGTTTTATGTTTAAAAATCACCGTAAGTGATCATACGGTGTATACTTGCAGCCGTCAGCCGTAATGGCTAGAAGTCTGCACGGGCTGAAATTTCCAGGCCCGGGCCCGGCCCGACTCATCGAAAAAAATTAAAAGTTCGGCTCGAGCCCGGCCCAACAAAAAAGTTAAAAGTTCGACCCGGGTCCGGAAAAAAGTTAAAATCTCGGCCCGAATGAATTTTTACAAAAAATTGCTTTTTACGTCAATTTGGTTAAAAATTTGTCTCGTACGAAGAAGCTCTGACCAAATATATTTATCTTAACTCTTTTTTCTCATGTTTATAATCTTCATTTTTATAGAAGTGCCGCAGGCTGCGATATTTATTTTTTTTAACGAATCTCTATTTCTTGTACGTAAATGTTTCAGTTATCATTAATATTGTTAATCCATATTCCATGCATTAACATACATGTATTCCATGTATGCTAAAAATCTGAAAAATGCTATACAGTAAAATCTTCTAAGACGGAATTGCATAGATAAGGAAAAAAAAAATGCATTATAGACAAGTTCCCTTCTTTAGCAAGTGTATAGCTATCAGGGGTAGTATGATAATTCAGGACATACTTTTATCGATATTTCAAGACAATTTCAGGACACATTTTCCCGACATACTACTTTTTTCCACAATCGTTCGTCGAAATTTGCGATTTTTCCCCGAAATTCCATTTTTTTTTTTTTTTTTACGATCATTTGATGCGAAAAAAATGTTCGACGATTCATGTTTTTTTCTTGTATAGTTTGCTGAAATTTATGATTTTTTTTTTCCTGCATTCGTTTTCTGAAATTCAAGATTTATTTCCCCGGATCATTTGACGAAATTCGCAATCTTTTGCCAAAATTCGGGATTTTTCCCCCACGATCGTTTGCGGAAATACGAGATTTTATCCCACGATTGTTTGCCAAAATTAGATTTTTTTTCAGCGATCGTTTGAAGAAATTCACATTTTTTTCTTCGATCATTTGCCGAATTTGGGTACTATTTCCTCAATCATCTGCCGAAAATCACAATTTATTTCCGAAATCATTTGCCGAAACTAGATTTTTTCTGCAATCGTTTGCCGAAATTCATGTTTCTTTCCCGACTTTGTTTGCCGAAATTCGAGATTTTTTTCTGTCATCGCTTGCCAAAATTAGTGTTCCTTTTTTCCAATCGTTTGTCGAAATTAGTGTCATTTTTCTCCGATCGCTTGCCGAAATTCGTGATTTTTTTCAGCGAACGTTTGCTGGACGGTTTGACGAAATTCTCAGTCGGTTTGTTCTGCAGTGCACATCAACGTCAATTTTTGGTTTTCATGATTCTGTGGAAACCGCTAATCGATTTTATAAAAAAGCGAAAAAAGTGGAAATTCGTCAAAAAATGGAAAAGTGGCATCTCTGCGAGTTTCAGCGAATGATCGACTACATTTCCCATTTCTTTAGAGATAAATTGAAGACTATTGCATTTTTTTCGATGACCAATTAATGAAATTCGCAATTTTCTTTCCTGTCCGATTGACAAATTCCCGATTTTTTTTTCTGCAACTACTTTATGAAATTTGTGAGTTTTTCATCATCAGATGACAAAATATTGCATTATTTTCTGGTTCTCTTATGAGCATATTAATTCCGAAATACAGATTTTGTGGATTTTTTCAAAAAGAATGATTTGTGGAATTGCACACACAAAAAAAATGTGTGTATATATATATATATTCGCGGAAATATAATGACTGTTAGTGTTATAGTACAAAACTTGCAAAATTTCAGGAATTTTAGGACATGTTACTATATTTCAGGACGTTTTTTCAGTTTTCAGGACAAGTACTACCCCTGCTACTATTCTTTAAAAAGAATAAATTTTAATATTTAAGTGCAGAATAATGGCAATTTAAAAAAGTATGCATTTTTTGCAAGAATTTTTGGACCAGGCCTAATTTAACTGATCTTTCAATGGATCTGGCTAAGCTGAGACAATGATTTTCATACGGGCTGGGTCAAAACTAGGACTGAAAATTTTGGGCCGTGAAGACTAGGAATGAAACCAGTCCCGGCTCTGTACAGAAAAAATAAGTTAGGCCCGTCCCGTCCCGAGCTATATATTTGCATCATTTTACACGCAACTGGTGAGTGAATTTTCTGACAGGGCGAGTGAATTTTTAGGTAGTCTTTGAAACCTGCAAACTATAGAGATATGCCAAAAACTTTTTCTTAGTAGTTAGCTATATTTTTCAACTTTCCTAATTACTGTGATGTAAACATGGTACTAAGTTATATTTTATATGAAACTTTCCATCTCTTGTTTATATTTCTTAATTTTACAGGAAAAATATATGAAGATGCATTATAGTAATAGTAAGCAACTATTTTTGAGTTGCGTAAATTTTGTCATAAAAATTTTCAACTGTACGGTGCATTTTACTGGCTGGTGAAATAAATTCTTGGCTGGTAAGATTTTCTAGAAATTCCCCACCCCTACCATTGAGTAACCTATAGTGTGAAAAAGTAAAAGTTTTAAAAGATTTCTTAAACTGGATTTTAGTTAATTTCGTGTTTGAATCATGTTGGATACTGACAAACACTTTGTTTACATGAATGCTTGTGACACTTTCAGTGTTGTTTTATTTATAATTTTTTACATGCATTTATGAGGAAGAAAAAATAAGAATTCTTAAAGTACAAATTTTGATATTATCTCCAATTTCAACATATTTGATAAAACGTTTGAAAAAATTTAAGACTTTTGGTTTATTAATTACACAGTAAGAGTTGACACCATTAAGGAATTGAAATACCTTTATAATAACTGTCTGTTTTTTTCTTTTTCATAAAAAATCTTCATATTTGTTTGTATAAAGTTTGTAAAAATGAAACACCAATCGCATTCCGCTTTTTTTTACAGTGGTGTAGTCGTAAAAAAAACAGAGGGTATACGTTCTAACCAGAGGGTATACGTTCAAGGCAGAGGGTATACCCTAGTATATATATACAATAGCTTTTTTGAGAAACAGAGGGTATACGGTGTTCCTTAAAAAAATCCAGAGGGTATACGGCGTATACCCTCCACTACATCCCTGATTTTTTATGGGTGTTATATACTGGTATTTAAATATAATATTAAGATATTTATTACAGATAAAATTAATTTACTTACTTGATTTATTGCAGTAAATTTTAATTATATATTTTTTAATAACATGCAGGAAATGCTACCCACCATGCTTTTTACTGTATACTTACATTTTTACATGCAGATCCAGCCTTAAAGGAAGCAAAATCAGGCAGCCCAACCAATGGCACTAAAAAATAAAGGACTGAATGAAATATATGCAAAATAAAATAGTAAAGAGGTTTTTTTTTTTTTTTTTTTTTTTTTTTTTTTTTTTTTTAAGAATATAGCATTTGTAGAAGTGCAGAAAAGAATCTTGCGCACGGTGCCATGTTCTAGTACAGCCGCGTGCCTCTTATTTTCCCAAATTATTTTTTGCAATTCCTGCGTGTTTTGCTGAACTATTTTTAAGGCAACAACTAAAAAATACCACCTCGTTCCTATTGTTGAAAAAAAAAATTTAATCCAGATCACACCTTTGGTTGGGGGGGGGGGGGGGGGTAGTGACTGTGGGGTATACTAAAAAAGGGGATGAAAAATATGCAAAGCAAAATACTTAATAAAACTTTTTTATAAGAATACAGTCAAGGATCTATAATCCGTACACCCATAATCCGCAATTTTCTATAATTCGCATTTCTTAATGAATGTAAACAATTAAACAAATTTAAAAATTTTTGATCCAAAAATGATTTTTTAAAAGAAATATCTGAAAATTTTAAATATAAAAGTGAATATAATCAATTTTTTAATGTAGGAATTTGAAAAATGCATTTTTTGAGATAGCATATTAAATTAATTATTATATTTCACATTTTTCTTTTCATGTTACACTGAATATTGGAGTAAAATAGTGTCCAGAAAAATTAATTATTATATTTCATATTTTTTCTTTTCATGTTATACTGAATATGGAATTAAAATAGTGTCCAGAAATAAGAAAATGAGATACAATCCATAATCCGCAATATTCCATAATCTGCACAACCTTTGGTCCCAACTTGTGCAGATTAAAGAACTTTGCCTGTATATCATTTATAAGGCTATCGAAAAAATATCACACAAGTGCCATTGCTAGTAAAGCCGCCTCTCTTTATCCTCAAAAATTAAAATTATTACTTCCCCCCCCCCCCCACACACACACAAGAGATATTTTACTGAAGGAAATCCTGATTTTTGGATTTTTAAGAATTTACACTAGTCACGCAAACTTACAAGCTAACGTTAAACCTATGGGAAGCAATCTTCTCAAATGTTTTCATTTTAATATTTTTAAATTATCCCCCCCCCCCCTTAGCATAATTGAGATTGATCTCTAATGTTGTTATTTTTTACTTTTGAAACTAGTATACTAAAAAAACTGACCGAAAAAAAAAAAAAATACAAACTCACAATAAAAGTTATAGACATCAGTTACCTATTGCGCCCCACCCCCACCCCCAAAAAAATAATTAAAAATGGGATTAAAAAATCTGTAAACAACCCTCCCATAGTACAGTAGACTCCCTCAAATCCACAACCCTAAAATCTGCACGCCGTCGCAGATGTAAACAATGAAACTTTCAGTTCAGATGCAGAGGCAGAATTACAGATTTTTTTTTGTTTTATATCATTCCGTTTCTAGTTTAATATGTAATTAATTCTCTATAATGACTAAACTCTTTTTTAATGAAGGAAGTACAATTTATTCCTTCAAAAAAAAAAAAAAATAATAAATAAATAAATAAATAAAATTAAATAAAATAAAAATAAATAAATAAATAAAGGTTTTGCTGGTATATTTGGTAATCACAATCTTTTTATATATTGAGATTTTTTGGTTATTAAGACTGGCTAAACCTGAAATAAAACTTCCTTACTTTATGATTTTGATGTGAATTAATAGGGTACCATAATGAGGCAAGTTTCATTCAATAATTCAAGGAAAATGTACTTTATCTTTGTTATGCAGATTTAATTATACATTATTAATTATTTACTTGACTTTTGCTTTTAATAATTTAATAATTTTAAAAATTATCTTACTTTTTATCATTTTAGTTTATTACTTTACTTAATTATTTTAATATATTAATGTTTGCAAGGATTCTTTATAATTTTCATTGCATTATTACATTCAAATTATCTACTCCAGGGACCGCGCTAAGAAATTAAGACTATTCGCCAACACATTAGCCAAATATGAAAATAATTAGCCAAATTTATCTATTATTACAGCCAAAAGTATATTAAAAGTATATTCGATCTTTTGACGAAATTTTTCGGTCTTTTCACGAAGTTTGCAGGGTTTTTTAATCTTTTGACGAAACTTGAGTTTTTTTCGCGATCTTTTGACAAAATTTGTGTGTTTATTCACAATCTTTTGATGAAATTTGCAATTTTTTGTGATCGTTTGACGAAACTTGTGGGTTTATCGCGATCTTATGACAAAAATTTGCGTTTTTCTGCGATTCTTCGACGAAATTTGTGCTTTTCCCGTGATCCTTTGACGAAATTCAAAATTTTTCTGCAAACGATTGACAAAATTTTTTTCAGCAACCATTTGTCGAAAGTTACGCTATTTTTTATGTCCGAATTTTCAGATTGACTTCAAACTATTTTTTAATTTTCGGATATTAATTCCTCAAATTTTCGGAAAAATCGGAACAGAATCACCTCTAATTGGCCGGCTGAGAAGAAGAGGAGGAATATAGACTGGAAATATGGCTGTACGTGAACTCACGCTAAAAACGGAAATTCATTTATGTTCCAAAACATGATTACATAACAAAAGAGATCCCAAAAAATCATTCGCCAGCTTTTTCGCCATATTAATTTTTTCCTCGCCAATTTCACGATGTATTCGCATTTAGCGAGTTGGCGAATGGTTAGCGTGGCCCCTGCATTCGGTTCAGAAAATTTAAAAATTTCTTCAGTCAGAAAAGTAAAGACACAAAAAAATTAAATTCTGACAAATAGTCGCCGAAAAAATCAAATTTCGTCAAAAGATCGTGGAAAAAAATGAGAATTTCAGCAAAGGGCTGCAGAAAAAACGTGAATTTCCTCAAAAGATCATGAAAAAAAAAATCTTGCGAAAGGGGTCGTGAAAAATTGCGAATTTTGTCAAAGGGACCGGAAAGAAATGCAAATTTCATCAAAGTGTCGTAAAAGAAATGCGAATTTGATTGAAGGATCGCAAAAGAAATGTGAATTTCATCAAATGATAGCGAAATAAACCTGAATTTCGTTAAAGGATCGGGGGGAAAAAAAGTAAATTTTGTCAAAGGGCAGCAGAAAAAACACTAATTTCGTCAAAGTATAACGGGAAAAAAACGCGAATTTCGTCAAAGCACCATGGAAGAAATGCAAATTCCGTCAAAGGGTCATGGAAAAAATATGGTGGCCTCTTTAGATATTGTTGACTCTAGAAAAAAAAGGGCCGCAGGGAGAGAATTTTTCAGAAAGGGAGCTATATTATAAAAAATGATACATTTTTCAAAAAGGGAACACTATTCTAAAAAATAGGGGCTCAGTTAGAAAAAAAAAGCTTAAAATACACAAGTTAGAGCCCAGAGGGTTAAATATTTAAGACTTTTTCAAAATTTTATGATTTGTCATTTGATGTGAGGTGTTCAGCTATAAGTATGCAAAATTTCAAGTCTCCAACATATATGGTTTCTGAGAACGGGCTCGGTGACGCAGGGGTGCAGAATATGTCCGATCCGGCGATCTAAGATCGGGGAAAATTTTAATCACCTGGGGAAATATTGCAGAAATATATACAATTGATTTCGATTTTAACAACGAATTCCATAATTCCCTGAGATAGAAAAAATTCACTGCAAGTAAAGAGATTCGTATGGCGACGTTTACAAAATCGATTTCAGAAAAATATGTACCGTATATCAGGGGTGATTCTGTTCCGAATTTTCCGAAAATTTAAAGCATTCGGTTCCGAATATTAAAAAAAAAAATCGTTCATAAATCTGAAAATTCGGATATAAAAATACCGCGAATTTTGTCCAAGAATTACGGAAAAAAGCGAATTTCGTAAAAAAAGATCGCAAAAAACCGCAAATTTCGTAAAAAGATCGCAAAAGAACCTCAAGTTTCGTCAAAAGATCGCAAAAGAACCTCAAGTTTCGTCAAAAGATTGCAAAAGAACCTCAAGTTTCGTCAAAAGATTGTGAAAGAACCTCAAGTTTCGTCAAAAGATTGTGAAAGAACTGCAAATTTCGTCAAAAGATTGTGAAAGAACTGCAAATTTCGTCAAAAGAACAGCAAATTTCGTCAAAAGACACGAAATGAACACAAATTTCGTCAAAAGATCCCGTGAACAACTGCAAATTGCATCAAAATATCACAAAACCGCAAATTTCGTCGAAATATCGAATAACACTAATTTCGTCAAAAGATTGCGAGATGAATGCAAATTTCGAAGATAGAAAAACAACCGCGAATTTCGTCAAAAGATCACGAAATAACCGCGAGTTTTGTCAAAAGATCGCGAAATAACAGTGAATTTCGTCAAAGCCGCGATATAACCGAGAATGTCGTCAAAGCCGCGATACAACCGAGAATGTCGTCAAAGCCGCGATATAACCGAGAATGTCGTCAAAGCCGCGATATAACCGAGAATGTCGTCAAAGCCGCGATATAACCGAGAATGTCGTCAAAGGAACGAGAAACACCCTGCAAATTTCGTCAAAAAATTGCAAAAACCCCACAAATTTATTCAAAACATCAAGAAAGAATCGCGAATTTCGTCAAAAGGAAGGCGAAATAACAATGAATTTCGCCAAAAGATCGCTAAAAAAAGCAAATTTCATCAAAAGATCGCAAAAACGTGAATTTCGTCAAAGGGCCGCGAAAAAAACATAGTGCTGGGAGTTAATTCCACGCCTTCCCCCACTCTGCTGTAACCTTTCAGAAAATTTGCTGTGAATTTCAGATTTTTTTTTTTTTTTCACTTAGAATCACCCCTGCCATACATATATATAAGTTGAGAAACATTGGAAAAATAAATTTTCTATAACTACATTAATACAGCATTTACCTATAACATACCGTAAAATTTTGGGGAAATTTTCATGTGGATTGGGGAAATGTTGGGAGTAGAAACATTTTTTGCACCCCTGCTGTGACGAACAGACAGACAGAGGAGCGAGACGAATAGGGTTTCATCAGATGAACGAAACCCTAAAAAAGGGCACATTTGTACCTTGTTCACAAAAAATATTTCGAACTGGTTTGTTTAGAGACCCCTAGAATTTGCAATATTTTCTTGGGATCAATTGAATCGCCACAGGGTGCATAGGAAGTGTTGAAAAGGTCAGCCGGGTGCATCAGAACGGTTTTAAAGAGCCGCCAAATGCAAAACAGAAATAAGGTCTGCCAAGCGCTGTGCCCTGCTAAAGCGGCTTAAAGACAACACTACTTTAGAAAACAGTACACACGCAAAAATCTATGATTATTATTATAGGTATAATCAAGGGTGTAAAATTTTTTTGAAAATCTAGGAGCCAGTTACTATCGATAACAAATTTGTAAAATGAAATTACAGTATAAGTTAATAATAGTACATACAAGTTACTCTTTTTAATTTAGTATATATGACACATAACATAAATTTTTCTTGTATAAAAAAGTAATGTTACATAAAATTATAAATATTGATATAAAAAAATTGGAAGTGCTGATGTAAAATACAAATAATAATCATTAAAAACTTCTTTAAACACCTCAAAAGTACAAATATGTAATTCACTTCAAGGGCTATAATATATGCCACAAGTCAATACTGTTAACTTATTGTTTGTCCTATTTTGCTTTTAAATTTTTATGATGTTTATGACCGCTCATGTGTCTTGTTGTTTTTAATGTAAAGTACCAGCGTTCAACTGCTTTTGTAGGATCAAATGCTCAGAGTTTTCCCCAGGTTTAAAAAAGGGCATGGTTCTTCTTGTAGGAAAAGGGCACTTTTGGATTCCGAAGGGTATGTTTTGGATTCTTAAAGCTACTTTTTAAAAAAAATTTAAAGGCATTCTTTTGATTTTTAAAACTACTTTTAATATTTAATAGACAGGACACTATTTTAAAGACTGCAATGAGTCAATTTTTACTATGCAAGTAAATTTTTTAATAAACAAAGGAGTAAAGGCACTTTTTTCAGCTGGGGGCAACAAGGGTGCTAATGTTTTTCATCAGGGGCATGAGGGGTGCTATTTTGTAAACGTAAGGGCAGGCAGGGTGCAGCACCCTCCTGAAACTGTCTAGGGGAATCTCTGAAATGCTTCTACAGAAGGTCCATTTAAATTTATTAATAATAAATCATTTAAATTTTGTGATGTCAAAGTAGAGCAAAACTTGTTCTTGATCAAATTCATTGTGCTGCATCCTCGCTCTCAGGATGCAGTTGCCACAGGTATTACAGATACAATTTGCAGTAACTTTGATAAAATTGGAAATTTATAATCATTTTTCATTGATTTGATCAAAAGCTCACTAAATTTCATGTCTTTGCATAGTACCTTAAAATCGTACCATTCGTCAAGAGCAATACTTTCAGTTGTTTCCAAATCAACATTCAATGTGACAAAATATTTCTGGAAATGATTTAATAATAATTTTAATAAGTCCAGTTCAGTGAAAAAGGAACTTCATTTTTTTTTCTTTGCGCATGGAACAAAAAGAAAAAAAAAATCCATAAATAATCAAGCTTATAAATGAATTATTTTTCATTTCCTAAGACATATCTAGGCGCCAGTGTCAAAAATTTAGTCGCCCGGGCGACCTGGTGTCCGGTATTTTTACACCCCTGGATATAATTATAATTTCGTCCAATGACAGCCAAAAAAAAAAAAAAAAATGGAAAAGAAACACGAATGTCATCGAAGGGTCACGAAAAAAAAATCCACTGATTTCATCAAAGGACTGCGAAAGATCACAATATTCGACAAAGTACCGCAAAAAACCCACAAATTTTGTCAAATGATTTTGGAAAATACACGCATTTCATCAAAGGGTAGCAGACAAAACATGGTGATCTGTTTAGAAGACAGCACACATACAAACATCTATGATTATTATTATAACTATTGTTTTTAATGTGAAATAGTAAACTGAACTAACTTTTGAAAAATCCTGTTAAACAGAACCTAACTTGCAGGAATCTATACACTCAGCCTGAAATCCACCCAACCAGAAAACAGTTAACTCGACGAGCAACAACAAAAATATGTTTTAGGAAGTATTAAATACATCTACATGAATTTATAAAGTGTATTTATGATTTATGAAAAGAAAATAATTATTAAGAGTTGCTTGTACTTGTTTTTTTTTTGTTTGTTTGTTTGTTTTTTGTCTTTTACATCGATATTTTCAAATGGTACGTAGTAATGTTTACATTTTTGCCAGTGGCATATATGAGTATATCTGTACTTTACTTTTTATCTCAGCAATAATTATTGTTTAATCAGTAAAAAAAAAGTAACTTGCTTAATTGCTTTCCATTTTTACCTAAATGAAATTTTGCGATCTTGTGATTTGTTTACTTATCTGTAGCAATGCATGACTTTTTAAAAACATCTTAGATGTAATATTCACAGGTTAGATCAAAACACATTTCATAAGAATATCTTTTAAAATTTTTGAAGTTCTGAAATTTACTGGAAACAAAATTCAGAATACTCCAAAAAACATTTTATAGCATATTTTTATAAAGGAAAAAAAAAATATTTGCATATTAATATTTTTATGGGCAAAATGTAATAAAATAGTTAAATTGAAGTATATTTTTTTATTTATTTATAGCTGTGCAATAAACCAAAAGTGGATCTTGATGGGAAAATAATCTTAACATGCATTTATGAGAAAAAAAGAAATTCCGATATCGTCAATTTAAAAAAAATTCACAGAATAGTTGAAAAATTTTAAGACTTAGTTTATGACACAACAAGACAACCAAAAACTTTCTGTGCACTTAAATATTGAGTCAAAAACTTTCTGTAAACTAATGTTTAATAAAATTATGTATTATAGTATTAAGTTTACGATATGAATTAAAAACAATAGTTTAAAATAATTGCCATTTAATTTAAAAATTAATATTAATTAAAGAGTAATTATTTTGGTTAAAAGAATAATAAAGCATAATATCCATGCTAGAAAAACAGGCGATTCAGAGTAAAAAAAAAAAAAAAAAAAAAATCTGCAATTCAAAGCAAATTTTCTGAAAGGTTACAGCAGAGGAATTATTTTCCCATCAAGATCCACTTTTCGTTTATTACGCAGCTATAAATAAATAAAAAAATATCCTTCAATTTAACTATTTTATTACATTTTGCCCATAAAAATATGAATATGCAAATACTTTTTCTTTATAAAAATATGCTATAAAATGTTTTTTGGAGAATCCTGAATTTTGTTTGCAGTAAATTTCAGAACTTCAAAAATTTTAAAAGATATTCTTATGAAATGTGTTTTGATCTAACCTACGAATATTACATGTAAGATGTTTTTAAAATTCATACATTGCTACAGATAAGTAAACAAATCACAAAGATCGCAAAATTTCATTTAGGTAGAAATAGAAAGCAATTAAGCAAGTTATTTTTTTTTACTGATTAAACAATAATTATTGCTGAGGTAAAAAGTAAAGTACAGATATACTCATATATGCCACTGGCAAAAATGTAAACATTACTACGTACCATTTGAAAATATCGATGTAAAAGACAAAAAAAAAAAAAAAAAAAACAAGTACAAGCAACCCTTAATAATTATTTTCTTTTCATAAATCATAAATACGCTTTATAAATTCATGTAGATGTATTTAATACTTCCTAAAACATAATTTACCTAGACAAAAACGGTACCGACTAGTCAACGAATCCGCTTTTTGCACATGTTTATTTATTTATTGAACAACAAACATATGACATGTGTGCTTGACATAGAGCTCGCTTGGCGCACACGTTTTAAAAATTTTGTAAAATGATAAATAGTACAAAAAATATTACCTTGCATTATGTTGAATCAGCGTTTGGCTTTGATACGCACATTCACGTTGTCAAGAAACATGCCGAGTCGTCTCGCCGTCGCCATTGAAGGAGTTTTTACCTTAGCGTTGCCATTTTCCATTTCGGTAAAGTGAAAGACGAGTGAATGCCAGGAAAATAATACGAAATTGATGACGCGTTAAAAAATTATCGTATCCATGGTCTCGAACTAATATAATGCAATTCATACTTTAGTGGTGGTCAAACAACTATCATGTGTCGAATAGTTATTGGATAACAAGATTTGACACGATTGCTGCTTCGCAAAAAGCTATCGCCTGTCTATTGCTCTTTTGACAACACGTATGCGATACAACTTTGTTTTGCCATTAAAAGCATGTCGCATTGTTATATGAAAATCGATATACCTAACAAGAATGATAATTCTAACATCAGTTGGTGAGGTTTTTGACAAATCTGTGTTTGCTGGGTTGTCGTTGGAACTGTGTAAGTAGAGAGTTGTCTGTTGAAAAGCAGGCATTCCGATTGGGGATAATTTCGAGGCTGCCGAATTCACGGTTGGCGAGCGTAGCTTGTTATGGCTGGGCAATGTCTAGAATTAAATATCATGATAAATCGGCATCTTTATATCATGATATCCCAATATAGCGATTTAGGAATGCGCCTTCAGGGAGGCAAAGTGGTGGGCGGGGCACCCGAAATGCATAAAATGATTAAGCAGTCACAGGTCTTTGCAACGATATGTCACATGAGGGGTGACGGCAAAATTTAAAGAAAGGTCCTCCCGCAGGGATGGGGTAAGGCAATTGGGGAGAGGACACAGTAGGTGCATACATGAATAAGCGGTCACAGGCCTTTCCAACGATATGTGTCACATGACGGGTCTTGGCAAAATAAAGGAAAATGCCCCCAGGGCGAAGTAGTGGGCGGAGCACTGGAAATGCATAAAATGATTAAGCGGTCACAGGCCTTTGCAAAGATATGTCACATGACGGGTTGCCGTCAAAATTTAGGAAATTGCCCCCCCTGGGGGGGCAAAGAGGTGAGCGGAGTACCGGAAGAACATAAAATGATTAAGCAGTCACAGGCCTCTCCAATGACATGTCACATGACGGGTGTCAGGAAAATGTAATAAAGTGCCCCCATGGGTGCAAAGTAGTGGGCGGAGCACTGGAAATGCATAAAATGATTAATCGGTCACAGGCCTTTGCAACGATATGTCACATGGCGGGGTGCCGGCAAAATTTAGGAAATTGCTCCCCCTGGGGGGCAAAGTAGTGGGCGGAGTACCGGATGTGCATAAAATGATAAAGCGGTCACAGGCCTTTCCAATGACATGTCACATGGCGGGTGTCAGCGAAATGTAAGAAAGTGCCCCCCAGGGGGCAAAGTAATGGGCGGAGCACTGGAAATGCATAAAATGATTAAGTGGTCACAGGCCTTTGCAACGATATTTTACGTGACGGGGTGCCGGCAAAATTTAGGAAATTGACCCCCTGGGGGGGCAAAGTCGTGGGCGGAGTACCGGAAGTGCATAAAATGATTAAGCGGTCACAGGCCTTTCGAATGACATGTCACATGACAGGTGTCAGCAAAATGTAGGAAAGTGCCCACCAGGGGGGCAAAGTAGTGAACAGAGCACCGGAAATGCATAAAATGATTAAGCGGTCACAGGCCTTTGCAAAGATATGTCACATGAGGGGTGACGACAAAATTTAGAAAAATACCCCCCCCGCAGGTGTGGAAGTGGGGGGGGATGATCATCGGAGGTGCATAACATGAATAAGTAGTAAGAAATTTGCATATTACATGATCTATTGAGGAAATTCGCGTATTTCGCACGATCTTTTGAAGAAATTCGCTCATTTTACACGATCCTTTGGCGAAAACCATGCATTTTACACGACCCTTTGGCGAAAATCGCGCTTTTCCACAACCTTTCAAAGAAATTCGCATATTACACGATCTTTCGATGAAATTTGCGTATTTCGCACGAGCTTTTGAAGAAATTCGTATATTTTACACGATCTTTCGATGAAATTTTCGTATTTCGCACAATCTTTTGAAGAAATTCGTATATTTTACATGATCTTTTGGTGAAATTCACGTATTTTGCACGATCTTTCAAAGAAATTCACATATTTTACAAGATCGTTTGACGAAATACAAATTTTTTCGCTACAATTTGACAAAAATCACATCTCTTTGCAATTCTTTAACGAAATTCACGATCCTTCGACGAAATTCTCGTTTTTCCCACGACCTTTCAAAAACATTCGCATGTTACACGATCTTTCTATGAAATTCGCACGATCTTTCAAAGAAATTCGCATATTTTACATGAACGTTTGACAAAAATCACATTTTTTTCGCATTCTTTAACGCAATTTACAATCCTTCGCCGAAATTCGCAGCCTTTCCACGACCTTTCAAAGAAATTTGCATATTACATGATCTTTTGATGAAATTCGTGTATTTCGCACAATCTTTTGTAGAAATTCGAATATTTTACACGATCTTTTGGCGAAAATTATGTTTTTTTGCAACTCTGCGATGAAAATAGTGTCCTTTTCGTGATCCTTTAACGAAAATCGCATTTTTCCCGCAATCCTTTGCCAAAAATCGTGCATTTTCCATGAACTTTTTCCAAAAATGTTTTTATAAAGTAGAAGTAATTTTCATACAAACTGGAAGTCATGTCATTTCGGGTAGAAGGGCAAATTGCTCATTTAGTAAATCCTGATCCGGGTGTGATATGAAAAAGAAGAAAGGGGGATGGGATGCCTTCTCCCTGGATTTTGAAATTAAAGTAAAAAAAAAAAAAAAAATTCTTCTTTTGAAAAAGATAGTAGAATTTATTCTTTTCGAATAAGTAAAAAAAAATAAAAAAATAAATAAATAAATAAATAATAAAAAAAAAAATAGGAAGCGTTTTCCGTTTAGGGGAGAAGGGTGACATAGGAGAGCAACTACCCCTCCCTAGATTTTCAATTCAGTAACTAATTTTATTTTCTTGATTTGAAAAAACAATAAAATTAATTCTTTGCCAGTGACTAAAAAAACAAACAGAAACCAATAATTTTCCGTTAGGAGGAGGGGGGTGTGTCATAGGACAGTCATTTGTTCCTCCCTGGATTTAAAAATATAAGTACCTAATTTTTTTTCACCGATTTTGAAATAGTGATTTTTACTTTCTTCTATCTTTACAAGAAGAAAGTATTGGATTCATGAAAATTTTCGAATTCCGGTTTTCGACGGATTTACACGTTTTAGGGGTCAGAGATTCCAAAAAACATGTTTTTACAAAATGTCTGTCTGTGACTCTGTGAGTCTGTCTGTCTGTCTGTCTGTGTGTATGTGACACAAATTTTGTGGGCGCTCTATCTCAAGAACTAATGCACGGAATTTAACAAAAATTCATATTCAGTTAGTCCCTGATACAAATTGATGCTGATTAGTTTTTGGTGCAAATCGCTCGAAAGGTGGCGCTGCTATGCTGGATTTTTTACGATTTCCGCAATGGCTCTATCTCAAGAACTAATGCACGGATTTTCATGAAACTTCAGATTCAGTTAGTACTTGACATGAATAGACAATTTAGAGATTTTGGTGCAAATCGCTCAACAGGTGGCGCTGCTATGCTGCCTTTTTTACGATTTCCGAAATGGCTCTATCTCAAGAACTAATGCACGGATTTTCATGAAACGTCAGAGTCTGTTAGTCCTTGATATGACTTGATGCTGATTACGTGTTGGTGTAAATCGCTCAACAGGTGGCGCTGCTATGCTGGATTTTTTACGATTTCCGAAATGGCTCTATCTCAAGAACTAATGCACGGATTTTCATGAAACTTCAGAGTCAGTTAGTCCTTGATATGACTTGATGCTGATTACTTGTTGGTGTAAATCGCTCAACAGGTGGCGCTGCTATGCTGGATTTTTTACGATTTCCGAAATGGCTTTATCTCAAGAACTAATGCACGGATTTTCATGAAACTTCAGAGTCAGTTAGTCCTTGATATGACTTGATGCTGATTACGTGTTGGTGTAAATCGCTCAACAGGTGGCGCTGCTATGCTGGATTTTTTACGATTTCCGAAATGGCTCTATCTCAAGAACCAATGCACGGATTTTCATGAAAATTCAGAGTCAGTTAGTCCTTGATATGACTTGATGCTGATTACGTGTTGGTGTAAATCGCTCAACAGGTGGCGCTGCTATGCTGGATTTTTTACGATTTCCGCAATGGCTTTATCTCAAGAACTAATGCACGGATTTTCATGAAACTTCAGATTCAGTTAGTCCTTGACATGAATAGACATTTTATATATTTTGGTGCAAATCGCTCAACAGGTGGCGCTGCTATGCTGCCTTTTTTACGATTTCCGAAATGGCTTCTATCTCAAGAACTAATGCACGGATTTTCATGAAACTTCTGAGTCAGTTAGTCCTTGATATGACTTGATGCTGATTACGTGTTGGTGTAAATCGCTCAAAGGGTGGCGCTGCTGTGCTGGATTTTTTACGATTTCCGTAATGGCTTTATCTCAAGAACTAATGCACGGATTTTCATGAAACTTCAGATTCAGTTAGTCCTTGATATGACTTGATGCTGATTAGGTGTTAGTGTAAATCGCTCAACAGGTGGCGCTGATATGCTGCATTTTTTATCATTTCCGCAATGGCTCTATCTCAAGAACTAATGCACGGATTTTCATGAAACTTCAGATTCAGTTAGTTCTTGATATGGCTTAATGCTGATTACGTGTTGGTGCAAATCGTTCAACAGGTGGCGCTGCTATGCTGGATTTTTTACGATTTCCGCAATGGCTCTATCTCAAGAACTAATGCACGGATTTTCATGAAACTTCAGATTCAGTTAGTCCTTGACATGAATAGACATTTTATATATTTTGGTGTAAATCGCTCAACAGGTGGCGCTGCTATTGGGCATTTTTTGCAATTTCCGCAATAGCTCTATCTCAAGAACTAATGCACGGATTTTCATGAAACTTCAGAGTCAGTTAGTCCTTGATATGACTTGATGCTGATTACGTGTTGGTGTAAATCGTTCAACAGGTGGCGCTGCTATGCTGGATTTTTTACGATTTCCGCAATGGCTCTATCTCAAGAACTAATGCACGGATTTTCATGAAACTTCAGATTCAGTTAGTCCTTGACATGAATAGACATTTTATATATTTTGGTGTAAATCGCTCAACAGGTGGCGCTGCTATTGGGCATTTTTTGCAATTTCCGCAATAGCTCTATCTCAAGAACTAATGCACGGATTTTCATGAAACTTCAGAGTCAGTTAGTCCTTGATATGACTTGATGGTGATTACGTGTTGGTGTAAATCGTTCAACAGGTGGCGCTGCTATGCTGGATTTTTTACGATTTCCGCAATGGCTCTATCTCAAGAACTAATGCACGGATTTTCATGAAACTTCAGATTCAGTTAGTCCTTGACATGAATAGACATTTTATATATTTTGGTGTAAATCGCTCAACAGGTGGCGCTGCTATTGGGCATTTTTTGCAATTTCCGCAATAGCTCTATCTCAAGAACTAATGCTTGGATTTTCAACAAACTTCAGATTCAGGTATACCATGATATGAATTAGTGCTGTTTATGTTTTGGTGTAAATCGCGCAACAGGTGGCGCTGCTATGCTGCATTTTTCAGAATTTCCGCCACAGCTGTATCTCAATAACTAATGCATGAATTTTCATCAAACTTCAGATTCAGGTATACCTTGATATCAATTAGTGCTGTTTATGTTTTGGTGTAAATCGCTCAACAGGTGGCGCTGCTATACTACATTTTTCAGAATTTCCGCTATAGCTCTATACAAGAACTAATGCACGAATTTTCACCAAAATTCAAATTCAGATATATTGTGATATGAATTGGTACTATTTAAACGATTTAATTGACGTGACTTATATAGAAGAAAGTTTTGTGATGGCCACAACATACTAGTTTTTTAATTCGAGTGACTTAAATTAAAAGAGGATTTAAAAAGTTTCAGTTGAGGGAGCGGTATAGGAGGCCAATTGCCCTTCCGTGGATGTTGAAATTGTACAAACTAAATTTCCTTTTTTTCCTAATTTGAAAACATTGTAGATTTTTTTTTTTTCGAGTAACTTAAAAAAAAGGAACCAAGAAATTTCTGTTTAGGGGAAGGTGGCACAGGAGACCAACTGCCCCTCCCTAGACATTTCAAGTAACTTAAAAATTAAGGTAACCAAAAGTTTTTCGTTAAAAGGGGGGAGCCTAGGGGAGTGTCATTGCCACTGGATTTTGAAATATATATATATAACTGAATTTTCTTTTTCTCCGATTTTGTATATAGTAAATTTTATTTATACGCAGAAACTTAAAATAAAAGACGGACAGTATAGCAGAAATATCTGTTCCCCGGGGGTGGAGGGGGGGGATAAGAGAAAAGTCATTTCCCTTCCCTGGATTTTGAAATTTAAGTAATTAAATTTTCTTTTTTTCTTTCTTTTTTTATGAAATGCGTAGTATAATTCATTCTTTTTCAACATTTTAAAATAAAAGAAATAAAACAATTCCGTTAAGGAGGGTGGGAGGGATGGAAGGCCCATGTCAATCCCTGAAGTCTGAAATTTAATTAACGGAATTATATTATTTTCTCCTATTTTGACAAATATAGTAAAATTTATTTATTCCGTATAGCTTAAAATTAAACAGAAACTAAGAATTTTTCTGTTGGGGGAGAGATTCACCCTCCCCCCCTATATCTCACTCTTAGTAGTGAATTTCAGTCGAGTTTTTTTTTATGTTTATGTATTTAAACTTTATCGTAAAGTCAGGTTAAAAACAGTGTAATTTTTTTTTTTTTTTTTTTGGGGGGGGGGGGAGAGGGAGATGTATCCAGAGATCATCTGCATTCCCCTCCCGGATTTTGACATTTAGTTTTAACTAAATATTTTTTTTTTCTCTGATTAACACATAATAAAATTTATCCCTTTCGCCCAAGTAAAATAATTAAACACTAAGAGAAAGACGGGAAACTGGTAAAATTAAAGCGATGAAATTACTTCAATACTGCTGTTTACTACAGACGCAAAATCTCATTATTTTAAAAGTTTATGATGACTTCACTTAAACTATAGTATTTTTGAGATTAATAGCACAGAGTATTTTTGAAATAAAGTACCACAAAATTACGTCACATTAGTCGCAGATTTTCTAAAGTATTTTTACAGTCGAGATTGCACTACAGAAAATCTATAGTTGACTATAGAAAAACCTCAAAAATACTCCACTTCTGTAGAAAAACTGCAGTTCGTTATTAGCTGGGTATTGTCGTAATAATTTTTAGCTCACAGGCTATCAAAGCCTGAGAGCTAATGTGCCCGCCCGTTCTGTATGTATGTATGTATGTATGTATGTATGTATGTACGTACGTATGTACGTAACGCGATAACTCTTGATAGAAACATCTGATTTGCTTCAAAATTTTTTCCTAGGTTCACTGTGATAAGGCGCTTCCCTGATTAGTTTTGGGAGTTCATTGGTTAAGGATAAAGGGGGAAAAACGGGGTTAGTCCACCCCCCCCTTAATTCAGATAAATGGGTTTTTCATGCAGAATGATTCGATTTGCTCCGAATTTGGTATACCGGTTTATTATGTTAAGGAACTTCCCTGATTAGTTTTGGGAGTTCATTGGTTAAGGATAAAGGGGGAAAAACGGGGTTAGTCCACCCCCCCTTAATTCAGATAAATGGGTTTTTCATGGAGAATGATTCGATTTGCTCCGAATTTGGTATAGCGGTTTATTATGTTAAGGAACTTCCCTGATTAGTTTTGGGGGTTCATTGGTTAAGGATAAAGGGGGAAAACGGGGTTAGTCCCCCCCCACCCCCTTAATTCAGATAAATGGGTTTTTCATGCAGAATGATTCGATTTGCTCCGAATTTGGTATACGGGTTTATTATGTTAAGGAACTTCCCTGATTAGTTTTGGGAGTTCATTGGTTAAGGATAAAGGGGGAAAAACGGGGTTAGTCCACCCCCCCTTAATTCAGATAAATGGGTTTTTCATGCAGAATGATTCGATTTGCTCCGAATTCGGTATATCGGTTTATTATGTTAAGGAACTTCCCCTATTAGTTTTGGGGGTCCATTGGTTAAGGATAAGGGGGAAAAACGGGGTTAGTCCACCCCCCTTAATTCAGATAAATGTGTTTTTCATGCAGAATGATTCGATTTGCTCCGAATTTGGTATAGCGGTTTATTATGTTAAGGAACTTCCCTGATTAGTTTTGGAGGTTCATTGGTTAAGGGTAAAGGTGGGAAAAACGGGGTTAGTCCACCCCCCCTTAATTCAGATAAATGGGTTTTTCATGCAGAATCATTCAATTTGCTTTGAATTTGGTATACCGGTTTATTATGTTAAGGAACTTCCCTGATTAGTTTTGGGAGTTCATTGGTTAAGGATAAAGGGGGAAAACGGGGTTAGTCCACCCCCCTTAATTCAGATAAATGTGTTTTTCATGCAGAATGATTCGATTTGCTCCGAATTCGGTATATCGGTATATTATGTTAAGGAACTTCCCTGATTAGTTTTGGGGGTCCATTGGTTAAGGATAAAGGGGAAAAACGGGTTTAGTCCACCCCCCTTAATTCAGATAAATGTGTTTTTCATGCAGAATGATTCGATTTGCTCTGAATTCGGTATACCGGTTTATTATGTTAAGGAACTTCCCTGATTAGTTTTGGGGTTCATTGGTTAAGGGTAAAGGGGGAAAAGGGAGGTTAGCCCGCCCCTCTTAATTTAGATAAATGGGTTTTTCATGCAGAATGATTCGATTTGCTCCGAAGTTGGTATACCGGTTTATTATGTTAAGGAGCTTCCATGATTCGTTTTGGCAATTCATTGGTTAAGGATAAAGGGGGTTAGTCCACCCCCTTAATTTAGATAAATGTTTTTTTTTTTTTTTTTGCAAGATTATTCGATTTGCTCCAAATTTGGTATACCGGTTTATTATGATAAGGAGCTTCCCTGATTAGATTTGGAGGTTCACTGGTTAAGTATAAAGGGGGAAACGGGGGCTAATTCCCCTTCACTTATTTTTTTGAGTGGCATTATTCTTTAAAATAAGAGTATAATATACAATTAGTGTGAATAGTCTGTGAGCTCAATGCCATCAGTTTAGCTGGGCACTTTTCTTTTTTATTTATTATTATATGTGATATCATAATGTCGAATACGACAAATTAAAATTAAAATTAAAATGGGAAATTTTTTTTCTTCTCTCTTTGTGTATCCCCGCATGCAAGGAAAAATCTTAGTCTAATGCCAGACGGACGTCTTTTTGCACGCTTTTTAGCTCACAGGCTATCAAAGCCTGAGAGCTAATGTGCCCTCCCGTTCTGTATGTATGTATGTATGTATGTATGTATGTATGTATGTACGTACGTACGTATGTACGTAACGCGATAACTCTTGATAGAAACATCCGATTTGCTTCAAAATTTTTTCCTAGGTTCATTGTGATAAGGCGCTTCCCTGATTAGTTTTGGGAGTTCATTGGTTAAGGATAAAGGGGGAAAAACGGGGTTAGTCACCCCCCTTAATTCAGAAAAATGGGTTTTTCATGCAGAATCATTCGATTTGCTCCGAATTTGGTAAACCGGATTATTATGTTAAGGAACATCCATGATTAGTTTTGGGGGTTCATTGGTTAAGGATAAAGGGGGGAAAACGGGGTTAGTCCACCCCCCCCCCTTAATTCAAAAAAATGGGTTTTTCATGCAGAATCATTCGATTTGCTCAAAATTTGGTATACCGGTTTATAATGTTGAGGAACATCCCTGATTAATTTTGGGCGTTCATTGGTTAAGTATAAAGGGGGTTAGTCACCCCCCTTAATTCAGAAAAATGGGTTTTTCATGCAGAATCATTCGATTTGCTCCGAATTTGGTATACCGGTTTATTATGTTAAGGAACATCCCTGATTAATTTTGGGCGTTCATTGGTTAAGGTTAAAGGGGAAAAGGGGGTGGGGGTTAGTCCACCCCCTTAATTCAGATAAATGGGTTTTTCATGCAGAATCATTCGATTTGCTCCGAATTTGGTATAACGGTTTATTATGTTAAGGAACTTCCCTGATTAGTTTTGGGAGTTCATTGGTTAAGGATAAAGGTGGAAAAACGGGCTTAGTCCACTCCCCCTTAATTCAGATAAATGGTTTTTTCATACAGAATGATTCAATTTGCTTCGAATTTGGTATACAGGTTTATTATGTTAAGGAACTTCCCTGATCAGTTTTAGGAGATCATTGGATAAGGATAAAGGGGGGAAAACGGGGTTAGTCACCCCCCTTAATTCAGAAAAATGGGTTTTTCATGCAGAATCATTCGATTTGCTCCGAATTTGGTAAACCGGTTTATTATGTTAAGGAACATCCATGATTAGTTTTGGGGGTTCATTGGTTAAGGATAAAGGGGGAAAAACGGGGTTAGTCCATCCCCCCCCCCTTAATTCAGAAAAATGGGTTTTTCATGCAGAATCATTCGATTTGCTCAAAATTTGGTATACCGGTTTATAATGTTAAGGAACATCCCTGATTAATTTTGGGCGTTCATTGGTTAAGGATAAAGGGGGAAAAGGGGGTTAGTCACACCCCTTAATTCAGAAAAATGGGTTTTTCATGCAGAATCATTCGATTTGCTCCGAATTTGGTATACCGGTTTATTATGTTAAGGAACATCCATGATTAGTTTTGGGGGTTCATTGGTTAAGGATAAAGGAGGAAAAACGGGGTTAGTCCACCCCCACCCCCCTTAATTCAGAAAAATGGGTTTTTCATGCAGAATCATTCGATTTGATCCGAATTTGGTATACCGGTTTATTATGTTAAGGAACATCCCTGATTAATTTTGGGCGTTCATTGGTTAAGGATAAAGGGGAAAAGGGGGGGGTTAGTCCACCACTTAATTCAGATAAATGGGTTTTTCATGCAGAATCATTCGATTTGCTCCGAATTTGGTATAACGGTTTATCATGTTAAGGAACTTCCCTGATTAGTTTTGGGAGTTCATTGGTTAAGGATAAAGGTGGAAAAACGGGGTTAGTCCACTCCCCCTTAATTCAGATAAATGGTTTTTTCATACAGAATGATTCAATTTGCTCCGAATTTGGTATACAGGTTTATTATGTTAAGGAACTTCCCTGATCAGTTTTGGGAGATCATTGGATAAGGATAAAGGGGGGAAAACGAGGTTAGTTCACCCCCCCCCTTAATTCAGATAAATGTGTTATTCATGCAGAATGATTCGATTTGCTCCGAATTTGGTATACCGGTTTAATATGTTAAGGAACTTCCCTCATCAGTTTTGGGAGCTCATTGGTTAAGGATAAAGGGGAGAAAACGGGGTTAGTCCACCTCCCTTAATTCAGATAAATGTTTTTTTTTATGCAGAATGATTCGATTTGCTCCGAATTTGGTATACCGGTTTATTATGTTAAGGAGCTTCCCAGATTAGTTTTGGGGGTTCATTGGTTAAGAATAAAGGGGGAAAAGGGGGAGCTAGTCCACCCCTTAATTCAGATAAATGGGTTTTCCATGCAGAATGATTCGATTTGATCCGAATTTGGTATACCGGTTTATTACGTTAAGGAACTTCCATGCTTAGTTTTGGGGGTTCATTGGCTAAGGATAAAGGGGGAAAAGGGGAATTAGTTCACCCCTTTTAATTCAGATAAATGGGTTTTTCATGCAGAATGGTTCGATTTGCTCCGAATTTGGTATACCGGTTTATTATGTTAAGGAACTTCCCAGATTAGTTTTGGGGGTTCATTGGTTAAGGATAAAGGGGGAAATGGGAGGTTAGACCGCCCCTCTTAATTTTGATAAATGGGTTTTTCATGCAGAATGATTCGATTTGCTCCGAAGTTGGTATACCGGTTTATTATGTTAAGGAACTTCCCTGATTAGTTTTGGGGGTTCATTGGTTAAGGATAAAGGGGGGAAAGGGGGGTTAGTCCACCCCCTTAATTCAGATAAATGGGGTTTTCACGCAGAATCATTCGATTTGCTCCGAATTTGGTATACCGGTTTATTATGTTAATGAACTTCCCTGATTAGTTTTGGGAGTTCATTGGTCAAGGATAAAGGGGGGAAAACGGGGTTCGTTCACCCATTTTAATTCAGAGAAATGGGTTTTTCATGCAGAATGATTCGATTTGCTCCGAATTTGGTATACCGGTTTATTATGTTAAGGAACTTCCCTGATTAGTTTTGGGGGTTCATTAGTTAAGAATAAAGGGGGAGAAAGGGGGCTAGTCCACCCCTTTTAATTCAAATAATTGGGTATTTCATGCAGAATTATTCGATTTGCACCGAATTTGGTATACTGGTTTATTATGTTAAGGAACTTCCCTGATTAGTTTTGGAGGTTCATTAGTTAAGAATAAAGGGGGGGAAAGGGGGCTAGTCCACCCCTTTTAATTCAGATAAATGGGTTTTTCATGCAGAATGATTCGATTTGCTCCGAAGTTGGTATACCGGTTTATTATGTTAAGGAACTTCCTTGATTAGTTTTGGGGGTTTATTGGTTAAAGATAAAGGGGGCTAGGCCACCCCTCTTAATTTATATAAACGGGTTTTTCATGCAGAATTATTCTCTTTGCTCCAAATTTGGTATACCGGTTTATTATGTTAAGGAGCTTCCCTGATTCGTTTTGGCGATTCATTGGTTAAAGATAAAGGGGGCTAGTCCACCCCCTTAATTTAGATAATTTTTTTTTGCAGGATTATTCGATTTGCTCCAAATTTGGTATACCGGTTTATTATGATAAGGGGCTTCCCTGATGAGATTTGGAGGTTCACTGGTTAAGTATAAAGGTTGAAACGGGGGCTAATTCCCCTTCACTTATTTTTTTGAGGGGCATTATTCTTTAAAATAAGTGTATAATATACAAGTAGTGTGAATAGCCTGTGAGCTCAATGCCATCAGTTTAGCTGGGCACTTTTCTTTTTTATTTACTTATGTATTATGCCCACACAATACCGCTAGCATTGACATCATATGATATTTGGTCTTAAATTACTGGTTATTGGGTTTTGTAAAGGCCCTGAAAAACCAAGAATAAACTTGATTTAATTTTTAAAGAAATAAGAACTTCATTTAATAATTAAAAAAAATAATAGCATAAAATAAAAAAAAGTCCTTCCAGCCTCTACTGGGATAAAGAAATTCCTTATGTCTTCCTTATTTCTGGGTTTTAAGATTTTAAACAATATCACTCGAAAACACAATGATAAACTGCGACGAACTCGGTTAGAGAAAATTAGTTTAAAGTTTTCGTCAATGCTGTATTCAAAAGAGAATTTATCAAGCCATATTCAAGATGGTTTCTTTTGGGGCGATTTATTTTTTGCCTTCAAAATTGCATATATTTTTTATGTGTAGCCAAGCTTGGTGAGGATTTGACGTTAGTGGATATGAATATGATGTTTTCTACGTATGATATTGCGGCAGTAGTTAGCTTTTTGCATTTTGTAGTGGACGTTACTTAAAATCGAGCGTGGTCCTTTATTTTTGCATCATTTAAGTAAAAAATGCCTTTTTTATTTTTGACGTTTTAGCAAAAGTAATTTTCTATCTTACTGCTAAAATTAAAGATAAAAAAGTTTCTAATTTTTTTGCAAGAAAAAATCTTGCAACATTTTAAGAAGTTAATCATTGCGAAATTAGCATTATGCAACACACTGTATAGCAACATTTTATTGATCGGTTTTGCTTTAATTAGTAATTGTAAAATATATATATATATATATTTATTTATTTATTTAAAAAAAGAAAAAAACTTAACAGTTGTTTTCATGTTTATGTTCATACTATCATTTCGTAACAAAATTTAAACAAATAGAAATAAAAAAATATTTTATGAAATAATAAAATGAAACTAAAAAATGAAAATCTATCTCGAATATCATCACTTTTTTATTGCGAAAGATTTTTCTTTTGTGTAAATTTAATTAGTTTTCTCTCATTTTTTGTTTATTTCTATAGCCTAAAGTAAAGTCTTTAGTTTTTCTTTGTTATTCATGTTGAAAAAAAACAAATGAATAAATTCATCTATTATGTAAAAAAAGCTACTGTGTGTAGTAAAAATAATATAATGTGACTTAATAATTAAGTACAAACTTTTATTTTACTTTGTATATCTAAATCTATACAAACATACGGACGAACCCTCCCCCCCACACATATATACATATACATATTCATATATAGTATATACAGGTTGTTTCAAATTTAGACCAAAAATTCAGAGGGTTAATTGCATCAATAGGATGAAAAATTACTATGGAACATGGGGTCGCAAACCCCGTTTAGTCGTTAAAAATCTAGAAAATAGACATCGAGATGGCAATGAGCCTGACGAAGAACGTGGACAGAAAACGATGCTGATTACGCACTTCGGGTAGATTTCCTACGCTAGATGCTTGATACCACACAAAATGATTCACAGTTTCACACCATTGTTTTATTCTCATATTAATCCTTCTCTACTAAAGAGGGCGTGATCACCGCGCAAAATGCGCAATAGTGGTCGTCGAATATTCCCACAGCACTTTCTTGCCGAAAGTGCAAAAGATCTTTGTTTAGCATCTGGGAAGAATTTCTCATTGATCATGTGTGGGAACCGCACCTTCTGCCCGAAGCGTCAATGGTGCAAACTACCTTGTTCTCCTACAGCACGTCCTTCCGGATTTGATGCAGTGAATACTTTCCAAAGTGTTACAGAACATGTGGTTCATGCATGATGGTGCGCCAATACATTTTTCGATTACTGTGCGTAACTACCCTGTGCTTATCCCTGAGGTGTATATAACGAAAGAACAAATAAAATAATACAACATTAATAAAAATACAAATAAAACGTCGAAATAAAAATAACTTGATGACACAGACACGTGTAACAACATTTCAAAATAAGCTAATATAAAAGGAATTAAGTAAACAGTCTTTGTCTCCTGGTATTTTTTAACAAAGCGAAAAGAAAGTTCTTTTAAATGAGACATTTTAAATTAATCGTTTTTAATCTGACGTAATTTTGACCAAACTATTCCTTCTCTTTTAAATATTCACGTGAAAATACAATTGTTAGAAATAAAATATTATTTGCGCTTTCCTAACAAAAGTATTTGAAAAGATCTTCTCAAAATATCAATAAAGTCTAGCGCAATTTCTAAATTTAAACCGTTTTGCAATATTTTGTGTTCATTTTATGTAATAACTGTCGGGGCTAACGAAAAAGACATTAGCCCCGAATAACTGTAATGTGACGTAAATAAGACGTAATTTCTTCTACTTCTAACGCATGTTAATGAATTTATTATTTTACAATATCCTGTCTCTTTTAAAATGCACGTGTATACATTTTATGACGTAATTTTTAATAAGTTCTTGCTTTTTGTACATAATTATTTAATTCTAATTCCAAATGATTTTTTCTGTTTATAATAGTCACGTGTAAATAAATTTTTAATTTGAAGCAAACATTATTGTTTGCTCTGTTTATAAATTTGGCAACAGTATAAATTAATACCATTTTCTAAAATAATGAAAAAAATATCTCTCAAAATTCTGAAAATTTGAATTTAAAATAGAAATAAAACCTCCAAAAATTAGTCAAATTTAAAAAATCAATGCAATCTGCACACCAGCAAATTCTAACGCATAAAATGATCTAAAAATGATTACATTCCCATGTATAGTTTTTGTTGCTATAAAACTTTTTTAATGGAGCGATTTTGTCCAACTTTAGCATTAAATATCTCTTAAAATAATTCTTCGATTTGAAAACTATCTGCATCAGCGTGTTTATCAAACATTTCTCTATAGTACCACCGATTTTCATATTTTTGTACGCAATATTTTTCTTAATATTAACGAAGAAAGAACTCCGGTCACAAAAAATTCAAAACCGGCGGCGGCGGCGGTGACAGCGGTAGTTACTTTTTTTTAGAACAGAGAGATTATTTTCGTAATAAATGTAGAATGATAATAAAAATCTAATATTCTCTCTCCATTAAAACACTTTATGATACAATATTTAATATATAATAAATTAAATGCTTGTAGACATATATAAAAATTAGGTAAACATTTAAGGTTTTCTTGTTAGAGTTAAATATGAAATATGATTCATTTCTACTCAGTGAAAAATAAGATACAGCCATATTTTCATCATAATAGTAATTTTTACTTCTTATTACACAAAGCAATAACTTTAAAACAAGGTAATAAATTTAAGATTTAAAATTTCAAAGAAAATACTTTAAAAAAATTATATTGAAAAAAAAAATAGAAGAAAAAGGACTTCTACAATGTGCTTAAAATTGAATAAAATATTATTTTGAAGATTCATTTGATACACGCACGCAAACTCCTCCTCCTTTCCTCCTTCTCCTTTAGAAAAAAATATAAGATTAAAGAATAATTAAACGTATACAACTGTAATAAGCATGGAAACAATAGGTACAGTTTTAGCGTAAAATTATAATTCAGAAAAAAAAAAACTGAAATTAAAACTATTTTAATTCTTGTATTAAATGATACTGAAAATGCGAATATCTGTTATTTGTTTTAGATACCAAATTGGTGCAATAACTCAAAAAACTAAGAGATATTTCTATTTATTGGTTTAGTAATATTATATTTCTCTGTGTTGTAATTTTCTATTATATTGAGAAAACTCCCTAATGCATTCCAGTATTTTAACAGCCTGAAACAATATATCTATTTAAGATTAAATTTAATTCACTCTCTATACAAATAATTTGTATTAGTTAATATTTGTAAAATCAATATTATTTTGTTACTCTGTTACTCTTACATGTATAAATTCTGTGTCGCAACTAAAAATGTGTTCCTGGGAATTCTTAGCATCCTAAATGCCGATACTTTCGTTTCAGAAATCCTTTTAACATTCTAAAAAATATCTTATGAAAATGTTTACGAATATACGTGGCATAAAAACATATATATATATATATATATATATATTATAATGCTTTATTAAATCATAAAACTATATTATATTCTGGGGTTTCTAAAGGTAAGGAACGCATTTCAGAACCGTGGGTAAGTTGGAAGATGTTATTGTACATCACCAAAATCACCAAAAATCAACGTTTAAACACACAATATATACATTAGGTAATGTGAATAAAACCAGACGTATACGGTTAGTGAGTTCCAGGACTCACATCATCAGTGTATAAAACCTACGTATAAAAACAGTACCCCTCCACCAACTACATGCATGGCGAAAACCCAAATGTCAGTAAACACAGCACCGAAAGACCACCAAGTTCCAGCAACCAATGAAAACAAAGTGTAAATAAAGCATCATGAGACAACAAACCCACCCGGAAACATGAGATGTAAGGTACACTAGAGAAATCATTAACCAAGGAGTTTTTAAATCAATGAATATGAACAGCTTTATAAATTCCGTTTCACAATTAAAAATGCCCTGCTGAGAATTCTTAACATCTTAAATGCAGAGGAGTAATGCATTTCTTGATAATGTTAGGTGAGTCGGTATTGAAATTATGTCCTTCCCCCCAGCAATGAAAAGCTTTGATTTCGTTGGTTGCTGGAACTTTATGGTATTTCGATGCTGTGTTTACTGACATTTGGGTTTTTCGTCTTGCATGTAGTTGGAGGGGGGGGGGGGCGATATATATATATATATATTTTTTTTACATAGATTTTATACACTGATGATGTGAGTCCTGGAACTCATGAAACTTATACTGGTTTTCCTCAAATTACCTAATGTATTTTTTGTGAGTTTAAAAGTTCATTTTGGTGATTTATATTTCCACATAAATTTTTATTTACTGTGCTACTGTACATTTGAGAACGTGGGTTTCAAAACTCCCCTTATCCCGAAAAATTGCAAAAACCTCTGACTACGTTCATTGGTTTCCGTCGTAAACCAAGATTTGACAATGGCAGAAATACAGGATAAAACTAGGATTTTTTATATATTGTTATATCTTTCAGTGTAAGTTTACCAACAGAATAGATTGATAAAGAAAATAAAATTTATTCAATTTTGGATAAGATGAGTTTTGAAATTCATGTCCTCATTTAAGTTAGTGTAATATTATAATTTCGCAGATTAAAAAAAAAAAAAAAAAAAAAAAAAAAAAAAAAAAAAAAAAAAAAAAGGACCTTTTTTGAAGCATAAAATAAACACACTTCGAAGTTATGTCTCCCTTTAAAACTATTTCTTCAATGCGTTAAGAAACTTTCTTCGTTAATATATAGATTTTTTTTCTATACATTTCTTCGAATATAATTTTTAATCTTAAAAATATATATATATATTAAAATACTGTGAACATAAATAAATAAGAAATGTGTTTAAATTTTGATTAAATATAAACAACTTAACATAAAGTTTACGAATCGTAATACAACAAAAATTCAGTTATAGTTTTAAAGTAAAGGAGATAAATCTTAATTAGAAATATTGACTATATTTTTTTTTCTTTTCTTTTAAAACTCTAATTGTTGATATTTATACAAAAAATGTGCATTTTGTATTCGTAGAGTTACAAGTTTTAAATGTCTATTTTAATTTTTTATACATTGCTTGAAATAGCTAAACAAATAACTAAATAGCTTGAAATTTTATTATTTTCGTAAGAGATTGAAGTACACAATAAGTTTGTGTCTCATTAAACTAAAATATTTGTTTATTTTTATGTAATCTATATCTATATTACGCTAATGTACGTGGCACACAAATCGCGATTATTTGTTATTGTTTAATGGCAACGCCAGAGACACGCATCTCATTGGTTATTGCGTAAAACTCCGTTGGCAGGATTTAGCGCGATCGGGTTTATTTACTTTAACGGTTCGCTCTTACGCTGAAATTATGGAGCTTCAAAATATCATTTGAAATGCTCGTAAAAGATCTTGGCGAATGCTTGAAAGAGATGAAGATGCCAAATTAAGAAGAGAAAATCGAAATAGATTGTATCAAGAACGCGGTCAAACACAGAACATAAGTGATCGCTAAAATAGACTTAATAACCGTAGCATGCACGCCTTGCTTCTGAAGTCCAAAATACTGATTTTAATGTTACTGGACATAACTGTGGGACTTTGAGTGAAACGTGAAATTTCTGCAAAGCACTGTAGTGGAAATGTGAATTAAACAGCATCAAGAAGTTTACAAAATGTTGTCATGACGTTAAAGTAATTTTGTTTCCCCTCCCCCCCTCCCTCTGTACGGACCTGCGATATCAATTGTAGACTCATTTAAGAATGTTATCAGGGCCCCACCAGAAGTAAGATTAAATAAAAACCTGCTCAGTCGCAAACAAAAACGACCAGTTATAAATTCCGTTTTATGTAGGTTATTTAAATTGAACAAAGCATAATAGTATTTTTAGGGAGAGATGGTGAGCTGGAACTTGCTTTTGGCTATTTTACGTAACATTTTAGTTGACTTTTATTTTTATATAAACAATGAATTGTTAAATTGCAGTTACTTCCTTATTTATAATTAATTTTTTTATTTGCATTAAAAATGAGTTTATTTCAAAGTAATCATGACGATTTCCCTTGTAAAAAGTAGTTTTGGGCTATACGTAGCCTTTTAAAGTGGATAAATATAATTAATTAAATAAAAATTTACTTTTTTTTTTAATATTACGCTTGAGATTTTGTTCTGTGTGTTTAATAATCAAAGCTAAAGTTTTCTCATCAAAATGTTTCGATTACAGGAAATCTTAGAAGCTGAACAAAAAATATAAATTTTATCATGCCGTTAATGTTTGCAAAGGATTTTCCCAAAAACAACCTGCTATAGTCATGTTAACTACATGCTTGTCTTTTTTTCAGTGCCATATTTTCCAACCATGTACAAAATATTATTGATATAGAAAATATTTGGTAATTTTTGACGTTATTGTAGAATTTTCCTGGCCATATCCGAGAATGGCAGATGTTCATTCAAATAATTGAAGTCTGCTGTGTTTTCCAAGAAAGGAAATAAAACTTCAACATGTTTGAAAATCATTTGAAAAGCATTTAAACTACTTCTAACAATAAATAGCAATAAATGATGTTTTCTTCATAGTTTTGTTGCAGAACTGTAAATGACAAGTACAAAAATTTCAGTAGGGAACTTATACTGTTATAGCTTAATACGATATAACGTCTTAGATTATTTTGGATTAAAATGTCAATAAAATGCATTTAAATCAATGTTCGCTATCATGTACAATAGTTGTAAAATTTTTATGTTTTTTTTCTTACCACTATTTTTGAAAAAATAAATTTTGACAATTTAATCGTATTTTTTATATTCATAAATGTTGCTAATACTTTATTATCTTTTTTTAATTTCAGACATTCATGATTCAATTAATTTGTATTAAAAAAACATTTTTTAACAAATGAACATACGTAAAAAAATACGTGGATTCAATTTATACGTATTTTAATATAGATACGTAAAAAAAATGACGGGCGATGTTTTCTTGTCTTATCCGGCGTGCAGTGAAAAATGCATGTGTATATTTATAACTTATACAGTGCGTCCCAAAAGTTTATAGACAGCCATTTTTTTTTATTATTATTATTATTAAGAGCTACCTAACGAGTAAAAAATACAAAATAAATTCTGCAAGTATATAATGGCGAAATAAAAGTAATAAAATACTTTTAAAAAATTAACAGTCATAGATTTAGTATAAAAAAACAAAAACGAAAAACTCTGTCTCAAAAATTTATAGACAACCAGTGATAATAGCTGATTTAAGTAATGATATCCAAAATTTGCATATTCCAAGGTCCTGTACTTGTGACGCAATACGTTACTGATATAAAAACGGATCTGTCTTTCCGTTTCCGACTGATTGCAAAGATGCCTCGCAATCTGCAGTTTCACAGAAAGCAAATTTTGTAAATTAATCGTTTAAAATCTCAGGGATTTAAAATTGTAGACATCGCAAGAAACATTCGACGCAGCAGGTTTGGTATTTATCGAATCCTGTCAAAAAGTGTCAATTTTGAAACAAAATCTCGTTCTGGACGACCAAAGAAAACAACTAAACGGCAAAACAGAGAGATTTTCAGATTCGTTTAAACCCAGAACCTGTCTGTATGGTCAGTTTCTAACGAAGTAAGCGGTCAAGTATCAAATTCCACTATCCATCAACTAATCGACAGCTGCAGGGAAGTACATTTCTTGATTACCGCAAAATGCGTCATTTGGCAAAATTTACAAAATTTTACAAAGACGTTTGTGTTCGGTGGGCCCGAAACCCCATGAATTGAGGAGATTAATACCAGAAAATGCTTGAAGTACAGTTACTTTCATTTGGAAAGTTGCTAGTTGGTGACAAATGAATATGCAAGAAAGACAATTGCTCCAATCACGTTTCCAACTCTACAATTCCATGGATTAGACAAAACCAAGTAACTGTTATGGCCTGACCAGCCAAAAATCCTTACTTGAACCTAATAGAGTAATTCTGGATAAGATTAGCTAGAGCTGTATATGCTGATTGCTGCCAATTTGCAACGGTTCAAGATCTAAAGCTCCAGATTGAACGAAGTTCGTTTTCTTTAATGCCAGAATATTTCCAAACTCTTGTTTCGAGTATACCTGATCGAGTTTTTTAAGTGATTAGAAAAAACGGCTTAAAAATTTGAAGATTAAAGGGGCGGGAAATTATAAACTTTTGGGACAGTAACATTTAAGTTTATATTTTCTCACAAAGTCTGTGATTGTGTTATAATATTTTTGTATAGTATTATTATTGTCCTGATGTTATTTATAATTATAAATTGCTTTGAAATTGTTACTCCTCTTTAGTAATTGCATTGAAAAAAAGAAAAATCGTTGTCTATAATCTTTTGGAAAGCAACGTATAACTTATCATAAATTTTTAATATGTTTATATCTACCCTATACATATAAAATCCTAATGAAACGAATTTATGAAAAGACTGGTTACGTTTCACGGCTAACTATCCTTAAATATGGGTGTTTTGGCCGAAAAATTAACACCAATTATTCGTATCGATCCACAGATGTCAAAACTGCTAATATAATTTTAAAATTTGAATTAGTTTTCGAAATATTAATTTGTTTCTAATTTTAATTACATTTCTGTCATGACAATCTGTAGTTACAACAAAATTACTTCATTTTTTTGTGAAAAAGGGGACAACAGAAAAAACTATAGGGATTATTAGATTTCTTCTTTTTCGTTGATTTAAAATTGATAATTGAAATTATGTTTTATTGCAATCCATAGTGAAACAATATTGTGAATAGATTGTATTTTTCAGGAAAATTTAAAAATAAAATAAAAAAACAGATTTTTCTGGTCGTGAAAAGTGACATTATTAAAATCCGAATTAAATTTTAAAATAAGAATTAAATAATTACGTGTCAAAAGCCGAAAATTAGGAAAATTACGTCAAAATATTTACACGTAAATATTAAAACAGTACGAAAACTTTAAAATATTAAAATAATTAAAGGAGATAATTACGTCATATCTAAAATTCCTATATATAAAATATCGTCAAAATTAAAGTGCCTAAAATAACTAAATTAGTAATCATGAAAAACTTTTATTGTTGAATATTGGATTCTATTTCAAAAGCTCAAGTAATCATATTCCCGAACAATTTTAAATTAAATAACATATATACCCGTGAATCGTAAAAGAGAAAAAAGTTCAAAAGAAATAAACTATTACTCGAAAAATGCATTTAATAGTGAAAATTACATCATATATTAAAACGATACATTTGGAACGATTTTCATTTCGGAGAATTTTAATGTGACGTCACATGGTATAAAAGTTGTGTGACTAGCAAATTTCTTTATATATTACATTATTTGATACATTATAAATACAGATGAAATGATAATATCGTTCAATTTTCCGTAACCTGGTAATGTGTTTACCGTGGTTTTTCAGTCTGTAAAACCGAAACCGTGGTTGGCGGGCGTAGCTCGCAGGGTGCAGAGTCCCCTAGTATGCTATAAAAACTAAATATAATAATTTCATTAAAATGTAAGTGGGCTTGTTTATAATTTTTGAAGTGGTGGACAAGCGGAACTGAAAATCCTTATTATAACAGATCTAAAATTAATGCTAATATTTGACATCTATAAGATTCTTTATCTTTTATGAATGAAAATTTTATGAAAAACTATACATTCTGTTTTGTTTACCATATTATGAGCAATTTTTTCCTAAAAATAACTCTTTAAAAGAATGAAAAAATATTCAAAACATTTCAACGTTCAAATATCCAGCATTTGAAACATTGCTTCTAATGATTTATATATATATATATATATATATATATATATATATGTTAATGGGTCAAAATTTAACTAGTTTCTTAAAGAAAATTTTATAAGAACACTATACCTTCACAATCCACAAATAAATTATTTTATTGATTATGTTAAACAGTTTCTAGTGATGGAAGACCAACTAATGCAAATTCATAATGGGAAAAATCATAGTTATTCGAAAGGACGGAAAACAATCTTTTACTTTATTTCTTTTTTAAATGATTTACTCCCATACAACAATTAAAATATAAATTATGTTAATGAGATGAAATATTTTATGGACTAAACAGATATTATCAAAACAGAAATTTGATTTGTTAAGCCAAGTATAATTTAAGACGAAATAAATGATCAGTAGAGAGATATTTAGGATTAGAGAATTGCATTTTTCATGAAAAACGTATACAAGTGCTTTATTGACAATATTTCATATTTTTGATAATTCATGTGTTAAATATAATTGAATTATAGTAATTGATTTAATATTATTTCTTCTGTGTCATGTGCATTTTTAAAATAGTAATTAAATTTAATCAGAATATGGTTAAAGTTCCATTGAATCACATTTATGTTTCTTGATAATGACAAGTTACCCAAAATAATAATAAAGGAATAAAAATAAATAAAAAAATAAATAACTATTTATCGTAATTTAAAAAAAATGTCAATAATTTTAAAAGTAAAGCTTAATGAATAATTCAAGACGGGCGAACTTGGAATCCCACATTCGGATTCTAATAAAAGTAAAAGATACGGCTATTTCTTAGTTCTTGCTTATTCTTAATTACCCTTTTACTTTATTTTTCATATTAATTTTTAAAATTTATATGTATATAATTACCGAAATATATAAACAAAAAATTGGTTACAAAATGGTTAAACTTATACCTTATTATAAATCTGCTATAATATATATATAATAAATGCTCGAAATGATGTATTTAACAGCAGACATGATATATTTAACAATTCTAAAAAAAAAAAAAAAAAAAAAAAAAAAAAAACCACCCACGTATTTTTAGTAAATAATTATATCTTTTATGAAAACTTAATCTCAATTCCCTTACACATGTATCTAATAGGCAATTCTTTCAGTAATCAATTTTTTTAACAACTATAAAATAAATGAAAAAGATTTATTGATTATTTTAAATAAAACTGTTGGTGTTATCGAATGAATTTCTATGCGAGAATTTAATTGGAAGCTTTTTGTACCACGAACAATGTAAGTTTATTTTCCATAACAGGATTGATTCAAACATAATATTTTTTAACACAGTTTGTTATAATAATTTTTCTTCTGTAATTAAATGTATGTAATAGTTGAAGGATCTGGAAATATTTGTTGATTTAAAATGAATTAACCTAGGAAAAATGAATGTAAACGTTTATTGATGTAAAGAAAGTTAAAACGTTACATTTAAAATTTTACATGCTAAAACACTTCGATAAACATTAGGTATAAAAACTATACTTAATAAAACTAACAATAAGTTAAATACACAAAGTAATTACAAAACAATTTAAGTGGAAATGGAAAACCTGAAACTCTGTTGCTTATTTTTATATTTTCTGTTAATGAAGAGCATTGGAATTGCTGTTCAGATATCACCAATTTAGATACTCTACTGGTCTCTCTGTGGTCTGCGGTGGGTACTGTATGGTCTATATATTTTTTGATTGGATGTTCTGCATACGTAATTCATAATAAGTATATTTACTTCTTATAATAACATTTATAAAACAGAAATCATATATTCATAAAAAATGCGTTATATTTCCGTTGTTTAATTATTTCATAAAGATTTTAAAAAATAATAATTAATGGCGCCGCTCTGAGTTTTATATCCTTTATCTTGATATTTTCGACTTTTAAAAAGTTTAAACTACTAATAAACAATGGAAAGCAAAGATTTTATTCGTGTATTTTAAATTTAGTTTCAAAGTTTCGGAATCTTACTTATATTTAAATCTTTTTGTAGTATTTTTTTTGTTGAATTATATTTCTTTCGATTATTAATTAGATTTGATGAATCCATTTTTTTTCACTACTATGATTTTAACATTATATATTTTGGTTTCAAATATCAGTTGAATGCATTTATATATTTTTTTCGTAAGTCATGTGATTTAAAGAAATTTCAAAGATAGTGGATGAAATACATGTAAAATAATTTATTGTTTTTTTTTCTGTATGAAAATAAATTATGCATATTTAATTGGTAGAAAACATTACTATAAAAATATTAGAGGAAAATAGAATGGAAATATTTATAAGGAAGTGTGCGACAGAAATATTTTTCTATGTCAGTAGACTAGGGTTTGGGAATTGAGGGAATGTTTTTAAGCATTCTCCCAATTTAAGCAATTTTCAGTTATCAGATTTTGCTAACCTATATAAAGTAGGAATAATAACTTGATCGGAACTACTCATAGAATAAGTTTTCTAAATCATTGACCAATTAAAAAAAATTATATCTAAAAAAAAAAAAAAAAAAAAAAAAAAAAAAAATACTCAGCTAAAAATGAACTGCAGAAATTCTACAAAAAAACCGCAGTTGGTAAACTGCGGTGATTTGGTCAATTCACTACAGATTTTTTGCGGTCAAAACAACTATAAAATTACTACAGTTTATTAACTGCAGTAATTTCGCAGTTGTATTAACCACAAAAATTCTACAGAAAATTTATAGTTACATCATTATTAAAAACTCTGCAGTAATTTCGCAGTTCTATTGACCGCAAAAATCCTGTAGTGGAATCGGCCAAATCACCGCAGTTTTCCAACTGCAGATTTTATGAAGTTATATCGACTTCAAAAATGTTGTAGTTTTTTTACCGAATATCATTTCAAGCCTGGTTTCTATAACATTATATGCTCTGGAGTGAAAAATTTTTTGAAATAGAAAAATCCTAAGTAAAAAATCTAAACATTTCTAAAATGCTTAAGTTCATTGTGTGGCATGTTTACTTTATGAAAGCAATTCCCAGCAAGCACAAAACTGACAGATTGATAAAAGAAAGATACCTTTCGACAAACACCAGAGGTAGTATTTTGATAACAGCCAATCGTAACATAACTGTGTCGATTCTGTCCTTTTGTCTTATATCTTTGGCGATACGCGAACGGGTTATCAATTTGTCGCCAGAAAATCGACACATCGCGATATAATCGATACGTATTCGATACAAATACGCATGAATTCGGATTTTATTGGCACAAAAAAGGGATCAAAATGACACAATATTTCTTATAGATCAGTTTCAACTGACGTCACACCCTAGCAACCAGCTTAGCAACCATTTGAGCGTTTTGTTTACCCTTCAAATTTGGCTACTTTAGCTATTTATATATATATTAATGGACTTCACTATCTAAAATTTTAAAGTTTTATGAATACAATCATAAAATCTATCTGTCCATATGTTGTTCTAGGGGAGAAAAAAAAAAAAACATAATTCATAAAAAAAAAAAAAAAAAAAAAAAAAAAAAAAAAAATTAAAATTTCTTCTCAGCTATTATTAATGCTGAAATTAGTATTATATATAAAAGTTATATATTTTACTTATTGCAGATTTTATTCTTTTTTTTTTTCTCGTATGGCATTCGCCTTTAATTCCATTTATGATTTTAAAAGTATATATATATATGTTATTCCAAAGAAGCCATAATTTTTCTGAGGGAAAAAAAAATCGTTTAACTTTCCTAATTAATCCTGAAGCATAAAGAATATTCTAATTGTTGCTCAACTATTCAATTATCAACTTGTTTTTGACCATAAAGAATATATTTTCTTTTAACTTTCTAACTAATTGTGAAGCATAAAAAGATATTTTAATTTCTACTCAATTCAATGGCTAACTTGCTTTTGACCATAAAATAGATTTATTAATGCTGAAATTAGCATTAAAAAAAAGTTGATATTTTTACTTATTTGAGACCTTTATTCATCTTATGGCATTTGCCTTGAAATCTATATATAAGAAAAAAAAAACTTATTACTTACAAAATTAAATATTATCAGGTGTTAATACAGGATTTTTTCCCCTTGAATAATAAAAAAAAAGTTTTGGGATATAACGTGTTTTGTTTTTGAGATGCATAAACCATTTAAATAAACAAAAAGTATACCAATAAAATTGTGACAATTCAAATTTAGAATAAGGGGGAGGGGGTCTTAAGTGGAGTAACTCATACTTCATAAACTTTTATAGACACTTAACTATAACAAATTGAAAATTTTGTATCAAATAGAGTTAAATTCAAAATTTGCAAACTTACATGCCAACCAAAATTAACTCCATATCCATACACACACCAAATATAAACATTTTTGTTTAATTTTTAAAATATTCACACTAAACTTTACGTATCAAAATTGCAGTGCAGTAAACTAGTATAGTTTAATGCACTGCTATGTTTTGCATGAATTAAATTTTCTAATACTTGAGGCAATCATTGAGACTTCATGCACAATCAAGCATGAAAGTAAAAAAATAAAATAAATCATGCCCCCTCCCCTTTTGTGATAACCTTGAAATGAGTCTTCCTTTTCAAACTGTATCTGGAATTAAGAGTTCTATGTAGCTGTTCCAAGCTATTTCTATACAAGTTTAGGTTGTAACTTTATGTTTACACACGTCTACAAAAAGAGAGTCTGTAGCCTTAAAAAGAAAAGTTTTAGTCATTTTCTTTCTTCCAAAGTAAGGTTTTTTTCTTCTCTTTATGCTCCATCTGAAAATACCTACCGTCCTATGATAGCTGAAATAAAAATACACAGACAATTTAAAGCAATGCTAGTGTTTTCATTGTGCTACTTTATTTCTTAAGCATAATTTCTGCTCACAAGTTATATGTATATATATATTTTTACTTAATGATTAGATACAGTTATATTGCAATATGAATTAAAAACAAGAAAAGCAAGAGTGTGAAGGCTACTTTTAAAATATGACTTCTTTTGGTAATATATTCATCGGAAGTTAACTTTTTTTTACTTTGTACAGTAAGTTTAGAACTTTATATATTTAAAGGATACATTTATAAAAAAAAATAAATAAAATTTTTCTAAAACATTTTTCATGTTTGACTTTAATATACTAAAATTTTAAGTATCCTGTTCTGACTTTGTCCTCTGCAAATTCAAATCAATTAAAAATAAATAAATAAAGTAAAATAATATTCCAACTATAGCACAAATTCTACTTAACTGTATAAATCGTAATATATTGCATAACATTTTAAATTGTATCTAATAAAAATAACTTTTGATAATAAGAATAAAAAATAACAATACAAATACATGGTAATTTCTTTATTAACATCATTCATATTCACATTAGAATTTTCAATTGCAACAATGTTTTCAAATACAATGTTTTTTTCGAGATAACAATTTTCAATTTGATCTGTTGTGTATTGCAGCCTACTTGGCTATCCAGCTTTATACCATGTTGACTGCAGCATCTCCATGCATCTTATTATGTCATACAGATATAGAAGCTAGAAAATATAAGAAAAATACAACTTATTAAACTACATTAATATTACCAATACAAGTTACAGTTTTGATACAGGGTTTTAAAAAGATTTTATTTCAGAAACTGATTGCTTTTCATTTCATTGTAAAAAGTGCTCATGCATGCATTTACAATGAATGATGATAGCATATTTAACCCATTCTAGGCAGGGTTGCAAAAAACCCACCTGGCACCTATCCAAAAAACCAGGTGGGTTTCTTTTTGGGTAAAACCCACTCTAAAAAACCCAATAAAACTTACATCAAAGCAGGTTTTATTTGTTTTTTTAAAATCCATATTATTATTTAATATTCAGTAACTTTTATAGTAGTTTTTTAACCTTTGTGTTTAAAGAGTTGCACTATCCTATTAAAACATTTTGGATGTACTACCAAATCCAAATGTGACAAAGTCAAAATGAAATAAATCATTAAGTCTTTTAAAAGCCTATTAATATTATGAAAAAAAAAAAGCCAAAATCAATATACACAGCTGATCATAAAAAAAGGACTTAAAAAAAAAACCCAAACAAATCTGTTTTTTTTTTTTTTTTTTTTTAGTATCATTTCTTATTACATACAGATGCATGTTTGTTGATAAAAATAAACATTGTTCAATATTATATAAGTATTATAACTTTATTTCAAAATGCAGTCGGACCTCTATTTAACAAAGTCGCTAAATCCCGAAAAAAAGTTCGTTATGTGGAAAATTCGTTAAATATAGATGAACCTTTTTAAATACTTTAAACTATGCAAAACAGATTTTTAATTCATAAACACTAAACACTATTAAAAAACTTAACTAATCACACTTTTTTTTTTGTAAATCATATTTATTTTTTTTATTATTATTCATTTTACCCGTCAAAAAGAAATCTGTAAGGACAACAAGAATTTTTAAAAATATTGTCCGGAAATACACCGTATTTTCAGTTTTAAGAAAATATTTACATTAAAATTAATGAATTTTAATGACATTATCGTATTTATTATAACAAGTAATTTTAAGCATTGTATTACTACATGCGTCCTTAAATTTAATTACTGACACATTTACTACAGAACAGCCCTTTTAAGTGTGAAAGGGGGATATTGAAAGTTTGCATTTCCTGGATGAAATGCAAAGAATGACAGGGATTTTACTGCTCTCGTTGAGTTAGGTACCTGGTAAAACTAATTCAATGTTATTAAGCATTATAAAATGTGTAAAAGAAAGAATAAGTTTGAAGTGTCCGGAAATATTTTGAGAAATAGGGAGAAAATTATATTAGAAGAAAAAGTTCGTTAAATAGAGAATACACTTCGCTGTTTGGAGGTTATTTTACGAAGAAATTCACAAAATGTTGTTGGTTCCGAGGAAAAGTTCGCAAAATAGAGGTCCGACTGTATTCAAACTATATAATTACAATCATTTATGTAGATAATTGAAATCATTTATAATTTAAATATTTTTAGTAACATCTATGTTCAAAGAATAAACTGTTTATACAGTGAACCATAGATATCTTGAAAATATTATCAAGCATTATTTGATTAATAAATAATAAAAGATTAGTTTCAAAAATGTGTTCTTAGTGGGGAATACAGATAAAAAGTAATCTATTAAAGTAACTCATATATGTGATACTGGTTATTATATAATATTATATGATGTCAGAAGTAAAAGCTTTTTTACAGACTTTTACACTGTTTATTTGTGTTATTTCAATTCAAATTACTTGTACATTAGTTAGTCAATAAAAATATAATAAGATTTCTTAATTTAATACATATACTTAAAAAAAATAAGGGTCTGCCCTCACTTCTTAAAAAAACAAACAAAAAACAAACAATAAAACCCAGTCGGGTTGGTCTTTTTTTTTTAAATAAAAAACCCGGGTTTTTTGCAACCCTGATTCTAGGGCAAAGTAATTCTGCTAATTAAAAGTTGAAATGAGATGATCTCTTAGAAATGGTAATGCTAGGAAAAAAAGAATACCCAAGAAATTTAGGGGGAAAACTGCTTTTATAATAAAAAAAATGCCATTGGAAAGAGAAATTTTTTTTACAAAATAGAATACTCAAGAACTTTTCCAAATTCAAAACTCGAAATTTCATTTAAAAAAAACTATTTAAAATTTTATAACAGATACATTCTGATACTTTTCTTGATATTTTGTTTTATGTTCAATGCCTTACATGGAAAACATTAGAGAAAAAAAAAAGGGTGGGTACAAAGAAGTGAACATTTCAGGGTGAAGATTGAGATATGAAATTCACTAGTTATACTGACTGTCAAATCAAAATAAATATTTCAGAAAAAATTCCAAGCAATGTAACAATGTGCTAAATTTTTTAAAAAGTGAATTGGGGTGTGATAACAGTAGGAAGTAAAAATCTAGATGAAATTTCTGAAGAAAATTACACCTGGAGTAGGATTTGCGAAAACAAATCATTTTGCTCACTTTTAAGGGGACAAAGCTTTCAATTATTTTTCTAAATCACAATAAAATTTATTGAATTCCATAACATTTTTGGTTGATTACAAACGACTTTTCCAGGTACTGCAGTACTTTCTCGTAAAATATTATGTCATTTGATATTTTGTAACACAGTATTTGTTGCATAGAATCTATACATATGATTTATGAACTTGACATCTTCAAATTCAAACAATAATTCAGATTAATAATTTTTACATTTTAATTAATATACAGTTAAGAATTTATTCATTGTGTAATGTGCCCAAAGGCTATTTTCAAAGTACTTTATATGCCCAGTGGTACTTGGTGCTCTTTTTGACACATCCTTTCTTGCAAAATATGTTAATTAGGCATAAGGTAAAAAAATTATGAATTTCTTGAATTGGCCGAGGAAAAATATTGAAATTTGTTGATGAATCAAGGGGAAGGTGAGATGTGCAAAATTTGAAAGTTGTTCAGGAAAATATCTCAAAATTTTACTGATTAAATTACTCTAAACAGCTACAACTGTAACCAGCAAAAAACGAAAAAAAATTCTAGCTGCCAGAACACCCCCCCCCCCCCCCCCCGAAAAAAAAAAAAAAAAAAAAAAAAAAAAAAAAAAAAAAAAAAAAAAAAAAAAAAAAAACATACACTTCATTGTAAGTTCCCATGTTTTAAACTTAATCTTTAAAGACATGGGTGGTGCATCCTATGCAGCTTCAGTTTTTTTATTCCTAAATAACAACTTTTAATAATACTCTTATTTAATGCAATGTGCACAGAAAATTATAAATATCAAATTATTATACATAATAAAACACTGACTTAACCATAATCAATATTATACAAAACCATAATTAATATTAAATGCATGGTTTTGTAGTAACATAAAGACACAGGTGACATACTCCATGCACCAATGCCTTTTAAAGCTTAAATATCTGAAGAATAGTGCCTGATGTCCAGGGTTGCGGAGTCTGAGTAAAACCCATTTTTACACAAGAGTCGGAGTGGCTAAAAAAAACAAGCAGACTCCGACTCCAGATTTTTTTTTAGACATTTTAAAATGAAATGAATCAAATTATATGTAGCTTTAAAACTATAAAATGAATTATTATTGTTATTTATGGACTATACCAGGCTACTCAAGTTGAAGATGACCAATTTATTGCAGTGTACAAAGTAGATACAGAATAACTACAGCATACTAACCATGTACAGATTACACAAAAACTGTTTTAATTCATAACTGTAGTAGATATTTTAAATTTAGTAGGGGAGACCGGGGAGTTTTCCAACTTTTTACAATTTTATTTTTTTATATTTTGATATCATTGTATTCCCAGACCTTTCTGTACAAAGTGGCATAATTATTATTCAAAAAACTAAATATACTTTTTCACAAAAATTGGTTAAGTCTTCCAGCTTCCTAAAAATGGTCAGGGGGAGGGCAAGTTTTCCAACTATACTTTAAATGCTAATAAATCTTGCTTGTTAATAAGTATTTTTTATTAAGAACTAAAAGCACAGTAACATAAAAATCAGTTTTAATCCATTACACATTTCAAGACGAAGGTCCAAACAGCTCCCTGGCTGGGATTGGATTTTGCTTTTCCCGCCCCTTTTATCAGATTCCGTTTTTTTAGATGAATCTTTTTTTTTTTCCATTTTCAGTTGATGTTTAACAGGAGAATCAGTCAGTATAATACTTTCTATTTCTCTTTCCATGCTGTGTTTGCCTTTTTAGTGCACCTTCGCAAAAGTCCTAACTTCTTCTGGTGTAGGCAAAGTTTGTTTGGATGTAGATGGAATGCCTTTTTCATAAGCAATAGGGAAAGTTTGAGTAGAATTCAAGGGACGGCTTCTTTGGAAGTGCTAGCCTGCATTGGTGTAGAAGGATTTGATGCTTTCGGAGTTTGGGGGGTGGGGGGGGGTGGAGAGAGAGGACAATCGATTATTGAGGAAAGTCTTTTCAGGATTGTTGGTGCTTTCAAGATTTGGTGCGGCAGGAGGTGGCCTGTCAGAAAACTAAGATGGCATAAAAGCAGAGTCTGCAAATATTTCAGGATTCAGTGGGGAAATTCTCGAACTTTTGAAACCCGCCATAATATTGACTGTGAATTAATGCCAGTGGAGCAGCTCTAAGCACGGTTAATTTGCTTTTTGAGGGATCCATACATGCTGCGATCTCAGTGTTGTAGCTTATGACTATAAAGGCATAATTAACATAAAATGGATTCATTAAATAAATGCATTTTTGAAAAAATTGATATTTTATTATATTTTTTAATTTATCTTGTTTTTTATATGGATAGTTTTACTGAAATGACTAAATGATCAAACGGGTTCATAAATATATATAGTTATTTGGCCAATTTTACTACACAATAAATACATTTTTGATATAATAAGACTAGCTGATTTAAGAGGAGGAACGTTTTCCAACGAGAAACATATTGGAAAACATGCCCCATATGTTGCTGGAAAACCTGCCCCGTCGCCATATTTGAACTTTTACGCTACCTGGACGAATAGCGGTGCAAGTTATTTGCGAAACAAATGTATAGCTACCTGAAGAAAGAAACGCTTTTTTAGTACATGCAATGTCAAAATATGTAAGTTTAACCCTAGTACATTTATTTTACATTTTAATAAAGACTTGAAATTTTACTCGCTGTTGAAAAAATGAAAAAACAGCTTTCCTGACGAATTGACAGCAGCTACTAAACTATAACTTTTGGAGATGATGTGTAAGATGCTGCCACCTCAACCAGTTCACCAGCTAGCATCACCTAGTGGCTCATTTAAAAACTAAAGCAAGTTGGAAAACTTGTCCACATTGAAAATGTGCCCCGGTCTCCCCTATATAAGTAATTCCCCTCATATTTTTGGTGTTTGCTGATAGAACCCGAGGACAAAGGTCTGAAAGGACCCAAGGCCCGGAAAATGAAGGTAATTTTTCAAACAGCCCATGTAAGAAGAATTAAGACAATGTACATTAATGGGCTGGATCAGACTGATAAAAAAATTGATCAAGCTGACAAACCCAATGTAACAAATTTGAAAGAATCAAACTACGTCTATAAAATAGGAACAATTTACAATGGGCATCATTGGGATGAGAATAAATACAAAGGTACGGCCAAACATTTTAGAGGACAGGCCTTAAGATTTCAGCTCATGCATATATCTCTAACCAAAAATGCGAAAATTATAAATTTGTACTATTTTTGGAGGCAAAAGGGCTAAGAACCTGGTATAGCATTGTAATAGAAGCGATCTCCCCCCCCCCCCCTCAAATATTTCTGGTCTGTATGACCAAAACTCAAAATTCTAAAATACCCTTCCTTTATTTATTTATTTTTGTTCACAAGAGTCAAAATAAGATGAAATTGTAATTTTTTTTTCCTGAATCGGCGGTAACCAAAATAACGATAAAATAGTGAAATTTGTCTTTCATGTTTTGAATTTTAGATTTTTTAGGTCTGCAGCTGAAATAAAGCCAAAATAGTAAAATAAATTTTTAAAAATGTAACTTTTTTATTTTTTCATTAGAATCCACAGAATCTGAATTATTTCCAAAATAATAAACATTTTATCTTTATTTTTCCACCTTCCATAGAAATTTTTTGAGTCTGAGGACACAGCAAAATAATAACTAAATTGTAACATTTTTGCTTTTTCTTCGCAGTCTGCCGATCCAAAATACCGTATTTACTCATGTATAATGCGCACTTTTCCCCCAAAAATGTAAGGCAAAAACACTAGGTGTGCATTATACACAAGATAATTTTTTACTGCTGGATGTAATCACACGATATGCATATGAATCAAGAAATGTATTAAAGAAGAAATGAAAACTGGAAAAATTTTACTTAATAGAAGTATTGCTGTATATTTATTTCACTCCTTGAACTTTTTTATACAACAGCGCTACTAACATTATTTAAACATTAATTAGCAGTTCTCATTGTCGCTACTGTTGCTGTCCAAGTCAGCACTGGCACAGTCGATTTATCCTCGTAAATCATATCGTCTTCAGTTCCATCCATCTGATTGGAAATTCCAGTCATTTTGAAGCTTTTTACTATCATCTCGGCTGAGATGAAATTCCAAGCTTCACATAACCACTCACATACAGCTGGGAGTGACGCACACTTCATTCTGCCATTTGGAGAGAAGTTGTGATCTGTTGTTGTCATCCACCGATTGTAAGCATGCCGAAATGAAACCTCAAATGATCGGCTGAGGACAACATTTTGTTAAAATAAAATTGTACTTTTCCTTATCTCCCATACACGGAGCTGTGCCGATGTATTTTTCTCACCTTGTTTACTTTTCGCAGTTACCGGCGAAACGTCGTACTGTAATTTTGTTGTTAAAATGTAACTTAATAAATTCTTTCTTTTTTCACATTATAAAATTTTATTACACATTTAAGGGCTGCAGCACTTTCATCATCCCTCCTGGTATCACAATCAAATCACTTGAGCGGCAAATTTTCGCTTTTACTCCAGACATCGTGTGTCCACCACAGAAGCTGTCCAGTACCAGCATCGACAGCTGACGTAAAGCACATAGCCGACCAATCTTTCATGAGTTCATCCGTCATCCACCTGTTTTCCTGTCCTCTTACAATTATGCTAACTCGAAAAGATTCTTTAGGGATAGTTTTATGTTTAAAAATCACCGTAAGTGATCATACGGTGTATACTTGCAGCCGTCAGCCGTAATGGCTAGAAGTCTGCACGGGCTGAAATTTCCAGGCCCGGGCCCGGCCCGACTCATCGAAAAAAATTAAAAGTTCGGCTCGAGCCCGGCCCAACAAAAAAGTTAAAAGTTCGACCCGGGTCCGGAAAAAAGTTAAAATCTCGGCCCGAATGAATTTTTACAAAAAATTGCTTTTTACGTCAATTTGGTTAAAAATTTGTCTCGTACGAAGAAGCTCTGACCAAATATATTTATCTTAACTCTTTTTTCTCATGTTTATAATCTTCATTTTTATAGAAGTGCCGCAGGCTGCGATATTTATTTTTTTTAACGAATCTCTATTTCTTGTACGTAAATGTTTCAGTTATCATTAATATTGTTAATCCATATTCCATGCATTAACATACATGTATTCCATGTATGCTAAAAATCTGAAAAATGCTATACAGTAAAATCTTCTAAGACGGAATTGCATAGATAAGGAAAAAAAAAATGCATTATAGGCAAGTTCCCTTCTTTAGCAAGTGTATAGCTATCAGGGGTAGTATGATAATTCAGGACATACTTTTATCGATATTTCAAGACAATTTCAGGACACATTTTCCCGACATACTACTTTTTTCCACAATCGTTCGTCGAAATTTGCGATTTTTCCCCGAAATTCCATTTTTTTTTTTTTTTTTTACGATCATTTGATGCGAAAAAAATGTTCGACGATTCATGTTTTTTTCTTGTATAGTTTGCTGAAATCTATGATTTTTTTTTTCCTGCATTCGTTTTCTGAAATTCAAGATTTATTTCCCCGGATCATTTGACGAAATTCGCAATCTTTTGCCAAAATTCGGGATTTTTCCCCCACGATCGTTTGCGGAAATACGAGATTTTATCCCACGATTGTTTGCCAAAATTAGATTTTTTTTCAGCGATCGTTTGAAGAAATTCACATTTTTTTCTTCGATCATTTGCCGAATTTGGGTACTATTTCCTCAATCATCTGCCGAAAATCACAATTTATTTCCGAAATCATTTGCCGAAACTAGATTTTTTCTGCAATCGTTTGCCGAAATTCATGTTTCTTTCCCGACTTTGTTTGCCGAAATTCGAGATTTTTTTCTGTCATCGCTTGCCAAAATTAGTGTTCCTTTTTTCCAATCGTTTGTCGAAATTAGTGTCATTTTTCTCCGATCGCTTGCCGAAATTCGTGATTTTTTTCAGCGAACGTTTGCTGGACGGTTTGACGAAATTCTCAGTCGGTTTGTTCTGCAGTGCACATCAACGTCAATTTTTGGTTTTCATGATTCTGTGGAAACCGCTAATCGATTTTATAAAAAAGCGAAAAAAGTGGAAATTCGTCAAAAAATGGAAAAGTGGCATCTCTGCGAGTTTCAGCGAATGATCGACTACATTTCCCATTTCTTTAGAGATAAATTGAAGACTATTGCATTTTTTTCGATGACCAATTAATGAAATTCGCAATTTTCTTTCCTGTCCGATTGACAAATTCCCGATTTTTTTTTCTGCAACTACTTTATGAAATTTGTGAGTTTTTCATCATCAGATGACAAAATATTGCATTATTTTCTGGTTCTCTTATGAGCATATTAATTCCGAAATACAGATTTTGTGGATTTTTTCAAAAAGAATGATTTGTGGAATTGCACACACCAAAAAAATGTGTGTATATATATATATATTCGCGGAAATATAATGACTGTTAGTGTTATAGTACAAAACTTGCAAAATTTCAGGAATTTTAGGACATGTTACTATATTTCAGGACGTTTTTTCAGTTTTCAGGACAAGTACTACCCCTGCTACTATTCTTTAAAAAGAATAAATTTTAATATTTAAGTGCAGAATAATGGCAATTTAAAAAAGTATGCATTTTTTGCAAGAATTTTTGGACCAGGCCTAATTTAACTGATCTTTCAATGGATCTGGCTAAGCTGAGACAATGATTTTCATACGGGCTGGGTCAAAACTAGGACTGAAAATTTTGGGCCGTGAAGACTAGGAATGAAACCAGTCCCGGCTCTGTACAGAAAAAATAAGTTAGGCCCGTCCCGTCCCGAGCTATATATTTGCATCATTTTACACGCAACTGGTGAGTGAATTTTCTGACAGGGCGAGTGAATTTTTAGGTAGTCTTTGAAACCTGCAAACTATAGAGATATGCCAAAAACTTTTTCTTAGTAGTTAGCTATATTTTTCAACTTTCCTAATTACTGTGATGTAAACATGGTACTAAGTTATATTTTATATGAAACTTTCCATCTCTTGTTTATATTTCTTAATTTTACAGGAAAAATATATGAAGATGCATTATAGTAATAGTAAGCAACTATTTTTGAGTTGCGTAAATTTTGTCATAAAAATTTTCAACTGTACGGTGCATTTTACTGGCTGGTGAAATAAATTCTTGGCTGGTAAGATTTTCTAGAAATTCCCCACCCCTACCATTGAGTAACCTATAGTGTGAAAAAGTAAAAGTTTTAAAAGATTTCTTAAACTGGATTTTAGTTAATTTCGTGTTTGAATCATGTTGGATACTGACAAACACTTTGTTTACATGAATGCTTGTGACACTTTCAGTGTTGTTTTATTTATAATTTTTTACATGCATTTATGAGGAAGAAAAAATAAGAATTCTTAAAGTACAAATTTTGATATTATCTCCAATTTCAACATATTTGATAAAACGTTTGAAAAAATTTAAGACTTTTGGTTTATTAATTACACAGTAAGAGTTGACACCATTAAGGAATTGAAATACCTTTATAATAACTGTCTGTTTTTTTCTTTTTCATAAAAAATCTTCATATTTGTTTGTATAAAGTTTGTAAAAATGAAACACCAATCGCATTCCGCTTTTTTTTACAGTGGTGTAGTCGTAAAAAAAACAGAGGGTATACGTTCTAACCAGAGGGTATACGTTCAAGGCAGAGGGTATACCCTAGTATATATATACAATAGCTTTTTTGAGAAACAGAGGGTATACGGTGTTCCTTAAAAAAATCCAGAGGGTATACGGCGTATACCCTCCACTACATCCCTGATTTTTTATGGGTGTTATATACTGGTATTTAAATATAATATTAAGATATTTATTACAGATAAAATTAATTTACTTACTTGATTTATTGCAGTAAATTTTAATTATATATTTTTTAATAACATGCAGGAAATGCTACCCACCATGCTTTTTACTGTATACTTACATTTTTACATGCAGATCCAGCCTTAAAGGAAGCAAAATCAGGCAGCCCAACCAATGGCACTAAAAAATAAAGGACTGAATGAAATATATGCAAAATAAAATAGTAAAGAGGTTTTTTTTTTTTTTTTTTTTTTTTTTTTTTTTTTTTTTAAGAATATAGCATTTGTAGAAGTGCAGAAAAGAATCTTGCGCACGGTGCCATGTTCTAGTACAGCCGCGTGCCTCTTATTTTCCCAAATTATTTTTTGCAATTCCTGCGTGTTTTGCTGAACTATTTTTAAGGCAACAACTAAAAAATACCACCTCGTTCCTATTGTTGAAAAAAAAAATTTAATCCAGATCACACCTTTGGTTGGGGGGGGGGGGGTAGTGACTGTGGGGTATACTAAAAAAGGGGATGAAAAATATGCAAAGCAAAATACTTAATAAAACTTTTTTATAAGAATACAGTCAAGGATCTATAATCCGTACACCCATAATCCGCAATTTTCTATAATTCGCATTTCTTAATGAATGTAAACAATTAAACAAATTTAAAAATTTTTGATCCAAAAATGATTTTTTAAAAGAAATATCTGAAAATTTTAAATATAAAAGTGAATATAATCAATTTTTTAATGTAGGAATTTGAAAAATGCATTTTTTGAGATAGCATATTAAATTAATTATTATATTTCACATTTTTCTTTTCATGTTACACTGAATATTGGAGTAAAATAGTGTCCAGAAAAATTAATTATTATATTTCATATTTTTTCTTTTCATGTTATACTGAATATGGAATTAAAATAGTGTCCAGAAATAAGAAAATGAGATACAATCCATAATCCGCAATATTCCATAATCTGCACAACCTTTGGTCCCAACTTGTGCAGATTAAAGAACTTTGCCTGTATATCATTTATAAGGCTATCGAAAAAATATCACACAAGTGCCATTGCTAGTAAAGCCGCCTCTCTTTATCCTCAAAAATTAAAATTATTACTTCCCCCCCCCCCCCCCACACACACACAAGAGATATTTTACTGAAGGAAATCCTGATTTTTGGATTTTTAAGAATTTACACTAGTCACGCAAACTTACAAGCTAACGTTAAACCTATGGGAAGCAATCTTCTCAAATGTTTTCATTTTAATATTTTTAAATTATCCCCCCCCCCCCTTAGCATAATTGAGATTGATCTCTAATGTTGTTATTCTTTTACTTTTGAAACTAGTATACTAAAAAAACTGACCGAAAAAAAAAAAAAATACAAACTCACAATAAAAGTTATAGACATCAGTTACCTATTGCCCCCCACCCCCACCCCCAAAAAAATAATTAAAAATGGGATTAAAAAATCTGTAAACAACCCTCCCATAGTACAGTAGACTCCCTCAAATCCACAACCCTAAAATCTGCACGCCGTCGCAGATGTAAACAATGAAACTTTCAGTTCAGATGCAGAGGCAGAATTACAGATTTTTTTTTGTTTTATATCATTCCGTTTCTAGTTTAATATGTAATTAATTCTCTATAATGACTAAACTCTTTTTTAATGAAGGAAGTACAATTTATTCCTTCAAAAAAAAAAAAATAATAAATAAATAAATAAATAAAATTAAATAAAATAAAAATAAATAAATAAATAAAGGTTTTGCTGGTATATTTGGTAATCACAATCTTTTTATATATTGAGATTTTTTGGTTATTAAGACTGGCTAAACCTGAAATAAAACTTCCTTACTTTATGATTTTGATGTGAATTAATAGGGTACCATAATGAGGCAAGTTTCATTCAATAATTCAAGGAAAATGTACTTTATCTTTGTTATGCAGATTTAATTATACATTATTAATTATTTACTTGACTTTTGCTTTTAATAATTTAATAATTTTAAAAATTATCTTACTTTTTATCATTTTAGTTTATTACTTTACTTAATTATTTTAATATATTAATGTTTGCAAGGATTCTTTATAATTTTCATTGCATTATTACATTCAAATTATCTACTCCAGGGACCGCGCTAAGAAATTAAGACTATTCGCCAACACATTAGCCAAATATGAAAATAATTAGCCAAATTTATCTATTATTACAGCCAAAAGTATATTAAAAGTATATTCGATCTTTTGACGAAATTTTTCGGTCTTTTCACGAAGTTTGCAGGGTTTTTTAATCTTTTGACGAAACTTGAGTTTTTTTCGCGATCTTTTGACAAAATTTGTGTGTTTATTCACAATCTTTTGATGAAATTTGCAATTTTTTGTGATCGTTTGACGAAACTTGTGGGTTTATCGCGATCTTATGACAAAAATTTGCGTTTTTCTGCGATTCTTCGACGAAATTTGTGCTTTTCCCGTGATCCTTTGACGAAATTCAAAATTTTTCTGCAAACGATTGACAAAATTTTTTTCAGCAACCATTTGTCGAAAGTTACGCTATTTTTTATGTCCGAATTTTCAGATTGACTTCAAACTATTTTTTAATTTTCGGATATTAATTCCTTAAATTTTCGGAAAAATCGGAACAGAATCACCTCTAATTGGCCGGCTGAGAAGAAGAGGAGGAATATAGACTGGAAATATGGCTGTACGTGAACTCACGCTAAAAACGGAAATTCATTTATGTTCCAAAACATGATTACATAACAAAAGAGATCCCAAAAAATCATTCGCCAGCTTTTTCGCCATATTAATTTTTTCCTCGCCAATTTCACGATGTATTCGCATTTAGCGAGTTGGCGAATGGTTAGCGTGGCCCCTGCATTCGGTTCAGAAAATTTAAAAATTTCTTCAGTCAGAAAAGTAAAGACACAAAAAAATTAAATTCTGACAAATAGTCGCCGAAAAAATCAAATTTCGTCAAAAGATCGTGGAAAAAAATGAGAATTTCAGCAAAGGGCTGCAGAAAAAACGTGAATTTCCTCAAAAGATCATGAAAAAAAAAATCTTGCGAAAGGGGTCGTGAAAAATTGCGAATTTTGTCAAAGGGACCGGAAAGAAATGCAAATTTCATCAAAGTGTCGTAAAAGAAATGCGAATTTGATTGAAGGATCGCAAAAGAAATGTGAATTTCATCAAATGATAGCGAAATAAACCTGAATTTCGTTAAAGGATCGGGGGGGAAAAAAAGTAAATTTTGTCAAAGGGCAGCAGAAAAAACACTAATTTCGTCAAAGTATAACGGGAAAAAAACGCGAATTTCGTCAAAGCACCATGGAAGAAATGCAAATTCCGTCAAAGGGTCATGAAAAAAATATGGTGGCCTCTTTAGATATTGTTGACTCTAGAAAAAAAAGGGCCGCAGGGAGAGAATTTTTCAGAAAGGGAGCTATATTATAAAAAATGATACATTTTTCAAAAAGGGAACACTATTCTAAAAAATAGGGGCTCAGTTAGAAAAAAAAAGCTTAAAATACACAAGTTAGAGCCCAGAGGGTTAAATATTTAAGACTTTTTCAAAATTTTATGATTTGTCATTTGATGTGAGGTGTTCAGCTATAAGTATGCAAAATTTCAAGTCTCCAACATATATGGTTTCTGAGAACGGGCTCGGTGACGCAGGGGTGCAGAATATGTCCGATCCGGCGATCTAAGATCGGGGAAAATTTTAATCACCTGGGGAAATATTGCAGAAATATATACAATTGATTTCGATTTTAACAACGAATTCCATAATTCCCTGAGATAGAAAAAATTCACTGCAAGTAAAGAGATTCGTATGGCGACGTTTACAAAATCGATTTCAGAAAAATATGTACCGTATATCAGGGGTGATTCTGTTCCGAATTTTCCGAAAATTTAAAGCATTCGGTTCCGAATATTAAAAAAAAAAATCGTTCATAAATCTGAAAATTCGGATATAAAAATACCGCGAATTTTGTCCAAGAATTACGGAAAAAAGCGAATTTCGTAAAAAAAGATCGCAAAAAACCGCAAATTTCGTAAAAAGATCGCAAAAGAACCTCAAGTTTCGTCAAAAGATCGCAAAAGAACCTCAAGTTTCGTCAAAAGATTGCAAAAGAACCTCAAGTTTCGTCAAAAGATTGTGAAAGAACCTCAAGTTTCGTCAAAAGATTGTGAAAGAACTGCAAATTTCGTCAAAAGATTGTGAAAGAACTGCAAATTTCGTCAAAAGAACAGCAAATTTCGTCAAAAGACACGAAATGAACACAAATTTCGTCAAAAGATCCCGTGAACAACTGCAAATTGCATCAAAATATCACAAAACCGCAAATTTCGTCGAAATATCGAATGACACTAATTTCGTCAAAAGATTGCGAGATGAATGCAAATTTCGAAGATAGAAAAACAACCGCGAATTTCGTCAAAAGATCACGAAATAACCGCGAGTTTTGTCAAAAGATCGCGAAATAACAGTGAATTTCGTCAAAGCCGCGATATAACCGAGAATGTCGTCAAAGCCGCGATACAACCGAGAATGTCGTCAAAGCCGCGATATAACCGAGAATGTCGTCAAAGCCGCGATATAACCGAGAATGTCGTCAAAGCCGCGATATAACCGAGAATGTCGTCAAAGCCGCGATATAACCGAGAATGTCGTCAAAGGAACGAGAAACACCCTGCAAATTTCGTCAAAAAATTGCAAAAACCCCACAAATTTATTCAAAACATCAAGAAAGAATCGCGAATTTCGTCAAAAGGAAGGCGAAATAACAATGAATTTCGCCAAAAGATCGCTAAAAAAAGCAAATTTCATCAAAAGATCGCAAAAACGTGAATTTCGTCAAAGGGCCGCGAAAAAAACATAGTGCTGGGAGTTAATTCCACGCCTTCCCCCACTCTGCTGTAACCTTTCAGAAAATTTGCTGTAAATTTCAGATTTTTTTTTTTTTTCACTTAGAATCACCCCTGCCATACATATATATAAGTTGAGAAACATTGGAAAAATAAATTTTCTATAACTACATTAATACAGCATTTACCTATAACATACCGTAAAATTTTGGGGAAATTTTCATGTGGATTGGGGAAATGTTGGGAGTAGAAACATTTTTTGCACCCCTGCTGTGACGAACAGACAGACAGAGGAGCGAGACGAATAGGGTTTCATCAGATGAACGAAACCCTAAAAAAGGGCACATTTGTACCTTGTTCACAAAAAATATTTCGAACTGGTTTGTTTAGAGACCCCTAGAATTTGCAATATTTTCTTGGGATCAATTGAATCGCCACAGGGTGCATAGGAAGTGTTGAAAAGGTCAGCCGGGTGCATCAGAACGGTTTTAAAGAGCCGCCAAATGCAAAACAGAAATAAGGTCTGCCAAGCGCTGTGCCCTGCTAAAGCGGCTTAACCCATTAAAGACGGAATTATTTTTTGTTTTTTAAATACAAAAATTACATTTCGCACCACTTTCCCAGAAAAGAAATTTTTCTCTTATTTTATAGCAGAGTTTCTGACATTAAAGACATTTCTGAATTAAATAAAGACATTTCTGAATTAAATGAAAATTTTTGTTCTTCATTACTGGCATTCAAACAGCAAAAGGGTTGACAGCTATGCTGTGACCATATGGTAACGCTAGTCCTTAATGGGTTTTAAAGACAACACTACTTTAGAAAACAGTACACACGCAAAAATCTATGATTATTATTATAGGTATAATCAAGGGTGTAAAATTTTTTTGAAAATCTAGGAGCCAGTTACTATCGATAACAAATTTGTAAAATGAAATTACAGTATAAGTTAATAATAGTACATACAAGTTACTCTTTTTAATTTAATATATATGACACATAACATAAATTTTTCTTGTATAAAAAAGTAATGTTACATAAAATTATAAATATTGATATAAAAAAATTGGAAGTGCTGATGTAAAATACAAATAATAATCATTAAAAACTTCTTTAAACACCTCAAAAGTACAAATATGTAATTCACTTCAAGGGCTATAATATATGCCACAAGTCAATACTGTTAACTTATTGTTTGTCCTATTTTGCTTTTAAATTTTTATGATGTTTATGACCGCTCATGTGTCTTGTTGTTTTTAATGTAAAGTACCAGCGTTCAACTGCTTTTGTAGGATCAAATGCTCAGAGTTTTCCCCAGGTTTAAAAAAGGGCATGGTTCTTCTTGTAGGAAAAGGGCACTTTTGGATTCCGAAGGGTATGTTTTGGATTCTTAAAGCTACTTTTTAAAAAAAATTTAAAGGCATTCTTTTGATTTTTAAAACTACTTTTAATATTTAATAGACAGGACACTATTTTAAAGACTGCAATGAGTCAATTTTTACTATGCAAGTAAATTTTTTAATAAACAAAGGAGTAAAGGCACTTTTTTCAGCTGGGGGCAACAAGGGTGCTAATGTTTTTCATCAGGGGCATGAGGGGTGCTATTTTGTAAACGTAAGGGCAGGCAGGGTGCAGCACCCTCCTGAAACTGTCTAGGGGAATCTCTGAAATGCTTCTACAGAAGGTCCATTTAAATTTATTAATAATAAATCATTTAAATTTTGTGATGTCAAAGTAGAGCAAAACTTGTTCTTGATCAAATTCATTGTGCTGCATCCTCGCTCTCAGGATGCAGTTGCCACAGGTATTACAGATACAATTTGCAGTAACTTTGATAAAATTGGAAATTTATAATCATTTTTCATTGATTTGATCAAAAGCTCACTAAATTTCATGTCTTTGCATAGTACCTTAAAATCGTACCATTCGTCAAGAGCAATACTTTCAGTTGTTTCCAAATCAACATTCAATGTGACAAAATATTTCTGGAAATGATTTAATAATAATTTTAATAAGTCCAGTTCAGTGAAAAAGGAACTTCATTTTTTTTTCTTTGCGCATGGAACAAAAAGAAAAAAAAAATCCATAAATAATCAAGCTTATAAATGAATTATTTTTCATTTCCTAAGACATATCTAGGCGCCAGTGTCAAAAATTTAGTCGCCCGGGCGACCTGGTGTCCGGTATTTTTACACCCCTGGATATAATTATAATTTCGTCCAATGACAGCCAAAAAAAAAAAAAAAAAAATGGAAAAGAAACACGAATGTCATCGAAGGGTCACGAAAAAAAAATCCACTGATTTCATCAAAGGACTGCGAAAGATCACAATATTCGACAAAGTACCGCAAAAAACCCACAAATTTTGTCAAATGATTTTGGAAAATACACGCATTTCATCAAAGGGTAGCAGACAAAACATGGTGATCTGTTTAGAAGACAGCACACATACAAACATCTATGATTATTATTATAACTATTGTTTTTAATGTGAAATAGTAAACTGAACTAACTTTTGAAAAATCCTGTTAAACAGAACCTAACTTGCAGGAATCTATACACTCAGCCTGAAATCCACCCAACCAGAAAACAGTTAACTCGACGAGCAACAACAAAAATATGTTTTAGGAAGTATTAAATACATCTACATGAATTTATAAAGTGTATTTATGATTTATGAAAAGAAAATAATTATTAAGAGTTGCTTGTACTTGTTTTTTTTTTGTTTGTTTGTTTTTTTTTGTCTTTTACATCGATATTTTCAAATGGTACGTAGTAATGTTTACATTTTTGCCAGTGGCATATATGAGTATATCTGTACTTTACTTTTTATCTCAGCAATAATTATTGTTTAATCAGTAAAAAAAAAGTAACTTGCTTAATTGCTTTCCATTTTTACCTAAATGAAATTTTGCGATCTTGTGATTTGTTTACTTATCTGTAGCAATGCATGACTTTTTAAAAACATCTTAGATGTAATATTCACAGGTTAGATCAAAACACATTTCATAAGAATATCTTTTAAAATTTTTGAAGTTCTGAAATTTACTGGAAACAAAATTCAGAATACTCCAAAAAACATTTTATAGCATATTTTTATAAAGGAAAAAAAAAATATTTGCATATTAATATTTTTATGGGCAAAATGTAATAAAATAGTTAAATTGAAGTATATTTTTTTATTTATTTATAGCTGTGCAATAAACCAAAAGTGGATCTTGATGGGAAAATAATCTTAACATGCATTTATGAGAAAAAAAGAAATTCCGATATCGTCAATTTAAAAAAAATTCACAGAATAGTTGAAAAATTTTAAGACTTAGTTTATGACACAACAAGACAACCAAAAACTTTCTGTGCACTTAAATATTGAGTCAAAAACTTTCTGTAAACTAATGTTTAATAAAATTATGTATTATAGTATTAAGTTTACGATATGAATTAAAAACAATAGTTTAAAATAATTGCCATTTAATTTAAAAATTAATATTAATTAAAGAGTAATTATTTTGGTTAAAAGAATAATAAAGCATAATATCCATGCTAGAAAAACAGGCGATTCAGAGTAAAAAAAAAAAAAAAAAAAAAAAAATCTGCAATTCAAAGCAAATTTTCTGAAAGGTTACAGCAGAGGAATTATTTTCCCATCAAGATCCACTTTTCGTTTATTACGCAGCTATAAATAAATAAAAAAATATCCTTCAATTTAACTATTTTATTACATTTTGCCCATAAAAATATGAATATGCAAATACTTTTTCTTTATAAAAATATGCTATAAAATGTTTTTTGGAGAATCCTGAATTTTGTTTGCAGTAAATTTCAGAACTTCAAAAATTTTAAAAGATATTCTTATGAAATGTGTTTTGATCTAACCTACGAATATTACATGTAAGATGTTTTTAAAATTCATACATTGCTACAGATAAGTAAACAAATCACAAAGATCGCAAAATTTCATTTAGGTAGAAATAGAAAGCAATTAAGCAAGTTATTTTTTTTTACTGATTAAACAATAATTATTGCTGAGGTAAAAAGTAAAGTACAGATATACTCATATATGCCACTGGCAAAAATGTAAACATTACTACGTACCATTTGAAAATATCGATGTAAAAGACAAAAAAAAAAAAAAAAAAAACAAGTACAAGCAACCCTTAATAATTATTTTCTTTTCATAAATCATAAATACGCTTTATAAATTCATGTAGATGTATTTAATACTTCCTAAAACATAATTTACCTAGACAAAAACGGTACCGACTAGTCAACGAATCCGCTTTTTGCACATGTTTATTTATTTATTGAACAACAAACATATGACATGTGTGCTTGACATAGAGCTCGCTTGGCGCACACGTTTTAAAAATTTTGTAAAATGATAAATAGTACAAAAAATATTACCTTGCATTATGTTGAATCAGCGTTTGGCTTTGATACGCACATTCACGTTGTCAAGAAACATGCCGAGTCGTCTCGCCGTCGCCATTGAAGGAGTTTTTACCTTAGCGTTGCCATTTTCCATTTCGGTAAAGTGAAAGACCAGTGAATGCCAGGAAAATAATACGAAATTGATGACGCGTTAAAAAATTATCGTATCCATGGTCTCGAACTAATATAATGCAATTCATACTTTAGTGGTGGTCAAACAACTATCATGTGTCGAATAGTTATTGGATAACAAGATTTGACACGATTGCTGCTTCGCAAAAAGCTATCGCCTGTCTATTGCTCTTTTGGCAACACGTATGCGATACAACTTTGTTTTGCCATTAAAAGCATGTCGCATTGTTATATGAAAATCGATATACCTAACAAGAATGATAATTCTAACATCAGTTGGTGAGGTTTTTGACAAATCTGTGTTTGCTGGGTTGTCGTTGGAACTGTGTAAGTAGAGAGTTGTCTGTTGAAAAGCAGGCATTCCGATTGGGGATAATTTCGAGGCTGCCGAATTCACGGTTGGCGAGCGTAGCTTGTTATGGCTGGGCAATGTCTAGAATTAAATATCATGATAAATCGGCATCTTTATATCATGATATCCCAATATAGCGATTTAGGAATGCGCCTTCAGGGAGGCAAAGTGGTGGGCGGGGCACCCGAAATGCATAAAATGATTAAGCAGTCACAGGTCTTTGCAACGATATGTCACATGAGGGGTGACGGCAAAATTTAAAGAAAGGTCCTCCCGCAGGGATGGGGTAAGGCAATTGGGGAGAGGACACAGTAGGTGCATACATGAATAAGCGGTCACAGGCCTTTCCAACGATATGTGTCACATGACGGGTCTTGGCAAAATAAAGGAAAATGCCCCCAGGGCGAAGTAGTGGGCGGAGCACTGGAAATGCATAAAATGATTAAGCGGTCACAGGCCTTTGCAAAGATATGTCACATGACGGGTTGCCGTCAAAATTTAGGAAATTGCCCCCCCTTGGGGGGGCAAAGAGGTGAGCGGAGTACCGGAAGAACATAAAATGATTAAGCAGTCACAGGCCTCTCCAATGACATGTCACATGACGGGTGTCAGGAAAATGTAATAAAGTGCCCCCATGGGTGCAAAGTAGTGGGCGGAGCACTGGAAATGCATAAAATGATTAATCGGTCACAGGCCTTTGCAACGATATGTCACATGGCGGGGTGCCGGCAAAATTTAGGAAATTGCTCCCCCTGGGGGCCAAAGTAGTGGGCGGAGTACCGGATGTGCATAAAATGATAAAGCGGTCACAGGCCTTTCCAATGACATGTCACATGGCGGGTGTCAGCGAAATGTAAGAAAGTGCCCCCCAGGGGGCAAAGTAATGGGCGGAGCACTGGAAATGCATAAAATGATTAAGTGGTCACAGGCCTTTGCAACGATATTTTACGTGACGGGGTGCCGGCAAAATTTAGGAAATTGACCCCCTGGGGGGGCAAAGTCGTGGGCGGAGTACCGGAAGTGCATAAAATGATTAAGCGGTCACAGGCCTTTCGAATGACATGTCACATGACAGGTGTCAGCAAAATGTAGGAAAGTGCCCACCAGGGGGGCAAAGTAGTGAACAGAGCACCGGAAATGCATAAAATGATTAAGCGGTCACAGGCCTTTGCAAAGATATGTCACATGAGGGGTGACGACAAAATTTAGAAAAATACCCCCCCCGCAGGTGTGGAAGTGGGGGGGGATGATCATCGGAGGTGCATAACATGAATAAGTAGTAAGAAATTTGCATATTACATGATCTATTGAGGAAATTCGCGTATTTCGCACGATCTTTTGAAGAAATTCGCTCATTTTACACGATCCTTTGGCGAAAACCATGCATTTTACACGACCCTTTGGCGAAAATCGCGCTTTTCCACAACCTTTCAAAGAAATTCGCATATTACACGATCTTTCGATGAAATTTGCGTATTTCGCACGAGCTTTTGAAGAAATTCGTATATTTTACACGATCTTTCGATGAAATTTTCGTATTTCGCACAATCTTTTGAAGAAATTCGTATATTTTACATGATCTTTTGGTGAAATTCACGTATTTTGCACGATCTTTCAAAGAAATTCACATATTTTACAAGATCGTTTGACGAAATACAAATTTTTTCGCTACAATTTGACAAAAATCACATCTCTTTGCAATTCTTTAACGAAATTCACGATCCTTCGACGAAATTCTCGTTTTTCCCACGACCTTTCAAAAACATTCGCATGTTACACGATCTTTCTATGAAATTCGCACGATCTTTCAAAGAAATTCGCATATTTTACATGAACGTTTGACAAAAATCACATTTTTTTCGCATTCTTTAACGCAATTTACAATCCTTCGCCGAAATTCGCAGCCTTTCCACGACCTTTCAAAGAAATTTGCATATTACATGATCTTTTGATGAAATTCGTGTATTTCGCACAATCTTTTGTAGAAATTCGAATATTTTACACGATCTTTTGGCGAAAATTATGTTTTTTTGCAACTCTGCGATGAAAATAGTGTCCTTTTCGTGATCCTTTAACGAAAATCGCATTTTTCCCGCAATCCTTTGCCAAAAATCGTGCATTTTCCATGAACTTTTTCCAAAAATGTTTTTATAAAGTAGAAGTAATTTTCATACAAACTGGAAGTCATGTCATTTCGGGTAGAAGGGCAAATTGCTCATTTAGTAAATCCTGATCCGGGTGTGATATGAAAAAGAAGAAAGGGGGATGGGATGCCTTCTCCCTGGATTTTGAAATTAAAGTAAAAAAAAAAAAAAAAAATTCTTCTTTTGAAAAACATAGTAGAATTTATTCTTTTCGAATAAGTAAAAAAAAATAAAAAAAAAAAAAATAAATAAATAATAAAAAAAAAAATAGGAAGCGTTTTCCGTTTAGGGGAGAAGGGTGACATAGGAGAGCAACTACCCCTCCCTAGATTTTCAATTCAGTAACTAATTTTATTTTCTTGATTTGAAAAAACAATAAAATTAATTCTTTGCCAGTGACTAAAAAAACAAACAGAAACCAATAATTTTCCGTTAGGAGGAGGGGGGTGTGTCATAGGACAGTCATTTGTTCCTCCCTGGATTTAAAAATATAAGTACCTAATTTTTTTTCACCGATTTTGAAATAGTGATTTTTACTTTCTTCTATCTTTACAAGAAGAAAGTATTGGATTCATGAAAATTTTCGAATTCCGGTTTTCGACGGATTTACACGTTTTAGGGGTCAGAGATTCCAAAAAACATGTTTTTACAAAATGTCTGTCTGTGACTCTGTGAGTCTGTCTGTCTGTCTGTCTGTGTGTATGTGACACAAATTTTGTGGGCGCTCTATCTCAAGAACTAATGCACGGAATTTAACAAAAATTCATATTCAGTTAGTCCCTGATACAAATTGATGCTGATTAGTTTTTGGTGCAAATCGCTCGAAAGGTGGCGCTGCTATGCTGGATTTTTTACGATTTCCGCAATGGCTCTATCTCAAGAACTAATGCACGGATTTTCATGAAACTTCAGATTCAGTTAGTACTTGACATGAATAGACAATTTAGAGATTTTGGTGCAAATCGCTCAACAGGTGGCGCTGCTATGCTGCCTTTTTTACGATTTCCGAAATGGCTCTATCTCAAGAACTAATGCACGGATTTTCATGAAACGTCAGAGTCAGTTAGTCCTTGATATGACTTGATGCTGATTACGTGTTGGTGTAAATCGCTCAACAGGTGGCGCTGCTATGCTGGATTTTTTACGATTTCCGAAATGGCTCTATCTCAAGAACTAATGCACGGATTTTCATGAAACTTCAGAGTCAGTTAGTCCTTGATATGACTTGATGCTGATTACTTGTTGGTGTAAATCGCTCAACAGGTGGCGCTGCTATGCTGGATTTTTTACGATTTCCGAAATGGCTTTATCTCAAGAACTAATGCACGGATTTTCATGAAACTTCAGAGTCAGTTAGTCCTTGATATGACTTGATGCTGATTACGTGTTGGTGTAAATCGCTCAACAGGTGGCGCTGCTATGCTGGATTTTTTACGATTTCCGAAATGGCTCTATCTCAAGAACCAATGCACGGATTTTCATGAAAATTCAGAGTCAGTTAGTCCTTGATATGACTTGATGCTGATTACGTGTTGGTGTAAATCGCTCAACAGGTGGCGCTGCTATGCTGGATTTTTTACGATTTCCGCAATGGCTTTATCTCAAGAACTAATGCACGGATTTTCATGAAACTTCAGATTCAGTTAGTCCTTGACATGAATAGACATTTTATATATTTTGGTGCAAATCGCTCAACAGGTGGCGCTGCTATGCTGCCTTTTTTACGATTTCCGAAATGGCTTCTATCTCAAGAACTAATGCACGGATTTTCATGAAACTTCTGAGTCAGTTAGTCCTTGATATGACTTGATGCTGATTACGTGTTGGTGTAAATCGCTCAAAGGGTGGCGCTGCTGTGCTGGATTTTTTACGATTTCCGCAATGGCTTTATCTCAAGAACTAATGCACGGATTTTCATGAAACTTCAGATTCAGTTAGTCCTTGATATGACTTGATGCTGATTAGGTGTTAGTGTAAATCGCTCAACAGGTGGCGCTGATATGCTGCATTTTTTATCATTTCCGCAATGGCTCTATCTCAAGAACTAATGCACGGATTTTCATGAAACTTCAGATTCAGTTAGTTCTTGATATGGCTTAATGCTGATTACGTGTTGGTGCAAATCGTTCAACAGGTGGCGCTGCTATGCTGGATTTTTTACGATTTCCGCAATGGCTCTATCTCAAGAACTAATGCACGGATTTTCATGAAACTTCAGATTCAGTTAGTCCTTGACATGAATAGACATTTTATATATTTTGGTGTAAATCGCTCAAAAGGTGGCGCTGCTATTGGGCATTTTTTGCAATTTCCGCAATAGCTCTATCTCAAGAACTAATGCACGGATTTTCATGAAACTTCAGAGTCAGTTAGTCCTTGATATGACTTGATGCTGATTACGTGTTGGTGTAAATCGTTCAACAGGTGGCGCTGCTATGCTGGATTTTTTACGATTTCCGCAATGGCTCTATCTCAAGAACTAATGCACGGATTTTCATGAAACTTCAGATTCAGTTAGTCCTTGACATGAATAGACATTTTATATATTTTGGTGTAAATCGCTCAACAGGTGGCGCTGCTATTGGGCATTTTTTGCAATTTCCGCAATAGCTCTATCTCAAGAACTAATGCACGGATTTTCATGAAACTTCAGAGTCAGTTAGTCCTTGATATGACTTGATGGTGATTACGTGTTGGTGTAAATCGTTCAACAGGTGGCGCTGCTATGCTGGATTTTTTACGATTTCCGCAATGGCTCTATCTCAAGAACTAATGCACGGATTTTCATGAAACTTCAGATTCAGTTAGTCCTTGACATGAATAGACATTTTATATATTTTGGTGTAAATCGCTCAACAGGTGGCGCTGCTATTGGGCATTTTTTGCAATTTCCGCAATAGCTCTATCTCAAGAACTAATGCTTGGATTTTCAACAAACTTCAGATTCAGGTATACCATGATATGAATTAGTGCTGTTTATGTTTTGGTGTAAATCGCGCAACAGGTGGCGCTGCTATGCTGCATTTTTCAGAATTTCCGCCACAGCTGTATCTCAATAACTAATGCATGAATTTTCATCAAACTTCAGATTCAGGTATACCTTGATATCAATTAGTGCTGTTTATGTTTTGGTGTAAATCGCTCAACAGGTGGCGCTGCTATACTACATTTTTCAGAATTTCCGCTATAGCTCTATACAAGAACTAATGCACGAATTTTCACCAAAATTCAAATTCAGATATATTGTGATATGAATTGGTACTATTTAAACGATTTAATTGACGTGACTTATATAGAAGAAAGTTTTGTGATGGCCACAACATACTAGTTTTTTAATTCGAGTGACTTAAATTAAAAGAGGATTTAAAAAGTTTCAGTTGAGGGAGCGGTATAGGAGGCCAATTGCCCTTCCGTGGATGTTGAAATTGTACAAACTAAATTTCCTTTTTTTCCTAATTTGAAAACATTGTAGATTTTTTTTTTCGAGTAACTTAAAAAAAAGGAACCAAGAAATTTCTGTTTAGGGGAAGGTGGCACAGGAGACCAACTGCCCCTCCCTAGACATTTCAAGTAACTTAAAAATTAAGGTAACCAAAAGTTTTTCGTTAAAAGGGGGGAGCCTAGGGGAGTGTCATTGCCACTGGATTTTGAAATATATATATATAACTGAATTTTCTTTTTCTCCGATTTTGTATATAGTAAATTTTATTTATACGCAGAAACTTAAAATAAAAGACGGACAGTATAGCAGAAATATCTGTTCCCCGGGGGTGGAGGGGGGGGATAAGAGAAAAGTCATTTCCCTTCCCTGGATTTTGAAATTTAAGTAATTAAATTTTCTTTTTTTCTTTCTTTTTTTATGAAATGCGTAGTATAATTCATTCTTTTTCAACATTTTAAAATAAAAGAAATAAAACAATTCCGTTAAGGAGGGTGGGAGGGATGGAAGGCCCATGTCAATCCCTGAAGTCTGAAATTTAATTAACGGAATTATATTATTTTCTCCTATTTTGACAAATATAGTAAAATTTATTTATTCCGTATAGCTTAAAATTAAACAGAAACTAAGAATTTTTCTGTTGGGGGAGAGATTCACCCTCCCCCCCTATATCTCACTCTTAGTAGTGAATTTCAGTCGAGTTTTTTTTTATGTTTATGTATTTAAACTTTATCGTAAAGTCAGGTTAAAAACAGTGTAATTTTTTTTTTTTTTTTTTTTTTTGGGGGGGGGGGGGGAGAGGGAGATGTATCCAGAGATCATCTGCATTCCCCTCCCGGATTTTGACATTTAGTTTTAACTAAATATTTTTTTTTCTCTGATTAACACATAATAAAATTTATCCCTTTCGCCCAAGTAAAATAATTAAACACTAAGAGAAAGACGGGAAACTGGTAAAATTAAAGCGATGAAATTACTTCAATACTGCTGTTTACTACAGACGCAAAATCTCATTATTTTAAAAGTTTATGATGACTTCACTTAAACTATAGTATTTTTGAGATTAATAGCACAGAGTATTTTTGAAATAAAGTACCACAAAATTACGTCACATTAGTCGCAGATTTTCTAAAGTATTTTTACAGTCGAGATTGCACTACAGAAAATCTATAGTTGACTATAGAAAAACCTCAAAAATACTCCACTTCTGTAGAAAAACTGCAGTTCGTTATTAGCTGGGTATTGTCGTAATAATTTTTAGCTCACAGGCTATCAAAGCCTGAGAGCTAATGTGCCCGCCCGTTCTGTATGTATGTATGTATGTATGTATGTATGTATGTACGTACGTATGTACGTAACGCGATAACTCTTGATAGAAACATCTGATTTGCTTCAAAGTTTTTTCCTAGGTTCACTGTGATAAGGCGCTTCCCTGATTAGTTTTGGGAGTTCATTGGTTAAGGATAAAGGGGGAAAAACGGGGTTAGTCCACCCCCCCCCCTTAATTCAGATAAATGGGTTTTTCATGCAGAATGATTCGATTTGCTCCGAATTTGGTATACCGGTTTATTATGTTAAGGAACTTCCCTGATTAGTTTTGGGAGTTCATTGGTTAAGGATAAAGGGGGAAAAACGGGGTTAGTCCACCCCCCCTTAATTCAGATAAATGGGTTTTTCATGGAGAATGATTCGATTTGCTCCGAATTTGGTATAGCGGTTTATTATGTTAAGGAACTTCCCTGATTAGTTTTGGGGGTTCATTGGTTAAGGATAAAGGGGGAAAACGGGGTTAGTCCCCCCCCCACCCCCTTAATTCAGATAAATGGGTTTTTCATGCAGAATGATTCGATTTGCTCCGAATTTGGTATACGGGTTTATTATGTTAAGGAACTTCCCTGATTAGTTTTGGGAGTTCATTGGTTAAGGATAAAGGGGGAAAAACGGGGTTAGTCCACCCCCCCTTAATTCAGATAAATGGGTTTTTCATGCAGAATGATTCGATTTGCTCCGAATTCGGTATATCGGTTTATTATGTTAAGGAACTTCCCCTATTAGTTTTGGGGGTCCATTGGTTAAGGATAAGGGGGAAAAACGGGGTTAGTCCACCCCCCTTAATTCAGATAAATGTGTTTTTCATGCAGAATGATTCGATTTGCTCCGAATTTGGTATAGCGGTTTATTATGTTAAGGAACTTCCCTGATTAGTTTTGGAGGTTCATTGGTTAAGGGTAAAGGTGGGAAAAACGGGGTTAGTCCACCCCCCCTTAATTCAGATAAATGGGTTTTTCATGCAGAATCATTCAATTTGCTTTGAATTTGGTATACCGGTTTATTATGTTAAGGAACTTCCCTGATTAGTTTTGGGAGTTCATTGGTTAAGGATAAAGGGGGAAAACGGGGTTAGTCCACCCCCCTTAATTCAGATAAATGTGTTTTTCATGCAGAATGATTCGATTTGCTCCGAATTCGGTATATCGGTATATTATGTTAAGGAACTTCCCTGATTAGTTTTGGGGGTCCATTGGTTAAGGATAAAGGGGAAAAACGGGTTTAGTCCACCCCCCTTAATTCAGATAAATGTGTTTTTCATGCAGAATGATTCGATTTGCTCTGAATTCGGTATACCGGTTTATTATGTTAAGGAACTTCCCTGATTAGTTTTGGGGTTCATTGGTTAAGGGTAAAGGGGGAAAAGGGAGGTTAGCCCGCCCCTCTTAATTTAGATAAATGGGTTTTTCATGCAGAATGATTCGATTTGCTCCGAAGTTGGTATACCGGTTTATTATGTTAAGGAGCTTCCATGATTCGTTTTGGCAATTCATTGGTTAAGGATAAAGGGGGTTAGTCCACCCCCTTAATTTAGATAAATGTTTTTTTTTTTTTTTTTGCAAGATTATTCGATTTGCTCCAAATTTGGTATACCGGTTTATTATGATAAGGAGCTTCCCTGATTAGATTTGGAGGTTCACTGGTTAAGTATAAAGGGGGAAACGGGGGCTAATTCCCCTTCACTTATTTTTTTGAGTGGCATTATTCTTTAAAATAAGAGTATAATATACAATTAGTGTGAATAGTCTGTGAGCTCAATGCCATCAGTTTAGCTGGGCACTTTTCTTTTTTATTTATTATTATATGTGATATCATAATGTCGAATACGACAAATTAAAATTAAAATTAAAATGGGAAATTTTTTTTCTTCTCTCTTTGTGTATCCCCGCATGCAAGGAAAAATCTTAGTCTAATGCCAGACGGACGTCTTTTTGCACGCTTTTTAGCTCACAGGCTATCAAAGCCTGAGAGCTAATGTGCCCTCCCGTTCTGTATGTATGTATGTATGTATGTATGTATGTATGTACGTACGTACGTATGTACGTAACGCGATAACTCTTGATAGAAACATCCGATTTGCTTCAAAATTTTTTCCTAGGTTCATTGTGATAAGGCGCTTCCCTGATTAGTTTTGGGAGTTCATTGGTTAAGGATAAAGGGGGGAAAACGGGGTTAGTCACCCCCCTTAATTCAGAAAAATGGGTTTTTCATGCAGAATCATTCGATTTGCTCCGAATTTGGTAAACCGGATTATTATGTTAAGGAACATCCATGATTAGTTTTGGGGGTTCATTGGTTAAGGATAAAGGGGGGAAAACGGGGTTAGTCCACCCCCCCCCTTAATTCAGAAAAATGGGTTTTTCATGCAGAATCATTCGATTTGCTCAAAATTTGGTATACCGGTTTATAATGTTGAGGAACATCCCTGATTAATTTTGGGCGTTCATTGGTTAAGTATAAAGGGGGTTAGTCACCCCCCTTAATTCAGAAAAATGGGTTTTTCATGCAGAATCATTCGATTTGCTCCGAATTTGGTATACCGGTTTATTATGTTAAGGAACATCCATGATTAGTTTTGGGGGTTCATTGGTTAAGGATAAAGGAGGAAAAACGGGGTTAGTCCACCCCCCACCCCCCCTTAATTCAAAAAAATGGGTTTTTCATGCAGAATCATTCGATTTGCTCCGAATTTGGTATACCGGTTTATTATGTTAAGGAACATCCCTGATTAATTTTGGGCGTTCATTGGTTAAGGTTAAAGGGGAAAAGGGGGGGGGGGGTTAGTCCACCCCCTTAATTCAGATAAATGGGTTTTTCATGCAGAATCATTCGATTTGCTCCGAATTTGGTATAACGGTTTATTATGTTAAGGAACTTCCCTGATTAGTTTTGGGAGTTCATTGGTTAAGGATAAAGGTGGAAAAACGGGCTTAGTCCACTCCCCCTTAATTCAGATAAATGGTTTTTTCATACAGAATGATTCAATTTGCTTCGAATTTGGTATACAGGTTTATTATGTTAAGGAACTTCCCTGATCAGTTTTAGGAGATCATTGGATAAGGATAAAGGGGGGAAAACGGGGTTAGTCACCCCCCTTAATTCAGAAAAATGGGTTTTTCATGCAGAATCATTCGATTTGCTCCGAATTTGGTAAACCGGTTTATTATGTTAAGGAACATCCATGATTAGTTTTGGGGGTTCATTGGTTAAGGATAAAGGGGGAAAAACGGGGTTAGTCCATCCCCCCCCCCTTAATTCAGAAAAATGGGTTTTTCATGCAGAATCATTCGATTTGCTCAAAATTTGGTATACCGGTTTATAATGTTAAGGAACATCCCTGATTAATTTTGGGCGTTCATTGGTTAAGGATAAAGGGGGAAAAGGGGGTTAGTCACACCCCTTAATTCAGAAAAATGGGTTTTTCATGCAGAATCATTCGATTTGCTCCGAATTTGGTATACCGGTTTATTATGTTAAGGAACATCCATGATTAGTTTTGGGGGTTCATTGGTTAAGGATAAAGGAGGAAAAACGGGGTTAGTCCACCCCCACCCCCCTTAATTCAGAAAAATGGGTTTTTCATGCAGAATCATTCGATTTGATCCGAATTTGGTATACCGGTTTATTATGTTAAGGAACATCCCTGATTAATTTTGGGCGTTCATTGGTTAAGGATAAAGGGGAAAAGGGGGGGGTTAGTCCACCACTTAATTCAGATAAATGGGTTTTTCATGCAGAATCATTCGATTTGCTCCGAATTTGGTATAACGGTTTATCATGTTAAGGAACTTCCCTGATTAGTTTTGGGAGTTCATTGGTTAAGGATAAAGGTGGAAAAACGGGGTTAGTCCACTCCCCCTTAATTCAGATAAATGGTTTTTTCATACAGAATGATTCAATTTGCTCCGAATTTGGTATACAGGTTTATTATGTTAAGGAACTTCCCTGATCAGTTTTGGGAGATCATTGGATAAGGATAAAGGGGGGAAAACGAGGTTAGTTCACCCCCCCCCCCCCTTAATTCAGATAAATGTGTTATTCATGCAGAATGATTCGATTTGCTCCGAATTTGGTATACCGGTTTATTATGTTAAGGAACTTCCCTGATCAGTTTTGGGAGCTCATTGGTTAAGGATAAAGGGGAGAAAACGGGGTTAGTCCACCTCCCTTAATTCAGATAAATGTTTTTTTTTATGCAGAATGATTCGATTTGCTCCGAATTTGGTATACCGGTTTATTATGTTAAGGAGCTTCCCAGATTAGTTTTGGGGGTTCATTGGTTAAGAATAAAGGGGGAAAAGGGGGAGCTAGTCCACCCCTTAATTCAGATAAATGGGTTTTCCATGCAGAATGATTCGATTTGATCCGAATTTGGTATACCGGTTTATTACGTTAAGGAACTTCCATGATTAGTTTTGGGGGTTCATTGGCTAAGGATAAAGGGGGAAAAGGGGAATTAGTTCACCCCTTTTAATTCAGATAAATGGGTTTTTCATGCAGAATGGTTCGATTTGCTCCGAATTTGGTATACCGGTTTATTATGTTAAGGAACTTCCCAGATTAGTTTTGGGGGTTCATTGGTTAAGGATAAAGGGGGAAATGGGAGGTTAGACCGCCCCTCTTAATTTTGATAAATGGGTTTTTCATGCAGAATGATTCGATTTGCTCCGAAGTTGGTATACCGGTTTATTATGTTAAGGAACTTCCCTGATTAGTTTTGGGGGTTCATTGGTTAAGGATAAAGGGGGGAAAGGGGGGTTAGTCCACCCCCTTAATTCAGATAAATGGGGTTTTCACGCAGAATCATTCGATTTGCTCCGAATTTGGTATACCGGTTTATTATGTTAATGAACTTCCCTGATTAGTTTTGGGAGTTCATTGGTCAAGGATAAAGGGGGGAAAACGGGGTTCGTTCACCCATTTTAATTCAGAGAAATGGGTTTTTCATGCAGAATGATTCGATTTGCTCCGAATTTGGTATACCGGTTTATTATGTTAAGGAACTTCCCTGATTAGTTTTGGGGGTTCATTAGTTAAGAATAAAGGGGGAGAAAGGGGGCTAGTCCACCCCTTTTAATTCAAATAATTGGGTATTTCATGCAGAATTATTCGATTTGCACCGAATTTGGTATACTGGTTTATTATGTTAAGGAACTTCCCTGATTAGTTTTGGAGGTTCATTAGTTAAGAATAAAGGGGGGGAAAGGGGGCTAGTCCACCCCTTTTAATTCAGATAAATGGGTTTTTCATGCAGAATGATTCGATTTGCTCCGAAGTTGGTATACCGGTTTATTATGTTAAGGAACTTCCTTGATTAGTTTTGGGGGTTTATTGGTTAAAGATAAAGGGGGCTAGGCCACCCCTCTTAATTTATATAAACGGGTTTTTCATGCAGAATTTTTCTCTTTGCTCCAAATTTGGTATACCGGTTTATTATGTTAAGGAGCTTCCCTGATTCGTTTTGGCGATTCATTGGTTAAAGATAAAGGGGGCTAGTCCACCCCCTTAATTTAGATAATTTTTTTTTGCAGGATTATTCGATTTGCTCCAAATTTGGTATACCGGTTTATTATGATAAGGGGCTTCCCTGATGAGATTTGGAGGTTCACTGGTTAAGTATAAATGTTGAAACGGGGGCTAATTCCCCTTCACTTATTTTTTTGAGGGGCATTATTCTTTAAAATAAGTGTATAATATACAAGTAGTGTGAATAGCCTGTGAGCTCAATGCCATCAGTTTAGCTGGGCACTTTTCTTTTTTATTTACTTATGTATTATGCCCACACAATACCGCTAGCATTGACATCATATGATATTTGGTCTTAAATTACTGGTTATTGGGTTTTGTAAAGGCCCTGAAAAACCAAGAATAAACTTGATTTAATTTTTAAAGAAATAAGAACTTCATTTAATAATTAAAAAAAATAATAGCATAAAATAAAAAAAAGTCCTTCCAGCCTCTACTGGGATAAAGAAATTCCTTATGTCTTCCTTATTTCTGGGTTTTAAGATTTTAAACAATATCACTCGAAAACACAAGGATAAACTGCGACGAACTCGGTTAGAGAAAATTAGTTTAAAGTTTTCGTCAATGCTGTATTCAAAAGAGAATTTATCAAGCCATATTCAAGATGGTTTCTTTTGGGGCGATTTATTTTTTGCCTTCAAAATTGCATATATTTTTTATGTGTAGCCAAGCTTGGTGAGGATTTGACGTTAGTGGATATGAATATGATGTTTTCTACGTATGATATTGCGGCAGTAGTTAGCTTTTTGCATTTTGTAGTGGACGTTACTTAAAATCGAGCGTGGTCCTTTATTTTTGCATCATTTAAGTAAAAAATGCCTTTTTTATTTTTGACGTTTTAGCAAAAGTAATTTTCTATCTTACTGCTAAAATTAAAGATAAAAAAGTTTCTAATTTTTTTGCAAGAAAAAATCTTGCAACATTTTAAGAAGTTAATCATTGCGAAATTAGCATTATGCAACACACTGTATAGCAACATTTTATTGATCGGTTTTGCTTTAATTAGTAATTGTAAAATATATATATATATATATTTATTTATTTATTTAAAAAAAGAAAAAAACTTAACAGTTGTTTTCATGTTTATGTTCATACTATCATTTCGTAACAAAATTTAAACAAATAGAAATAAAAAAATATTTTATGAAATAATAAAATGAAACTAAAAAATGAAAATCTATCTCGAATATCATCACTTTTTTATTGCGAAAGATTTTTCTTTTGTGTAAATTTAATTAGTTTTCTCTCATTTTTTGTTTATTTCTATAGCCTAAAGTAAAGTCTTTAGTTTTTCTTTGTTATTCATGTTGAAAAAAAACAAATGAATAAATTCATCTATTATGTAAAAAAAGCTACTGTGTGTAGTAAAAATAATATAATGTGACTTAATAATTAAGTACAAACTTTTATTTTACTTTGTATATCTAAATCTATACAAACATACGGACGAACCCTCCCCCCCACACATATATACATATACATATTCATATATAGTATATACAGGTTGTTTCAAATTTAGACCAAAAATTCAGAGGGTTAATTGCATCAATAGGATGAAAAATTACTATGGAACATGGGGTCGCAAACCCCGTTTAGTCGTTAAAAATCTAGAAAATAGACATCGAGATGGCAATGAGCCTGACGAAGAACGTGGACAGAAAACGATGCTGATTACGCACTTCGGGTAGATTTCCTACGCTAGATGCTTGATACCACACAAAATGATTCACAGTTTCACATCATTGTTTTATTCTCATATTAATCCTTCTCTACTAAAGAGGGCGTGATCACCGCGCAAAATGCGCAATAGTGGTCGTCGAATATTCCCACAGCACTTTCTTGCCGAAAGTGCAAAAGATCTTTGTTTAGCATCTGGGAAGAATTTCTCATTGATCATGTGTGGGAACCGCACCTTCTGCCCGAAGCGTCAATGGTGCAAACTACCTTGTTCTCCTACAGCACGTCCTTCCGGATTTGATGCAGTGAATACTTTCCAAAGTGTTACAGAACATGTGGTTCATGCATGATGGTGCGCCAATACATTTTTCGATTACTGTGCGTAACTACCCTGTGCTTATCCCTGAGGTGTATTGGAAGCGTCGGACCTGTTGCTTGGCCTCCACAGTACACGAACGTCAATCCCTTCGATTTCTTCTTCTGAGATCTCCTGAAATCTATTGTTTATCAGGCGCATCTGTACACACTAGAGGATCTGACGGCATGAATCGTCTTCGCTTCTGCAGATATCGCCAACAAATCCGGGCATGTTTGAACGCTTCTAGTACTCCATCGTCCATCAATGTCGACTGTTAAATGAGTTTAGCGGCCGAAACTTCAAACAATTCCTACGAAAATGTCTCGTCAACTCCTTTCTGACGTTGAACTGTAATGCTTATTATTATCCAACTTTTGTTTAGTTATTATTTCCGAGTTTTGTTCCATGGGACGTAACACCCTTCATAAATATTTTTGTGATTTATTCCACTAAACGTTGTTAGTGATCCCCTTTTCTATGGTAATTTTTCATCTTCTTGATCCTTACTATCACCCATCTGAATTTTTTGTTCGAATTTGGCAACATCCTCTATATATACAAGGTGTTACTTTCACCTGTTCGAGATACGTAAGTGATATAAATTGCAAAAGTGTGCAAAATAAAGTAGGAAATAATATTATGTTCTTGCATTATATCTGTCACAAATTTTGAAAAATTACAATTTTGAATTTTTAGTTATAGCTAGAAAATGTAATCAAATCGTGGCATATGCAACACTAAAAACATCAATCTTGAATAACCAAAAATGACCAAGATATTGTATTTGGAATATTGTGAAACTTTAGTGATTGGTACTAAAAACACTTTTTTGCTGCTGTCTTTTATTGTTCGAGGAAGCTCTGGAATTTCAGAAACCAGCTCTATACGATTCATGTACCAGGATCTTTGAAATATTCTCTGAGATTCATTATTTTAAGACATCAAATGTTGCTGTGGTAAGTCTTCCTCATTAAATAGCCATACAGTCAAAAGTCACAGGAGTATAGATTGGATTACTGATTAGATGGAGTGGGCTTGTTGTTTGGAATGGTGTTGTTGTCACTATGTCTTGCAAGATATGTGGACCCAAATCTCTTTCTTCTTTAAAATGTTTTGATTTTCTTCAAAACGCACAACTATTTGCAGAAGGTTTGTATTACTAAAAATAATTTCAGAAAATGTTATTACTGTCAAATTGCATTGATCGCAAAAGATTTTTTTTTTTTTTTTTTTTGGTATGGTAAATGTATTTAGCGAATAAAATGTTCGATCTGGTAAAGGGAATATCATAGTCACAAAAATTTTCAATTCATGAAAAATTTCTTTGTGTAATCTGCGTGTTAAATATATATATCTTTTATGAAAACTGCTAGTACCACATAACAATTTTGTTCACTATCGTGAAATGTATGAACACTTGAATTCTTTTTCTTCAGAAATCAAAATACTCTGGAAACTATGTGTATAAAATGTGAGTATAATACAGCCAGCATATTTCACACAGGATATGCAAAACACATTCTGCATTATATTCCAAATAAATGTTTGTGTCATTTGCTTTCGAAACTATAAAAGTCGAATAGGACAATTGAAAGATCAACTTAATTTTTAACATTGCTATAGATAAAATAAGTCTTTTTTTTCTCACTGAAAAATACTCTCATCCATAATAAGAAACCATCATTGTGCCAATATTTATCTATCTTAGTTACAATTTTCTTGAAATGTTGGTCCATCATTGGTGGTTAAAGCTTTGCCTTAATTACCGTTTTATTGGAAAGCAAAATTTCTCAAACGTAAAGCCAATCAATGTAAAGTTTAGGAAATACTGGATTTAAAATTCAAATATTCCATGCATAAAGAAAACATTTCTGCGAAATCGGAATTCTGTTGAACATATCATTAACGAATAGCCAATTTTTGTAACATACCGACTTTCCATTGCAAAAATTTCCAATGAAAGACTATATCTTGGCAATGTTGGCATTTCTTATAAATATTCCTAATTTAAAATTAATGTTTAACCACTAGTGTCATTATGTTTAACATATTACAATGCATGAATATCGGCTTCATGTGGGCTAACGTCGATTTGTTACTAGGGTCAAAATGTAGAAACACATTTTCTGTCAATATTGGCTTACAGAGAACTTATGGTAAATGCTTGAAATCAGTCCGCGGAAATTTCATAGAACTCGATGTGCAGTCATATAAAGTGTCGTTAGATACATGAAATTGATAAATACAACTCTTAATATTAAATATGATTGAAATGACAATTGTTCATAAAAACATATTCTGTTATACTTCTGCATTTTGAACTAAGCCTATATTCCACCAGCAGTACCAGTATAAAAATGGTTATCATGAAATAAACCTTTCACGAATGAGTGAAGTCAAAAATAGAGGAGATTTTCAAAATTTATATATTTTACTGAAAGATTGTTAAATGTAACAGGGATGATATTAAATTCTTTCCCAGTTACAATTAACAAAATTCCTCACAACCGAATTCATACTGAATTCCGATAATCTTTCGTTACACTCTCCAAACCGTACTATAAGGCATATCCAGATTTCGACCTACTCCACGAGTTCTGGAAGTGGCAGCAATATTGTCTTGTGCTGTGTCAACAATCGCCGTTGCATCTTCATCGATTATATCCTGTGGTACAGGTTTCCGTCCTATGCCTGACTGAACCTTCAGATAACCTGTTTTCTGAAACTTCGCAAAAATTGCTTTTACACCATTAATTGACACGGTTACTTTTGCGCATTTTCTGTGCGTTCTAAAACCACGAAGAAACGTCGACGCGTTGTACTGGTTGAGAAAAGAGAATTTGACACGCAGCACACGCTCAACTAAAGAAGGAGATATTAGAGGGATGTATCAATAACTTTTTGCCCTCACATATAGAAATATGTGAGTGAAATTTATGAAATTGCTACATTGTATTAGTCCTTTTCTACTAAATTATTTCTATGCGAGGACAACACTTATTGATACACCCTCGTATTGCACATTTATTTCAATCAAATTGTTTCTAAATGTAACACATTTTCTTTAAAAGTCCAAAAAGATGGTACTGTGTAAAGGATGTAACGTGAATTTTAATAAAGAACTTGTTTTTCTGTTGCTGCTTTCTTTCAGACTCAATAAGTGAAATTGCAGTTAGTGAATCTTTATCAGTGTTTATATGAAGTTTTAGCTTTTATAATAGGATTTCCAAATTAAACTTGAAATCGCTAAATGTGATAAATAGAAAGTGATTTTATTTCAGTATTGATTCTGCGTTTTTTAAACTCTATTTCCTATTATACAGCACCACGTATTCCCTAGCGGTGACATTTGGAACTATTCTTTTTTTAACGGAATCATTCTGTGTCGTTCATCTTGTTTAATCTTCCAATAAAATTTGGCACCACTTTGTCAATTTCATCGCACTACAAAACACACTGAGTACTTTCAGTTTTATTATGGCCCCCTTTTGTATATAACTTATCAGACAATGAACAGTGTAAAAATTACCTTTTTTTAAATGTCTTTATTGTCTCAAATCAGTTTTAAAATACTTCTTTGCCACATTTAAAACATTTTTTTAATTGGAACTATATGTATATGACTAACGGCTTTAGGAATCTAATGGACACCGTTTGGAGTGGACACACTTTATATTTCCGACACAACAAAGCAACCATAAAGAAATTTACATTTTATCTCATCTAATGCTGGGAAATAACCCAATTTTGTTTTTGTTTTTTAATTATCCGAGAACATTTGCATATTTACAAAAAAAAATATTTTAATATTTCCGATAGTTTAAAATGTATTTTTTAATCAGTTGTGAAGATTAAAAGTTTTCGTTGCGTAAAGAAATTTATTAGAATTTGAAAAAAAGCTAAATTAACTAATTAAATGCTTACAGAAAATTTCTTATAGAATTTCGAGTTTCTTTATTTCCTTTATTCAAATGTTCTCTTAGTTCTTTCATCTTCCCAATAAAGATAATTAATTATAAGTTTCCTGCCTTTATATAAATAAAAAAAAACACTTTTTTCAAAGATTAAAGCGTAGTTAAACAAAGATTTCCTAATATATAATGAGAAAAAATCTAATTAAAAACAAAGAAAAATAAAAACATATATACATGTTTTTATTACCTTGATCTCTCTTTATGAAAGTGCACTTTTTTTATTTTAAAAATATAACTCGCATATATTAAAACTTTACCAAAATATTTATTATAAATAATTAGAAAAAGGTAATAAATTAAGGCATTTCACGTAATAGATACATTCCGATAGGGAAAACTATAATTTACGTAGTTTTATTGACAAAAAAGTAGAAAAGTAAGTGAAGATTTCAGATATAATAATTTTATACATATATGTGCAAACAGAAGTAATCTATATGCAAATCATTTTTTTAACAGTGCACACAATTAGCATAAAAGCAGTTTTCAGACACGTGCATGCAAAATCTATTTATATATAAAATCCAAATCTCGGTGTGTCCCTCACAATTCCGGTAGGACCGCCTCATTGAAATGAGTAATTGTTGAAAAATACTAATGATGGGTTACCACAATAGTGCCAAAGTTTGACCAACTTGGCGAATTATTGCCAAATTTGAAGAAATATTGCCAACTTTGGTGACAAAAATAAGTTGCCATATATGAAGCCAACATAGCGATAGCTGCCTAATTTGGCGAGATTCCCATTTAAAACCCTTTATCTTTCATAATCGAACTCACTGCAATTTAATTTAAACATCGTGCATTTAAGAGTTTTTTTCAAAATGTATGGATCAGAATTTAAAGTGTAATATATGAAAACTTACTTCTTTACATCTTCATACCGATGCTACTAATAAAATAACCGCCACTAGATGGCACTGTACTATCTGATTTCCTAACTGCCTGATTTTAATGTGCTTTATGAATTTTTCCAGTATAAAGGGCTTTTGCGAGATAGAGAAAATGGCCTTGGCAAAAATATGAAATTTGGCAACGTGTAATCTAGCAACTTATTAACTGTGTTGTATATGTCTTTATACCTCATTTTTCGTCAAAGGGCGATCTTTCTAGTTTAATATGAAATGTAGTTTTGGTTCCACTTTGAATGATTTTTCTTTTTCTTCTAACCGATTCAGAATTGTATAATATTGTTCAAATATAAAAGATAAAAATCGATTATTTGTATTTTTGAAACGATTTTTCTTATTCTATCATGAAATATAATGTTTATTCAGATTTCCGTATAAGTATATATTTTTTAAGAAACTCTATCCGGAAATGACATTTTCGATTTAAATTAAAAAGGAGAATGTCCGAGGTTGGAGTCAGCGGATACCGGTGAAAGTTTCTGTATTGATACGGTATACTTAGTAGAAGCGTGACAGCCGTAATGCGCAACACCCAGAAGGTCTCGAGAAAAGAAGTCGCAAAGTTTACGCTACAGTTTATAATACGGATAAATTTTCTTCCTTGGTAAGTGGCTCAGTAACATGGTTGCCAGCATATTAGATTAGAGTTCTTTCTCTGATAGTTCGAATCTCACTCGGACTGATTTTTCGCAACGAAAATTTTCATCATTTGTTTTCGAGTCGCAATTGAAAGGATACGTATAATAATTGAAATTTACAAAAAATATGTATTAAATACACTGGTGGACAAAATTTAAGGACAAAGACGAAAAATACACGTAAATGAAAATCTTCGTGAGATTGTGGGTCAAGAAGCAAACAATAGTATTAACGTGATGTTACACATTATTTAATATAAAAGATTTGTTAAAAGGACGTATACAGTGTATTACCAGAGGTTTTTTTCTGAAACGTAAATATTGTCCTAAAACATAACTGTACAAAGAAAGATCAAATACGCACAATTAAAAATCGTCAGTGTCATATTAATAAGGGATGTGGCCAAAGTGTAATGCGAGACAACTTTCAACACGGCGTGGCATACTCATAACATGATTCAGTAGCTGTTGAGGCAAGTTGCCCCATTCCTCTTTCACTGTATGGATGAGGGTTTCCTTGTTTGTGGGAGGAAATTGTCGAGCAGCAATACGTCACCCAAAGGCATTCTATACATTTTTAATGGGATTCAGGTCAGTAGAACGTGCTGGCCAGTCTATGCGATGGATATTTTTGGCCTCAAGACAATCTTGTACAGACTGTGTGCGATGACAAGGTAAGTTATCGTCCATAAAACAAAATTTTTCTCCAACAGCACCTCGAGAAAGTCGAACATGTGAAAACAGGAAGTCTTTAATGCATCGTCTACCTGTCAAGGACTCTTGGTCAAGCACATAGAGATTCGTGCGGCCATTGAGCATGATGCCTTCCCACACCATGATACTTGAAGTCGCATATAGATCTCTTTCTAGAATATTTTCACTACAGTAAGCACTATCAACCTCGCGCCATATAAGTTTACGTCTACAATCAGATGATAAACTGAATCTACTCTCATCGAGAAGAGCACTGTAGACCAGCCGTCATCAGTCCAGTTGCGATGCATACGACACCATTGTAAACGGGCGGTTGGCGTCTCGAGATTGAGACACACACAACAGGTCTTTGGGCGTATAGTTCACCGTATTTCAAAAGTCTTGCAGCAGTTTTCCGCAATATTTTAGTTCTTGTGGCAGCACAAAATTGATTTGCTAATTGACCAGCTGTGCTGCGTAGGTTTCTTTTTGCCGAAATAACAATATAGCGATCTTCTTGGGACGTCGTACTGCTAGAACGAACTCCTCCCCTGCGCCTAGTACATATTCCACTCTTTTAGAATGCCGCCCATAGTCTAGAAACAATACTGTGTGCGATGTTAAATTCACGGGCAACATCTATCATTTTGCGTCCTTCTTCCAACTTTCCGAATATTCTACCACGAGTAATATCATCTAAGTGATGCTTTAGAAGACATGTTCAAATTTTCAATGTTCAAGCTTGATTCTATCCCCTTCAATTTTTGCATCAAATGACAACTCACAGCACCCACTGATTGCCTAAAATCTCTTACCTTTGCTGCGGCGTGATCGACAAAAGCGGGAGTACAAAATTTGCATACGTTTCACAAAACAGAGTACATCTCGCATTCTTCCAAATTTACACGTGCTGCTGCGGATCTATTTCTTATTATAATCGTCTAAAATAACAGTGGTCTTTAAGTTTTGTCCACCAGTGTATATGTTTTGTAGCATATGAATGCATTTTTAACTATGAAATTTTGCATGTTTAAATGTGTAATGAAAAGAAAAGTAAAGGCCAATTCAATATAGAACAGACATTTTTTGTTGTTATTTAAAATTATTTTATTTTAATGAATAATCGACGATTTTTCACAGAAATATAAATAAAACTACGTTATTAATACGTGAATAAATATATTATATTTATTTTTGTTCATTATGCAAATATTTCAAACATTTCAGAATTTTGTAAAGATATATTTTTTTAAATTTTAAAATAGATTATTTTGGGGGATTTTTGATTTTATAGTTAATGCCTACTTAATAACTATTTTCAGCAATTTAATATAATTTTAGAACTTATTTTAAAGCACATAGACAGTTATTTTAACTATGAGCAAAAGAATCCAAGATTTAAAAAAAAAATGAAAGTTAGAAAGCTAGTTGTCAAAAAACGGTACTTTTATACATTATTACGACAGTAAAAATTACAATTTTAGAAATAATGCAGCATGTTATAATTTTATGTAACGTATTTTATTTCACCGTATTTTAATTCATTAAATGAATAATAACTGCTTATTTGTGCAAATAGTAGTAAATCTTTTTTTTTTTTTTAAATAGCGTAATTTTATATTTTATAAAAGTTTCTATTGATTTCTTTTTAGTTTATTATTATTATTTATTTATTTTATTTTTACTTTGCATTAAATGTATAAACATGCAAAGATTCACAGTTAAAATTGTATTTATATAATTAAACTGCATTGTATAAACATATTATTCTGAGAAATAAATAATTGCTAAAAAAATTACTGCGTATACATTTATTCTAATTAAAAATCAAGAATCTCAGACTTTTTAATAAGCCATGAAATATTTAAAGTATTTGCATAATTAAACAAAATGAAAATAATATATTTATTCACGTGTTTTTTTCTCTGTTAAAAATATTAGATATTCATTAAAATAACTGTTGACAATTTTAAATAACAACAATAAAAATTGTTTCTATAGACATATAAATATGCCTACTTTTCTCCTTTTCATTATATATTTAAAGATGCAAAATTTCGTTGTTAAAAATCAACATATATGCTACAAGTACATTCAATTTATATTTTTCGTAAATTTTGATTATTATGCATATTTTTTTGAATTGCGGTTTGAAAATAATTCATGGAAATTTTCGTTCAGAAAAAAGAGGGGTATTCGAACAGGCAAATAAAAACCCTTAGATCCGGAATGCTGATGACCACGGTACTGTGTCATTTTCCAAAGAAGGAAATTTACCCGATTATAAACTGTATCGTAAATTTTGCAAAATATTTTCTTGAGACCCTCTGGGTGTTGCGCTTTATGGCTGTCATATATTTATATACCGATTATACTGCATCGATACTACACAACCTCGGACCCTCTCCTTGTAAATGCAACATGAAGAACATTTTCTGCGTATTGCAAACAGTAACTTTAATTGTTGAATACTTAGATATCCGGATACCTTTTGCTAATTTCATTCCATTTCTTTTAGGATCCGTGCACTATGCTTGAAGTAAAACTAGAATAAACTCGTTAATAATCTAAAACATAGAAATTGCTAAAATTGCTTTGTATCTTTTTAAGATACTCCCCTATGAATTCATTTTTATATTCAATGATCTTCTTTATGTTGCAGAATCAACTTTTCACATTTGAATTTTTTATTAATTACACAACTACCCTATAATTAGAGATGTACATTTAAATAATTAAATACACACACACACACATATATATATATATATATATATATATATATATATATATATACATCTGTAAACAAACAGTAAAAAAATAAATAAAAAATAAATAAAATAAATAAATAAATAAGGCTAAAATTCAATTCTAATTATTAAACTGTGCAGCATAATGTTTTATATGTGTTTTATTTTATAATTTTAATAAATAATGCCTAGTTATTTGAATTTAAATTTCCTAATTTTCTGACACTGAAAAATTACGCTCATAGTATTCTCTATTGTTTAAATTATGGGAAAAAGATCTCACGTGATCTTGGTAGGCAAATTTTATAAAAACATTTCTTTGCTCTAGAAAGCATTCCCACTATCACTTTACAATGCTTCCCAGATGTCGCATGAATACATGACGAACAGTTTTTCTGTAAACCTTCCGGAAATTTTTTGTGTAATTTGGGACAATTTTTATATAACATTTTCACACCTACTTTTCTGAAATAATTTTACATAGGAACAGCTGCATTTAAAGGTAATAAAAGTAAATATTTCCTTCAATCTTACATTATACCATTTCAGAGGAGAATTAATTTTAAAAATGCAACACACTAAAAATGTTTTTTTTTTTCATTCTTCATTAGCTACACGGGGTTGGTGTAATATATGACGGCCGGTTATCTGCATGAGGGATTTAAACCCTGGGGGGAACGTCCTCCGTAGGGGACTTTCAAAGGATCTAACCCGTATTTACGCAGGGTTTCCCAAGGTTCGAAGAAAAACACGAAAACTCCGAACGTTTAGGCCGACGGGCGTGATTGGATTCGAACCCAGCAACTCCCGTCTACCAGCTTCCAGAACAGAAGCTCTCAGCCACCGACGGGGTAGGAGCTACACTGAATAAATAAAAAATAATATTTCAATGTAATTATCCAAACCTAGAAAAATTAGCATAAATGAATTCAATTTAATTAAGCATTAAATGTTTTTATATGCAATCTGAAGTAAAGTTATAGCATATCTTCTTGAGACTACATTATTCGAGTTGTGGTATTTGCTTTAAAAAAAATAACTATTTTTTTTTATATATATAATTAATTTATTTCCCACGAGACGAAAAAGCTTTTCGAAATATTTTATAATTTTAGATATTGTTAAGGTGGACGTTTAAAAAAAATTCTTTTAATTTTCATAATAGAGATTTAAAATTTTGTGCAAATATACATTTCACCATAAGTATATAGAACACTTTAAAATAAATTTCCTATCTCATTATAATTTTAAGATCTTTTAAAAAAATTAAATGAAATTTTAAAATGCTCTTTGCGTCATATATTTTTAGTTATTTCCTCGATTTTGAATTTTACTCATGTAAAACTCTATTACAAACAAATCTGTGTATCGATTTTTTAATCTCTTAAATAGTTAATTTTTTAGAGATATTTTTCTGAATTCCATATCGATTTTCATCAAAATTCTGCTTTTTAATAAGTTAAAAATCAAATTTAATTGTATTAATAATGTCGAATTTTAAAATGCATACAAAATTTCTTTTTAAGCAATATAAGGATTCTTTCTTATCAATTTCATAAATTTTGATCAAAAATTAAGTAGCCAGGAGCATTTCAAAAATTAAAAAAAAGTTGAAACATCGGTATTGAGAAAAACAGAATTAAAGTATATTAAAAGACCAAATAAAAAAGAAAAGTGCCCAGCTAAACTGATGGCATTGAGCTCACAGACTATTCAGACTAATTGTATATTATACTCTTATTTTAAAGAATAATGCCACTCAAAAAAATAAGTGAAGGGGAATTAGCCCCCGTTTCCCCCCTTATACTTAACCAGTGAACCTCCAAATCTAATCAGGGAAGCTCCTTATCATAATAAACCGGTATACAAAATTTGGAGCAAATCAAATAATCTTGCAAAAAAAAAAAAAAAAAAAAAAACATTTATCTAAATTAAGGGGGTGGACTAACCCCCCTTTATCCTTAACCAATGAATCGCCAAAACGAATCAGGGAAGCTCCTTAACATAATAAACCGGTATACCAACTTCGGAACAAATCGAATCATTCGGCATGAAAAACCCATTTATCTAAATTAAGAGGGGCGGGCTAACCTCCCTTTTCCCCCTTTAACCTTATCCAATGAACACCAAAACTAATCAGGGAAGTTCCTTAACATAATAAACCGGTATACCAAATTCGGAGCAAATCGAATCATTCTGCATGAAAAACAAATTTATCTGAATTAAGGCGGATGGACTAAACCCGTTTTTCCCACTTTATCCTTAACCAATGAACCCCCAAAACTAATCAGGGAAGTTCCTTAACATAATATACCGGTATACCAAATACGGAGCAAATCGAATGATACTGCATGAAAAACCCATCTATCTGAATTAAGGGGGGTGGACTAACCCCGTTTTTCCCCCTTTATCCTTAACCAATGAACACCAAAATTAATCAGGGAAGTTCCTTAACATAATAAACCGGTATACCAAATTCGGAGCAAATCGAATCATTCTGCATGAAAAACACATTTATCTGAATTAAGGGGGATGGACTAAACCCGTTTTTCCCCCTTTATCCTTAACCAATGAACCCCCAAAACTAATCAGGGAAGTTCCTCAACATAATATACCGGTATACCAAATACGGAGCAAATCGAATGATACTGCATGAAAAACCCATTTATCTGAATTAAGGGGGGTGGACTAACCCCGTTTTTCCCCCTTTATCCTTAACCAATGAACCCCGAAAACTAATCAGGGAAGTTCCTTAACATAATATACCGGTATACCAAATACGGAGCAAATCGAATGATACTGCATGAAAAACCCGTTTATCTGAATTAAGGGGGGTGGACTAACCCCGTTTTTCCTCCTTTATCCTTAACCAATGAACTCCCAAAACTAATCAGGGAAGTTCCTTAACATAATAAACCGGTATACCAAATTCGGAGCAAATCGAATCATTCTGCATGAAAAACCCATTTATCTGAATTAAGGGGGGGGGGGACTAACCCCGTTTTTCCCCCTTTATCCTTAACCAATGAACTCCCAAAACTAATCAGGGAAGTTCCTTAATATAATAAACTGGTATACCAAATTCGGAGCAAATCGAATGATTCTGCATGAAAAACCCATTTATCTGAATTAAGGGGGTGGACTAACACCCTTTTTCACCCTTTATACTTAACCAATGAACCACCAAAACTAATCAGGGAAGTTCCTTAACATAATAAACTGGTATACCAAATTCGGAGCAAAGCGAATCATTCTGCATGAAAAACACATTATCTGAATTAAGGGGGGTGGACTAACCCTGTTTTTCCCCACTTTATCCTTAACCAATGAACTCCAAAACTAATCGGGGAAGTTCCTTAACATAATAAACCGGTATACCAAATTCGGAGCAAATCGAATCATTCTGCATGAAAAACCCATTTATCTGAATTAAGGGGGGGAGGTGGACTAACCCCGTTTTTCCCCCTTTATCCTTAACCAATGAACTCCCAAAACTAATCAGGGAAGTTCCTTAACATAATAAACTGGTATACCAAATTCGGAGCAAATCGGATGATTCTGCATGAAAAACCCATTTATCTGAATTAAGGGGGTGGAATAACACCCCTTTTCACCCTTTATACTTAACCAATGAACCACCAAAACTAATCAGGGAATTTCCTTAACATAATAAACTGGTATACCAAATTCGGAGCAAAGCGAATCATTCTGCATGAAAAACACATTATCTGAATTAAGGGGGGTGGACTAACCCTGTTTTTCTCCCCTTTATCCCTAACCAATGAACTCCAACCCTAATCGGGGAAGTTCCTTAACATAATAAACCGGTATACCAAATTCGGAGCAAATCGAATCATTCTGAATGAAAAACCCATTTATCTGAATTAAGGGGGGGAGGTGGACTAACCCCGTTTTTCCCCCTTTATCCTTAACCAATGAACTCCCAAAACTAATCAGGGAAGTTCCTTAACATAATAAACTGGTATACCAAATACGGAGCAAATCGAATGATACTGCATGAAAAACCCATTTATCGAGCACAACACAGATTCGTCCAGTTTTCGCCTAAAGTACGTAATTTGGATGCATGGACGTGTCCAGTTGAAGTCTAAAAGTCCTCCGGACTTCAACTAAATTTCGTCAAATTACGTCCAAATGTCACCCCCCCTTTACGTAAGAAGTACGTCTTTTGGGCCCTGAAATGAGCGTAAAATGAACATAAAATGAACAAAATTCGGATGAGCCAAAATTTGTCCATATTACGTCCAAAAAATACCTCCATCCGGACGAAATACACACGAATTTTGGCTGTAATATAGGCGTCCAAAATTTGTCTATATTACATCCGAAAACACCACCCACATTTGGACGAAATATAGACCCCTTTTAGCCTTAATCTGAATGTGTTTATTGATCCAAAATAGGTAGTTTGGACCAAAATGAGACGAATCTGTTATCTCCCCTAGGCAAGGATGACGTTATATTAAAAAACTGAAATAACAAAAGTTTTTAATATAAATAATTTTGATAGAAATTTACTTAGAATTTTTTCCCCCAAAATCATATTAAATACTTAAATATTTTAAATTAATTCCTTGCCAGGACTCATTCATATAAATCAGTAAAAGCATATATATTTTATACATATTGCTAATTAACTTTTTTTTTATGATACTTTTAATTTTCTAAGATCTTTAAAGAAAATATTTTAATTCCTAAAGTATATGCTATAGCATGATTTGAAAAACAGAGGCTATACCAGACTTTAATCCGCTACATTCGGCCCAAACACAATTACGTTCTTTCACGAAAAAAGAAGAAAATTTTTAGTAATACAGTTTTTAATTCATAATACAATGAAATGCTACTTTAGAATGCTTAAACATAAGCCGATCACTTTCATTTAGAGAAAAAATGCACAGGTGATGTTAATGAATTCGGTCCCTGTTCCAGGGACTTGTTTTGTTTGGGCCGAATGAAAGCATTTAAATTTGAGCAAAAACCGGTTTCATATAGTAAACAGTTTTTATGGCATATATATATGCCATAAAAATAGTTTACTAATTTTAGAACATTTATTTTAGTAAAAGGAAATGACACATTTTAATGTTTACAATCTTATTTTATTATCAGAAACTTTCTATGGATAATAAGGAAATGAAAAATGTAAGATACCTACCAGCATACTGGCTTTTATGTTTCGTGCATTTCTAGATTCTAGAAATCTATTCATTTCTGCTATTCTTCACATTTTTATTTTATATACTATTTCTCCTGGAAAAAAAAAAATATATCTTGGTTTTCGTTTATATTATCATTGGTGATGATAATGCTTCTAAAAAGGTCCTATATTTGCCTAGCTGTCAACTGCTACAATTTTTAGCTAGCACTAATTTTTAATGGAAAACTTCGCTTTACTTAATAACATATATCTGTAATTAAATCAGATGAAGATTTTAGAATCAAATTAGTGGTGGCTAGAACTTGTAGAATTTTGCCGTTGTATTTAGAAATTGTATTATATTATTCATTAGCATACAATATCGTCAACTGCAAAGTTTTACATTTTGTGAACAATGGATTTTTTCTTTTAAATTCTTTGTAAATTCAACTACTCCACTTTTTTTTTTCACTTGAATTAAAATAGCTTTAACAGGGAATATAATTTTCCTTTTAAGGATGGTTACCCTTAAGAATGGAATGTATCAAAGAAATTGAAAATTTTGAGTTTTTCAAATGCTGCTAATTCATGGAAGAAAATGCGATATTCCCTAACAACTTTTATGTATTGTGAATAAAATTTTACACACTGAAATTTGCATTTGTTGCCAGGTGTGCAAAAAAATTATTTTACATTTTTAATAATAATAACAAACAATATTTTGAAATGTCATTAAAGAAATTTAAAATGTAATATGAGAGTGAACTTTGTTTTTCATATGCAGAAACTACCCTTATGTACCCCAGAAAATACCCTTATGTAAAAAAAAAAAAAAAAAAAAAAAAAAATCCCTGGACTGCAAGATTAACCTTTCATTATTCATGCATGGATTATTAAAAAAAAATAAAAAAAAAATAGTTCCATTTCATTTATTTTAGTAATTGACTTTTCACTGATTAATGTAAAAATACATACTGTATATTCTGGTATGTAACAATAACTTTTGATAGAAGAAAAATTATCAAAATTTATAGGTGCACATTATGCATCAATTTTAAAAATAAATTATAAAAAGTATGATCATAAGAACTAAGACTTTTGATTTAATCAACATGCGATTTATATTTAAAAAATGTTGCTATTAGAGTACATGAAAAATAATAGTACTGTACTTTAAAATAATTCACATCTTATTTTTCACTATGTATCTCATGAAAGTTTTTGCAAACAATCAAACAACAATCTGCACAACATATGGCGATTATAATAAAAAATACAAAAATTAAATCTAACAGTATACGTATGTGTTACATGCCAGAATACAATATCAGTAAAATGGTTTCATATACATGATAAATATCTTTCAAAAAATATTTTTTTTAAGTATATCAATCAATTTAAGCTAACTTTGTGAAATAGTGTTAGGGAGTTAGTGTTTACAAGACTCACTAAAAGGAAAATTCTTTCGAAAAGCCATTGGGAGAGGGGGGGGGGGTAAATTTAAAATATTATTGCATATTGTTATACACCATATATTATTGTAAAGCAAAGATAAGAGCACTAGTACAAAATTTAGTATATCACCAAAACTTATTCATTTAAATACTGATTTTTATTTATGTTATCACCAAACTAAGTCTTAAAAAATTAATCTGTGCTCTTAATTAAATATCATATATTCAATTAAATATTGAATAATCATTTATAAATGAATTTACATTTTGTACAATTAAATATGTAAATTATCAAATGTATTTCAGATTAACCTGATTATTTGTAGTATATTATAAAATAACAAAAGCGATACATTCAGTGTATTTAAGTAATGTTTTGAAATCAAAGTTTATTTAAACTTTGCTTAAGCATTAAAAATGAAATTTATCAAATATTTTCATGCATAAAATATTGTTGTCTGAGCGAAGCGAAGGCTAATACTCAGCGAAATATTACTGTCCGGACATATTACAGCTACGATGGATATTAACGCCATGTCCTACTAAAGAAAAAGCCTAATAAAAACCTTTCGTCAAGCATAGCTCAGAAAATATTTGTCGGATTTCGTTTCTGATTGCACCAGAAGGTACCTATGAGGTCCACCTACTGAATGCACATACTATGAAAAATAAGTTCCAAACCGTTTAAAAATTATATTAAAAAAACTGATAAAGAAGCACAATTTATCTGCATACGTCACAGAAATTTGGTGTGCGTCACTTTCACCGGTGGATGTTTTCGTAGACAACTGGTTTGAACACATGGAGCAAATAATAATAATAAAAAATACGCACGCAGTAATATTGAATGGATCAGTTTCAAACACGTGATCACAAACCTTGCAACAACCCGTGACAACAAGTTTTGATGGTCAAACAAATAATAATACAGTACTCCGTACCACGGTGACCGTTTTTAACCTGTTGTATAAAATCTGGCCTGTTGTATGACATACAAAAGGCTAAATCCGGCTAAAAACTCAGGCTAAAAGATAGTTGTTGGCCTATAGTCTGAAAATTAACAGATTTTTTTAAAACTCGTATAACGAAATTTAGAAACGATTGTGGATGATTAAAACAAAAGACATGAGTGTTTATTGCTCCGGGAGGTTACCTTTCTCTGGATGTCTGTCTGTCTACAATACAGCCTGCAATTTTCTTGTAAAGGATGGTATTATTATGCAGTAAAACCTCCATAACAGACACACCCGATTAGTGGACACCTCTATTTAGCAGGCATTTTTTCGATTACCAACCCTTAAATAACTGTACATTTTTTACTCTCAGTAACGGACACCTCCAAATAGAGGAAAAATTCTGCCCTTCCGAGGTGTTCGCTATTCAGAGATTTTACTGGTAAAACCTCCATAATGGACACACCCGATTAGCGGATACCTCTATTTAGCGGACATTTTTTCGATTACCAACACTTAAATAACTCTACATGTTTTATTCTCAGTAGCGGACACCTCCAAATAGAGGACAAATTCTGCATTCTCGAGGTGTCCGCTATTCAGAGGTTTTACTGTATATATTATTGATAGTTATTTTACAGGGCCGCACAAAAGAATAAGAATATATGAAACGAATATAAAATGAATTCGGGATTGGTAGATCGTTGATAGTAATGTAATTTTAGGATGTTGTTACAGTCATCCGCAGCATATTTTTAGAGTTTCGTTCATCTAACGAAACCCTACCTGTCTCACTCCTTTGTCTGTCTGTCTGTCCGTCTGTCACAGAGCCCGTTCTCAGAAACTATATATATCGGAGACTTGAAAATTCGCATGCTTACAGCTGTCAACGGCACATCAAACGGCAAATATTAAAATTTTGAAAAAGTCTAATATTTAGCCCTCTGGGCTCTAACTTGTGTATTTTAAGCAGTTTTTCTAACTCAGCCCCGAATTAAGTTGGAGACATGAAATTTTGCATACTTATAGCAGAAAACCTCATATCAAACGACAAATAATAAAATTTTGAAAAGGTCTAATATTTAACCCTCTGGGCTCTAACTTGTGTATTTTAAACAATTTTTCTAACTCAGCCCTTAATTAAGTTGGACACATGAAATTTTGCATACTTATAGCTGAACACCTCACATCAAACGACAAATAATAAAATTTTGAAAAATCTAATATTTAACCCTCTGGGCTCTAAATTGTTTATTTTAAACAATTTTTCTAACTCAGCCCCTAATTAAGTTGGAGACATGAAAGTTTGCATACTTATAGCTGAACACTTGCGATAACACGATAAATCATAAAAAATTTTAAAAAGTCATATTTAACCCTCCGGTCTCTAACTTCTGTCTTTTAAACAATTTTTCTTACTCAGCTCCTAATTAAGTTGGAGACATCAAATTTTGCATACTTATAGCTGAACACCTCACATCAAACGACAAATAAAATTTTTTTGAAAAAGTCTAATATTTAACCCTCCAGTCTCTAACTTCTGTATTTTAAGCAATTTTTCTAACTCAACCCCTAATTAAGTTGGAGACATGAAATTTTGCATGCTTATAGCTGAACACCTCACAACAAACGACAAATAATAAAATGTTGAAAAATCTAATATTTAACCCTGTGGGCTCTAACTTGTTTATTTTAAACAATTTTTCTAACTCAGCCCCTAATTAAGTTGGAGACATGAAAGTTTGCATACTTACAGCTGAACACTTGCGATAACACGATAAATCATAAAAATTTAAAAAAGTCATATTTAACCCTCCGGTCTCTAACTTCTGTCTTTTAAGCAATTTTTCTTACTCATCCCCTAATTAAGTTGGAGACATGAAATTTCGCATACTTATAGCTGAACACCTCACATCAAACGACAAATAATTTTTTTTTTGAAAAAGTCTAATATTTAACCCTCTAAGCTCTAACTTGTATATTTTAAACAATTTTTATAACCCAGCCCCTAATTACGTTGGAGACATGAAAGTTTGCATACTTATAGCTGAACACCTCACATCAAACGACAAATAATAAAATTTTGAAAAAGTCTAATATTTAACCTCTAATATTTTGTCTCGCGCAATTTTTTAAATTAGACTGTTTTGCAATACTATTTTTTGTTCATTTTGCATAATAAGTGTAATGTGACGTAATTTCTTCTATTTAAGACTTCTAACGCATGTTAATGAATTTATTTTACAATATCCTCCCTCTTTTAAAATTCACATGTCAATATAGTTTTTATGGCGTAATTTCCAATAAATGCCTGCTTTAAATACCTAATTATTTAATTCTAATTTGAAGGGTTTTTTTCTGTTTATAATAGTAACGTGTAAATATTTTTTTTATTTCAAGCAAACATTATTGTTTTCGGTGTTTATACAGTTGGCAACAGTTTAAATTAATACCATTTTCTAAAATACGTAAAAAATATCTGTCGAAATGCTGAATATTTGAATTTAAAATAGAAATAAAACCTCAAAAATGAGTCAAATTAAAAAAAAATTAATGGAATCTGAACACCGGGATCTTCTATTGAATAAAATGATCTAAAAATGATTAAATTCCTATGTATAGTTTTTGCTCCTATAAAACTTTTTTAATGGAACGATTTTGTCCAACTTTAGCATTAAATATCTCTTAAAATAATTCTTTGATTTGAAAACCGTATGCATTAGCGTGTTGATCAAACATTTCTCTATAATACCACCGATTTTCATATTTTTGTATGCAATAGTTTTCTTAATATTAACGAAGAAAGACCTCCGGTCTCAAAAAATTCAAAACCGGCGGCGGCGGTGACAGCGTTAGTTACTTTTTTTAGAATAGAGAGATATATAAAAATGAAAACTTGTCTGTCTGTCTGTTTGTAATTCTATAAAAATTGACAATTTGGAAGCCAAAATTGTGAAAAGATACGTACATGTGTATTAAAACATGGCCGAGGCAACTAAAGTAATCCGGAATCGAAATAATTTATAGTTAGTTTTTAATTAATAAAAAAAAACACCAATTTAACAGCAATTTCTTATCAAATTTAAACATTTTTCGTTACAGCAGTTGCCAGCAATTAAAATACACAATAAAATTATCACGACAACAATTAATTTTCTACTGCAAGATTTCCACGTGAAAAATTAAAATGAAATAAATAGTTTGCCGAATTTAAAAAAAAGGTGAATATTACATCATAACTTTTCTATTGCAAGATATCCACGTGAAAAATGAAACTGAAATAAATACTTTGACGAATTTAAATGAAAGTGAATATAACTTCATAACTTTTCTATTTCAAGGTTTCGACGTGAAAGAGGAAAATATTACGTCATATTGGAAATATAAAGGACGTGGTGGATATAGTATAACGTTATATGAGTGTGAAAAATGTATTGAAGCATGATAAAAACCCGATTAGGGAAATATTGGCGTATTTTAACACTATTGCTCCAATTATAAATTGAAATAAGTTCATTTATAGCTGTATTATTTTGCGTCTGTTATATACATTTATACATTTTTATATAGCGTTTTCATATGATTCATTCATACAACATTTCGCCTGCTTTTTTTAAATATTTGTTTTATGTTGTATGTTAAATTCTGAAATAGATTTTTCAGAACAAACATCCTTCAAATTCTGGGCAACGCCGGGCACTTTAGTGTGTAACAGATAAATGGCTTTTGTATCTGTACATCTAATGCTAATATTATAAAGCGTTATTATATTATAAAGTGTATAATATTATTAATGCTTTTACGTTTGTGAGATGTTATCTCTGAAACTACATAGCCAACTTAAAAAAATGTTGGTTGACATGTCTGCTCCGAAAAAAAGACTGTATTTTATGTCAGTGCAAAAACCTACATCTTAGCAGGAGCAAAAAAGTTATGAAATTGCGATTTCTTCGATATTGATTGGGTTAGAAACTTTAAATTTGGTTCGGTAGTTACTTTTAAGATGTAAATACTCATAATGAACGCTCTCTAAAAGGTTCAATTTGACTGATAAACGTAAAAATTTCTAGAAAAGTTCTAAACTATGATTTATTTGGAATACTGAAATTTTTGGGATACTGTTGGGTTTAGAAACTAGAACTTTGGTATTGTAATAATTTATAAGATGTAAATGCTCGTTGTAGAACGAATTCTAAAAAATCGAAAGACTAAACAAAGCGGAAAAAGATCTAAAGATGATCTAAGTAACGAAGTACATGGAATTGTTAGGAATATAAACATGAAAATTGACATGGCTGTATTTATCATGACGTAAATTCTCGCAGTAGAACAATTTCTAAAAATGTCTCTATATAAAACAGTGCAGAAACAAAAAACTTTCAAAAATTTTCTATTTCTGTGTTACTGCTGAGCCCAAAATCTTGAAATTTTGCTTTGGGTTAGTTTTAAAATATACAATTGTCTCTATGAATGGTTTCTAAAAAATTTAAAATTTAAAAAGATGAAATGAGCGGAAAGCGATCTCAATTACCATTAATTTGGAATTATTAGGTATAGCAACTTTAAATATTTCATAATGCTGCATTTCCTCCGCAAAACATGCAATTTAAATGCAGCAGAACTGATAGATACCCACCTAGCATTAAATAAATTGTGTAAATATTGAATAAAAACCTGTATGAAACAGTAAGTAGGTTGGCCGAAAGTACTTGTTAAAGTGTTCCTTCTCTAGGCTTTTCTTTCTCTCGCCAAGGCCACTAACAGAGGGAAGTGCCGTTTTAAATGTGATATAAATTTTTTATCTGATTCATTTTTCTAGACATTTTATCGCAAGGTCATATTCTCAATTATCATTAGTAGATTTTTTATATATTAACTTATTCTGGTGAAATTTCATAATCGGGTTCATATTGGTGTATATTAGCTTGCATGATTTGCTGAATAAATATGTATGGATTTGTAAATTACTTCAAATGACACTTTGACAGCTCAAAAGTTATGCAGACGATATATTCAGATCTTGTGTCATACTTTATGTAGCAATAATTGCCGATTTCTTTTATTTAACACATTCTAAATACTTGTGCAGAATATGTTTGAAAACAAAACAATACAGCGTATGTAATGGCCAGCATACACACAAGAAGTATGACACAAGATCTGAATATATCGTCTGCATAACTTTTGAGCTGTCAAAGTGTCATTTGAAGTAATTTAAATCCGATCGAGCATATCTAAAACACACTCTAACGAAGCATTGCATGCCACTGTTGATGTATTCGGTACTTTGATACTACATCAGATTTTGAGGAGAGAATTCCTTAAATGTTATCGACAACCTCATTGCATCCGTGGAAAAAAGATATTGTACAATATTAACTATTCCGTGGGAGCACACACCATATAAAGTATAGTCCATTCTTTTTAAACATCATATATTTGTCATGTAAAGTTACTCAAATTGGTGCGGAGCGTCTGATTATGCTCTTGACATCATTTCATACAGTTAAAATTTCGATATAAGATAATTTAGTGTTTCATTTTCTATTTTACTTTTAATATATTGCGTACTTTCAATTTTATATCCATGCATGGCTGTCTTGCATGGTTTGATTTCCCATTTTTTTAACAGTGTATACGAATTTATATATAAGACTTTGTAATTCTTCGATTCGTTTATTTTCATCATTTCAATTTATCGCAGTATATGGACAATTAAAGATACCATCTCATTTTCTTTGCTTCCACATGTTATTATTAAATCTATGTTCTCAGAAATATTGCTCAGACTAATCCCTCTGAGGGAAGTCCTAGTTAAAAATTATGTACATACTTTTAGTTTAAAATTATTCAAAATCTTTAGTGAACAGAGTGCATATATTGTCATTGTTATAAAGGAATATACAATAAAGATGCAAGAAATACTTTCAAAAATGAAGTTTTATTTATTTATTTTCCAATCTGGCTCTTGTTGACAACAATATTTTCTTTTTACAATTCATATATAAAATATATTTTTCAATGAAAGCAAAAAGGGTGCTATATTTCATTACTATAAAGTAGGCAGGATGATCCTGAGGAAACTGTTTGGGGAAAAATCTGTTCTACGTTAATGCTTCTCAGACTTATTTTCATTATATTTAACAGACAGCAGCTTCAAAGCCTATAAATAAAAGAATAATAATTCATTAAAATGAAAAGATGGATTGTATTTAATAGCACATATCAATAATTCATAACGTTACATGCAAATTAAAAATAATTTAATTTTAGTTTTAATTTTTGCTTACAGGTAGCATCATCAGACATCTTGTATTATTTCATAATAAAATGAAGTTTTTTCATCCAGCTTTGAATGATATATAAAAAAAACATTTCTGTATTTTTAAAAATTACTAGCCAGTGTTTAATTTAATTTATTTATCAAATTTTTATTATTTTTTTTAAAACAAACAACTACTGATGCAATGTTTACAAAATACATAAAAGTCAAGTACTTTATAATGTTCAACTGTGTCCTTTATTTTGAGTATTTAAAGATCTATATTTATATAAAGTAAGGATAAAAAAAGAAAAATCAAATAAAATTTGGTGCTTTCTCGTTATAGCAGCCTCCTCAATTACAATTATGTCAAGGTAGCAGTTTCAAACTTGCTAAAGATCATCACCAAGCTTATATATGCATCATACAAACATCATGCACAATATGTATACGCCAAATGCTCATATATGAGCCATATAAGTAAATATTTATATCATATATCAGTCATATATATCTTTAAACAAAAACATAATTTGCAGAACAAAAAAAAAAAAAAAAAAAAAAAAAAAAAAAAAATTTACACATTGTTTATGCTCGAGAAGGGATAGATACAGTAGATTCGCTCAATCCGCGCAGCTTGGGACCAGAGGTTGTGCAGATTTTAGAACTTTGTGGATTTCTGGTTTGTTAACATTTTTTAGACAATAATTTGAATGTAATATTGCAATCAAATGTATAATGAATGTTTGAATTAAAGCAAAATATTAAAATAATTAAGTAAAGTAATAAACTAAAATGATAAAAAGTAATATAATTTAAAAAAGGATTAAATTATTAAAGGTAAAGGTCAAATAAATAATTAATAATGTATAATTAAATATGCATAATAAAAATGAGATACATTTTCCTTGAATCATTCAATGACACTTTCCTCATAAAGGTAACCCTATTAATTCACATAAAAATCAAAAAGTAAGGAAGTTTTATTTCATGTTTGCCAGTGTTAATAACTATAAAAAAATTAATACATATATATATTTGGTTAAAAGGCTGACTAGCAGTGATATCAGCAATATCCTTCTTTTTTTTTTTTTTTTTTTTTTTTTTTTTTTTTTTTTTTTCAATAATAAATTTATATTTCCTTCATGAAAAACAACGAGTTTAGTCTCATCATATTATCGAGAATTACATATTAAAATACATACGAAATTATATAAAACTAAAAAATCCTGTTACTTTGTCTCTACAGCTTAACTGAAATTTTCATTGTTTACATCTGCGATGATGTGCGGATTTTAGGCGGTTGCAGATTTGAGGGAGTCCTGTATTATAATTTTTCTTTAGCTGCTTCTACAGTTAATGTTAAAGTATTGCAAAAAATATGTTTAAACCAAATGAATTTTAAAAAATAAAATTCAAACAATAGGATACTTAAAGTACCTTAAAAACTTAAATTACAAAGATACATGGAAAATGCAAACCTTTAAAAAGGTCTCAGCTTTATTTCCATTTCATTCGAATGGAATGTAAGTTTTTAGATTAATTTAAGTATCATATTGTTCGAATTTTATTTTTATTTCTTTAAGTTCAATTGGTTTAAACATATTTGTGGCAAAACCTTAACATTTACTGTAGAAGCAGCTGAAGAAAAATTCTAATATCTGTCCCTTCTTGGGACTATACAATGCATGAAATAAACTTTTTTTTTTTTTTTTTTTTTTGAAATTATCATTTTTTTAATATATCAAGTTTTATAACTACTGCAATTCAGAGGAACTTATTACAAAATTAATAGAGGATGTTATAATTAGGGTTTGACATATAGGGTATTGCATCACAATTTGTGATGTAACTAAAATCCATAATAAAAACAAAAAATTCAAATTTACTTAAATTTAGTTATCCGATTTTCCACTGGTAGTGGTCTCTATTAATGCAAAAGTAAATTGTGTTGCATGTTTGCTGGTTATTTATGCTACTATGAACGGCAATTCTGCAGCATTGAAACATTTCACCTCTGAACTGGGAAGGCCGGTGAGTGAATCAATTTCTTTTCACCAGTCTCCGACAGAGGAGTTAATTATTGGTAATATTAAAGAAAGATGAAATCTTTTTGAACTGCTTAAAAAACAAAACAAAAAAAACATAATAAATTTATCTTGTAATCAACACCATTACATTTTAAGTTGTCCTATCAGAGCCTAACACCATTTGTCAGTTTACAGGTGCATAAATGTCAGTTATTGAATACTTGCATTACTAATAATTTAAAACATGAAAAGAGACACACATCTGTAGTATGATATCATATATAAATAAAGTTTAATTAATTTGTTTTTATAATAAATATTAAAGTATTTTTAAAGCATAATTTTTCTTTTTTTTTTTTTTTTTTTTTCGTTGCAAGTAAAGTGTCAAACACTGGCTCATTTTGTGTCAGTTATTGGTTTTTCAAAATGGGGTTGTGTCAGTTACTGAAGTTATTCACCATATTTATGAAAAACATTTATTTTTAATAATACAATATATAATTTTTCAAAATTTTGTCAACAGTAATTTTTAAATGTATCTCTACCATCCATTCAAAAAAAAAAAAAAAAAAAAAAAAAAGGTAGAATGGATTTAAAATTTTGTAATAGTGATTTGAAGAATAATTTTTAATGTGTCAGTTACTGGGGGTTTCACCCTAAATCAAGTAATAAAGAAATTTAAACAGATTATTAATAGAACATAAATTTGTTTTTAATTCTTTTTTCCATTTTTAAATTTTAAACTATGTATGTATATATAATCAAAAGTTATTTTCTTTGTTGGAAAAGAAACTTGGTATTAGGCTGCCCAATATTCAGTATTCGGTTATTTGGCCACATCACTATTTGTCCCATCTCTAATTACAAGTAATTTTGATTCACTACTGTTTATTGATTATTTTTTTATAAGGCAGGGGGGGGGGTGTCGTTGGTACATTACAGTTTCATAAAATATATTTTTGGAAGCCTTTGGCATGCGAATGTGAAAAGGTTTGCCATCCCTGAACTATTCATTATTTATAATTGCATTACATTTAACTATTCACTCTCACAATTTTAAACAATTATTTTTAATATCAACATTTTTATTAGTTTATGGGCTAAGCCTTAAAATTCAGGCATGCTACACCTGCTGAAATCCCAACCCCCAGGCATGTAAAATTGTTTTATGTTTTTAAATTTACGTATGTTTTTAAATTTACGTATAAAAATGGAAATGCTAGCATTTTTTTTTTATATATACTAACTTCCAATATATTTCAATTTAACCTTAAAAAATATACTGTTTATTCTCCAAACAGAAATTATTATGAGTTATAAATATATGTTTTCCGAAACTGAGATTATACACTGTGCTGTAAGCGGGTGATGCTGCCCGCCACAAAATTGAATAATTTGAATTTAAATAGTTCTTTCTTTAAGTATCTCAATCAAAAAATTTAAACATAATATCACATTAGAATTTGTAGTAGATAGACACATTCACACACAGATGGTGTTATATAGTAACAGAATATAAGAAAAGAGATTAGGGATATAAAAAAATATATTTAAACTGAGTTGTAAATAATAAATAAAATAAAACAAAAGATTTTTTTTTCACTCATCATTGCAGTTGAAGTACAAAGGTTTAATAAGAAACAATAACACAAACCAAAACATTTTATTTCAATTTCTAATCGTTGTTTCTAATATTTACTATGTGGAAAAAAAAGTTGCTACTGGCAAAGAAAAAACAAATTCTGTTAACATAATTTGCACCTGGCTAACATAAAAGTACCACATTATTAATTTTTTATGCAAGCTGACAATTGTAAAATCAAATACCCACAGACATATAAATTGAAAATTTATTTAATAACAGCATTTATGGACTTTAACTTGAAAATTTACCTTATTCAAAGTTAAATCCTGTTTGAAAAGAGTTGAGTCCTGTCGAGTCCACCTTTTATTCAATCAATAATGATATATATCCACAAAACAGTTGTTTTTCCAAAGACAAGAAGCTTGTATCTACTGGGTGAAAAAGAAGGAAAAAAAATGAGTGGATCCAGTATAATCTTATTTTAAAGTAATTTTAAAATGCATGAATATTGCAAATATTTTGATTACTTTAACTCATGCACACACACATAAAAAATAACAACATTAGATTAATTTGTTTTCTTCTCTGATCGAGAATCAAGCGTAGATCAATTGTCTTGTTCATGAAAGAAATTAGCACCTGATAAATGTGCTTTCCACAACCAATGTTTAATGTGCATTGTACTATAAAAGAACATAGTCTACTCAGTAATGTAAAGATAGTATTGACTCCAGGCCAATTTGGCAGGAGTCGGCAGCCCTTTATGCACCTAGTGGCTCATTTTAATTATTTTATATCTATTGATTATAAGAAATATTAATTTAATTATTTGGTTGCAGGAAAGTAACGTGAAATATATCAGATGCATGAAAAAAAATCAAGATACTCATCCATCGATCAATCGCATAAACTTGATAGTTTTTCCAGTAAGTCAAAGGGAAAAATTCAGAAATTCACCAACTGTTCATGTAAAAGAAAATCATGAAATTTGTGGATTAGTCGCAAAAAAGATCTGCAAACTTCTGCCAAAATTAAAAAAAAAAAAAAAAAAAACCTGCGAATTTCACCAATCGGTCATAAGGAAATAAAAAACCCACAAAATTTGTCAACTGGTAGAGATAAAATATTGTGAAATTCATCAATTGGTTGCAAAAAAAAAAAAAAAAAAAAAAAAAAAAAAAAAAAAAAAAAAAAGCGAACATTTTCATTTATTGGTCAGAAAAAATCGCGAGATTTGCCAGTCGATCCTCAGAAAAAAATTGAGAAATACTTCATTTGGTTGCTTTAAAATATTGCGAAATTTGCCAATCTGTCACGGGAAAAAAATCATGAAATTCATCTGTCTATCGTTAGAAATATTGACGACAAAAATAGTTCTGTTGGCAACCAACAGATGGTGCTGTCGAATTTCTGATGTAGGATTATGGAAAGCAACAAACGATATAAAAAAGGAGCAACTGCAGCAGGTAATGGTAGTCAAAGCTTGTATGCATCGAAATGCTGTCCATAGTTCTTCCCCTCTTAGTTAAACTGTGTTATAAGAATTCGGTAAGTGCCATTTCGGCAATTCGAGCATATCGCTACATGAAGGGTATGCAAGATAGCAAAGGACCAATAACATCTTCTGCATTGAAGAAAATGATGAAGAAATTTGAAACGACAGGTTCTTTGGCGTCACGTCAAAGAAGTGGATGTCCCTAGCTGCTGCTGTTGCCACAACAGTGGAGCAGACGGTGCAATCCATATTGGCAGTTGTTGCACATGGGGAATGCAGTGCTCAAGAAATTTCCAGGCAGACCGGAAATTCAACAGCGACCTTTTGACGAAAAACACGTTTTCGGCTATTCTTTGACAAAACTTGTGTTTTTTTCTCAACCTTTTGAGGAAATTAGTCTTTTTCGCGATCTTTTGACCGCGTTTTTTTTCGATCTTTTACCGAAATTCACGATCTTTTGAAAAAATTTGCGTTTTTTCGCAATCCTTTGACAAAATTGGCGATTTTTTTTGTGATCGAATAACGAAATTTAATGGTATTTTTTGGAACATATTTGCGAAAAGTGCGATTTTTCCGCGATGCTCGGCTAAATGCCAAACATCGGTAAAATTTTAAATAAAAGTCAGTTAAAAGTGTCAAAAAACGGACTTTACAGACCTAATAATGAAAAAACAGACCAATACGGACTTGAAGACACAGGACAGTTCCCCAAAAACGGACCTAGTGGGAGCCCTGTATTTCGGCGCTTGTGGTTTTTAAAATTCAGTTTAATTAATTTTTTTCTTGCAAAATCATTCGCGATATACCAAGGTAAAGATAATAATGCAATTTATCATCCGCGCCATATGCCGGAATTTAAGCTGCAAATTTCACGCTATTTTAGTGTCGTTTTTCGTATTTATATTATTTAAATCATATTAATAATTTCGAATTTTACATTTAAATTATTTATTTCTAATTAATAATTTCATTTTTATGATTTCTTAATTCTTCTTATTAATGTGTTTCTGTTTAGCACGTCATTCGCAATCACCGCGGAAATTTCACATCCCTGGTCGAAATATACATTCGTAGACGGTGTATAGTCCGCGGGCTATACAACGATGCAGCTCCGCGGCTTATAAACGAACTTTTTTATGGCACTGCTCGATTTAGGGGTGCGGGCTATACACCCGAAAATACGGTAAGTATAAAATGTTTTATTTCATATTTCCTAACCTTCTGTATAGTTCAAACTCAACTGAACCAAAACTTGAAAAAAGATTTTTTTCTAATGAAGCTGTATATATAATTGCTTATTTAAATTAGTCAGTTTCTCTTTCAACGGTTGGTCTGAATTATGTCCCACATAATTATTAGTTCAACATTAAAAAAAAATATATATATACTTCAAATCTAAAGTTTGGAAAATATATTTGTTCTCTTTTTTGGCTAAAAAAGACACATCCAGAAGAGACTTCTTTATCTACAGATTCACAGTGAATAACAGTTGAAAATTTACTTAATTCACACTGAAATATTACAAATTACGACTGAAAATATCAAAAATATCTTGTGCACATTCATATTTTGAAAATAAATATCAAATGCAGAAAATATGAAACATCTTGATACACTGAAAATAAATATCAAGTAATATGAAAATATCAAAGATCTTGATATTTTGAAAATAAATATTGGATATATATCCATTGATATATATCAACGAACCCTGGCTGTATATAAATGATTATCAAAATTACATTTAATCTTTCAATTGCTGTTCTGAATTGACTGTCTAATATAATTATTAGTTCTACATTTAAAAATAAAAGTTTGAAACATAAAGCTTGAAAAGATTTGTTTTCTTCTTTTCCTAAAAAAGTCACTGCCAGAGGCAAAAGTTCATTATCTACAGAATGACACAGTCAATAACAGGTGAAAATTTCATTTACACTTGGTTTGAATGTGAAAAATATCAAAATTACCTTGCACGGTGATATTTTGAAAATAAATATCAATATACAAACTATCAAACATCTTGATATTTTGAAAATAAATGTAAAGAATTTGAAAATATCGAAAATATCAAAAATCTTGATATTTTAAAAATAAATATTGGATATATATCAAGATATATATCATGATATATATCAACGAACCCTGAATGTTTCATAACATAAAATTACATTATTACACCATTACATTATTCATTATTACGAGAATGAATCACCAATCAACCAGGATTTATCGCGACATTATAAAGCATATATGACATTAAAATAACATTAAGATGTTTTTAACTATAACATTTTGTGACACATATGACCCAGTTATAGTCAAATGTGACAGATAATATCAGGGCCGAAACTAGGCTTTTTTTGCCTAGGTTCGCCTACAGCAAGCATGGATTTTGGCACCCCTCCCCCACCCGTCCTCCTCATGCACAATAAAAATTATCGACCACAGATAACCTATGCAAAAAAAAAAAAAAAAAATCATTTAATAATAATTAAAATGCTAGCAAGATGCATCTAAACAATGCTCCCATAGGATTAACATTAGCTTGAGCATTTAGAGCCTACACTAGTCACACGTAGAAGTTTGGAATGCTAATGTTAAACCTCTTTTTTCTTCGTTCTTTTTAAAATTTCTCACTTGCATATTAATAGTTTTAAATGATTTTTTGTCTTGCTTAGAATAGCTGAGGATTCAATTCTAACCGGGCTAGTGTTTACTTTTTCAATTTTGGTTGTAGATTTATATATATATATATATATATATATATATATATATATATATATATATATATATATATAAAGTTACTTCCACAAATTTGAAAACAATTCTTCCATAGGTTTAACATCAGCTTGCAAGTTTCTTTGTATTTCATATATATGTATATATATAGCATCAAATCAGAATATGCTTATAAATGTAATGTACATCGCAAAACATTTCAAATCCTCATTTTCAAGAAAATTCACCATTCAGTCTTAGGAAAAATTGTGAAATTTGCACTCAATGGCTGAAAAAAAAAAGGAAAAAAAAATCGCCAAATTCTTCATTTAAAAAGATTGTGAAATGACAACTGGTCATATGAAAAACTCGTGCAATTCGTCAGTTTATCATGGAGAACAAATCATGAAATTCTTCAGCCTGTTGTGGGAAAACACAAAATTCAACAAACAGTTGCGGGAAAAAAATCCACGATTTTCGCCAATCAGTTGCAGATAAAAACCTTGAAATTTGTCAGTGCACCAAGGAAGAATACTGCGAAAAAACCCCACGATTTTCTCTAATCGAACTCAAGAAAAAGCCTCAAAATTTGCCTATGATACAAGAAAAAAAATCATGAAATTTGCAAATCGGTCGCGGTTTAAAAAATCGCGAAATTCGTCAGTAGATCATCGGAAGAAACTGTGAAATTCATAGATCAGTAGTGGAAAAAATTCATGATTTTCTCTAAGTGGTCTCAAGAAAAAGCCACAAAAATTTCCCTATTGGTTCAAGAAAAATATTGCGAAATTTAAAAATTGGTCACAGGTATATAAAAAATAATAATAAAATAAATAAATAAATAAATAAATAATCGTCAGCGGATTGTCAGGAAAAATCGGAAATTCATTGATCAGTCGTGCAACCCCCCCCCCCCCCCTTCGAGATTTGACCGATGAGTCGCAAAAAAGCGACGAAGTTTTCCAATTGACTGAAAGAAAATATTGCAGAATTCACTGATCTGTCGTGGGTAGAATGCAAAATTAGTCAATCAGTTGCACTCACAAAAAAAAAAAAAAAAAAAAAAAAAAAAAAAAAAAAACGAGATTTTTACCAATTGTTTGGAAGAAAAAGCGGAAAAAATTGCTAATCAGTAGAAAGAAACTATTGTGAAATTCATCAGTATCTCGTCAGAAAAGCTGCAAAATTCGTTGATCAGTAGCAGAGAAAATGTATGATTTTCTAAAATTGGTTGCAAGAAGCTGCTGCAAAATTTGCTTATCGGTACAAGGAAAATTTTTCAAAATTCCCCAATCTGTCGCAAAAACGGCCTCTGTAAATCATCAAAAATTGTAAATTCATCGACCAGTCATGGAAAAATCCATAATTTTTGCCAATCGGTCATAAAAAACCCGACAAAGTTTGCCAATAAGTAGAAAGTAAATATCGCAAAAATTGCCCATCGGTCGCGGCTAAAAAATTGCAAAATCCTTTAGTTGATCTTTTAAACAAATCGGAAATTCGTTGATTCAATTAGTCGCAAGAAAAAGAGAAAAAAATTGCAAATCGTAAAAAGAAAATATAATGAAATTCGAATCAGTCACGTGTAAAAAAAAATTGTCAGAAAAATCACAAAATTCTTTGATCAGTCATGAAAAAAACAATGATTGTTTCCAATCTGTAGCAAGAAAAAGTTGAAACATTTGCGAATCAGTTGTTGGTAAAAAACATAAAATTCATGGATCAGTCATGTGAAAAAAAATACGATTTTTACCAAACGGTCAAAGAAAAATATCGCAAAATTCACCCACCAGTTGCAGTTAAAAATCGCAAAATTTGTCAGTGAATTGTAGAAAATATCTCGAAATTCTTCAACCAGTTGTGGGAAAAAAAGTCGCAAAATTTGATGATTGGGTCCGAGAAAAAAACGTCAAATTCGCCAGTTGACAGGTGGAAAATTCTGAAATATTGTGAAAATCAATTGATTGTCGGAAAAAACAGTGAAATTCATCATTTGACCACAGTAAAATCACAAAATTTGCCAATAGTTTCCTTCAGTTGTGTATGTCAGCGTTTTACAAAATGTATTTTGCATTCCTATAAAAGATGCCATTGCTCTTCTTCATGTATTAAGAAAAAATCCCTGCGACTTTCTTTTTTTAAATTCCCACAGAACATTTTTGTTCAGATGAAGTTTGTTGCAGAACATTGCAAAGTATTCTGCTTTGGGGATATATACATTTTTGTATGAAACGACAAACAAAATCTTCATTTGGTGCCCCCCCCCTTCGCCTTTCGTTCTGGCACCCGGAGCACATACCCCCTCTGCTTCTCTGTACTCCCCTAGTTTCAGCCCTATATAATATAAATATGATATAAAATGTATAAATGGCATCCAAGAAGTAAATAATATGCATATAATGATACATATAAGGCACATATATACGAGCATTAGTAGTACTGTTTCTTTTAGGCCATCATTTAAGGGCGCACCACCCTGCTTATTCTAAAATTGGCAAAATGCATCCTGTCCTTTTTAAAAATTGTGAAATGAACCTTCAGTTGTATCTAGAACATACTAGTAAAAATTCCTCATGCATTTTTCATGCACACAATAATATAACAATTCATGTTGTTCAGCAAAATAATTCAGACTTTCTTTTAAAATTATTAGTATATTAAGTAAATAAGTTCACATTACAATATGATAATGAATGAATAACATTTGAGTAATGATCTTTCATTAGAGCACTAGAAAATTTAAAATATAAAAAGTTTGGTGTCTTAGTAAGAACTCGATATTACATAAATTTAAATCAGTCAAAAAAAGAAGTTGCTATCAAATGGGAAGTTTTTAGAAATTGCGTACTTGCAACACATAATATATTAATTGTCAAAGAATTTTTTTTAAATGTGCCCCTAAATCAATGTAAAATTCGTTTCAACCCAATAAATGTTTTTTTTAGTTTTTATTAAACTGCATTATGACCGAGAAAAATCATGTAAACAAAGCATTCTTATTTACGTAATCAAACGCTGATCTCTCCAAAAAGTCCAGACTAAAGTCAAAACTTTTGATAAATCAAATAAATAACAAAACACAAAATCGTAACAGAAATGTTTTATGTAAAGTATGCACACAAACACAATAAATCTAGAAAACAAAGTCAATTTACTTACCTGCATTCACACTCATTTTCACTATTTCCGCATGGCTTTGATTTCCGCGATGAGATAAACAAATCTTCCACACGTTGATTGATTGATGCGGAGCGTAACTCCACAAAGTGATATTCTGGTAAAAATAAACAATGCATTAAATTCTTTACTTGTTGAAAGCTGTATAAAAAATTAATAAAACAAACAAAAATAAATAATACAAGTTTCGGTCAATGAGGCCTAAGTCTGTATATGCCGCCATTTTAAGATGGCGGTTGATAGGTTAAGTTTTTGTCCAGATTATGTCCGTACATGACGAGGTCAGGTTTTTGTCCCGGAATTAACGAAAATTAGATTAGTTCTGTTTCCATCCAGTTTAAGTTATTAAAACAGAAAATTGGACAAACAGGTCGAAGGTTTAGTTTGGGAGTTGACGAAAATTGGATTAGTTGCGTTTCATCCAATTTATGTTCTTAAACTGGTGTCCATATTTTGTAGTTATTTCGTAATTACGTCTATGTCAAACATTCAACAAATTCTGAACGTATTTTAGCTGGCTGTATACGTCCAAATTACATATATAGACGTATTTCGGAAATGGTAGATGAAAACTGAATATAATCTGGACGTATGTGTTGTATGGGATCGGAATTAAGGGGGTGGACTAACCCCGTTTTTCCTCCTTTATCCTTAACCAATGAACTCCCAAAACTAATCGGGGAAGTTCCTTAACATAATAAACCGGTATACCAAATTCGGAGCAAATCGAATCATTCTGCATGAAAAACCCATTTATCTGAATTAAGGGGGGGTGGGGGTGGACTAACCCCGTTTTTCCACCTTTATCCTTAAGCAATGAACCCTTTATCCTTAACCAATGAACTCCCAAAACTAATCAGGGAAGCGCCTTATCACTGTGAACCTAGGAAAAAATTTTGAAGCAAATCGGATGTTTCTATCAAGAGTTATCGCGTTACGTACATACATACATACATACGTACGTACGTACATACATACATACATACATACATACATACATACAGAACGGGCGGGCACATTAGCTCTCAGGCTTTGATAGCCTGTGAGCTAAAAATTGTTTGTGAACAAAATTAAAACACTTGTAACTTTACGTAAAATAATCGCATCTACATGCGTTTTCCGCGAATGATGTAGCACAAATTGGTTGTTGGTTGTGTTTTATGACGGCCAATTATCTACACGAGGGATATAGGCCCTGAGGAGGAGTGACCTCCCTGGGGGGTCTTTCTAAGGGAACCTAACCCATATTTACGCATGTAGCACAAGTTGGACTATAATAATGCAGACAAATGGAAATGTCGATTTTGGGGTCAATTTTTGCTCAAATAATTGTCCACGGTCCCCTTAAATACTTTTAATAAACACTTGTAAAGTGACATTTAACACTAAAATGGGAATATATATATATCTATATATTTACGTTTCCTGCAGCTAAACAAAACAATGTATTTGTTTAAACTGCAAAAATACAGTAGAAGGGATAAAATAACTTAAAAATTAAGTAACTTTTTAAAAAAGCCAACAGCAGTTTAGGAAATAAGTCATTTATAATAATGTTATTTATAATTACGAAAGAACCAAATTTTTTTTCATTAATTTGCTGTAGAGATTTGTTCATTTTAAAAAGAGAAACTATCAGCTTTAGTTTCTCTTTTCATCCGTTTTTTTTTTTTTTTTTTTCGAAACTAAATGCAGATGTTTTCATGTCATTTAATCATATACCAGAAGGTGAAGGTATTTACATAAACACGCATTAATACATTTATACGTTCTAATTGCATTAAAAAATGACTTAGAATCATCTTCATATTTTATTTCTTTTCAAAAATTAAAGTAAACTTCAAATGTTTAGCAATAAGTTTCTCTTTTTTTGAAAACACACTAAAGCTTAGCATTTTTTCCCCTTAAAATTAGAAGATATGAGTAACATTTTCCATTCAAAATAATAAGTTCGTTTATATTTTATATCCCATCTAACTAAATTGTTGCTTTAAAAAAAAAAAAAAAAAAAAAAAAAAAGGTTTATTCCTTTATTTGCATGCTTTTACAATATTCGTTTTTGAGAATTTCAAAATATACGTGCACAGAGAAAAATAAAATTTACGATAAATTTCAATCGATTTATTCACTAAATTATACAAGCAAGGAATTTGTTTAATATTTAAGCAATGTATTTGCATACGAGGGTTACTCTGAAATTATTGAGATACGCACAGAGGAGAATTTACAAAATAAAAATAACGGTTTAATTTTAAAATACAAAGTATTTTAACACAGCAGACGATTTTTTACTGATTTACTTCAACTTGTTTAGCGTAGAATACATTTTAAACAGAAGAGAAAGTGGAGTTGGCGCGAGAACCTTTTCGCGCTATGATTTTCTACGATTTTAAAGCAGGATTAAATCAAGAAGAATGCGTTCAACGGTTGAAATTAGCATTTGGTGATGAATCTTTAGCTCGTGCTTCTGTATTCAGATGGTTTAAAGAATTTAGCAGAGGTCGCAATTTTCTTCAGGATGAAGAACACACAGGAAGGCCGCCGTCGGCAGTAATCCCGGATAATGTGTCTGCCATAAGAAAAATGTTAACGGATGATAATCGCTATACCTATCAAATGATACAGAAGGAACTAAACTTTGGATCCGCAGCCATACACAAAATTATTCATGAAGAATTGCATATGAAAAAAGTAGTTTCCCGTTGGGTTCCTCATAATCTAACTGAGCACCAAAAAGAGGAGCGTGACAGAATCAGTAAAGAAACTCTTAAGTTGCTAAATGATGGTGGACATCGCATCATTTCTAAAATTGTAACGGGTGATGAAACGTACATACCGTTTTTTGACGTTCGAACACGTCAAGAAAGCAAAGTATGGGTCTTTGAAGATTATCCCACGACGACAATGGTGAAACGACTACGCGCACTGTAAAAAGTGATGTATGACGTTTTTTTTTCAGGAGTACGGGATTGGTCAAAGCCATCAGGTTGGAAGGACAGAAGACAGTAACAGCAAACTGGTATACCACTAAATGTCTTCCAGAAATTCTACAAGAAGTGAATGTTAGGAGACTAATGCTTCACCATGACAATGCATCTTCACATGCAGCCGGATTATCAGTTGAGTTTCTTTAACAAAAACGAATTAAAGTGATAGAACATCCGCCGTATTCACCTGATCTAGCTATGTGTGACTTTTGGTTATTCTTTAATCTAAAAAAGAACTTACGTGGACGTCGTTTTCATTCAGAAGAAGAGATTGATGTGGTTATAAATGCATTTTTTTCATCTATTTCAAGAAATGAATGGCTTGAGGTATTTAATCTGTGGAAAATTCGTCTACAAAAGTGCATTGATGCTGGAGGAGACTACTTTGAACACACCTAAAATTTTGTAAGTATAACTTTAAAAACCTAGTTGTATCTCAAAAATTTCAAAGTGAGCCTCTTATATATTTTAACTACTTATATAAAATCCTAATAAAACGTTTTTATGAAACGACTGATTAACTGCTTAAGTTTCACAGCCATTTCTCATACAATATGGAAAATTTGGCGATGAATTTAACTCCATTTATCCTTATGGACCTAGAGGAATCAAAAGTGGTATTATAATTACAAATTTTGAATTGCTTAAGGATATATTAATTTTTTCTAATTTTAATGAATTTCTCTAATGATGGCAACTAAATTACTACATTTTTGTAAAAAAAAATGGGAGAAATGGGATACAGATAGACATTATTAGATTTATTCATTATCGTCATTTTCAAATTGTAATTGAAATGATCTTGTTTTTCAATCGATAGTGAAGACATTATTGTTTATTATTAAATTATTCTTTTCAGGAAAATTTGAAAAAATAATATCTTTTTTTTTTTACATTTAGATCTTTAATAATTCTATAGACTTAAAGGAAAACCCATTTTTGCGTGGTAAAAAAGAGGGGGGGAAATTATGGGATTGCTAGATTTCTTTTTTGTGGTCATTTTCAAATTGAAATTGAAATGAGAAATTATTAAAAACAGAAAGAAAATTTTAAAATAAGAATTGAATGATCAAGTGATATGAAATAATTCTGTATACTCAGGTGTTCAATATCATTTTCGATATGTGCCAAAATTGCTATTAAAATATTACTAATAGTGTGCAATTTAAAATGTAAAATCTCGAAAGATGGATGTTGTAATTCAACATTGTTGACATTAGAACTATGATTATTAATTTGCATATTTAACGCATTATAAATTTCACCAAGTTATGCCTAGAAAAATTTCAATGACGTTATTTTATATGCAATTTTATTAAATTTACAAAAAGGTGTGTATTCAGAAGGCAAACCGCCAGTTAGTAAGACCACACATGTCGTACACATCTTATATTTTCGATTAACATATCTCCTATTTATAATTGTTTTGCAGAAAGTTTATTTCAAAAATTCACTATTTTTTTTTTTAACTTTTTGTTAGCAATCAGGCCTAATTGCTCGAAAACGAATTTTCACAACTAAATTACATTTAAATTAACGGATGAATGATGAAATAAAATCTTAATATTTAGCGATAGAAGCACAAAGCAGCTTCTCCATTGTATAAAAATGTATCACTTTGAAAAGTGATAACTTTGTATAAGACGTAACACTTTAGATTCATCTTGAAATCTCTTTAGTGGAACTGCATGTCTGCCACGTACTACTGTGAATTTTTTATGCCTTTTTATTCATTTCATGTCTGCATTAAAAATCATAATAGATGTTTTATTTTTGAAACAAATAAGCTTAATACTAAAATGTACGAAATTAATTATTCTGCCAATTTTTCATTAGCTTCACATCTCTTTGCAGTTTTAACAAAATAAATCAGTCAATCATTCATATAATCGCTTATATCTAAACAATAAATTATTAAATAAAATCAGTTTTTGTTTGTAGAAATACAATTACGGAACAACAAAGCGTTTGACGGCGGAGCAGAACGCGATGAGGTCGAGCCCCGTTGGATGCAAGTTTCCTAACATTCTTTTTATTTAAAAATTGCTTTGTGATTGTTTCTAATTCTTCGAGAACGAATTTTCACAACTAAATTACATTTAAATTAACGGATGAATGATGAAATAAAATCTTAATATTTAGCGATAGAAGCACAAAGCAGCTTCTCCATTGTATAAAAATGTATCACTTTGAAAAGTGATAACTTTGTATAAGACGTAACACTTTAGATTCATCTTGAAATCTCTTTAGTGGAACTGCATGTCTGCCTATCATTCATATAATCGCTTACATCTAAACAATAAATTATTAAATAAAATCAGTTTTTGTTTGTAGAAATACAATTACGGAACAACAAAGCGTTTGACAGTGGAGCAGAACGCGATGAGGTCGAGCCCCGTTGGATGCAAGTTTCCTAACATTCTTTTTATTTAAAAATTGCTTTGTGATTGTTTCTAATTCTTCGAGAACGAATTTTCACAACTAAATTACATTTAAATTAACGGATGAATGATGAAATAAAATCTTAATATTTAGCGATAGAAGCACAAAGCAGCTTCTCCATTGTATAAAAATGTATCACTTTGAAAAGTGATAACTTTGTATAAGACGTAACACTTTAGATTCATCTTGAAATCTCTTTAGTGGAACTGCATGTCTGCCATAGACTGATTTATTTTGTTAAAACTGCAAAGAAATGTGAAGCTAATGAAAAATTGGCAGAATAATTAATTTCGTACATTTTAGTATTAAGCTTATTTGTTTAAAAAATAAAACATCTATTATGATTTTTAATGCAGACATGAAATGAATAAAAAGGCATAAAAAATTCCCAGTAGTACGTGGCAGACATGCAGTTCCACTAAAGAGATTTCAAGATGAATCTAAAGTGTCACGTCTTATACAAAGTTATCACTTTTCAAAGTGATACATTTTTATACAATGGAGAAGCTGCTTTGTGCTTCTATCGCTAAATATTAAGATTTTATTTCATCATTCATCCGTTAATTTAAATGTAATTTAGTTGTGAAAATTCGTTCTCGAAGAATTAGAAACAATCACAAAGCAATTTTTAAATAAAAAGAATGTTAGGAAACTTGCATCCAACGGGGCTCGACCTCATCGCGTTCTGCTCCGCCGTCAAACGCTTTGTTGTTCCGTAATTGTATTTCTACAAACAAAAACTGAGTTTCTTTAATAATTTATTGTTTAGATATAAGCGATTATATGAATGATTGACTGATTTATTTTGTTAAAACTGCAAAGAGATGTGAAGCTAATGAAAAATTGGCAGAATAATTAATTTCGTACATTTTAGTATTAAGCTTATTTGTTTCAAAAATAAAACATCTATTATGATTTTTAATGCAGACATGAAATGAATAAAAAGGCATAAAAAATTCACAGTAGTACTACTGTGAATTTTTTATGCCTTTTTATTCATTTCATGTCTGCATTAAAAATCATAATAGATGTTTTATTTTTGAAACAAATAAGCTTAATACTAAAATGTACGAAATTAATTATTCTGCCAATTTTTCATTAGCTTCACATCTCTTTGCAGTTTTAACAAAATAAATCAGTCAATCATTCATATAATCGCTTATATCTAAACAATAAATTATTAAATAAAATCAGTTTTTGTTTGTAGAAATACAATTACGGAACAACAAAGCGTTTGACGGCGGAGCAGAACGCGATGAGGTCGAGCCCCGTTGGATGCAAGTTTCCTAACATTCTTTTTATTTAAAAATTGCTTTGTGATTGTTTCTAATTCTTCGAGAACGAGTTTCACAACTAAATTACATTTAAATTAACGGATGAATGATGAAATAAAATCTTAATATTTAGCGATAGAAGCACAAAGCAGCTTCTCCATTGTATAAAAATGTATCACTTTGAAAAGCGATAACTTTGTATAAGACGTAACATTTTAGATTCATCTTGAAATCTCTTTAGTGGAACTGCATGTCTGCCACGTACTACTGTGAATTTTTTATGCCTTTTTATACATTTCATGTCTGCATTAAAAATCATAATAGATGTTTTATTTTTGAAACAAATAAGCTTAATACTAAAATGTACGAAATTAATTATTCTGCCAATTTTTCATTAGCTTCACATTTCTTTGCAGTTTTAACAAAATAAATCAGTCTATCATTCATATAATCGCTTATATCTAAACAATAAATTATTAAAGAAATTCAGTTTTTGTTTGTAGAAATACAATTACGGAACAACAAAGCGTTTGACGGCGGAGCAGAACGCGATGAGGTCGAGCCCCGTTGGATGCAAGTTTCCTAACATTCTTTTTATTTAAAAATTGCTTTGTGATTGTTTCTAATTCTTCGAGAACGAATTTTCACAACTAAATTACATTTAAATTAACGGATGAATGATGAAATAAAATCTTAATATTTAGCGATAGAAGCACAAAGCAGCTTCTCCATTGTATAAAAATGTATCACTTTGAAAAGTGATAACTTTGTATAAGACGTGACACTTTAGATTCATCTTGAAATCTCTTTAGTGGAACTGCATGTCTGCCACGTACTACTGGGAATTTTTTATGCCTTTTTATTCATTTCATGTCTGCATTAAAAATCATAATAGATGTTTTATTTTTTAAACAAATAAGCTTAATACTAAAATGTACGAAATTAATTATTCTGCCAATTTTTCATTAGCTTCACATTTCTTTGCAGTTTTAACAAAATAAATCAGTCTATCATTCATATAATCGCTTACATCTAAACAATAAATTATTAAAGAAATTCAGTTTTTTGTTTGTAGAAATACAATTACGGAACAAACACCATCTAGAAAAAGAGTTGGGTTGGGTTGATTGTTGACGGCCAATTATCTACACGAGGGATATGGACCCTAGGGGGAGTGCCTTCCGTGGAGGTCTTTCTAAGGGATCCTAATCCGTATTAACGCATGGAAATCCACGGTTCGAAGAAAACCACGAAAACTCCGAACGATTAGGCCGACGGGCGCGATTGGGTTCGAACCCAGCACCTCCCGTCTACCAGCTTCGAGAGCAGAACCTCTCAGCCACTGGTGGGGCTTCTAGAGTTAGAGAAAATAAACATCTACTCTACAAATTAATTTTCTCTAGTATCTTTCGATAGTATTAATTCTTTTTTAATTTACTTTAGTATACGTTATGCATTTTAAAATCACTTTCAGTTAATTTTAAAGTATCACTTTTTAAAGGAGAAATTTCTGTAAATATTAGATGCAGAAAAGCATTTTAAAGAAATATTTATTGAATGCATTGGTAACGTTGTAACGAAACTAGCATTCTGTGCTCGGGGAGCAACCTGATTGATCAAGGCTGATCGCAGTAAAAATAGCAAAACTGGAATTCATTGCTGAGTGCTTCCATAATCCCGAGGTAAAGCGTTTGACGGCGGAGCAGAACGCAATGAGGTCGAGCCCCGTTGGATGCAAGTTTCCTAACATTCTTTTTATTTAAAAATTGCTTTGTGATTGTTTCTAATTCTTCGAGAATATGCTAATTGTTATTATGTTAATTTTTATGTTAATCATTATTTAATTTCTAGAACTTTCCAAGCCAGGAATGTTCCATTCGAGAAAGCACCCCTCGAATGTATTTAAACTGGTGTAGACTTCTGTTGCTGAAAGAAAGCTTCCAGTTGGTGCATGCTTGCTGTTTTTTCTCGTTCTGAACTTGTTCTATTGTTCTCACTGCAAAAAGTCACCCATGCGACAATATGTTTAACATGATGTTTTTCTAAATAAAAATGTCCACAGGTTGATATAAATTCATTTTGAATTAACAGGCTGCAGAATTCTAAGTCGTTCTATTTCAAAAAGTTATTTTGATGAGTTAAGTTCGGTATGCGGCAGAAAAAATTAAGTCACGGTAATCTGTAACATCAATTGATTATGATTTCGGAAAAAAAATGCACCGTTTCATAAACATTAATTTTATCCTTCAATTAATAATGGAAAGTAAAAAAATATAAATCTACCCTATATATATATATAAACCTAATGAAACGAATTTATGAAACGAATTTATGAAACGAATACATGAAACGGCTGAAATGTAACGATTCTTTGAATCGACTGATTAAACAACTGATAAAGTTTCACGGCGATTTCTCCTAAAATATGGAATACTTTGCGATGAAATTAACACCAAAAATCAATATTGATCCGCAGATATCAAAACTGGTATTAGAATTTTTAAATTGGAATTAGTTTTCGAAATATTATTTTTTTTCTAATTTGATATACATTTTTCTAATGATGGCAACTCAAATTTTAATCAAACATATATATATATCTTTCAGATTTTAGAAAAGGTTGCTATTTTAATTTTAAATTTATTTGGCGAGAAGTTTGGCCTCCCTTAAATGTATGCTAAGAAATGTATCATGCTACTTTTATTCAAAATTCAATTTGTATTTCATTATCATCTTATATAATACAAACAGAAACATTTAAAATAAATGGCTTTCACTTCTTCATTTTTTTTTAAACGAAATGAAAAGAAAAATATTCAGGCACATATGTCATATACGCAAAGGGGTACCTAATTGGCGCCAAAATGGCATTATTTTGGTTGACATGGTAAACCGGCTATTGTTGTTTATTTAATAATAAGTGTTTATTTACTTTATTTTCTTTTTTTAAGTTACATAAATTGTTTTGGTCCATAGTTAATTTTTTTTGTTATTTTCCTTTAAAAATAAAAAAATAATAGAAAATAATTAAAAAATACGGTACTACTTAGTTATTTCATCGACCCATTTCGCCAAAGTATATAAATCGCCAAACCACGCGCCAAATTATACAAATCGACATAATTTTTATTTTAAATTACGAAAGAACAAAGAAAATAGTATAACATTAATAAATATACAAATAAAACGTCGAAATAAAAATCACTTGATGACGTAAAGGTGTGTAACTTGCTTAAAGTCAAGTGAATTTGACATTTGTGAACCATTATTAGCATTTAATCTTACAGTTTGGTGATAGATTTTTGTTCGACGGGATAACTAAGTAGTACCAAAAATACATATGTAACTGGTATTCGAAAACGATGATTTCGCCAAATTTTCGTTAAAAAAAATCACGCCAAACCTGGTGCGTCTATAGCATCTGGCCAAATATTAAATTATGTAACAAACGATGACATATAATTTCAACTTCAAAGCAATATTTTAATTTATCACTCGAAAAAAAAAAAAAAAAATTGCTAATTGGCGAGTAAAAAAAAAAGTTATTGGAGAGATTTGCACCCGGCTAGCGTAACAGTACCACGGATTCTTTGCGACAATGCTTTTATGTAGTATTATTCGAAAAAAAAGTGATTTTTTTTAATCGAAATGGAAAACTTTCGGCACAGATGTCACATACGGTCCCATATTGGCGCTATTTTTTTTTTTTTCTGACGCCAACGTCATATACTCAGCGGGTACTTAACTGACGCCATAGTATCGTTATTTTGCTTGATTTGATAAGCCGGATGTTGTTGTTTATGTTGTTGACCTTTTCACCAAATTAGCGTCGGAAAAAAATCGCTGAAATATGGGGCCGTATATGATATCTGGGCCAAACTTTCATATGAAAAGCGAAGTGATCAGAGCGTATTTATTTATGGCAGTTACATGACTTGGACTATTACAATATAGATGAAATGATGGCGATATAATAATATTTGGCGACTTATCACCTGTACCTGGCTAATATTAAAGTACCAAAATGGCACCAGGAATATAAAAAGCGAAGTGGTTCGCCCGGAACTCTTGATGATAGTCACATGACTTAGGCTATTGTTATAGAAATTGTTTTAAAATACCGGGAGACAAAGACTCTGTACACTTAATTCCTTTTATTTTTAGCTTCATTTCAAACGTTTAACTAATCCTCTTTAATCAAACACGAAAACAACCATTGGATGTCTTAACAGCAACTGATTCGGCCTTAAATTTTTGAAATCAATGGAAATTGAATGGAAACCCGTTGACAGGGAGATCTGCACAGCTTTTTTCAGTATAATTCAATCTTCCATAATATTTTTTAAACCGATCAGATTAGAGTGTTTTTAGATTTTGCGGTGTCTGAACGGGTGTTGGCGAGCGTAGCTTGCAGGGGGCAGAGCCCCCTAGTACAGATATACAATTGAAGCAGCATTTTTTAAAGCAAACATTTGTATTATTTAGGCCTCATGATATGTACAGTCATATGAAATAATACCCCTACTAACTCTGTTGCAAATAATTGTGAAAAATTGTACTAAAATCAATCGATAAGCAATTAGATCTGCAATTTAATATTAAACTTAAATTTTGATTATGCGGTCTTCTACATAGGAAAATTTTAACAAATGTAAAAATTTATAGCACCAAAATATAATTTTTACATTTGTTTAGACGGTAAATATTTTCTTTGAATACCAAAAGCGTAGTAATTTGGTCAAATGATTTACGAATTGTGCATGTTTAAAATTTTGAAATACGAACATTAAATTATTTTTTAATTGTTACAAATAACATTTTAACTCGGCATTTCTATAAGAATAATTTCAAAACTACTTTACGGTATCATCTGCCATTTAAAATTTCCATATATCGAGCTTCTAGATATATATTTCAGTTTTTAAATGTTTATGTTACAATTCACCATTATTTCACAGATCACTCAAAATTTTGAGACCCTCTAAATATGGAAATACAAATTAGCAGCTCCTTTTGCCAAGTATTTTTATAGTTATGATTAAAAAATTATCCGTATTGTAACCTGTTTGGCAATGATTGAAAATGAATTTAATTGTTAAAAATTTTAAATATGCATAATTCCTAAACTACTTAATCGAAGAACTATTTTTTATTCAAAAGATGGGTGTAGCTTATAGTGCTACAGCTTTTTGAAAGATCCCCCCCCCCCCCCCCATTTGAACACTGTTATCCAAAGGCAACATTTACTGAAGATTCGAAATATTTCAAAATAATGTGATAAAGTTAATACGAAAAATTTGGCAGTTTGTTACAACATGTATGTGTAGATTACTCCCAAGAAGAAGATAAGTATAACATTAATTAAAGCACGTTATTACTAATAATTTTTTTTTCGTTGTTAATTTTTTTTAGGCAGTTAAAATTTCATTTGAATACTTATACTCTTGTATTTCATGATATAATGAAAAAAGTAGACATTCTTATATTATATGTAAATTTCCAACTGGGCGAAAAATGTCCTCACCAGAATTCGAACCAGGGATCTCTTGGCTAAGGCCGCCAGCGCTCTATCACCTGAGCTACCCAGGACGAAACTGGTGGAACTTTTTCACCCAGCTAACCTTAATGATTATGGTCCGGACATTTTTCACCCAGTTGGAAATTTACATCGAATACGATTTATTTACCGATTTAGAATAATTGTGTTAAAATTAATCTAGTGTCATTACGTATCCAGCGATTTCTGGAGTCCAATTACCTGATATCTATTCTGTTGAGCTGAACCAGGTTTCAGACCAGATGCTATAATCCTTAAGATTAACTGGGTGAAAAAGTTCTACCAGATTTGTCCGGGATATCTCAGATGGTAGACCACTGGCGGCTTCAGCCAGGGAGATCCCTCGTTCGAATCCTGGTCCGGACATTTTTTGACCAGTTGGAAATTTACATCTATTATGATTTATTTACCAATTTAGAATAATCGTGTTAAAATTAATCAAGTAGACATTCTTAATTGAAAAATTTTAAACTTAATTAAAACTGCAATATTGTCATAATTATCTACATAATATACATTTTAGATGCAATCTTTATCTTTTAAAACAATTTTCGATCGTAAACATTACCTGTATTTACATTTCAGTCTTTAAAAATTTTGCATACGACAAAAGAAACAGAAAAAATCAAAACGTGATTTACTAAGAAAGATTGTCTAAGGTTTCAACATAAGTACATTTTAATTAAAAAATATTCTGTAGTTCATTAAATATTTCGCTTCATACAAAAAGGGATAAAAAATTGTATATGTTGCTGAGTAACCTAGATCACGAAAAGTACGGGCGCATCTCAGCTTCTGAAAAATTACTAATTTTGCATGACACAATTTTGCATTCACATGAATGGAGTTCCATACAATATTACATACAATAATATTACGCACAATATTATTTCTCTTTTGTAGTGCTAACAGCCAACACATGTATTTTAAGATGCACACACGATTTAGAATTACATTTCCCTGAAATTGGTTTGTCGGAAAAACTTTTGTAGGATAAGGAGCCAAAATGCTTAACCCTTAAGCACCACGATGTACCTATGTACCTCAGGAGATTTTCTATTACGATGTAGGACTTACGTGCATACGTACTTTTTTTAAGTCCAGACTGCAATCTTCAAAACATCTGCTTTTTGGAGTGGCTAATTGATATTGTGAGGTTCTTTATAGCATAAACATACGTAGATTTTTTTTCTTTTCAACATTTGTGCTCTTTATTTTAATATAACAATATTTAAAAAAAGAAAAAAAAAACTTAAGAACTTTACACATGTAATAGTTGTTTATTTCGAAACTTATTTATGTCTGTATAATACAAATAAACCTTTATTTCATCTCCTCACATCACATGTAATTGAATAATTCACATGTTTTTAAAAATAATGACATAAACTACTTTTTTACAAAATTTAATATAATTGCTATTCAGTATACAATCACTAAACTGAATCAGGTGCTTAAGGGATAAATGCTACTTGCAATATAATGTCCTTCAAAATTTAATTACTTAAAAGTAAAACAACCTTTAAAATGGATTTTTAAATTTAAAACAGCTAGTAATAGGAAACACTGGAAAGGATCGCCACTTCTTACAAGATGTTACTACATCTTACAGTGATAACCACGTGCATCTAAAAATAAACTGCTTGAAAAATATTGTCATAGTAAATTTAGAATTACACTTTCCTGAGAGGCGTAAATTATCTTTAAAAGTTTGTAGATAAAAGTACAAAAAATGCCTACGCTGCCTGCAATAAAAATAAGGCAGCCAAACGTTAATGATTTGAAATCATTAAAATATGTAAGAAATTAGTTTAATAAATTTTATATTAAAAAAAACAATAGCAGAACATATTAAGAAGTGTACCAAATATTCCTTCAGAGGTAGCCACGGTACCCGTGGGCGGCGGGTTAATCAGTCTGACCTATATCAATTAATTGATTTACAAAATTGTTCAGGAAGAGGAAAAAATATATTATTGATGACATACAAAAATAGAAATTTAGCTACCCGAAGAAGCCCATCTGGTGAAACTGCACAGCGTTTGGCATTATCTCGTTGGGAGATCGTCATAGTACCTTGAATTTGGAAATTTACAATGTATAACACTGGGGAACAGTGCGTATGGCGTTTAGGATATAAGAACCATCCTATACGAAATTGGCCCCCTGAATCGAAATATGACCTAGCGTTTAACATATCAGGTCTAGGTTTTAAGATAAATAACATCCCTCTGTTATATATTAGGTGTTATTCCAAGACCATGATGTTTATAAGCGTGTATTGAAAAACTTAAAGAAGGAATTTTCGACGGACCAATACTCAGTAAGCTCATAAAGGACACAAATTTCCTGAAAACGATGCACGAGAATAAAGCATTGGACTGGCGAGTCTCTGTAGAAGCAGTAGAGATGTGTTTTTACAAGGTAATGCAGCCAAATGGACATGAGTACTATGAAAAAATTGACCTGATTGAGAAAAACAGAAGTTATTTTCTAATTTATCAGACAAAATTACCCAAAAATTCATTAAAAAAAGCCTCGTTTAATTATTTAATGAACATTTTGAGGAATATAACGCATGCAAAATGAAGCAGAATATTATTTTTTCGTAGCTGTTAATATCTTGCTGATTAACCTTCTGAGAAATATTCTTCTTTCACTAAAATTCCTGATGTTTGATATTTTTGTATTCGATTTTTGAGAAACTGTAGCAAAAAATAAAATAAAATATATAAATAAATAAATAAAAATAAAAATATGGTAAAGTACCTTTGAGTAAAAGTACATTTTAATCTTTGTCAACAAAGGAAAAAAGACAAACAGGTTATTTGATTATTTTGTATATACGAGTACAACAACTACATTTTACCGATAAAATTAGTTACTTTAAATCATAAAGACTAATCTTAAAAAATTTCTTTTTTCTCAGCTTGTCCTTATATTGATAGTGGTTATTTTCTTAGAGTGGGAGCATCTTTGATGTAAGATGAAAGTATTTTTTGCCAGAAAATGTTTAATTTTATTTATTTTTTTTTAAATATTATTATGATTTAAAGAAACACTTCTGAGTATTTTTATTTTTGCCAAAATTATTATATCTATTATTAACAATGTGCTTTTTTAGTTAATAATAAATAAGTTAATTTCTCATTATTTAAATTATTAATAAATTATGTTATCAAAATTATTTTAATAATATATAAATATATATTCTTTAATTGTATTAAAAATCTTTAAATGTATTGTACATTTAAAAAATTCTAATAATTTAATAAGTTTTGCTTACTGCAAAAAACAAAATTTATGTAACATAGAAATGTTTACTGAAAAAATTAACAGGAAATCCCCGATTGCTGTTCATTTAATATAAAAGTGAAAATATTTCAAAATATACTCTTTTCGCTAACGAGTCTCGGTTGGGAAATAGAATTCAAATTATGTCGCTTTCACGATAGGGGACGACAATCATAAACATTAAACGATGAAATGCAGAATTTTCAATCCGAAAGGTACACTCAGAAAATTTGACTTTTAAATGACTGGAAAAAGCTTTGTATTTTGATATTTATTTAAATAAACTAGGGGGCTCTACCCCCTACGAGCTACGCTCGCCAGCCCCCGTTCAGGGACACCAACATCCAAAAAGCACGCTAATTTGATCGGCTTTAAAAATATTGAACTAAAATTAATAATAATTTAAAAAAAAAAACACTAACGATATTTCTGTAAACGGGTTTCCATTCGTTTTTCTTGTATTGGGGATTTTTAAGACCATATCTGCTGCTGTTAAAAGATACAATGGCTGTTTTCGTATTTAATTAAAAAAATTAGTTAAACATTCGAAAATAAGCTAATGTAAAATGAATTAAGTAAACAGTGTCATTGTCTCCCGGTATTTTTTTAACAGCGCTATAAGATAGTTTTTTAAATAATTCATTTTAAATGTATCGTTTTAAATCTGACGTAATTTACACCAAAGTTTTATTTCTCTTATTAATATTCACATGAAAATACTTTTGTTGTTAGAAGGAAATATTATTTGCGCTGAATTCGAATTCACGATAATAGTTAAAAATATTATCTCAAAATATCAAGTAAATGTCTCGCGCAGATATATTTTTTAATTTAAATTGTTTTGCCATATTTTTTGGCCATTTTAAATATGACGTAATTTCCTCCATTTACAGGTTTTAACGTATAGTAATGATTTTTTTATTTTAACATTTTGTTTCTCTTTTAAAATTACCAGTGTAAATATGGTTCTTATGACGCAATTTTCCTGCTTTTAACATATAATCATTTAATTCTAATTTAAAATTTTTTTTTCTGTTTACAATAGTCCCGTGTAAATAAATTTTCAATTTGAAGTAAACATTATGGTTTGCGCTGTTTATACAGTTGGTAACAGTTTAAATTAATAACATTTTTTTTTTTTGTAAAAAATATCTCTCGAAATACTGAAAATTTGAATTTCAAATAGAAATAAAACCTCAAAAAATAGTCAAATAAAAAAAAAAAAAATGCAATCTGCACACCGGGAACTTATAACCTATACATAGCTGCCAACTTGTACGGATTTTTCCTACCACTAAAATTTAATAGAAAATTCTGCCTAATTCAATCGCCGAATTGCTCTGAATTCTGATAATTAAATAATGCAGAAATTCCTGTTAAATTTTAGTGGTGGCAAAAATCCGTACAAGTTGGCAGCTATGCCTATAAAATGATATAAAAAGGATTAAATTCTCATGTATAGTTTTTGCTCCAATAAAACTTTTTTAATGGAACGATTTTGTCCAACTTTAGCATTAAATATCTCTGAAAGTAATTCTTCGATTTGAAAACTGTCTGCATCAGCGTGTTTATCAAACATTTCTTTATAATACCACCGATTTCCATATTTTTGTATGCGACAGTTTTTTTAATATTAACGAAGAAAGGCCATGCTCAAGATATACTTAGATACTACTACAGGCAGACTGATTTGCGTTTAATGTATGAAGTCGCTCGCCAGAGGACTCTGATACCCTGCCCAAAATTGAAATTTGACTCTGACCGTAACTAAAACAACCTGTGAAGGGTAGATATGTAAACAAACACCAAAATTACGTCATGTCGCCATGGTTATGGTTACAATTCTGCTGACATTCCAATCAAGCTTAGAAATGACAGCTAATTCGAATACAGCTGTTAAGGGTTATTATAAACTGTCCATATCAATGTAAATGTAAAGTTCTATTTATTTAAGTGACTAATATAATGTGTTTCTCTTTAAAACTGTTAAACCAACACACATAAAAATATATAAATAAAAAAAAACACCTGTTTAGTCTAAAACATCAATGTCACAAATTTATTTGGTGCAACTTAGTTATCCCGTCGACCAATTTCGCCAAATTATATAAATCGCTAAAACACTCGCCAAATTATACAAATTGACATAATTTTTATTTTAAATAACGAAAGAACAAATAAATTAGAATAACATTAATAAATATACAAATAAAACGTCGAGATAAAAATCACTTGATGACATAAACACGTGTAACTTGCTTACAGTCAAGTGAATGTGACATTTACGATCAAGCATTATTGGCATTTAATCTTATAGTTTGGCGATAGATTTTTGGTCGACGGGATAACTAAGTACCATTTATTTACTATTTTCACTGCTGAAACAATAAAACTGATGGAAATATTTTTTAATATATTAAAATACTCATAAAATTCCTTGTAATAATTAATAAATGTAATTTATTAAGTAACAAATAACCTTACATGATTTAATCAAAATTGCTTGGATAACATAGAATATTGCAACGATATTTAAATCCGTGATCACCATTTCTTTCTCTGATTAAAAATAACGCACAGATGTCATATTCGCCCCATATTGGCGCGATTTTTTTCGGTTGCCAATTTGGCGAAAACATCAACAGCATAAACAACCTAATCCGTGTTACCACATCAAGCAAAATAACGATATTTTGGCGCCAGTTAAGTACCCGTTGCATATATGACTTTGGCGTCAGAAAAAAATCGCGCCAATATGGGGCGAATATGACATCTGTGCCAAAAATAAGAATATTTAATGTTAACGAAGATCGGCTTTTTTTCTTCTTCTTCTTGGTTCGGGCGATATTAAAAACAAATATTTTACCGGTAACAGTAAATTAATCAAAAATAGCTGCTTCAAGTCAGTTATGAGAACTGTAGTTTGATAAAAATAAAATTTTAATTTTAAAACGTGTATATGAAACCAAGCTATTTTTATATAAATACGGGACATTCAAAAAAGTATAACAGAACCGGCATTTTTCATGAATGAACCAAACGATCAAGGTAAACAATAAATAATTTAGCTAATCTTAAAAGTATGTGTAACACTAAAATGCTACAATTTGTGTAATATAGCCTTTTAAATCGAAGGAAATTGAAGAATATAAATATTTAATTTATTACATGAAAATACGATCAATGATTCTGAAACCTCGACGATGAGAAACAAGCTTCAATCTGGGCAGTGTATAAATGTAAATAAAGAGCACGTTGTGAAGTTTTGGTTCAGGGTTTGAAGTTGGATCCGACTTCACTTTTTCGGCGAAATGTGCGGTCCGTTATATATCATAGTAGGCTATGGCCATGCTTAAGCCAAGACTCCCTTATCATAAAACAGACTTGACGATCCGGAGAAAGTCTATGAGTGAAAACGTCCCCGACAATTGCCAACTTATTAGCGGACTTCGTCCCGTAAGTTACGCCACCTGGTGTATACTCCTGGTAATACTCCATAAACAAATGCATAGTAAAAAAATTGAAAATGTTGTGTTATTGGCAAAATTGCATAAAATATTTTTCGAATTCCAGTAAAATAAAAGCGTAAAAAAAATATTTCGCACAATTATATTCTGGCTTTAAAAAATGAAACATATCAAAAATGAAGATTTAAATATAAGATTTATTGATATTTTTTCAGGTACTTGTTAGTTATCCCGTCGACCAATTTCGCCAAATTATATAAATCACCAAACTACTCGCCAAGTTCTACAAATTGACACAATTTTTTATTTTAGATAACGAAAAAACAAATAAATTAGTATAACATTAATAAAAATACAAATAAAACGTCGAAATATTGGTTTTATTGGCCATTATTGGCATTTAATCTTACAATTTGGCGACAGTAATTTGGTCGACGGGATAACTAACAAGTACCATTTTCAGTATATAGGACTTTGCGTGTTATTTTTTTTTTTTATATCTTGCACAATTTCGGCTTCGGAAAGAGCGATTTGTTGCCGATTGATATAAACAGTTATGAAAACAAAACTTATGAACTGTCATCTTGTATCCCCATATTGGCGCAATTTTTTTCCGACGCCAATTTTGCGAAAATCTAGTTACCATATCATCTATACCCGGATAACCATATCAAGCAAAATAACTACACTTTGGTGCCAGTTAAGTATCCGGTGCGTATATGACATTTGCGCCAGAAAAAAATCGCGCCAATATGACATCTGTGCCGAATTTACATGTGTAAATTTAGTTTCTAGATATTATTATTGTATTTTATATACGATTTATTTATATTTGTATATAAAATAGATAAATGCCTTTTTTATATTAAATAAATTGTACAAATATTGGAAAATATTGCTTCTTTATGTGAAACAGTGGATATGCTTCCAGAAATTACATTGCCAAATTTTCTTCTCTCGCCAAGGCCCCTATACTTGAAAAATACCAATTTATTATTATATAATGTAGTATTAGCTAATGTTCTGTAATCTGTTCCACAGTCAAAGTTGACTGCAAAAACGCGATGCTGGAATAATGTGGTATCAAGTTTACGGTTTAAAAATAAAATTAATTTTGCGCCAAACTACACTTACGCCAATTGGCTCTAGGTCTGATTAAGGAAGAATATTCAAATTAAGATTTACAAACACCAAAATCGTAGCATGACAAGAATACGGTATTTGCGGAAAGTTGAGGGACATGTATAAATTTAAGTGATTATTAAACTTTATTTTTCCAATTTTTTAAGTGTTTATGACTTCAGTCTGTTTTTTGTGTATCTATGCGTGTTTTAACTTTCCTAAAATACTTTGATACAGTTTAGGAAAACTTACATAACATATGTGAGTTAAAACAAGGAAATTAATTACGCACCAAACTATGCCCGCCAAGATATGCCAATTGACTGTGGAGCCAATTATGAAACTTTCCATAGATTAATACATACAAACTTTATATGAAAAAACAGTGAAGCTTTCATCTAAAGTATGAAACTGAAATGATCCCCCATACCTTCAAAAATAAAACAAATGATAGGCCCATAAATAAATAAATAAGACTGTGCATTGAAACAAATTGAAGGAGCGATGTTAAATTAATACTGTAAGGTGAAATTAATTGTGAAAAGAAAAGAAATAGCAGAAATAAAATAAATCACATATTTGAAAATATAAAAGAGAAAATGAAATATTTTACATTTTCCGGATCTAGATGCTATCCATTTATTTCAATAACTAATATCACTGAGAAATTCATGGTAAAATAATTTTCTTTCCTGATTATTATTATTATTATTATCATCATTTATTTACATAACGGAATACAGCAGTAAACATTTTTGGTTTAACAGTAAAATAAGTTCATTTTTTAAATAAAATGTCTAGAACATATGAAAATTTTAAGATTAACAACTATCATTTGCAAACTGCAAAGCACATCGTAAAGAAAATGGTAAAAGACAAATGGAAAACAAATTAAAAAATATTTCTGTTTCTCACGTTAGATGGCGCTAGTCACGGGAAACCATGTGGTTTCTAACCACGTGTACAACGGACAAAGGAAACTTAGCGATTGCGAGGCCTGTTATTTCGATAAGGAGGCCTTGGCTTAAGCATTTAAATTGTATGAGTTCTACCCGGAATATCTACGCAGATTTCCATTGGTCGATTTCCAAATCAAAACATTTTTTATATATAGAAGGATTAGTTTCATAACTGTGTGTTGAACAATATTTATCATATAACAAATATTACAAGCAACAGTCATTTACAAAATTTAAAATTTCAACGATGACATTTAATGACATTTTCTTTTAATTTATTATTTAAGAACTGAAAATAAATATGTAAAATGTAAAAATAAAATTTAAAAATAAAAAAATTCGACTGCTTAAAAAGCGATCTAATTATTTATTTCACATCAATGTGAAGCTTTTTTTATATTACTTACCTATTTTTTTTTTATTTACTTGTATTGATGACTTTTAAGTTGTGTTTAATTGTTAGTTCCTATCTATAAACACAGTTTTGATGAGGCCTGTAGATATCTATGAAGGTTAGAGTTGCATTAAATCTAGAGATCCTACCTACATAACTTCCAGGTTGTGTAATATTTAAACGGAGCTTCTGACTGTAAAATAGTCAATGAACCATCGTCTTCATTTTGAAAAACCTATCCAATGATATGCCACCCAATAGGGTGCGTAATTTTGTTTTTCGTCTCTACCGCCATTTTGTGTTTTACTGTCGCCATTTTGAATTTATAAAAACAAGTTTAGCCTATAACCTTCGGACGGTTAACACGAATCGATAGAAACTTCATCCATTAAAATCCATCCAGCCGTTGGGATGTTTTGGGGGGTATAAAGAAATCCACATACCTAGATACGCGTGAAACACATAACCCTTCTTGGCAGTCGGGTAAAAAGTAAAAGTTTAAGGAAAAAACATATGTAACAAACATGTAACATGTGTTCAGACTGATCTAAAAATTAGAACAGAGGTGTCAGAACAAATTATGCACATAATGCAATTTAAAAATAATTTGTGTGTCAATGTTCAAAGGATTCAATGAACAGACGCGTAAGATACTACAAGAAGAAATATGTTGCAAACCGTGCAAAATAAAGGGACACAATTTAATTGTGCATGAAAGTACATTTCATGGACATGTATCTCAACATTCCAACATGGACATGTATCTCAACAACGTAACATTCAAAGAAAATTAAATGTGGAATATGGGTCGTGCTGATAGCTGAGTTGCTAGTGCAATACATTCAAAAGACGACACAATATTCCTTATTAACGGTAAGTCTTTGATTGTTTGGCAGGCAATTGACTTCGATGGCCTAACCTTTCTGACATTTCTTCATGGGCAACATAATTGCCGAAACGTCAGTGAAGGCTTACTGTGGAGACCCGAAAAGTTTTTGGTTTCGGTCTGTCTGTTTGTTTGTTAGTCTGTCTGTCCCGCGATAACTGCCGTAAAAAGCATCCGATTAGCTTGAAATGAAGGATGTATGTTGGTGAGGTTCCCGGATTTAGCTGTATAGTTTTAGGTTAAATTTGGTTCATTCGTTTGGAATATATAGAACATTTTATTTTGCTCTATAATGCTTTTCTATGGCAAGTCAGACGATTTTCAGCTTTTCATTTGTTGAAAGAAATGGCTCATATGAAAAATGGATTTAAATGGTAAATTTTGGATGCTGAAATTTTTAAATAAAATTATATTATTACAATTAGTTTGAAATTTTGTCAATATATTTGCGAGATTTTTTAAATTAGTTTTATAATTTTTGGGGGTATTTTATGCATGTTTTCCAATAATATAAAGCATTTTGTTTTATCAGTTTGACATAATACATATTTCATTTTTTTTTCTTTTCTTTCATCAGTTGCCTAGCAACGTATTTGGTCCTAATATTAGTATAATTGCGTGTATAATGTTTGAGAAAATCAACGTCAAAACGGAGGAATTAATGCATTTGTATCTTTGCATATAGATGGATTTTAGCCCAGAAATAAAACTAGGCAATATTTTATTTATTTTATTCAAATATTTTGCTTAAAAATAGAAAAGTTCATTATTTTCATAGAGAATAATGTGACATTTTTCCATAACATTTACCAATATTTCTTTAATTGTTGCCAAGAGAAAATCAAAACCCGGAATAATATTTTCTCTTAAACAATTTTCAATTGAAATATTTTGACGTGAAACAGGAAAAAAAAAAATAAGAATAGAAAAATTAATATGGCGGCATATTAAAAATAAAAAGAAAACTCTCTAGTATTTCTTAATATAACCAGATGAAAAGTTTTGAGTAAGTACGCATAGCTGGTGAATTAGACGTCATTTTCGATAATAAAGATGCTGGAATAAAAAGTTCTTGGGCAAAATAAAATTTACTATTATTCACGGAGGAAAGATATAGATGGAGATGTAGTATGCCGTAAAAACAGTTTACAATATAATGTGCGTTATCGCTCAGATTTAAATGCCCTCATTCGGCCCAAACAAAACAAGCACGTGGAACAGGGACTGAATTCTTTGACTTCATCCGTGCCTTTTTTCTTTAAAATGAAATGATCTGCTTATATTTAAGCATTCTAAGGTAGCATTTGATCTTATTATGAATTAAAAATTATATTACTATAATATATATATATATATATATTTTCTTTTTAAGCACGTCGTTGTGTCTGTGCCGAATGTAGCGGATTTTAGGGTTACATTTTTGGCGTCACTTCAAGATTTATTGTCTGCGTACGGTTAACATGATTTTATTTTAAATTTAAATTTTATTAATTTATATAAAAAAAAAGCTTATGCTTATCCTTATAAATCACAGCGTAAAAAAATCTAATATATACTATAACCATCCGCTCAATCAAAAAATTACGAATGTAAATTTAAATAGACTACGGGGGTTCAGGGGGGCTCTGCACCGCTGAAGAAATGCAATTTTTGATTTTAAAAGTTACCAGAATAAGTAGCTCATCAGAATTTCAGAACATCAATGTATAACCACTTGTTTAACACTTTTAATTTCTGAAACATTTCGTTCAATTACGTTACTGAAACTACGTTCAGTTACGTTAGTGAAACTTACGTTAAATTTTGTTTTCTTATAAATATTTATCTAATTTGAAAACTTTAAAAAGCGATTTATAGGAAGTTGAATATTACGCAATGAGGGTTAAAAAACAATGACTTGCAAAGATGACGTTGAGGCTCCTGATCTGCAGATTTACTAGTTAAACACAGTTGCAAGAACAAATATAGTTGGGTCAGTCCATTTCAAGTGGTCCAGAAAACCATTTATTGGTTGCTTGACCATTTTTTAAAAAATCTGAATTTTTTTGTAAAACAACCTTAACATGATAGAAGGTCAAAATGACTATTATTTAAATTTTATTAATTTTTGTTTGTACATGGCGGCCATCTTTGTTTCATCATCTGCAGCAATTTTCTCACATGAAGGGTTTACGTAATTGTAAATAACTCATCGTTTATTCCTACTATTCAAGTGCAGATTAAAACGATTTGTACAGATTACATTGGGCTAAAAATTTGGTAATATAGAAGATTCCGAAAATAAATCCTTATTGGTGAAATTTCGGCATAAAGTTTCAGTTTTTTTTTTTTTTTTTTTTTTTTTTTTTTTTTGTCCGTTTACAAGAGGAAATTTTTCTAGCAAAGAAAACTGCCAACATGAAATCTTTTTTTACAAATAGGCCAAAAGTACTTGTACTCACACGCCCAGTTCCAGATCTGGGACTTGCTTTCTCTTCTAAAAAAAAAAAAAAAAAGAAAAGAAAAAGGAAAAAAGAGTTCTGGTTTCTGACAGTATTTTATGGTAGTGTTATGCACAAAAATTTTCAGGATAGAGATTTGACTACAAGCTGAGATATGGCAAGGGCAACATATCAAAACAATACTAACTATTGTTTTGTTGTAGTCACAGGTAAGTATTTATCTCACACTGTTATCTAAATTTATTTTTTTATTATCTTTAAGTAATAAAAACAGAAAATAAAGCCTTTTGTAAAGCTTAACAATTAATTAAAAAAATAATTCTGCTTAAGTCCTACATTTTGTATGGTAACAATAATTTTTGTTGTAAGTAATTTTAGTAACTAAAAGTAACCTCAGCACTTTTACATAAAGAAAAAAAAATATTTTTATACAAGACCTGAGACAAAAACAGAATAGAGAAAGAAAAAAGCTGTTAATGTTGGCATACATATATTGGTGAAATTTCAGCATAAAGTTTCAGTTTTTTCTCAAAATTTGCCCGTTTACAAGAGAAAATTTTTCTAGCAAGGAAAACTGTCAACATGACATTTTTTTTTTTTGGCCTTTGTATCTCTGGTGGGGTGCGAAATAAAAATCTGAAATTATGGCCTCTGATAGTATTTTATAATACTATTATGCTGAAAAAAAATTAAAGATGGAGATTTGACTTCAAGCTGTGATATAGCGTGGAAAATATATCAATAAATGCCATTAAGAGTAGCTTAAGATGAATTAGATTTATCTATTTTATTACTATAATTACACACAAAATATGGTTTTTTGAAAACGGTGTAATAACAAATATTTAATTTACTAAAATACTATATATGTTCAACAATGATCTCAGAAATATCTTGACAGAATTTTGGAGAGACGTTATGTGTTCGACCAGTTACTGTTGTCAGTTCCATAAGCGTAATCTTTCGCAAAATTTTATTTGTGGGAACCAAGTCTTGTCATCTCTTTATGACTTGATTGAAGATATTGGCCCTGCTGGCTCATAGAATTGAATTTTGAAATCATTATGTTCAAGTCTCACTTCATTAAAATTTCCTAGCTTACTTCTTATCATGCTGCAATGTCATTTTTCTGCAGTATACATTTTGAAAGGAGTTTGGATATCTTTACTTTCTGAAAATTACTTGAGGCTGATGCATGGTAACATAAATGTTTCATTTACAGGAATATACTTATGGTAGGAACAAGTTTCAGGGACTGGCAAGCAGCATTAAAACTGTGTTGTTTTTTTTTTTTTTAAACCGAGAAACAGGAATGTGTTTTGAATCGTTTGATCATGTCTCAACAAGTATGTTAACATTAACAGATTTTCGCTTTCCCGATTCTGTTTTTGTCCAGTGCTTTTATAAAAATATTTATTCTCCTTATGTAAAAGTGCTGAGGTTTCCTTAAGTTACTAAAATTACATACAACAAAAATTACTGAAACCAAACAAAATATTGGCCTTAGACATAATTATATTTTAAATGAATTGCTAAGCTTCGCAAAAGGCATTATTTATTGTTACTATACTGTATTTAAAAAAAAAATAAATAAAAAAAAAAAAAAAAAAAAAAAAACGAAATTTTTACAGTACAAAGTACTGGTCATATCGCACACAAACTCGATCAGAATGAATGTGCTGTGTCTTTCTTTGGTTTCTTGACTATATTAACATGGAAAATACAGTAGTTGCGTAAAATTAACAGCACAATGTGCTGGCAATTTGGACTCCAGCAGTTTGTGCTGTAAAAAAAATGCGTCCAAATTTCCAGCACATTGTGCTGTTTAACAGATGTTTAACAGAATGTTTAACAGAACAACAAATGTTTAACAGAACAGATTTTATAAGAAATAAAATTTTATTATGCGTATTTTAAATAGGATGAAGTAAGTCGAGTGATTGGAATATATATATATATTTTTTTTTTTTTTTTTTTAATATAGGAAATACTTTAATAAACTAGGATTGTAGAATTATGTTAGATACTATATTTTAATGGAATAATTTTAATGAATTTTCATAATTTCATTTTTGATAGGCGTTGCACGTGACCGTGATAATAGCATTAAATGATCCTTAAATTTGTATGTTTTTATATTTTTAACTCGATTTCGTTTCTCTTTGAAATTTTGTTAAGAAAATATGTATTTAGTAATTGAAACATGAGCCGAAAACGAGTAAAACCATGCCAAAACACTCGAGTTTTTACTGTTTCCGTCAACGATTTCACATATTCTATTTTGTAAAAAAATATTTAATCTGTCCACAAATTTCAAAATTTTTGAAGGTGAAGTAAATCTGGTCTATTGAGATGATCTAAAGAAGATTGTGATAATATACGTATGTTTAGTTACTTTGAAATACAAAAAAATATTGTTTCCATCAGGCGCCAAGTGACCTGAGTTCGCCGGCATATTTAAAAGAGAGTAAAATTCGTATTCTTTTAAACCGATGACACCATCAATTAGAAGAGGCTTTCGGTTATAAGAGAATATTTTTAGTTTGTTGCTATTTTTGGTTTGTTTGCCACTAAAATTGAGCTCTCGATGGGCATTGCCATAGGCGGGAAAATTGTATGTTTTTCGGGAAAATTACCCTTTTTGAAAAAAATAAAAAAATAAATGATTAACTGTGATAATTTTTCAAATTGTTTGATACATTTGAGACTTAAATGTACTATCATCCGGATCATGACTACCAATCATACCTCTACCGAGTGGATTGGTATATTTAGGTTAAAAACAAAAACTATGAAAAAACACGAAGAAATCTGCTCATACAGTGCTTGGATTCCTCCCGATGCGTAAATCGAGTTCCGGGCATGCTCGAGTGCTTTTTCGTGCTCGTAATTAACCCTCCGACTGTCTTGGAAAAGGGCAAAATTGTAATATTGTTCTCTCTGCATTTTGTTTTAAATGCTAGATAAAATTGATTCTTTGAACATTTTATAAAGAAACTCAATAACAAATATGAATGCAACCCATGTAAGTATTAATCATTCTTCAATGTATTAAAAATACGTTAAATCAATAGAATTATATTACTTTAAATATTGCTTTTAAAGAGATGGGTTCACATTTTTCATTAACATATTGGTTAATTAACAAAATTACAAAATTCTGAATTTTATGTGCATTCTGACATGTATTAGACTACACTCACATAAATTTTCAGCTTTCTTCGTGAGGTTGATTTTCATAGCCATTTCAAACAGACGCATACACAGACAAAGCGAAACTTTCTTTTAATACTATATATATATATATATATATATATATATATGTGTGTGTGTGTGTGTGTGATTTCAATGTATTACATCTGTGAAACTTAATATCTGTAATATGAAAATATTTTCACATACTTCTAAAGGTATAAGTTTTTATAAAAATATAATGATTTGGTGATTACTCTTAAATAAATAGTTAATAGTGTAAACTACCACACAGTGATTTTTTAAGTGAAATTATACACTGGCATAATATGAAACTATGTTAAACTTCAATCTGTGTAAATAATGTTTTGAATCCTAAATTTACGTTACACACAAGGGGAAATTGCTAATCTACAAATATCACAAAATATTTTTATTTATTAATGAAAATTGTAATCAGCATATGTACCTGTACTGTATTACATATATTTTAACAAAAATATTGCACGTAGTACAGTGAAACCCGCTTAAGAAGTTTCCCAAGGGAGTGGAGGGGAAAAACTTCTTAAACGGGAAATTAGCATTTTTTGAAAAAAATCAATAGTTTAAATATTGATATTTAGAAAAGGGTTTATTTTACCTTAGTACAATAATACAAAGAGTACTTTCTGTAAAATTGAGTTTCTTAAGAAATTTAAATTAGTTTGCACACTTAAAAAATTAGCTAATAAAGTAAAAATACATAATTACCTTAGAAACTCTTTATTTAATCCAAGACAAGAAATTTCTCTTTAAGAGTGATTTGATATGTTTTTGCAAAAAAAAAAAAAAAAAATCGGTTATAGTTTTTAGTTTCTGTTTTTTTTTTTTTTTTCGGCAACCTTTAATCAATAACATTTCTTCCATAACTTCATATTTTCCTCTTTTCACATTTTTAATTTTACGAGATTTTTCAGAACAGTTTAAAATGGGATCTCGTTTTGCTACAATTCCATTCAGAGTAGTCACTGGTATGTTCAACTTCTTTGCAATTTCAACTCTTGTTGTTTTCGCGTTACTATCAACTTCTTTCAAAATTTTGATTTTGTCTTCAATTGACAAGGCTTTCCTTTTAATTGCTTTGCCCGACATTTTTGGGGGAAAAAAACAGAATTTTTTGTCCGTGTATTTTCTAACGAGAAAGCTTTGATGTTATGCACTTTACACTGACTTAAAAACTGCGAAATGAATAAACCAAACGCAGATTTGGTACATTACACTTATGGAATATGGTGGTGGGAAAGAATCTGTTGTAACTATTGAACTGAAAGAACCACCCATCGGTAGGGCGAAGCAATTCCCTTTTCTCTTATCAGTCACTATTGTTACAGTGACGAGAGGCCCATCCTCTACCCACATTCCATTTCCATCAAACACGTTAAACAGATTTTAAGGTGAAATAGAGGTGACCACATCTGCTATCAGTCCTAAACATTGACCTTTTTGAATAGCGAAGAATAATAAAGAAAGAGATTTCAGCACAGAAAATAAAATAATAATCAAAAAGACAAAATAAACGAGCTTTGAAAGTAAAAATGGAAGGAAAAATAAAACATTTTAAGCGGGAAAGAGTTTCGAACAGAACTTCTTAAACGAGTTATTTTAGTGTTGTAAGAATAAGAGAAAAATGGGAATCGAAAATATAAACTTCTTAAACGGGAAAACTTCTTAAGCGGGAACTTCTTAAACGGGTTTTTAGACAAAAACAGATATTTATATGCTTATATTTCAAAAATGATAAAATTTCCAACATCATTCATTTAAACTGTTTAGGAGCCTTTGAATGTACAGCAAAATTTATATTATGACACAAATGAAATGACACTTTATTAATAAAAAAATAATTATTTTTAAGACTTTGAAGTCAGAGATATTTCAATCGCATATCTCCCTCTGGAATAAGGGTATTTGGTACTTTTCATGATTTTCTCAAAAATACTTGCAAGACATGTATTTTAATATTTTTTTTTTTTTTCAAACTTCAAACTTCTCTTGTTTATAATCAATGTACTATTTAAGTGTACCAAAACTAATATTTAATGGGAAATTATTGAAAAAACATATTTTATATTTCCAAAAATAGTTCAACGTAAGGAGCCATCATTTTTTAACATAAAATTGTACACAGACCTGAACAAAAACGTATCTAAAAATTGTACAAATATCTGAAAATAGGTTTTATTTGTATATAAATATTATTTAATAAAATATTTTCTTTTGTTTTGTACGTTTCAAAGCACAAAGAGCACCACTACAAGGTTCACAATAAGTTCGAATTAAAGTTAGATTTTAGATATTTTCATGTAATCAAGATATTTTCATATGCCGTTTGGTGATGCCACGCGTTTTTTTTAAATAAAATGTTCGTAGATAATCTATGAAAAGCCAGCGAACGTATATAGTTGATAATTATAGCTCATACAGTTAAAAGTTGACCCCAGGAGACTGGCCTTAGTTTATTTCACCGAAAACGGCAAACAGATGGACACGCGGGCTTAAAACCTCAAAGTGTTTATTACAGCAATTTTATTCCTTATTTGACCTGTCAACAGAGCTGCGTAAAAATATATCTTTTGTATTGCTCCTGTGTCATCTGCAGGGAAGCATTTCATGTGCATGAATTTTTGTTCGGGAGTAAATTCAATACAATCTTCCATATTCTTTATATCGGATACCAAAGTGAAAACCAGAGACATTGTGTTCAGTGAAATTCATTTGACTAGGAATCAAATATATGATTTAGCTGTTCTGTTTGTTAACAGATGGCAGCACTATGCATTCAGGGCATGTTGTAAAGTTTTAAAGATGACATCATAAGTTAATTGACTTTTCGTTTCTGAAAGTGTCAGGGGTACATAGAAGGTGCTCTTGTGGCATTATTGTTTTGATTCTGTTAATTTTATCTGCACCCAGTATAGGCAGGAGATATATGATTTACAATGTAACTTAAAGCTTTCCTATGATGAAAGTATATTAATTAGAATTTTATGTTGAGTTAGTCATGCATGATTCTGAAACCAGAACATTTGCAAATGTATACCGGAACGTCCACGGCAGTTAAAAATTTTTGCTGATTTTTTTTTTTTTTCTTTTTTTGTTTCTTTTTAAACGGAAATATAAGTGTGATAAAACAACTTAAAGATAAAGAGTTGAAGTATATGAATTTGTATGTTTTAATTTTATAAGAGCAAGAGTTTACTGAAAATGAGATGGATATTAACAGTACAAAACTACATTTACATTTGAGTTTAAAACACAACTTGTCAGAGCATATTTTAAGGAATTTTCACTGGGCGACAATAGGTTTGGTCTCTTGTCCGAAACAAATGTTTATAAATAAGCCCCGCTTTCCCCCAATAACTGCAAACCAAATAATAAGAATATCGACTGGCTGACAAACTTCTGTACCTTATTAGTTATGTTTATTGTACTTCTTCGGTTGCCGGTTAATAAACTACAAAATCTTCATTGAATCATTTAAATATCCTCATTTATAGCTTGGTGATATTAAAGAAAAGCTATTTCTCAGTTCAGACAAATTGTTAATCGTTATGTTAGTAATGGATCAAACATGACGCTCAACTTACCAAATCCGTATGCATAATTAAAACTTTATGCAAGAAAATTATCATTTAAATTGATGTTAAAATGTTGCTTACTTTTTTATTAGTTTGTACTCTTGACTTTTGTTCATAATGATAATTTATCAAACTATTTAGATAATTGGAGCCTGGGATAAATTCTAAAATTGAAAAATATATTTGATCTGAATCATTAAATACTTATTTTAGTGAAATAGTAACCAAAAAGTGGAACTAATCATAAAATAATTTTTCTCTTGATGTTTAAAAAACTTGAAATTAAAAAAATAAAAATACCACGTTAAATTTTAAAGCATCTTTGCAAAATGCCAAATCAATAATATTTATAGATGAACCAAATGAGGAAACATATTTTGCTCTTTATATTTTAAAAAATTAAATTCTTTTATCTTTAAAATATTTCTAAAATGCTATGACAACTATTACTATGGTTTAAAATTTTTACACAAAAGACTGTCTTATGCAAATAGTGAAATTAATCACGCAAGGGAAACGAATTTTTTTCTTTGTTTTACAAATTTAAACTTTATTAAATTTTTATAAAGTTTTCAAAATGCTACAATAATAATTACAATTGTTAAGGGTTTTTTTTTACAAGTTATTGTCTTTAGAAAAGAACTTTTTGGCAAATTCATGATTTTGATAGGTATCCATATCTGCATGTTTTCTCTTTCTTTCTTTTCTCTAACCTTGTAACAACAGGTTTTGGGTCATAAAAAGCTTTTCCAATTCCATTTAGAGCAATGAACATCTTAAGTTGGTTGGTTAGTTGATTGGGGTTTTATGGCGCAAAGTCCCTTTAGGGACATGCTGCGTCAAGACAGAGTCAGAATGAAATACATATACTTATAACAAAAAAGTTGAGTAAAAAATCACTAACAAAAAGATAAGAAGAACAAAAATATTAAATGAAAAGAATAATATGTATAGTTAAAAACATTTAAAAGAGTCAAAAGTATTATTATAATTAAAAACTGTGAAGTTATAAAGTAATATCGTTAAAATATAAACAAAGTTTAAGATGATGTACAAATACTACGTAACAACAAGTTTAAAAATCACAGAAATAAAAAACAATGTAAACTTAATTAGGTACAAACTCTTCGAAAACTGTATTATCTTCTTCAGCCACTTAAGTCATATGATTCCGATTCCATTACTTCATCTACATAGTTTTGCAGTTGTTTCGGATCCTTTATATTATTAACTGATGGGTTTAGACATTTGTTCTTGTTCTTTTTCTTCACAGTTTTCCACTGTGAAGAACTCCAAATTTTCTTTTTCTCTTTCTGTATACAAGTTTTTTTGCTTGGTTTGTCAGTTTTACTAGTATCAGGTCTATGTGATGTTTTTGCAGATGTAAACAGCCTTAGTCTCAGTCTGGAATTCAGATGACTTTTTGGATTGACTTGGAGATTTTTGAGACTGATTGATTTGGTATACTATTTTAACAGGTTCTGAGGAGGGTTGCCAGCGTTCTAATTTTGAGGTCGCATAACATTTACTACCACAGCAAACATCATTTATTTGAAGTGGTGGTTGATTGTGTTTTAGATGAGTTACTTGGTGTAAAGGAAGTGTCGGTCTGGGTGCTTATGTGCTTTACAGGTTTTGATTGTACTGTAAGTACACTAGAGTAATATACCCCAACAGACGGGGTCCTGGATTCAACAAGTTTACGGGCTTCATGGTACGAAAGTTATTGAGTAATCTTAACAGCGAGAATTTCCTTCTCACGGGTCCAATTAGCACAAGAGCGAGAATGTGATGTATGGTCACCTTTACAATTTGCGCAACGTTCTGTTTTTCGCAAGTTTTACCGTCATGGCCGACTTCTGCACAACGTGCACGGGTAACAGTGCCACGAGAGTTAGTATTGGTATGGCCATAACGCTGGCAATTAAAACAACGGAAAGGATTAGGGATATAAGGCCGGGCTGGACAGTTTAGGTAGTCAGCTCTAATTCTAGTAGGTAAAATATAGCTATTTAAAGTTAGAATTATGTGTTCTGAGGGAAGTACTTGCCCATTTCGACGAATAGTAATACGGCATACATCTATGATATTTTGATCACTTAAATTAGTCAGAAGTTCTTCTTTTGTGGAAAATAAAAGATCGGGTTCCGATATTACACCACGGCAAGTATTCAGAGTTTGATGTGCTTTGACAGAAACAGAAAAAGTACCTATAGTATTCCAATTTGACAGAAGTTGTGACTGGCTGGCTGAAGAAACCCCAACCAGTGACCGAAGTCAGCTGACCAGCTGATCGATGCATACGGGACCAATATGCACCTCCCGTTTACCTGAAGCAGAGGCCAAAGCAGTGTGTCGGTTTCCCTCAACTGATAGGATCCCCCTTTCCAGGAACACGGGTCGCCACGCACGGCAAACACGTGGGTGGTTTACAATTTTCCATGAGTCGGCATAGATGAGCATCTTTGAGTTTGACTTCTCTTGATAGTCCCGACTGTTTGTTGGATTTAAGAATTGTGTGTATGGACAACAGCTCTTTCTGGGCCAGTACTGTGAGGTGTCAAAATAAACATATGACTCCACCAATTTGTTAAAAACAGAGTGAGGTTGAGACGCCGTAAATTTGTAGTACAGTCTTGCCGTCGATGAGGTCATGTTTGAAGAAGGATGCAGTTTTCAGCTCTGTATAAATAAATTACATCCTCAGTAAAATTGATGACTTTGTCTTTACCAAAACAATTCGAAGCATCATGGTGGGCTACACTAACAATTTATGTTGGTCTTCTTGCCTTTAAGAAAGCATCTATGCTGTTGGAAATGTAAATCTTCTTCTAATTTTTGAAACAAATTCTTTACAACACAGTAAAGTCTCTTTTCTCACTGCAGACCAGAATCTCTTGATAAAAACTGATGAGTTGTTAACTTTACGTCTGCAAAGATTTTCTTCAATATCCGAATCACTTTCACATTCCTTAGTGCCTTAATTTATTTCCGTCAACTGTTCTTCGTATCCACCAGCATAAACATCCACTTTCGATAAGAGCCAAAGGATTCATATTTTTTTTTAGGACTTTATATCAATCCTATATCAGGCAGTGTAATGAAAGACCTTTGACTGTCTTTCTGAACTTTCTTCTATCCTTTTATCTATAATCAGAGGAAGCCGCAAGCAGAAGCTAGTTCAGTTTTTGACGAATCGAATTGATGATTCACAATGTTTTCTCAATGTTTTTGCATGGGACAGGCATGAGATTGCAAAAAGGTAAAACAAGTGGGTAAGTGTGATCACAGATCGCACAGAGGGTTTCGTTTAATATTCCTTTCAAAACACTTTATCCTTTTGAAAAATCTGTTAGTTCCATATTTCAAAACCAGGGGGCGCGCTTGATTCTAAACAAACCTGTATCCGAACGAAAATCCTTTTTACATACTATCCGTAGATATATTAGTCGAGGGGATTGGGCCCATAGCATCCGAGATAAGTAGGCGCACCTGGCGGGAAAAAATGGAACTAAAATATGTGAGGCTATGGTGCATAATATGAAAGAATGGTCAAAGGGGTGTCGGCAAAAGTTGAAAAATTTCTCCCCGGGTTAAAGGGGCGCAGGTTAGAAAAATTGCTTAAAATACACAAGTTAGAGCCCAGAGGGATAGATAATAAAAGACTTTTTGAAAATTTTATGATTTGTCGCGTGGTCTGAGGCATTCAGCTATACGTATGCAAAATTTCATGTCACCAACTTAATTAGGGGCTCTCTTAGAAAGAATTGCTTCAAATACATATGTGGTAGCTAAAAGGGTTAAACGTAAGACTTTTTCAAGATTTTATGATTTGTCGCCTGGCCTCAGGTGTTCTGCAAGAAGTATGCAAAATTTCAAATCTCCAATTTAATTAGGGGCTCAGTTAGAAAGAATGGCTTAAAATACACAAGCTGGAGTTGAAAAGGTTAAACATAAAACTTTTTCAAAATTTATTATTTGACGTGAGATCTGAGGTGTTGAGCTATAAGTATGCAAAATTTCAACCTAAATAGGGGCTCACTTAGAAAGAATTGTTTAAAATGCACATGTGGGAGCACAAAGGGTTAAATGTACGACTTTTTCAAAATTTTATGATTTGTCGTTTGATGTGAGGTGTTCAGCTATAAGTATGCAAAATTTCACGCCTCCAACCTAATTAGGGGCTGACTTTGAAAGAATTGTTTAAAATACACATGGGAGACCCCAAAGAGTTAAACGTACGACATTTTCAAAATTTTATGATTTGTCATTTGATGTGAGGTGTTCAGCTATAAGTATGCAAAATTTCACGTCTCCAAACAAATTAGGAGCTCACTTAGAAAGAATTGTTTAAAATATACATGCGGGAGCCCAAAGGGTTAAATGTACGACTTTTTCAAAATTTTATCATTTGTCGTATGATGTGAGGTGTTCAGCTATAAGTACCCAAAATTTCATGTCTCCAACATAATTAAAGGCTCACTTAGAAAGAATTGTTTAAAATACACATGCGGGAGCCCAAAGGGTTAAATGTACGACTTTTTCAAAATTTTATGATTTGTCGTATGATGTGAGGTGCTCAGCTATAAGTATGCAAAATTTCACACCTCCAACCTAATTAGGGGCTCACTTAGAAAGAATTGTTTAAAATACACATGTGGGACCCCAAAGGGTTAAACGTACGACATTTTCAAAATTTTATGATTTGTCGTTTGATGTGAGGTGTTCAGCTATAAGTATGCAAATTTTCACGTCTCCAAATTAATTAGGAGCTCACTTAGAAATAATTGTTTAAAATACACATGCGGGAGCCCAAAGGGTTAAATGTACAACTTTTTCAAAATTTTATCATTTGTCGTATGATGTGAGGTGTTCAGCTATAAGTACCCAAAATTTCATGTCTCCAACATAATTAGGAGCTCACGTAGAAAGAATTGTTTAAAATACACATGCGGGAGCCCAAAGGGTTAAATGTACGATTTTTTCAAAATTTTATGATTTGTCGTATGATGTGAGGTGCTCAGCTACAAGTACCCAAAATTCTATGTCTCCAATATGTATAGTTTCTGAGAACGGGCTCTGTGACGGACAGACAGAGGAGCGAGACGAATAGGGTTTCGTCAGATGAACGAAACCCTAAAAAGAGGAAAAGTGCGTGAAACAGGAAAATGAGAAATTATTTAAAATAGCGCACGTTTAAGCGCATGCTATTTTAAATAAGGTTATTTTATTCACAATAAAACTGTTAATATTTTTGTTTAAATGCTGCTTTATTAAGAAGGGGGGGGGGGCAGTAATTTATGGAAATACTATAAGTAATTCTAAACTGAAAGTTTCTATTTCAAGTTCATAATTCTGATGCAATGTTTTACACAGCAATCTTAGGTAGTTGTCCAATTAAAATTTTAACATGCTTTTACTCAAAACATGAGTTAATAAACATGGCGAGCTAATGTTTAACTTGTCACTCAGCTGCAAAAAAAAAAAAAAAAAAATAAAAAAATAAATAAAATCTGGTGAAAACATTAATATTGCAGCAAGTTTTCTGCGATCTTTTGACGAGATTCGCGTTTTTTCCGCGATCTTATGACGAAATTCGCGTTTCTCGCGCGATCTTTTGACGAAATTCGCGTTTCTCGCGCGATCTTTTGACGAAATTCGGGTTTCTCCCGCGATCTTTTGACGAAATTCGCGTTTCTCCCGCTATTGTTTGACGAAATTCGCCATTTTACGGCGATTCTTTGACAGAATTTTAGTTTTCCCACTATCCTTTGAATGAAAGCCGCGTTTTTTCCGCGATCTTTTGACGAAATCCGCGTTTTCCCGCGATCTTTTGACAAAATAAGCTCTTTTTACACGATATTTTGAAGAAATACGCGCTTATTACGCGATATTTTGACGAAATACGCGCTTATTCGCGATATTTTGACGAAATACGCGCTTATTACGCGATATTTTGACGAAATACGAGCGTTTTTTCGCGATCTTTGGACAAAATTGGTATTTTTTCCGACAATCCTTTGACAGAGTTCACGTTTATTACGCTATCTTTTGAAGAAATTCGTGTTTCTCTCGCTATTGTTTGACGAAATTCGAGATTTTACGGCGATTCTTTTACAGAATTTGCGTTTTCCCCACTATCCTTTGAACGATATCCGCGTTTTTCCGCAATTTTTTGACGAAATACGCGCTTTTTACGCGATATTTTGACGAAATACGCGCTTTTTACGCGATTTTTTGACAAAATTAACGCGTTTTTTTTTGCGATTTTTTGACAAAATACGCGCGTTTTTTGGACAAAATTGGTATTTTTTCCCACAATCCTTTGACAGAGTTCACGTTTATTACGCGATCTTTTGACGAAACTACAGTTTTTTTTCGCGTTTTTATGTCCGAATTTTCGGATTGATGACCGATTTTTTTAAATTTCGGAACAAATCACCCCTGCGAGAAACGGCAAAAAATCGGGAAAACGGGGGAAAATGCCAAAAAAGCGGAAAATCGCGGAAGAATCTCATGCCTGATGGGAGGAAAGATTGTGCCATACTGCCTCTGCCAATTTTTTTTAAGTATTCCACGAACCGTACTTCAAAATTTGAAGAGAAACAAAAAGCGTTTGGTTTTCTGTTCCAGCTATTTTTACAAGTTCTCGAAAGCATACACTGTAAAAAAAAAATGGTAACGTTCCATGTAAAATCCAGGAACGTTTCGCCTTTTCTCAGGTTTTTAGAATAATTTAGCTCTTTCCTGTGAAATTCTGGTTTTCTTATCTGAAACGTTCCTGAACCCTGAACAAAAGTTGGAAACAGTAAAACGCTGCGGCCGCCATTTATTATTTTTTTGCTATAATCCGTTGCTCGCGCACGAGTGTCGAAAACGAATTCCTTAAATGAATGTAAAAAAATCAATATGGAATGCAAATAAATCAACAGACGACATAATCCTTTACGTCTCTATTATCAAGACAATTCAGATGAAAATACAATACCTCTGTGACATCGCTAAGAGATTATCTCTCGTACTTGTCTGTGGAACGTTTAACGAGCAGACCGTGTAAAAAAATACACCTATTATTTGGATCTCCATTAACCAGGGGACCATTAAACATGATTCTCACCGATTTTGATTAATTTAAAGTATGTTTTAGAGTTCTTATCTCTAATTATTCTTGTGAAAGGATTTCTTCAAATGGGACTTAGATTTTGAGAAATTAGATGCCGAGGTTTAGCAGAAAGCTCGCACGCCACCCGTACGGCCCGAGTTCGATGCTACCTCTTGACTTTTTTTTCTTTTTCAATTAATTTTATAATTTAACACTTTATTACAACTTGATTTAAATTTGATATATATTTGACACTTTGAATTGCTGCAAATTTGATTTTTTTTTTTCGGAAAAAATATACAATTACGTTTAGGTTTTTTTTTTTCATGAAAATTTATATGTATTTTATCTAATTTGTAAACTAACATAATTACTGACGAAAATCCAAAATATTTTATGTCTAGATTTTTTTCTAATTATTATTTACATTTATATATTTTTATATTTTAAGCAAAGTTCAGAAACAATATATCATATATATATTTACTTTATTGAATTTTAACTGAAAATTTATTTTTTCGTGTAAATTATAAATAATAATTTTGATGTCAATTTCAAAATATTTTTTCATTCTAACAAATAATGATAATAAAGCGAAAATTGTCAACTGGAAATGTAAAAATCGTCTGCGGATCCCGCATGCTGTGAAATGTCAGTAATGTTTTGCTGTCAACAGAAATATTCCTGGTATTTCGCAGGAAACTTACTGGCATTTCTGTAGAAAGTTTTTAACATATACAGTAAAGTTCCAGTCATTTTCAAGAAATATTTCTTGGAAATAATGGGCAACTCAGCTGCCCATTTTTTCCCAGGAACGTTGCGGAATTTTTTTTACAGTGTAGAGCATAAACTCGATAAAATTTTACTACAGATTTTATATTTGATTTCAGTGCTGAACTTCGGTAACTGATGATTCAAAATCAGATATAGTTAAGTCGGACTTCTGAACAACGAACCACACGCAAAGCAATTCTCTGTTCAAGTATCGTTTCATACAAGTGTGGAAAGCACTGGCTTTGCCTGTATTTACATTTTCCCATTTGTAGTTAAGCCTGTGAACTTATTTTTTGCGACATTCATAATGCCGAGTTATCAGATACAATTTTGGCAGAATTCATGATGCCTTCTGCTCCTCGCTTACTTGAATTACACTCTCATAGAAAAACTTATTTCTTGTTCTTCTGTAATAAATCGTGCTGTAACAAAATTGTTATCAACGCCATAATTCTCAACAGAACCATTTACTTGGATAGCAAAAGAATCAGTATTTTGTAATGGGGATACTGCGTTTCTTTTACTTCTCCTATTTTCTTTTACTACTATGATGACAGTTGCCATTCTTTCATTTGCTGGGTCACAGATTCAACATATATGTTGTTCACCTATTTTTTACTTAAAAATTGCCGGCACCATCCCTTGTCACTGGGTGACAATAGCTTGGTACTGGGCGACACTAATGTCGCCTACTTTATATGTTATTTTATGCCCTGCAACTTGTTGAAATGTATGACTTTTTTTTTTAATTTTTAGAATTCAATAAAATTACTATGCGTACAAATAAAAATCTATTATTATATCTTTAAGATCTACATAGAAATAATCTTTTAGATAATGTCTTTAATATATTTTTGGCTGTATTTAAACGTTAATACTTAAATGTCGCAAGAGTAACGGAAAACATACAAAAGTTTTAATAAAAACAAAACTACTTAAAATTTCTACCCAAAACTTCCAATTCTCTGATTTCGAGGTATAAGCCATATTTTACATTAAATTTTTTGTTTATGTTATGCATGGAATAGGCTCTGGGGAGTTGTCCCAAAAGTAACAAACGTCTGTGTCACAAGACTAACACATAATACTTTTGTCGATAGTTTGATATAAAACTGCTTTACAACCAAAACAAATAGAATGCTTAAGGCTTTGTTGTTTTTTCTCTCTTATTAGAGTAGTTCTCGAAATAGTTTTAGCTATAACTAAGGTTATTTTGTAAATTTTAAGGAAGATAAATTATCTTTATTAGTGTTTTTTTAATGGGTGGATTTATTTTTATTCATTTTTGGTATTACTTAAGATTATAAAATAATCATGATAAGTAATTAAAGATATAATAAAACAACTCAACTCGTGTCATTTTGGTATACTTTCTTTTGGTTTCAAGCACATGGTCTTTGATTAGATATTTTATAGGCTTTGTAAAGCTTCGTTTACTAAATTCTGCTGTATAACCTTCAGAGGTTCTTATAGTAACTCTTAAGCAAAGAATTCTGATTGTATATTTTAAAGGAAAGATTTTAATATTGCTTCTTATACACGACATTGTTTTAAAGAGCAGGAAAAATTCTGCTTAGCGCCAAAAATTGTAGACAAAAAATAAGAATGAAATTGAATGTGCTGTTGTGAGACAGAAACAAAACAAAATATATTATGATAAAGTGAAGAAAAGTCTTACAACCAGAAAAAGCTTCAACAAGAAAATTGAAATATTAAGTAAAGGAAAAAGTACAGAACTAGCTAACCTCAGATACTGTAACGGAAAAGAATCTAACTCCACAACTTTGGAGAATTTTATGTCGATGGAGATTTAAGAAGAGGTCATTCTCCAGCTAAATCTACGTTAGTTAAGCGTAAAAAAGGTCACATAATTTCATCAATTGTAGGGGACATTTAATAAGATAATACGTTTTCTGTTTAAAGAAGCTTTCCTAAATTGAAAAATTGGAGATTCCTTTGCAGCTTTAAATTCTAGTTTCATAAAACAATAGAAAGTGACTCATCAGAATATCTCCATTTGTTGCTGTCACGAAAACATTCACGAATTTCATAATGTAGTATCTAATGTATTTCCTGCATTAAACATTCCTGTGATGGATTTAACCCTTAACCGGAAACGTGAAAATCCCGTGCACAAACAGAACACTTAATAATTTACCAACTAGTGAACGTAAACATTTAACCTTTAATAGTAATGCATTAACAGGACCAATTTTTAAAAATAACAGCATAAAAATAATTTTGTGAGGCCGGAGAGAGAAAATGTTAAGGGCAGAAATGTAGACGCAGACATCTCACAGACGGTACGTTTCCGATTAAGGGTTAATGACTTTGTCTGCCGAGATACATGATAATCAGAATTTAGGAATTCAGGATGTCTAATTTGCGGAGATAACATCGAAGAATTATTTGAAACGGAAGTCCATAATACAGAACTTCTTATAATTTATTGTAAATAGCAAAACGTTAATAGACATTTTGCTATTGACAAAAACATTTATGAACACCTTCTTAATACTATTACTTTTTCAAAATTTTTATCAACGTTTTGAAAAAGTAAAAGTAAAGGAACCATTTCTGATTGTTTAAACATTTTCGAAAGCAATTAAATCCATTTCTTTGGCACACATTCATTGAAACTTGTACAAGGGATATTTTCATAATGCCAAAAAAATATATATATCCATTTCTCAAAGAATATTTATTCCAGTGTATTTTCTGGAAACTGTTTTATTTTCACGCCAAGACGAATTTTGGTATGAAATACTATATTACTGGTCAAATCCACAAGCGACCGTATTTTCATCTTTTTATTCAGTATGATCTCAATAAAGTAAAATCTTATGTTTTAATTTTAGACAATGTTACTCATATTCAGTTTTTAGTAAATGGTTTCGTATGTAAAATTTCAACATTGCATCTTTAAGGGAATTTGTATTTTCCTAAAGTGTACCTGTTTTACATTTTTATATGATGGTTGTGCTTTCCAATTTAAACAAAAATATAACTATGCAAATATGCCTGCAATGAATCAGACTCCTTTCTCATTAACTTAATTGGGTATATATTTTTTTTTTCAAATATTCCTGGTATAGGCGCTGTAGATTTATTTTGTGTTGTTGTATAATGATATATATATGGAATGAAGTACGTGCTAAAAAAGCAATTCTAAGATATACTGCTTATTTTGTCAAAAGAAATAAAACAATAAAGTTCATTACCTTGCGAGAAAATACCAACAGCGAAGGGCATTCAACAAATACAATTTGTTAAAAGCATGAAAAATTACACTATCTGCTACAAACCTTACACTAACATGATTCGTACAAAGAATTTGTGTTTCATTAAGTAAATCATGATACAGGAGAAGTTGCAAGTGATATTATTGATAAGGAAGACAATGACTTATTCTGTTAACTAGCAGAAACTGAGAGGTTACTGTGTGGTTATAGTGTTTATTAATTTTAGAATTTTTTTACATTATTTTATGTTATTTTAAAATTATACTATCCTTAAAAGTTGTTCTGTAAGGGAAATAATTTTTTTAAACTTATTTTAATTTTTTTGTTTAGTATTTAAACTGAATGTCACAAGACTAAGACTTAGCATTTTGCAAAATGAAATGCAACTAATTCATGTGTTATGAGATGAGTTAAATGATTAATGCTTTTTAAAAAGATATAATTACTCTGCTATATTCTGTAAATTTTATTTCTATAGTCTCTTATAATTCACAGAATTTCAGCGTCAAACACAATTTTTGAAAATTGCATTTTTTTGTGGTCACAAGAGTAACAAAATTTTAATTTATTATCTAGCCAAGTAAAATTCTTTTTGTTACAAATTGTATATGGTTTATAAAAGTAGAGTACATGTATTTTTAAGAAGTTGCATCAAATTAATCTTAAATATATTTTGTAATAAAAAGAATTGGAAATATATATGGAAATTTGCTCTGGTGGCCACAAAAGTAACAGGGGACGTTCCCATATGTCATTGTGTGTGAAGTGTTCGTAAATGTCAAGATCTGTGTTTTTGTGACTGTTCTAATAAATTAGAAAAATATGAAGAAATATTTATTTCTTTAAAAATTCTCTACACATTGGTTCATTAACCCTTTAATTCTCGCTCCCGTCATATTCATGGGCTGTGTCTTTTTTTAGATTTATTCAGATTTTCTTGATTCCCACCAGTTTTATAAGCTAGTGTAACAAGATTTATTATGGCATCATTTTATCTGTCCTTAAGTAAGGTGAATATTTCTTTTTTCAAAAAGGTGGTGCCATTAAAAAAGTTGAAATTTTAAACCGCAATTCCATGCGACCTTTAAGGGGTTAAAATAAACTGAATATAATATGCGTAGTTACACTTAAAATTTATGAATCAAAAGCAATTTTATTCAAACTTTATCTGAAAAAATTCATTTAAAGAGTCTTTTATATTTAGAAGATTAAGCGATTTCTTTGAAATCAGTAGAAACTGTGTTATAGTCCTACTGCCCAATCAAACTGCCTATTTTATGTCTATGAAAATTCGTTTGAAAAAATGGATAATTTTCATTCGCTCAAAAAATGGCTGTTGTTATTTTTATAAATATGAAAGAAATATTAAAGATTGAATAAATGATAATTTTATGAAATACATATTTTCTTAATGTCTGTAATATAATAAACATGATTTATGCATTAGTAATATTATTCTTAAGCAATATCTACATATATATATATATATGATCTCCTCGACCCATAAAAAGAGTTCTTAGAGATTATTTTTATCCCTACCTGCCCAGAGTGATCTCATCATTTGACCTATATCATTGTCTCTCGAATAAAACTTTTCCAAATCATCCTCTGTATGCTCCTTATACGTTTGCCTTCCGGACACGTTCAAAGATAATTTTAGGAAGGTGTTTCTCTTTCATTCTGCGAACATGACCATACCATCTAAGCTTTATATATATATAGTGTGTTTATACAGTTCACTGAAGTAAGCACACGAGTGAAATATTCTATTATACGAACACCTAAAATATATTTAATTAAAACATACATCTTTGAAGACAAGATTGGAATTCTTACTTATCTTATTCTGTGGTTCTAATTTTCTCTTTAAACTTATTATCTAATAAAAAGCTTTCAACTTATACAATCATAAAATAAAAGCTAAATGTCCTACCTGTTCTTTCCTTTGTATAAGGGGAAATAGCCGGACATTCTATGCACTAAATAAAACAACATCCAAATAATAAATCTTGAATCTTCGAAATAAAGAAAGCTGTATTACGTTAAATATTCATGAAGAGACGTACACACTACACACAACATGGTTAGACACTCACAAAATAAACATTATATACAAGTTACAATTCGAGTATTAAAGTTTCTTTTTAAAGTTATTTTCTTTTCATCTACGTTCATATCTGGTTCCTATTCTGTTCCAAATCTCAGTGAGTTCTCACAGAAAAAGGAAAAAAAAAATTCTGTCTGCTCTTGCGCAGTAGGATCGTTCGGTCTGACGTAACACACCACAGCTGCGTTTTGTTTTGTTTTTTATTCAAGGGTAAGGGGTAAGAGGAGTTATGTGATTTCGCAACATCCTCCCACCTTGAGTTGTAATCCATGAGAGGAAATCAACAATTTAGAAGTCCAGATTGGAGTCTCAGAGGCGGTTTCACTAGTCGTCCACTTCTGGTAACCACAAGAGAGACATCTCTGTCAATGGGTTGGCTCTTTTCTACACTGATTCTAGTTGGATCGATTTCTGGAGTAGTCTTTCGTTGTTCATTAGGGACATTAAAGTTCACTTTCTGCTGGATTATGTTTTCTGATGGGGAATCTCTAGCTGCATCAATTTCCAAAGGAAACAGGCGTTGGGAAACACGGAGGAAAATGCCACTTTCTGTTTGGACTTTGGCCAATCTTGCTATTTTGTCTTTTCCGGGAAATATATCTATTATTTTGGCTAAAGGCCAGTGAAGACGACTCTTGTTGGTATCTTCCAGAAGAACGATGTCTCCTATTTGCAAAGGTTTGGAATTCTCCTTCTTCATAGACTGTTGCCGCAGCTGTCCTAAGTACTCCGTTCGAAATCGTTGTCGCAGATCATTTCTTATTCTTTGACGATATCTAGCTCGTCTGTTAAGATCTTGTGAGTTTAGTGTATCAATATCCGGAACGCCGGATGTAGGCAGTTTTTGAAGGAACATCAATGGAGTTATAAGTTCAGGATCCCGATTATCTTCCGAGATGCATGCGATCGGTCTTGAATTGATAACATTTTCACAATCACAGAGTATTGTGCTCAGTTCTTCGTAATTTAATGAGGCGCGACCCAAAACTTTTGTTAAAATATATTTCACTGTTCACACGAGGCGTTCCCACCACCCTCCACAGCAGGTAGCTGAAGGGGGGTTGAATTTCCATCTGATCTTCTGAATGTAGTCTAATGTACTTATAGCTTGCCAATCCACACTGGAAAATGCTCTGTTAGTGACAACAAAATTCTTTCCATTATCTGAGCAAATTATATATGGTCTGACTCGCCGCACGATAAATCTTCTGAGGGACTGCATAAAGCATTCAGCTGATAAAGATGTTATCAACTCCAAGTGTACCGCTCGATAGACAGCACAGGTGAATAAAGCTATCCACAACTTTGAACCATCGGCAAGGTATAGAGGACCGGCAAAATCGACTCCAACCACTTCAAATATAGCTGCATCTCTGATTCTGTCTTCAGGTGGGATTCCTTGTTCGACCTCTGTTCTGGGTGTTTGGAATCTTTGACACTTAATACATTGTCTAATGACGATTCTGGTATACTTTCTGGATTTCAAAATCCAAAATTTTCTCGAAGTTGAGCCATTAGTATGCTAACTCCAGCGTGATGATTTTCTAAATGTTTTTCAAAAATTAACTTCTGGACCACAGGATGTTTTGAGGGCAAAATTATTGGATAACGAAATTTTTCTTTGTCTTGTCTACAGATTATATTTGTTTTTGCTCTCATAAGTCCGTTTTTATCTTCTAATGGCCTTAAGGCTTTTAATTTAGGATCTGTGCTCCCTGAAAAGGATTCCTTTTGTACTAATCTGAGTAATATTTTTTCTGCTTTTTCAAATTCATCAACGGAGATGTTAGGTGATGAAATTCTTTATTTCTTTCTTGTGTTGTTATAAAACGATATATAAATGCAATCATTCTTATCTTTTTTCGATAAGAGGAAAAATATCGATAAAAACGTTGTAAATCAGTGTTTTCATTGTCTAAAAGTGTTAGGATTGTCTTTTTCCTTTCTTTATTTATTATATCCTCGTCAGGGTGTTCTTCCGGTTGTGGCCAGTGATCTTCCGGTAAATACAGCCACGCTGGTCCCTCCCACCATCGTGATTTCTCCAATTGCTCAAAGGAACATCCTCTGGATGGGAGGTCTGCCGGATTTAAATTTCCTGGTATATGTCGCCAATCTTCAACTGTTAGACTTCTGATTTCTAAAACTCTATTGTGGACAAATGTACCCCAAGATTGTTCTCTTCTTATCCACCCTAAAGCTGCTGAGAATCGCTCCAAAAGATTGTCTTCTCTGGTTTCAACTGAAGATCATTCATGATTGTTTTAGCGAGTCTAGCTCAAATGAGGCACGAGAGTAGCTCAAGGCGAGGAATTGTGAGTTCTTTAATGGGCGCTACTCTACTTCTAGCATTTACTAACTGAACTTTAACTCCTTCATGTGTTTGACATCTAAGATACACACAAGTGGCATAGGCGTGTCTACTAGCATCGGAAAAGGTATGCAAGGAAATGTTATTTTCATTTTTTGTCGATACATTCAACCATCGTGGAACTTGAGTTTCTTGTAAAAAGTTAATTTGTTTTAACCATGTCTTAAACTGTTTCCTTAAATTCTCAGGAAGTTCTTCATCCCATTTCAATTTTTGTTTCCATGTTTCCTGAAGAATTAATTTTGGAATAAGTGTGCTCAGGGCGGAGAATCCCATGGGGTCGAAAATCTTTTGGGTAACCGATAATTTTTTTTTCTTTGTGAGTGGGTCTTTCGTTTCAATTTTTTCCTCTATTTTACACATTAGTCTATCTTGCTCTAAGTCCCAGACCAATCCCAAAACTGGTGCTAACTTTGTATTTTCTTTAGAAACATCGATCATGGCCCGAGGCAAATTTTATCTCCAACATCTTAAATTAAAATGAGCTGAAGATAAAATACACTGTGATTCTGTTATACATTTTCCAGTATCTGCGATCGATTTTAAACTAGTAATGGAATTGTCAATGTAAAATGAATATTTCAAAATTCGTGCTGTATTTTCCCACTGTTTGGGTACTTGACTTAAAAGATGGTTTAGTGTACCCATTAATAAAAACGGGCTTGAAGTGAGTACGAAGACTACGCGACAATGTCTATAAACTTTCAAATTATGTTTGGAGTCGAACCAGAGAAAGAGTAAAAAATCGCGATCTTTTCCTGTGATTTTTATCTGGAGAAATGCTTTTTCTATATCTGAGGAAATACCTATTTTGTATTTCCGAAAACGATTCAAAATACTTGGAATTATTTCAATCAAATTAGGTCCCTTTGTGAGACAGTCGTTTAAAGAAGGAGAGTTTGCATTATGTGAGGAGGCATTAAAAACTGGACGCATTTTCGTCGTTTCACTATTTTCTTTAATTACTGGTCTGTGGGGTAAGAAATGTACTTTATTCTCCTTATCGTCTGAAATTTCTTCTATAATATTATTATTCTTCCGCAAATTAAAAATTTCTTCATATTCTATTCTCTTATTTGTTTTGATAAGTTTTTGTTCTGTCTTGCGCAAATGTTTCTCGGCTAATACGCGACTGCTCGCTAAAATTGAGTTATCAACAATCCAGAGTTGTGCCACTTCGTAGCGGCCACTTTCATCACGTTTGACAATTTCAAGAAAATGGTTATAAGTTTCTCTAACTAAATCGTCTTTATTTTTGTAATCTTTATTAGTGATACCCAAGGTATCTAAGTTCCACAGTTGTGATAAACTGCCATTTGAAGTAAATAATGACAGCGATAGAGCTGACAACGAACTTTCTGAATCATTTCCATTAGCCTCTGTTTTCCCCATAATTGTCCAGCCTAACTTTTTTTCAAAAGCTGTTATACCCAAATCAGTAAAATATTTTATATTATCTGTGAATTATTTCGCCGCCATGTCAGCGCCAATTAAAATGTGTACTTCTTCCGGATTATTCTCATATAAACATAGTCGATTATTTTCACGAATATCGGTCAGATGAATTTACTTTTTCTATGATTTTTATCATTTCGCTATCGCGGCATAAATTTACTCCTGAACAAATTTTTCCTTCATCTAAAGCTTGTATTTTAAATCGGAAACTATGATCTAAATTACTGATAGTAAATTCATAGCGATTATGTTTAATCGTTTTTTTTTACCTCTCCGAATAGTCCGTGTGTAATTGTTTCTGATCGAATTTTCCTTTATTTCAATTTATTTGCAGCATATCTAGTTACATAGCTATTGTGACTCCCAGTATCTATAATGATACGAATAAATTCAGAAGATTGATTATCATTATGGATCTCCACTATCAAGGTTTGTAAATAAACACTAGAAATTATATCCTGATTTTACAACATCGGTCTCGTAACATCGCTACTCTCTGAATTAGTATAATTCCCTTTTGAATTTATTTCTTTATTACACATTATCTGGGCGTGTCTCGAATTGCAAAATACCGCATAAATCCTTCGATACACAGTATTTTCCAATATGTCCGTGGAATAAAAATATATAGCAAAGGCCTCTCTTTCTCAATAAATCAAGTGTTTTTTCAAACGGTAAATTACGAGTGCTAAAACATTTATTTGTCAAAGCAAGTCCTGCCAAAGTAAAATCCACAAGTAGTCTCATTTTCGCTCTGAACTAATAAAGCACTCGCTGACGGTAATTTTCTATTCGGAGAATCAAATTTATTACTCTGCGAATTAAATTTATTGACTCGGGGGCGGGGGGGGGGGGAAGGAAGGATTTTTCCTAAATGACTGCGCACCGTAATTATTTTGTGTTGATTTTTCATTTATTTCATTCAGTGAGGACGCATACATTTTCTCTCTGGATATTAATTGTTTATGTAAGAACGATATTAAATCTTGGACATTAATGAGTCGTCATGCGTTTTATTGAACTCCAAAACTAGGTCTCTCGGTAATAATTTAAATAAAATGGCGGATAATAAACTTCCATAAGAGTCTAATGAAATGTTAAGGGACTCTAGACTTCTAATGTTTGTTTGTATCTCATCAAAAAGTTTTCGAAATGATTTGGTGTCATTTGAGTGTTTGAGCGGAGTTAAATTAAGTAGTATATTTGTATGTACCGAAATTAACATATCCTTTTTTCCGTACCTTTCTTTCAAAATATCGACCGCCTTTAAATAATTATCTGCAGTGACACAAAATCCATCTATACTTTTTAATGGAATGGGGGCTAGAAAACTTTTTAAATAGTTAAATTTATCTACTGGATCTAATGTGTCATTGTTGTGAATGATTGTTTCAAAAGCTGACCAAAACGAAAGCCATTCAACGAAATCCCCAGAAAATTTTGCGATATCTAGTTTCGGTAATTTAATGTTTACGTTTTCCTTTAAGGGATTTTCTTGTTTAGAAAATGAATCATCCTGTGTTTTCTTTTTATCGAACTCTTTTATCCTTCTGTTTGTTCTAAAGCGCCATGACGTAATTTTCTCTTTAAATTAGAGAGTAATTTAATTCTGTATCTAATTGTGCTTGTAATTGCCCTGTAATTCTGTATCTAATTGTGCTTATTGCACTAATTTTTTAATTTCCCCGTCTGCTCGTGTCAGTTCCATTTCTGTCACACTGAATTGTTCCACTACTTTTTCTAAATCAAAAATGTCTGGTTCTCCCTCTTTCAAAATCGCTTCTATTTTATTTATAAATTTATTTATGCTTTCACGTAGCACAGCTCTGTCTTTTTTGGCGATAACTACATTGTCAGTCATTGCTAACTAATAAACAACAACTAAATTCTATTAAAAAGTACAATTCTCTATATGCTCATCAGTTCTCAATAATTTTTCAGTTCTTCAAATTAACTAGCTTGATAAATAATTTCTAATTATTCTAATATCTTAATATCTTATTCTATTTATCTTATAATTAGGTCATATCACGGAAGGAATACCAGAATTTTATTACTTATCTTATTCTGTGGTTCTAATTTTCTCATTCATCTTATTATCTAATAAAAAGCTTTCAACTTATACAATCATAAAATAAAAGCTAAATGTCATACCTGTTCTTTCCTTTGTATAAGGGGAAATAGCCGAGCATTCTGTGCAGTAAATAAAACAAATCCAAATAATTAATCTTGAATCTTCGAAATAAAGAAAGCTGTATTACGTTAAATACTCATGAAGAGACGTACAGGCTACACACTCACAAAATAAGCATTATTTACAAGTTACAATTCGAGTATTAAAGTTTCTTTTTAAAGTTATTTTCTTTTCATCTACGTTCATATCTGGTTTCTATTCTGTCCTAAATCTCAGTCAGTTCTCACAGAATTAGGAAAAAAAGTTCTGTCTGCTCTTGCGCAGTAGGATCGTTCGGTCTGAGGTAACACACCACAGCTGCGTTTTGTTTTTGTTTTTTATTCAAGGGTTAATGGGTAAGAGGATTTACGTGATTTCGCAACAGGAATTATTTTTCTGTAACTTTTTTTTTTTTTTTTTACAAAATGTAGCATCGGGTGTTTTATAGGAGAAAACCCTTCGTCTATTATTAAGGGTATTAAATTTTCAAAAATAAAAATAAAAAATATTTTTTTTTTCCTTTTCGTTACTGAGGTCCACGTATGTGGACCTTTGATTTTATCTCATTCTAATAAAACCAAGCAAAACATCTAAATTTTGATTATCAATTCACATGTGTGACAGTTTGTGCTTCAAAATGAATCCAAGAGATTTCAGCACTTGACTTATTTTCATGGCTAAACCGTTGGACGCAAGTTATTATTTGAAAAAAAAATCGTCGGTTCAGTAACTGCGTAAAGTAAGCAATATTTATTTACATTAAAATTTTAATTAAGATGTCATATTTTTTTATGTTACTAAAAAAATTATAAATTTTCACTAGATGACATTCTTTTGTTTATTTTGTGAATTATTTGATATTAAAATTATTATTTTATTGAGGTCCATACACGTGGACCTCAGTTCTCAAAGACTATAGATAAGCTTAAACTTATCTAATACTGCTATCGTGTTTAGAAATAAAATAAAGCCCCCCTATATTTAATTAGCTCAAAATATGTGGGGGTTTTTTAAACAGAAGATGCAATTTAAGCTAGATTATGTAGATTTTGTATATTTATTTGATTAAATTTTATTTACTGCTGATTAAATGCTCAATTTTATTGAAATTATATTGACACATTGGAGACCATGCCTAAATATAGATTTTATTTTTTACTCGAAATAAATGAAGTATTTTTATTCAGTTATATTGTAAATTTTTCTTTCGCATAAACAATACATATTAATAATAATAAAATATTAAAAGATTTCATTTTATTGTAGATAGGCCCACATTGTTTTAATTGCAATTCTATTAATAATAATAAATATGTACTTTTTATTCTTATATATTCATTTAAATCTACATGATGTGAATATATTAGCTGTTTATTTTTATTTTTAAGAGTACAAAAATATTGCCTAATACTGTTAAAACTAATAGCTTTCTTCAAAATAAAATTTAATCACCAGTTATTAATACTGAATTCTTTATGGAACTAGCTACATAAACAAATTTATATTCTACGCAAAATCAAGAGCACAGGTCTGTGAATACCACTGTTTATGATATGATAAAGCTTAGAGGCAGGCATATTCTCATGGGTACATCGAAACTTTCCCCACACAAATTACATTGGTCGCAAGATATGTCAATCCAACAATTTGGCGTTACAATCACAAAAAATAGATTCTTTAAACTGTGTAACTATCTGTATTTCGTCGATAATTCAGCCACTCTGTTTAGATTTAATACGAGAACAACGTTCGAGCTTACCAAAAACTAACCATATTTCTTTGGACTAAAATATGATTCCCTTTTCTAGGCGGTGTGATTTCCCACAATTTGTACTTTCAAAACAAAATCCTCTAGGTTTAAGGGAATTGTTATGTCTATTAGAGATGGATTGATATTAGATTTCTGTATATACGTATGTTAGCTATGGCAATATTTCCTCAGATGATATGTGAGATTTTTGTTTAATTGGGGGTATTGTTAAATTATTGTATTGAAGGTGCCCCTATACTACAGAAAAAAAGGAGAGTGGGATGAGGTATTTAGAGATGATAAGAAGATTTGCGTTTTAAAGTGGAAAGATAACAATCAGTTACTTTTTATTTCTCCATGTGTTGGAAATAAAGCAGCATATACATGCTTGAGATGGTCGAAAGAGGATAAGGAAAAAGTAAAAGTAGCCAGCAAGCTTTAGCAAATATGTACAACATATGTATGTGTGGTACAGATCTTTTATCGGTACCAAGCATATTATCACTCTGCAGCAAAAACAAACAAATGACCAACGCGTGTATTTAATTACTATGCATATCTAGTTATGTCTGATAGCTGGATACATTATGAAAGATATAGTAAAGCGCTGAAGATGAAAATACATGTCATTAATAAATTATAGGATACATATTGCTGTATCTGGATCTAAATTTCTGAACCTCTATTAAGGTATGAAGTAAGGAATGATATACCCCCCCCCCCCCTAGACGTAGGAATCGAATAAATGCAAGTTCTGAAAGTGTAAATGTCAAATAAGCAAAGATAAGTTAACGTACTTTATAAGGAAATCCGTCTTCATAATGTAGGAATTTCCAAGATTTATAGACTGCAAAAATACGTCTATGTGTCGCTTGGAAGAATGCAAATGAAAAAGAAGAGTTATGTGTATAAAGTGAAAATTTTGTTTTTGCATTTTGAAAAACAATAGTTTTGAAATTTTTCACACTAAGTAACAATTAATAAAAACTTTTCAAAATAACAGACATTACATTACATTACAAGTAAAAAACACTAAAAACAATATAAAAGGGCGTTTCGGATTCATTCTGAATCCCTCATCAGCTAATTCTTAACGTAAAAGTCATACTAGATTTTAAAGTTCAACAAGTAGAAAAACATTATATCAAGTTTACAAAAAATTATAGTTAAAACAAAACTGAATATTCTATTGGTAAAGATGCAGCCTCGTTAATTGCTAAATCAGCAGTTCTCGTGTATTAACGAGGATGCATCTCTACTAATAGAATATTCAGTTTTGTTTTAACTATAATTTTTTGGCAACTTGATGTAATGTTTTTCTACTTGTTGAACTTTAAAATCTAGTATGAATTTTACATTAGGAATTAGCTGATGAGGGATTCAGAATGAATCCGAAACGTCCTTTTATATTGTTTTTAGTGTTTTCATCTTGTAATGTAATGCAATGTCTGTTATTTTGAAAAGTTTTTATAAATATGAATGAATTCAGACGTAGTCCATTTGTCTATATCAAAGTAACAAATAAAGTAACAAAATCAAACTTTTCCAGTCATATCTTAACAACAGTTCACAACAAAAATTATTAAAAAAATTTTAGCTTTACCATATAATTAATTTAATACATTTAAGCAATAAATGTAATATATATTTATGTTATATTAGAAAAAACACTTGCTTTCGTAATTTTAAAAATAAACGAATATTTAGAATGATTTCATAAGTTTTGGAACTTTTTACGCAATTGAGTCCCAACGATCACATATGTGGACCTCTATTTACAAGTATCCTAGTGCATATTTTTTTTTTATTGTTATCATTTTTGAAGCTAATATAGTTAAGAAAGCCTATTCTAACTTTTTTTCAAAACAAATATTTTTTTCAGTAACGAAGAGGTCATTAGAAAAAAACTCTATAGGTTTGCATTTTGCTTTTGTAATTAAATCCTCCAAGTGTGCTGGGTTTATTCCATACATGTTCAACAATTAATTAAAATGATAGATATTTTAATCATGTGAATCATCATTGCATAAATAATTGAATACTTAAGGTACTTATATATTATACACTTGAAAGTATCATAATGAATTTCAGATGTTTGCTAATTAGCATTTTAATTCAGATATCAAAACATGTAAAAATGTAGAAAAAACTCCAAAATTAAAACCAAAAAAATTAAATTAGTAATCGTTTTCTTGTCTTATTTTAAATTTATTAAAATAGACTTTATTTCAAAGATATATTTTTTGCTATAAAAATATCTACTTTCTTATATATTGATCAAAGCTAATGATTTCCTTACAGAAACGCATCTGCAGAAATTGATTTAAGAATGACTAGTTGGATGTACCAATCCCAACACTTTCTTCTATCTCATACATATCAATACTTCAAAATTCGCTATCACAGTGCTAAAAATAAAAGGCAATATATGAACCATTTTTAGAATGCTAAAGATATGAAATTCCATGCATTAATTCTTGAAATATGACTTTCGCTAAAATCGTGTAAATACTACAAAATGAGCAAAGCAGCGCCACCTGCTGCGGGATTTACACCAAAACGAATGACCAACAACTTATGACAACGTCTTACTGAATCTGAAGATTGATGAAAATTGATGCATTAGTTTTTGAGATAGAGCTTTTTTTAAAGTCGTGCAAAATACAGCATAGCAGCGCAACCTGTTGGTCGTTTTCACAAAACCTTTTCAGAAATTACTTGTGTCAACGTCTACCTAAAAGAAAAGTTTGATAAAAACTCGTGCATTACTTCTTGAGATAAAACTATTGCGGCAATCGTGAAAAATGAAGTATAACAGCGCCACTTGTTGGGCGATTTATACCAGAACTTAATCAGCAGCAACTCATATCAAGGATTTGTGTCAACATCTAACTGAATCTAAAGTTTGATGAAAATCCGAGAATTAGTTCTTGAGATAGAACTACTGCATACATCTTTCAAAATGGAGCATAGCAGCGCTCCTTATTGGGCGATTTACACCAAAAACTAATCATCACCATATTATATCAGAGACTACCTAAGCAATTTTTAAAAAAGATTCCATGCAGTAGTTCTTTAGATAGAGCGCCCATAAAATTAGCGTTACAAATATATGTTACAGGCCAAACCCGATTTTAGGCAAAACTAGTTTATCCTAACGCCCATAGGATAAACTAGTTTTTCCTAGGACAAACTAGTTTGACCTAACGGTCTTAGGATAAACTAGTTTAGCCTGCTATTCATTGGTCCGAGCTAGTTTATCCTAAGCCGATCTAGTTTATCCAAGGTCAATTGAATTTGGCGTGATTTTATTGATCCCAACTACCACTCCGGCGCCAACCTTAAGGCAAAAGTAGTTTAATATAACCCTGTTTAATATATTTTATTCGATAGGTAGTGGGATACTTTCCACCTATCTTCTTCATTTCACCGCCACCGGTAGTTACAAAATACACTGCTCAAAACAAAGGATATTGCAGTTTTAGGTGGATTTTGTATCTGGTAAACTGTTTAGCTGATTGATACATGGTCGACAGACATAGTAGGTTATATGAGAATAAATTACACATGCTTGGCAGAAAAAATGCATTTTTTTGCGCATTTGTGTACTAAAGGAAAAAAAAACAATTTGTACATATGAGAAAAAAAATAATAAGAAAAGGTGTTTTCTTCAAAGAAAATCATTTTCATTGGGGAGTATGGTTTCCACGCGCGGCCAGCAACGTTGAACACCTTTGAGGCATGGACTCAATGAGGTTATTAATGACGAGTTGGGGTATTCTGCCCCACTCTTCCAAAGAGCTCTTTCCAGTTCTTGGAGAGTTTGTGGGGGTTGTTGGCGGCCAGAAACTCGTCTTCCTAGAGCGTCCCAAGCGTGCTCGATTGGATTCATGTCTGGAGAACACGCTGGCCATTCCATTCGAACGATTCCTTCCTCGAAAAGGAAATCCTCCACCAGGTTTGCACGATGTGGCCTGCAGTTATCGTCCATTAAAATGAAGTTATCTCCTATTGCTGCAGCGTAAGGGACTACAATAGGTCTGAGGATCTCCTCCCTATATCGGCGACCAGTCAGAGCTCCATCTCGAATGATGTAGAGGTCAGTGCGCCCGTCAATGAAGATGCCACCATACACCAACACTCCTCCACCGCCAAATCTGACACTTTCGTGCACGAACGCAGGATTATTCCTACTGCCACGGTCCCTCCAGATGAAAATACGCCAATTATCCGGATGCACAGAAAAACGGGACTCGTCAGAAAACAGAATATTGCTCCATTCATTTCTCCTCCAGTTGACATGCTCGGTTGCCCACTCCCTGCGGTCGCGACAATGCCTTGATATTAATCTAACACATACCATCGGTCGGCGAGCATACAGACCTACAGCATGGAGCCGGTTTCGGACAGTCTGAGTTGAAATCGTGGTGCCTGTAGCCAAGCGAAGGTGTTGTTGGAGAAGAGTAGCGTTCATGGTTCGGTGTCTCCGAGCTGTTAACGCTAAATACCGATCTTCATTGGGCGTTGTTGCCCGTCTACGACCTTGCCCTGGTCTTCGGCCTGCACATCCACTCTCCAAAAAACGGTTCCAGATCCTGGAAATGACACTTTGTGTCACTCCAATGGCTTGCGCTACTTCGGCTTGAGTTTGGCCCCCTTCTAACCTACCAACAATTCTCAAAGCTTCTGAATCTGTCAAATGACTTCGCTGAGACATCGTACTCATCGAAACAAAGCAATCACTGAATGCCGATCATCCTTGTCTTCATTCTCTTTTATCCAGTTGAAAGTCAAATTTCATTCGCTGCCGCTGAAGCGACGTTTTTGACGTCGAACTCAAAATTTGCATACTCCACAGTTTGAAAACCAGAAAAATTTGCATTTGTGATTCTCTTCTTCTATTTTCGGCAAAAAAAAAATTCCTTTATATCTTTATTTTATATAAAACTTCAAATATCCTTTAATTGTTTTGAGCAGTGTATGTTCCATATGACAAATTGTGCGCTGGAGGACCAATGAATGGGATGAGAGGTTATCATAAAATTTTGGAGAGGGAAAATTTAGACAAATGCATTTTTTTTTCTCACATAAATATCACTTGGCTTTGAATTATTTATGAATAAATGCACCATTAAGAATATCAGAAATACATTTGATATTCTTTCAGATATCTAGAACTTTAAAAAAATCCGGCGAAGTCCAGGTACCAGTCGGCCTAAAATGTATATTTTTTAAACTACCATTATTCCACAATTAAAATTATCTCTAAAGGATAGTACGTATAAATTTATACGGATGGGGATACACTACTGTAAAACCTGTTAGAAGAATCTGTGTATGACGAAATCCTGTTTTAAATGGATTTTTTTTTTTAATCGGTGCAAATTGGAAATAGTAATCCTTTGAAAGAACATAATACATTTGCTGTAGAGGACGGACCGGCTGAAAAAGGAGCTTTACTATAAGGAAATTTTTTTTCTCTCCTATGTGATTCCGTCTTAGAAGGTTTCTATAATTTTTTTTTTCAGATTTTCATATCTCCAAGCCGCAGTATTAGTAATTATTCAGATGTTTACATACAATTAGAGATTCATTAAAACATCAATATAGTTTACAATAGAACCATTAATATCGTTAATTCCTATTCTATGGCTTGTAGATAAAATTAAAAAAAAATCTATACAATAAAATCGTCTAAGACGGAATTGCTTAGGAAAGAAGCAAAATCCGTTATAACAGGTTCACTTATTAGAAAGTTCTACGTCTGTTGCAAATGCATTATGTTCTTTTTACAAGTACTAATATCCTCCTTTTACATAGATCAACATATATATATATATATATATATATATATATATCAACAACGAGATTTCGTCATAGGCAGCTTATTTTCCTCAGGTTTTACCTACATTGATTTTACTACCTAAAATCCATCTACTCATCTTAAATCTAGTCGTATGTACCAATACTAAAACTTTCTTCTATCTCAAACATGTTAATACTTCACAATTCGCTATCACAGTGAAAAATTAAAAGGCAATCTATGCTCATCATGAGGATTCTAAAGATATGAAATTTCGTGCATTCGTTCTTGAGATATGACTATCGCTGAAATTGTCTAAATCCGCTCTGTTGAGTAATTTACACAAAAACCTAACCAGAAACAACTTATGTCAATGTCTAACTGAATCTGAAATTCGGTGAAAATCCGTACGTTAGTTTTTGAGAAACAGCTACTGCAAAAATCGTGAAAAAATCCAGAAAAGCAGCGTCACATGTGGAGCGATTTACAGCAAAACATAATCAGCAGCAGCACCGTGCCAAGAGAAAACTGCGCCCGGGGAAAAGTTTCAATTCGGCGCCCCCCCCCCCTTCCCACACACACACATATTTGAAAAGTGCAAAATTGAAAACAGAAATAAATTTCATTGAATACATATTCCGCATTTATTTTGGAACTTTATGTTTAATCTTGATTCAGTAACTTCAACCAACTGAATAACATAAAAGAAAATTGCGTTTATATTTTGTCATAGGGAATCTGAGAAATAAGTGTAGAAAAATGTATCTAACAGTACAGTATAACAGTTTGCAACACTTTTGTATTTTCAGAAGGAAACCCCCTACTCTTTTAATAATATATATATTTGTCACAAGCACAGAAAGAAAATTATAGACTCAGGAAAGAGAAGGTTAATGAAAGAGAATAAGACAAAGACCTAAAACAAGTTTTGAAAAGAAAGAAGTCCTTATTCATAAATTTGTATTTGGGTGTAGGGTAAGGGACGATACAATAACTTTGAAACGAAAAATGAACGTACTTTCATTGGGATAAAAATTCCCAATATGTAAATATACAATTTAAAAAAAAAAAAATGAAGAAAAAACTAGTTTTGTAGTATAAATTTGACACCACCTCAATTTTCGCGCCCGGGGCAACCACCTTCTTCGCCTCCCGCTTTGCACGGCCCTGTCAGCAGCAATATTAATAAAGGTATATTTGAATCAAAAGTTTTACGAAAATTCGTGCATTAGTTCTTGAGATAGAGCTATTGAGGAAATCGTGCAAAACGCAGCACAACAGCTCCACCTATTTAGGCCATTTACACCAATACCTAATCAGCATCAATTCATATCAAGGACTAACTGAATCTGAACTTTGTTGAAAATCTGTGCATTAGTTCTTGAGATAGAGCTATTGCTGAAATCGTGTAAATCCTGTTAAATGCAGTGTAGTAGCGCCACCTGTTGGGCGATTGACACCAAAACGTAAACAGCACCAATTCATGTAAAGGACTAATTGAATTCGAAGTTCCATAAAAATCCGTGCATTAGTTCTTGGGGTAGAGCTATAGCGGTAATCATGAAAAATGCATCATAGCAGCGCCAGCTGTTCGGCGATTTACACCAAAAACTTATGAGCACCAATTTATATCAGGGACTACCTGAATATAAATTTTTAATAAATTCCGTTCCTGAGATACAACACCCACAAATGTTTTGTCACATACATACATACAGAGAGAAAGACAGACAGACAAACAGACAGACAGATCCACAGACAGACATTTTGCAAAAAACATGTTCTTGGGGATCTTTGACCTCTAAAATATGAAAATCCGTTGAAAACCGGAAGTCGAAAATTTTCTCGAATCCAATACTTCCTTCTTGTAAAGATAGAAGAAAGTAAAAATTTCAAAAAAATAATAAATATATAAATTTTATTTGTAGAATAATAGCGATACCCTCCGAGCGTCTTGAGGGCTTTCCTGCATTTCCATAAATATACTTATTAAAATAATCTTAATTAAAAGTTTATTTCCCTGTTTGTTTCTAAAAATACACCCAATGCCCCTTTATTTGATACATATCTTGAAATACAATTCTGTTTAAATTAGTAATTAGTTCTACAGCAGATTAAAGCTGTTTTTGGCAAACGGAAAAATACGCCCAAAAAATACGTGCATTTAAAAAAAGTTGGGCCGGGACAAATGTTACTGATATTTTTACTGAACCGACCAGAGATCCAGCCGATCCAAATGATTTTCATAAGAGGTGGGTTGGAAATTGGACTGAAAATTTCTGCCTGTGCAGACCTAAGAAGAACGCAGTCCTGTCCCGACATAGCCGGAAAAAAAATTGAGTCCTGGTCCATCTCGGTCTGAACCTCTGGAAAAAATCCCCAGACCAAGCCCGGACCGGGTGTGGGGAAAGAAAATTGGGCAGTCCCGTAAAGACTCTTACATCGAATAACCAAAAGACTAGCTCACAAAATTTTGTAAATTTGACCACTAAACTTCTATTATATTAAAAAAATAAATAAAAAAATAAATAAGAAAACGAATTTTTAGTTAACTTTTCTCATTACAATAGATGTGTTTGAGTTGAGCGATCCGTTTGAAAAATTTTGAATTTGAGCTTGAACTTAACTCATTTTTGAGAAATTGAAATTGAGTTTGAATTAGTACATTTTTTTGTGAGCGTTGGCATCAGTTAAAAGCACATCAAATTTAATTGGCCTAGCATAAATTAGAAGGTTGGCGCTAAAGCGGTCATTGGGATCAATAAAAGCACGCCAAATTGAAATGGCCTAGGATATACTACATCAGCATAGGATAAACTAGTTCGGACCAATGAACAGCAGGCTAAACTAGTTAATCATATGACCGTTAGGCCAAACTAGTTTGGCCTAGTAAAAACTAGTTTATCCTATGGGCATTAGGATAAACTAATTTGGCCTAGGAAAAACTAGTTTATCCTATGGGCGAGATAAACTAGTTTGGCCTAGGAAAAACTAGTTTATCCGATGTGCGTTAGGATAAACTAGTTTGGCCTAGGCCAACCTAGTTTGGCCTAAAATCGGGTTTGGCCGGTAACATATACATACAGACAGACAGAGTCACAGACTTATAGACCCACATACAAACATTTTGTAAAAATATGTTTTTTTGGATCATGTAAAAACGGGATCTTGGGATTTTCGGATGTCGATCATTTTCATGAATCCAATACTTATTTCTTGTAAAGATAAAAGAAATAAAAAAAAGAAAAAAGGCAAAAGAATATATAAACATCTCATTTCCCAAATTATCACTTTTTATGACAAAAGTTATTGCTTTCATTGTAAAGTAACTTTTTCATTATTTTTAGGTTTTGCATAGTCACATGAGATTTCTTTTTCATTTTACTTTTTACGAACGAAAAAAACACAAAATGAATAATTTTGTTAATTATGTTAAATGCCTTTTGGTGATACTCTAGGAGTTTTTTTGCGAAAAGAATTATTAAATGAATTTCATACTCGTTTGTAAGAATGTTAAAAACATTTCTGTTTTGTTTTTTTAAATATTATTGATTCCTATATAAAAACGATTAAAAAGATATTTTGATAATAATTTTTTTAAATGATTTTTTGATTGTTGACAGAAGTTTCACTAGTATAGAACACATATACTACAAACTTACAAAATCTTTAAAACATTTTTAATAGAAGCTTCAATTTTGATGACACTAAATTAATCAGTAGATACAATTGACCATACATGTAACCATTATTGATTTAAAAATATAAACGTGAAATGATAAATGTCAATTTTCATTAGATATTTTTTATTTAATTTTTAAAAAAAGACTTAATATGTAATAATTGTTATTATGCGAAAACCTATTTAAATTTGTATTAGAAAGCTATATGTGAGATTTTTTTATAGTAACAAAATGTGTGGCTTCATGCTTTCCGCATTTCGCGTAATGCAAGCATTTGTACAGATATTAACTACAGAGACTTCGGAGATTATGTTGATATCATTCTATCCAAACATTAAAATTTGCTTATTCCAAATAAAGAGAAAATGAATCGTGAATATTTCGATATGAAAGAATCCTCTAATTTCTCTGGCTATATAAAGAAGGATGCATTTTTTCAAATGCCACTAATTTTGTTAAATAAAGTCACTACACGTTCATTTTGAAATTTTGTGTTAAATGGCACATCAAAATCTTCTGACACGCGTTTGATCATCAATATCCGAACCGATTTTTCATTAAAATTTAACTTGCTAACTTAATAACATCTTACTCGGAGCATTCAAAATATTCCAGAACTGATCACACACAGACCATATAACACACAGATTATACTTACATTTGATACGCTAAGCTTCTAATAAAGTTCTACACTGTAAAAAAACGACATTTTTACGGTGCAAAGTACTGTTCATCTCGCGCACAAACTCGATCACAGTGAATGTGCTGTATCTTTCTTTGGTTTCCTGACTATATTAACATGGAAAATACAGTAGTTGCGTAAAATTAACAGCACAATGTGCTGGCAATTTGGCCGCCAGCAGTTTGTGCGGTAAAAAAATGCGTTCAAATTGCCAGCACATTGAGCTGTTAATTTTACGCAACTACTGTATTTTCCATGTTAATACAGTCAGGAAACCAAAGAAAGATAGAGCACATTCACTGTGATCGACTTTGTTCTGGCAAATCTACAGTGGTTTTTTTACAGTGTACCTAATCTCCTTCCAATTTGTACAAAGCTTGGTAAACGCGTACAGCTCAATAAAAGCCTTTTGTAACGCCTTAACCACTTTTGAGTTCTGATACACTTACTGCTGTCCTTTCATCTTCAATTTTCAATTAGGAAAAAAAAAAGTAGTCGCGAGTTGATAGATTTGGAGAGTATGGCGAGTGGATGATGCACAAAACCTACTTTCTCGTTAAAAACTGCTGCACATTGATAGACTTTATGAACCAATGCGTTTTCGTGCAAAAGGCACCAATTTCCGTTATAAGCAAATCGGGCGTCGCACTTCACATTCGTTTCAAAAGCAGATGCAACGCAGCTTTGTGGAATGCACAAATCATAGTGGGCGGTCTGATGTCATGAACGATTGCACACATGCTTAACATTTTCCCAATTTTGACTTGAACTTAGGAAACCTGATCTGTCATCGTCTTCGATCCACTATTTTCAGACCTGAAACCTCGAAAACCACTCAAATACTAGAGAACGACTCATAGCATCGTTACCATTCGCAGATTTAATCATTTCGTACGTTTCTGTGGCCGATTTTCCCAATTTAAAACAAAATTTTGTGTTCGTTCACTCTTTCATTTTTGTTTCAATGACAATGACGTACACACATGCTTTACGGAAATGATCGCTACCAAGCAGGATTTTCACGGAAATGAATGCAACCACTTTGCACTCATGGGTGAAAGTCGTTGATAGATCATCCCACCTGTTTGGTAGAGATTTTGCCATATGCGCTTTCCTACAAGCTGATGTCCTGGAACATTTCGATTGCACTATGTAGTTCATAAACAGTGTGACTGAAGGTAAAATTGATAGAGAGTTAGAAATATTTGTCTTTTATTCAAAATGTACAGCTCTATTTTATCACTTCGATTCACAAGTTAAAAAATATATATATAGCTGATGATTTACCGTGGATGGAATTCTTACTCAATTTAGAGGCTTTTACACTTTTTCTTTTAATATGAAGAATAAAATTAGTTTAGTAACTTCTTTTCTTTTATGTTGGATGAACATTTTTTTTTTGAAAAATGTTGTTAGCAAGCCTGTTATTGATGGTGGTACTAATTATGAATTTTAAGAGTATTCATGCATTGCTATAGACGGTAACATAGAAAAACCTTGCTTAAGGAGAGATCAGAATATGTGTGTAGACATTCTACGATACCACGCTGGCAAAAAAGCAACCATGAAATTGAGTAATTCACCAACAGCGTTGGCACACTTTCAGGGGAACCTATGCTGTTGAAAATAACAATTTAAATTGTTATCTTCAATCATTAGGAAATGAAACACAGTGTCTAGAAACATTTCTAGAAGTTACTAAATGTTGAACGCGATGTGGTAAAAATGTGCTGATAATTATGTTGCCTAACGACACCATTAATTTGAAACTACTAATCACTTTAGTCAAATGCAATTACTGACGATACTGTCAATAAACCTGTTGTTATGGCGGTTAAAATTTGTTTATGGGTTTATTAGGTTAGTGCCATTATATTTTTCAATGAAGAATTTCGTTAATTTGCGACTTCCACAATTCCTAAATATTTGCAGTAAGGAAAAATATCGCAGTGGCAGTAATTTTCTAAGATCGTGCTGATGTTATTAATAATGCAATATGGTATTCATCATATTTGTATAAACAATGAAAATGATAAAATATTGGAGATTTCAAGATGGTTTCAAAACTTCGAAAAAATCAATAACGTAGGTTCTTTCACGTCTATTTTTTTTTTTCTAATTTAGTCAAATTTCATTATTTTCTTGTTTTTATTAAATATATATTACAGCACCTCCTAATTCCAAAAATGTAAATAAAATATGTAAATGAAAAGAAAACCTTGTGAAAATTTGAAAAAAAAATGCATGCAAAGAAATTCCAAAGCATATTTTTTGTAAACGGCAATATAAGCCTTTCTGCAACTTTTATACACGCGGTTGTGTGCATAATCCTTTTTTCGAGAGCTGGTGTCACTATGTCCAGTTATTGTATGATAATTAGAAAAAGACTGACTCCACAAGTAGAATAATTTTTTTTTTTCGGATAGCACATAATTCTCACCAAGCATCTCACTAGACATTCTTCTCACATTTTTTTCCCAATTTCTTGTTTGAAAAGAAATGTTTTGACAGAGTAACAACAGTTATCCGAGAAAAAGATTACACTGACGGTCACGCTTGCGTGTTTTTCGTCACTAATCTTAACCGCGATCACCACGACAGTTTTGCTACTCCTGTAAGAAGCTTCGGAGTTGGGTTAGTATTTTTTAAAAGTCTATAGTGCTTGTCATGTTCGAGGTAATTTTAACTCTGCCAGCGACTCTTTTAGAAACACCCTGTATAATTAAAATATCGTTGCAGGTATTCACTCTATACATTTTATTTCAGCTCGGAATGATGTGTTTGATTGACAAAACGCTCCGTACTTTCTTTTAAGCAATATCTTGTTCAAAACTAAAAATGCATATATATTTATAAACACAGAATTCATCATTAAAGAAGCTTAATTTTTATTTAAGAATGAAAGTTTCTTAATCACGTATAACTTCATTTTTATATTAAGAAAATTTTCCTTTATCTTCTTTTATCTTCTTACATAAATACGGAACCTTTTCATTATAATGCAATTTCAAACATAAAATTCCTTTATGATAATGGAAAGAGAAAAAAGCCTTAAATAAAGTAATCAACACTTTGTATCCGGTGCTTGTATTTTTCTTTTCAAGATTGTTAATCATAAAAGAAAAATTATTTCTTTCGAGTTAACTGATGCAATGTTTTTTAAATTTTGAGTAGTTATTGATTAATTTTGTCCTTGAGAGGTTGAGTGCTCACAAAAATCGATTATCTAAATAAAAGAGATCGTGGATAGTTTAATTTTCTGAGATTTTTATATATTCATAGATTATTTTATTTTATCATACTGGAATAACCATATTTTAATGTGTTTGCTACTGAATAATATATGTAAGACGTACTTTATTCAAGATTCTCTATGTTTTAATTTTCTAAAATGTTATTTTTTTATCTAACAAATAAGATAAATGACATTAGTTGATAAAGTAGATGTTATTATTTATGAGAAATCTGCTAGTTGTTTGTTAATTATTTCTACTTTTAAACTTTTTTGTTTTGTGGTGACCATTGATTATTTTCTGATGTGTATTTGATTTCCTGAAATAAAAATGTCTTAAAAGCGAAATATTTTTAAAAGTAATATTATTCTGTACATTTTGTGTTTTATTTGTTTGACATTGTTTACTAGGGGATGTATAATATATTATAAATAAAATTACGTTGAAAATTATGCAAAGAATTTTGCTGTGAATTTATGTGTTTGCGTATAAAATTAACATTATCATCTCATATGAATTAAAATTAAATCTGAATACCCTTTATTTATCCTGTTTAATATTGCCTAACAGCTTCGCAAGCTGCATACAGGTTTCTTTTTATTATTGATAGTCTTTAACCCGCGAGAATTTGCACCGGTATTACATGCCCGATCCATTTTAATTCAATGTTTTTGTTACTTTGTTCTTATTTAATTAGAACAGGATTTCGTGTAACTGTATTCAATGTTATATTCTTCCAGCAGGGGAAAACTGGTTCATCTTTAATAATAGATTTTGAGAAACAGGTGGCAGTGGTATGTCACACCCGTGCCAGTCCTGGCGTCAGTCAGATCTTTCCTTTTTTCTATCAGTTTAGTGTATTATGACGCGCTATTTGAATTACGACGAATAAAATGAATATTTTAGACAAGCTATAGAGACTGTTTCTAGTGATGATTAACATATATCTGACGAGAGTGTTGCCTCTGTGGGTGAATAATACTGTAGCAATCACGATTCTTCTACTGAAATTGAGACAGAAACAAAAGAAGAAAGTTCACTGTCAAATCGTTGGCCAATTGGTTATTTTATTTTCAATTTTGAATGTGCCTGCTATTAATGCATGGATTTTGATTATGTCGACGAAAAACCCTCCCACACAGTTCAGAAACAGACGTTTCTTTTTGAAAACCCAGCGACTCGTTCTTTCAAACAACAAACAAACCGTAAGCCTCAAACAAAAACAACTTATCGAAGAACTTCTAAAGAACCGGAAATCACTAATAGTGATCTGTCTGCAAGAAAAATGGAAAGCAAAATATAAACGATACGCATTTTGTCCAAGTAATAAGGACAGAAAATCAAGGTTTATGTGCTAAAAATATGAAAAAAAAAATATCTCTGTGATAAACACCAGTATGTTTATTTGTCAAAATTGAATTGAAACATGTATGTTTTATTAAATTAATTAAAATTCTTTAATGTATTATTTTGTAATATTTAAATAAGTAAGGATTGCTTATAAACAGTATTAATTATTATTTAAATATCAGAAAAGAACTAGATCTCGTGTTCGAAAATGGGTGCGTGTTGTCGTGGTTTAAAGCTATAATGATATAAGTAAATAGATATAATGTAGTGAAAAGTTTAAAATAGTTTCCGTTACTGTGATAAATACTGTGGCTACCAAATTGTATCCCTCATGCTAGTAGACTTTAAAAATGTCCTTCCGGCATGTACCGGGATGTAAATGTAGCTTCCTCCACATTTCTTGTATTTAAAATGTCAACTACTTTTACTTGAAACCCTCAAAGGGAAAATACGTGAACCTGGTTGTAGAAGGTGTCCTATTTTAATAGAAAATGAATTTTAATGGAGATTTGATGAAATCGGTCAGCTATCGTCAAGTTGCCTTTATTTATTGGCAATTCATTGTGTTGACAAAATTGACGATACATAGCAAATCATCGCAAAAGCTTGGCAAAAATTTGAAACTGGCGTTCATCGTTAAGTACCCACGTGTTCGCGCGCATGCATTTCAGAAAATATTTTATCAATGCTAATAGGTATATTTTGTCTTATAAATATTGTTTTATTTTATTATTGTACTATGTAGTTTTAATCGCACAGATGTTGCAACAATATTTATAACAATGAAAAGAAGATCGTAGAGAAATTGAGACAAATCAGATCAGAAAGAATGATTACAGATAATTCATAACGTAGAATCGTATACGAAAAAATGGTATCTTGCTGTATTTTAAGCCTCCCGTTGCAACTTTTCTAAAAATAAGCCGTTTGTATAAGAATGTGGAAAAAAAGATTGGTGAAATTCAAGCTTTTCTTCAGCATACTAACGGCAAAGCATGCGAATTACCTTCTAAGGTAAATGTTTACCACAAACTGTAGGTAGAATTTGAATGAAGCTTGTCAGGGTCATTTCTGTGAACATCAGCAACCGGTCAAAGTGCGGAGGTAAATGCCTAAACACACCATGTTGTGAGAGATATTTGATTTGAATGTGTCGAAGCAACCCGAAAATGGCTTCAAAGCAATTGTCAAGCTGGTGTCAATCTCAGCTCAAAAACAGTATGAAGAAGACTTCTTGAGTACGGCTACAGGGTTTGTCGACCTGTCAAAAAACGTAAGTAAACAGTAGTCATACACAAAAAGATAATCGCTTGAGCAGACGCGCATAAACACCGGACAGCAGAAGACTGAACAAGGGTCTTTTTCTTTTATTATAGTGCAAAAAGCACATAAATTGATTTGTGACATAAGAAATTAACTAGCGGGCATGACCGAGCTAAGCTCGGTCAAAATTAGCTTCGAATTCAATTCGATATTTCATTCTCAATGTATACTTCTTGCTGTTTAGATAAAATTGGCATGATCCCAAGCCATAGGGACCCACTAACGGAAACTTTTTGAACGCACGACCTAATCAATGCTCTTCTTGAACCCGAAAACGATAGAATACAAAATTTAGTCAAAATCACTAAAGTCATTTTATAGATAAAATTAGCTTGACCCACGGTAACCCAGAAAGGACCTACTAATCTAAATGTGTCGAACATCTGACCTATCCCAATGGTCTTCTCGTGCTAGGAAAAGGTGTAGTAAGAATTTTTTTCAAAATCGTTTGAGCTATTTTTAGATAAAATTAGCTAAACCTTGACCCATAGTGACCCAAAATGACTGGTTAATCGAATTTTCTTGAGCATGCGACTTAGAGCAATAGTCTTCTTAAACCGGAAAATGATAGAAAACATGATTTAGTCAAAATCATTAAAGCTGGTTTCTAGATAAAATTAACTTGACCCACAATGACTCAAAAAATGACCCATTAATCGAATTTTCTCGAAAATGTTACCTAACCCATTGATCTTCTCGTGACAGGAAACAGTATATAATACAAAATTTTGTCGAAATCGATTGAGACTTTGTTTAAGATACAATTAGCTTGACCCACAGTGACCCAAAAATGACCCACTAATGAAATTTTCCAGAACATGTGACTTAGCTCAATGGTATTCTCATGCTCTGAAACGACATAATACAAAATTTTGCCATAATGTTTTGAGCCGTTATTTTAGATATACATAGCTTGACCCACAGTGACCCAAAAATGACCAACTAATTGAATTTTCTCGCACATGTGACTTAGCACAATGGTCAAACGGTATATTACACAATTTTGTCAAAATGTTTTGGGCCTTTTTTTAGATTCATTTAGCTTGACCCTGACCCATTATGACCCATTATGACCCACTAATGAAATTTTCTTTAACATGAATCAAGAACAATAGTATTCTCGTGCCCGAAAACGATAAAATACAAAATTTCGTCAAAATCTTTAGAGTCGTTTTCTAGATAAACTTTGCTTGACCCACAGTGACCCAAAAATGACCCACTAATCGAATTTTCTCTAATATGTGACTTATCCAATTGGTCTTCTCGTAATCAAAGACGACAAAATACAAAATTTAGTGAAAATCGTTAGAGCCGTGTTTTAGATAAAATTGGCTTGCCCATATTGACCCAAAAATGACCCACTAATCGAAATTTCTCGAACATGTGACCTAGCCCAATAGTCTTCTCGTGCCGAGAAACGGTTGGATATAAAATTTAGTCAAATTCGATTCAGCAGTTTTTTAGATATAATTAGCTTGACCTTGACCCATTATGACCCAAAATGGCCCACTAATCAAATTTCCCCGAACACGTGACCTAGCCCAATGATCTTATCGTGCCTGAAAATGGTAAAATACAAAATTTCGTCAAAATCGTTAGAGCCGTTTTTAAGATAAAATTTACATACACACACACACAGTTTTTGCTCGCATTATATTATAAGATTTCGTTTGAAATACATGAAGTGTGTAAATTAGTTTATGACATAAGAAATTAATTTCTTTTGTCATAAACTAATTTACATACTTTATGTTTGGTAAATCAGAAATCAGTAATTAGATCCTGAAACTTTTGATTTCAGTTGTGTTTTTCCGACGTGTTGACAAAACAAAGTTAATGAGCGACAGGTCTCTGTTCGTTAGGAGAATTCCGGTTTAAAATTTCCTGCCCGGATTACTCATTGACACTGCAAAGCACTCAACAAAGGTTATGCTATCAAGCGTCATCTCGACACGTAGAAACAGTAGACTTCGTGTTGTTCAAAGAAATACAAACTAATATAAATATAAGGGAGTGCTCAGTGTAAAGAAGCATCAGTATAAAGTGTGGCCTCAGATAAGAGAATGGCAACCCCAGCATTCATGCACGACGATAATGATGGTATATTGATACATGACAACAGTGATGGTATATTCACGCACGACGATGCACCTTGCCACCGTGTAAAGAAAAGTAAGGACATTTTGGCTTCTCGTGATTTGGAGTTACTTGACTGGACAGTAAACAGCTGAGACATGAGTCCTAATTAGTCTCTTTGGAATGATATGAAAAAAAAGCATATCGGAAATTGTTTCTAAAACAAAAGTTATTTAGCTGAACGAATTATACAAGTCTAGCATCAGAATCTTCGAATCGATAAGCTTGCGAAGAAGTATATTTCGGAAATGCCAACTCGTGTAAATGTCCTTATTACAGCCAAAAAGTGTCCAACAAAATATTGAATGGACATATGTGTGTTTACGATGTTCAGAAACACTTTTGCATACTATTACTAAAATCTAGTTAGGATTTTCGCCAATTTATGTGCATATTTCTTTAAAATATTCTAAAATTTCAAAATTTGCAGCTTTTTGGCCAATACTGTATAAACTTAAAATTTGGCATGATTGATATTTATAAGACCTCTAAGGCTATTTATAAGGCTCTCTAAGAACAGTTTTTAAAATATTCGAAATTTACAGTGGTAAAATGAGCGAAAAACCTTTTAAAAACTTTCTACATTGCGATTTCTATGGAATTTCAGGAACTACCAAAATGATATCAAAATTTATATTGGCAAACTCATGGTGGCATTTCTGTTCCAGCATGTGTTATAATTTATGCTGGTGCAACTAGCACAATAAGGGTGGTAGATCGTTAGACTAGAAGATCGGAATATGGCATAATGATTACTTTCAAAATGTAAATCTTTGCTAAGAAAGGTTTAAAGTAAAAAAAAAAAAAAAATAAAACATCAAATGAAAACTAAAATCTGCGTAATTGCTTTAAATTAAATTATAAATTATAGTTTATTTGGAATTATTTTGACTTCTTCTTATCAATTTATGCCTCATTTTTGCCTTATGCAGTGTAAAAATTAAGTTCAAATAGTATTTTTTAAATTATTTCTAATAGTGTAATTTTTTATAACATATATAGACACACAAATACCACATGACGCAGTTCAACTATTATGCGAGCAAAGCTGCGTGTTTTACTAGTGGTGAATAAATTGACTCCAAAATAAAAATATGTATCTAAGTTAACACTAGAGAATTTACATTTCAGAATTTTACAAGAAAATGCATATTTGAGTTAGATTTTTGGTGAAATTTCAGTTACTGGCTAGGTGTCAATAACTGTGGGTTTCACCCTACATTGTATTTTGTACGCATTCTAAATCAGCACTTTATTACAACAATACCATGATTCATTTTTTTAAATACTTCCCAGTGATACGGTTAACATTTAAGAATATTATTATTTCATTTTGACGTTCGGGGGAAAAATATATTATCCTAGCAAAGAAGCTAATTATTCTACTGAGGTACAACGGATTATTTTATTATTATATTAATTGTAATAATTTTGAGAAAACATGGATGATCATATACTTAACAAATATCCCCATAGCCGTTTTGTTTTGAAAAATATTATAGTCTTAATGGTTCGGAAATAAAGTAGTTCTAATTATAAAATTAAATGTTGTCTAAATTTATCCTTATAATGTTTTAGTAACTTCCCATATTATGCAATATTTCTATATTCCGCAAATTTCAGATTTAATTACAGTGGCTTCTTTTATTCTTTATAAACAGTAAATTACAGAAAATACGCTTTCTATATTTATATATTTCTACATCCACTTAAAAATAATGATAAAAAAGAAACATTTAACTAATTACAAGAGTATCGATCATTTCAAATTGAAATGGGATTTTAATTTCCGCTCATATTTGGTGTGTCAAAAAAAGTTATATTCATTAAATGCTAAAAAAACCGTTGCTGCTGACATTATTATAGCTCAGTCAAGATAAGAAGTTAAATTTCAATCAAGTCCTAATTAACAAAACTTGATGTTTCTGATACAGAATAAACAATTGCATATTTAGAATGTGTGAGCGGATACAATCTAACGTCGATTTCTGTCTGTGCAAATATATTTTGATTTATTTTATTTCGTCCAAAAAAGCAGAAAAGGCGTAATATTGCAAAAATAAATAGACATAATTAAACTATCATTTAAGCATGCTGGGTACTTGTTTGAGCATGCATGTGATTGGAAAGTGCTAACGACGAAAATCTCAAACACACGCGTGATGATAGGTTTATCTATAAATTTGATTCGATTACAAAAAAGTAATAAATGCGTCTAAAAGTATCTTTCAAACTGTCGCCACTTTCCTTGAGGTAAATGTAAGGAATCTCTCATAATACCATGTACTTACTAAATTTCGTGCCTTTAGAGCACTACATACATTCATATATTTATTGAAATTTTTGGCTAAATTTCCTATTTACTCAAGTTATTTGCTTACGCGAAAATACATTACGCTAGTCCGGCATCTGGTAGATTGAGTTAAATCTACTAAACAGAATTTTGTACGCAGTTGAATGACACTTTTTTGATAAAAAATATGAAATATGGTAATACTCAAGTTAAAATTCTTACACTTTTTTCCTTTATGTTACATGTTTTATAGAAGTTTTTATTCATATATTTTATCTCTAGCTTTACAATATATATAACAAACGTATAACAAACGTGTTAGTGTTTGTTTTTACAATAAAATGCATATATATATATATAAAAGAACAGTTCGTTATTGGAAACCAAAATATATTTTTTTAAAAGAACTGTGGATTTAAAATAAATTCTTTTGCACTGTTTATCAATTTTACCTGCGTCTCACGATAGGAGCTTTTAAACTATTCTTTTCTATAGTAAAACGATTTATTAAGGAACAATTGAAATTACAACCTGAATAAATAATCTAATGTGAATTTAAATAATTCCAAAAAAAAAAAAAAAAAAAAAAGGAAAATATTCGCCATTTGATCAAGAAGTAAATCTATAATTACAGTCAATACAAAAAAATAATAATGATAATATTAAATAATAATAATAATTAAGAAAATAAAGAAAATAGCTTTTCATTTAACTATCTATATTATAAAGGACAAAAGCGTCTGTGCTTAACGCTGAAGTCATTCTAAAATTGGCAACAACAGACGATTAAATTTCGCTGTTAATTCCATCTTTTAAACTTCAAAATATAGCATATTTTAAAATTTTACATCATGGATTACAGAAAAAAAATCTTTCATTCGCAATTTGTTTAAAAATTGCATTGCAATTTCCTCTTTTTATATGGTTTCTAAAATAATTTTAAAGCATGATATATTTTTAAAAAATTATCTCTGTCGCGTGCAGATGACTAGAAAAAATAAATCCGTTTGTATTTAAAATAATACAAATAGTCAGCTTTAGTTTTCAGCTTATATTCCATGAAAGTATCGCTTTTAATAAATTTTCAAACTTTATCTGCATTTATAATTACATATTGTGTGTGTTTTTAGTGGATAAATGTAGTAAAAATACATTATATAAAATAAACCTAATCGACTTTTCAATTTTAAAAAGTGTTTCATCTGTATTCTCTAACCCGGAAAGTCCGGGTTGGATCCTCTAGTTACTTTAAAAATCGTATTTACGTGATTATAGCTGTATTAATAGCGATATGCCAAACAGAGTGATTTTTGTGAAAACATTTTATAGTTATCCACTTTTATTTCATTCTACATTGTTACCAATAACGTTCTTATGTTGTAGCGACCACGTAGCTAAAAGGTTTTGTCTCATAGAACGGGAAGTGGCATCAAGGCAATCACCTCATCGAGTTCACGGCTGAAATTCTAGAAATAGTTAAAATTCGATCCCCATATTAAAATTCAATTGGTCTGCCAAGTCATATCTAATTGGAAAACATCTGAAAACCCGATTTTAGCGGTTGACTCGTAGGTTTAACCTTGTGTTTTTCTGCTCCCAACCTTCCATGTTTTCATAAATTGGGTGCAGGAAAACACAATGGTAAACCTACGAGTCAACTCCTAAAATCCTGTTTTAAAGTGTTTTCCACCAAGACATGACTTGGCAGACCGATTGCGTTTTAATATGCGAATAGAGTTTTAACAATTCTGGAATTTCAAGCGTGAACCAAATCTATCATAGCCAAGCTAAAATTCTTGTATAACAAAAATCGAAATATAATCTAGTGTATTACAGTTTAACGGTTTTTAGGAAGTATTTTAAACCAAGCATCAGACTGTATACTTCACATTTCACACTATTTAATTAAATATTCACAGACAAATAGTTCTCTCAGAGACTACAACACACACTCGTTGACTTCCACAAGCTCAACTGGTGAAACAGAGAAAAATCAACAACAATATCCGTACGTAGAGGAGGGAATAGATTACGTGTTTTTAGTTATCCCTGCGCAGAGAGAAAATGGTTGGAATATTCAACTTTCACTTTAACACAACTGAAATATGTGCAATTAAGAACTTAATATTCTCCCGGCGTTGAAAGCTTAAAATGTTTTTAATAATACTATTAAGGTAATTAACATAATTTAGTAATTGGCCTTTTAAATTCAATAATTTCAGTTTTCAGGGTAACTACACGATCATTTTTATCAGGTCCAGGGTGGGTTTTGATCACTCTGGCTAATTTCCATTGTAAAGGGTGGAGGCCTTTATTTTTTATTATAACAAAATCACCTACCTTAATATTAGGCTCTTCTTTAAGCCAATTTACTCAGTGTTGTAGGGTCGAAAGTTACTCATTGCTCGATCTTTTCTACAAATGTTGTAGCATTCGCTGCACTAATTGCCACCTGGTCAATCTTGATGAAGGTATCCCTGAAATATCAAATTCTGGTACAAAGTAAGATAGAGCACCAATTAAAAAATGACCAGGGGTTATGGCCTGTAAACCTTTAGAATCGGAACTTAACGGACAAAGTGCTCTAGAATTTAAACAGTGTTCGATTTGAGCTAAAAGAGTTTAACGTTCTTCAAATGTTAAAGCATAATTGCGAACGGTTCGTTTTAAATTATATTTCATTGATTTAACACCAACCTCCCAAAGTCCTCCAAAGTCAAGGGCTGAGAGTGGATTGAAATTCTAATTTATTTATTTCGAACTTAAGTGCTTTGCCACTTCTTTATAATGCTAAGAAGAAGTCACAAAATTATACATTTATTTCAAATCCTTGCTCACACCGACAAAATTTTCGGCAAAATCATTTACAATTGCTTTTGTTTTGTCTCGTCTGGTTGTAAATTGCTTCAGACAAGTTATAAAGGCCTGAGTAGTTAAATCATTCACTAAATCAATGTTAATTGTATAATTAGAAAAACATATAAATAAAACATATAAATACAACTTAAAAGATTTTATACCTCTACCTTTTATGAATTTACGTAATAGAAGACTGGAATAGTCAATTTCTGAGATGATACTTTAGTGCAAGTAAAATAGATTTTTACATTAACAACTTGTAGACATTATGAAAATTTTTGAAGAACTTCGTTTTGGCACTAGAAATGAAGATCCGCAGAGCCTCCCAAAAATAAATTTATTTTACAGTGTTTTAGACGATGGGGAAAAAAGGGGAATGAAGCAGCGGGGATAATTCAACTTTTTTAACAATTGGTCAAGTGGAATATCATTTATTATGTATCTTTGAATTCTGGATCAAAGACACCATGCGGAAGTCGATAAGATCATTTTTTACAAAATGACGGCAGGTTTTATGAATAACAAAATCATGAATGATTTTATGAGTACAAAACTGTGAATACATGGAATTTGAAAATTTTAATGACCTTGAAGAAGATTCAGATGATCCTGATTTCAATTATTTCTATTTTGAGGACCTTTAATAAGCTGGAATTTATCTAATACGATATAAAGAACATGATTTGAAGATAACATAACTGAGAAAAGGCTGTGCGCAATAATAAAGTATAATTTATACCTTTGTATTCATAAAACCTACCATAACATTGTAACGGATGATAATATCGACTTGATGATGGTGTCATTCGATTCAGAACTTAAAAAAATATAAGAAACAATACCCCAATTAACCTGTTTTTAAAATTATCCCATTCCAGACTAAAAATTACCCCTTTCCCACCAAAAAAACATGGTATAACACCTTTCTTTTTTCGGGACACATTGGATCTTCATTTCTAGTGCCAAAACGAAACTCTTCCCAAATTTCCTTCAATATTCGTCAGCTGTTGCTGTAAAAACCTATTTTATCTTCATAGAAGTATAATATTCAATTTTGTAGGACATTGGATGGTGTCGTCATTTGATTTAGATTTTAAAAAAATGAAAAAAAAATAATAAAAGATTTACCACATGTCCTACTTATTTTTTTAGTTTTCCACCTCCCTGAGTTCAAAATGCTCCTATATTGCTCCCCAAAACATTCATAAAAACTATATTCTATGGGGGCTCATCGGCCCTTCATCTCTAGTGGCAAAACGAAGCTCTTCTCAAAATTTGTATGTATGACCATCAGTTGTCTTAAAAACTCCATTATACCTGTACTATAACACATGTTGGAAACAAAATATAATATTATTGAATCCGGTTGGATTGATAATTTATTTATGGAGTATTATTGTCATTTCCAGAATTTTGAACCGAAACATTATTCTTAAGAAAAAGAACAAATTTTACGCATATTATGTATAAGAATTCACGCTAAAAGTCTCAACAAGTGTATTAAAATTCCCAGTCAAATAAAATTTCTATAATCATATCTTTAACGAGAAATTTTAGTATTATTTAGTTCATTGCGCGGAAAAGGAATATATTTCATATCATCAAGACTTCCAAAAAAACCTTCTTAATTACTATAGACTAATTTTTAAGGTTTTCACAAAGTTTTATACACGCACATATATATATATATATATATTAATTTTCTATATTTGTGTATGATGGAATATATGTCGTATTTATTATAGTTTTATATACACACACACACACACACACACACACACACACACACATATATATATATATGTGTGTATAAAACTATAATAAAGACGACATATATTTCATCATACACAAGTGGGGGATATTTAAAATTCAAAAATGAAATGATATTAACACATTAGCGACGATCATCTTTTCCAATTATTTTAATTCTTCGACAACAGTTTTTTTCATATTGTAATTCTGAATTATTTAGTCGCTCAAAATTTTAGATTAGATAATCTGAAAATGTCCATACTGAAATACTGGCATTATTACTAAAAAGTTTAGTTCGCCTTAGATGGCAAGTTTTTCTGCCAATTGGCATTAATGAGTTAAAATGCATTCAAACAATCTTTCTTTAGTTAGAAATCAGTAATAAAAAATATCTTCTCTATTGTTACATAAAATGATGTATGGAAAAAACTTCAATCATAATTTATTCCAGAGATTTCTTTATCCCAAATTTATTTCTCTATTAAAATTCTGTCTCTTTAAACTATGTTTTAGATCAAATATTATGTACTTTGCTAGTTTATTTTGAAAGTTTATTTCTTTAGAGATTTAGTGTCACACAATTTTTATGACATGCCATACCTCTCAGGAAACTATTTTTCAAAGATAGGTAGAGGTACCGAGACACACTTTATTACCTTGTTATCCAAACGTGTATACTATATAAATCATAAGAACGTTTTCTAAAAGACAAATAAAAAAATAAAAATTGATTAGTTTAAGAAAATATATTTTCTGTAAAGTATGAAAGAAATTTAAATATTTCACAAAGTGAGACAGTTTAAATTCAGGAATATTCATACAAAATGGTCTGATTTTTCATAAACAGGTTTCTTTATTTTCATTCTATAATTAATAAAAATAAATACACTTTCTACTATTATACATAAGTTTTTTTTTTTGTAAGTCTGAGAAAATATTTTCTTAAATAAATCTAGTCTATCAGATATTTAGAGAGCAGATAGAGGCCGCAGATCACACTACATATACAGCTCATATTCAAAATATTAGAATAATTGAGAAAAAAATAATAAGAAAAAATATTTTTCAGTTATTTATTTTTGTTACAAAGTAAATATAATTAAATTTCTTATAGATAAAATTTGGAATGTTTAGGTAAGATTGTAACATTTACAAAATATAAAATACAGTATAATAAATAAGGTATACAGCTTTCTGAAATACATCAAAATATTAGAATAAAATTCAGATTGATTCAAAATATTAGAATATTTTATTTTACGCAACAGCATTACCTTATGAATATGAAGTAAATGGTAAGTTAATATTTTGTAGCATCCCCTTTAGCTTTCATAGCAGCATACAATCAATCTTGCACACTATATACAAGGTGTTTACAAACATTTCTATAAATATTAGCCCAAATAGACTTTATACGTCCGATTAACTCAGTTTTAATTGATCGAGGATTTTCTTGGAGTTTTTTCTTCATTATACACCATACGTTTTCGATGGGATTAAAGCCTGGTGAGTTTGATGACCAAGAAAGTACCTTAATGTTGCGTTGGCGGAATCAATTCTTAGTTGACACATGGCTTTGCGATGACGCTAAATCTTGTTGAAAGATGAAGTCATCTTTGAATAAATCTTCTAAGGATGGAATCATGTAATATTACAAAATTTCTTGATATATCTGAGAGTTAACCTTTTTACAGACGATGCATAACTTTCCAGGTCCTTCTGCACTCATGCAATCCCAAACCATGACAATAGCATCACATTTTACGGAACGTTTACGGCATTCTTTATCAAATGCTTCTTACTATATTCTCCAAACTCGAATACTTTGATTAACATATGAAACAAAAAACATACTTTCATCATTAAATAATATATTTTTTCCAATCTTCTTCGCTTCATAAAAATCTTGATTTACACCAATTCAATCTTATGCGCTTCTGTTTTGCAGTCATGAGAGGTTTTGTTTTCGAAACACGAGATTCAAACTTAAATTTATGGAGACCCCTTAATGTTGTCGATGTAGAAACTCCAACTCCTTTTTCTTTCCATTTTCGTGCAAGAATCGCACACTTTTAAATCGGTATTTTTAACTATACGTTTCAGTTTCCTGTTATCTCTAGCAGATGATTTTGGTTTTCTGCCGCTTTTTCGGCGATTATTTGGAAATGTTCCATTTTTGGAATATTGTGTTAGTATTTTACTAACGTTTGATTGCGAACAATGTAAATAATTCGTTATATAATATTGCTTTTTACCGTGCCGATACAAATTAACCATACGAAGTTTAATAGATTCGGGAATATCACTCACACCACCCATTTTAAGAGAAAAAACAAACAAACTGCAAAAAGAACACTGATTTTAAATAAAATCGTCTGAATTTAATCAATGATGCTACGATTTATGAATTGGTGATAATTAATGGAGAATTAATGTGAAATATTCTAATATTTTGGACCACTTGAATAAATATTCTAATATTTTGACTTTTCAAAATATTTTTTTTTTCAATTAATCTTTTCAAAAATGATATTAATTTTTAAATAATAAATAAGATTAATCAACAATAAGTTCTTAATAAAATTATATTTGCATATTTGCACTAAAAGACATTAAATTACCAAATGATATTTTCAATTTGTAAAAAAAAAAAAAAAAAAAAAAAAAAAAAAAAAGATTATTCTAATATTTTGAATATGAGCTGCACTGTCTACCATTACTTCCAAAATATAATATACGTGAGAAATTTCTCCTATTATTTTTCGTATATCATTATTGACTCAAAATATTTAAGGCAGTTTAATAAAAAAGTACCGTAATTTCCCGCCTATCCACCGCGGCTTAGTTCAGCCTTTTCAGACCGGAAATTTTATTGAAAAAAAAGAAGTAAAATAAGTGCTAAGCAGAAGCGAGTCACATTATCTTTAAAACAAATTCTGGTAGGAAATCGAGTATATCTGAGGTGCGGCGAATACGCGCGAAATTACGGTAATGTGACATTTGTTGCTTATCAATTAGGTTTGTTGAATGTTTTTTTTTCTTTTTAGGGTTCCATGCTTAAAAATAAAAAACGGAACCATTATAAGATCACTCCCGTGTCTGTCTATCCGTCTGTCACAGACATTTTACTCGTAAACTATAGAACGTGAAAAGTTCCAATTGGGGGAAGTAATAGAGACTATTGACCCACATACTTACAGATCATTAAGCATTCACAAATATATTTAGGAAAGTGTAGAGGGGCTGATTAAGTTACTTGAAAAAAAATCCTTTCTTTGAATATTGCGTGGGGTATAATGTGAAACCATTCCTAACACTGAACTCAAAAATACATTTCTTTTAATTTTAAGTATTATATTTTCAGAGATATAGTAGAAAAAGTAGTGTAAAAATTTGTTCCCCCCATCAATTTTTGAATCTACTGAAGCTAAAAATATGAAAAAAATTAGAGATAGTTGACATTAATTTAAATCTTGCAGGAAAGTTATAGCGATTACCTTGGGTCACATAGTTTTTGAGAAAAACGCATTTTCCGGTACACAAAAATTTCGGTTTGTAGGCATTTAGCAAAGGTGTTGAGGAGCGCTGGTGGTACCTATCTTAGCAGAAGTATAAATACATTGTTGATAATGATTTGTTGAATGACGAAAACAATCGTCGGTAACAAGTCGAGGTATTAACCTTTAAAGACACGGGTGATTTGAACATACATAATGACAGGGGCGGCGTACGCTATGTACCATCGGTTTTTAAAGCCCAGATAGCAACTTTTAATGATATATTTGTGTAATGCGATGCCCATTAGCAGTATAAAAGCAATAAACGTCAAATTGTTAAACACAGACTAATTTAACTAGAACTATTAATCACATAAATTCTATGGGATTCGTGGCTAGTTACATATGAGTGGATCTCTCAATACGCCTTATAACGGCTTTCCCGTTATATATTCATTTTACCTCATTTCCCCTCAAAAAAATCAACATTTAACTTTACTGTTTCCTTTTGTAGTTGTCATCACCCCCCCCCCACCTAAAATAAAATATTTAGTTTAAATTTGACAGTTTATACTTAATTTCATATGTCGGCATTCATTCATCACACCCCCCCCCCTCACACTACTGTAACTCTCATTTATACTTTAAAAGTACGTTTTAAATGCATGCATCATTTACCTGTCAGTTCCTTTTTTGTTCTTTCACTTTCACAAGAATAGAAATATATCTTAACCGCAGTGATCTTCCGTTGAGATAAAATAAAATAATAAAATAGAAGTGAATGTCTTTCGCCTTGCAGCCGACAATATGTTATGCATATTTTCTCAGTCTCTTGCTTGCATTAATAATCAATGCTCACCCTTGTATTTTGTCGGATAAAAGCCATATGCCTCTTGCTGACTAATTTCAGCTGTCGTTAAATCTGTAACGTACATGTATTATCACGTGTTGGCTATTTCTTCAATTACCCTGCTTAGCCGCAAGAATTTTAGTTTCTTGTAACCATATAGCCCGCCATGGCGTAGGTTTTAGTTCTATGTAATACTTCGGGATTCTTTTGATTCCTTTATCCACGCCACCCATATTCATCGCCAATATATTACATATATTCCTATTCATCTCGCCAATGAGTGAGTGATTGTAATGAATATTTTACCACTACTCCCTCTGAGCTTGAACGTGACGGACCAAGGCTTTCCGCTCTTCGGGGCCACCCCATCGGGCAGTCTTGTGTTTGACTTATCCCCGTCTCTCTGTACTTTCACGGCCCTCCTTTAAAAGTTATCATAATAAAAAGTTTAAGTCTCCTAAAGTATTGTGTTGGAGTTTTTTTTAATGTTCTGTGAGCCTGGGTATACGAAATCACTGTCATACGCCTCCCGTGTCTTTAATAGTTAATTAAAAACCTATCTGGAAAAACACGGCAGGGAGTATGGCGGCGTTTTCAATTTGCGACATCCTTTCGAAGCGCGCTTAGCACAATGCCAAGCTTAAATTCTGAACAAGTGTTCTGGTTTAGCTAAATTTTAAAAAGAAAAGATTATTTCTACGCTGAATTTAGTTTTATGAAATGACAAAGAATTTTAACCTCTTGCGCTCTATGAATCACGCAGCGTACGTCATGCTATTTTGGCCATTTCCGATAATGATACATGGCTGATTTTTGGCATTTCGATTCGCACCAGAAAATGTTAACTCTTACTTTTTGCTTTAAATGATGACTGATTTTCTATAAATAAAATAAAAGGAAATTATCAATTAAATTTTCATGTGTAAATTCAAAATTTCTAAAAAAAAAAAATCTGCCAGATGCGGCAACGCTGGTGGCTAGTGACATTCATCCGCTAACAGCGCCAGGCGCAAGGTGTTAAATATGAACTACTTTTACTTTCAGTACCGAATTAAGTTCATCAGAGGCAGATTAGGATAAGAAAAAGAAAAAGCGTTATACAGTATAGCAATATTTGATACAATTACGGCTTCATATCTCTTTGAACTTTAATCCTACACATATTCATATTTTTCTAGTATATACAGCTACACTCAACCCTATGTTGCATAGTGTTTTGCAAAGTCTTATTATTCGTTTAGCAACGATTTTTTAATAATACAGTTAATAATTCATATATTTATTGTACAGAACCCCCTGAGCACGAGTAATACTCGCACTTGACTGTTTATTTCTTTTTGTTTTGGTAGCATATGCTATTCAAAAACTTTCTTCATTTGCGTTTTGATTTGTAAATGCAAGTAAGCTCTGCACTTATTTTTAAATTTATGAATTTGCCTGTAATGCATAAAACAATACATATAAGTCATGTGTAAAACGATCTTTAAAACCATTATATATGGATTTTAATTTAAATTCAATATACTTCAATATTTTGGTATTTTAATAATTTTCACACTTGAAAATTTACTTTAAATCAAACTTAATTTAAAAATGTTATATGTATTATTATTATTTTTATAATTTGTGCTGTGCATCCTTTAATGGTAAAGATGAGTTTTAAATTTGGAGCTAAATAATATTACGGATTCATAAAATCCGAATTGCATTTCATTACAGTTTCAGTCAATGTTAAAAAGATTTGGAATCAAGTAAATGTATAAAAGCTTTTTTTCTTCTGGATTGAAACTTACAGATGTTGAAAGTTAAACATGAAATTAATGTTGTAAATTCGACATGTTTTCATTAGATTTTTTTCTGTTGTATCTATTCTTATAGTTTATTTAATAATGTAGGCATTCTACAAAAGAGATTCATTATTTTATCAAGGATTTTCCAAAAGCTTCACTTTTCACATGTTCCACACAATAAATTTTGTCATAAATTTCACAGTTCGATTACAATATATATGCTTCCTTTATAGAAATTTATTTAGTATCCTGATATATGTCTTATGAATAAAGTCATCTTACAAAAATTACATGTTTCAGTAAGGTTGTTTATACTGTACGTTATACAGGGTGTTCAGAAATTCGACCGACAATGTAAGAGTTGTGAGTTGTAATGGAAGACATCAATTGTCGGTCATATTTTGGAACACTTTATACATAACTTTTAACTTATTTGATATTTTGAATTTCTATTAATTAATAACATTACAGTTTTCAGAGAAAAGCGAAAAAAATAAAAGTACTTAAAATGAAACTACGTTTATATCTATTAACTCAAGTTTTAACATTTTAAATAGCATACGGTAATTTACTTTCATATGCTGCACAATGCAATGTTATAACTTTATGTCTTTACTTGTTCTATATCGTTCTTACAACGATTAAACCTATAGGTAAACTCGTCATAAATTGAATACTATGATTGAAACAATTTATAATTTAGATATTTAAACTGTTTTTATTTGGAGTGTTTTCTTTTTACGACATATATTACATCATAGAAAAATAATTAAAAGAAAAAAATCACAATATTAAATCTTTAAGCAGGGAAATCTGCTACTTTTAAAAGGAAAAAAATACATACTTATTATTTTAGATTTAGATTTCTTTCTGGTTTTTAAAAGTAGTTCATATATGTTTAATTATATTTATATATTTAATCAATTATATTAAATGTTACTACACAGGCTAAATTATTCAGCAGTTTTAAAAGTAGTAAATAATTTTAATAATAAAATCCAAAGTAAGTTTAAGTATTTTTTATATGTATGAAATATGTCAACTATAATTGATTAATAAAGCCTTTTAAATATGTTTCAATAATATTATTAATGGTCCACCGATCATTAACTTCATAAAGAGCTTCTATTGTGTATACAAAAGACTGCATTCAATTTGAAACTTTGATGATAATGACGTTCGCAAAGTTTTTTATTCTGTCAAAAAATTTCTGAATGGAAGTTTAGGCTAGAAAAAAATGGATTAATCTAAAGATTTTCAATTATTTTCAAACAATTTTTAACTTTTGTTAAAACATCCAATAGTTTTTAATTTACTTTAATATCGAGAATTGTGTTACCTCACATTAATGTCTTTGTTTATATTTCGGTGAAAGTCGTGTAAATTCCAGATAATGTGCATAAAAATTTTATTCTGTAATTAAATTGAGCCTTATAAATGCCAAATATTTTTTTAATTGGAAGTTTAATAAAAGAATGATGTTAAGTTAAGGGAAAGTACCTGGTCAGTTTTCCTCTAGGATCTTAGGAGAGAACTGAATTATCGTTTTTATTTTATAATATTGTTAGTTATTTCATTCTTTAATGATTATAAACAAGATTGGTGTAGTAATTAAAACATTTTTATAATATAGAGCTACATACTATAAACTAGTCTGATGCGGCAATCCCAAAATTTTCTTCTACCTCATGCATTTTAAATTTTCCTGAAAAATGCAGCATATCAGTACCACCGGTCAGGTGATTTACACCAAATTCTAATCAGCAATAACTTCTGTTAACTTAATATCAAATTTTGATAAAAATCGGTGCATTAGTTTTTGAGATTGAGCTTTCCGAAAATCTTGAAAAATGCAGCATAGCAGCACCACTTGGTTGGCAATTTACACAAACAACTAAACAGCGCTAATTTATATCATTGACTAACTGAATCTGAAGTGTTGTGAAATTTGTACTTTAATTCTTGTGATACAGTTATTGTGATAATCATAAAAAATTCAGCATAGCACCGCTGCCTGTTAGGGATCTACAACAATCTATAATCAACAGAAACTAATGTTAACGTGTAACTCAATCTGAAGTTAATGTCAACGTGTAACTCAATCTGAAGTTTCAAGAAAATCCGTGAATTAGTTTCAAAAATAGAGCTATTGCGGAAATCGCAAAAAAATTGTAGCATGATTTGCACCAAAAACTATTGAGCACTAGTTTATATCAGGGTTTAACTGAGTTTGAAGTTTGATGAGAATTCGTGTGTTAGTTCCTGAGATAGAGCTATTGCGATAATTGTGAACAATGCAGCATACCAGAGCCACCTGTTAACCGATTTACAACAAAAGATAATCCGCAAAAAAATATATCAAGAACTAACTGAATCTGCTGTTTGATGTAAATCTGTGCATTAGTTTTTGAGATAGACCTATTGCGATAATCATGTATAATGCAGCATAACAGCGCCACATGTTGGGCAAATTTCACCAAAAAGTAATCAGCACCAAATTATATGAAAATGTAATTGAATATGAAGTTTGGTGAAAATCTATGCATTAGTTCTTGAGATATATCTATAAAAGAAATCGTGAAAAATACACACAAGCAGAACCACCTGTTGGGCGATTTACACCAAAAGACAAACAACACCAATATATATCACGGACTAACAGAATCTAATGTTATGTTAAATTCTGGTCATTAGTTCTTGAGATAGAGCGCCTACAAAATTTGTGTCACATACATACAGACAGATATACTCGCAGACAGACATTTTGTAAATACATGTTTTCTCTACTAGTGAAATGGATGTTAACCTAGTGGCGTCACCACACAGCACCACCTTCACTCACTGCAGCCCCACCTTGTCTTAGTGGATAGACTTTGAACAAAGAGTGCCACACCAGCAACTTCTTTTAATTAGCATGCTTTGTCGAATACAGTGCCTACTATCGGCCAACGTTTGAACATTTTTTTCTTCATTCACAAAACAAATTCCCGTTCATCAACTATTTTAACATGAAATATCAGGTCATTCAGATCAGTTTTTTTTTATATATATATATATATATATAGCCTTGTGAATGTGCAAATTTAATTATAATCATCCTGTACATTGCATCTGCCCAAAGGCACAATTTTATATATATACACTGCGTATGCTCAGATGTAAAATTTTAATTGAAAATTTGCGATAATAAATAAAAGTTTTGAACCACAACATATGATATAACAAAACATATTCGTGTGCTTTTAATGTGTGAAATAAATCAACAGAGAACACTGCAATCAACAATCAAATATCTGACTAATCATGCAAACCTGAACCAAAACTATGAAAATCTGGCCAACGTTTAAAAAATCAGTGAAAAATCAGCTTTTTCATTGATAAATTGGGCAGTGTTTGTACTAAATTAGGTGTGTGAACCCGGCTACGTATTTTTAGTGGTTTTTGGAAAAATGAAAACACATTTAAATATGAAACGTACGGTTTTGAACAAAATAATGCACGATAACAAATCTGAGGAGAATATATTTCAATTAAAATAAGGATCATGTAATTTGAAGCAGTTTTTTTCTCACGAATTGTCGAAAGGAAAAGACTAGCATTTTATAGATATAGATTATTATCAAAAGGTGGTTTAAATTTATGAATCAGCAGTTGTATATTAGTTTAAATGTTCATAGTTTGCGATAGTTTAACCATTGTAGTAAAAGATCTTTTTGTCATTAAAAGAAAGCAAAAGTTTTTCTATTATTCTTTGCAAAACCTGCATCAAACTACTATCTGTATTTTCCAACTCACTGAAATTTTAATTTAATTTTAATTTTGATCAACCGGTACATCAATTAGAATATAACTGCATGCATTTATGAATTCAGTTTTAAATTAGTTTTCATGTTGCCAGCAGATTGAAATATTCTTTATCGATATTTTAAAATAAATTTTGCGTAAAAAGCAGAGAAAGGCATACATAGACATACATTTAAACTAAAACTGAATTAAAAAAAATATTTTTCAATCTAGATATAGATTTTCTTTTTATGTTAACTTCAAAACATATTTTTGAAAAAATGCCCAACTAAGATAAAAGGGAATTATTGTTGAAAATGGTAATGCTAAAAGGAACTGATTATGATAATTATTCTTTCTATTAGAATATGTATATATATATATATATATATATATATATATATATTACACCGCTATCACTGTATACACTTGAAGTTTTACTAATTCCATAAAGAAAAATGAATACAATTTGTTTTACTTTCGCAATCAATAAGTAAAATATATTACGCATTATGTTAAACAGTTTCTTGAACTGAATAACTGATGCAAATTAATAATGAATAATAAATTTATTCTTCAAATAGGAGAAAAGAAATGCTTTAGTTTATTTATTGATAAATTGATTGTTTCTATATAAGTGAATCCAGCCATAATTTATGTTAATAAGTTTTAGTTTTAACATAGAAAACAAATCCCCCAAAGAGAATAAATAAACAAAATGAAGAAGTGCTTTAGTTTAGTTATTGATAAATTGATTGTTTGTAAATAAATGAATAAAAGCATAATTTATGTGAATGCATTTTAGTTTTTGCATTGAAATCAGATATTATCTATACAATAATTTAGAGTTTTGAAAAATATGTAACTTTATGTTGAATAAATATGCAGAAGGAAAATGCTTTGCAGCAGATATTTGCAATTTTCATAAACATTGTACGTGATTTTCTGTAATTTTAAATATGAATAAATTTACATCGCATGCTTATTTTTTCCGTTGTGTAAAATATAGTTATGAAACATAGTTAAAATAGATGAGCAGCAAATAACACTTTTAATAACATTCACTTTTCCAATTTTACAGCTGAAGAACTAATTATAGTATCCCATTTCATCAAATAATTAATACATTCCAAAGAAACTAAGTATCTAATTCTGAAGTTATATATTAGGGTCTCAAAATCATAGTAGACCAAGTCCATTTAAATAAAAAATGAGATAGTCCATTCAGAAGGCACATAAAATTTGTTTATTTCACTCCTACTGTGAACCAAGCCTGTAAACAGATACCATATGCACTGTTAAAAATTTTGCAGCATTCTGGCAGATCATTCGACCGTTTTTTGAAAAAACGGTTTCATAACCATAATTTAACTATATTCTGACCATAAAATGGCAAATAATATGAGCAGAGTAGTGTTAAAATTACGGTTGTGTAACCGTTTTCGGAAAAAACGGTCAAATGACCTGCCGGAATGCTGCAAATTTTCAACAGTGTAGGAGAAAATATTTGAAAACAGACTTGGTTCACTGTGGGAGAGGATAAAACGGATTTTATGCATCTTCCAAATTGACTATCTCATTGTTTTATTTAAATGGACTTGGTCTACTATGGTTGTGAGCCCTTCAAATTTAAAAGTAAAAAAAAAAAATCATATATATATATAAGTCACGTAAAGACATGTTCGATGAAGTCAGAATATTAGGTACTTACATTTATACTTTTGCATGTCATGGTAAATCTGTAATGCTGCACATTTAAATTTTTAAATAAACAATCAGTGCAATTACAACGAAGTTTGAAATAGTTTTGCTTAAATTTAACTTCTTGAAAAAAATAAAGTATGAAAAACTTAATATACATTAAATCTCTTCGCTCTCCCGATACCAATATTTATTAACATAAAAAAAAAGAAATCCATAATGCTCTAGAAAATTCTTCAAAACGACATTTTTGAATGTCTGAATTTCCACGGGGTTCAGGCACTTATCGCGAAAGAGATATATATCGGCCAAGAACACACTGATATAGAATCGTCATTATAATTTTTTAACTATCGGGTGGCACAATATTAGTTTAAATAGCTTTTACGGATAACAGTAATTGACAATGATGATACTTGTGTTTATCAGGTTTTTTTCGCCTTGTATATTAAATGGTGCATGGATAAAAAAATATTACATTATTTTCCTATCAAGTATGTAATATCTATGAGATTACAGACAGATTCAATGAATGCAATTTTCACAACTATCATATTATATTAATAAATTTGTAAGAGAATATTAGAAAAATACTCATAGTTGGAAAGTGTCTAATAAGTTGAAAATCAATTGAAAATCATTATCGCCATCAAAAGAAATTTTGCTCCGCGCACCGCGAGCTCTATAAATCACAATAGGAACATGAAATTCACAACAAGTTAATATTCTGAAAATTTTTTTTAATAATTCAGAGCAACTACTACAATTTAAGCTTTGTCAAGCCGTTTAGAATTCCATCATAATTCGGATATGTTGTAAATGATATGTAAAAACTTGAAAGATGCATTTACCTTTTACATATAGATGAAGTTCAGGTTTTATAGATTACAATTTACATTTCTATTTATAAATCAACATAAAAAAAAATAGATACATTAAAAGTTCGTAAAAAAGTAACTTTAGCTATTTCTGAACACATTTTTAATGCGTTTCAAGTGGAAAAAATGCATATAAATATTTTGCTTTAAAAAAAGTTACACTTTCTGGGTAAAGACAAATAGTGGGTAATATGGAATAGGGTTTTAAGGAATATTAAAATTACAAGAAATACCACGATTTACAAGAATAACTAAAATCATGCAATAACAATGGATTAGTTCATTATGCACAAATCATCAGATTCTATTAAACACTGTTTTAATTTTTACAAAATCAGAATTGTTGTCTATTATTTCGGCCGCACCACAGTCCACACGAACCAACATCAGGCATTAAATCCGCTCCTCACTACTTCCATCTTCTTAATATTTTCTAATGCAAAACAGGAACACTGCATCTTCCTCATCTAGTGTGCATCTCAAATGAGGAATCTCATCGGAGTAGAAAGATTCTTTGTCTTCACTAGACACGTCATAAAACGGCTAGCTAGCTGATATTCATATTACTCGATACAAAATATAATATCTTCCCTCGTCAACAACTTAGCATAGGGGATACTAACTATTACAGCAATAAGTGTAACTGTTCAACTCTTTAATCATCTTGGTTAACATCACTGAAAATTATATTTGATAATGAATATGAATTTTGTATGCTGAAAATTGCAAAAAATGAGAATAATACGTCATTTTAACGCATCGCTCTAAGAACACCCCTAAGGTAACGAAACAGAACTGATTACAGTGTCTCATGGAGTACTAGGAAGCCTTCTGACAGATTTACGCTTGGCGGCAAAAACGTATACGCCAGATATTGAAGTATTTCGTATTTACCGACCATTCCATAATATCCGAACTTCTTCTATATGCAGAATCTACCATTTATCTAACCTATATATATAAAAACCTAATGAAACGAATTTATGAAACGACTGAAATGTATTGAATTTTTTAAACGATTCTATGAAACAACTGAATAAACAACTCATAATGTTTCACAGCAATTTTTCCTAAAATATGGAATACTTTGCGATGAAATTAACACCAAAAATCCGTATTAATCAGCAGATCTCAAAACTGGTATTAGAATTTTTTAATTCGAATTAGTTTTCGATATATTATTTTTTTCTAATTTTTAATACTTTTCTCTAATAATGACATCTCAAATTTTAATCATAACAAATATATTTTTTTTTCATATTATAGAAAAGGTTGTTATTTTAAACAAATTTGGCGACCAGTTTGGCCTCCCTTAAATATATGCAAAGAAATGCATCATGTTATTTTTATTCATAATTCAATTTGTATTTCGTTATCATTTTATTTAATACAAAACTTTTATTTAAAACTGAAACATTTAAAATAAATAGCTTTCACTTCATTTTTTTAAAACGAAACGAAAAGAAAAATACTAGGCACAGATGTCATATACGCAACGGGGTATATAATTGGCGCTAAAATGGCATCATTTTGCTTGGCATGGTAACCCGGCTATTGTTGCCTATTTATTAATAAAGGTTTATTTAAATTTATTTTATTTTTATTTACAAAAAATGTTATAAATTGTTTTGTTCTACAGTTGTTAATTAAACTTTTTTTTATTTATTGTTATTTTATTTTAAAAATAACAGAAAATAATTTAAAACTACATATGTAACTGGTATTCGAAAACGAGGTTTTCGCCAAATTGTCGTAAAGAAAAAAAAAAAAAAAAAAAAAAAAAAAAAAAAAAAAAAAAAAAAAAAAAACGCCAAACCCGGTGCGTATATGACAATGCAACAAATCATGACATTTAATTTCCACTTCAAAGCAATGTTTTAATGCTGCTACTTCTCCCATCGACCAATTTCGCCAAATTTTATAAATAGCCAAATTATACAAATTGGCATAATTTTTATTTTAAATATCGAAAGAACAAATAAATTAGTATAACATTAATAAAAATGCAAATAAAACGTCGAAATAAAAATCACTTGATGACGTAAACACGTGTAATTTCATTAAAGTCAAGTGAATGTAACATTTACCATCAACCATTATTGGCATTTAATCTTATAGTTTGGCGAAAGATTTTTGGTCCATGAGGTAACCAAGTAGCACCGTTTTAGTTTACCACTCGAAAAAAAATGCTAACTGGCGAGTTAAAAAAAAAAGGCTATTGGCGATATTTGCACCCGGCTAACATAAAAATACCAGGAATTCTTTGGTAGGTACTTCAGGCATCTTCATCATCTAGTGTGCATCTCAAATGAGGAATCTCATCGGAGTAGAAAGATTCTTTGCCTTCACTAGACATGTCATGAAACGTCTAGCTAGCTGATATTCATATTACTCGATACAAAATATAATATCTTCCCTCGTCAACAACTTAGCATCGGGGATACTGACTAATACAGCAATAAGCGTAACTGTCCAACTCTATAATCATCTTGGTTAACATCACTGAAAATTATATTTGATAATGAATATGAATTTTGTAAAATTTACCTGCTGAAAATTGCAAAAATTGAGAATAATATTTCATTTCACCGCATCGCTCTAAGAACACCCCTAAGGTACCCAAACAGAACTGATTACAGTGCCTCATGGAGTACTAGGAAGCCTTTTGACAGATTTACGCTTGGCAGCAAAAACGTATACGCCAGATATTGAAGTATTTCATATTTACCGACCATTCCATAATATCCGAACTTCTTCTATATGCAGAATCTAGCATTTATCTAACCTATATATATATAAACCCAATGAAACGAATTTATGAAACGGATATTATGAAACGACTGAAATGTATTGAATTTTTTAAACGATTCTATGAAACGACTGATTAAACAACTGATAATGTTTCACGGTGCTTTTTCCTAAAATATGGAATACTTTGCCATGAAATTAACACCAAAAATCCGTATTAATCAGCAGATCTCAAAACTGGTATTAGAATTTTTTAATTCGAATTAGTTTTCGATATATTATTTTTTTCTAATTTTTAATACTTTTCTCTAATAATGGCATCTCAAATTTTAATCATAACAGATATATATATATTTTTCATATTACAGAAAAGGTTGTTATTTTAAACAAATTTGGCGACCAGTTTGGCCTCCCTTAAATGTATGCTAAGAAATGCATCATGTTACATTTATTCATAATTCAATTTGTATTTCGTTATCATTTTATTTAATACAAAACTTTTATTTAAAACTGAAACATTTAAAATAAATAGCTTTCACTTCATTCTTTTTTTTAAACGAAACGAAAAGAAAAATACTAGGCACAGATGCCATATACGCAACGGGGTATCGAATTGGCGCTAAAATGACATTATTTTGCTTAACATGGTATCCCGGCTATTGTTGCTTATTTATTAATAAAGGTTTATTTAAATTTATTTTATTTTTATTTACAAAAAATGTTATAAATTGTTTTGTTCTACAGTTGTTAATTAAACTTTTATTTTTATTTATTGTTATTTCCTTTTAAAAATAACAGAAAATAATTTAAAAATACATATGTAACTGGTATTCGAAAACGAGGTTTTCGCCAAATTGTCATAAAAAAAAACACGCCAAATCCGGTGCGTATATGACAATGCCACAAATCATCACATTTAATTTCCACTTCAAAACATTGTTTTAATGGTGCTACTTCTCTCATCGACCAATTTCGCCAAATTTTATAAATAACCGAATTATACAAATTGACAATTTCTATTTTAAATATCGAAAGAATAAATAAATTAGTATAACATTAATAAAAATGCAAATAAAACGTCGAAATAAAAATCACTTGATGACGTAAACACGTGTAATTTCATTAAAGTCAAGTGAATGTAACATTTACGATCAACCATTATTGGAATTTAATCTTATAGTTTGGCGAAAGATTTTTGGTCGATGAGATAACCAAGTAGAACTGTTTTAGTTTACCACTCGAAAAAAAAAAAAAAAAAAATGCTAACTGGCGAGTTAAAAAAAAAAAAAAAAAAAAAAAAAAAAAAAAAAAAAAAAAAAAAAAAAAGCTATTGACGATATTTGCACCCTGCTAACATAAAAATACCCGGAATTCTTTGCGATCATGGCAACTTTTATGTAGTTTTATTCGAAAAAATAATTTTGATTATTTAATCAAAATGGAAACCTTTCTTATGAAAAGCGAAGGTATCAGCCCGTTGATTATGGCAGTTACATAACATGGACTATTATAATATCAATGAAATAATGGCGATAGAAAAATATTTGGTGACTTATCACACCTGTGGCTGGCTAAAATTAAAGTACCAAAGTGGCCGTCTGGAATATAAAAAGCGAAGGGTTCCGCCTGGAACTGTTGATGATAGTCACATGACTTAGGCTATTATTATAGAGATAGTTTTCAATTCTAAAAACAGCGCAAAGAATAATATTTCCTAATGATTAAAAGTTTATTTACACGTGACTATTAAAAAGAGAAAAAGAAACTTTAAAATTACTATTAAATGAGTACGTGTTAAAAGCAGGAAAATATTGAAAATTATGTTTTGAAAATTGTATTTACACGCGAATATTAAAAGTGAAAGGAAACTTTAAAATAATAAATACATTAATAAGCGTTTAACCCTTTCAGGGGCAAGGTACTTCTATTTGTAAAATCTTGAAATCAGTGAATGGCACCGGAATTTCCAAACAAATTTCGAAATACAAAAATGCTTTTGTTCACTTACTTAATAAAAGGAAAATTTTCATCCAAATATTCTAGTGCTAATGTGGCATTTAAGAATTAAAATTAAGTGGTCCAAAAATGATCCGCCGCCCTTGAAGGGGTTAAAGCAGAAAATTTTAGTAATTGTAGTAAATTGTATTATATCAATCGTTTTATAACTTTGTTAAAAAAATATCAAGAGACAAAGACTCTGTTTACAAAATCTATTTTATTTTAGCTTCTCCTCAAATGTTAAACTGATCTTTTTTAACCAAACATGAAAACAACCATTGGAATTCATAACAACAACTGATTCTGCCTTAAATTTTTGCAATCAAAGGGAATTGAATGGTACCCGTTTACAGGGAGATTGCTACCTGTTTTTTCAGTATAATTCAAACTTCTCTAATATTTTAAAAACCGATGAGATTAACGTGCTTTTAAATTCTGCAGTGTCTGAACGGGGTTTGACGAGCGTAGCTTGCAGGAGGCAGAGCCCCCTAGTAATAATATATAAATAATTTTGTAGTCTTTTAAATTACTAACCCAAATATAGCATTACGTGATTATTTTTACTTATAAAATAGGATTTGTTTATAAATTTAAAATTTTCAAATTCTTTCGTTTTTTTCTTTTCTTTTTCTTTTGAACATTACATGTTTCTATGCTTATACGAAATTTATGTAATGATATTAATTATAAATGAAAATATAATGCTAATAAAAATACTTGTTCAGCAACAGAAAAGTTTTGTATATTTAATGGCAAATCATGCCGTATTAAAGTTCTACTTAATGTATTATTTATTCGAACTTTAAACAATTTTGCAAATTTTGACAATCTCTACTTAGAAAATTAATTACATAAGATTATATCCTCTGAGCGTAATAACTAAATTAGTTTCAGAATATACCAATAAAAATGTCATTGAAGTTAGTACAAATGCGATGTAGGGAGAAATTAAAGTACTCGCATTTCAAGCAAATTAATTCTCTCAACAGCCTTGTTAATTAAATACGTATCGATATTTCCTTTAATATCTTGTTGCCACGTAATGTTTCGTAAAATAATTTGTTGCTTATCCTCCGAAGGTCAGGCTATTTAACTTAAATACTGCTTCAGAAATATATATATTTTTAATTAAAAAAGTAACTCTTTGTATTTATAAGGAAACATTAAATCGGTAATTTTTGAAATCTATGAAATCTATGATTTTATTTATATTATTAAAAAAAAAAAAAAAAAAAAAAAAAAAAAAAAAAAAAAAAAAAAAAAAAACCCAACGAGAAGTACTTTTTATTTTTTTTTTCGAATACTGCGTTATTCTGCGTAACAATAAATCAACAATATATTTACTTGAATTTTATCCCACATAGCACGAAAGGTCTTGAATATTTCCACAGGAGATCAAAGTCATCCCAAATTAATCCTGTTCCTAAAATGACAAAATAAAGACTTCCTGAGGAAGATACTTTTAAGATTTCTTCTGGAGTCAGCTCCCAGTGACGTCCTACGGAGCACCTGCCGAGGACTCCTTTCCTTGAGAAACACTTAGTAAGTTACAGAGCTGGCGACATCTCACGAGTAATTATGAAAAATATAATACTTTGTTTTTGTCAAAAAAGAGAATTCGATTTCATCGGGTTCGATTTTTATTGAGTTAGTTTGGCATTACTAATCATTCGATTTAATTTGTTTAGTACACAAGATAATTTTTATTAACTTTTGATTAGTTATAATTATTTGAATAACTTTTATTTTTTTTTAATTTAATTAAATATTTTTATTGTTTTAATTTAATAATTTATTTAACTTAATGCATTTTTTTTTAATAATTATAAATATTATTTATTTCTAATCCCTAATTTTGTTCAATTATTTTTAATTTATAAACTTTTTTAAAAATATCATATACATTTATTTTCTTTATTAATCATTTAATTAATATAATCTATTTACATTACTTATATAATAAATTTCTAAATTAATACAAAAAATCCTATAAATAGGCTGCAGTTCTGGACCACATACTTTTTCCTCTCTTTAGAGGCAAAAATAAAAGCCTATTCTATACTGATAAATGAAGAGACTTTTTTTGACCGTGTTGTGTGTGCGTGCGATGGTTAGTGAAATCTACATAGAAGACTAAAAATTGTAGTAAGGATTTTTCAAGACCAGTCCTAATGCAACTGAGGCTAAGATTTTTCATATTTTGATAATTAGATGAGATACTAATTAAATCACATAAATAAAAAGAGCCGAATACGGGGCGAAAAAAGGCATTTCGGAACCGTGTCCCGAATTGCCGAAGCCCATACATCCGACAAGAGGACGGCTCATTCTTTTTAGGTTGGTCGAAGCTCGCATCAGCGAAAACTTACAAAATATGGACAAATTTAAAATATAGTCTTAGAGTTCTTATTCCTTACTTTCGAAAAAACACAATCAGTTAAAAAATAATAATTTTAGCATTTTTAGAAAAGATAAAATCAAAACTGTTCGATTTCACGAGGGGCTTTTAGAGTGAGTAAATTTTTTTAAATTATAATATTATCCCTTTAAAAAATAACGTCTAGAAGTCTCTTCTCTCCGCAAAAAGTCATTTTTTAATGCGAAAAGTAACTACATGATAGTATTTTAACACAACATTTTTACTCGTTCTTTGTACACTCGATTTACATTGCATATGGAAATCTCGAAATATACGGATGATTAGAAGTATTAAAAAATGTAAAATACTCAAAAAAAAAAAAAAAATAAATAAATAAAATAAATAAATAAAATTGAGATTTTGAATACACGGGTGACTTTTTCTCAGGTATTTACAACAATATGCTCATATTTTTGCACAAAAATAACCCGCAGTGTTTCTAAGCATTGTATTTATAGCTCATAAAATTTTTAAAGAGTTCGGACTACGTGAAACAATCTTTTTTTTTTTTTAATATTCACCGACAAGTCGCTCAAAAAGAAGGAAACACAGCCTTTTTAGAACTAAATATCAATATTGTTTCACGACATTTTTACACAGTCTTTAAAAACATTATATTTCTATCTGATAAAAACTTCTAAGAGTTCGGATAAAAATATTTTTTTTGTACAAACAATGTATTTAATTATGCGTCAATAAATGCACTTCAATATATGTCAAATCGGTGAGAAACTGAAACAAACATTTTAAAGACCAAAATCTAGAAAACAAATTACAAATAAAAAAAATCCCTGCCGGCTCGGCCTACAGGAGGAATTAAATTTCGAAGTTAAGTACTAAATTCACCAACAAAACTTAAATCAAGATTAGATATAATCCATGTTCTTCACTAAGAATGAGCTCTAGGGAGCTAAACTTTTTGTGAAAATTCTAATATACACGAATACATACACGCATGTATAAAGAATAGGTTTAAAAATGGCTACAGCAAATTCAAAGAACCTCAAAGTGTTAAAATATGTTAATATTTCCATAGGTGAGTTTTTATCATGTTTTAATACGTTTATTCAAACTCACATGACGTTACATATTCACCTGCTGAGGGCCATTATATTTCCAATATGACGCAATATATATATTTAATTCGTCAAGGAATTTATTTTATTTTGAGCTTTCATGCGGAAATCTTGCTCTAGAAAACTTATGACGTAATATTCAATTTGTTTTCAATTCGTCAAACTATTTATTTTTCATTTTTTTTCACGTGAAAATCTTGCAATAGAAAAGTAATTGTTGTGGTGAGAATTTTATCATTATATTTTTTAATTGTTGACAACTACTATAACGAAAAATATTTATTTTTCCTGTCATTTTGTGTAAGAGCTGGTTTTATCAGAATCATGTTAAGACGGTATTCAAAATTTTGAAGCCACCTCATTTCCACCCCCTTAGGCCGATTTTGATTTTGCCCATTTTCAATCATCTCCGAGATATTAGCCATCTCAATGTTGTTGGCGAGTTTGAAGATGATCCGTGCATAATTGTGACTTTTATCGTGCGGACAAAATTTAGTACATACATACATACACACATATACATATATAAATATATAAACTTTTTAGGTAGGGGTGGTTTTGGATTCCTGGGGTCATATAATGAAAAGTTATGAAGGAAGTTTTCAAAAGTCACACCATGGTAACGACTGCAATAGGTAGTATTGCTTACGAAATCTACCTAAAATGAACTGTGTAATATATTTTTTAAATATTATTTTATATGTTAATATTTTAATACTAGTATCCGTCAGGCCGAAATGTCGGAGCATGGAGTCGTATAAACTTAACACATAAAATTTTAAAATTTAAAAAAAAAGTTTAATTTTCATGATTACTGTTTAATAGTACAAAATTAAATTTGAAATAACACCCGTTGAATCCTCATTTTCTAGTGTTTAATTCAGTCATCAGTTCCCTCAGGTAATGCTCAAATGCTAATTTGTGGTATGATAATCAACAAAATGAACCATTATAGCCTGTGGCAAGCTTGGGTGTTGAAATTTTGAGTCATAGACGATATCATTTACTGTACTCAGTACACCGCTTATCAATCCCCACTCCACACAGATATTGGTGTGTAACATAACTCTGCATCCAACTGCTGAAAAAAGTTCAGCCTGAAGTCCGAACACGTGATCATCTTCACTACATCTTACTTTTAATTATCGTGGTCTACTAACATTCTTGCCATTGACCACTTTGATTTAAGAAGTACTTCTTGATTATGTTGTTTCGCTTGCTTGTTTTTGTTAAAAAGAAATATAGCATCTTGAAATCATTCAAGTTGAGTCGGAAGCAGTGTAACTTTCCACCGTTGCATAAGGGATGAGAGTAGTCTGAAACTTGACCCCCAGGCAAAGAGAATATAGAGTCTTCAGCAACTGTCTTTGCTGATCGTCATTTTGTCTCAATGAGTTTGTTAATGTGAAGCAATTTTCAAAAGCTCTAAGCATTCTTTATCTGCAAAGAGCCAAAATGTATTTTATAGAATGTCCCTTATATAGAGGGATGTCTTTTACGCGATGTGACTACATAATACCTCCAAGGATTTAAACAAAGAACCTTTGCGAAATCTTTGTTCAAGTTCAGCCATAAGACGACAATTGAAAATTCGTCAATAAAGATATATAATACTGTATACATGCTGTGCTGTAGAGTTCATTCTGCCTGACTTTTTAAATCAGAGAATCATTTAAAACACGGTGGTTTTTTAAGAACTGAGAGAATTAACTTTCGTTTGACATTAAGCGCAGCACTACCTGTTAGTGCCAAAAGAATGACAGCTTCTGATCGTAACTGCTCTATGATTGCTTTACTAATTTCTTTGATTATCCTACTTTTTCCAGCTTTTCCAGTAATAAAAGTTGACTTAAGGAAAATTATAACTTTTGCTTGCAATGACGAAAGCTGTTGTGTGCATAATTAAAGTATTTTCTGCTGCTCATCTGTAAATCTGATGCCAGAAGTATCAAAATTTTCATGCAGCGTGATTTTTTGTTCTTTAAAATAATTCAGAAAAGTTAAAAGTAAAGATAATTCATTGAATAAGAGGGTCTATGGTATGAGAGAGAATAACCACTGGGGATGTGTTGAGCGATTTTGATTTGTTTAATGTAGCTCCGATCTTTGAGACAATCAAAAATTGGAACTGGATCCATCAAGCTAACGGCAGAAAACTTCAAAGCCCCTTCAAAGCTTAATATGGTATCAGGGAAAGGTTTATAACAAGTATGTAACACGCACACATGGATAATCTGCTATACCCCTCTATCAAACTTGATACCTTTGTTCATCTGAGTTATTGTTATATCGTTATTCGCGCAATTACTCGTAGGCAGCTGGGTTATCTTTATGTGACTTTTCCACATAGAATTAGGCTGAATAATTCTTTTCATCTCAATTGCTTTCTTTTAACCGGCATTTTCGAAACTTTTGTGTATAATGTTACATATATAAAAATATGTACATTTCTTAAAATGTACGCTACATGTAGACAACAGGTTAAAAAAAATCACGGGATAATTTATGACTTTTAGTGAAGTTGATTTCTCATGAATTATCTTTCATTGTTGTATCCATTTTCCGATTATAAGCATAAAGCTATATAAACATATACATTAACGTCAAAGTTTTCGCCAAGCTTGGAGACATTTCGCGAAATTTCCACTGAAATTCAGCACTAATGATTCTTCTCTAACCGGGTTCTTCGCATTTTAACTTAGTGTTTTCCCGTAAAAGTAGCTAAATTCTTAAAATCAAGAAATCAGTAAGGTACCTTTTCTTTACTCTTTTAGGACATTTTATTTTGTTATCTACATATTTCTGTTTTCAAGTGTACATCTAGGCCAAAAATGTTTATCTCATTCACTTCAGAATGTTCACTCGCATTTCAGTTGCAACAAATTCAATTACGGTGAATTAAAAAAAAAAAAAAAAATGAGTAACCTTCTGTAATTGGGACCACTACCAAATAGTTATATTTGCGCATAAAACAGCGTTTACTAAATTATGAAATTTTCTACCAACCCGATTACGGAAATTTCCTAATACGAACATACATACCTCTGAATAAAAACATACATAAAGATACATACATATAAGTAATACATACATAACATTATATTTTTCTCGACTTCTTTTATTATCATTCGTTGTCATGCAGTTAATACTGAATATGTTATCATGCAACTATCATCCAAAATCGCATTCTCCGTATTTGATTTCTTTTTATTTCTTTTATTTCGATTTCTTTTTATTTTCTCTTAATTTAAAATTCAAAATGAATCGCATCGATTTGGTAAGTTACGGAAAATGTTCACTTGCATTTCAGTTGCAGCACATTCACTTACGGAGAATTAAAAAGACAAATTAATAACCTTTTGAAATTGGGACCGCTACCAAATAGCTAAATTTGCGTATCAAACAACGCTCACAAAATTATGAAATCGTTTACAAACCCGATTACGGAAATTTCCCAATACAAACATATATACGTTTTAATACAACCATACATACATAAGAACGCATACATATAAGTAATACATAAATGACATTATATTTTTTCTCGATTTCTTTGATTATCATTCGTTGCCATGTGGTTAATAAACAAAATCGTATTCTCCGTATTAGATTTCTTTTCATTTCTCTTAATTTAAAATTTAAAATTAATTGCACCGATTTGGAAGATTACGGAGAATGTCCATGTGCATTTCAGTTGCAGCATATTCACTTACAGTGAATAAAAAAAAATGAGTAACCTTCTGTAATTGGGACCAGTCACCAAATTGTTAAATTTGCGCATCAAACAACGCTCGTTAAATCCAATTGCTACCATTTTGAAAAATAAAATCATAGAAAATTTTAAAATTTAAATATAAAAATGGGAAGTATTTACAAAAAAATAGCTAGTTCCGCAAATCTACAAAGAAACAGCTTTCATTTAAAAAAAGAATTATTAAAATTGGTTCAGAAAAAATCTCAAGGTAGATGTCTAAAAAAAAAAAAGCCTTATCTTTCAAATAGATTTAAACCCGCAATGTTATCTCTATGGGAAAATTTTGAGCAGACATTTCATCCCGTTAAGTTGTCGAATATTTATGACGTTCAATACGCATCGATATTTTAGCACTACCAACGTACATTTAATTTTTTGTGTCGATACGACAAATATTTTGGAGGCTATCGTGTTAACAATAAGTTTAATTTTCACAGGGAAGCCGGAGCAGTGCTCCGACAATTAATTGATTTACTATTATACGTTGAGAAATTAATATCTAATGAAAAACAAATCGTTGTAAATGATCCTGCCAAGCCACAAACCTACAGCGTCAGTCATAAAAATAAGTGATATCACATAAACAGAAGCGATATAGAAGTGCATACTCCGAGTGCCGTGTAAAAATCTATATGTAAGAATTATAGCTGTTACATGGCTCCATGTTAGTATATATCGTTTAAACTTAAAATAAAAAAAATATATATTTTTTATAATTCCTGCGTTATGTTTTATGAAAATAATGTAGTATTATAAAAAATGGACTGATCAGCATATATTAAGTGACCTTAAAATGGAAAATCATTAATCGTCCGATTAACAAGTTTCATAAAAGTTTGTACAAGTTCAATATGTTTTACATTTTAAATAATAATGATATTAGTTTAAACTATGTAAAAAAAAAATACAAAGGCTACAGTAATAGAAAAGTGTCTCAGACTGAATTCATTACTCTACGTACAATTGCACTTCTCAATAACTTTTTCTGCATTTTATCACAATCAATTTTTACGTATACGCCTTTACATGTGTATATTATTTCTGTGTAACAATATAAATGTCTGATAGATTTCAGATGCCAGAGCTCAATTTAATTGCCTACAAAGAAAATATTTCTTATGAACAATAGCATTTTCATTCCATGCAGACAAATGTTGCAAGATATTAAAAGTAGTTCGGTACACAAATTTTTGTTTACATTTTAAATAAATTCTATTGTCCATGTTATTTTAAAATTCAAGGCATTACCCTTATTTAATTTTACTGCAGAAAATGACAATTATTCTGTCAACATATTCAAATAAGTTCCAGACATTTCTCCTAGCTAAATGTAACAATAGGAAATGACATATTCAGCAACACATTGAATGGAATTCGTGAGAGGAGAAAAATTAATATATTCACTTATTCACGAAATTAATTTTCTCAACAGCGTCTTGTTAATTGAGTTTGTATCGATTATTTATTAATATCTTTATAAGCATATAAAAAGATTCTCATTATTTTAACGAAAATAATATACTTCATAAAATGTAAGATTTCATCATGATTTGTTATAAAATTACATTAAAATTTATTTCGGACCGAAAAGAGAATGTTGAATACATAAATGAATGAATGCCTATTTCGCAGTAATATATTTTGTTCAAAAAACAATTAATGTGTTTTATGTGCTACACAAATTTATTTAAGTTAGGTGGAATTCCCCTAATAATGTTTGTTTAAAATATCTTTTTATTCTAAAATACATCAGAAAAATCAAATTATTATGGAAATTTTATTTCGAAAAATGTAAATTTCTGGATTATAAGAGACAACATAGATTTCAGATGACATTTATAAATTATTTTAAGTTCCGCATATTTTTATTATATTTCTCAGCGCATATTTTTAGCAGATATTCCTCATGTTAGTTACAATATTAGTAAATAAACAATTAAATTTCAATAATCAAAAAACCAGACTGCGTAAAAAGCGAACTAATTAATTATTTCTCATCAATGTGAAACTATTTTTTTCAATTCCTACTATTAGCTCGCAGTCTCGCTATATATATCTTGTTCAAATTTTCAATCGTAATAAAATACTTATTATTCTTCCAATCAAGCTCAAATATTTTTTTAAAAAGTTATAGTGGATGACAATTGACGTTAATCCAGTTTCTTTTTCCAAATATTAATTCATTAATTAAATTTAATTAATTAATTTAAAATAATCGAGAGAGCCCTCTTCTTGATCAAGATATTTTAAGACCGAGACACCCCTCTTCTAGATCAAGGCATTTTAAGCGCCACTCAAGAGAAATAAGAATGGAAGAAAAAAAATTCTCTTATTGACCTAAGTAGGTATTGACTTAATTTTTTTTAATTATATTAATTGTTTATATTAATTACCCATTTTCTTATTTACTTGTATTGATGACTTTTAAGTTATGTTTAATCGTTAGTTCCTATCTATAAACACAGTTTTGATGAGGTCTATAGTTGTCTATGATGGTCAGAGATCCTACATATATAACTTCTAGGATGTATAAAGTATTAACGGAAATTCTGGCTGTAAAATAGTCAATGAAACATCGTCTTCAGTTTGAAAGACCTATCCAATGATATGCCACTCAATAGGGTGCGTAATTTCTTTTGTCTCTACCGCTATTTTGAATTTATAAAAACATCCCATTCGTTAAGAGATCTCATTCGTTAAAATGCATTCAGCTGTTGGGATGTTTCGAGGGTATAAAGAAATCCACATACACAGATACACGTGAAAGAAATAACCCTTCTTTTCAGCCGGGTAATAAAAGGTCAAGTGCGAGTATTCGTCGTGTACAAAGGATTCCGTAGAATAAATATATGAATTTGTCATTGTATTATTAAAAAAAAGTTGCTAAAAGAATACTAAGACATTGTAAAAAACTATACAATATAGGTTTGGGTATAACTATACATACTAGAAAAGTGTAAATGGATATATCATGAATGTTCAAAGAGATATGGAATCTAAATAATATCAAATATGGCTATTATGTATAACTAATTTTTTAATATTATCCTAATATGTTTATAATGAACTTGATTCGGTACTGACAATAAAAGCAGTGCATATTTAAACCTCATTTGGCATTTCATAAAACTAAATTGAGCGTAATAATAATCTTTTTTTCTACAGTGTAGCTGAAACAAAACCGTTGTTCAAAGTTTAAATTTGGCATTGTGCTAAGCGCGCTTCGAAAGGATGTCGCAAAGACGCAACACCGTCTTGGTACGTGCCGCATTCTTCCATATAAGTTTTTAATTAACTTTTAAAGTCACTCCAGGCGTATTAAGATGTCTTATCAATGCAAACTAGCCGCGAAATATATTGTATTTATGTGATTCATTCTAATGAAGTGATCTCAGTACCCTTAAAGCTTCAAAATATCAGAAAATTTAATGTTTTTAGATGTTAAACTCCTATATTTTCTGAACATTTTGATGTAATTGTTTCCTTGAAATTTCTATGGGTATAACGCGCAGGATACCTCAAAAACTTCTGAATATTTTTTTATGAAATTTTAAAAACATATATTTCATGTTAGTCTGTATGAACTGAACTTAAAAATTAGTTTTTATTGCTCGAAAAAATATTTTTTTAGGTCATTATACTGTTGTATTAGCTAAATACAACTTTGCATTAAAAATATAAAAATGCTTTAAACAGAAAATTATTTAAGGTCAGGGTAATTATTACGATCTGAAGTATAAGTAGGCACAATTTTTTTTATTCTAGATACAATATTTATTTTGTAATCCTGCGCGTAAGCTGTTATGCTAATTTTCTGCTCGATAAATATCTAACAGTTTCGAACCCCCTATAAATACTAATTCTGCATCTTGCTATTCTTAAAATGCGTGAAATGAAAGACATACTTATATCTTTCATCCCAATAAAAATTGTGTACTATTTTAAGATATTAAATGTTGAAAATGGTCTTTTTTTTCCAATTTTAAAAGTCCTCAGTTCCCTTAAATTAATCTGTTTTTAACAATTTGACGTTTATTGCTTTTATACTGCTACTGGACATTATATTACACATATCAATAAAAGTTGTTAGCTAGGCATAGAGAACGCAGCCCCTGTAATTATGTTTCAGTCCAAACTGTCCATATCTTTAAGGGTTAATATCACGGCAAATTACGAACGATTTTTTTACGGTAAACAGTTTTATTACTTCCCCCATTTCAACTGTCCACGTTTCATAGTTTAAAAATAAAATGGCTGTGACAGACAGACACGGGAGTGATCTTATAATGGTTCTTTTTTTACTTTTTAAGTACGGAACCGTAAAAACCGCAGTGTTATACTTTTCCCGGTAAGTATCATAAAAATCCCTGCCGTCCCGGCCTATAGACAGAGGTAGATTTCGAAGCCAAATATACTAATTTCACAAACAAAAACTAAATCATGATTAGAGATAAATCCACTTTAACAATTTTATCTGGCCGCTTTTGACGAGTTTTTATTTCATTTTTATATAATAGATGGTTTTATCAGAATCATGTTAGGGCGGTATTCAAAAAAATACTTTTCTATGTTCATTAACATGAAATTTTCTGGCATGATTCCAGTTTCATTTTTAATAAAAGAAAATATGAAACTTGCTGACGTGATATTTGAAGAGATTTATAAGCGACCTGTGTTTTTTTGTTGTTGTTGTTGTTCAATTAATTATAACTTGATACATAAACAATTATTTTCTCAGAAGAACAATATTTTTCGTTTCTAACACAATCGCTTCGGGCAATTCCGTTCAAAATGCCCACTTTGACACCATTTTTTGAAATATATTCTGCCTCTATCAAGTAATCAATCATTACGGTACATTATATAGTTTCTGAATAAGAGAATCTACCAATTAAATGCGTTTGAAAGCAAAAATGAATTTAAAAATGAGTCAGAAAATAAGCAGTTTTGATTTGAGTTCATCCTTAATACAATGATTTTTCCAACACAATCCGCTTCGGTAAATTCGGTTCAAAATGCCCACTTTGATTACGACCATTACGGTACATTATATAGTTTCTGAGTAAGAAAACGTTCCAATTGGAAGCCTTTGAGAGCAAAAATAATTGTAAAATGAGCCAGAAAATAAGCAGTTTGGATTTGAATAGACCCTTACTAAGATGATTTTTTTCTTCAACCGCTATGTATTTTTAATTTGTTTTTGCCGTAAGAATTGGTCCTATCCAAAATTTGTCTATATAGATGTTGTAGACAATATTAAGAAGATATATGATAAATTCATGGGGATTTTATATCTTTTGAATTGACGGAGTTATGAAATTTTTTCTTATTCAAACCCCCTTTTTGTTTTCGTTTTTTTTTTTTTTTTTTTTTTTTTTTTTTTTTTTTTTTTTTTTTTTTTTTTTTTGCTGTACGAATTGGTACTATCAAAAACTTGTGAATATAAAAGTTGTAGATAATTTTAAGGAGATTTATAATAAAATTAATTGGATTTGATATCTTGAGAATTGACGATGTTATGAATTTTTTTCTCTCAAAAACCCTATTTTTTGCGCCCCTTGATCCTATTTTTAACTTTATCAAAAATCTGTAATACATAAATTTTTGGCCCTATTTTTAGAAGTAATAAAAACTTTAAACTGGTTTGATATGTACAAAAATTAAGAAGTTATGGGGGGGGGGGTTCTGTTTTCACAAAACCCCTCCCTATTTCCATCCCCTTGGTCCGATTTTGCGCATTAACGAACTTGACCGAGATTTTATGCCCATTGATTTTATGTGTCAGTTTGGAAGAGATTGGGGCAGAATTACGAAAGTTATCGTGTCCGAGTGAAAGTGATATATATAGATAGATATTAAGGTAGATAGATAGATAAAGATTTTTACTGAGGATGGTTTTGGGTTCTAGGGGTCATGATCGGTGCAGATCTGCAAAAAATTTCAGAAATTCCAACATAGGAACGATCCCAATATGTAGTATTTCATACGAAATCTACCTAAAAATGTAAAATGTGGGGATTTGCAGTAGAACCACACTTTTATACAGCAGGAACAAACTTCTATCAGTATTTCATATCAAAAACTTTCGGTATATTTAAGATAAAAATAAATCTGTGTTTGAATGAATGAAAATTTCTAATTTCTACAACTCTGGTTGACATTTGCCAATAAAGTGGTATTCTGGATCCCTCTACATATTTGAAGGGAGGTAAAGAGAAAGTGTAATTTAAGGGAAAACGTTAATTCGGTGAGCTTAAATGGAGGGTTATGCAGTATAAAACAAGTTTATTTGGTGTAAGGTTAGTTGGGGTAACTGGACACACGGAGTAACTCTGCCATAAGCTATTTTATAAAAAACTGTTGATGATTTTTAAATTTTAGCTTTTGTGAACAATGCACCTTAATCTCTACTACCTAAAACAACGTGTGTCAACTCAATCATAACTCTCACTTTGCTGTGATAGGTTGTCATTTTTTTTTTTTTTAACAACGTCCATTTGGTTGAACTTCCACGGCTTTTTATTGAAATACGGTAAGTACTTTTATTAAACAATATATATTTTTTAAAGTTTAGGCATATAACTACATTAATATAATTATGTATCTATACCTATTTACTTCAAGTTTTAAATGTAAGCCCGGTGTCCCAGTTATCCCATAAATTTTCCAAGAATGGGGTAAATGGGACATGTATCCGGGGTAACTGGACCATGCAGGATACAGTTACACCAATAGTTATAAATATATATATATATATTTTTAGTTTCTCTTACTACGGGAATTAAATTTCTCCATTGTTTTTTACTCATAATAAAGAAACTTATAGAATACCATATTAAAATTACGTAATAAAAATTTAAAAAAGCATATTGGGTGGTATCAACGAAATTTCTTGACCCCTTGAAAGGCGGTGATGTCGTTATGACATCACATAATTTTAATTCCTAATTGCCACATTGGCATCGGAATTTTATAATGGAAATTTCATCTTTATTAAGTACGCGAAAATATACTTTTACTTGTTTTCAAATAGATTCTTTTGTAAATACTGGTGTCATTAAATTATTTCAACATTTTACGAATGCAAGTACCTTGATCCTGAAAGCGAGATAGGAAAACCTTGAAATTGTACGATATACAGGGGTCGTATTCTATAGGGAAACTTTTATTGTTCCTACCACTATTTTGAAAATAATATTTTCATCGCACATTTCTTTAGAATATGTTAAATAAAATGATCATGAAGGTAACTCATTAAGGGTTCTTCTAGGAACAATAAAAATGTCCCTATATAATGCGAGCCCTGGATACAGATAAAGTACTTAAGTAGTTACATATCCATCTGTCCATAGATTTACCTTGTTATTTTTTCCTTAAAATACCCATGTGACTTTTATACTTATTACCAATATACTAAAGTATATAAGTACTTACTTAATTTTTATGTTTTTGGTATAAATAAATCTAATATTTTCTCTTTTAGTGTTTTTTTTAGACTCATTGACAGCGAATGTTTCTCTTACAACGCTCTATTCACATATAATTTACATGATCTGCCTGGTTTAAGATTTTTAAAGTTGTTTACACTTTTTCAAACAGGACCTGATATCCCATATGAAAAAAATAAAAATAAACGCGTGTGGAACATAGAACCTAGTGTTCCATTTACCCCATTTTTATGGGGCAACTGGACCCATGAGGAAAGAAAGATGAAATATGCATATTTTAATATTTTTAAATATTAAAATGTAAATTGAGCATTTTTGTCTGATAGAGGGAACCCAACTGAACACATTTACAGAAGTTGAGACTTTAATAAAAATTATTATTAGGTTTTTGAAGCTGAATTGTCAGAAGCTCCACAGTCACATTGTAAAATCATGGCCCAGTTGCCCCAACTAACCTTAATTAACATAAATTTATCTCAAGCACAACAAATTACCATTTGCTTTCCGGGAATTATAATATTTTAAACAAACATTTTTCTTTTTTTTAAATATAATTTTTCATTGCACTTTATATTATCCAAGTATAGTCGCATTTTACTAAGTGCTATTCATATTAGTATAATATAGTCTATTACTCACATTTAAGCTCGTAAAAGACGTAAAATTTGTATTTATGCATGGTATTTATTTTGCCCAGTTCTAAAGCACCCTGCCTGTTATAGCTTTACAATATGTTAGTCTTTCAAAGATGTTAATAGCTGTGATAGCTTTTCAAAAATCAGAATTGCTAAAGAATTACGGAGTTATATCAAAAGGACTTCAGAGCCATTTTTTGTTATGACTTTTTGCAAGCTTTGGCACAGAAACAGTGTAGCGATAGAATGAAATCAATATTTGTGTAACGAAGCATTATTTAAGGCAACGATTTACAACTGGTTTAAAGAATTTTTCCGCGGTCGTAAGAATCTGAGTGACAAAGTTCGGGAGGGTCGACCAAGAAGTGTTGGGACTTCCGAAAGCATTGATGCTGTAGGAAAAATAATCGCTTCTGATCGTCATGTGACACATGATGAAATATTAGCATCTTTGGATATTTAAAGGACTCACGCTAGGCTAGTTTGAAATGAGGCAAGGAAACACTCAAAAATTTCAACTCCGGTGCCTCAAAACATGTGTATGACATCGTAACGTGTAGCGAAACCTGCATTTTTAATATTTACCTGAAACAAATCAAAGATTGTCCGTTTGGGTTGGTTCCGAATGACACTAGTCCTATAAAAGTTGTTGTTGAGGCTTACACATGCTATTTTTCTGCTATGCCTCTTTCACAGTGGCGCAAAAGTTTTAATGGTTTGTTTATTCGAATGTAAAAATGTATCATTGTTACAGAAGAGTATTTATGGAATATAATTTTTGGTAAGAAATCATTTCTTGTATTACTTTCTAAAAACTTAAGTACTACCCCTTAAAAGGAAATAACACATGTTAATTTTCAAATTATTAATTCATCACTATTTGAAGACCCTCTCTGTTCAATGTTTTCAGAAGAAAATGTTTCTTTGTATTGATTGTGAAACAAAACATAAACAAATACCAATTTCAAAAGTGATGCTGTCGTACTCTCCATAAAAATAGCATTTTTGAAGATTACGCCCAATAAATTTGATTTCCTACATTTTAAAGAAAGTCACTACAGAACCTAAGAATAACACTGTAGCTGTTATGTGCGCGGCGTGATAGTATTCATAGGTATGAGCTGAAACTTAAAATAAAGGAAACAGCATTTATGCAATATATGCGTTATATTTTATACAATTTTTTTATGACACAGAAAAGAATCCCTGACATTTCTTAAGACGGGTAATACTAAAGTCTTTAACAGTCTCAATAACATGTATCATATAATTTTTTATAAGTATATTGAATTTTACATTCTAAATAACACTATAATTTTTAAAAACTATCTTAAAATTTGTACATAAGCTATAGTCAATAAAAAAAGTGTCTCATTCTGAATTCGCTGCAGTACATGCAAATGGCCCTTTACCATAGAATTTACTGATTTTTAATCACAATCAATTTTTCGTTCTACGCCTTTGTACATATATGTATCGATCTGTAAGAATAGAAACATTTAATTGATTTCAGGCATCAGAATACAATTCAGTTGTATAAAAAGAAATTACTTCAAATTAAGAGAAAAAATTTCATAACATACAAACAAAAGTTGCGATTTTTTGAAGATATTAAAATTTGCTCAAATCACAAATTCTCATTTATTTTGTAAATAAATTATATTGCCCGTAATATATGACAATAAGACTGAATATGGCAATAGACTGTCCCCAACAAACACAGAACTTGTGGGCCACTGATGGGTTCGTTAGCCTTGGCCGAAATTGTCTGATGGCGGCCCGCTATCATTGGCCGTAACGGCTCCATCAAAAAAGTGTCACGCCGGACACAATAAGGCCGGAAGGAAATTGGCCGCAAGTACAATAAGTTGCCCACAAACGCGCCATTAACGGTCATCTAAAACTGATATTAAGCCACAAACTGGCCACAATTACACATTTAATGGCATTCCTGAATAAAAGCTTGCCACAGCTATGCCATTAAGGGTCATTTTAAATAAAAGCTAGCCACAAGCCAGACACACTTATGCCATCAATGGGCATAATTAATGAATGCAAGCCGGAAGCTAGCCACATTTGTGCCATCAATGGGCATCATTAATGAATGCAAGCCAGAAACTAGCCACATCTATGCCGCTATTGGTTATCATGGATGAAAACTAGCCCGAAGCTGGTCGGAATTATATTGTTTAACGCCCCCCCCCCCCCCCACAAAAGTTCAGTAAATGATTTTTTGGGGGGGAGGGGGGGGACAGAAAATTTTTCTTCTAAAAAATATTTTGATAAAAATTAGAATCTAAATTTACTGGTTTTGAAGTGTTTATCTGAAAACAGTTTATATTATAAACTGTTTTCACATATTATATATTAAATTATACTATGTAAAATTTGGAACAGGTCTAGGAAATTTTATTTTTTTAAATATGTTCTCATAACACCATCCTGACTTTCATACATGTTTTACTTTAACATACACTTAAGTTAAAAACAATTTTTATTAAAAGTCAAATAATTAAAAAAGAATAAATTTTACAGAACAAAATGCATTTAGATCCTAAATTTTATCAAAACATTTAAGACTGTTCTCAAATCAAAAGGGTTAACTTTCTAACGTAAGTTTTAATTCATTTTTGTTCGGATACGCATGAAACTAGGTGTTCAGAAACTATGCCATCGAACTGTTTTTCAGTTTTCTTGTAAACGCAATAGATCTTTCAGAAAATACTGTCAAACTGGGCATTTTGAACTGAAGTTCCGAACGAAAGAAGAAAATCCAGTCAGTAGGGGGAGAAAAATGACGTGTCACATGATCAAAATCTCTTATAACCCGATAGGTAATTGATTGATCAAAAAATCGAAAACACAGATTCCAAATCGCTTCCAAGGTCAGGCCTTCCAATTTTATATCTTTCCATTAAAAAATGAATTTGTAAATATGTCAAAAGGTTTTGCGCTTGTTGAGCAGAGCAGTTGAGAACAGCCTTAAAAGATAATTCCAATGGAGGCATAACTGAGCTTTATCTGCTCATCACCTTTGAACAGAACAAATTTCAAATTTGCTGTTAGTAAATGAACGTTCAACAATATTCAACCTTAAATATTTTTATAGAGACATATTCACCTAAAAAATTTCTTTTTTATAGTTGCTTTAGTTTTTATAAATATTGAGATTCCTAAACAGCTGCAAGAACCAAATTTACAGTTAACAAAGAAAATTTGATAACAAAGCCTTTAATGTATTTTTAAAAAATATTGAACATATGCTAGCCAAAAGAGCAATTTTTTAACTAGTTTCTTCATTTCCATTCAAAATTGTTATATAACAATTATATCCGACGCTTTTATAGTACCATGTTTTACACAGAATTTCTTACCTGGATGTTTCTTTTAATTATCCAACTGGAAAATAAAATACAAGACCACAGGAGTTTCATTTTTGTAAACTGAGAAAATGTTAACTTTATTGATCATTAGAATTTAAATCGATTTTTTAAGATAGATTATTTATGTAATTTGGTACTTTAAATTATAGTTGAAAATATGCCACTTCATTACAATAATTTCTTTGGTGTATAATTAATCGGGGGGGGGGATAAAAGTGTGTCTATAATGTAATATGTTGTTGTAGTCTGTTAAGGTCTTACCCCCCCCCCCCCACACACACACACAACCCATCCTTGACATACCTCATTTCATGAACTGTAAAAGAAATTAATTTTCAACATACATTTTTTTTTTCAAAATTATTATGAATTGACAGAAGGCCAGTTGGCACCACTTTTAAAGTTTTTTTTTTTTTTTTCATTATTCAATCTTAGAATTTATTAAAGGCAAAGAATATTTTTCCAAAATATTGGTGGCAGTTTTTTTTAACAATATATAACCGCTACTCAGGCACTAATCGTTCATGTTTTTTTTCCAAATGAACTTCATAATAAAAATATATCTTTGTTTTTCTTACTCTATAAGGATCATTAAGTAATGAGCACTTTACATTTCATTTTTTAACAATATTACCTAGACTATCAAAAATTCAAATTGCACTATACAATATTATCCATATTAAAATTGTAATTTCAACAAATTGTAATTTCAACACTCATTATAAACAAACTTTCATTTAAATCATAACAGTGTTTGAAGAGCAGTTAATATTTAATGTGTCATCTCCAAGCAATACTAATGTATAATTTGTACCATATTACTTTTTCAGGCCGTCAAAGTTTAAAATATATAATCTACATAAATCCAGATATTTATTGAATTATACATAATATATAAAAACTATTAATTATTATTTAACCCCCATTTTTGTTATGAAGCAAAGAAGGTGGTTTTCTTAGAAGGAAAAAGGAGAAATGCTTTATTCCTTTTATTTCACTTTTCTAAAAAGAAAATATATTAAAACACTAGAACTGAATGCCATTTTGTCACACAATTTTATTTTTCACCAAAAATGTAAAGCAATCAAAAATATTTTAATTTATTTACAAGTTGATCAAATTTATTACAAATACATTACAAGTAAAATTATTCCTGTTAGAATCGTGCTATTAGTCAACAAACGTTGATAAAAGAGCTGAAAATTCACAGCCATCTTCTTAAAGAACTTTACTTCCAGATTTTCATATTTTTCTGTAAAACAAAAGAAAGAAACAGAAATGAAAAATTAGTTTTGCAGAACAAAATTCAAATGTTTTTAAAAAATCATATTGAAAAATCAAATTATGGAGATACACTACTATCTATCACTTATATTTTCTACTTTCCAGTACTTGAAATAATTCGGTCTTGCAGTTCCACCACAAGGGAGAGCGTGGTTTGAAGCATAATTAACTCAATTGTTCTTGTAACTCATAAATCGTTATAATTATAAAAATTATTTGGTGATTTATTACCTGCACCTGGCTAACAAAAGACTGCTTTTAAAATTATTAAGTTCAAAAAATATTAAAATATTATATTGCCATTGGAAACATGCCTATGTACATTGTTTCGTTAATTTTAGTATATCGGGAAGTGAGTGAAAAATAGAATAGGGTCATTCCACGTCAAATCAACACACTGATTTTACCTCACCATCTCAGAATTTAATGAAAATTTGTAGAGAGTTTGCTTTCATGTAGACTAAGATAAATACCAAGCATTATTGAAATATATTAACCAGTTTGGGAATTACAGTCTTGTAAAGTTGCCAAAAATTGGTCAAAAATGCTACAACTGGACATTTTAAAATGCAAGTTGCAGCTTCCCTAATTAAGATACAGAGCTAGGATAAGTGTCATTATAAAGCATTTTGCATGACCTTTCAAATGACATACAACATCATAGAGGTTAAGTAGGAAAAAATATTTTGAAAATCAAATTCAAAATTTTAAATTTGAATATTTCAAAAAGTACACTTTCAAAAAAATTTATAAAAGGGTTCAGACTGTTTTTAATAAGCAGAGTAAGTTTGAAAATGGGACAACAATGGGTTCATAGCTTTTTAACATTTCAAAAACTTGCATTCATTGAAAATTTCCTCCGTTATAGGTCTAACTACAATAAGTAGTTGCTATAATACTATAATTATAAAAAAAAAATTGTCACTTTTTCGGGACAAATTGGTTGCCATTTATAGTTCAGCCTTTAAAGGGTTTAATGTATGAATAAAAAACTGCTGTGATTAAAAAGAAATTATTAGGCCTTATTTTGTTTTGTTTTTTTAAATGTTGTATTCAGTGATGGAAAATTTCAATAAATTGATGTTTTTGATTTGTTAAAAATCTATTAGTCCATTGCTGTCCCACTTTCATATTTACTGTACCGGTTAAAAACAGTCTGAACCCTTTTTTAAATTTTTTTGAAATTTTTCGAAAGTGTACTTTTTGAATTATTCAAATTTAAAATTTTGAATTTGATTTTCAAAATATTTTTTCCCACTTAACCTCTATGTTGTTACATATCATTTGAAAAGTCATGAAAAGTGTTTTAAAATGACACCTTTTTCAGCTCTGTATCTTAATTAGAGAAGCTGCAACTTGAATTTTAAAATGTCCTGTATGTGCATTTTTGACCAAATTTTGGCAACTTTTCAAGGTTGTAATTCTGGAATGGATTGCTATATTTAAATAATACTTGGTATTTTTCTTAGTCTACATGAAAACAAACTCTTTACCAAATTTCATCAAATTCTGAGATGGTGAGGTAAAAAAATTGTCAATTTTGTGTTGATTTGACACGGAACGACCCAATACAAAATTTCATCTTAATACAGAGATCAAGTTAAATAAAAGAATGCAAGAAACAATAAAGCTGACACTATCGCAGAATTAAATTTTACTCTAAATACTGTTAATTTAAAAAAATGTGCTGCACTTTATGACTCTTTATGGACTTGGGGGGGGGGGGGAGGCCATTGTTGCAGAGCAAAACCAGAATAGGCAAATGATTAGAAATTTATGCCTAAATATCTTTAAAGAAATGTTTAGCGAGCCTTTGTCATACTAGTAAATGAACAAAGTTTTAATGATTAGTTTTGAAGACATTCAATATTAAAAACCTAGCTAATTTTGGGTATCATCTAAAAGTGAAATTAGTTGCATTATAATTCAGATTACAAACACATTTTATTAATTACTTTAACACTGAATATTATTAGTATTAGAAAAATGCTAAATAAACTGCTTAAACATTATAACAAGTAGCTGAATAGTGAACAAATATTAATAGTTCTTACAAATTCAACCATTTCTTTTTCAATGACTATGTAAGTTCCTGCTATAGTAACAGCTTAAAACATTTTTCCATACATTTTAATAAATTGCAATTTTACTTGTTTAAAACTAAGTTCATAACTGAAGTTTTTTACGTTTCTTTTTTAAAAAGCAATAAATAAAACAAAAACCAAACCCTATTGAATGTTAGTCCTTAACTCATTTGCAATCATGCACACATACAGAAATGCACTTCTGATGACACACCGCAAAAATTTAATTTTATCTTCTCAGGGTGTCTATTCCAGCTGAGCTACAAATTTCTTTGACTTTTTCAGGTTTTCCATACCAAAAAAGAAAAAATTCCAGGTTCCAGGTACCGAGATTTAGTGATGTTACACACAAAAAGTCTAAAAGGTTGTGGAATTTGAGAAGAGAACTTTCACAATTGATTCTGAAGAACAAACTATTGATTTTTTAAGATTTTTTTTGTAAAATGTACAAATTGTCGAATACCAAGATATTTACTTCATGGTTAATGATTGCTTGACATCTCTATATTTCTTACATTTTGCAGCAGGGTTGGTAAAAAACCTGTTAAAAAAAAAAAAAAAAAAAAAAAAAAAAAACTGGGTTTTTTTGGTTTAAACCGGGTTTAAAAAAAAATATATTTTTTCCTATTACATACACATGCATATTTATTGATAAAAATAATTTAAATTAAATAATTACAATGAATTATGTAGAAAATTGAAATCATTTAGAATTTAAACATTTATAGTAAAAGTCTTATGTTCCATCCTTTAGTCTTATGTTCCATGAATAAAATGTTCTACATAGTGAAACACTGATACCTCGAAAATCTTAATAAACAATCTTTTGATTACTAATACTATAAATAAATATATGGTGTAGTTTCATAAATATAATATGCTTTTCCATGGCTATTCAAAGTAATTTCTTTGAACTATTTGCCATCTGAGATATCTGACTTTTCTGTTAGAACACTACCTGAATAATTATCTTTTATTGAAAGTAAAGCTTTTTATAAAGAATTCCCGGAATGATTTGAATTTAGCAGTAGAGTCTTTACACGTTTCAAGAAGTATTGTGTATTGACATTTGACACTTCTGAGAAACTGCCAGTTAAAAAAAAATAAAGGCAACAGTTAATAAACAGAAATACCTTTTTACCAGATTTTTAGACTACTGAAAACATTGATCTTAAAATGGAAAGTATATTTATAAAAGTTGTCATCCACTAACACATTTAAACAGCCATCAGACTTAATACTCAGGCTTTTTTTTCTAAGCTATGTTATAATACATATTACTTTTTAAATGTCTAAACTAAAAATTAATAATATATCTTTTTAGGCATTTTTATGAGACTTTTTTCTATTATGTCTCAAGCGAACCTTATCTCGATTTCCCCCCATTTTTTTGTCAGATCTAAATAGTGGATTGGATTATGCAATAGATGATTTAAATATATGTTATTGCATATTTTAGTTAAAAGTAAACATGTGCTTCGCTAGCACACAATTTTTCAATGTTTTTTTATTTGACTTCATATCTTGAGTTTCTTTTTTATTCTAAGGTTGTTCTCAAATCCGAAAGGGCAACTTTCTGAATAAATCTGCTTATTAAAAATATTTTATTTATTTTGTTTACTGAAAGTGAACATTATTAAGTAACAAAATTTTAACTTTTAACAAAATAATTCTATAGCTGAGTATTTTTTTTATATATATATATGTTCATATATTAAAGACTAGTGAATATTTTGCAATCATTAGTGTACTCAAAAAATGGCTGCTGGCCTTGAAAAAAAAAAAAAAAAAAAACATGGAAAGCACAGTTCTATTACATAGTTACTGAACAACAGCATCTGCTAGTTTAATGCATTTCCGAACAAAAATAAATTAAAACTTATGCAATAAATTAAAATAAATAAAACTTGCAAAGAACCAGCAGATGTTACCTTATAACACTTATTATACAGATACAGATATACTACATAAAAAAAAGAAAGTTTGTTTTAATTTTTATGGGGAAAAAAAAGTATATAGACAAAGTCAAACACAGTATTGAATAATTAACATTAATCATGAGTAAAACAGAAAAATAGCTTAAAATATGAATTTCCACAATGTTATTGAAGCTAAAATATTTTTGCAAATGGGAATTTTTGCAACCCGGAGCTGGAGCTGGAGCCGGCGCGCTCCGGAGCTGTGTTTTTCCTGGAGCTGGAGCTCTAAATTTTCCCCAGCTCCAGGGCTCCTTTAGTTTTTAATATTCTTTTAAATCTTTTTTTTTTTTTTCAGTCTTTTAAATTTCTAGGCTTAAAATATTTTAATTACATCATTATTCAGTATTTTAATTATATCATTTTTTAGGTTTTTATTATTATTATTATTATTAGGGAAGGAAAACTTCTCAAAAAATGGCAACACTACTTTACTTCTACTTTCTACTTGAACTAAGTGACAACACCATTTGAAAACAAATATGGCCACCTGTTGTTTATATGTGTAGTCGTACAATTTTGGCTGTTTGAAAAGTGTAGAAGAAATTTAAGATTTTTGTGTTTAAAATTCTACCAAACTTTCTATTTTAAAAGCAAAAGCTAAAAGGTGTCATATTTTCTGAACAAGCATTTCAAGTTTGATGAGAAGAAAAATGCATTTTGTCAGATCTTTAATGAAGATAGAAAGTATTTGTGAGCAAAAAAATAAACGTGTAAATTAAAATCTGCAACTTAAAAGTGCGAAATCAGAGCCGAGCCAGAGCCGGAGCCACGGTATTTTCTCTAGGAGCGGAGCTGGAGCTGGAGCATCAAAAATTGTTCGGCTCCGGGTCACTGTACATATATATATATACATATAATAAAACATTTGAAATAAATGATAAGTGATAAAACCGACTAATAATAATAATTCTACATATGCACTTTATTGCATGTCACAGCTTTTAGGACTCTTAAAAATATTTTTGGGTTTGGTAAATTCTAAAACAATTCTCTGTACAAAGACCCAGAATTGATTTCAGAACTTTTTGTTTACTGCCCAACAATGATTATTCTTATCAACAAATTGCATCTGTATGTAAATTCTGGCCTATAATCTGTGGATCAAACAATTATGTTTCTTTCCTGAAATCCCCAGTAGCAGAATTTTCGATGTCTGTCAGCAGCAAACTAAAATTTATATGCGACCAAACAATGGTGAACCAAGCTACTACCATAAATACTTACAGTAAACCATAATATAAGCAAAAGTTGCATTTTACAAAGAAATTGCACTAAGAAACACAACTATAAAAACTAAGTAAATTTTTAGTGAACTTTTTAAACCCAATATTTAAGCTGGTAGATTAATCTGCAAGGTCTAAAATAATCTGCAGCACTGCTGCCGTGCTGCACAGTTTCTGCTACGGGGATGAAATCTTATTTTCATAAAATGTAACTTATAACTCCAATTATTAAATAAAATTTATGGGTCGAAACATGATTGTTTGATCTGCGGATTACAGCTCAGAAATTATGTAATAAGAAATGATATTTAAAAAAAAAACAGTTATTAAGTAAACTGAAGAGAACACTACTAGTGTTGACTCTAAGCCAATTTGACAAGGTACAACAGCTGGCAGCCTTTTTTTTGCTATTTTAAGCACCCGAAGACCCCTTTCAAATCTATGCACCCAATGGTCTGTACCTATTACTCTTTTTAACATATCCTTTTGGTTAATTTCCTCTCAAGATACATCATCGTCCGTAAAAAAAAAAAAAAAAAAAAAAAAAAAAAATGTGAATTTTGTCAATTGGCCAAGGTGAAATTTGCTATTGGTTGTGGAAGGAAAAAAAAAGTTAAAATCCACCAATCGATTAAAAAAAAAAATTCAATCAGTAAGAGCAAAAGGTAATTAAAAAAAAAGGGGGGGGGAGACTCATATAGCAGTTGCATTAAAAAAAAGTTTCACCAATAAGCCGCAGGGACAAATCCTGAAACTATGTTGTGAAATTTTCCAGTCGTTTGAGAAAATATCACAAAATTCCATGATAAGAGGGAATTCTAAGCAGATCAATTCAAAATATGTTTTTGAACAGGACAGGATTGCCCCTCCCTTTCTCTTATTAAACTAGGGGGCTCTGCCCCCAAAGAGCTACACACGCCAACCCCCATTTAAACACCCCAGATTCTAAAAGGACTCTAATTTGATCGGCTTTAAAAAAATTGAATTACAATTTTAAAAAACAGTGACAATCTTTCTGTGAACGGGTTTCCATTTGTTTTCCATTGATTGCAGATTTTTAAGACCAAATCAACTGCTGTTAAGAGATACAATAGCTGTTTTTGTCTGATTAAAAAAAAATTAGTTAAAAATTTGAAAATAAGCTAATGTAATATAATATGACTTTTAACGCATAATAATGATTTTAAAATTTTCTTTCTCATTTAAAATTCAAGTGTAAATGTATTCTTATGACGCAATTTTCAATATTTTCCTGCTTTTAACATGTAATCATTTAATCCTATTGATATTCACGTGAAAATACTTTTTTTATTACAAAGGAAATATTATCTGCAATGTCTTAGAATTTACAACAATACTTGAAAAGATTATTTCAAAATTTGAAATAAATGTCTCATGCAAATATATTTAATTTAAACTGTTTTGCATTAATATTTGGCCATTTTAAATATGACAATTTCCTCCATTTATGACTTTTAACGCATAATAATGATTTTTTTATTTTAACATTTTCTTTCTCTTTTAAAATCAAAGTGTAAATATAGTTCAATGATATAATTTTCAATATTTTCTTACATTTAACACGTAATTATTAATTCTAATTTAAAAGTTTTTTCTGTTTATAATAGCCATGTGTAAATAAATTTTTAATTTGAAGGAAACATTCTTTCCATGGTTTTTAAAATTGCCAACAATTTAAAATAACACTCGTTACTAAAATATGTAGAAAATTATTCTCAAAATGCTGAAAAATTGAATTAAAAATGGAAATAAAACCTCAAAAAATGAATCAAATTAAAAAAAATTAGCAGTCTGCACATTGGGAACTTCTAATGTATAAAATGATCCAAAAATGATTCAATTTCTTATGTATGGTTTTTGCTCCTATACATTTTTTTTAATGGAATGATTTTGACCAACTTTAACATTAAATATTTCTTAAAATAATTCTTCGGATTGAAAACTGTCTGCATCAGCGTGTTTATGAAATATTTCTTTATAATACGACCCCGGGCGCAGAATCGGCGCAACGCTGTGACGCACGTCGCAGACTCCTGAGAAGGTCTGCAAACTATTTTTCAACTGTTAAAATTTAGAAGAAAAAAAAGTTTGTTAAAAATCATTTGCCATGTGCCATAATAATACGATCCACGCCACATACTATTGACGAAGCTCCGATTTCCTTTAAATATAAATAATAATTCACAGAGAAAACTAGACATGCGATCATGAAACGGCCATTATTAAATGAGTCAATCTCGTAGGGGATTGACTCGCTCTATAGAAATATATTTGATCGCTCTATAAATTTTTAAAAAATCGGTCATTAGTCTGAAAATTCGGACGTAAATATCACGAATTTTGACAAATGTTCGCCGAAAAAACATTTTCGTCAATCGTTTGCAGTTAAAATAGCCAATTTTGTCAAAGGATCATGAAGAAAACGTGAATTTCATCAAAAGATTGCGAAGAAAAAACGAAATTTTGTCATAAGATCAAGAAGGAAACATTTCGTCAAAAGGCTGCGGAAAAATAGCAACTTTCGTCGAAGGCTGGCGGAAAATTATGGCTTATGTCAAATGATCGCTGAAAAAACATGAACTTCGTCAAAGGGCTACGAAAAAATAGCAACTTTCATCACAGGACTGCAGAAAAACTCAAATTTCATCAAAGGATCGCCGAAAAAACACTAATTTCGTCAAAGGATCATGGAAAGAACGCGGATCTTATCGAAGGATCGCTAAAAAATGAGATTTTCGTCAAAAGATCGTGGAAAATAGGCGAATTTGTCAAAAGATGGTGAAAATTTTGTCATAAAATCAAAATAAAACCCATTTCGTCAAAGGGCTTCGAAAAAATAGCAACTTTCCACAAAGATGGTGAGAAAACGCGAGTTTCGTTAAATGATCGGGAAAAGACGTTAATTTTGACAAATGATCGCGGAAAAAGCGCGAATTCTGTCAAAGGATTGCGGAAAAATGCAAATTTCGTCACGAGATCGCGGAAGAAAGGCGAATTTTGTCGAAAAATCGCGGGAAAAAGGTAATTTCGTGCAAAGATCGCTAAAGAACGAAATCGTGAAAAAAAACCTATATCGTCAAAAGATCGCATAGAAAACGCAAATTTTTTTTCAAAGGATCGGCGGAAAAAAGACTAATTTCTTCAAAAGATTGCGAAAAAAAACACGAGCATCGTCGAAAGATCGCGAATAAAAGCGAACATCATCGAAAGATCGCCAAAAAACGCGAACATCATCTAAAGATCACCAATAAAAGCGAACATCGTCGAAAGATTGGCAAAAAAAAAATGCGAACATCATCGAAAGATTGTGGAAAAACACGAACATCTTCGATAGATCGCGAAAAAAGTGATCATCTTTGATAGATCGCGAACATGTTCGATAGACCATGAAAAAACATGAACATCGTCGATAGATTGCGAAAAACAGCGAACATCGTCGAAAGATCATGAAAAGATGCGAACATTATCGAAAGATCGCGAAAAAAAACACAAACGTGAACATCGTTGAAAGATCGCAAAATAACGCGAACAACGTAGAAAAATCGCGAACATCGTCGAAAGAGCGTGAAAAAACGCACATTTTGTGAAAATATCGAGGGAAAAAAGGTGAATTCCGTCAAAGAATCGCGGAAAAATTTGCTGCAACATTGATGTTTTCACGAGATTTTTTTACAGCTGACTGGCAGGTTAAATATTAGTTAGCCATGTTTTGAGTGAAAGCATGTTAAATTTTGAATTGTACAACTAGCTAAGATTGCTAAATAAAACATTGCATTAGAATTACTTATAGTATTTGCATGAATTACTCAAATTTGATTTTCTAAGAATTTCAATTTGCTCCAATAACAGCTTTTATTGCTAAAAAATTAAATTTTTGCTGCTACAAAAATGGATTTTACTGCTACAAAATATAGATTTTTTGCAGCTTCAAAGTGGCTTTAGTGCACTTTCATCTCTGTATTATCACATCTATATATAATTTTTGATATTATCACATTGTATCAATCTTTTCAAAAGTTTTAGAAATTGGTGTTCATATGTTATTTTTACTGTTATTCTGTTTACTAACTTCACAGAAATTTTGACAAATTTTATGAAGATTTTTCAGATAGCGATGTTAAAAATTTTGAGTACAAAAGTAAATTATTTTAAAAAATACTTTCCTTTTATGTTAATCACAAATACTTGGGGGGGGGAGTGCATGAGGGATTGGAAATAGGGGATTTGTCCTTAAGTTCTGCAGACTGTTTTTAAAGTTTCTACTTGTGTTGCAGACTGCAGAAAAAAATTCTGCTGCTGGGAATACGACAGATTTCCATATTTTTGCATGCAGCATTTTTCTTAATATTAACGAAAAAAGACCCCTGGTCACAAAAAATAGCAGTGGTGACAGTGTTAGTTACTTTCTAGTAATAGAGATATTCCTGCATTGCTGCCCTTTTATTCTAGAGCTAACACTAATTACTGCACATACACACAAGAGGAAAATTCCCTAATAGTATCAGAACATCATCTTGTGAAAGATTTTAAGAAATACTTGGTAAAATTGGGAATCACAGGTAAAAAGCGGTAATATTATATATCAAACATGCAATTTAGCTTTTTTCTCCCCTTTCATATTTTTAGGGTTTCGTTCATCTCACGAAACCCTATTCGTCTCGCTCCTCTGTCTGTCTGTCTGTCCGTCCGTCCGTCACAGAGCCCGTTCTCAGAAACTATAGATGTTGGAGACATGAAATTTTGGGTACTTATAGCTGAACACCTCACATCATACGACAAATCATAAAATTTTGAAAAAGTCATACATTTAACCCTTTGGGCTCTCGCATGTGCATTTTAAACAATTCTTTCTAAGTGAACCCTAATTAGGTTGGAGGAGTGAAATTTTGCATACTTATAGCTTAATACCTCACATCAAACGACAAATCATAAAATTTTGAAAAAGTCTTACATTTAACCCTTTGGGCTCCCACATGTGTAATTTAAACAATTCTTTCTAAGTGAACCCTAATTAGCTTGGAGGAGTGAAATTTTGCATACTTATAGCTGAATACAAAAAAATATTGTAACATACATAAACATAGCTTTGTGTTTTGACAATGAAACTGAACTCGTTACTATAACAATAATAAATATTCCACCTACATTTTAGTATTTTAATATATTTATCCGTATTTAAAGCAACTTTAAAGTAATTTATAATTTAAGGAAAGAAAAATGAAAGTTTGAGAGAAACTTTGGAAAAGAGTGTAAAGAATAAGTATTCTAACTGTATAAGTGTAAAAAATGGTCAAAAAGTGTACATTTAAATTCAGCAAACATGGTAAAGAGTTCCAAAGTTCACCAATAGCCAGGCGTGTGGAATTTCTAGTAAATCTTACCAGCCAGCAAGATGCAACATACAGTTGAAAATTGTTATGTCAAAATTTATGCGGCTGCAAAAATAATTACTGTTACTACAATGCATTTCTATTTTTCTATAAAATTAAGAAATATATGTAACAGAGGAAAGTTTAATATAGGATAAAACTTAGTATCATGTTTACATCGCAGTAATTTGGAAAGTTGCAAAATATAGTTAACTAGTAAAAAAAAAAAAAAGTTTTTGGCATATCTCTATAGGTTGCAGTTTTCAAAGACTAACTAAAAATTCACTCATCCTGTCAGAAAATTCATTTACTGATCATTATGCGCCAGTGGCAACTAAAATGATGAATTTCTCCACCCTTGTTCGCCCACAATATAATACAATAGTGACAGTGCATTTCCATTTTTACATGCAAAAAATTCTAGTGACATTATAAATATAGAAAATTGACAAGTATATTTACCTTTGCTTGAATGCCAAAAGAGCTGAGTAAGGTGCACAACCCTCTCTCAATTGATTTAAAATCATTGCACTCCCCTAAAATTCATGAAAATAAAAGTTTGTTATGCAATTCAATTATGTTAGTAGAACATAGCAACTCGCAAGAACAAATTTTCTATTCACAAAACAAAACATTTTATAAGTAGTAAAGTAATATAAGTAATGAGGGAAGTTAAACTGAACATTCACTGTTAAAGAAAAAGGGGAAGATAGAAGTATTAAAATATTCTCTTTCCAAAGCCGGGTTGCCAGCTTTTAGCCAAGCCCCAGAAAGCCGGCTGGCTTTTTTTTGGTTTTGAGTTTTGACCACTTAAAAAAAAGACACTACTTTTAAAAAAGGTGGTTTACAGCTAATTCATATTAAATTTGGATTTATGGATTGGCAAATTTCTTCCAAAATGGCAAAAAACCAAAATTTTCTTCAAATTTCAAGCAAGTTTCTTGCAAAATGGAAGAAATAGGTTTCTTCCAAGCGGAAGAAACTGCTATTCTTGCCAAAATCGCACACCTGTCTAAAGCTTTTCAATGATTGGCTGCTTCGAGAAAAGAAATTTTGTCCAAACTATACAAAATTAAAAGTTATTTCAATTTAACTAGCATATTTTTTAAATTAGACTTCTGAAACTAGTAGTAAATAGTATCTAGATCATTTACCAACAGCAGGCAGAATGAAACTAAAAAAAGACGGTGCTTTTAATTTACATCAATTTTATTAAGGTAAGTAGTAGACTCACTTAAATCTGCAACCCTAAAAAACCCACAAATGCCTAAAATACACACATCATTGCAGATGTAAACAATGAAACTTTCAATTCAGATGTAGGGACAAAATTACACACTTTTATTTTTATATCATTCTGTACATATTTTAATATGTAATTCTAGTTAATATGACTGAACTCATGCTTTTTTATGATGGAAGTATAAATTTATTTCTGAAAAAAGAAAAAAAAAATACATATATATATATATATCAAGATATTGCTGATATCACAAGTAATTGCAATATTTTTACCAGATATATTTATGTATTAATCAAGCTTTTTCAGTTATTAAGTCTGGCTAAACCTGAAATAAAACTTCCTTGTTATTTTGATGTGAATTAGTAGGGTACCTTTATGAGGTAAGTTTCATTCTAATAATTCAAGAAAAATGTATCTCATATATATTATGCATATTTAATTATATACTATTAATTATTTACTTGACCTCTGCTCTTAATAATTTAATCATTTTTAAAATTATCTTAATTTATTACTTTACTTAAATATTTTCATATTGTACTATATTGTAAGCATTCATTACAATTTTGATTGCATTATTACATTCAAACTACTGCTTAAAAATGTAAACAAAGCATGACCAGAAATCTGTAAAATTCTAAAATCCACACAACCTGTGGTTTCAATCTGTGCGGATTTGAGAGAGTCTACTGTAATACACAATAATAACTGTATTTAAAAATTTCATTAAAATCCTTATTTTTCTTGCAACCTGGTGTAACAAAACAAAAGTTTTTTAGCAGTAGGATTAGGTTGCTGCAAATGGTTTCTCAACTTAGAATAGATGAATGCAAAAGATGAAAAAATTCTTTCAAGTTTTACAGAACTTAACGGAGTATTTAAAATCATTTCAACATACGCACAGACATTTTTAGAAAATTAGACTTTAAAATCAGCATTGAGATATGCATGCTAGATGCTAGCAGGGGTGCAGAATATGTCCGATCTGGCGACCTAGGATCGGGGGAAATTTTGCAGAAACATAATACAACTGATTTCGATTTTAACTACAAATTCCATAATTTCCTGAGATAGAAAAATTTCACTATAAATAAAAAGATCTGTATGGTGAAATTCACAAAATCGATCTCAGAATAATATGTACCGTATATCGGGTGATTCTGTTCCGAATTTTCCAAAAAATTAAGGCATGCAGTTCCGAAAATTTAAAAAAAATCATTCATCAATCTGAAAATTCAGACATAAAAATACTGCGAAATTTTGTCAAAGAATTACGGAAAAAACACGAATTTTGTCATAAGATCGCAAAATAACCGCAAATTTCATCATAAGATTACAAAATAATCGCAAATTTTGTCATAAGATTACAAAATAATCGCAAATTTTGTCATAAGATCGCAAAATAACAACACATTTCGTCAAAAGATCGCGAAATAACCGCAAATTTCATCAAACGATTGCAAAACAACTGAATTTCGTCAAAAGAGCGTGAAACAACTGCGAATTTCGTCTAAAGCGGAGAAATGACCACGACTTTCGTCAAAACACCAGTGAAATAACAGCGAATTTCGTCAAAGGAACGCAAAAAAAAATCCGGAAATTTCGCCAAATGTTCGCGAAATGAATGCAAATTTCGTCAAAAGATCGCGAAATGAAGGCAAATTTTGTGAAAAGATCGCGAAATGAAGGCAAATTTTGTGAAAAGATCACAAAAAACCGCACATGTCATCAATAGATCGCGAAAAAGAACAAATTTCGCCAAACGATCACAAAGCAACCGTGAATTTCGTCAAACGATCTCAAAACAGCTGCGAGTTTCGTCAAAAGAGCGTGAAACAACCGCGAATTTTGTCTAAAGGGGCGAAATGCCCCTCGATTTTCGTCAAAACATGGCGAAATAACAGCGAATTTCGTCAAAGGAACGCGAAAAAAACCCAGAAATTTCATCAAATGTTCGCAAAATGAATGCAAATTTCGTCAAAAAATCACGAAAAAACGCACATTTGGTCAAAAGATCGCGAAATAAGAGCAAATTTCATCAAACGATCACAAAACAACCGCGAATTTCGTCAAAGAGCGTGAAATGAACGCAAATTTCATCAAAGATCGCGAAACAACCGCATATTTCATAGAAGGGCAAAATAACTGCAAAACTCGCTAAAAGGAAGGCGAAATAAATGAACATTTTGTCAAAAGATTACAAAACAACCACAATTTCGTCAAAAGATCACGAAACAATCACAAATTTCGTCAAACGATCGCAAAAAACTGCGAATTTGTCAAAAGATCGCAAAAAACCGCAAATTTCATCAAAAGGGACAAAATAACCACGATTTTCGTCAAAACATAGCGAAATAATCATGAATTTCATCAAAATAACGTGAAAAAAACTCGCATATTTCGTCAAAAGATCGCGAAACATCCACGTATTTCGTCAAAAGGGACGAAATGACCGCAAAACTCTTTGGGAAAAAAACGCAGATTTCATCGGACGATCGCGAAAAAAAAACGCAACTTTACCAAAAGATCGTGAAAAAAACCGAAATTTCGTCAAACGATCGCAAAACAACCACGAATTTAAGCGAAAAAAGCGCTAATTTCGTCAGAAGATTGCAAATTTCATCAAACGGCCGCGAAAAAAAAAAACATAGTGCTGGGAGTGGATACCCCCCCCCCCCCATTTTCCCCCACTGTGCTGTAACCTTTCAGAAAATTTGCTGTGAATTTCAGAATTTTTGCTTTTCACTCAGAACCACCCCTGTTATATATATTCGCGCATAAGTTGAGAAATATTGGAACTTACGATAATACAGCATTTACCTCCTACAACATACCGTAAAATTTTGGGGAAATTATCATGTAGATTGGGGGAAATGTTGGGAGTAGAAACATTTTCTGCACTCCTGGATGCTAGTATAAATATGTACAAATTCATTTATTTACTGGGCTGCACAGTAAAATAATGTATAAACAAACACTTTTAAATAACACATTTTTATATGAAAAATAAAGAATTGTACAGAATTGGCATGAATGTAAGATTGTCTGCTTTTTCATTCCCTAACCTGTTGTGCAGTTTAATTTTCAACAGTTGTTCTAGGTAAATAATGTCCCACATCATTATTGAATGTAGGGGAAGACGGGGTACAATGAAACATTACTTGTAAAATCAGTCAAATTTGTCATAGAGAGTTGCAGTTTATATATATGTTATACAACTATATGTTCCAATTACTGATGTGATTTGGATACATTCAGACTTCTACAACAGTAGCAATAGAAGATTATTGCTTTTATGCCATTGAAAGTAACTTTCTTTACTAAAAGTAATTTTGTTTATTTTTCCTTGTTGTTATATGTAATAATTATTTTTTCTATACATTGTTTTCTTTGGGTTGTTGTCTTCATACCTCCAAAACCAAACTAAAAAAAATAAATATTAGAAGTTTGAAAATAAATTTTTATTTAGTAACCTCAGTGCGGGGTACAATGAAACACTTGCAGACGGGGTACAATGAAACATGTTTTATTATAGTAATAAAAGTAGTAAATAGAATATATTAGAAGTAAGAGTAGGAAAACAGAAAAAAAAAAGAGTTTTGTTCTACCCAGGTCAGTAAAAAATGCTCTTGTTAAGCAATTAAAAAACAGAAAGAGAAAAAAAGCTGAGAAGGGATTGTTTTGTAAACAAACTCTGCCTGCTACAGACTCTGATGATGATCCAGATTTTTTTCCAGGGCCAGCTGGTCATCGAGGTACTAAGAATGAGATATTCACACACAACATGTATGGCACAAGCAGTATCCGTATAAATGAAAACATAAGGAAATATATACTGTTGGAGAAATCCTACATTTAAATGAAGTCAAATGTGAAATACTTGATATAAAGACTCCAACCTAGGTTTTTTTTTTAGAAACTTACATTTAAAAAAAAAACTCATTCTGTTGAAACTACCACCCCATATTCCTTCAGGATCAACTGAAATATAAACAGAAATGCTAACTTTTGAAACTGACTTGCACCAATTTAATGTAAAATGAAAGGTATTTCTTAAACTAATAGAATTTTCTTATTTTTCATCTTAGACTATACTATTTTTATCAATTTCCTTATTAATCAAGTTTTGTTTTTGTATTTATCTCATTTTTCATAAAATAAACTATACTGGGTGAAAATTGCTTCTATCATTTGGAGTGTTTCATTGTACCCCAGTATGTGTTTCATTGTACCCCGGCATACGGGGTACAATGAAACACTAAGACATATATTTTTTGTTATTTTTCAAGCATAAAGATATTGTTTAGAACCTAATAAAAATTTGCTTAGATGGGGAAAATACAAGATTAAAAATATGCATTAATTATATTTTTGTGCATGCAAAATTGTGGATAGGAAAAAAAAATTAGTAAATTTTGTTTCATTGTACCCCGTCTTCCCCTATATTTAAAAATTCCAACTTCAAATGTAAAACTAGGAAATTTTATGTACAATTGTCATAAACATAATACAAAATCTGCAATCCAAATATTTTCAATTAAAAATGGTAGAAGTTTAAGATTTATTTCAATTTTATTTGAATGGAATCTAATTTTTTAGGGTGTTTTAAGCATCATATTGTATGAATTTTACTTATAATTTTTAATCTTCAATTGGCTTAACTTATTTGTTACAAAATTTAACATTAAATGTAGAACTAATTGAATGAAATATCTTAATATCTATCCCTTCTCAGGCTTAAGCAATGCAGGAAATAAAGTTTGTGTTTGTTTTTAATTTGTTCTTCAAATTATGTTTTTGTTTAATTGTTTTTTATTGTAGAGAATTAGAATGAAATTCTTAAAAGTTGAATTTCCTGAAACTGCTTGATATATTAATTGTACTACTAATTAGTAATACACATAGTATGGAGGAAATGAAACCGCGCGTTTTTAAATACTAAACAAATTACATATATATATATATAAAGCTGCTCCCATTATGTACATAATTAGTTTATCATAGAAAAATAATCTAACAAAGAATAGCTTTTAATAACTCTTTTGACTTTAATAAAATTGTCTATTTTAAAAAGATCAGCTTTAGCGCATTTAAGCCTACTCATCGATACGTGATTGCATTGCTTTAGCTTAAATACAAATCTGTCCCGTGGAGTGATGAGAACTAATTTTAACTAACAGTAATAAACTTATTGAAATAATATATAAAAATAATCTTACCTTTTATCTTGATGATAAAGCTTTTTACTTCAGAAACATGACGTAGCCGGCGAGGGACGTGAGGCAAAACGGAGCGATTCAATTCGATTCTTTCACTTGAGAAGTAAACAAGTTCATAAAATCCCTAGAAGTCCCCACAAATCAAAAGTTGCCCACCTTTCTAAAAAACTATCTTTTAATATAATTGAGTTTTCAATATTTTTATAACTCTAAAATTTCATATATAATTTAAAAATAATTTTAAAAGCTGAAGTTTTCAATACAAAGGCGAAAACATTTTTAAATATATCTACGAAAATCCCCGCTGGGGAAAACAATGTGTCGGAAAGGGTAAACCTCGTTTCGTTTTCCCTAGCTCTCCTAACTTTGGTCTCTGCCGGGCCGGTAAAGGCAATATTTGTTATTTTTTTAGGATTTGTTAGGATTTTTTTTTTTTAAATCTACTTTTAGGGTTTTGAAAAATGTCAAATAACTTATTTTTTGAAACTGACAACTATTCACAGTCACACACACAGAGAAAAAAAAAAAAAATAGTTCGTTTGACTTTAATTTCTTATTATACAGAACATTTTGAAACAACCATATTTGCACATAGACAATTTTAAGGGCAATGTTTACTTTTCCCTGCCCTCCCCCCCCCCCCTTCTTAAAATCCATAAGGATTTCATGGAACATTTGTCAAACCCTTTAACAATAAATAAAATCTTGTTTTTGTTTTATGCATTATAATTAGGAATTTAAGGTGTGCAGTATATATATTTTAAACATTTTGATTCACAAAACATTCTATTTTATTTATTTATTTTGTCACATTTTAGATTATAATTTTTCTTTACACAGAAAATTCTGTTTTCAGTATTGTACTTTAGACTGAAAATGTCTCAAATGATACTGAATAAAATTTTAGCAGCAGTCTTTTCAGTACAAGGTTTATTTACATTTAAAAATTTATTTTTTAGAAAAATAGTTTTAAACTAAATAAAAATATGTAATCTATTTTACTGCTTTAAACATAAATCTCATGACGTATTTATATTTTTACTAAAACCAAGATTTAAAATAATTAAGCTTACATTGAAAGAAATGAAGAGAAAAATACATTACCTCTCTTTAATTAAATATTCGGGTTAACCTATATTAGCCCTCTACTTTCTAGACGATGACGGACCATTACAATTTTGCCGGAAACCACCCATGTACATTTTCGGGACAATTTTTGATTTTTATAAAATATTTTCAAACTAAATAAAAATATGTAATCTATTTTACTGCTTTAAATATAAATCTCACGGCATATTTACATTTTTACTAAAACCCAGATTTAAAATAATTAAACTTACTTTGAAAGAAATGAAGAGAAAAATACATTTCCTCTCTTTAATTAAACATTCGGGTTAGGTGATATTAGCCCTCAACTTTCTAGACAATGACGGACCATTACATTTTTGCCCGAAACTGCCCCTTAAGAGTTGCCGGGCAAAGTAAATGCAACAGTTTTCTCAATGCCGAAACATTAGCGGTTCGGCAATAGCTGCCGCAACTAGCGGCGGGTCATTTACGGCACAACATTGTTTGGTTACAAATGGCCTTAACTCCTTTTGGCCGCGACATATACGCCTTTCGGCCATAAGTTGAGTGTTTGTTGGGTCAGCATATTCAAATAAATTCAAGACATTTCTACTTGCAAAAATTAACAACAGGAAATAACAATACGACAGAATGAACAATACGTTGCATGAAAATCATGCCAGAAGAAAAATTAATGTATTCAATTATTCAGCAAATTATTTTTTTCAGCTGAATCCTGTTAATTGAGTTTGTATCGATTATTTGTTACAATCTTTAAAAGGCTTTGCGCATACAGAAATCTTTTCATTATTTTAAGAAAATTGAAATAGTTATAGAGTTTTGAAAGCATTTAAAATATTTTAGAGAAATAAATTCGGACAGCATTTTTTTTGTTAAATTATATAACCTGTGTAGTGGGGTGCAGTGAAAAAACGAAAGTTAGAATTTCGATTTCGGATAGCAGCCAAAAGTTGCCTTTTAGTACCTCTAATATACGTTCAAAATGTCATGAATTTTAAAAAACTCCTTCAGGGCTCTACCACGGCCTTTATATTTTCATTGTTTCACGCAATAGGTTTTTACCACAAACTATACATTTACTGGGCTTTTTGTTAATCTCGTTTCATATTTTTATATTTAAAATGTTTAGTCTATTTTCCTTTATCATTTTTAACATTTAAGTCTTTTTTTTAATATTTGAAACATTTTATTGAGTTTTACATATTGTTTGTTCTCATTTTTAGAGTCAAAATAAGTGAGAGTGGAGGCAAACCGGAGTTTACCATTACTAGAAACACAGTGAAATGTTCCTTATTTGGTGCTCCTTCAAAACTAAATGAAGTTGTTTTTCCAACAATAGCAGATGTTATAAATATTACTTATATACAAGACAATAATTAAAACACAGCAGGAACGGTAAAAATCTACCAAAGTAAGAGGTAATTAAAATACTGAGAGAAAAGATCGAAGAAATTTGGAAGAAAAAATCAATTATTGTTGTTTCCCAGAGGCGTATTGATCAAATGATAGGCAACAATTTTTCTGAATACTAGAAGCTTATTTGATTCCTCATAGAAAAAAAGGTAATTACATGAGGAAGGTTCAGTTTCACAAAGCTGATGCTGTAACTAAACTTATAAACATTTTAGCATGCAAATGCAAGGCAATTTCTAAGTGTATCTGTGAAAAATCAAAGAAGGTGCCTTTAAAGGAACAAAAATTTCTTCTTGACCAAAGATGAACAAAAAACTTATTGGTACGCTCGATAAAGCCGAAACAAGTAAATTGAGACAAAGAGAAGAGAGGAAAAAATGGACTCAATGAGGGCTGAAAAGGCAAGATTAAAGTCTGAAGCTAATCAAGACAGTACAAGTGTTATGTATTGCGACAGTGGTGATGAAGAAAGATGTATTAGCACTTCATCAGGGTGTGAAGAATTATTACCCGTATCACAAGCATCTGCTGCTAAAAAAGAGTCACAAATACAAATGAGAACACATCTGCCTACAATTTCAAGGGTCTCAAATCAGTATGAAGTTTCTTATACGTGCGTGGCAGCAATAACTTCTGCAATTCTATAAGATGTTGGCATTGGAACATAAAACGATTAATCACATATAATTTACAGAAGCATTGTATGCTGAGAACGAAAGAAAACTAGAGAATGTGCTAAAAAATATGATCTGGAAGCTTTAAAAGCAGGAATAGAAAGTATGTATTTTGATTGAAGAAAACATAAAACACTACATCAAGAGAAAATTGGGGATAGATTACTATCGAACTATAAGTGAAGAACATGTATCTCTAATTAAAGAGCCAAATTTACAGTATCTGGGACATAATACATCATCTTCAGGATCAAGAAAGCATATTGCAGAAATCATTTTAAAATGCTTATGGCTATAATTTGTGAAGAAACATCTGTAAACACTGGAAGAATAAATGGTGCTATTAGATTACTTGAAACAAAGATTAGTCGTCCCTTGCAGTAGTTAACATGCCAGCTTCACGCAAACGAATTGCCACTGCTTCATTTATTTTCTGAACTTGATGGACAAACTACCGTCCCACAAGCCGTTTCTGATGGTATTGAAAAATCATTGGATCAATCTGAACAACAGACATTTGTGGAACAACAAAAAAAAATTGCTCGTCTCCCAGTACAGACTAAATTTTTTTTATGACATGTGTCAAGCAAATTCATCTGGCCAATGCTCCTTAAATCTGGTAAATCATAATCCATGAAAAATGTCTCACTCCTGGTGGTTGACAACTGCCAATCGACTACTAATATCGATCTACATTGAAAGTCAGAATCCTTCCCAAAATCTAAAGCTTATAGCTGAATTTGTAATGAAAGTATAAGCGTTTATGTGGTTTCACATTAAGAAAGATTATTCCTACAAAAGTGGAGCTCAAAATGTTTTTAAAACAATTAAGTTGTCTCGTTATTTGAGAGAAGATTTAAAGAAGATTGTTGATGCCGTTATTCAAAGAAATACATATTTCTGTCAGCCAGAAAATATTTTACTTGGAATGATAACTGATGAAAGAAACCATGTTCGAGAATTTGGATTCCGAAGAATATAGGGGGGAGCAAGGGAGATGAAATGTTCAACAATGAGGCAATTTCATTTTTCCATATTGAACTTCAGTGCTACATTATATATTGACATTATTGATACATATTGATTATATTGACATTATTGATTGGCAAGAATTTGAAATTACATCAAACCCCATTCTTAATAGAATATTAACAGAGGAGCTGAATGTTCTCATAAAAAGATCGGACGTTCCATCTTTTCAATCCCCCAAGTTTCCGTGTCATTGTTTCAAGCAGTTGAAAGATGCGTGAAAATAGTTACTGAAGCATCATTAGCAGTTGTAGGATTAGAAACAAAGGACGGATATATACGAGCAATAATCAAATCACAAAAGATAGTGCCTAACTTTAATATAAATTAGACAATTATAAATTTGGCCAATATAAATTAGAGTGAAAGAAAGATCGTATTACAGTACATAGTATATATTATTTTTATTATACTACTATATATTCAGAAAACTGTCTTTCCTATATATTCAGACGACTATATTTCAGAGAACTGTATACCTAATTATTGTGCTTTTTCTTTATGTTCTCTGTGATATTTTAGTGTCATCTTTACCGTTTAAGGTATTAAAAGATGACGATACTTGGATTGAGCTCAAATAATACTTTAACCATTCATAATTTATGAGTTTTTTTTTTTTTTTTTTTTTTTTTTTTACTAAAATCAGAAATTTCGCAAAAAAAAGAATAATTTACACTACATTGTTAAATCTTGGTTTTTCACGTATAAACGGCATTATCTTTAAATTATGTTAGAGCCCTAAATATAAATTCCAAATGAAAAGAGAATTTAGCCTGTTATACAGTGTGCCAAAAGCAACTTTTTAGATGTATTCAAAGGAAAAATTCAAAAGAAAAAAAAATAGTGTCATTTTCACTCCACCCTACTGTGTATGTCATTCTAAAGAAAAAGAAAAAACATTTTTATTGTGCGTTTTAAAGTCGAACCTTCACCCACTGAATAGCGTGGATCCTCGTTTGGCATAACCTAACATCGAATATATTTTTAAATATTTTTTTAATCAAATTTGACCCAATTAATTAGATGAAACCACCAAAACTGTTCATTTCTAAAAAAAATCTCCTGGTCTTAAAGAAATGCGTGATAAGTACCAATCTGGTGAACCTCAATGTTGCTTTAGTATCTAAATACAAAAATGAAAATACTTCTGAAATATAGCCATTTGTTTACACCGAGGACAAGCATATAAAATATCACTTTCAACGTTTTTACGAAATACTCTAGGTTATTTATACGACTTAAGAGAATAAAAGTATACCGATCCTTTCAAAAGAAAATCAATGAACTATCATTTGTTTTATTAAATAAATTTAAAGATATCCTTAAAAAGATTTAATAAATATATCTCGTTCAAAAATTGAACTGAATTTTCACTTTGGATCAAATTCCAAAGAATTACGCGTCCATAACTTGTGTCTTGATTTAACTTAAATATTTTTTTTAACTACGGAGACACGTTGATAAATATTTCGTAAATATAATATTTTTAATTCAGCGCTAAAAAGTTTTAGGATTTTTTTTTTAAATTTTTGCCTTCAATAACATGATTTTTCTACTAAAAATTAATTATATAAAAGCAAAAGTATAAGAAAAAGTCTCACTAGTACTTATTTATGTATTATATTATTTAAGCTATACCAATCTCTACTCTTTATGAAAAATTTTAATAAGTAGATTTGAAGAAAAAATATATTTCTTTTATGAAAAGAACTCACCACCTATCTACTAAAAATCTAATTACCAATTTCAAAAGATAACACATTTTTATAGCAAAAAATTGCTTTAATTTAAATGTATATATTCCGTCAATTTCTGGTTTTGGATATTCCCAGAAGAAAGTCTTGTGTTTTATTAAATTTACAAGTTGCAAACAAATATAAATGTTTATTGATTATGCTAAGCAACTGCTGGTTTATTGAAGGCGTTTCTAGGTGAATCGATAATTGAATTCATGTGTTTTCTATGCATAAAAAGTGCAAGTATATTTTCCTTTTTTTTATTTCGATGGTATTGAATTAAACACAAGAGCTTCTTCCATATTTTATGATAAGGTTTTTAAAGTGAGTGAGATTATTTGATAGCTGAAAGATGAAAATCATTTGATATTTTAAAATGTATTTACACTATAAGAAAAACAATGGTAGGACAATATTTTTCGGGAAAGAAATTACAACATTTGTTCCCTCCAATAGCTCAATCACAAATCATTATTGCACACAACTCACAATAAAATAAAACTTGCGGACCGTATCACTAATTAAATTTTAATTCACAAAACAATAAATCGATCGAGAGCCGATATTTATACTACTCCTCGGATCAGCCTCTCGAACTCAACTGACAAGTTTCCAAACAATCCACATAGATGCCGCTTCTAGCGGCAACATACCACCGGGCATTGAATGTTGCAAACATAAAATACTATAAACACGATATCAATCTCAATAGGATACAATCTCAATAATACAAATTTTTTCTCAGTATACACACTAAATGAAACATTAAATTTACAAATATAAACACAATAATGTAATAATACACTACACCACAAAAAATTTGCTTAATTAAAATGTATGAATTTAAGTAGTTAATGTGGTTTCATTCACATGAGGCAAAACAAAAATTTTTGTTAGTGGTCTTTTATATGTGCCATTTTTATCTTTTAATGTAACAACTCTAACTATACCATCTTGGTTTGGATGGATTTTAACAATTCTTGCCAAATGCAATTTTAAAGGGTTATAATTATTAGAATTTTTTTCTAGAACTAAGTCTCCCTCTTTTATCTCTACCTTTCCTTTATGTCATTTAGGTTTATTTAAGAGCTTATTTAAATATTCTGATGACCATTTTTTCCAAAGATATTGTGTCAATTTCTGAACTAATTGCCACCTGCTCAACCTATTCATAGGGATTTCAGTATAATTCGCTTAAGGTAAGGCTATTAAAGATGAGCCAATCAGGAAGTGAGCATGTGCCAAAGCTTCAACATCATTTGTATAATTTGAAAGAGGTCAGAGTGGACGAGAATTAAGAACAGCTTCGATTTGAATAATGAGAGTCAAGAGTTCCTCATAACTTAAAATAGTTTTCCTACAACACGCTTCAAATGATATTTAAGTGATTTAACACTTGCATCCCATAAACTGCCAAAGTGAGGTGTTGAAGGGGGATTAAAATGCCAATTAAATCCTTCATTAGCTAAAAATTTTTAATTTCCTCATCACTTTTATCCTTAAATAAAGATCTGAGAATTGCTCTTAATTCTTTATTGGCACCAACAAAATTTCGGCCATTATCACTAAAGATATCAGAAGGTTTGCCTCGTCTCGAAATAAAGCGTTTAAGCGCTGCTAAAACGATGCACATGTTAAATCATTGACAATTTCAAAGTGTAGTAGCTTTTGTAGTAAAACACACAAAAATACAAAAAAAAAAAAAAAAACCTTTTATACCTGTTTACTCCTACCTGTCGAATTTTGTACCTCCAAAGGACCGCAGTAGTCTAATCCAGTACGCATAAATACTCTGGATTACGTTACTCTTGCTGCTGGCAAATCAGCCAACTGTTGCTGCGAATTTTTAGAATTAATTTTTTTACAAATAATACAATTAAAAATGATTTTTCGGAGTACATTTCTGCCAGCTAAAATCCAAAATTTAGTTCTGATGAGGGACATTGTAGTTTCTGAGCCTGCATGAAAATAATTAATAATACAAAATGTAATATTGTGGTTAGCAAGAATAATCATAAGAAATTTTTGGTGATCGGATAAATTACTGTTTTTTAGTCTACCACCAATAGGAATGCAGCCGTCACTGCCTAAAAATGGACACAAGTTTGTCAGTTTTCCATTTTTGGGATAGCAGTGCCCCTTTATAAACACTGGATGATTTCTTTAACGAATGAAGTCCTTTGAATGTTCTTTACAATGCACAATAAGGACTGAGAGAGTTCACTGCTAGATAAAGTTCCAGCTGTAGGCTATAAAGGTTTTCTACAGTTATGTATGAATCTTTTGCACCATTCCACTACTCTTTGTAGTTTGATGAACGAAGAACAGTTATTAATGATGTCTAAAGTTCAAGAGTGTTAACTAAGGCACATACTTGAGTGATAAGGCACATACTTGATGGTGTAAGGCACATAATTGATGACGATTTCAATTCACTCAAAAACAACTCGTTGGTTCCAGCAGTACTGCTATCAGGACACTCAACCACTTCAGGCTGTCGTAGGAATGCAGGGCCGAACCACCACAGATCAAACTGATGAATCTTAATAGGATCTATACGTCTAGAAATAAGATCGGCAGGATTTTGCTTGGAAGGTACGTAATGCCACTGTTCACCGAAGTTAAACTTTGTATAATCGATATCCTGTTGGCAATAAATGTCTTAAGATCATTGGATTCCCTTTTTAACCATGCAAGTACGATAGTGCTATCTGTCCAAAAATAAGTTTTAGAAACTTCTAGTTTTAAGGCACTTAACACCTTCTTCATCAACTTAGATAGCACGACTGTAGCAGAAAGTTCGAGACGCGGGATAGTGACATGCTTTAGAGGAGCTACTCTGGACTTACTAGTGAGTAGCTTAACAGCAGAATCACCACAAGAATTAGTAGATTTCACGTAAATGGCCGCTCCATAATTAATTTCAGATGCATCAAAAAATCCATGTAGTTCTACACAAATAGACTGAGCAATAAGAATACCTCTAGGGTTACTGATTAGATTTACACTCTTTAAGGAAGTAAGAAAGTCATTAAACTCCTTATTTTCTTTCATTGGGAGATAATCACACCAATCTGTTTACAGCAACCATAATTTTTGCAGAAACACCTTGGCCATTGTAATTATTGGATCTGTCAAACCCAAAGGGTCAAATATTCCAGCAATTTGTGACAAGGCTGATCATTTAGTTCATAATTCACTTTGCTTGATAATTAAGTTAAACCCAAAACAATCTGGTTGAGGCTTCCACAATATTCCCAAAGTTTTTGTCCCATTAGAAAAAGAATATTCAGATTCTGTGTTATTACATAAAAGAGTAAAATTATTTACTGACCATTTATGGAGATCCATGCCTCTTCTATTGAACAAAGATATCAGTTGTTGCTGAGTCTCCTTAGCTGTGCCTGAATCATCTGCCCCTGTTAGGATGTCATCCATATAGACAGCGAAATTTGTTGACCAGTTGTTGATATTATCAACGTTACTCGCGCACATGTTTTTCCATTAGAATATAAATTACTTCATTAAGAATTTTATTGTGAGCGTAAAGTACACGTTACCATTTTGAGTTATAATGGCATTTTTACGATTATACAGGTGCAACTTTTTAAAATTTATTCATGCAAAGTTTATGACAATACATATATATATAAGGGTGGATAAATAAGTAATGACTGATGTGCCTTAAAAACTTTATTAATAAACACATAACAGCAGACGTTATTATAGATCATAGCCTCAACTGTCCTCTACACAAAACTACCGTTCAATATAGTCAGCATGCATCTGAACACATTTGCGCCATGGATTAACCCAGGCATATAAACTATTTTAGAAAAATTCAAAGTTTTGCTTCCTCACACATGCTGTCAATAATGACGTGTGGGGTTGTTCATTATGGTGAAGAATTTTGATGGTATGAATGCCTGTTAGTGGTCTCTTCTTTCTTATTGCCTCTTTAAGTTTCTTGAGTGTGTTTACATAGGATTTGCTGGTGTTATGCTCGAGGTTGCAGCGAATAAACTAGAATAGCACCTTCTGTGCCCCAAAACACTGTTGTCACAACATCCTGTGATGATTTGGTAGACTTGAATATTTGGTGACGCGGATAACCACTGTGGCGCCATTTCTTTTATTGTTCTTTACTCTCTGCTTCATTCAGCTACGCCAATGTTTCATCTCCAGTGACTACATTCCAGAAGAAGACCTGATGCTCAATATCAAACGCGTGCAGAAGCTCTTGACAATCTTCCACTCGCCTCCTCCGATTATCAGCATTCAGTTTATGTGGAACCTACTTATTACAAACTTTGTAATATCGTAATTCATCAACCATTCCTTTGGAAAAGCCATACGAGATGTTCAATGCATCAATAATATTATCAACTGTAAATTCCTCGAATTAATTCATGAGTACGTTCTCTATTTGCATCCGTGACTGATGTCGTTAGACGGCCGCTTCTTGGTTTACAAACTTCTTCACCCAACGCCGCACATTGCTAATGTTCATTACAGTATCGTTATAAACATTCTTCAAACAATTATGGATTTCTTTATGTACACAACCTTCTTTTGCCAGAAATTCCAAGACGACTCTTTCCTTTAGCTTCAGATCTATGGTTTTATTATATCAATCTGAAAAGAAAAATACCATATAAGTAGAATAAGGTTACTTCTATAAGGTCATGCATAGATAATGCAGTATCTGTGAAAGAAATAAAATTTAGTGCAATGGTTGCTTTACTTTTTCATTCATCTTCAAAATATTTATGGCATTTTATTTAATTATTTATGGGCAAATTTCCATTAATTTACAATAGTTTCTTCTCAGTATTATCGTCAAATATATTTTTAATGTCCCTACCACTTTTTAAAATTATGTTAGCAACTAAAGGCATCAATATTGCGTATAAATAAAAACATAAACTTATTAAACAAGTCAAATATAAACAACAAATTTAAGAGATTATTTTAAAATGCAATATTTCGATATTTATCAGTAACTTCTTAGTACTAATGTATTATATATTGCTATACCGTGATTCATCTTACATTAGATATTTCTTAAACTCTTGAAACCTGAAGTTAAAATAACTCTACAAATATACATCCATTGCTTTATCAGAAAAAACACATTTCCTGTAATAGATACTATAGGGCACTGGTAATTTGTGTTTACAGACATGGGTTTAAATTTACTAGCTTGCTAAAATTATCAATTTAAATAAGAAGTAACGTATACTTTAAGCTATAACTAATTCAATGTCTTTTTAACAAGGGAATAGCCTAGAAATCATAAAAAAGTTAAAGAATTTAAGTTAAATACTTATTAAAAATTCTCAATTTCTTGGCCATATTATCTTGAATGCATTTAGGAAACTTATGCAAAAATAGCATTTATTTTACAAGGAAAAATGTTTCACTGCTGCTATTTAATGATTTTTATGTTAAAGCAAAAAACTTTGAGCAATACAGAAATAAAGTAAAAATTAAAAATACATAAATAGTTTAATTTTTATGTGGAAAGAAGACGGGTCCACAATTGTGTATCATAGGTATGAAAAGGTTAAAATACATAACTTAAACATTTCATTCTTTGCTTGTACATATATTAAAAAATACTCCTGTAGTATACCAAAGACAAAATAATTATGCTTTACATACATGTGATGTTTAAATATTATTAATTAACTGTAAAGATTTTAAGAAATATATCAATGTATATCATTTTTTAATTTTTATATATATATATATATATATATATATATATATATATATATATATATATATATATATATATATGTATGTATATTTTTATCGTATTTACGTACTTAATTATAATATATATATATTATTTTTAATCTTAATAAAGGGAACCGGGAAGGATACTATGCTTAGGTCCTGGTCAGAGCAGTGCCTCTTGGGCTATCAAATTAAATCAATATATTTATAAGCCTAAAAAAGAAAATGTGCGTTTTGTTATCAAATATTGATATGTGCATCACATGTTTTCATCAGAAACTGTATCTGATTCGTATATATAATGAAATCCGAATACATTCAAGCACATCTTAAGTTAAGAATTTACTTTCTTCCTATGATACACATTTTAAAATTTCTATTAAGCCTATTGGTAATATTTTGAACAGAAAAAACGAAAAATATATAGAATAAATATTACGACAGTTTTAAATTTGCAACAGAATATGGTTAGCGAGATTATTTTAAAAAGGATTAAAATAACTCACACTTTATTTTATTGTTTCAATTGAATTATCCTAAAAATAAATATCATCTTAAGTTGTATTTTGTATTTGTTCCTTCGTTCAAAAATGCAACTAATTGTGAGAATAGAAACAGAGGAACCTCACCGACGATTTAAGATATATGACTTTACATAACAAACATTAAAACAACGTATAAAGTGTAATCAAATTTTATTTTAACATAAATGTGAGTCAAACAATCTGTTATAATAAATATTTGTTAATTACTGCCTGTGCTAAAAGAATTGCACTTTTTAAAAATAAATGGTTCCTTTAATGATGTTGTTTTTCGCATTCAATAACATGTGAAATCACGACTTTCTTTATTATGCATCCGTTCCTCAGCTTTATATATGACCACGAGATGACGCTGCACTACCAAAAAATGTAGCACTCCACAAAATAGTTTAGTAATTTGAAAACGCCAATCGTTATTTTGCACATTCAAGAGTTAAACGTTATGAAAGATAAAATTTACATAAAGCATTGTTCCACTTCTATGCGTTACACTTCATAAATTTAATACCAATCGTATTGAAAAATAAAAATTCCCATAGGTTTATATATATGATCTGTTTCAGATAACATACTAGATGTCATTTTAAAAAAGGCTGAGTGAATTCTGTATGTTAGATCTGCCCAGGTTAATTCTCTTGGTAGAAATATGGCAACTTCTGCCGAAGGTCTCTGGTTCAAATACCGACCTGGAAACTTTTTCACACACTTAAAAATTACAACTCGCGTTTTATGTGTTTGTTTGAATATTATAACAGTTTAAGGCAGAAAGAAAATCACCAATCTGAAAAATTTGGAAAAAGTCAAGGATTTTGGAAACAAAAATATTCAGTCTTTTTTCAGATGTCATTAAAACAATCAATATACAAACAATCAATATTTTTTATATGCATTACTAATTAAATATATATTTAAAAATTCGTATTTCATTATCGGTAAAATTTAGAATGTCTATTCATTTTTTTTTTAAATAAAAAGTGCTTTGTACTGTAAATAATTATATTATATTTTGGAAAAAAATAACCAAGCCTGGCTAATTAAAAGTCCATTGATTTCCGGCTTCACATCCAAGCTGCTTCATTTTCTATTCAAAAATCTTCTTAGAAAATATACTTTTAATTACAGAAAAAATAAAAATAATAATAATTTCCAGTGTTTTTTATTAAAAATTATTACTTTAAAGAATGTCTAATCAAAAAATTTGTTATACATAAAAAAAAAAAAAAAAAAAAAAAAAAAAAAAAAAAACATGACTATATTGAAAAAAAAACCACGAAACGGTAAAAAGGAAAAAAAAAACTAAGGATTAGAAAACTCCTAGCATTTTAATTACTGCATTCCAAAAAAATAAATGCTTGAATTTAAACATTAAAACAAGTATTTTGATGATACAAAAAAGGTTAGTATATGTGTAAAAAGTGGTGTGTAAATTACCAAATTCAAGACTAGTGTGTCTATTTTAAAATATACATTGTTCTGCGTACTTGTTTTACAAAACTTTAAGCTGCTTAAGTGTTTAAAAAGTTATCACATAACTCTAAAATACACAGTTTAACGTTTAAATTGCATACGAGTACGCATATATCTGTGTAATATTTAAAAAGTCCTTCCGGCCAGTGCCGGTAGGAAGAGGTAGCTTTCGTGTTCCTTATTTTTTAAAAGCAAGCTTATATTATTCAAACACACGAAGCTCAATTTAGTGGAAACCGATTATAAGACATTCAATTCTAATTTTTATCAATATTATGTCACTATGAATGAGAATTTCGTGAAATTACTGAGCTTTATCCAAGCTGATTTTAATAAAAGTAACTTATATTTGGTTGCCAAATTTGGCGATATCTTGAAATTCCCGCCATTTTAAGGCAATATGGTGGATGAGGCTAACGAGTGAACTTAGTCGAGAGCTTAGTAATTCCTGTGCACATCTCACTCACATCGAAATCGGTTGATATATACAAGTGCTGTCGTAGGCAAAAAATGAGATTTTTCAAAATGTCACCCACATTAGAAATTGAAACTGCTATATCTGAGCCATTTTTTAAGATAAAGACAAAACAAAAAATGCTCCGGAATCCTTTTATCATGGTCAAATATTTAAGAAAGTATCCTTTTTCAATTTCTAATTTTTTTGCACCTCACTTTAAATATAATTTTTTATTTAATTTAATGGCCTCCATTTTAAAAGAAGATGGCTGATGAAGCTGGCCAGCAAACTTGGTAGAGACATTACGATATCCTATACACATGCCTTCTTACATCGAAATAAGTTAATAAATACGCGTGTTATCACGGGACAAATATCAGATCATTTCAAAGTGCCAGCTATGCTAGAAATTCAAAGGGCTATAATTCAACCATTTTTTAAGATATATATAAAAAAAACTGCTACAGAATCTTTGAGAATCTTTTAAGATATATATATATATATATAAACTGCTACAGAATCTTTGTATCAAGGTCAAACACATAAATAAATCATTTTCATTTTCCAATTTATTTAGACATCATTTTAAATTTTAAATTTCATTTTTTTTAAATGGCAGCCCCTTCAAAACGAGATGGCGAATGAAGCTGGCCAACGAACTCGGTCGAGACATTGGTATGTACTATGTATAAACCAAGTTAAATCCAAATCTGTTTATTAATACGCTGTTATCGCGTGACAAAAATCAGGTCGCTTCAAAATGTCAGCCACAATAGATATTCAAAATGCTCTAACTCCGCCATTTTTTTAGACATAGGCGAAACAAAAACTGCTCCGGAATCTTTGTATCAAGGTCAAACACATAAGGAAAAAAATACTTTTTCAATTTTCAATTTTTTGGTACCACATTTCAAATTTTAAATTAAAAAAAAAATTAAATGGCCGTCATTTTGAAACAAGATGGCGGGTGAAGCTGGCGAACGAACTCGGTCGAGACATTGGTATGTACTATGTATACACCAAGGTATATCCAAATCGGTTCATAAATACGTCTGTTATCGCGTTACAAAAATCAGATCGTTTCAAAATGTCAGCCACGCTAGAAATTCTAAGTGCTATAACTCAGCCATTTTTTAAGATATAGACAAAACAAAAACTGCTCCGGAATATTTGAATCAAGGTCAAACACATAAGATAAAAATATTTTTCAATTTTCAATTTTTTGGTACCACATTTCAAATTTTAATTTTTTTTTAAATTTTAAATGACCGCCATTTTTAAACAAGATGGCGGATGAAGCTGGGAAACGAATTCGATCGAGATATTGGTGCGTATGTACACACGAAGTTACATCCAAATCGTTCATAACTTTGGGAGTTACAGTGTGACAAAGATCATATATATATATATGTATGTATATATATATCAACTTTTGTACGGACGGTGGTTTCGGGGTCTGGGGGTCATGATCAATGAAAATATACCAAAATTTTTTGTATAAACGAAGTTACATCCAAATCGGTTCATAAATACGCCTTTTATCGCGTGACAAAATTCAGGACGTTTCAAAATGTCAGCCACGCTAGAAATTCAAAATGCTATAACTCAGCCATTTCTTAAGATATAGACGAAACAAAAACTGCTCCGAAATCTTTGTATAAAGGTCAAGTACATAAGAAAAAAATATTTTTTCCATTTTCAATTTTTTGGTACCACATTTCAAATTTTAAATTTTTAAAAAAATTTTAATAGGCCGCAATTTTGAAACAAAATGGCGGGTGAAGCTGGCCAACGTACTCGGTCGAGACATTGATATGTACTATGTACACACCGAATTAAATCCAAATCGGTTCATAAATGCGCCTTTTATCGCGTGACAAAATTCAGGACGTTTCAAAATGACAGCCACGCTAGAAATTCAAAATGCTATAACTCAGCCATTTTTTTAAGATATAGACGAAACAAAAACTGCTCCGGAATCTTTGTATAAAGGTCAAATACATAAGAAAAAAATATTTTTCCATTTTTTATTTTTTGGTACCACATTTCAAGTTTTAAATTTGTTTAAAATATTTAAATAGCCGCCATTTTGAAACAAAACGGCGGATGAAGCTGGCAAACGAACTCGGTCGAGACATTGGTATGTACTATGTACACACCGAATTACATCGAAATCGGTTCATAATTACGGGAGTTACAGTGTGACATAGGTCAGATATATATATATATATATCAATTTTGAACGGAGGGTGGTTTCGGGGTCTGGAGGTCATGATCGATGAAAATATACCAAAATTTTTTGAAATCGCTTTCCTCTGAATGGCTGCAATAGGTAGCTTTTTGTAATGAAAGCTACCTAAAAGAAGTCTAAATTTTCAGCAACCTATCATAGCAAAGGCAGAGTTATGACTTAGTTGACGGACATTGTTTGAAGAAGTATAAATGGTTGTGCAATGCTGACAAAAACCACAACTAAAAGTACATGAATATTTTTTAAAAATATATAGCCTATGACCCTGTTACCCAGCTTACCTAAATTAACATTTTGATGTTCTTGTTTTATTTGATAAAAATGCACTTATCTTTTAATGGAGTTATCGAGTAATAAATGAATTAGATAAAAATTTTTCGTAATTGTAAATAAATATTTTTACACTGGTGATATTTTATTTAAAAATTCGCAAATTAAAATAATTAAGTATTAAAAAATGTAACGTATTAACATAAAAAAGTAAATTTAGCAAGCTGAATACAAAAAATTATTTTACCATAATATTGGGCAGAACATGAATATACGTAAAATTATTTTTTAGATTTTTTTTTCAAGGAATTATTTTATGTATTTTATTACCAATATACTTATAACCAATATTAACCTTAAACAGTTTTTTTTTAATTAAAAATGATTTCTATAAATGCCATTCTTTCTAATACGGTCAATCAAAATTAAAAATGTATTTTATGGGAAAATGTAAAATTATTTTTTTTTCCTTTTAAATTGTCATCTAATATGTTCTCTTGTGCAATAATTTACATTGAACATTCTTAATTGCAAAAAGAAAAGTATACTTATATTCAACATAAGAAATTTAACTTTGTAAAAAGCTTTATGTATGATAATAGACGTGGAATGCTTCGGTAACTTAAATTCTAATTAGTTTAACTTCTTCACTCAGAAATGGATTATAATGACTTGGAAAGAAATGATTATGTATAAAAAATTCTAGTAATTAAATTTAAAAAAATGAAGTATATATATATATATATATATATATATATATATATATTTGGTTCTAAATAAAGTATACACTTGTTAAAATTTATTATAAATACAATAAAAAAGGGCATCTAATTTAAAAAATAATGTTTTTTTTTTTTTTTTTTTGGTTCTGAATAAAGTATACACTTGTTAAAATTTATTATAAATACAATAAAAAAGGGCATCTAATTAAATAAAAAATTGTAAAAATAGAAAAAGAAACAGGAATTCTAAGACAAAGGCAAAAAAAAAATGTATTATAATGGAAGGAATGCATTTATAGGCCTTAAAAATTACCCATTTTTTTTTAGGCAATGGTCAACCAGGTGGGGAGGTCTAGCAAAAGGCCTCACAAGCCCACCCGTGTTTTTAGACAAATAAAATAATGTCTAGAAATTAAGGGGCTAACACATAATGATAATTATCATACGCAAAGGTTAAACGCAAGTGGTTAAAAGTCAGGCTGACGTAAGAGACCGGTACAGTAAAGATATATTCCCTTATAGCACAACCGGTCAGTATAACGATGTTTAATATTACAAATATTTCCATGTATGCTTTCCAAAATGTGTTATCTTTAATTTGTCTCATTAGTAATCTCATGTGACTGTCATTCAATGACTCATCTCTAAAGTCATTGTGACTAATGCTTTGTGACTCCACTAAAGTTACTGTGATATAAGTAATGACTCTCAGGAAACCGTCATTTGGTGACTCTACCGTGAAGCTACTATACTTTGCGAAGACTGCCAATGTTACATAAAAGTAGCCTGGTCACATTCACAATGTAATACATTGTTCACAGTAGAGCTGTAAAATGAATGTTATCTCACAAAGTGACTTGAAGGTGACATCAATTGGGACAGATCATAATGCAGTGGAGATAGTGACTTCAACGTGGAGTCTATAGATGTCTGATACCTCAGACGATCTGACATCCCACATGATGCTACCATAATGTCTGATTTAATGAAATGTCACTTGTAGGCTCGCCACAAAGCAACGTTCATGGTGACTTCTCAGGTAAATCAACTTAGGATTTAACGATAAAATATAAAGTACGTTTCAAAATGTAAAGCACACTCTAAAATATAATAACAAAATTGGAGGGAGAATTATACAAATAATTTCACACTAAATATTAAAATTGTAATAAAAATAAAACATAGTAGAGATATTACAGTGATTTCATCAGAATTTTATTTTAAAAATATACCTTTCGATGTACAGTGAGTTAAGAAATTATAAGACCACTTTATTTTGAAAATTATGAAGTAAATAAATGTTCTGATTATAGTTTGAACACATGAGATATCAAAATACAACATACTTATTAAAGTTAGTTTGTAATAATTTTGAATAATGCAATAAACAAGCATGTTAACAAAAATATAAGCAATGGTTTAAAAATACACTGTTTACAAATTATAAGACCACTTGTCTAAAAACTAAAATAATATGTAAATTAATACGATATCGGTCCACCAGTTTTCCTTATAACATCAAACACGTTGTTTTTCACCATGCGATTAAGTACAGATTCAGGAAAATTGTGCCATTCTTTATAATGGCTACTTCTAGTTCATTGGCATATAAAAACTTTTTATTATTAGCATAAACATTGCGACTTAATACGCCCTAAAGATTTTCCAAAAAGTTCGAGTCTGGAATTTGACATGGCCAGAACAAAACAAGATTTTTTATTCTTTTTTAAACCATTGCTGGGTGGATTTAGACACATGGCAAGGAGCGTTGTCCTGTTGAAACATCTAGTTAGCACAACCTAAAAAAGGCCCAAGCAGTATCAAATGATCATACAACATAACCATATTGCAACATATCATATTTCAGAGAGTTCATACGTCCCGAAATTCGGGAAAAATTGCAAAATCAGTTATGACTAAAAGTTCCCCATACCATTACTGATCCTCCTCCCATTTGCCGACTGAAGCATCCATCCTCAAACCATGCCAATAGTAAAAATCAGAAAAGCATCGTTTAAAAATGCACATATAATACGTGAAAAGCAAGAAACAGCTGTTACAAATATACTAGTGATATTCTTGTTCAGTGCAAGATAGAGCAATACACAGCGTGCTAGAAAAAGCAAAGCTGAGGAAAATGACAGAGACCCGATGACAGAGGCTTACATACCCGATACGGGTAGCGAATGCACAAAAATAAAACCAATGTGACAAACACAGATGAAACGACTGAGTGGACAAGTAGCGACATCTACCGGAAAACGAGAGAAAGAAAAATCAAAAAGAGGAAATTTAATTTATGCTTTACAAATACTTGCAAAATCGGGAGTACCAGATAAGTCATTGATTAACAGTGAGAATTTTTAATGATGTGGTAAGCTTCCCAAAAATCAAGGTCAAGCATAGAAGAACATTTCTGGATAATGATGGCAGAGGAAAAGTTGAACCTATGTTGAAAAAGTTGTTTCTTTTTCTCTTGTTCTCCGGTATATCTCACGACTTGTCCACTCAGTCGTTTCATCTGTTTCTGTCTCATTGGATGTTTTTGGCACATTCGCTACCCGTATTGGGTATATAAGCCGGCGCATAAGTCTCTGTCATTTTTCTCAGCTTCGCTTTTTCTAGCACGTTGTGTCTTGCTCTATCTTGCATTGAAGAAGACTCTCGCTAGTAGATTCAAAACAACTGTTTGCTGCTTTTCACGTATTATTTTTTGCATTTTTAAACGTTGGTTTTCTGCTTTTTAATATTCCTGCACAAAAGATTTAATTGCTATTTCATGCCAATAGTGTCTATAATCATCCTGAAAGTCAAGATTTATTTTATTTCATCTGAAAATATCATTTGTTTCCATTTGTTGCCGCATGACGTGACATTTTTAGCCCATTTCAGACTTTCATCTTTATGATGTTTCATTAACCTCGGTTTTTTCAACACTTTCATACATCTTGCGTTACAATTTGAATTCAGACTCTTCGAAACTTTTACGTGTGAGTTTCTTTTGCTGAAAAGGTTCGAAATTTGCCGAGTTGAAAGACCTTTTTGAGTTGATAATCGAAATATTTGTCGATCATCCCGTGCTGTCAAAATCCTTTTCATCCAAATCGTTTAATTTTACTTGAATATTTTTTTCTAATTATTTCATTATGAATTACAGTTTTAGAACGCTTCATTAACCGATCTATTTCTTGTTCAGATTTACGAGCACCCTTATAAAAACAAATTTTTCATACTTCGGTCGAACAAATCTTTACCCCGTGCATCTTCAAAGATATCGTAAATAACACTATCTAAACCTGCTCGGGAATAAATTCACGATATCCAAACGCGTACGTTTTATAATGATTCTGATGTGATTTATAATATGCTAATTTCCTCAGATGGTCTTATAATTTATTAACAGTTACCTTATTTACGTTTTAAAAAAGTTAGAAGATTTTAATAAAATGTAACTTCAAATTTAATGTAGCAATTATAACAGAAAACGTTTTATGATCAATTTTAAATACACGCGCTAAATATTTGTACTATATTGTGTCTTCTTCTTCAGAAGTGCTCCAATTAATTTGTGGTCTTATAATTTCTTAACACACTGTATATATATTTAAATGTTGTTTTAAATGTTAAGAGAGATTAGGCACACAATAAAAAACCTTGAATTGGTTTCAATCTGCCAACTGAGCAGTATAATAACAAAAATTCCAGCTGATTACTTATGATATCGAAAACTGAGGAATTTACAAAAGACGAAATTTTAAAGGTATTTAAGTTGAAATCGAAATATAAGCTCATTATGAAAATTTATAGAATATTAAATCATTCAAATCAATTGATTTCAAGTTTATTTGGTAAAACTAACATTTTCGACTGAAAAACAAAATGCGGGTGGTCACGAAATAATATAAAAAGTGGCAGAGAGATGTCAAAGTAAAATATATCCATAAGACAAATTAAAATAATCGCGGTATAAATATTTTAAAACCCGCAATACAAAGATGCATCAGAAACTATAAGAACTTTTTTAATGAATATTTTACGCATACCGCTCAAAAACATCCCATCATAAACAGGCCATAATGGATTGTGTGCGCATGTGCAATTCGTACAATTCAAGTGCACACCTTATTATTTAGTGCCAAAAAGAAGAGGAATCCGGATGGTCTTGGTGGCTGTAATAGTTACAGTAATGACCTTAGAAAACTGAGGTTTAGGGGAGACCGGGGATAGTTGGCTACAGGAGTAAGTAGGCGCAGTACTCATAAATCGCTTGTTTGTAGATAGATTGCGTAACCAGTCATAGAGTACCTTTCTTATTGCTTTTTACAATCCACAATGTAGTTTTGCATCGTTACCTAAGTGCAGTGGACATTTATTACGATTTTTCTGTTTTTTGCGCTCATGAGTAATTTTTTGTTGCTTCATTCTTTTTTTAATTTCTAATACTTATCTTAATAATTTCGATTTAACTTGTGCAGTTTTTCTTAATGTATGATTAACTGTACCTACCCCATACGTGATTTACTTGGATTATTTATGCTTAAAGGATTACGTGTTCCTTTTGTGAAGAAATTTGTTATGGGGCAAGTAGGCGCATTGAACACGGGGCAAGTTGGCTCGGTGTTTGGTGTGCACTGGTAGCTTGAAAATCAGCAAACAACGAGAAAAGTGGTTGCAATGCAAGGTTTTGGGCACACGTGGCTTGCCCATACGGAGACACTCATTTTTTTTATTTGTGGCAGCTGTAACTCTGATGATGATATAGAGTAGGATAGAAGTAACTTAATGTTAATGTTTTATGCATTATTTTTATGTCTGTATAATTAAGAATTTGCATTGTACGGCTATAACGCCTTAGTCTAAACTTACTGGTAAAATTGAAATTGATTTCGCTTAACTGCGTGTCTTATTTGATCTTCATTTAAATTTGTATATAGCGTGTGCCAACTTACCCCATAGGTATAGGCAACTTGCCCCGTGACGGGGTTGGCTGGCGCACAATTTTCCTTTTACTTTAGGCTTCCACCAAACTTAAACTACAAAAACTACAAACTCAAAACTCCGCGTATTTGTAGGCAAATGTCTGTTCTTTAAAAGTGCAGTTAAAGTTTGTTAAAAAACATAAATAAAAAAATTATAAAAATCAAAAACTAAAAACTGCGCCTACTAGGCCCGGTCTCCCCTACTTTCTTCAGTAGATGAGAACCCGTTAAGTCTCTGATGTGTAGCTGTGGTGGTGCGAATGCGTGCGATTGGATTTAATGATTAAAGTTGACAGATATTTTTTTATGGAAAATAACATTCAATAATATGTTAAAGTCGCTAAAGCACCATTTACACACATTTGATGAAATGTTAGGAACATTTAGTGGATATTTTAGAACGATAGTGCTTTAGGATAAAAAATCATATTAAGAAACAAAGGCTTACCGCGCAAAATGTAAAAGTTTCAGTTTGTTCAGCTATACGCCTTGATTTAACTCCGAGTTGTACCTTTGGAATATCTTAACCTGTGAAGTATACAAGAATGCCAAAGCAATACGGCTCTAGTAAAGAACTAAAAATAGATTTTGAAAAACACATTATTATCTACCATCAACAATATTTGGAAATACCGATTGTTTTAGTTAAAATACGATTCCTTAACGTTATTCGAAACCAGAGAATCATTATGAATAAATAACATCATATAAGTGTTAATGAATGCGTTTTTTAAAAAGCAGAAAAACCAACGTTTAAAATGCACAAATAATATATGAAAAGCAGCAAACAGCTGTTTCGAATCTAGTAGCGAGATTCTCCTTCAGAGCAAGATAGGGAAAAAGGAACAGCGTGCTATAAAAAGCAAGGCTGAGCAAAAAGATAGACAGAGACGCTCTGGCTTAAATACCCTATGCGGGTAACGAAGGCGCCAAAACAACCAATGAGAGAGAAGCAGTGGAGACGACTGAGTGGACAAGTAGCGACATCTACCGTAGAAGGAGAGGAAAAGAAACCAAAAATTGGGAATTAAATTAATGCTTTCCAAATATTTGGAAAATCAGGAGTACTAGGTAAGTCATTGACTAAAGAGTGAGAATTTTTAATGATATGGTAAGCTTCCCAAAAATCAAGATCAAGGTTAGAAGAACAATTTTGGATTTAAGCTCTTCTCTGTCTATCTTTTTGCTCAGCCTTGCTTTTTCTAGCCCGCTGTTCCTTTATCCCTATCTTACACCGAAGAAGAATCTCGTTAGTAGATTCGAAACAGCTGTTTGCTGCTCTTCATATATTATTTGGGCATTTTAAACGTTGGTTTTTCTGCTTTTTAATATCGTTGCACAAAGGTTTTATTTGCTATTTTTAATGCGTTTTTTTTTTTCTATAGTGCCTAAACTTTTGAGATGCCTTACGTTTGCAGACTTTTATGAATTTTTACCAAAGTTATGGTAATGTACCAATTTAATACATTTAAATACTCTTTATTTCAACTCAAATTAACATTTTTATATAATTTATAAATGACTAATATATTTTCGTTTAATTTTGTATATTTATTTACTAAACGATATTTTCTTATCGTGCCTAAACGTTTTGATTTCAAAGAAGAAAACAAAAATGATAAATTAAGTAATTTAACTGACTAAAATAAAAATAAAAAATATTAATGATTACGAAATGTTATTACTTGGGTGTTCTCCAGACTCTTAAAATAAGAAAACATGAAAAAAAAACAGACCCTTTTCAACATTTAATATCTTAAAATGTATATGATTTCAAAACACAAATTTAGAGAGATGAAAGATATAAATATGTTCTTTCATTTCACATATTTAAAAATTACAAAATGCACAATTAACATTTATTAGGGGTTTCAAACTCTCAGACATTTGAAGAGCAGAAAATTGGTATGACCAGCTTACGCGCAGGATTACAAAATAAATTTTGTGCAACTAGAATAAAAATTTTGTTGCTTAATTATACTTCAGATTATAATAATATCGTGAATCTAAATTAATTTGTATTTGAAACACTTTTATATTTTAATACAAAGTTGTATTTAGCTACTAGAAAATTTTGAAAATTTCAACAGTATAATCACATTTAAAAAATATTTTTTTGAACAATAAAAATGAAATTTTAGGTTCAGTTTATACAGAATAACATGGGATATATGTTTTGAAAATTTCATGAAAAAATATTCAGAAGTTTTTGAGGTATCCTGCGCGTTATACCCAAAAACTCCATTTGGAAAATAATGACTTTAAAGTTTCGGAAACGCCGCTTCAGCAATTGAGCGGCTACAATACTTAAAGCATAAACATCTGTTCTAATGGGAATTTCAAGGAAACAATTATATCAAAATATTCAGAAAAGATGGGAGTTTAACATCTAAAAAAATTAAAATTTCTTAAATTTTGAAGCTTTAAGAGTCCTGCGACCACTTAATCCCTTTCCGGCACGGAGTAATTCTATTTATAATTTTTGTTTTCTTCTTTGAAATCGAAACGTTTAGGCACGATAAGAAAATATCGTTTAGTAAATAAATGTACAAAATTAAACGAAAATATATTAGTTATTTATAAATTATATGAAAATATTGAAATGAGTTGAAATAAAGAGTATTTAAATGTATTAAATCGGTACATTGCCATAACTTTGGTAAAAATTCATAAAAGTCTGCAAACGTACGGGGGGAAAAAAACGCATTATTTAACACTTGTATGATGTTATTTATTCATAATATTTCTTTGGTTTCGAATAACGTTAAATAACCGTATTTAAACTAAAGCAATCGGTATTTCCAAATATTGTTGATGGTAGCTAATACTGTGTTTTTCAAAATCTATTTTTAGTTCTTTATTAGAACCGTATTGCTTTGCATTCTTGTATACTTCACAGGTTAAGATATCCCAAAGGTACAGCTCGGAGTTAAATCAAGGCAAACTGAAACTGTTACATTTTGTGCGGTAAGCCACTGTTTCTTAATATGATTTTTTAGCCTAAAGCACTGTCGTTCTAAAATATCCACTAAATGTTCATAACATTTCATCAAATGTGTGTAAATGGTGCTTTAGTGACTTTAACATATTATTGAATGTTATTTTTCATAAAAAAAATACCAGTCAAGTTTAATCATTAAATCCAATCGCACGCAATCGCACCACAACAACTATACATCAGAGACTTAATGCGTTCTCGTCTACTAAAGAAAGTAAACCTCTGTTTTCTAAGGTCATGTCAGTAACTATTACAGTCATCAATATCATCCAGATTCCTCTTCTTTTTGGCACTAAATAATACGGTGTGATTTTTATTTGTACGAATTGTACATGCACTCACAATCCATTATGGACTGTTTATGATGTGATATTTTTTCGCGGTATGCGTAAAATATTCTTTTAAAAAGTTCTTATAGTTTCTGATGCATCTTTGTATTGTGTCTTTTAAGGCATTTATACCGCGATTATTTTAATTTGTCCTATGGATATATTTTACTTTGACATCTCTTTGCCACTTTTCAAATCATTTCGTGACCGCCCGCATTTTGTTTTTCAGTCGAAAGTGTTAGTTTTACCAAATACACTTGAAATAAATTGATTTGAATGATTTAATATTCTATAAATTTCCATAATGAACTTATTTTTCGATTTCAACTTAAATACCTTTAAAATTTCGTCTTTTGTAAATTCCTCAGTTTTCGATATCATAAGTAAGAGATTTTTGTTGTTATACTGCTCAGTTGGCAGATTGAAACCAATTCAAGATTTGTTATTGTGCTCCTAATCTGTCTTAACATTTAAAACAACATTTAAATATATATACAGTGAGTTAAGAAATTATAAGACTACAAATGAATTAGAACACTTCTGAAGAAGAAGATACAATATACAAATATTTAGCGTGTGTATTTAAAATTGATCGTAAAACGTTTTCTGTTATAATTGCTACATTAAATTTGAAGTTACATTTTATTAAAATCTTCTAACTTTTTTAAAACGTAAATAAGGTGACTGTTAAAAAATTATAAGACCACCTGAGGAAATTAGCATATTATAACTCACATCAGAATAATTATAAAACGTACGCGTTTATATATCGTGAATTTATTCCCGAGATGAGAGCAGGTTTAGATAGTGTTATTTATTCGTTTATAGAGACTAACATGAAACACATGTTTTGAAAATTTCAGGAATTGAAAATTTCAACTGCACTTATTTTTCAGAATTTAAATAGTGAACAGCTTTTTAGTTTAGAATGTAAAGTGTTACTTAGGCATTTAATTTGAAGAATTAATTTAAAAATAAAATTAAAAACATAAATTAAATATCATTTCTATTATTAATTATGAGAAATGCTCGATTAATATATTAAATTTTCTATACATAAAATACTATTTTAATACATCAGGATATATCTTTCAATTTTCATTGACTTAAGATAATAATACCAAAGTTTCCTTAATTAACGAACTATCCGATTACTGACAATGACTTTATTTGCGTCATATGCATTATAAATTAGAAAATTTTCTGTTGCCTTTTATAGGTTTGATTTAATTATTTAATTATTTCCTATCTGATATATCATAGAAGAGTTCATGAATAATGTCATTGAAAAGGCTCTTGATATTTAAATTAACACAAACAATTTTAAAACCGTTGATGAATTTGAAATGATGAATAAAATATATCATTTTATTTCGGAAATACTGTGAGTTACAATTTACAAAAGGACATAAGAGAACGGATTTTAAAGTACAACACACCGTAACTAATTCAACGACCAAACACAATTAACATAAAATGCTTCTCTGCTATCAATCAGAGGTTATGAAATCAATGCAACATAAGAAGTGATTAAAAAATATCATAATAATCAGTGAAGTTATCATATAACATTTAGAGGTAAACATATTCTGAGAAATTTTAGACAATTAAGTGTTTGTAAAAATTTAACCCATGCACACTTTATTTTACAAAATTAATGCTTATCGTAAAATCAAGCAGGACGGTCGTTCCGCCAATCCAAGCTGAAAAGAATGCTAACCCCGCCAAACAAAAAAATGCCAAGAATAAAACGGCAAGACAACGTAACTTCTTATTATACTGAATCAAGCAGGACGGTCGTTCTGCCAAGTCAAGCTAAAAAAATGCTAACCCCGCCAAACAAACGCCAAGAATAAAACGGCAAGACACCGTGACTGCTTATTATACTGAAGACAACTTCTCCATGTTAAATCGACCAAACATGGCAACGTAAAATTTCCCATATCAAAAGAACCAATCGTCGCAGAAAAATAAAACGAAAACCAGAAGGACCTACTGAAAAATATCTTCAATTGGAGACCAAATGCATCTTCATAAATTAATTATAAACAGGGATATAGATTTTTTTAAATAACACCGAGATACTGAAAATGATCGATTATTTTTCTTCGTCACACCTTATGTTTAAATCAAGGTAGTTACTTAAATAATAGCCAGAAAAAAGTTAGGATTGCATTTTTGGACAGATATTTACTCAATCTACGTGCTTTTATGAAATTCAGCTTTAAAAATACAAATTTTCTATTCTTAATTAGCGAAAAACTGTTAATTAATTCTAAAGTTTACATATTATGCCAAACAGCGATAAACACACCAAAACATTTTAGAAATCCTATACTACAGTGCCTAGAACATACAGTGTGGAAAACGGCTATTCCTATAATGCTTTAAAAAGTGCTAAAAACTTGTATCCCATAAATTTCCAACAATGCTTAGCGGCAATATGCTGATACGAGCGCCATCTCGTAACTCTTTTCAATATAAACACTGTGTTTTCAAAAATTATAGAATGTTAAATGTCGGAAACTATAAATATAAGATATTTTGGTCTGTTATAAGCTAATTTAGTTAAGGAATGACGTGAAATAGGTTAAAGAGTCCCTTTTAGAATGACTATCGCTTTTAAATCACAACGATGGCGCTACGGTCGACATCTTGTTATTCAGCATCGTTGTACATTTATGGGATTCAATTTTTTAGCACTATTTTGTAGCCGTTTTCCACACTGTATCTTCTAGGCGCTGTACCTATACTATTCTTTTATATTGTCCTTTTGCATTGATTTCATCGAAGAAAACTATGGCCGAGATCCAGATAGATTCTTCGGTGTTAGCGGAATGAGTTTGACCAATCAGAAGCCAGCATGTTTGTGAATTTTTACTGTTTCTGGATCCCGGCCTACGTCATAAAAGTTTTGAGTCATTATCTTAGTGCCATGGATGAAGTGCCCTGTTTGTAGAAATTTAGGCTGGGGATCCAGATAGATTTTTCGCTGTTAGCGAAACGAGATTCACCAATCAATAGCTTCCATTTCTGCAAACAGCGTAAAGTTCGCAAAAATGCAGGCTACTGATTGATGAATCTCGTTTCGCTAACAGCGAAAAATCTATCTAGATTGCGGCCAATTATGTTTAACACAATTTTGCATTTCCACATTCAGGAAAGGTATTGATGTCATAACAACTGTAATATTCGAAACTATTTAAGGCATTGATTCGGAACTCCTTTGCTATACATATCAATATTAAAGAAGTTATTGTTTCCATAGTAACAGTACTTTTCTTTATTGCTCACTATAAAACACAAATATCGAAATTCAACCAACAGCGCTCAGAAACAACACCATAACAGAGAGTCTTTATACATAAGAGTGGTGATATATGCACAGGAGTCATACTCATTTCAAGATTTTGTCGAAAGTACGGCAATCCCCTTTCTTGAATAGAGGATATTCCATCTACGTTATGATCACGTGGTCAAGGCAAGAACGTCTAGCGTAAAGAAGGGAAGGCTCCGTCTACGTAATGTATATCCCCGCTAGCCAATGAAACAGTTCATGGGAGAAATCAGTAGTAGTTTCCTGTTTCCCTTCTTATCAGTTAGAAGTTCTTTAGGTAAATAACTGGTACCACGTGACTTTTTCAACCTCGAACCCATATTTGGATTGTCCTCCAACAGACGGTACGCACATGGACGATCTCTGTTAGACGAGGGAAATGATTCAACATGCATTAGCCTGACGATAATGACACGCTCGCAAAGACCTTTAACGATTTGTTTTTATCACTTTTACCAATAAACATTTATTGGCCGTATGTCTCTACTTCGTTATAGAGACATACTTGTTCCTAATTAGATCTTTGCTTAATGTATCAAAATACGGAGTTTGCTTTCTGTACTATTCCTGAGCTCAATTATAGTATAGCGCTTAGAATATATAGTGTGGAAATCGGCTAACCTGTAATACTTAAAAAAGCGCTAAAATATTGTATCCCTTAAATGTGCAATGATACTGCTGCAGTATGCCGATCGCAGCAACATCTGTAGGATATTTTCTACAACTGCAAGAAATTGCTAGTCTATAAAATGTAAAACTAGTAATACGAAAATCCCACAGATGCCGCTGCGATCGACACTTGAAATTTTAGCAGTATCGTCGCACATTTAAGGGATACTATTTTTAGCACTCTTTGGATAGCATATTTCCACACTAGGTATTCTAGGCGCTGTAGTTATAGCGTCTAGAAATATAGCCCGGGGTCCAGGTACATTTTTGCAAACCGAGAAATGTTAGCAAAAATTCTGGCTTCTGATTCGTCAATCTCGTTACGATAACAGAGAAAAATCTACCTAGATCACAGTCATAGTGTGGAAACCGGCTATTCCAGTAATGCTTTAAAAAGTGCTAAAAATTGAATCCCATAAATATTGAAAAATACTGAATGACAAATGGCGATAGCAGCAACATTTTCTAGATCTTCTCTGAGCGAAAAGTTTTCTCAATTGATTTCTTTTGAAATAGTTACGTTGGAATTACCATATGTCGCTGTAATCGACATTCGTCGTTCAGTCTCGTTCAACATTTATGGGATACATTTTTTTAGCACATTTTTAATAAGCGGATTTTTAAACTATATCTTCTAGAAACTATAGCTCCGTTATAGCGTCTAGATTATATGTTGTTGAAATCGACTATCCCGCAATACTTAAAAAAGCGCGGAAATATTGAATCCCTTAAATGTACAACGATGTTGAATTCCAAACAGTCATTTGCATCGACATCTGCAGGATATTTTTTAAAGAAGAAAGATACACGTGTAATGCACCGCTACAGCGTCTAGAATACATAATGTGGAAATTTGCTATCCAAGAACAGCTAAAAATGTGTATCCCTTAAATGCGCACTGACGCTGAAATCCAAGGAGCTGATCGCGGCGACATATGTGATATATTTTCAAATTTCAAAGTAAATATCGTATTATTACACCGGGTTTGACGCCATGCACACAGGTCAGATGTATGTTAATAAAATGTAAAAAAAAAAAAAAAAAAAAAAAAATGTTACAGCACTAGACCAAATCGTCTTGGAGTTTTGAGTTGTAGCATCGCAGTAGCCTGCTTTTTCGTTTGTCTCGGAGAGTAAATATAGATGACGTCATTTGAAGCTGTTCCTAAACTGTGGCCAGTCTAGACCAAATTGTCTTGGAGATTTGGGAAATATCCTGCAGCTATCGCTGTGATCGACTGATTGGATTTCCACCCTATATATTCTAGACGCTGTAGCACCGCGGTAGCCTGTCTTTTTCGTTTGCCTCGAAGTAGATACGAGGCTAACGAAAAAGATAGGCTACCGCGGTGGGTCCGATTCTTCTTTTTTTACAGACCGCAGGAGTGACGTGAGGCTCGAATGCACCAATGAAAGTGTGCGAAAAGAGCATCACGTGACTCCAGCGGTCTGTAAAAAAAGAAGAATCGGACCCACCGTGGTAGCCTGTCTTTCTCGTTAGCCTCGAAGTAGACATAGATGGCGTCATTTGAAGCTGTTCCTAAAGTGTGGCCAGCTCATCACGTCACACGGAGTTGTTTATCTGTACACGGCAATGGACACAAAAAAATCGGCGCGCCGCTTTCTACTAATCATCGTGATTCAACCCTGTGTGTCTTTTAAACGTCATGAACTGGCCTATTATGTCATTGGTCGCGCTAACACCCTCCCTCCTGCGTCCGTCTTATATAGCGGCATCATGCACTGGACACTGCTAAATGGGCTGCTATCGGTCAAAATAAAGAGAGAAAATGGCAGAAGAGGGGGAAAGAACTTGTTTTTTGGTATCTCGTTTTTCACACGGGAAGACTGACATGTCTGCTCTTCTCCTTTCATAGCTTCATTGTGGTGAAATAAACCAACGCGCACCCCAGATATTTGAGAAAGTCTTGACACGAGTCACGAAAACATCATACAAAGCAGGCAAAGAAAAGAAACAAAATCATTCATTGACTCGTTCATATCCACGAGCCAATGAATGATTTTTCTTCTTTGTTTTGCCTGCTTTGTGTGACGTTTTCCTGACGCGTGTCAATGTTTTGTCGACTATTTGAAGGGCGTTGGATAGGCGGGATCAAGATAGATTTTTCGCTATTAGCGAGATGAGATTGATCAACCAAAAGCCTGCATTTTTGCGAACTTTTTGATGTTTGCCGTAAACACCGAAAAGCCTGCAAAGATGGAGGCTACTGATTGTTCAATCTAATTTTAGTAACAGAGAAAAATTTATCTTCATACCGGATATTAAGATCCCGGATAAGACGATTTTGAATAAAATCAAATCAGGAAGCCAAAGTTTGTTAACTTTTCTGGTTAGTTTAATCAAAACCTTCCACGTCTATTACTGAAAACTGAGTTACTGTACTTTGGACAAAAACTTGAATATGAGTACACGACTTGTGCATATGTCACCGCTCTTACATAAAAATGTTCTCTGTTATGAGCATGATTCTAAGCGCAGCTGGTTAAATTTGAGTATCTGGGTATTAGAGAAAGCAATAATGGCCCACCGTGGCTGAGTGGATAAGACACCACGCCCGTAATCGCTTGAGAGCGTAGGTGGGGGCGGGTTCGAACCCCCCCCCCCCCCCGTTATTCCCACGTGATCTGATATATGTGTTCAATAAAACAAGAAAACAAACAAGCAATAGTGAAAGGTACAGTTGCCATGGAAACAATGACATCTTTAATTCGTATGGAAAATTAATGAATAGTTGTAAATGACTTAAGTTTAAAATGTAGGCAAATGCTCTGGAAAGATCAATGGCTCCCATCTAGTATTTTACAAAAGTAATTTAATACATTCACATGATGTATAAGTTCATGCAACTCTTAGCTAATGAAAATTCTCAACAAGACATATGTAGGTAGATCTTTTCAATGATTAATTCAGAATTCTAAGAACAAAACGAAGTTCTTAAGCACTCTTTCTCACCCCACCCCCCTCAAAAAAGGAAATATGATAGAAAGATATAAGTATTTGGATAACTTCAGTATGTCTGTGATCTTTTGTCAGAGTTTAGAAAAGTTGTATAGGTATTTAAAAAAAAAACAAAAAAAAACGTAAATCAAATTTGACGTACCGTAAGAATATAGATTTCAGGCAATTTTTAATCGGAAAAAATTTAATTCTAATGTATATGCGGCTTTAATAATAGACTATTAAAGATAATCAATTTAGGGGAATTTTCATACGAAATTATATTCTCACATTTATGGAAATAGGTATGAGCAAACAGACTTGAGTAAAATTACATATTTATTATTTCTTCTCTATAAAACGATCTAAGTGAAGATGAAGTTATATGTACAGTTAATATCTTTAAATTTTTAGATTTTTTTTATCAAAAATGTTTCATCATCATGTCTAGGATAGCCAGATTTACAGATCTTTAACAGATCTGCGATTCTTTAGATGCCTGCGGGGCTTCATTCTCCTATTATTCGTAGGTATTTGTAAAGGTAAATTTATTTTGCAAAACCGTCAGCAAAAAAAAGTTAGAACAAACAATTAACTGACAGACTAACTGTAAATGTATATTTTATTTAGACTCTATCTGTTTTTTACTAAATTTTCATCCTTCATAAAAAATTTTAAGGAGATATAAATTGAAAAAGACTGATACTTTGAAAGAAGAAATTGGCTTTCCTTACTTTTAAATTATTAATAGCTCTAAAAAATGAATGATAGGTAAACAAAATGTATACAATTGTGTTTGTTTCCTGCTTATAAGGGTTACACAAGGACTAATTTTAGCGAGTAGAATTATTTCAATTATATATAATCTGTTTAAAAAAAGAGCTGATATCTACTAAAAAAGAACTTTTCAAAAGTAAAAAAAAAAGAAAAGAAAAAAGGTGAAAGTTGTGGCTAAAATATAGTGTGATATCAAATTTCCAAGCTTATATTATGGTACTTATTTAACAGTTTTTATTAAAAATGTACCATATGTAAGTCGAATACCTAAGTATGCGTTGATAGAAAGCCTTTTCTTTTTTACTAAATACATCATAACGTGTTTCTAAAAATTTATTTTTTTTTAATTCTGCATTTTGGGCTTGGCTGCCATCTTTCCATATTTTACACAAATTTCTAAGCAGACAAGCTCGTAATATGTTAGCATTATTAAGAATTTTGAACTTCTAGTTTTAGCTACAGACAGATAAATTAAGGATGTCTTTTATTTTGAAAAAAAACAAATTGATTTTTACTGCTTTAACTAATTAATTAACCCCCTCGAAAAAAAAAAAAAAGAATCATAAGATGAAACCTGAAGTTACTTCAGCTTTATTTTAAGACACAAATTTCTAGGCACTCATTTCCATAAATTAAAAGCATAAAATGTTTGCTTTAGCAACAATTTCGAACTTCCGATCTTAACAACGTACTTGTGTGCATAGAAATGTGTGTAAAATATAGAAAGATGGCCGCGTAGTCCATCATGCATAATTAAAAAAAAATAATTTCAGAAACACGTTATGATGTATTTAGTGAAGGAGAAAAGGCTTTCTACCAACGCATACTTAGGTACTCGACTTACATATGGTAAATTTTTAATAAAAAATATTAAATAAGTACCATAATATAAGCTTGGAAATTTGATATCACACAATTTTGTAGCCACAATTTTCACCCCCTTTTTTTTTTTTTTTTTTTTTTTTTTTTTTTTTTTACTTTTGAAAAGTTGTTTTTTCGTAGATATTAGCATTCGCCTCAAAAACGATTCTATTCTAATAACTAAACTATTCTGTACTATTGAAGTCCTGAAAATATATTTTAAAAATATGTTTACAACACCAGAAGTATAAAACAGGGTTAATTTTATGAACTCCATTACTAAATATATATATATATATATATATATATATCCGTTTAAACCATCCAGGAAAAGCAAATCCGGAATCTCATTGTATATTTCTATCAATCCTGACCATCAGACCGAAAAACCACCTTCCGCTCGAATGTTGATTTACACAAATATATGTACAGATTGATCCTAAAGTCCCTGACACGTTTTAAATTCCATATATAATTAATTAACATTCATACAGGCGTACGATTTGGACTAAAATGCTTCTCACGATGAAAAGTTTCTTCAAGCGAATGAAAATAATTAGTTCCAAACTTCGATCATAGATGGCGACACTTTTCCTCACGTTTGGTTTCAAGAGTGCGATTTTTTTCTGATTTCCTGATTAGTTTTGAGGCTGGCACACAAAAATTACGACTCCCAGCCAAAAATCTGATTGCGTACTTTGGTACTTCAAAACCAAGTCTAAAATAATCTGGAAATTAGAAAAAAAAAAACGCATGTTTGGAACAAAACATACGTACAACTGGCGACATCTTGTATCGAAGTTTGGAAGTGTATTTTTTAATCTCTTGAAGAAAACGTTTCATCGTGAGAAACATTTTAGTCCAAACCGCACTCCTGTACGAAAATTACTAGATTTTATATTAAACTTGAAAATATATCAAAGACTTTTCGAACACCCTGTATATATGTATAAATTTTGTCGTGTTGTAAAACTCTTATTCTTAAATCGATTTGGGTGTGACTGGGCATGTGTTTAGAGCATAAAAAGGCCCCAACGGAGTTCATTAGCTAAGCTCTTCCGCCATCTTGTTACAAATTAACGATCATTGAAAATTAAAATCAAATATGATATTCATAAAGAGATACTAAAAAATTAGAAATTAAAATAATATTTTTCTTTCTATTTTTCAAGTCCAAAGGAGCTATTTTCGGACCCATCTTTTTAATTATATCTTGTCCTGCTAACACATGAAATTGGAAGGCGTTGTTAGTTAGGAACTATACAACAGAAAGAGGTTTTAATTTTTTTTTTTTTTTTTTTACAGGCAACATATATTTCAGAAAATATTATCAAAGTTGCCATTTTGAACTGAGTTGCCGGGCGTGATAGCGAAAGAAAGGAGAAATGTGGTAGTAACGTGGCCACAATCACTTATAACTCAAAAACTAATTTATTTATGAAAAACAAATAAAACTCATTCCGATTCTAAATCGCTTCAAAAGTTAGTCCTGCCAATTGTATGTTTTACGCTTAAAAATGACTCAGAAAATATGTCAGAAAATTTCATGTTCTTCAGCAGGAAAATTGAGAATAGCTTTATGTATTTGGATTTGATACAAGGATTCCAAAGCATTTTGTTTCTTCTTTAACTGACAAAAAGGCTGGCATATGTAGCAGTTTGCATTTCTAGGGTGTCAATCTTATATTTGTCATTCGATACTATGCGTATTTATTAATCGATTTGGTTGTGACTAAGAATGTGTAAAGGATATTCCAATGTCTCGCCCGAGTTACTTAGTTAACTTCATCCACCATTTTATTTGAAAATGTCAGCCATTTGAAAAAAAAAGAACATAAATTTTTAAATTCCAAAATGTAGTACAAAACAATTAGAAATTGAAAAATCATCTTTATCTTATGTGTTTTACCGAAATACAAGAATTCTGGATTATTTTTCGTTTCATCTTTATAATAAAAAGTGGCTGAGATAAAGAAGTTACAATTTCTAGAGTGACTGACATTTCAAATCTAGTAATTTTTGTCATTCGATAGAAGGTTATATATTAACGGATACGGACGTGACTAAGCATATGTACAAAACAAACCAATGTATCTACGATTTTGTTAGCCAGCTCCAACTGTCATCCTGTTTTTAAAAGGCGCTGTTTAAATTAAATTTTAAAATTGATAAAGAGGTACAAATAATTAGAAAATAAATAAAAAAAAAACTTTTTTTTTTTCATTGATTGTTTGACAATGATTCCAGGGCATTTTTTTCTTTCTTCTTTATATTAAAAATGTCCGAAAAATAGCAGTTTGCCATTTTAGCTTGTCCGATATGCTAATACCATCTGATTTTGTCATGCGACAGCTCTCGTGTATGTAAATCGAATTTAATGTGTACAGGACATGGCAAGATCTCGAACAATAGGTTCTAATTCGCCATCTAGTTTTCAATTGGTGGGCCCTTCAGATCGCTGTATTTATCGACCAAATATAAAGCTCTCTCAAAAAAAAAAAAAAAAAAAAAAAAAAATCCAACTTGCTTAGAGCTTTCTAATTTGCGGATATTCTTACTCAAATTCAGTATTGACGAAACTTGGGATTTCATCGAATATAATCGGGTTCCAATCCTTTTCGCTTCCTGGGTTCTATTAAAATGTTTAAAATTATTGAACATGAAAGCTAACTTTTCCTCCCTGTACAGCCCGAAACAACTTTATTGTTTCACAAATCGTTCTTCGCTGATTCTTGACTACCACTCTAACGCTCATGTTCTCAATAAGTAGTGATTCAGAAAGAAAGTTTAATGATATTAGTTTCATTTCTAACATTCTAAAGTTTTCACTGTGGAATGCAATAAGTTACGTACTAAAACTTGTAACTCGTTAATATTTTAATAATTTTAATATTTTAGTTAATATATTAATAAAATATACTGTTTCTTATTTGTCTTTTAAAACAATAAAAAATATATACGCTATGTATAATGTCAAATATATCACCTTGTTGAAAAACAAATTAAATTTCATGTAAAACTATAAAAAAATCTCCAAGAGTTTTGTTTTGTGAACGCTGTTTTTGACTAAGAAATATAAACTATATATTTTTAAATACATTAATTAAAAGTTACATTTTACATATAAAGTCCATGCAAAACGTAAAACTTTCTATATGTTTGAACTCTTCCCATAACTTTCTGCTGATAACATTAATATTTCATAATTTTTGGCAAAATATGCAAAATTCAACAAAAAAGGCTTTCAAACTACATTTCCAAAGCATAAAAAATCATAAGACAAAGAAAGAAAGTTATTAAGAAAATTATGACAGGCACGTGTTTAAACAAATATTACTAAGAGAATAGTTAAATCCTTATATGCTCTAATTGAAAGGGTGTTTTTAGAAAAAGTGAAAAGTCATAACATTTATGTCTTTAAAAAAGTATACAAACAAGATAGTTCTATAAATAGTTGTATTTCAAATTTTACACATGAACTCGTAATTTATGAAATATTACATCTTTCCATATTTTTTAAATAATGCCAATAATCTTCTCTGAGGTATACATATCAATAACACCAACCTGTCTTAACAAGTCTTTTAAACAAAATAATAGAGGAAAAAAATCTTGGTGAAGTTGTTTTGTTGCACGAAAATATTATATTTTTATAAATATATTTTTTTGCAAAGTCGTAATACCAGCAGCAATATAATACGATTTTTTTTTTTTAAATAAGAGAGATTTTGAAAATTAGGGGGATCTTTTGATGTTGATCTTTTCTTAGTTAAAAACTTTTAATATTCTGTTAAGAATATTTGGACGAATTGGTGAGTTTCTATGCATGAATATTTACTTTTCTGTATCGATGAGAATGGAGTTTTGTTACATGTTCCTTCATAGGAAAGGACTAATGTAATTCCAAACTTTCCACGATTTATATTTAAAAAGAAATGACGCATAGCAACCGTTTGTTTGGAGTCAGTTTCCAACCACAACATCATGACTGACGTCACACTGAAAGCGTCTATAGATACTTAAAATTAAATATAGTTTATAATAATTCCATGTTTTAACAGAAATTTTTCGTTTATACTTTATCAAAATAGCACGTATTTTAATTACATTTTCTTTCGGTTGTAATGAGAAAATGGCAACAAAAAGATATAATTGCTATTTTTCAACTATGTTCTCTTTATTTCTACATAAATGGAGTACTTGAGTTGCCAAAATTAGACCAATGGGGCTGAAAACTACAAAAAAATTAACATTTGAAAAATAAATGGAGATACAGTTTTCAAATAAATTGCATTTAAAATTACTTTTTTTTCCCAATACGACGGTATAAAAATTCAAAATGTGCAATGGTTAGAAATTAAAAAAATTGCTATAGAATATTTAATCCTACTGCTTTGTTTTGCACCTGGCTTCTGTAAGGTAACGTTATTTATTTTAAGGCGACACAAAATAAGCTGGAAGAAAGAAATAGCATACCTTAGGGGGCTAAAAACGATCTTTTAATTAAATACGTTGAATAATGAGATTTATTAAATGTAGTATTTTTTGTCATAATTCGATTCACTTATGTGTAATTTTTGTTTTGTTTTCTTTCATTAAAAACCTTTAAAATTGTAAAAAAAAAAAAAAAAAAAAAAAAAAAAAAAAAAAAATTAAATATGTTAAACAATGAGATTTATTAAATGTGGTATCTTTTTTTTCATAATTCCATTCACTTATGTATAGTTTTTGTTTTGTTTTCTTTTAATAATTTAATTGATTTATCGTTAACAGTATTCGCTGTATGTATTTATTTAATTGCCATATTAATTTACAAATGCGAAACTTTTTTTTTTTTTACTTTATATCCTTTAAAAGAAGAATGAAATCCTTAAAATAGGAAAAATGAAATAATTAAAACTTCAACTTAGCCCTATGGAATTTCGATCCACGGTACGTTCGTACAGTAAACTAAGGCTTTAAGCGACTACGCCACAATCGATACAAAATATTCACTCAATTAAGGTTCCGTATCGGAACGGAAATGATTTCTTGATTTGCTTTTTTTTTTCGCGTCGGTTTCATTAGCATAAAAAATAGATGATTATTGTCCGTATCTCTAACATTTTAGTGGATCGTAAATATAACTAAAACCAAGCACTTTAAAAAATTTCATAAAACAATATGCATATTTTAGAGGGTAAATGTTTAACCGAAATGGAGAGAATTCGCACCGAAATGTAAATTCTCTTTATGAGGCCTAAAGTGACCTGCCTTTGACGTTATATTTTGAAGGGTTAAAATTCATATTTTTAAAAGCCATCGATTTGCACCATCGATTTGTAAAACGTTTCAGCTTTATAAGCATATTTTTGGTTTGTCAGTACCTTAAAAATTGCACCTTGGGGAGATGTTGCAATAAAGGAGAAAAACGTTTTTCGAAAAAAAAGAATCTTTTTTTTTCAAGGAATTAATTGTGATACATATTTTAATTGATTGCAGCATTTGAAAAGTCAGAGTACAATCTTTCAAAACATGTCTTCTATTTTTAAATTTACTAAGCGGTTTGCACGATGTTATTTAATGAATAATGACAAAATACCCCAAAAATATTTTTTTTTCCGTTCTTCATTTGCGTATCAGCGCCTTCAGCGCATGCGTCAAAAATTTTCCCGTCTCCAAAGGACAGAGGTGCCCCCAGGGGGATACCTCCTTTAGGTATTCACGGGCTTCGCAACCCCGGGTTCCTGAGCGATCTTTCTTTTTTCCTTTTCCTCTTATTTCTATTCTCCTTCTTTCCTCTATGTTTCACTCTCGTTGTGGTTTCCTCTTCGGAGGTGAGGGCAATTCTGTATGAGCCGATATCATCCTGTATGTCGACTCATGGAGAATTGTAAACCACCCACGTGTTTGCCGTACGTGGCGACCCGTGTCCCTGGAAAGGGGGATCCTGGTAGTTGAGGGAAACCAACACACTGCTTTGGCCTCTGCTTCAGGTAGACGGGAGGTGCATATTGGTCCCGTATGCATCAATCGGCTGGTCAGCTGACTTCTGTCACTGGCTGGGGATCAAGTGATCAGGCAATTACTAGTCATCTTGTTGAGGGTGGAGACTGACATAGGATTGTCTTGTGACCGTATAGGCCCTGGTTAGCACTGGTGCACGAATGTGCATCCCCTTGTTGGGCTCGGTAGTGGGTGGTGCGGCCGGGGTCTGAATTGTATTTCTTTTCTATTATGGATGGAAAATCTTCACTTCCTTCTATTTCTCTCCCATGTGGAGAGCAACAAGTTGTACAAAATAATTCATTCACACGTTTTTTCATAATTAAACGTACTGACAGTATTTCAGATAGTTCATTTAAAAGAACTTCACCATTTCTCATTGGTAAAACCTTTCAGTCAGTTTTTGAAGATGGCTATTCGCTGAAAAAAATGCAGTCTGGAGATTTGTTGTTAGAGGTTTCTTCAGCCAAGCAATCTCAACTTCTCTTGAATTGTACAACAATAGGCTCTTTTTCTGTGTCTGTTCAAGCTCATCAAACTTTAAATACAACCCGTGGTGTCATATCTGAACCAGAACTTCTATTCTCTACAAAGGAAGAACTTCTAGAGAACTTAAAAGATCAAAATATCATAGATGCACGTCGTATCACAATCCGTCGAAATGGGCAAGTACTTCCTACAAAGCACGTTATTCTCACTTTCAATAGCTCGAATTTACCAACTAGAATTAAAGCTGCCTACTTAAGTTGTCCTGTCCGCCCTTATATCCCTAACCCTCTCCGTTGCTTTAAATGCCAGCGTTATGGCCATACAAACACTACCTGTCGTGGCTCTGTTACTTGTGCACGTTGTGCAGAAGTCGGCCACGACAGTAAATCTTGCAATAATTCTGAACGTTGTGTAAACTGTAAGGGTGACCATACAGCCTACTCTCGCTCTTGTCCAAATTGGATTCGTGAAAAAGAAATCCTTGCTGTTAAAATTACCCAAAAATTTTCCTACCCAGAAGCTCGCAAACTTGTTGACTCCAGAACTCCATCCGTCGGAGTTTCCTACTCCAGTTTATTGAAGCATCAATCAAAATCTGTAAGACACATTTGCACCCAGACTGAAACCTCATTTCCTCCAAATAATTCACCTGTGACACCATCTTCCAGCACATCAAAGAAAAAAACTCGTAATGTCTCCTCTGCTACTACTGGAAAACTTACACCAAAACTAGAACTTTGGTCGCCATCATCTGAACCTGTTAAAATAGAGTACCCAACTAGTCAGTCGCAGAAATCTGCAAGTAAAATAAAAAAGTCAACCCAGCATGAGACTGAAGAAACCCCGGTATCATCTACATTTAATTCTCCGAACTCTGATACTAATTGAACTGCAAAACAGAGTGATAAAACTTGCATACAGAAAGGGAGAAAGACAATTCGGGGTTCTTCACAGTGGAAAACTGTGAAGAAAAAACAGAGGAAATCATGTCATAGCCCAACTTACACGAATTTCAAAGATCACAAGCAGCTGCAAAGTTATGTTGAAGAGGCTATGGAGTCTGACTCGAGCACAGATAACGATGATGCTGTTTTTGAAGAGTTTTTACCAAAATAATTTTACTTTGTTTTTAAATTCTTTGTGACTTCTTAAAACTTGTCTTTTACACGGCATCTTATACTTTGTCCATTTTCTTTTAACATGTATTACTTCATAACTTTTAGAGATGATTTTAATTATAATAATTTTGTGTCTTTTAACATTGTCTTTTGACCATTTATAAATGGTTTTAATTATATACACCATTGCTGTTTTTCTTCTAATCATTTTGTTTTTATGATCTTATTGTCAATTTTTTTATTCCAAGTTTTGTTTAGTTCTTGACTCTGTCTTGGCGCAGCATGTCCCAAAGGGGACTTTGTGCCATTAAAATTTAAACAACCAACCAACCAACCAAAGGACAGAGATGGATTTTTAATGAGGATGAGTGACGATTGATAATTAATAATTCCGCTGTTAATTAGAATTTTGAAATTCTCAGAATCAGGTACATCAGCAAAGACTTTGGGCTATTCTCACAAAAATTTTGAGCCTCGTAAGTGCCGTAGATTTTGCTAGCAATCGCACAAGACACACACACAGAGAGATTTGTTCTTTTATTAGCATATAGATGGCAGCTTATATGTAATTATAAAATTTCCAATATGCTTCTACCGAGTAGTAATTGTTATTTAATATAGAAATACGATTATTTAATATACAGACTAAACAGCTATGTAATTTAACTATGTGCACTTAAAAAAACCGAAATTATCAGAATAAAAAGTTGATGGAAGTAACAATATCTTTGGTGCTTTATTTTGCTATTAACCATTTCAAAAGATAACTGAATTTTTTTACCAAAAAGAGGTGATGTTAATGTGTAAAGTAGAAAAAAAATCTGCTAGAATTTTCATTAAAGAAATGGTTTTCACTTATGTTCTATATACAAAACTGTGGAATATAGAACAAAAAATCTGAAATAATGTACAAGGCACAAGCACCATTTATGTAATTTTTCATAAGCATATGCCACGTTATACCAAATTTCTGCTTCTGCTTTCTTTTAAATTGGTATAAAGAATTGATAAAAAAAAACTGACCTCACAAACTATGCCATACTTTATCATATAATAATGTAACTTTTGCCATTAGATTGATAAAAACTTTTAATGATTATTGCTACACTTAAATTTTACTTAAAAGCCATTAACATACAGTAAACTCTGTCTATGGCGGAATCGATCAGGACCGAGAAACTTTTCCGTAGTAGAAAATATTCCGCCTTAGACAAATTTTACTCTATGTATATGGATTCGCAGGGACTTGAAAATATTTCCGAGTTAGATAGATTTCCGTTTTATACAAAGTCCGCCTTACAGAGAGTTTATTGTTTAAAATATTTAAGAAACTTAAAATTTATTAAAAAAATAAAATATATCTTGTTCATCATTTGGAAAAATGGTTATTGTCCTCTGTCAGGGTAGGAAATCAGAAACATATCTGAAGCGTTTTATTGGTTGAATTCGCATTTTATTTGTTTTCTGATTGGTCTATACAGTGATCTGTATTTTCCCTTTACTTTCAACAGAGATGGATACTTCTGTTGCTACTATGACAAAAAAGTAATAAAAACTACAAAAAAAATAATACGAGTAATAATAACTCAGAAAATAATTGAGATACAGCTTTCAAACAAATTTTTAATGTACATTTTCTTTCTCTATACGATGGTGTAATAAGTAATATTGTGGTATGTTTAGAAGTTTAAGAATGAAATTTCATTTAAAATTGGTCCAGGAATATTAATGTTTAATCCATGTCGTACGTAATGAATGACCAGCTCCGTAGAAGTTTAAAAATTTACAGAACCGAAAAATGTAATCCATGGCGTACGTAATGTATGATCAACTCCGTGCGATTTTTCATGCCTTAAATTTTAGTCCTTGAAAAAATCATTTTCCAAATGGTCGTTGTAATTTGTTAAATTGCATTTTTTATATGATATTTTCTTAACATAAATTATGAAAACTATATTTAAAATAGACTATGTTAATTTAACTTAAAATTTGTTATTAAATTATCATTTATTTCATCAGTTAATAAAATGTCGTCTTTAACATTTGTGAAAACGATTACAAATGAAAAAATAAAACGTAATGAAATATATTCGTAAAAAATTTAGATTGCAAAATATTATCAACGTTTATATATTTAATAAGATCCCTTATTCCGAAGTACTATACCAATTTAACATTTATTTTCATGATTAAAAATAATATTTTTTTTTCTTTGAAAGCATCGAAATTTCTTTACGCTTTAATTATCGAAACCTTATTTTTTTAGAAAAGCAGTTACTATTTATTAGATACATAACATGCAGAAATATTTCGAGGTTACATAATTTTAACCTTTATATAGAGTTTTAGATACTTATTCCTATGTTCAAAAAACGAAAGAATCATAAAATTTTTAAACAAAAATAATGTTTCATTGCTAGGTTTTATTTACCGATATCTGGTCAAAAATAATATTTAAGAATTCGAGATAATTTTCCCTAACGTTATAAAAGTTTTCATAACAAATGTTTTAAAATCATAATTTTTAAACTAATATTTTAAAATTCATGAAAACAAGAATAGGACATATATTGACTTTCAGCTATAAACAAAACTACATGTTAAATTTTTGAATTACTTTATTAATACAATTTTAATAAATATCTATTCTATTTTATACATTCTATTTAGAGAGAGTTAATTCTGGAATTTTGAAGTGATATACAAATTATCTTGAAATTATATAATTGACTTGAATAATTAAAAAATGAAAACATTTTTTTCTTTTTAATACTGAGTCCCAAAATGGGAAAAGAACAATTAGCAAATAAACAAACAAATAAATAAATAAATAAAAATATGAACAAAAAAAATATCTGAAATGTGTTCCTTTTTTACCATGTAGAAAATTACATGCATTAACATTTCAGTCAAAGTATTATTTTCAAATAATCACAAAAATAGAAATTCAAGAGTAAATCAGGTTTATTAATTCCCGATGTGTTATTTCATTCAGGCAACAATTAAAGTGTCGTCCCTAAAATATAACGTTACGTTACATAAGCCAGCCGTAAAATGATACAGATGTATCATTGTACGGTTAAATACTGATAATCCTTACTGCAATTTTTAAACTTCCTAGCATCGCACATTTTAAATTTTTTCCCTTGCGTATAGGTAAATAAAGTCCTTTTAACTGCGATTTTTTTTTAAAACTGTATCTCAATTTTTTGGAAATATTAGGGTTTTTTTTCTTTTATTGTGGCAACTGAAGTACTCCATTTCTGTATAAATTAAAGGGAATATAGTAGATCACTATAGCATTGTGTTGTAATTTTCTCATACCAACTGAAAAAAAAAATAATTAAAATGCGTGCTATTTTGAAAAAAATATACATGATTGATTTCTTTTAAAACATAAGTATTATGAACTGCATTTAATTTTAAGTATCCATATTATAGTTAAAAACAAATGAAGGCATATGAATTATTAGATAGCTGATTTATTTGTCAAGTTTCTTGAATAACCCCAGCTAAAAATGAACTGTAGTTTTTTTACAGAAATGATGTATTTTTCAAGTTTTTCTACGGTCAACTGTAGTTTTTTTTGTAGTGCAATATCAACAGTAAAAAAACTTCAGTTATTTTCCAGTTATTGACAAGTATTTTTTCAACCCAAAATTTAAAAAATAGTAAGACTTTATGTCTACAGTAAAACGGCAGTGAATTTCAAGTGATTTTATAGCAATTAATTCACAAAAATTTTCGGTGATGTATCTGCAGTCTGACTGCAGTTTCTGAAGAACTTTACAGGTCTTAATTTTGTAAGTATGATTATTATAATAGTAACTACAGTATAACAGCAGTTACTGTAAGATACTTTTGCAATACACAATGCTGTATGATTGTGTGATATATCCCGAATTTTCTAAAGTGTTTAAAATTGTTTTGATTTTGTGAGAGTTGCATGTTATGAAACACACTTTTTATATACTAATGATAATTAATACTCTTTCCAAGACTTTTAAGGACTTAATTGAAAATCACATTCCTACCTAACGCAAAATTTTTAGTTCCTCTTTCATTTTAAGCTAAGATAAAAAAAATTAAATTTCACTATGATTTTCAAAATCAGAGAAAAAAAATTAGTTAAATTTCAAAATCGAGGGAGGGGCAGTGGCATCAACCCACCTGTGCCCCTGCCCACAACGGAAAATTCTTAGTTTTTTTTTTAACTTACTCTAAACGAATAAATTTTGCTATTTTTTTTTTTTCAAAATCGGAGAAAAAAAATATTAATTAAATTTCAAAAGCCAGGGGGGGGGGGGGGGGAATGAGAAATTTCTTCATTTTTTTTATTGTAAATTACTCGAAAAGTATACATTTTACTATGTTTTTGAAATAGAAGAAAAGGAAATTTTAATTAATTAACTTTTGAAATCCAGGAAGGGGCAATAGGTTTCTCCTACTCCCTACCCTATCCCTAACTGAAAATTCTTAATTCCTCTTTTATTCTAAGATAATTAAAAAAAATTCAGTATGTTTTTCAAAAGCGAAGAAAATAGTTAACATTTAAATTCAAGGGAGGGGCAATCGCTCAGCTATGCCCCTTCCCCTAACAGGAAATTCTTAGTTTCTTTATTTTTAGTTAGTTGAAAAGAATAAATTTTACTACTTTTCAAAAGTGGAAATTTTTTTTATTAGTTACATTTTAAAATCCAGGGAGGGGAGGGCAATGAACCTCTCAACCCCCCCCCCCCCCCCCTCCCTCCCTCTTAATGTAAAATTTCTCATTTTTCTATTCAGAGTTACTCGAAAAGTATAAACTTTACTATGTTTCTGAAAACAAAAGAAAAAGAATATTTAATTAATTAAATTTTTAAATTTAGGGAGGGGCAATAGCTCTCTTCTAACTTCGTTCCCATAAGAGAAAATTCTTAGTTATTCTTTTATTTTAAGATAAGAGAAAAGATCAAATTTCACTATGTTTTTCAAAAATCAGAGAAAAAAAAAATAGTTACAATTTAAAATCGAGGGAGGGGCAATGACTCACATATGCCCCCTTCCCCTAACAGAAAGTTCTTAGTTCCTTTATTTTAAGTTATTCGAAAAGAATAAATTTTACTATGTTTTTGTAAATTGGAGAAAAAAATTGCTAATTAAATTTCAAAATCCAGGAAGGGGCAATGAGTCTCACCCCCCCCCCCCACACACACACACACTCACACCACCACCAACACCCCTTAACTGAAAATTTCTTATTTATTTTCATTTTAAGTTACTCAAAATATTTACATAATGTTTTTGAAAACAGAAGAAAAGAAATTCTTATTAATTAAATTTTAAAATCAAGGTAGGGGCAATAGGTCTCCCTTGCTCACTGCCCCACTATCTTCATAACTAGTTTTTAGTTCCTCTTTTATTTTAAATTACTCGAAAAAAATTTACTATGTTTTTCAAAATCGAAGAAAAAGGAAATTTAATTAGATAAATTTCAAAATCGAGAGGGACAGTGGCCCAACCATTCTTTTATATGTCGCCCATGATTAGAAATTAGAAACACAGATGGGTTTACTCATTGCATATTGCATAAATTGTCTTTCTTCCATATCGGACATACATATAACTTCCAGTTTTCCACTTTTACCTCATAAAAACAAAGAAGAACAACAAAAAAATAGTATAATTTTCTTCCTTTATTTTATTTAAATTTCTCATTTGGACATATGATTTATATTTCAACCCCTTACAGCTGAATGTCTAACCCCATGGTTTCGTTGCAACTGCAGGAGAAGCATTAAAGAAACACCTCAACTCACGGAAACGCCGGCTTGTTTATGGAAATCGGCGCGGAGTACCACGTTGATTTGCTAAAAGAAGTTCATTTATTTTGCAGTTTGGCGAAAAATATCACCACTGTTTATTGAAATAAAGTGGCTGTATGGGTATTTTTACATTCTCAATCGAAAGAAATTAATTTCAGATCCACACGATTGAGTTAATTTGAATAAAGTGATAACGATTTATAAACCGTCGCAATTTTTGTACAATCATCGTTAGTATTTCAAATCTAGATGAGATTGTACTATTAACGGTTAATGCATGCGAAAAAAAAAAAAAAAAAAAAATTAGGTCCATTTCATATTAACAGGATTAATTAAATTCAAATGTCATCCAAAACATTTGATAAAATTTTGTTTCTGACAATCCAGATAGTTATCCAGATAGTTCGATTTTACTTGATTTAGTGCACTTATCTATTTATAGTAATTAACAATGTTTTATTTCATATTTACACTTGCTTCAATCAGTATGTTCTTTTAGATTAAAAGTTTCAGAATTTTTATATATCTTACACAGATACTTATCTGTGCTTTGTATTAAAGTATGTTTTGATGTTCAGTTACACAAAAAATTAATACTGAACTTCAAATTATAAATTGATGCCTGCCTAGGATACCTACAATAAGTGCATAACATTTCACAGGTAAGTAACTTATTTTCTTTTTAGGAATGAAACAGTTTTATGTAATACAAAGAGGTTAGACACATTGTGTTAATAATAATTTTTATTTAATGAGTACATACTCACTAATTATGTAAAATATTAAATTTTTTAAATGAAGCAATCTTTTTTTACTATCATATGAATTGTGTTATTTTAAAAAGAAAATTTACACTTCTGAATGGTAATAGGGCCAAATTAGTTTTTTTCGTCAATTATGACACTTCTCAGAATCAAATAATAAAGGCAATATTTTGCAATATTATATTTCTACCCACTGTTAAAATTTAGTTTTTTCTTGATACTGATTTGTGAAACTCGTGGGATTTTTATCATATGGTCGATGAATGAATTTAGATTTTCAGAGCACTTTTTCATATTTTCCCTGCAAGCGATCGAAGAATTATTTTTTTTTTCCACATGACAGAGTTTTCATATGCGTTTAAATTTTTTAAATGATTTTTTCATTTATTAAGAAGGATATGGAATGAGCTTGGTACACCGTCATGTTACAATACACACAAGCTAATGTTAAACCACTGAAAATATCCTTAATTATTTTAAATGTTTTTTTTTGTGCATAGGAGGACATTGAATGAGCTTAGTACACTGTCATGTTACAATACTCACAAGCTAATGTTAAACAAATGACAATATCCTTAAATTTACGTTAACACTTTGGCTGCCGCCCATTTTTCAAAATCTGTTCCCAGGCACCGAATGCGTGACTTAAGAGATCTGCGCGGGCAGACCCGTGGCCCCAGAGTTGATTTCAGGGGGTGGTCCGGGGGGGCGGGGCATTCCTTCCAGAGCAATGAGAGCCCTCCCCCCCTCCCGCCCATCCCCTGAAATCAACTCTGGGGCCACAGGTCTGCCCGTGCAGATCTCTAAGTCACGCATTCGGTGCCTGGGAACAGATTTTGAAAAATGGGCGGCAGCCAAAGTGTTAAGGTAAAATTTTGATCAAAATCCCAACTAAAGGATTTCTCTTTTTTGTCCAACAATCAACTGGCAAATTTCACAAATTTTTCTGATGACTTAATGACTATTTTCAGTTTTTTTTCATGCAACTGATTGACAAATTTTGCAATATTATATTTCTACCCACTGGTAAAATTTAGTTTTTTCTTGATACTGATTTGTGTGAGCTTAGTACACAGTCATGTTACAATACACACAAGCTAATGTTAAACCACTGAAAATATCCTTAATTATTTTAAATGTTTTTTGTGCATAGGAGGATATTGAATGAGCTTAGTACACTGTCATGTTATAATACTCACAAGCTAATGTTAAACCAATGACAAAATCCTTAATTTTTCTTTTAAATGTTTTTTTATAGGAGGATATTCAATGAGCTTAGTACACTGTCATGTTACAATACTCACAAGCTAATGTTAAATCAATGACAATATCCTTAAATTTACGTTAACACTTTGGCTGCCGCCCATTTTTCAAAATCTGTTCCCAGGCATTGAATGCGTGGCTTAAGAGATCTGCATGGGCAGACCCGTGGCCCCAGAGTTGATTTCAGGGGGTGGTCCGGGGAGGGGACACACACATTCCTTCCAAAGCAATGAGAGACCCCCCCGTCCACCCCCTGAAATCAACTCTGGGGCCACAGGACTGCCCGTGCAGATCTCTAAGTCACGCATTCGGTGCCTGGGAACAGATTTTGAAAAATGGGGGCAGCCAAAGTGTTAAGGTAAATTTTTGATCAAAATCCCCACTAAAGGATTTCTCTTTTTTGTCCAACAATCAACTGGCAAATTTCACCAAATTTTCTGACGACTTAATGACTATTTTCAGTTTTTTTTCATGCAACTGATTGACAAATTTTGCAATATTATATTTCTACCCACTGGTAAAATTTAGTTTTTTCTTGATACTGATTTGTGTGAGCTTAGTACACCGTCATGTTACAATACACACAAGCTAATGTTAAACCACTGAAAATATCCTTAATTATTTTAAATGTTTTTTGTGCATAGGAGGATATTGAATGAGCTTAGTACACTGTCATGTTATAATACTCACAAGCTAATGTTAAACCAATGACAATATCCTTAATTTTTCTTTTAAATGTTTTTTTTTTTTTTTTGCATAGGAGGATATTCAATGAGCTTAGTACACTGTCATGTTACAATACTCACAAGCTAATGTTAAACCAATGACAATATCCTTAAATTTACGTTAACACTTTGGCTGCCGCCCATTTTTCAAAATCTGTTCCCAGGCACCGAATGCGTGGCTTAAGAGATCTGCATGGGCAGACCCGTGGCCCCAGAGTTGATTTCAGGGGGTGGTCCGGGGAGGGGACACACACATTCCTTCCAAAGCAATGAGAGCCCCCCCCCCGTCCACCCCCTGAAATCAACTCTGGGGCCACGGGACTGCCCGTGCAGATCTCTAAGTCACGCATTCGGTGCCTGGGAACAGATTTTGAAAAATGGGGGCAGCCAAAGTGTTAAGGTAAATTTTTGATCAAAATCCCCAACTAAAGGATTTCTCTTTTTTGTCCAACAATCAACTGGCAAATTTCACCAAATTTTCTGACGACTTAATGACTATTTTCAGTTTTTTTTTCATGCAACTGATTGACAAATTTTGCAATATTATATATCTACCCACTGGTAAAATGTAGTTTTTTCTTGATACTGATTTGTGAAACTCGTGGGATTTTTATCATATGGTCGATGAATGAATTTAGACTTTCAGACCACTTTTTCAGATTTTCCCTGCAAGCGACAAGGTACAAGTGTGCTGTTTTTTAAACATTTCCGCTCAGTGGCCCTTTTTATCTAGAATCAACACTAGGATAGTGATGATTCTAGAAAAAAGGACTGCTGTGTGCGAATTTTTAAAAAAGGGCACTCGCAGAACAGAAGTATAAAAATCTAGGCGCCAGCAGGCAGTTTCTCACCACTAAATTTTATTAGTTCTCTTCACTTAAATTCTTACAAAAAATTTAGGTGAAATATTAGACAAAAAATAACAAATAAAATTTAGTGGTGAGAGACTGCCCATTGGCACCTAAATTTTTTTCTTGCATTCGTGTACCTTGTTCACAAAAAATAATTTGAATTGGTTTGCTTAGACTCCTTTTTTATTAGTGGTGTACCGAGTAGTACTTTGGCCGAGTACCGAGTACTCGGCCACTGACTACTCGACCGAATACCGAGTAGTTGTGTAATAAGAAAAACTTACTTTTATTTGTATGTGTGAAACTAAATTTTAATCTTGAATTATTTTATGAGGGGTTTTTGCTTAACTTTTTCTATATTTTGTACACATATTGTTAAATACTGAGTAAATAGTTTTATGAATTATTACATATATTATACATTGATATTCGAATAACTTTTTACTGATCAGTTTGAAATTCTTACAACTACTCGATATTGGCCGAGTGCAAGGTTGGGTTTTTGACGTCAAAAACTGGTTTTTGACATGACAAGCGTCAAAAACTGGTTTAAACTGTCATAAACTGGTTTAAACTGTCGAAAACTGGTTTAAACCATTGAAAACTGTCAAATACGTGTAACACGCTAAAACATTTTAACAATAGATAAACATTAAATAAGTCAATGATTTATGTGATCTTTTATTGAAATTTATTGCAAATATTTTTTAAATTATTATTATTTTTTTTTTTTTTGATTTTTCAACCAGAAGAAAATAATTTTGAACAATTAAATAATCCAGATCAATTTTACCCCGCAGCACGCCAATTGTTTAGCACATTTATTTACACCCAAAAGATTTTTGAATTTAGAGTGTATGAAGCGTTAGAAAATAGTCTGTCTCTTAATTGATGCTGAGCTAGTAGGACTTGATAGCAAAAGCATTGCTAGATTAGCAAGTTTTGAAGCAGGCTCAAAAAGCTGTTGCATTTAGTGATACCTTTCACCAAACAATGGAGTCCTCCCTATAGCACTGAAATAAGAAGACTGGAAAAGGGATTCTTTAGCTTCATACACAATCAATATGGGTAAGCATCCATAAACTCTCTCCGTAGCTCAAGCGTGAGCTAAATCAATTGATATAGCAGTCAACCCTTCACTGTAAAAAAAAATGGTAACGTTCCATGTAAAATCCAGGAAAGTTTCGTCTTTTCTCAGGTTTTCAGAATAATTTAGCTCTTTCCTGTGAAATTCTGGTTTTCTTGTCTGAAACGTTCCTGAACCCTGAACAAAAGTTGGAAACAGCAAAACGCTGCAGCCGCCATTTATTTTTTTTTTGCTATAATCCGTTGCTCGCGCGCGAGTGTCGAAAACGAATTCCTTAAATGAATGTAAAAAAATCAATATGGAATGCAAATAAATCAATAGACGACATAATCCTTTACGTCTCTATTATCAAGACAATTCAGATGAAAATACAATACCTCTGTGACATCGCTAAGAGATTATCTCTCGTACTTGTCTGTGGAAATTTAACGAGCAGACCGTGTAAAAAAAATACACCTATTATTTGGATCTCCATTAACCAGGGGACCATCAAACATGATTCTCACCGATTTTGATTAATTTAAAGTATGTTTTAGAGTTCTTATCTCTAATTATTCTTGTGAAAGGATTTCTTCAAATGGGACTTAGATTTTGAGAAATTAGATGTCGAGGTTTAGCATACGTTTCAAATACCCATTAGTTTGCAGCTCTCAGCGTGTCTTTCGTGGTGTGGACGCAGAAAGCTTGCACGCCACCCGTACGGCCCGAGTTCGATGCTACCTCTTGACTTTTTTTTTCTTTAATTAATTTTATATTTTAACACTTTATTACAATTTGATTTAAATTTGATATATATTTGACACTTTGAATTGCTGCAAATTTGAATTTTTTTTAATTTTCGGAAAAAATGTACAATTACGTTTAGGTTTTTTTTTTTGCATGAAAATTTATATGTATTTTATCTAACTTGTAAACTAACATAATTTCTGACGAAAATCCAAAATATTTTATGTCTAGATTTTTTTTCTAATTATTATTTACATTTATATATTTTTATATTTTAAGCAAAGTTCAGAAACAATATATCATATATATATTTACTTTATTGAATTTTAACTGAAAATTTATTTTTTCGTGTAAATTATAAATAATAATTTTGATGTCAATTTCAAAATATTTTTTCATTCTAACAAATAATGATAATAAAGCGAAAATTGTCAACTGGAAATGTAAAAATCGTCTGCGGAACCCGCATGCTGTGAAATGTCAGCAATGTTTTGCTGTCAACAGAAATATTCCTGGTATTTCGCAGGAAACTTACTGGCGTTTCTGTAGAAAGTTTTTAACATATACAGTAAAGTTCCAGTCATTTTCAAAAAATATTTCTTGGAAATAATGGGCAACTCAGCTGCCCCCCCCCCCCCAGGAACGTTGTGGAATTTTTTTTACAGTGTTGCCCCTGTTGGTTGTGGTGCAAAGTTTAAGCCAAACAATGGTATGGTTTCATGATTTGATCCCTTCTATTATGCACTTTTTCAATATGGGCTTACAGGAATTTTCTTTTAGATGATCGAGCCAATTCTGTTCAGTTTTAAAATCGAAAATATTTTTATATATTGAAAGAAAGCATGTTTTAAAAAGATTTTGAATTTAAGCTTTTTTTTTTAATTACTTCTCTTATTTTGTAAATGTTTAAAATGAATAATCCAATTTCAATTTTGAATGGAATGGTTATTGCCTAGACTAGAATAACATTGATGCACATTATCTTCTTATATATAAAAAAAAAATCTGTACTTTTCTAAGTTTTTTTTTTTCGCCCATAAAAAAAGCTAGCTAATGCTTTAAGCTCTCAAAAGTAAGCGAAATTAAAACGATTTTAAGTAAGAGAAAAAATGTACAGCTCAGGTGAGCTTAATGTCTACTTTTTAGAAAAACACAATTTTACAAAAAATAAAAATAAAAATAAATAAATAAAAAAAATAAAAATAAAATTTTACCCTGTTAAAAAGTTGTACTTAACAATAATACTTTACTATGTACTAATTACTGATATACAGTAAGAGTGAATTTAAAATATTACATGTAATGTTGTCATGTGTGACATTTAATTTGAATTTTTACAGATCAATTTAGTATTTGAGGTTTCTGACATGACGGTTTAAACCCGACATAAATTGACACATGTCAAAATCCTGCCAACCCTGTAATTATTACTAATACTATATACTAATTATACAATTACAGTAATAGTGAATTTTAAATATTACATCTAATGTGTGACATTTAATGTGAAATTTTACAGATCACTAAGTATTTGAGGTTTTTGACGAGGTTATTGACAAGGGGTTTTTGACATGACGGTTTAAACCGCAGTTTAAACTGTCAAAAACTGACATGTGTCAAAAACCTGCCAACCCTGGCCGAGTGCTCGGCCAAAATTTCGCCGAGTATGCCGAATACTCAGTATTTACCGAGTACTCAGTACAGCTCTATTTTTTATCAATAAAATTTTGCAATGTTTTCCTGTGACAGATTGAATTTTGCGATTTTCCCCCCATTTAATGTTATTATGCATTCCTTTTTTTAAATATTATTCTATGCAATAACTAGTTTTCAATTATCAGTTAATGTGACTTATTTAGCAGTTTTTCAGCTGCAATCGGTCGACAAATTTCACATTTTTTAATGCCACCAACTGAAGAATCTTGTGAGTTTTGTCTCGATTGATGAATTTCACGATTGATTTCTGCAACAGGTTGACAAGTTTCACAATATTTTAAAGCAGCCGACTGAAGAATTGTTCTGTTTTTTTTTTTTTGTTGTTTGTTTTTTTTCAATAATGGTTGTTGGTTGCATTTATGATGGCCAGTTATCAGCACGAGGGATATAGGCCCTAACGGGGGGGAGTGCCCTCCGTGGGTGGTCTTTCTAAGGGAACCTAACCCGTATTTATGCTTGGAAAACCAAGGTCCGAAGAAAACTCTGAAAGATTAGGCCGACGGGCGCTATTGGGATCGAACACAGCACCTCCCGTCTACCAGCTTCGAGAGCAGAACCTCTCGGCCACTGGTGGGGCTTTTCAATAATGGACTGGGGAATTTCATAAATATTTTCATTGAGTGAGTAATGATTTTTGCAATTTTTTTCACGGTACCAATTCTCGAGTTTTGCAATATTTTATTTCTACTGATCGGGGAAATGTGCGGGAGCTACCTTGCGATTGATTTGCAAAACTCGCGATTTTTTTCATATTGTCGATGGATGAATTTCACAGATTTTCACCACGGCCGATCGAAGAATTTAATTATTTCTCTTACTTTTTGAACTTTTTTAATATTTTCATCCTTTTAGATTGGATTTTTTTACAGAGCCCTCCGATAAATGTCATTTATAATATATAAAAATTTCATAGAGGAGTGAGGATGTATTCCAGGTGGTGCAACCTCCCACTTTTCAAAATTTTGCCGACATCCCTCATGTAACTTGTTAGAAAGGCCCCATCACCTCTTATTTATGTTATGCACATCCGGCTTTCCTCACCCGCTTTGCCCCCCCCCTCCAAGGGGGAACTTTTCTAAATTTTGCCATCATGCCTTGTGACATACTGTTGGAAAGCCCTGTGAGCACTTATTCATGTTGTGCACATCCGGTTCCCCCCCCCCTTAGGGGGCACTTTTCTAAATTTTGCAGTCACCCATCATGTGACATATTGTTGGAAAGGTCTAATACCACTTATTCATGTTATGCACATCCGGCTTCCCTCACCCCACTTTGCCCCCCTCAAGGGGGGCACTTTTCTAAAGTTTGCAGTCACCATCATGTGACATATTGTTGGAAAGGCCTAATACCACTTATTCATGTTATGCATATCCGGTTTCCCTCCCCCCACTTTGCCCCCCTCAAGGGGGGCACTTTTCTAAATTTTGCAGTCACCCATTATGTGACATATTGTTGGAAAGGTCTAATACCACTTATTCATGTTATGCACATCCGGCTTCCCTCACCCCACTTTGCCCCCCCCCAAGGGGGCACTTTTCTAAAATTTGAAGTCACCCATCATGTGACATATTGTTGGAAAGGCCTAATACCACTTATTCATGTTATGCACATCCGGCTTCCCTCACCCCACTTTGCCCCCCCCAAGGGGGGCACTTTTCTAAAGTTTGCAGTCACCCATCATGTGACATATTGTTGGAAAGGCCTAATACCACTTATTCATGTTATGCACATCCGGTTCTCCCCCCCACACTTTGCTCCCCCCTGAGGGGTCACTTTTCTAAATTTTGCCGACACCCCTCGTGTGACCCATTGCTGGAAAGGCCAATGGCTACTTATTCAAGTTATGCACATTTGGCTTTCCTCCCCACACTTCCCCCCCAAGGGGGGCACTTTTCTAAATTTTGCAGTCACCCATCATGTGACATATTGTTGGAAAGGCCTAATACCACTTATTCATGTTATGCACACATCCAACTTCCCTCACCCCACTTTGCCCACCCTCCCTAAGGGGGGCACTTTTCTAAATTTTGCCATCACCCATCATGTAACATATTGTTGGAAAGGCCTAATACCACTTATTCATGTTATGCACATCCGGTTTCCCTCCCCCCACTTTGCCCCCCCCCAATGGGGCACTTTTTCTAAATTTTGGAGTCACCCATCATGTGGCATTTTGTTGGAAAGGCCTAATACGACTTATTTATGTTATGCACATCCGGCATTTCTCCCCATATTTTCTAATAAATTTTTAAAAGGCTACAGTCAAACTGCAAAAAAAATGTAGTTTGGAGACTGCGGTGATTTGGCACAAATCCCTGCAGTTCTTTTGAAGTCGACATAACTATAAATTGACTGCGGTGAGTGTGTAGTTATCAACTATACATTTACTGCGGTTAATTTATAGTTATGTCGACTTCAAAAACACTGCAGGGATTTGTGCCAAATCACCGCAGTCTTCCAACTACATTTTTTTTAAAGTTTCACTGCAGTTCATTTTTAGCTGGGACGACATCGCTTTTTGCTGAGTTTGTGTATTATTCCGCGATAGTGACGTCATATCCAAAGATTTCGATAGATGTTCTTTAAGACTGGATCGTAAATGTGGAATTCTTCAGCGAATGCAAATAACGTCATTCTATATAAAATAAAAGCGTCTATTTTAAGTCTTAAAAATGAAATATGATTTGTACTATATAAATGTATATGTATTTTTTTTTTCATCGGGGACGACACTAAATTCAGAAAAAGCAAGATTCCAGTTTTGTAGTTTACATTATTCATTTATTTTCACGAAAATTATACTCCTATGTATATATATATATATATATATTGCATACATCCAACAAATTTAACCTCCATTTTTAAATGTTATCATAAAAAAAATTAAACGTCGAACAGAGTTTAATGTTAATAAAACACTCATACTACAATATATATTAAAACACACATACACACATACGCACATAAATAACGCCTGCATTCAACAGTTAAAGGTATATATAAATATTATACAGACATAAAAAACAATAAATACAATAAAGCCAACTTGAGTGAAAAATTAGCCAGAGCCAGGAATCGAATGCTGTGGTCCCGGGATCGATTCCTGGCTCTGACTAATTTTTCACTCCAGTTGGGTTTATTGAATTTATTGTTTGTATGTTTGTATAATATTTATATATACCTTTATGTGTTTAATGTTGATTATTAATAAAAATAATATTTTCCTTAATTGAACATTCTACATCCAAATAAATAATCGTTGTTTAACGTCTGATATACGATTTAAACTTAAAAAATATATTACAATTCATCAGACATACAAGTAAAAATTACATAAATACATTTAATACAATTAAAAAGCAAACTTTTCGAGCTAAATTTTAGCCCCTCATCAGTGCAATAAATAACATTCAAATGACAGAAAACTATATATCATGTTTACAATTAAAAATTACTAGCAGTTAAAATTAAATAAAGTATAAAAAATTCAAAACAATGCTGAGTATTCAGGAGGAATTGCACATGATTCATTTATCGGCAACGTTAGCAAACGTAGGAAATATATCTGGAGTACGACGTTAGCACTCGCAAGCAAACGTCGCCGATAAATGAATCACGTGCACTTCCTCCTGAATACTCAGCATTGTTTTGAAATTTTTATACTTTATTTAATTTTAACTGCAAACATGATATATAGTTTTCTGTCATTGGAATGTTATTTATTGCACTGATGAGGGGCTAAAATTTAGCTCGAAACGTTTGCTTTTTAATTGTATTAAATGTATTTATGTAATTTTTACTGGTATGTTTGATGAATTGTAATATATTTTTTTAAGTTTAAATTCTACATCCAATTTGTTCTGACGTAAAGATTTTTTTTTTTTTTACAACTATGTCATATAATATGCGTTAGCTAATTTTAAGCAACAGGATGGTACTTTAATTATACAGGGTGTTCATGAAAAATTACCATAGCACATGGGGTCGAAAACCACGTATATTTTCAGAAATACAGGGTTTTTCATCCTAACTCAATTTGGGTTAACGGTAATGAGTTTCAGAAAAGAGAAGTATATTATAATAAGGAATTTAGTAGATATCCTCACCTTTATTTCTAAATGTGATAACACCAAACAAAAGTGGTAAAAGTTTGCATTTTACGCGCCCGCAATATCCATTTGACATCCCACATTTTTTAATGTGATTATGAATTCACACGGTATCATCAGTTGCTTGAGCAACATGTTTTTCCAGATCTTTTTGTGATGTTATCTCATTTTTTCACAAAACAAGGTACATATCGTTGTATTTTCATTGCAATGTTTTATTTCTTGTTGAAATTATTACCGTCAACCCGAGTTCAGTGAAGATGAAGAACCCTGTATTTATGACTAAATAATTGTTTCCCAACGCATGTTCTATGGCAATTTTTCATCCTCTTGAAACCTACTATTCTCCCTCTGAATTTGTCAGTCAAATTTTGTAACACCCTGTGTAGTTTCTCCTGTAAACATAAAACAATGTTTATCCTTAAAGAGATAAAGAAAAATGGAAAGAAATTTGATAATCTTTAAATGAAAAATCTGATTAAAAAAAAAAAAAAAGTGAATACCTTTATGTGGTAATTCATCATGTTTTACAGATTTAAAGTGTACATTCAGTCAATAAATTGTCGTAAACTTTCTAATCTGTAACAGATTTATTAAAATTAGATAAACTTAAGATACAGTTTAGAAAATCTTTATTAAATCTAGCCTTTTTTTTTTTTTTTTTTTTTTTTTTTTTTTTTTTTTTTTTTGCATAGTTTAAATTTAATATAATAAATACTTGTAAATATTAATTTCATTTCTATTTAAGTAATAATTTCTTGCGATATTAAATTTGCAATTAGTGAATGAATGGAAATGTACAATTACCATATAAACCAAACTTTTATGAGAAATTTGTATTAAATAATTTTGATATCAAATCAAATTCCATTATATGGCAAAATGAAAAATCATTAAATAAAGGAAATTAGATTTTCAAATACCATCTCATATGCTAAACAGAAAGGAAGTACGTAAAGCATGGAAACATTCTGTTTAAAATTTCATTGAAATCAATGAAATTTAAAATTACAAAAATAGTACTAGTTCCCTTTACATTGTTACTTTCTTCTATCTTCAATAGAAGAAAGTATTGTAATCGAAAATTTTTCGACTTCCGGTTTTTGACGGATTTACACTTTTTAGGACTCAGAGATCCCCAAAAACATGCTTATAGAAAATGTCTGTCTGTACATGTGTCCGTCTGTCGCCATTGTACCGTCAAAAAGTGTATGAAGTTATGCATAGAATTGAACCAAATTTTTATTTTAAGATTTTGGCTATGGCAAACAGGTCCTCACTGAATTTGGAAAAAAAAATTGCCGGTAGAGGCGCGATTTTGAATATTGTACCATCAAAAAGTGTATGAAGTTATGCATAGAATTGAACCAAATTTTTATTTTAAGTTTTTTGGCTATGGAAAACAGGTCCTCCTTGAATTTGGAAAAAATTCGCCGTTAGAGCGCGCTGTAATAGTGATTTTTGTGCGATTTTGAATATTGCACTATCGAAAAGTGTATAAAGTTATGCATAGAATTGAACCAAATTTTTATTTTAAGTTTTTGGCTGTCGTAAGCCTCCATGAACTTGGAAAAAAATCGCCTGTAGGGGGCGCTGTAATAGCGGTTTTTGTGCGATTTTGAACATTCTACAATCGAAAAGTGTATGAAGTTATGCATAGTATTGAATCAAAAAAAATTTAAAGTTATTGGCTGTGGCAAACAGATCCTCAATTAATTTGGAAAAAAATCGACGGTAGGGGGGGCTATTATAGCAATTTTTGTGCCATTTTGAATATTGTACCATCGAAAAGTATATGAAGTTATGCATAGAATTGAAACAAATTTTTTTTTGCGTTTGTTTTTGGTCATAGCACGAAGGTCCTCCCTGAATTTGGAAAAGTTCCGCCGGAAGGGGGCGCTATATTGCGATGTCTGTACGATTCTCATTATTGGACCATCAAAAAGTGTATGAAGTTATACATATTATTGAACCAAATTTTTTGTGTATGTTTCTGGGTGTGGAAAACTAGTCCTCCCTGAGTTTTAAAAAAATATGCCGGAAGGGGTCGCTGTAATAGCGATATTTGTGCCACTTTCTTTATTGTACCTTCGAAATGTGTATAAAATTATGTATACAATTGAACCAAATTTTTGTGCATGTTTTTGGCTTTGGCCAACAGGTCTCCTTATATTTGGAAATATTGCGATGCAAAGGAACTCTGTGATAGCGATTTTGTATATTTTTTCTTGATTTTTCGTAGTTCTGTTGTCCATCGGCGGGTCGTGCAGTGGGGGAACTCGCTTCCTGCTAAGTCGGCTATTCGCAAACAGCTGATAACATCAGAATAAGAAAAAACTATTAATTTAAAAAATGTCATGATATAGATTAACTCGTTTTTAGTCCATTTAATTGACTTTAGCAGAAATTTAAGTTGAAATCAAAGTATAGCATTAAACTAATTATATTGAAGTATTAACATGTGTAACTAGTTTTTGAAATATTAAGATGTATAAAATAGAAGAAAGTTTTGGATTAACACATCCAACTAGTTTTGAATTATAAAATAGGTTGGAAAATGATAGAAACAGTAATTTAATTGACTACATGATAAATATAATCATATTAATCAACATATAAACCATATAAATGGAATTTATAAAACTAAATTGACAATATAAACACAAAATGTAGCATTATTATTGTTACAATATAATAAATGGCATTTTCACTGGCTGAGCAATAGGAACAAAATGATAAGAATGGAACAGATTTTTATAAATTATCGAAATATTCCATGCCGATTGTGCTTCGTTTTAACGTTTACAAATTTTTGAACTTGTTGAGGAAAAAAAAACATGCCGTGCTTCAAAAATCATTGATTTTAAAGTATTCTGTGCCTTTTCACCATTTTTTGTATAATATTGAGTACTGCAATATCAGAAACGTTCTCCAAGAGATTAAGGTCCGGCGGCGGCATATTGGTCGCTCAGTCAATTTTGATAATGTAATTACCTTCAAACCACTCCTTTGTGCCTATTGCGGAGTGAATTGGACAATTTATTGCTTAAAAGAATGATTAAGATTGGCATTTGTGTCACACTGATTAAACACACAATATTCTAACGTGTGAATATATAGTGTGTGCCAAAAATGACAGGTACATTTAAAAAATTAATTAAATGAAAACGAAAGCGATAGAAATGCACCGTTTTTACATTCTATTTGGGGCACCAATAAATTTTTAGTCGCACACAATTTCAAATTTATTAACAAAGTTCGGCAACAGATGGTGTTCCGGCTAATTTTCTAACAGCTAATTAGCCAGCGCATGCTCTCTTTGAACTGTCTACTTTTGAACTGAAACGAATTAATCTTTTTGTTGACGTTAGAATTCTTTAGATGTGATATGTCGAATGTAACTTCATATATTTTATGTTCCGTTTTGTAATTAAATGTTTGTTTTGTGAGTTAAAGGATGTCGATTATTCCTTAAAATAAGTTACACTGAACCACCTTGATGCTAGATTTATTTTGAAATGAATGTTTAGATTAAGTAGAAAAGAAATCGAATATTTGTGGTGCATCGCTCCGTCAAGTCTAGATGTGAAAAGATTACTGCCTAATATCTTTGTTTTGTTTCGATTTGGAACTGCTAAGTGCTGATTTTAGGTAGATTTCGTAAGAAATACTACCTATTGCAGTCGTTACCTTGGTGCGACTTTTGAAAAATTCCTTCATAACTTTTCATTACATGACCCCAGGAACCCAAAACCACCCCCACCTAAAAAGTTTATATATATATATATATATAAGCTCAAAAAAATCAAAAGAAACTAAAAGTAAAATATAAAAATAAAAATAAAATCCATGCGATAAGCGCTACAGCTGCATATAACCACATAGATTATATATAGCATATTATGTTTTAAATGCGTTTGTCAGACCCAGAATCCTGCACCATAAATAAACTAAGTATAACCATAAAACATCCAAGAAATTTAAACAGATATAACCTGAACAAGAAAAACAACAAAAGGCTGTGGCCTCTTCAGCGGTGGGCATTTTAGAAAGCACAGCAAGGTTTCAGATTAATTACAATTTACAACAAACTATTATTCAGTAGTGGCAGTGGGTTTCGGCCAGAGTGTCGCAAAGCATAAATCAAATGCATAAAAACAATTGAAAGCATATAGCGAACACTCCCCTACCGGACCCGACGCCACAATAAACAGTGCATCTCGAAGATACAACTGATTCAGAACGTATGTGTAATGTATACTGAAACAATAAAATTATAGTACCCAATTCCGAGCAACACAGCCACAAAAAACAATAACTAAATTCCAGTGATCCATAATCTGTCCATAAACGTTCCATGTCTGTTGCCACACAATTGCAGACATCCTTGTAAAACCGTCCAAAAAAGGCTTTAAGTCATACAAATCATTAACTGTCAATCGCATAGCAACACCTCAAAAATGAAGACTGTCTGTAAAACTAGTATATTTATTAATGAAATTCAAAGGTATATTGTTTTTATAATACAAAATGCTGGTTAAATTAAAAAGTTCTTTAAAAAATAAATTTTTATTCGAACAGAGTTTATAGTAGCGAATAATCTGACCTATTATGATATTGACGTAAACGCGTTTATGGATATTTGAACTCCAATTAACTAAATGGTTAACTTCAAAATTAAAGTTATCCCGTTTATTATAAATTGATATGTGTATACCGTTTGAAATGTTTATTTTCAAATCAAGATAATCAGCAGCACTATTATTTTCATTTGTTTTTTTCAAAACCAGCATATCAGGATAAATGTTACATGATATCCCCAAAAAATCGTGATCACAGTTCAAAATTATCAAATCATCGATATATCTGAAAGCCAGAAAATTAACATCGTTATTGACACTACAAAATTGAAATTCATAATAAAATAAAAATAAGTTATCTGCCGTTGAAGAATAACTTGTTCCCATTCCTATTCCATTATTCTGTAAATATATATTTGAACCTGTATAAACATAGTTGTTATATAAACGAAAATTACATAATTTAAATAAATTAAAATCTAAATCGGTGTCAGCTATAATTAAATCGACAACTTTTAAAAGGACATCATTTAACCCTGCAATAGGAATATTTGTGAAAAGATTCTCAAAATCATATGTCAGGACACTTTGTATATCATCTTTAATTAGTTCATTCCTGATCTCATAACTGTTCAAAATAATCCAATACATATTACTATCTTTATACTTAAATTTTAGTATATTTAAAATCTTTTTTAACATTTCATCAAATTTGCGATTAAATCCGTTTCCAATGCTGTTTACATTACTACAAATAAATCTGTACTTAATTGGTATCTTATGAAATTTAGGTGTTACGAAAAGAAAAGGAAATGACAAATTTTTTACTTTGGGCAGAGGAATATTAACCTTTTTTGAAAAGGCCAGATGTTTCTTAATCAGTGTCTGAATAGTAGATTTATACAAACTGTAGGTGACATTATTGTTAAGCTCAGTAAATATCATATTAGCATAATAGCTTTTTCAAATAACTGCAAAATTGTTAGATGCTTTATCGACTGAACAAAAAACAAAGGTATTTTTCAATTTCGATATTTCCTTCTCTAAATTTGCATTTATTCTATGGTAAGTGTAATTAGAAGAATCATTCATATATTTTATTTGAAATGATTTAAAATCATCAATATTTTAAATTTCCATTCATTGAAAAGGGGGATAGGTTTATTGAATTTGTAACTTAAATTGAGTATAAACATATGTAATTCAGATTTGAATAGATTGAAAGATTTTTTTTAAATTAATCTTCTTGTTTAATCTAAATTTAGTACCGTATTTCATTAATTGTTTCAATTCATCGTTGGATATAAAATCAAGGTCACCTGTAACTATATGCTTTGCATTTTTATCGTAAAAGGATGATTTCTGAAAATTCCCACATTCTCAAGACAAATTCAAGTAGGAGTGCAAATCCTGTGCAACTTCTCTATAATTAAATAATTTATTACCCGAGGTATTTGCATATTTGTAAGTTGAAATAATAGACACATTTTTAACTGGAAATATTTCATTGTGTCTGGTAACAATTTTATTTAGATATAAGTTATCAAAACTCTTTTGCTGAAATGTACAAACGAAGTATATTTTATCAGTTTTACAGTCTTGATATTTACCTATTTTATATAATAAAACGTCCGTTAATAATTCCTTAAACTGTGTGTTATCACTAGCAAACTCTTTAATCTTCTGCTGCAATCTTCGTAAATGTTTAAATTTTAGACTGAATAAAATAGTTTTAATTTCTTTAATATTGTAATTTTTATTAAAAAGATTGTATAAGTCATGCAATACTATGGCTGGATTTATATTTTTATATTTGACAAACAGTGCTTTATTTGAGTGATTCCCCCTTTTCCCTCTATTGTAAGAAAATGAAGGTTTTTAAACTGATGAAAAGAGATTGTTAATACATATTGAACCCTCTGTATGATAGCAAATTTTAGTATTCAACCCATGTGGATATAATGATTTTGTACGCAAAATATAAAAACTTTCACTACGCAATCTAAAAGCGTGATCAAAAACCTGCTCTAAAATTTGTATTCTGACATTTTTAAAACTGTGTAAATGGAAATGCTTTATTTCGAAAGATGAACCAGCCACATTTCTTTCAGACAATGATCTATGATTATTGATTCGCTTATGTAGTTCATCAAAAGTCTCACCCACATAGGGGAGACCGGGGGAATGGCGACACCTTAAGGGAATTTAATTTTTTTCACCTCAAAAAAATGTTTACTTTAATAGTAAAAATTCTAAAGCTGAATCATGATCTTTAGTATCTGTATAAATTTAACCGTAATCATAACTGTAAAGTAAGCATACATAAAAAAATATTTTTTAAACCTCTGCACAGTGGCGGGATTACCCAGGATACTGGGGTAATTCCGCCACTGTACCGGGGTAATGCCGCCACTCTTTAATGACCTAGTACATGCATTAAATGGATACTAGGAAATACATAACCTACTGAAAATAGTTAGAAAGCAATGTAATTGAGCAGAATAATGGTTAAGGTTACAATTTACTTCATATTGCAAAAGTCACTCTGCTGAATCGGCTCCACTACATTCAAATGAAGCCATTTCTCACCCGATTTACATGGTGGCGGCATTACCCCGAGAGGACAATATGGCCGAAATCCCCAAGCAAAGCCGAAAGAAGAACCGAACTTGTTCAACACATTGCATCAAAATATCGGCGAATGCATGTAGATGACGGGTCATATTGTCTTAAATACCTAATGTTAAAATAAAAGATGCTTATCTCTACTCATTTGAAGCTCCAAAATAATAAGCAACTAGATGAAAACTACATTTTTCACTAGAACAAACGAACGATGTACAGCAAAGTCACTCTCACTTTAGGCACTGTTTCTATTGTTGGCCGTTATAGTGCAGGCACATTCACTATCTCAAACTGCCGTTAGTTTTTAAACTAGGTGGGGTGGCGGCATAACCCGGGTTGGCGGCATTCCCCCGGTCTCCCCTATATCTGATTTCAAACCAAGCATGTTAACAAATATATAATGTGAGTAATTTTTCAAAAAATATAATTCAAATTAATTGTACTTTTGGCATAAATGTTTTTAGACAAATCCCCATTCGGGCAAGTTTTTCATCTTTTATCTGTACACTTGTTTAATCCCATAATTAATGCAAATTGATGAAAAATATTTTTAAATAATTTTTTCGAGCGAGTATACTCGTTGCAAAATGTAAGGTAAGATAACAATTATGGATACAAGAAAACCAGCTCCGAACCAAACACAATAACAAATGCAAATCGAAATAGTGCTATAGCTGCTTTATAATCAAAATGCCAAATATAAGCTCAAAAAAATCAAAAGTAAAACTAAAAATAAAATATAAAAATAAAAATAAAAATAAAATCCATGCGATAAGCGCTTTAAACTTTTACGAAGATTGCAGCAGAAGATTAAAGAGTTTGCTAGTGATAACACACAGTTTAAGGATTTATTAACGGACTTTTTATTATATAAAATAGGTAAATATCAAGAGTGTAAAACTGATTAAATATACTTCGTTTGTACATTTCAGCAAAAGAGTTTTGATAACTTATATCTAAATAAAATTGTTACCAGACACAATGAAATATTTCCAGTTAAAAATGTGTCTATTATTTCAACTTACAAATATGCAAATACCTTGGGTAATAAATTATTTAATTATAGAGAAGTTGCACAGGATTTGGACTCCTACTTGAATTTGTCTTGAGAATGTGGGAATTTTCAGAAATCATCCTTTTACGATAAAAATGCAAAGCATATAGTTACAGGTGACCTTGATTTTATATCCAACGATGAATTGAAACAATTAATGAAATACGGTACTAAATTTAGATTAAACAAGAAGATTAATTTAAAAAAAATCTTTCAATCTATTCAAATCTGAATTACATATGTTTATACTCAATTTAAGTTACAAATTCAATAAACCTATCCCCCTTTTCAATGAATGGAAATTTAAAATATTGGATGATTTTAAATCATTTCAAATAAAATATATGAATGATTCTTCTAATTACACTTACCATAGAATAAATGCAAATTTAGAGAAGGAAATATCGAAATTGAAAAATACCTTTGTTTTTTGTTCAGTCGATAAAGCATCTAACAATTTTGCAGTTATTTGAAAAAGCTATTATGCTAATATGATATTTACTGAGCTTAACAATAATGTCACCTACAGTTTGTATAAATCTACTATTCAGACACTGATTAAGAAACATCTGGCCTTTTCAAAAAAGGTTAATATTCCTCTGCCTAAAGTAAAAAATTTGTCATTTCCTTTTCCTTTCGTAACACCTAAATTTCATAAGATACCAATTAAGTACAGATTTATTTGTAGTAATGTAAACAGCATTGGAAACGGATTTAATCGCAAATTTGAGGAAATGTTAAAAAAGATTTTAAATATACTAAAATTTAAGTATAAAGATAGTAATATAATTGGATTATTTTGAACAGTTATGAGATCAGGAATGATCTAATTAAAGATGATATACAAAGTGTCCAGACATATGATTTTGAGAATCTTTTCACAAATATTCCTATTGTAGGGTTAAATGATGTCATTTTAAAAGTTGTCGATTTTAATTATAGCTGACACCGATTTAGATTTTAATTTATTTAAATTATTATGTAATTTTTGTTTATATAACAACTATGTTTATACAGGTTCAAATATATATTTACAGAATAATGGAATAGGAATGGGAACAAGTTATTCTTCAGCGGAAGCTAACTTATTTTTATTTTATTATGAATTTCAATTTTGTAGTGTCAATAACGATGTTAATTTTCTGGCTTTCAGATATATCGATGATTTGATAATTTTGAACTGTGATCGCGATTTTTTGGGGATATCATGTAACATTTATCCTGATATGCTGGTTTTGAAAAAAAAAACAAATGAAAATAATAGTGCTGCTGATTATCTTGATTTGAAAATAAACATTTCAAACGGTATACACATCAATTTATAATAAACGGGATAACTTTAATTTTGAAGTTAACCATTTAGTTAATTGGAGTTCAAATATCCATAAACGCGTTTACGTCAATATCATAATAGGTCAGATTTTTCGCTACTATAAACTGTGTTCGAATAAAAATTTATTTTTTAAAGAACTTTTTAATTTAACCAGCATTTTGTATTATAAAAACAATATACCTTTGAATTTCATTAATAAATATACTAGTTTTACAGACAGTCTTCATTTTTGAGGAGTTGCTATGCGATTGACAGTTAATGATTTGTATGACTTAAAGCCTTTTTTGGACGGTTTTACAAGGATGTCTGCAATTGTGTGGCAACAGACATGGAACGTTTATGGACAGATTATGGATCACTGGAATTTAGTTATTGTTTTTTGTGGCTGTGTTGCTCGGAATTGGGTACTATAATTTTATTGTTTCAGTATACATTACACATACGTTCTGAATCAGTTGTATCTTCGAGATGCACTGTTTATTGTGGCGTCGGGTCCGGTGGGGGAGTGTTCGCTATATGCTTTCAATTGTTTTTATGCATTTGATTTATGCTTTGCGACACTCTGGCCGAAACCCACTGCCACTACTGAATAATAATTTGTTGTAAATTGTAATTAATCTGAAACATTGCTGTGCTTTCTAAAATGCCCACCGCTGAAGAGGCCACAGCCTTTTGTTGTTTTTCTTGTTCAGGTTATATCTGTTTAAATTTCTTGGATGTTTTATGGTTATACTTAGTTTATTTATGGTGCAGGATTCTGGGTCTGACAAACGCATTTAAAACATAATATGCTATATATATATATATATATATATATATATATATATATATGTGTGTGTGTGTGTATGTATGTATGTACTAAATTTTGTCCGCACGATAAAAGTCGCAATTATGCACGGAACGTCTTCAAACTAGCCAACAACTTTAAGATAGCTAATTTCTCGGCGGGGATTGAAAATGAGCAAAATCGGTCCAAGAGAATGGGATTGGGGAAGGTTTAAAATTTTGAATACCGTCTTAACATGATTCTGATAAAACCAGCTTTTACACAACAATGGTAGGAAAAAATAAATATTTTTCGTTATAGCTGTTGCCAACAATTAAAAAAAAAAGCAATAAAATCCTCACCACAACAATTGCTTTTCTAATGCAGTGTTTTCACGTGAAAAATTAAATTAGATAAACAGTTTGACGAATTGAGAAGAAATTGAATATTACGTCATAAGTTTTCTAGAGCAAGATTTCTGCATGAAAATTCAAAATGAAATAAATAGTTTGACGAATTGAAAACAAATTGAATATTACGTCATAAGTTTTCTAGAGCAAGATTTCTGCATGAAAATTCAAAATGAAATAAATAATTTGACGAATTAAAAAAAAAAAAAAAAATATTGCGTCATATTGAAAATATAATGGACCACAGCAGGTGAATATGTAACGTCATTGAGTTTGAAGAAACGTATTAAAACATGATAAAATCCCGAGTATGGAAATATTAACATATTTTAACACTTTGAGGTTCTCTGAATTTGATTTATCCATTTTTAAACCTATTCCATATACATGCGTGTGTGTATATTAGAATTTTCACAAAATGTTTAGCTCCCTAGAACTCTTTCTTAGCGAAGGAACTCGGTTTATCTTTAATCTTGATTTAAGTTTTATTGGTGAATTTAGTACTTAACTTCGAAATCTACCTCCGCCTGTAGGCCCGAGCCGGCAGGGATTTTTTGTTATTATATTTTATTTTTTGAAAATGAACGAAAATAAACAACGAAGAATGCATGATAGCATTGAAATTTATTAAATAAGTTATTTGAAGAAATTGAACAGTATTTAGCTAGTAATGAATAGAGGAAAAGGTCCAAATACGGGCTACCACTTTGTTTTCAATTTCGATCATGCAATTTTCAAAATTAATAAAATAAAAAGTAACAACAGGGTACCTTGACATGTTTTACACATGTTTAGAGAAAAAAAATCAGTTTAAAAGGCGTTTTCTGTTTATAAAAGCAAAATTCCGAAAGTCTTCAAATTTTGAGTTTTTACAATGGGGTCTAAATAAGTTCTACCTAAGTTTTTTTTTTTCCAAAAGATCACCAAATAGAGCTAATGACAATTATTAAGCTATAAGAATATTATTTTAATAAATTTTATTGATTAATAACATTTCTTATGCACAGAAAAAATACGCATTTTTTAATAAACAAGAATTTTTGTCAAAATTATAAAATTCTTTACGACTATCTCTCACAGTCATCTTCCCATTATATTTCTAGTTTTGTTTTTTAACGTGTAAAACAAAAAAAAAAGCTTGCTGATTGAAATGAGAATTATTTTATCCGAAAAATTCAAAAACATAATATCGCTCTCTGGGTCGGTGCAGTCCCTATCAGCCCACATATCGCATTCTCAACATTGAACCCAGAATCCCTTCCCCCATTCTTGTTCACAGAGAAAGCACCCATGCAGAAGACACAAATTGCATCATCTTCCTCTAGCAGGAAATTTTCCCTTTTCACTTTTTTAAACCTCTAGCTGCGTAATTGTTTTATCATAATAGCTTCAAAATATGCGTATTTAAACCCTTCGCGACGAGCGTCTTTTAAGAATTTTTATTCTTTTGTCAACTGTATTTCAAAACAAAATTTTTTGTCTAATTCAATCGGGGAAATGAACCGATTAAATAAGGCAAAAATTACAATAAAAAATAACTGGTGGGTATAATCAAGGATAATTAATTAGACGGAAAAAATTGCATCCCCAAGGAAATCTCGCGTTGTGCAAATTTTGCTACTTTTACGTAACTCGAGGACATCTCGGGTTGCGCAGCGAGAGTGTTAAAATCCAATTTCTGCCTCTTTCGCCTGGTTACTCCGTCATTTTCTTTTCTTTCTCTTCACATTTATTACAGGCAATTTTAGAGTAGCCAACAGATTTTTTGGGGGGGAAGTGATCCGGTAACCAGTATCGGTCCTGAAGATTTATGGCCACAGTTGTTTTTTTCATATTGCGAAATGGGACAGGAACTATTTTTTAATCATTTAAATAATTTATTATTTATGGAACTATTTAAATTAATTTATTTTGATCCCCTTCAAGAAGAGCAACTGAGATAGGTACAAATACCGGCTAGCCGGTATTTAGACCACTCTAGGTAGCCGGTATTCGGACCACTGCCATATTTAAGTCAAAACCGGAATTACTCATTCATATAATAAAATACCAATAATGTGCGCGTGGCAATTGAGAGTTAAATATGCCTAGAAAATAACGTAATCAACAATTCAAGCCAATATACGATCCGTATATTTAAAAAAAAATGAGAAACACACATGTGAAAAACTTTTGACGTACCAGATTATGTCGATTCGACAATTTTGTATTTACTATTTGTAAATGAGACAGACTTCAGTGACGTACTTTTCGTAACTTTCTTCTCTCAATTAAAGCTACAAACTCTTCCTATCATGGCTAGGCTACGCTGCACTCAGTTCTCAGAACACCTAGTAGCCGGTATTTGGACCTTTTCCTCTATTCTTTAGAAAATTTACAAGAATTAGTCGATAAGTTAAACGTTAAATTTAAGACTATTAAGGATCATGATAACAACATTTTAAACATTAAATGCGAAAAATGTCGAAAATGAAATATTGAATATTGATGAATATGACCAGAAAATAATAACTTACAGAAATAAATTAAACTTTAAAATTGAAAGTTTATCTTCTAATGCAGATATTACACATAGTAATAACATTAATTCAGTGCAAACATGTCATGCTGCTACTGAACTAAAAAGAGTAAAATTACCAAAGCTACAAATAAACCGATTTTTTGGGGAACAAGACAAATTTTTAGAATTTTGGAACCAATTTGAGTTAGCGATAGATAAAAACACAAGTCTAACAGAAATCGAAAAATTTACGTATTTGAAACGTTTGGTTGCAGGAGCAGCTGCAAACACGATTAATGGTTTTGGATTAACTGAAAATAATTATGCAGCGGCCGTATCGCTTTTGAAGCAAAGGTATGGTAGACATGACATGCTCGTACACGCTCACTTAAACAATTTATTAAATATGAAAGGTTTGAAAAGTTCTTCTGACACTGGTGGATTAAGAAATTTATACAATAAATGTCTAGTGCAAATTCGAAACTTAGAGTCCTTAGGTGCGAAAACTGATACATACAGTGGATTACTTTACCCAATTTTACTGAAGTTAATACCCCCAGATTTGACCTTAGAATTTAATAGAAATCTAAAAGAAGGAGAAATGTTGAATATAGATAAACTTATGAGTTTTCTTAAAAATGAAGTTGAAAGTAGAGAACTGGTATCAACTATCCATGACCTAGATGGTAAGAAATCATTTTTCAATGGTAATAAATTTGAATATAGACCAAAATTTACAGATAAACTATTGAAATGTAAGCCGCGATATCAATATAATACGAAAGGATATAAACAAAATAGTGTTCCAGCTACTGAATTAATGACTTCAGTAAATAAGAATTCGTGTTTATTTTGTAATAGTGTTCATCATAATAGTGAAGTGTGTAATTATTTAACCATAGATCAGAAGAAAGAAATACCTAAAAATCAGAAGACCTAAAAAAAAGGGAAGACGCTTTTTATGTTTACAGTATAAGCACAGAATTAAAGACTGTGAGAATAGCAAAATGTGGATATTTGCGGTAAGAAACATAATAGGGCTATTTGTTTTCAATTTGAAAATGATTCCAAAATAAACGTTGATAAAAGTGCAGTATCTATTTCCCATTGTGGTAACAATTCCACTAGTAATGTACAGAATAAAAACATGCATTACAACATATTTTTGCAGACTTGTTCTGTTATAATAAAAGATCCTAAAAATGATAATAGTGAACCTGTTCATGTCTTCTTAGTTAATGGTAGCATGAGAACATTTATAATTCGCGACATTTCACAAAAATTACAATTGCCGGTTATTAGAAAAGAAACCTTATCTGTTTATGCTTTTGGAGCCGAAAGGGCAACTGAGAAAACTTATAATGAAGTAAAGGTAAAACTTGTAAATAGAGTACATCCCTCTTTACACATTGAAGTTGAAGCTCTGGAAACATATCAAATTTCCGCTGCTTGCTTACACACTCCTGATAAATACATTAGGAAAACGTATAATAAATTAAAAGGTTTACAACTTGTTGATAGTTATGAATGTACTAGTAAACAAATTGCAGTTTTAATCGGCACTGATAATTATTATAAAATTGTAACTGGCAGAATAAAAAAAGTAAAGACTAAAGAATAATCTAGTAGCTACTGAAACCCGGTTTGGCTGGTGCTTACAGGGTTATACGGGGTCAGCCAATGAATTGTTCAGTATGAAAATTATCGTTGAAGAAAAGGATATATCCGATCAAATCAGAAAATTTTGACAATTGGAAAGTCTAGGAATTGAATCCGAAACTCAAGATGTTAGTAATGTGGACGATGACATTATGGCTTATTTTCAGTCTAATATTGTTTTTAAGGATAACCGGTATAAAGTAAAATTTCCATGGAAGGCAAATTTGAAAATGTCTCTTAATAACAATCGCGAAGTCGCATACAGAAGATTTTTGAAATTGAGAACAACCTTTAGAAATAACCGTTTGTTATTCTCATAATATAAGGCTATTTTAGATAGTTATTTAGCAGAGAATATTATCGAACCTGTTGACAATACATCTGATGTAAACTCATTTTATTTACCACATAGAGCAGTAATTCGTGAAGATAAGTCCACCACTAAAGTTCGCATTGTCTTTGACGGAAGTCCCATGCTAAGGATGAACTGTCACTTAATGATTGTTTATATACCGGATTTAATCTCATTCCCGAATTGTTCAGCCTTTTAATCAAATTTAGAAACTTCCCCATAGCAATTACTGCAGACATTCAACAAGCTTTTTTGCAGATCGAGATTGATGAACCAGATAGGGACTTCACACATTTCTTTTGGCACGATGAACCATGGATTGATGATCCAGGTAAGGAATTTAAAATAGTCATAATAAAGATAGTGCTCTTCGGTGTGAAATCTAGTCAATTTTTTCTGGCTGCTACCATCAAGCATCATCTACAAAGGTATGTAGAAACATTTCCTGAATCTTTTGAAATTTTAAATTCATCGTTGTATGTTGATGATTTTATAACAAGTCAACTGAATCTTGATTACGCATTTAAAATTAGTAAGGAAGCCTATGAAATATTTCAAGAAGCTAGTATGATTTTTAGAAAATGGAAAACCAACTCGCATGAACTGCGTGAGAAATGGAAAGAATATGGGTTACATATTGATGAAATTTCTGATAACTTAAATCTCACTAATCAGAATTTGATACCCTACAAGGTTTTAGGGGTTGCTTGGGACCCAAATAGTGACATGTTTACATTTACGACTCAAAATATAGAAAATTGCCTTACGAATAAACTTAGTACTAAAAGTTATTTATTGCAAACTGTTGGCCGAATTTTTGACCCTATTGGAATTATAAGTCCTTATACTATTAGAATTAAATGTTTAATTTAAGAAATTTGGTGTTTAGGACTTTATTGGGATGAAAACCTACCCAAACATTTAGACAATTTATGGAATGAATGGTTTGAAGAAATAAAAGAGCTAAATTGTATTAGCATTCCCAGATATTATTTGGCTGATATTGCCCTAGATGAAGTTGATTATTTTGAATTACATAGTTTTTTAGATGCTTCAAAGAAGGCATATGGTACGGTAGTGTACTTTAGAGCAGTGTTAAAGAATAAGAACATTGTTACTAGTTTTGTGGTAGCAAAAAGTCGAGTCGCCCCTTTAGAAAATGTCTCTATACCTCGTCTGGAACTTTTAGGAGCCCTTTTGTCTGCTAGACTTTGTAATAAAATTGCTAAAGAATTAGCTTTTCCTGCAACTTGCTACTTTTGGACCGACACTACTATTACTTTCTTTTGGATTAATGGTGAGCTAGAATGATTTAAAATGTTTGTCTGAAACCCGATAAAGGAAATCAGAAATCTTACTGATCCATTAAATTGGTTCCACTGTCCTGGAAAAGATAATCCTGCCGATCTAGTTACTAGAGGTTTGAAAGTTTCAGAGTTGAAAAATAACCATCTTTGGTGGGAAGGTCCCTAGTGGTTAAAGCAAGACAGATCTCTTTGGCCAAATTTGGATAATACATTCGATAAATTAGATATTTTTGAAGTTAAAGATTAGTTAGAACTAAAGAAAAACACTGTTGTAAAATCAACTATTGTAAATGAAAATCAGTTAAACATTGATTTGATTAATCGATATTCTTCTTTTACGAAGTTAATAAGAATTGCTGCATGGTGTTTAAGATTTCTGAAAAACTGTAAATTGAACTCAGGAATTAGAAAATATGATTATTTAGGTACTTCTGAGTTACAGAATGCGACCAAGAAGCTGATAAAGATTGTTCAAAATTCCGCATTCCAAACTGAAATTCGACGTTTAAAGGAAAAACGTCCACTCCCAAATAACAGTAATATTTTGAACTTAAATGTATTTCTAGATGCAGATGAACTGTTAAGAGTCGGTGGAAGACTGAAATTTTCTAATTTATCAGAATCGCAGAAACATCAAATACTTTTACCAAAGTCTCACTATTTTACTGAACTTTTAATTGATCATTACCATAAAAAATTCCTACATTCAGGTACTCAGACAACTCTATCTTTATTAAGACAATTTTATTAGATACCATCTGTTCAAAGTCAAGTCAAGAAAATTATAAATATGTGTGTGACTTGTCTTCTAAAAAACACCAAACTCTTCAACCATTGATGGGTGACTTGCCCCGTGATAGAATTGTACCATCTAGACCGTTTCGGAAAACAGGCGTTGATCTAGCAGGTCCTATTATAATAAAACCTAATTTAAAACGTTCAAAGATAACCCTAATATCATATATTGCTATATTGATTTGTTTTTCTACCAAAGCCGTTCATCCAAAAGTTGTTTCGGACTTGACCACAGAAGCATTTTTAGCCTGTTTGAGAAGATTCATTGCTCGAAGAACTAAACCCTGTGTCATATGGAGTGATAAGGCCACAGATTTTAATGGTACTTGTGCTCTTCTTTCAAATCTGTTCTTCGGAAGAAATTCAGCGATTTAGTGCTGAAGAACTAATTCAATGGAATTTCATACCCCCTGCATCCCCAGATTTCGGCGGATTATGGGAATCGAACATAAAAACCATTAAGCGAATCCTCTTGAAGATAACTAAATCCTCTATCTTAAATTTTGAAGAGCTGTCAACACTTGTGACGCAAATTGAGGCAGTTATGAATTCACGTCCGTTGACCCCCTTGTCTGCAGATGTTAATGATCTACAACCACTAACACCTGGTCATTTCCTCATTGGAGGTCCTCTTTTGAATGTTCCTGAAAATAATGCCATTTTAGACTCTTTACCTTTTTCTTCTAGGTGGACACTAGTTCAAAGATTAAAAATGCAATTCTGGATCCGCTGGAGCCGAGAATACTTAAATGAGCTGCAAGTCCGCAGTAAATGGTAAAAGTCTTCGCCAAATCTTAAAGTTGGACAGCTTGTGTTATTGAAGGAAGGAAATGACAAGTTTGTATATTGGAAACTAGCTCTAATTCTGAAAAGTTATAAAGGTGATGATAGACATGTCCGTGTAATTGATCTCAAGACCTCTACAGGTATGTTACGTTGAAATATCACCAAAGTAGTACCTTTGCCATTTTATGATGATGTTGGACAACCGTCCAACGCCGGGCGGGATGTTCCTGCTAATTTTCTAACAGCTAATTAGCCAGCGCATGCTCTCTTTGAACTGTCTACTTTTGAACTGAAACGAATTAATCTTTTTGTTGACATTAGAATTCTTTAGATGTGATGTCTCGAACTTCGTATATTTTTATTTTCCGTTTTGTAATTAAATGTTTGTTTTGTGCCTTAAAGGATGTTGATTATTCGTAGAAATAAGTTACACTGACCCACCTTGATGCTACATTTATTTTGAAATGAATGTTTAGATTAAGTAGAAAATAAATCGAATAGATGGCGCCACCAGTGTTTTACGAAAGCTCTAGAAAAACGCATTCCGTAATATCTCCATTTTCTGCTTTGTCACCCTGCTATTAGTGTGAGCTGCTCAGACACACAAGTTGCTGCACAAAAAGAAATAAGTATATTTCTCGTTTTAGAATTTCACCTCCTGCCCCAGAGTATTGTTAAAATAAGCAGCAGTTTTTAGAAAAAAAATTATATCACAAAAGCATCGAAAAAGGATACAATAATGATTCTGTATGAAAAATTTAAACGGACTAAAAACGTAAATCGGTATCGTGCTGGAAATGTCGGGTGCCCACGTTACTGGTTAAAGATGCAATTGTTGAAGTTATCCAGCAAGTAATACAGAATAATTCACGAGTTTCCGTCCGCTGTGTTGCTTCTGAAGCTGAAATACGAATTGTGTTAAAGCACTTTATCGTGCGTCACAGCGTCCATCTGTTTCCTTACAGGTTTAGGACCCGCCAACCATTTAGTCCAAACTTCTCCAATAACGCATGTTTCTGAAACTTTATTAGCGTGTCCAGAAGGTTAAAAAAATATAAATTGCAAATTTTTCACACAGTGGCCTTGCATTGAATCAAACGCTAGAACTGGCGTTCTTTCGCTTTGAAACTTCGTGAGACGTGACTACCTGCGCTATTAATGCTAAGTTACGTAGCTACGTAACTTAGCAATTATACTTTGAAAGATATCTTTGGTGATTTCATCTATGGAAACGATTGCAAAATGATTTGAAAATGGCTTAAGAATTAATTAAATATCTAATCTCATTTTTATGAAAATCTAAACAGTTCCTTACACTATGTGTTCAAAAAATAAAAAGTATTTTTTGAGTGCAATAGCAATTTCTTTTCATAATAGAAATATTTAACTTTTGCAACTCATGTATGCTACGGCTAGACAAATTTCGTCATAATAAAAACTATAGGATTTTCCTCTGTAATATTTAAGGGAAGACAAGACTGGGTGATATCATAGGGGAAATATGCGTAGATTTAAGACCTCTTTCCTCGAAACTAGTAGGCCGATTTTTATAAAATTTTGAATCCCTATTTACTGGATTATGCTGAAGATTTATGGCAGATAGTTTTTCTGTGACTAAAACTTTTTAATTTTGAGCAATGACAATTTTTCAGAAATAATCCATTTTCATATTTTCAGAAAGTGTTTTTTTATTTATTTTTTATTTTTATTTTTATTTTTTGTGAAACTAATCAAAAAAATTTAAAACTGCCATATGATGGTATATTACGTAATAAACATATAAAAACATATGATGTTATATATATATTCTACCAGCATTTATTTTTAACGAAACAGTTCGGATTTTTTAGGATTTTTTGGGATTTTTACCGGAAAAATACGATTTTTCAGGAAAGGTAAAAAAAAAAAAAAAAAAATTAGACACTTCTAACTTGTGTGAAGTTCTTGCACAATTTCAGCAAACACACGAATTAAAGTAAGGGAGGAGTGCACATGTGAACAGTTCACACACATATAGATTTTTTCTAGTAATTGCGCTAATTTTCTATGCACAAAAACTACTCAACATAGTAGACAAAACTTTTTCTTACTCATGGTAATTTTTTAATCAGCTTTATAGTTCTTCTTACTTTTTTAATAGTTTATAAATTTAAAAAAAAAAATGTTCTCATGTGTCCTACTGGTAAAATAATACATACAATGTACACAGTTACACAATACACTGTAACCTCTGAATAACGATTACCCGTTGGATCGGTGAAAAGTGACCGCTCTTCAGAGGTGGGTGTTATTCAGAGGTTTCATTTTAAAAAATCAAAATTATATACTTTTAAATAGAAATACACACAGTCATTTTAAAATATCTTTTTCCAAAGAAAAAAAAATATATGACTTGCTTCTCTATACAACTCATCATCATTATGATTTAATGAGAAATTTTGGATTTAACGAAGGTTCTTCTAATCGTCCGTATATGTGTTAATACTAGAGATTTTAAGTGATTCTATTATCTATTTCCCCTTCTTTTCTTCTATCTTTCACCATTTACTGTATGGATTCAAATGTGGCAGTCACTGCCAAATTTTTTAGCAGTGATAGAAACAAGCATGCCTTTATGTTAGTTATGCCTGCACATTACTAATATTACTAAGAATATATATAGAAGAACAATATAATATATAAGAACATATTACTAAGAATATTATATAAAATTTCATCATTATTACTAATGTCTTCATTTTCCGTTTGTTCACATATGAAGTAAATTTTATTTGTACTGCTTCACATTTCGGTTTGCAACGGAGCCGGAGGAACTTGATTTCGTAGAATGTCTAATTCGCCTGGGGGATGGTCGGTTGAATAATGATTATGAACTCGGAGAAGATATTATTGAAATACCTCCAGAATGTTTAGTGCAGTATTCTATAGTGGATGATATTTTTGGTTCGTCTGAAATTGTTCTTGATCATCTTTTGGAAAGAGCTATTTTGTGTCGCTAGAATGAAGATTCTTTGAGGTTGAATGAAGAGATTTTACGTAAACTATCTGGCGAAGTCAAAACTTATTTTAATGCTGATACAATACTTTGTGATAATGAAGAAGAACAAAAAAATTTGCAAATGGATTTCATCAATAATTTAACACCTTCTGGAATGCCACCACATCAGTTAAATCTTAAAGTTGGCGTTATTGTTATGTTGCTTATAAACATGTATCCGTCCTGTGGCCTCTGTAAGGGAACACGTTTAATAGTCAGAAGGTTGTCGCAAAATGTTATAGATGCGGAAGTTTTGACAGGGCATAAGAGAGGCACCCGTGTTTTCATACCGATGATCCTGCTTACATTGTCGGATATCAGTTTATATTTCCAGTTACGCGCCGTCAGTTTGCACTTAGGATCGCCTTTGCTATGACTCTCAATAAATCTCAATGTCAAACCTTGAAAAAAGTTGGAATCTATTTGCCCCATTCATATTTTTCATATGGGATGTTGTATGTAGCCTTTTCAAGAACAACTTCTAGAGGATGTGTTTGAGTCAAGGACGAACCAAAACAAGGAAAACTTTTTTCACAGTCTGGAAAGGCATTTAAACAAAACATTGTCTTCCGTAAAGTTTTATCTTAAGTCGCAACTATTTTCCTGTATTGAAAAAAACAAACAAACAAAAACGAGTCTATTGCACTTTACCTCATGGATGACGTGGAAACAATGCAGAGATTTTTTTTTTGTTTTAAATTTTTTTTTTCAATTTTTTCAGGTTTTATAACTGATTTCCTAAACGTTAATTAGGTTGTATAAATATACTCACTAAGAAAACGAGTCTACTGCAAGTTACCACATTGGTGACGTGGAAAACAGTGCAAGTTTCATTTTAAAATATTTTTTTCCATTTTTTTGCAGTCTCGATATAAATTTCATTTTTTCTTAAAAACGGTTGTTTGGTTGTGTAAATATTGACTCTATAACTAATCTATATATTCCCAACTTTAATTTGTTTGTGAAAATACTTACTTTTATTGATTCTTTAATACATACCTGATTTTTTGTGTACATACATATTTCATATTGGTTGTGTAATTATTTATTTTTAATAGATATAACACATTTTTATATTCATAAACTTAAATTTGGTTGTACCGATTTTTATTTTTAATTTTGGTTTTACAATTAAATTCATGAACACCCGTCCGTAGAACGGGTTCAACAGCTAGTTTAAATAAAATTTCTAGAATTTAATCAGTTTCCGAAACTTTACATAGATTATTAATATTACAAATGAAATTCAAGCATTATTTATTTTTTTTTTAAATTTACATTGATAAACACAGTCAACGCTCGTTATAACGACATCTCGAGTGCCAAGGATGAGGGTCGTTATAATGGAAGGTCACTATAACGAAAGTGAACGAAAATAAACTCTAAAAAACTCTAATCATGTGCATGAAAATTAAGGTTTCAAAGGTAATTTTATATTACAACATTATTACTGTCATTACTAAATTCTGTTTACTTTCGTATCAAATAAACATTGGCAATGAATAAAAATCAATTTAAGAGAATGATTACGTATTTCTAAAATAAAATTTAAAGTAAATGTTAAATAACACATGCACAAAAAGTTATTTACGTATAAACATTTATTTTCAACAAAAATAACTCGAAATAGTTGTTGTTTTTTTTCAGCATTTGATGTTTTCTTTAAACCAAATTTTCCATCTCATTTAGAGATAAGTAATGTTATGTGTTTTCATGTCTTTAAAAATGTTTTAAAATGTCATTCTAAGATAATTTACACTAGGCATTTACCGCACTGTGAGCAATGAGTTCTTGGGGAAAGAAAATTGAAACTTTTATTGGGGTTAAAAATCTGGAGAAAAGGTCAGTTTGGTCGCTGTATTGGGAAATAAGCTGCTGGCCAGACGTTATATTGGATGTAAAAATATCATGGCATATAGATGATATATTTCGGGACATTTTGCATCTATCGTTATAATGGAACGGTCGCTATAATGGGCGATCGTTATAACGAGCGTCGACTGTAATAAGGAAAATTCTTGTTTAAATGCATAATGTGTCGTAATTTGAAAGAAAACAATAAACTTCAATAGTTGAAATACGGAATGATAATTAAATCATGAACAGAATTCTCAATGGAAATTAATTTCAAGTAAGTGCCGTATGCTTCAAAATCTCATTACATTTCAAGCTAAAACGTAACTTAATAATAGATATATAGATCTTCTAGATTTAGATTTTAAATTATATTTCGTTTCATTTAAAGAAAATATACGACACAAACCAACGAACGGAATTAATGTCACTGAACCAATTAGAGACTCAGCGAAACTAATTAGATTTCCGTGGATAATGAAATGATTAATTTCCTTTGGAGACTGTCTACATTTAAATGACAATTTTTCGGTGTAATTTTAAATATTTTTGTATTCTTTCGTACTGATAACGTCGCATTTTTGGGATTTAACTCCTTGCGATCTGGCGTTGTTAGCGGATGTATGTCACTGATCACAGGTGTTGCTGCATCTAGCAGATTTCTTTTCTTATTTTTAGACATTTTTAATTCATATGACACAAATTTAATTGGTAATTTTCATTTACTTTATTTATGAAAAATTAGTCATCTTGTAAAGAAAAAATAAGAGTTGGTGAGAATTCTTTTAGGTGAGAATTCGGAAGTTCTAATTAAAAAATCAGCGAGATATCATGACGTACGTCATTGTCGGAAATGACCAAACTAGCATGACATACGCTGCGTATGTCACAGAGCGCAATAGGTTAATATAGCATTTAAAGACTACTTTAACATATTGAGTGCCGCGTCAGTCACCGGCTACTGACATTGAACTTTCCGTTTAGTCCACGTAAGTCATCGGTGACTGACACTTATAGATTGTGTAACGGGAATATTATTCCGTGCTCCAAGCGGAAAGACAGACAAAATAGACTTGCATTCAACGTGTTAATCGGAATTGCATTCATAGTAAGCGAAGTGTATCGATTTAAAATTGCTGTTAATTTTGCGCCAGAGTCTATCACCATTGAATTAATCTTAAGCGATATTTGTAATAATATAGTAGTCCTTTAAACAATGCAAAAGTATAAGCGCAATTGAAGAGCTGAGTGAATGAACATGATACGCCACATTTTCTATTTCTTTTCTGGTGGATGAAAGCGTTATGCGGTATCCTATCACATGGTGAAGCTAAAATACAAAGATTACATTTAGTCTTGAAGATTTAAGACATTATTCATTAATATTTAATATTTTAATATTTAATAATGTCAATAATATTAATAATTTTTAATATTTGAAAATTAAATATGAATAAGTTTTTCTGAGAGAGTTTAGTACCATACCTGTTAATATTTTAAACACATGGTATCAAATAGAAAATAAATCATTAAAATTTACAGCAAAAACTTTCACTTCAAATTTCTTCAAATGTAATTTTTGCTACTTAACATGTTCTTCCACTTAGCTCTTCAATTATCTATTAAGAAATTCTAGCATACTTACAGAATTTGAAAATAATTCAATTCACAAAATCAACATATGGTAAAATCAATTAATTTTACTTCTTCTAACAGTTAAAAATAATTTTACATTATTAGGGTTCTAGATAGGCCGTTATCTCGCGCTTGATGTAGTACAGAGGTCCAACTGTTAGAGCCGCCTTTTAGATCACCGTTTATTGCGCTGGTGATCAATTACCAATAGTATTGTCAATATTTCCAATTACGGAATATTAAAATAAAAAAACAACCTTAAAACTTTCAAAACGATTTTTTCAAAAGTTAGAACAGTTGGATTGGTTTCTCGTATTCGAATAAGGTTTATATCATAAAAATTATCATTACTTTCGATTAATACCATAATTACCAATTATTGAGTTTGTTTAAACCAGATAAAAAGACTTTACCGCTTTGCAGACTATCTAGAAAGTTTTCTCGTGTTTGAATTAGTATAGGAGCCAAGTTTTGTGAAAATCCTTTGAACCGTTTTTGATATATAGATGAATTTGTAGTGCTGAGTTTTTTTAACCGGTAAAAACGAAATTTCCGAAGTTAGACATTGCTAGTTCGTTTTCACTTTCCTGAATTAGTAAATAAGATATGTTTAGTGTAAATAGTATGAGCTTTTTTTGGTTTCTAGCGAGTACATTTTTAATCGCTGAATTTAATTTTACATATTGATACGAACTGTCTTCAGTTCATGACCAAAATAGGTCGTTTCGTTTTTCTAGACTTAGTATAAGAGGCAAGTTTCTTCAAAATCTCCATAGTCATTGAGATTATTATTCATAATTGAGAAAATTGGAAGCTAATTTAATATCTTTAATTTAATTATAATAATATTTTGCAGAGCAAACTAAGATCCCGCGACAATTACATATATATTCACATTTATAAGTGACCACTGGTTTTTAAATCATGAAAATATCGATTGAGGTGTCGTTTGTAACGTATGCATTGATTAAGGACAGAAATTTAATAATCAGATTTACAGGCAAATGGAGTATATTCGAGAGTGGTTTAGCGCATATTAACTCTGAAAAAATATTTTCGAAAAAAAAAAGCTTTTAAAACAGGACTATTCCATAAACGGGTCTACAGATAACTGGTGTACATAAGAGTCTAACGTTGCACATAATTTATCTTAAATAAAGGTTACGTTTATTCTATTTTTATAAAACGGCAGTTCCATAATCATGTCTACTGACAATTTAAGCATGTTAGTGGGCTCAATTTGGCTTAAAATGAATTTTAAATAAAGGTTTAATCAATTCTATATTTTTAAAACGGGTTATTCTATAAGCGGGTCTACAGACAAAAGGTCTATGTTAGCGATTGTGGTTTACAGTATAATTAAATTTTAATAAAGTTAAGTAGATTCTATGTTTAAAAAGCGAAAATTCCCATAACCGAGTACTGTAAAAAAGGCATAAGAAAATAAACGAGTAGATTCAATAATCGGAACCTGCAATCTATCGGAGAAGTTTAGTTAGAATGCTTTGGTGCAAAATTAAATACAATGGTGTAACCATGGCGGAATGCTCAATACTTGAGGAATGAAAATTGAGTCAAACTTGCGTCATTTTGCCGCACTTACTCTGGAAAAGCGATTTAGTTGAAAGAACCTAACATACCCCCATCCAAATATTTGGTCAGTATAACCAACATTTTGTCAGTCCAACCAAATATTTTTGGTGGCATATTAACTAAAAAATTTAGTTCACACAATTATTTCTTTGTTCTTTTAACTAAATAGTGTTTTCCGTTTATTTTATTTTGTCAGCAAAGACAACGAGAATGACCCTACACTTCATACATTTAAATGATTAATATTCTTATGACATTACAGTTGAATATGAAGAAGTTAATTGTTCATGAAAGCAAAAAAAAATGTAAATTTTCATTTCGAATTTCAAAACTTACAACTATTTACTATTATTACTACTATTATTATTACTACTATTATGATTTTGCTAACATAGAAATGTTAGCAAAATCACCGCAAAGGCTTGTATATGAGTTAAACATCTTTATTGTGATTATGTATAACTTATTCCAATTTTTAAATAAAATTCATCTCGGAAAAATACATCCTTGAACATGAAGATAATACGACAAAAATAAACGAGGTAAACTTTTAAAAATTTATTTGCAAGCATTATCGCATCTTTTGTGAAAAATTTCCCCTTCTTCAAATTTAATTATTTTGGTAAATGTTTCAAGTTTGTCCATACATTAATTTTTTTTTCATTGTTCTTTATCCGCCTTTTTTAATAATTCAGAAATAAACACACATAGATTATTTTAAATAGCAATTTCTTGTACTATATGAGTTTTACTGTGAGGAGATAGTTGCAGCACAGCTAGCCGAATTTGTAGGATGTCCTCTGCAATCTGACTATGAAAAGAACAATATTTTGCAGTGATAGCTCGACATATTATAACGTACTTTACCACACGCATATATCTTAGTAAGATAGAGGTAATAATGTCGTCCGATTTTTAAAATTAGACCTAAAGCTTATGTAAATAAAAGTCAAATATCAAGTGCAATCCCTACAGGTGATTTTGATTTTTTTTAATTGTCCGCGAAATTTAGAATTGAATGATTCTTTACATATAACCGGACAGATTAATTATGCTAATCACTTTATTCAAATATATCAAATAAGATCTGTTTTGTAGATTTAAGTTTAAAAAAAAAATATTTTTTGCGTGTCAAATTATTTTTCTAAGGTGTGGGTATATAACTATTTTTGGATAATGAGGGCAAAAAGAGAGATTAATATATTCTATGGCACACCAAACACAGAAGTTATGTGCACATTTTTACAGGAATAAAATATTTGTGTGTGCTCACATAATTTTCAAACCTTTATTGTTGATTCTGTATTATCTTTATTTTTAATTGTTCAGAGTTCCGTAAAAACGCTGACATCGTGCCTGTTATTTTATCCTTATTTCAACGATGATGGATTGCTAAAAATTGACTGAAATTAATTTATTAAAATATACTAAAAATATATTAAAATATATTAAAATACGTTAAAATATAAATATAATATAAAATAAATTAAAATATCTACAGCGTCTTTTAAATGACTTTTTTGTCCACACATTCGGTTGAAATTACTTTTTTACAGTATTTTTTTTTATTCGGCGATTTTCTAAGAGGTTCTTTTAGCTGCCGTATCATACGTTTTCTACTGTGTTGATTATGATGCACTTTATAAGACATTTCGACTTTTTTACGGCTTAAAAAAAGCTATTTCTATACCTTATTTGAACCATTTATATTATTAATTTTATAGGATATATTCTAGTCCAAGAGCTGTTAAACATTTTAGGGAAGGTATTTGAGGCACCCTGAAAATTTGTGCAACACTTCTTTTGTAATGCATGAATACAAAATCGAATGTCTGGCTGAAAGATCGTGGCCCAAAACCTGTGCCAGACGAAAAATGGCACTTGACACGTATCTGGCACAGTTTTTGTGCCGACAAAAGTGTCTGAATTTTCAAAATATTTTTTTCTAAGCATAAATATTATTGTGCCTCAATCTCAGCGTGCCTCAAATACCTTTTTTGGGTAGTCAAAAAATGGCACTTGACACGTGTCTGGCACAGTTTTGGGGCCGACTAAAGTGTCTGTCATTTTCAAAATATTTTTTTCTAAGTATTAATATTATTCTGTTTCAATCTCAGCGGTCCTCAAATACTTTTTTGGGGTAGTGTCAAAAAATGGCACTTGACACGTGTCTGGCACAGGTTTTGATCCACGATCCTTCAGCCAGACATTCGATTTTGTATTCAGGCATTACAAAAGAAGTGCTGCACAAATTTTCAGGGTGCCTCAAATACCTACTCAAAAATGTTCAACAGCTCTCCTACTATTCAATTAAAAGTAATGAGTCATAGTTACAATTCGGGTTTACTGAAAATTGTGAGAATTGCTTTACGCAAATTATGTATTTTGATAAAAATATAACAGGATGTCTTTATAACAGAATAGAGACCTATAAACAATAGCATAGGATTTGTCCAGAGAATTCTGAACAAAAATTTGAGAAAATTGATATTGTTTTGAACTTGGTAAGCCTGCACATATCGCTATGCGTATTTTTGTGTACTTGCCAAACTCGCTGAAGCTAACTCGTCCAGACCAGAATCACCTATTTCAGTAATGTGTAATGCTATGTTTTGGGCAAAGACTGGGCATGCATGCTAAACATACCTATTCTATACAGGAACTTAAAATTTTAATAAAACGCGGTATATTATTATGGTGCGATTTCAATTATGTTATTTTTAAAAGTGACTCTATATGTCAGAAATATTTCTTTTCTTTAATTATTTCAAAGCTATTTGAATGACAATGACGCATTCCTACAAAAATATTTTAGATTTAAGAATAAAATTACACGGTTACTTTTATAAAATGACGTTATTAACATCTGCTAAAGCATTCTGCTTTAGAATGCTTAAGCACATTTTTAAACACCATCTATATAAAAGTATTAAATGACGTCACGGTCGCGCAATAGTACGCAAACCTAAAGAAAGCGATGTCTTAATTCAATAAACTCGGCGAAACATATCTTTTACCTAATGATTAATATGCCTTCATTTGTTTGTAACATTCACATGGATACTGAAAATTAAATATAATTTAAAATGGACCCATGTTCTATTAGAAATCATTCGTTTACATTTTCTCTAAATTTAGAATTTAGTATATTGTGGCCATCAAAAAACCCACAAAATCTGTCTCACTTACAGACAGAGAGACAGGCAGACTCGCAGTCTGTCGTTTTCTAAAAGCAGCCAAATTGTGTTCAAAACATTTGAAAATATATTAATTAATCGTAAACCGTAAGTAAAAATATTTCATGAATCCTATACTTTTATTTTGTAAGCTTAGAAAAAAATAAAAAAAGTACCCACATTTAAACCATTTCACAATTATTTTTTATTGAAGTTTATTTTTTTAAAGAAAATTCGTAAATAAAAAATGTTTTATCAAAGAGAAGAAAAAACTTGTGAAAAAAATTCACAGTGTCATAAAAATAAAAAGTTACTTAAAACGTTATTATTTTATTTATTTCTAAAGTTTTTCGTTTGTTTAAATATTTATACTATTTTTCTACTTATTTTAAGATTTGTGTATATATGAAAGAACACTTTTAGGTTTATTTTTATTTTTTTGACAATCTACAAACTGAATAATTTTATTATGTTAACTAACTATTAGGTTTATTGAAAGAAAATCAAAGTGGCTAGATAATTAGACATTTTTAAAAAATCCTTTATAAGAAAATATAACACTATAATGCGTGCATTTTTATTTGTAACAATAATTATATAAAATGATTTCATACAAGGTAACGGTAAAAAGATATATTTGGATGTTTTAAGCAAAACATAACACATGTGGTTATGTAGTAAAGTGGCTTGAAAAACTTCGAAAAAGAATTCAAGTAAAAACGATTGGTTAAATATATTAAATTAAGATGGATTAAATTCAGATAAAATAAATACAAAAAGTAACTATGTTATGTTTTGTAATGTCTATGTAAATGTTTTGATTATTTTTGTTGTAAATTCCATGAAATTAATTCCTTCGTTTCTGAATTAATTCCGTGAATTAAAAATAGTTATTATATTTCCAACATGCACGACAGCGAGAATCTAGCACATGTTTTGTTCTCAAGACCATTCTAGCTTCACATGCTAGTTAACATGATTTCCCTCACTTAGCGCTTCTTCTATATCTATCTATTTGGCAACATTATAACAACTTACACGCGTACGAGGTGTGACTATTTAATAACGGGGCTAATGCTTCTACAGAAAAACTGCACATGCTCCAAATGCATACGACAAATATTTGTGTAGCGCAGAGCCTCCTGTATCGATTATCACCTCTAAATAGGCTGTATTCCATTTAGTCTCGCCATGAACTTCACTTTTTATGAACCGTGCTTTAGTGATTTGCCGGAGAAATGTTGAGTGTTTTAAAAGAGCAACGAAACAATGCGAGATTTCTTTTTAAACATGGAAAATTCGCTACTGAAACTCATCATTTGTTAAGAGAAGTATACGGCAATGAATGTTTAACATGTGGGCGTGTTTTTGAGTGGTTTGACAGTTTCCAAGATGACAGCGGAAATGTTGAAGATGATGTTCGTCCGTAATGCCATTTCTACGTCAACAACGGAGAAAATTTTCGATAGTCATAGGATTGTGCACCTTCATCGGTTTTCTGAAATTTAAGCTATTAATCAAAATGTCTACCTTGAAGGCAATTCTTAACTCCGCGAAAAAATACGAAAAATCGACCCAAATTGTGGAAGAAGTCACGAGTGCTTCGTCAGGACAACGCACCGGCTCACACTGGATTGTCTATCATGATGTTTCTAGACAAATATAACATCCCATTGTTGTTCCATCTACCCTATTTGCCTAACCTGCCACTATGTGACTTCTATCTGTTTCCCAAGGTCAAATCTACCTTAAAGGGAATCCGATTTCAGACCGTTGAAGCTGTGAAAGAAAAGGAGCCACGAATCATGAAAGAGATCACTAAAGACGAATTCCAGAACTGTTTCAAATGATGGAAATTGAAATGGAGCGTTGTATGGATAAAGCAGTGATTTATATTGAAGAAGATAATAACTAAATATGCATAAAATTAAAATAAAATATTTTACAGCCTTAGTCTCGTTATTTAATAGCCACACATCATATTTACTATTTTCTATATTGAAAACGATCTTTTATCCTGCCGCAATGGATTGTGGATATTTAGAGTACATTTTGTATCTTACAGTCTTCTATCTACGACTTTTCTATCTACGACCACATATTTAATTTCTAGGGGCAAAAATCTTCTCTCTCACAGAATCTCCGCTTTCTAATAGCATTTTCCATAAATTATTAAAGAAAAGAGGCGTTAGTAAAATGTCGTATTACAGCAGTATTAAACAGACCTACCAGCATCCTACTATATTTATGTGTTATTAAAAATTATTAGTTCAGAAGAGTAGTCTCTGGTAATTAAAAAAAGGAGACATATGCTTGAAAAAAAATGAAACGTCAACAGTTTAACAATAGTTAAGAAAACTTTTATTTCTATTATTACTAAATGCTAAAACAAAAATTAAGTCATAATAATAAATGTATAGACATATACTGTCAATATTAAATGGTAATATTAGCAAAAATAATTGTCAAAATAAAATAATACTCAAAGAATGGCGTGTTTTACTAATATGACGCCAGTGCCTATAACTGGTTAAATCCATTTACTCTAAATATCAAAATTCCTCATCACATTTGTGACATTTGTGCATTTCTTAAATACTTTGGAAGTCAGTATCTATTTAATCTAATTTGAAACCATGAATTGTGTTTCGAACCATCTTATCATACTGAGAAAAATGTAAATCCTTAAAAAATAGTCAAACACAGACAAAATGCGGTTGTCTTGAATGTTTTCATATTTTACATTTTCAATGAAAATTGAAAAATAATCCATTTTTTGTTAAATATTTTAAAGAAAAGTACTTTTTTTACCTTTTATAGTGTTATTTCTGTGACAATTAAAATAGATTTAACTTTTCATCACATTTGACAATCTGTACTGATTAAACATCACATTTCACATACATATCACATTTCAAAATCTTTCATTTATTGTTTTAACATTTTTGTTAATTTGGTTTTCTACGCATTATAAAAAGAACTTCATTGCAAGTAAATATTTATTTTTTTCCGAAGAAATATTATCTTATTAAAATCAAAATTATGATTTCTCCTGCAAAGTTTAGAACAAAAATCTACCCACAAAACGGAGATATAAATCAAGGAAAATGTTTCAAAATAAACGGATATTCTCGGAAGAGTGTGTATTCTTCTGAAGTTTATTTGCAAGTCTAATGTAATTTCCAACAGAGGAAACAAGAATTATGAGTTAAGATAGTTATCTTGTCACTATTTTTGATCTGTAGTGAGCTGTAAACTTTAGAGATAAATTATTTTTAATACTTATGGAATGTAATACTTCTTTGGATATTTCCTTTATTTAGAGGAAATCAAGCTTGCTATATATATATATATACATATATCAGTGGCGTGGCGTGAAAATTTTCGGTGGTCATCGCAATTATTTAAGTTTGTGGTGAAAAATTATTAACTCTAAAATTCAATGGTTGAATGTTCAAAAAAGAAACTTTAAATCTTACCTTCACTTATACATGAACTCCAAATGTTCTGCTAAAACTGGATCGTAGAGTTTTAAAAGCTTATTAAGAGTTTTTAAATATTGCTTGGTCATCGCCGCATCCAGCGATGACCGGAGGCCACGCCACTGACATATATATATATATATATGAATATTTTGAAATACGTACTTAAACATTTTAAACCTCAGTGTGAAATTGAGTTCAATTATTCATGAAATGAGTGTGGAATTTGTTCTATTTTATATTAATGCCAGTAAAACTGAATTAGCCAATATGGTTTTTAGTGACTTATTTTTGCAACTTTATCAAGAAAAAAAAAATTATTGAAATAAAGCAATAGAATTATTACATACGAATGATGTATCGATAGGTAATACCTGACGAAAAATATTTTGCAGTATCGTTATTCATAGATTTCACTTGCTGGTCTCGGGTTTGGTTTCAAGTTTTCACATTGGGTTTCGACAGGAGAGGTGGAATGTTGTGAACATAAAACTGCTTAAAGCCAGCAGAGCATGTATTTAGCCATGAGGTCTGTCTTCAAATTTTGTTTTTCAATGTTATTCATGGTGTTTTTGTTTAATGGGTATCCAAACGTTGATGATAACACCAAACGTTTGGTCACCCCTTCTATCCCTAATTCTGCTCGTTTCTATGCTCATCCTAAGTTTCATAAGCCTAATCTTTCCTTTCGCCCTATCGTTACCCATATTGGTACTGCTTCTTATATTCTTGCCAAGTTCCTTTCTAAGTTACTCGCTCCTTTATCTTCCACTAACTTTCATACTGTGAAAAACTCTTTTGATTTTGTTGATAAAATTAAACGCCTTTCTCCTTGTAATTATATAATGGTTTCCTTAGATGTTATCCCCCTTTTCACTCACGTGCCTGTTCAAGGGGCAATTGATTGTTTGGAAAGAAGGCTGCGCGAATTTCATTGCTCTTCCACTGAGATTGATGAAATCCTGCAGTTAGTTAGTATTTGTGTCAGGCAAATTGCTTTTCAGTTCAATAATTCTTTCTATTCTTAAACTAAGAGTTTGGCCATGGGTAATCCACTATCTCCTCTTTTATGTGATATTTAGATGCATTTTGTTGAAGAAAAATTCTTCAGTTTATATAAATTTCCTTTCTGGTTTAGGTATGTTGATGATACTTTCATTTTAATTCCCTCTGACCTGGATCTTTCTAATCTCCTTTCTCTTGTTAATTCTGTTGATCCTTGTATTCAATTTACTCTCGAAGTCGAAGAGAAAAATTCTCTTCCTTTCCATGACATCTTGGTTTCGAAAATCCATGATCGGTTCTCTACCTCCGTTTATAGAAAAACCTTTCGCTGTATGTCTTCCTCCTCATGCTCTTTTAAATCATCCTCCTCAACAAAAAGTGGCATCCTTTTATACTTTTGTTTTTAGGGCGTTACGCATTTGTTCTGACTCTTCTGCTCTGAATAATGAAATTAATTATCTCAAATCTCTTGCCCTTGCTCGTGGTTATAATCCCTCTTTGATTGACAAAGCTTTGTATAAATTTAATAAGCCTAAACGTCCTTTTTCTGATTCAAATAATCCTCCTAATTTTAACTCTATAATACACTGATGTCCAAAATTAAGGACCAATCACAAAATGCTAATTTTCAAGTACGCGAATACTCAAAAGGAAATAATATAATTCGAATAATTACAATCTCTACAGCACAGCTAGTCCATATAACATCTCATTCATGTCACACATGGTCACAAGTGTCACAGTCACTGCTGTGAAGCAAACAAAAAATAGGAAATTACATGCATCTCATTATGAGTCTCACATCATCACTATATGTGACTCCTCTGAGACGTCACTGTGACTCTGCTTTGTGACGAGTCACCATATGACTTTACAATGTAGTTACACTTTGACTCTCATGTGACTGTCATTTTTAGACTCAATTTCAAAGTCATCATGAACGCTGCATTGTGATAAGTTACCAAATAATGCCACATTAAAGTCACATGAGGATTTACATGTGACAGAGAGACTACTGTGAAGTCACAATTGTGATCTTTTGTTAAAAGTCACTATGTGACTATAATGTGATATTATTTGGTGACTTATCATAATGCAACGTTCATGATGACTTTCAAATTGAGTCTAAAAATGACAGTCACATGAGAGTCATCATGTACCTACATTGTAAAGTCACCTGGTGACTCGTCATAAAGCAGCAGTCACATTGACGTCTCGGTGGAGTCACATATAGTGATCATTTGAGACTCATAATGAGACGTGTGGAATTTCCTATCTTTTGTTTCACTGTAGTAAATGTGACACTCGTGACGATGTGTGACATGAATGAGATGCTATATGGACTGTAGGGATAGTAATTATTTGAATTATATTATTTCTTTTTGAATATTTGCTTGTTTAAAAATTAGCATTTTGTGACTGGTCCTTAATTTTGGACACCAGTGTAGTTCTGCCATTTTATTCTCTTCTATGTTTCAAAATTGCTAAAATCATTTCTCGTTTTAATTTTAAAGTTATCTTCAAACCTATGAATAAAATTACATTATCTCCTCTAACAGATCCTTTTCGTACTGAGAACCGGTGGGGTGTTTATTTTATTCCTTGCTCTTGCAATTTAGGTTATACTGGTCAAACAAAGAGCGCTTTAAAATTCAGACTAGGCGAGCATCAGAGGTATATCGCAAATCAAGAAATCTCTAAATCTTCGGTTGCTTCTCACTGTTGGTCTTCCAGTCATTGTTTCAATTTCTCCATGGCCAAAATTATTTCTTCCCTTGCTTTTCCCTCTCACTTGGATTTTCATGAAGCACATTTTATTTCTAAAAATTCTGCTAATCTTGTCAATGATCTCCCATCATCTCCTTTCCTATCTCCAGCGTGGAAATTACTTTTGTAATTCTTTTCCCTCTTTTCTTGTTTCTTTTCTTTTTATCTTGTTTTAAAAAAAGGGATCTTTTGGTTTTTTCTTGTTTTATTCTTTTATATCTCTTTCTTTATTATTATTATTTATATTTTTTAATTTACTTCCTTTATTTTATTTTAATTTTGTTTATTTCTTTTATTTCCATTTTTCCCTATCAATTTCTCTTCCATCTTTTTTGCAACACTTTTCTCTTCTGCATGTTCTCCTTTCAGCCAGCGCCATCTGTCGCATTCTTTGAAACATTCTCTACTTTCAGTTCATTTTTGACCTTGTCCGCTTACGGACACGTGTTTGCTGTAGCTGATGATGAGCTGTTATATTTTTAGCTCGAAACGCGTCCTTTGTTTCGTTTTGATTTTATGGTGATTTTTTAAAAGTTTTATTAATTTAATTGCTTCATGTCGCCAGTTTTCGGTGCTGTTTCGCTTTATTCGTAATTATTAAATTTATTCTATTATATTCTATTGGGTTTTATGTGTATATATTTTCCTATGTTATTATGTTTTCTAACAATATCCCTTTTCGTTGAAATATAAGATTTTTAACTCAAGATTTTCTATGCGATTTTAATAGAAGCAGTTAATGACTTTATGTCTTTTATACTTCAGTAAAAAAAAGGTTTAAGTAAAGAATTTAAATGAAACAGATTAAAATAGCATTAACTTTACATGACTATATAAAAAGAATAGAATATAATATTTGAGATATTATATTATACTATATAAGAGATTATAAAAATTTTTAAAAATATGATTTTGTGTTAATGTAATGTTTAATCTTACATGAGAGTTTTTATTCAAAAAATAAATTACCAATATGCTTTCGGTTTTTGAAAACAATTTAAATTGGCTGAATATACAGAGAAGAAATGCCAATTTTTACTTTATAAACATTTTTATAATAGCGCAATCAGAATACCATGGTGTTAAATAAAATAAAAGTAGTTTTTTTCTCTGTCGACAGAAATCGAGAAATTGGTAAAACATTATAATACAATCACAATGGAAAGAAATTTAAGAACAGTTAAGCAATATATGTAAATATTTACACAGAATACTGAGAGAGCTTTCGATTTTTGAAAACAATTTAAATTGGCTGAATATACAGAGAAGAAATGCCAATTTTTACTTTATAAACATTTTTATAAAAGCGCAATCAGACTATCATAGTGTTAAATAAAGTAAAAGAAGAGTTTTTTCTCTGTAGAGAGAAATCGGGAAATTGATAAAATATTATAATACAATCACAATAGAAAAACATTTATGAACAGATAAGCATTATATGTAAATATTTACACAGGATACTGAGAGAGCTTTCCGTATGATTTAAGTTAATTTAAAATACAAATGTATACATTCAACAGTAAATACAGTTTCATATTTTCACTAATACTGAGTTTTCATTTTGGCATCTTAATACAAATATATATATTTATATATATTTAATTTTTTAAATGCCTATTTTCAAATGTGTTTGTGACATTTTAAATCACTAAAAACTTATTTTTTTCAGTAAAAATAAATGTTAGAATAAAACCTCAGTTAGACTTATTGAACTTTGAAATGTTATTAATTGGAACATTTGAATAGTTTGATTAACATTATATCGCTCACCCGAAAGAAAAGTGACACATCTCGCAGAAATTCATTTCTCGTTTTATTCCACTAATAGGTCTGCCATAGGTGCGTCTTTCTACATAAATAGTTTCATAAGTGTAGTAATACGGAAAATCATTTTATTATACTATACGTCAATTTGTGACCACAAAAGATGAGTGGATTGTGTAGAAAGGCAAAATTACCCAACCCTTCAAACCTCATCAAATGTCTTCATTCTTAAGGGTTTTACTCTTTTATGCATGTTTTTGTTCCTGAATGCAGATCAAAGTGCTATTATTTCATGTTACATTAAAATCATGCAATTTTTCCTTTTACCTCTCCTATGAAAATTATTTTTGTCCAGATGTGTCACTTTTCTTACGGTATCAAAAAATAACTATCTTCAAAAATTGATAAAGAGTGGAAAACATTTATAAAATTACAAAATTAAACAAGATGTGTGATTAAAATTCATTTATTAAATATGTACTGAGTTAAGATGCGCAGTTACGAGAAACGTGTTTGACAAAGTAGTGTTAAAATTTACTTCTAGAAATATTTAAGTGTTATGACCTTAAAGAAAAAATAGAATCCTATAACAATTTGATTAAACTTCTAAATAAAATAAAACCGAAATTAATTTTTAATGACTAGATATATAAATCATATTGAAATAAGGATTTTCTAAAATTAAACTATTTTTTAAAGTTTTCTACAAGTAAATTTTCATTTAAACTCTAAAATATATTTAATGCACATTAAATACATATACACTATATGGCCAAAGGTGACCGATCACTTGCGATTTTAGACGTTTTGTTAAATATCTAGAAACATACATTAGGAAATAACCTGAAACTGCAGGTGTGTAAACAATATAGTATAGGTCATGTATTTCCGCGAAGATTCTTTCACGAAACTTCATTGGGGACCGTCAACAAATTGAAAAAGAACGAATATATTTTGGATAATCCTGTAAAAACTAATGTAGCAAAAGCGTTCAAACTCGAGATTATTAATAAGTGGCTTGTTGTACTATACTGTGTTCATTTTTATGAGGATAGTATGTATACTCGTAGAGAAATTAAGGTTTTTATAAAAACAGCCCCAAATTTCGCCATGTTTTTTGCTTATAATTTGCAGAGTTCGTGATATAAAAATAAGTTCTTTCCCGAAAATTTGAAAAACAACATTGTACATAATATTCTGCAATCAGAATAAAAAATAATAAGAATTGGATGAAAAATGAGCAGGTTTACTAAAAAAAAAAGGTTTCACTGCGCATGCGCGAATGCAATCAAAATATAATGTGCATAATGATAATGTGCTAAGTATAGTGCTAAGTTTATAGAGTGCTAAGTATATAGAGCAACGTTTGTGAAAGTCTCAAAATCGTAGCTTGTAAATTCTGAAAATAATCGTCGATAGAATAAGCTCGAAATCCGTTGTTCCCCCCCCCCCCCAAAAAAAAAGCAATAAGATGATGGGTTGTATCCAAATGTAGTAGTACGTGCAATATTGTTTATGTTATCTTGGCACTTATCAACAGATATTTGATACAACCCCTTATCTTTTTGCTTTTTTGGGGGAACAACGGATTTTGAGCTTATTCTATCGACAATTATTTTCAGAATTTTCAAGCTACGATTTTGAGACTTTCACAAAAGTTGCTCAATAAACTTAGCTACTTAGCTAATACATTATGCACATTATATTTTCATTGCATTCGCGCATGCACAGTGAATCATTGTTCAGTAAACCTGCTCATTTTTGATCCATTTTTTATTATTTTTTAATTCTGATTACAGAGTATTCTGTACAAAGTTGTTTGCCATATTTTCTGAAGTGAACTTTGTTTTATATTAAGAACTCTGCAAATTATAAACAAAAAACTTGACGAAATTTGGGTCTGTTTTTATAAAACCTTAAAACCTTAATTTCTCTACGAGTATACATGCTATCCTCATAAAAATGAACAAAGCGTATTACAATTAGCTATTTATTAATATTCTCGACTTTGAACGCTTTTGCTACATTAGCTTCTACAGTGTTATCCAGAATATATTCGTTCTTTTTCAATTTGTTGACGGTCCCCTATGGGGTTTCGTGAAACAATCTTCGCGGAAATATATGACTTATAATATACTGTTTATACATCTGCAGTTTCACGTTAATTCCTCATGTATTTTTCTAGATATTTAACAAAACGTCTAAAATCGCAAGTGATCTGTCACCATTGGCCATATAGTGTATATATTTAAAGAAAATTCTAAGTTATTTAAATACCGTATATTTACGTGTATAACTCGAGTATATGACATTTCCGTGAAAATCTTCTAAAATCTGAAATCCGTGTATAAGTCGATGTTAAAAAAAAAAGGTGGTGAAAAATTCAGCAAACGAGAACATAGCACATTTTGTGCATAGCTAACAGTTAAAAAGTTCTTTTTCTGATATCATAATCTCTCCTATTCTAACTTCGTGTGAGGCCAAATCTGTTTAATTGTGTTCCGCTTATCCTGCTAAGACTTGCTCGTTCATAAAAACTTAACCTCCTATTTTTGTAAATGGGGTAAAAAATCTCTACTTCAGGTGACTGCTGTTACATTTTCTCAAGGAAGGATGGTTGGTCAAAGGTTCGCGGCTTGTAATGCGGGCTTTAAATTTAACTTCAGCAATTTTGCAGAGCAGATGAATAACTCAGTGGCTGCTCGTCATTTCACACTCATTGAAAAACAGGTGCCTGAAAGAAAAAGAAAAATGACGAAATTCCAAAATTTTCAAAGTAATGAAAGCTGCACGTGAGACACAAAATGTTATTTCCTGCACATGAAGAAAAACTGGCTAACTGTGTTCAAGTTCCTCAGCAAAGCGGTTTTATTGTAATCCGTACAGATATTCGTATCAGGACACTTCCAAATTTACTGCAATTTAAACCATCAGTTTTTGTTACATCTGTTAGCTGGTGTAATTGTTTTATGAATCAAAATGGGTTGTCTATCCGAACTTATACTGAAGCCCCAAAATTGTCGAAAGAGCTAGAAGTTAATGTTCACTTTTTTCAAACGCATAATGCCATCCAATAACAAAAGAAATACAGGTTTGAAGTTTTACTGACAAATCACATAGTGAAAAATAAAGATTTAAAAGCTATTTTTATTAGAACAACTGGTTATAAGAAAAAGCACTTCACTTCACAATTGAATAGCTGCGTAGATGAACATGTTAGTATGTTACATATTCTATTTTTTTTTTTTATCTTTTAGATGAAAGCGTTATGAGGTATCCTACCAGATGGTGAAGCTAAAATACTAAGATTCTATTTAGTCTTGAAGATTTAAGATAATATTCATTAAGAATTAATATTTTAATATTTAATAATGTCAATAATATTAATAATTTTTAATATTTGAAAATTAAATATGAATAAGGTTTTTCTCAGAGAGTGTAGTACCATACCTGTTACTATTTTAAACACATGGTATCAAACAGAAAACAAATCATTAAAATTTACAACAAAAACTTTTCCCTCAAATTTTTTTGAAATGTAATTTTTGTTACTTAACATGTTCTTCCACTTAGCACTTCAATTGTTTTAAGCTGCATAGCGGACGAAGCACTTTTATCTCAAGTGATAATTTTTAATTTAAAAACATTGCCTAAAAGTATGCATTTCCCAAGTTGTATTATTGTCTGCGCACAATAGAAAATTTGAATGGATAAAAATGGAATTATACATTTGCTTAAATATGTATGGGGTAAAACAAAAGGATCGGTTTTTATGAAGCGGTCTCTGCTTCTCTGGAATGCATTTAAAGTGCACCGCACGTAATAAGTAAAACAACTTTCGTGTGAGATGGGATTTTTGTTAGCTATGATCACATGTATTCTTACTTCTATTCTTCAAACACTGGAGAGGTGGACGAAGCTGGGCTTGAATTACCTCAATAAATGATCGTCCAATCTTTCCAAAAATGTTGCATCTGTAGTGTGATGAATAGAACTGAGGATGATGCCATGTTTGAAGAAGATTGAGATGATAATGAAGATGAATTAGACATGGTCGATATTCATCCTGATGAAAGAAAGTAAATTTATGGACGTGCTTGAAAATTCTGATTATGATTATGATAGCGAATGATGATTGCTGGATATTTATCTTTGTAAATAAATAGGACTATTAAACTATTTTTAGAAATTTTTAAGTATTTTTATGTTTTTTTTATATATATATATATATTTGCTATATATTTTTTATTTGTGAATATGAATTTTGGAAATTTTGTTAGACTTGTGTATAAGATGAACTCTCACCCCCTTTTGGAGTAAAAAAATGCCCCAAAATTATCGGCTTACATACGGAAATATACGGTAATATGCTTTCTAGCAATATTTATTTTCTTAGCAATACAATGTTTTATATACGATTTTAGATACGATTTCGTAATCAGAAGCGTTTAATATCATTATGGCTTTTATATGTCAATATAACAAGAAAAATTATCTGTCTTTAGAAAATAATTTAAATAAAGCTGATTAAAGTAGCATTAACTATTTTTTTACTGGAATAATATATTTTTTAGGATGAAACATGAATATACAAAAAGAATGTAATGTAATATTTGAGAGACTATAATAAATTTAAGTATTTTTCTCAATACATTTATTCTAGTCTATTCAAGAATGTTTATCTGTTTAATAAAGATATTTCTGTTATCTGAAAATTGTAACATAAAAGGAAAATTTCGGCATTAATGCATTCTGCGAATTTATCTAATATTGGTCGACTACGAACATCTGGATTCTAAATGAAACAATTAAAGGAGAATATTTAATATAGAAAGATTGGAGATACAATCGAAGAGAACTTAATGAAGTAGGGATTGTCAACAATGTCATACTATTGTATATTTTCTGTCAAAGTTCTTAGACATGCATGCCCGAAAAGCCCGTATTATTTTGTAGAATAAATATTAGTTTACAAATAAAAAGTTAGCTTACATTTATATTTGGATATAATTAGCTGACCATTTATTATTTAATATTAAAAAAAAATGCATTTATTTGTTGGTGGATAATGAAAGTTACTTTAGATATAAAAGAGAAAATAAAAAGGAAAGTGTCCAGTTAAATTGTAATGTATTGAGTGTGTGGTATTGAGCTCACAAGCTATTTACACTAATTGTATGTGATAATCTTATTTATTTCTATTACTTATAAAATAGAACGCACTCTCTTTTGCGCAAAACGGTAGATAATCAGGGAAGCACCTTATCAGAATATACTGGTATGCTAAATTTAAAGGAAATCGGATAATTCTGCATGAAAAACCCATTTATATAAATTAAGGGATTATCGCACTTCCCCCTCGTTTAAACTTAACCAATGGAATCCTAAAACTAATCAGGGATTGACCTTATCAGAATGAACATATTTAAAAAATTTAAAGCATATCGGATATTTCTATCAAGAGTTATCGGGATAAGTACATACATATGTACATACTTATGTACTTATATACAGAACCTGCTTCCACATTAGCTCTCAGGCTCTGAAATTCTGTAAGCTAAAAAGCAATATATAATTCTGAGTTAACAATATAATAGTAGATTGCTGTGGTTCCATATTCACAGATATCGTTAAAACTATAGAACAGAATTTCGAGCAGATTTCATATTATTTTGTTACAGACAGATCTCTTAACCTACCTCTTAACCTCTAATCCATCTCTTAACTTAAAATCATGTAGACCCCTGGAATTTTCGTAACATATTGTCATACATTTATTAACATGTAAATATCTTTCAAAGTTGATTTCACTTGACCGAATGTGTAATTTTTTATGACGCTAGACGTATTCAGCATTTGAAATTGTAAAGTGCTTGAGCGTTTGTACTTGAATTAAAAAAAAATCGTCTCGGAAAGATTGCAAATAAATTTAAATCATAATTTTCACATTTTGCTCAGTTCTAAAATATATAAAATATTTTTATAGTGACAGAAATGCCTCCCAATATTTCGAATATGTTGCTCAGAAGCTACATTTAGTGATGAAAATGACTTTAAATTTTATGAAACATTGAAATGTTTAGGAATTTATGATGTCCAACACTAGCATATTACTTACTGCATTTTCCACTATTAAAAAACTGACACAGAAATAGACAGGGAATATTTCAACTATGCTTCCACAGAAATTTTCGAAAGGAAAAGAATAACCTGTAAAAATAAAATTTATCCAATTTATACGCATATAAAACAATCATGTTATATTATTATACAGTCATGTTTGTAAAAATTGCATCACCAAGAAGGAATCATCAGGATTAAATGAAATTTAATGCACAAGCGACTGGTATTGGTACAAACAAATGGTTACATTTTCAAACAAAAAAGCAATATTGCAATAAAAGCAAGTGTCCGAAATCAGTATTTGCTGTAGCCACCACGCGCTGTAATAAGTGTTGCTATATGACGTGGGATGTACTCAAAGAGATTCCGAATGTCTACCTGGGGAAGAGCATTGCTTATTGTTTGTATGCGTACCCAAAGTTTATCTGTAGAAGCTATAGGATGGAGATCATGAGTGAGACGCGGATCAACGTAATCCCACACATTATCAATAGCTGACATATCCGGCGAACATGCAGGCCACGGAAGAAGCTGTATGTTTTCTGCTGACAAGAAGTCTTGCAAATTCCTTGCAACATGTGGGCTGTTATTATCCTGTTGAAATATAGCTCCAGGAGTACCCTTAACCCTTATGTCAATAACCGGGTACCCGGGTACCTTTTTTCTCTTTTCATCCCGTTTTCAGGTTGTAAATATCAAAAGAAAATAAAATGAAATTAGTTCCCCATTATTTGTAGTATTCACTGTCCATTAGTATAATCAAATTAAAATTTAGATTTTTTTTATTACTTTTTCGAGGCATTAAACATTTTTATACCTGTCATCAATGACCAGGGTACCCGGGTACCCATGCGAATTTTCTGTGGAAAAATACGGAAATTGATAGATTATTTAGATTTAGATTAATAAAACTTGAATTTAATTTGAAAAAAGGTTTAGACATACTTTTTTTAGGTAAAAATATTTCATTTACGTGAAATTTTGTGGACAAGCTGTACAATACTAAAAGGTGCTGGAATATACATAACATATTGGTTTTCCACATTGTTTATATGATTTTCTGGTTTTTCTGCGCCGTTTTTGAGGCTCTAACAAGCACATTTGACACAAAATGTTTTTATCCTTCTTGTTTCATCACGCCTTAAGCTTTTTGAACTGACTTCTGAACGTGTGACAGCTTCAAATACGATCAAAGATTTTTTCAGTTTACTTTCAGTTCCCGATTTGGTCGAAAAATGATATCCTGCGCATTTTGCGATTGATCTTAAATTGCTGGAACTCTCAAGATCTCACCTAATACCCGCAATAACAGGCGACGATTGTCTGTTTTATTTATAACCACATCATTATTTCCAGAATGTAAGTAGCAATTACTGCTATAGCCACAATAAAGGAAAAATAATGCAAGTGGCCATGTGGTTGTACACCTATGTGTTGTATATTGCCCCAATAATTTATCCATTATATCCACTCCATATTTCAGTTTCCTAATAAAACCGAATCATTTCGAGTTTATCTTTCGGTCCTGTGATGGTTGTATCATGATGCATAGTAGATATTAGAATGACAGCTTTATTTCTTTTTCGAACAAATACTTATGTCATCATGAAATCCAAATTCTGTGGGTAAAACGTACGCGATTTACATAGCCTTATTTGTTGGAAAATATAATGTTTGTTTCTTTCAAAGTGTCAACTTTTGTGAGATTCTATTATAATAAATGCTTGGCCAAAGAAAAAGAAGAAAAAAAAGTTGTCCACGAGTTGGTGATGATTTGTCCAGAATCCTTGAACAGAGAGGCAAAGTCTTTCCCAACTCTTTCATCTTGGTAAAAATTGGGTGGGGCTTGTGAGTGCTTAAGCCATTTGGTAGGCCTCCCCACCTAGCTGACCCTCTTTCATCTTGGTTTATTTAACAGTCTGTACGTGTTTTTCGGGTGCATAGTTAGCCGTTAAAAGGTTAGTAATTATTTTCATGACATACCCACCATATTTTGATTCCATATTTAGCCGATTAAGACTGGATATATTGGGTGAATATGTTTCTTCCTCGAAGAGGTCATAACTGACCATTAACCGTTTACTCTTTCGTCGGTATGTATTTTTTCAATAGGTTAGGATTTAACATAGTCCATAAATCACGAATTGCTGCAGCTTTAACATTTTGAAGACATTCCACTCGTGTGTTCTGGTTGTCAAAACGAATAAATCTAAGAATATTTCAGAATAAGGTCTACACTCATACCTGATCGATAAAACAGACATAAGTTTTCAACATGTCTAATGTGTGATCTTTGTTTGAATTGTTAACACCTGAAGTACAGAAGAATCCCGCTAATCCGAAATTCCGGTTAATTGAACCGCTTTTATTTAACGTATAAATGTCGGAAAAAACGTGTAGAAGTTAGAATTAAACAAAAAATGGTAGTAAAACATGTTTTTTTTTCTTTAAACAGCTTGGATAGAATTACCAAAATGCTCAATATTGTAAAAGTACGTCATACACAAATATAAAAGGAAAACGTGCACTGCAGGCCTACTGGCAGAACCCCATCTGAAAACAAATCGCGAATAGCAGTTTGTTTACCAGTACTATAAAATTATTTTCTAAAATGCAAAAGGTATGATTCGGATGAAAGGTATGAAAATTCGGATGATAAAAAATTATTTTTCCTTTCAACAGTTTGATTTCGCAAATTATCTACAGAATTTTTTTTCATCTACTCCGCGTCGACGTGTTGACTGAAGTATTTGCAGATTCGCCTTTTAAACCGTTTGTAATGGGTTGTTACGTAATTCCTCATCCTGAAGTTCCATTGTATTATTATTAACATCAGGAGTTATTAAACAAGGAGAAAATGTTTTTTCCGAAAGTCGTACGGAATTATCCAGCATTCCAGACTTTAGGATGTCAGATTAGAGGATGTTTACTGTGATACTGAGTACTTATAACTTAATTTTTTTTTAGCCCGCATCTTTTTCTTTTCTATTTCCATTAAAATTCCGGATAATCCGAATTCTTTGTAATCCGAACAGATACCGGTCAAAATTAGTAGGGATTAGCGGGGTTATACTGTGACTAATATTTATAAAATTCATCAAATAGCTCTTCTCTAAAGACAAACAGTTACACTGTATGAAATAGGGGTGTTTTATGGCTCGAATATGTTAAAATAGCAGAAGGTACCCGGGTACCCCGGTCATTGGACACAAGCGCAAATTTTGGTCATTGACATAAGGGTTAAGGAAAGGAATGACATCGGACTCCAACACTTCACTGATGCACCTGTTGCTATTCAGAATATACAAAATTCGTAGCAGCTGGAATCGTCCATGATATGCAGTTGTTCCCCAAACCTCAACCTCGGGCGTTCTTCCTCTATGACGTTGGCTAATGCACTCCGGAAAGTGGCATTCACCGGGATAGCGACGATCATGGTACCACAAATCAAATCGGTATTAGTCAGAAAAGACTACTTCTTGCCAATCTGCACACAAGTATCTATATTAGTGATGCCATGGTAGCAACAAGTGTTGTTGATTTTGGTGAGGGGGATCCTGTATAAAGGAGTTATTGATCGCAGTCCACAGTGCAGCCGACGTCGACGAATTGACGAAGCAGACAGTGCTACACCTGTAGCAGTTGACCAATGTGCCGCCAATTGTCTAGATGAAGTATACGGTTTGTCAGCGCCTTGCGAACCATGTGTCTATCATCGCGCGTTGACGCCAGCGTTCGGGACCCACTTTCATATTTCCGATTTCTCCGATCCTCATCGGTCCACTGCTTCCAAACTCGAATCACTTTGCTGCTGTTACGCTGCACACGAGCTGATTGATGATTCTCCCACAAGAAAACTCCGTCAGTTGTTGAAATCTCGCCCTCTTTCGCCGAAAAGGCATAGTTACGCCTCACCTAAGGTTTACTACTAGTAGATAAACACAGAGAAAGTTCAACGTCCCAATGCAGCCCTCTATTTATACGGTTTCAGCAGTAGTCCAGAGGGCGCTGCTCAGGCCCCGCACACGTGGTGACTTTGAAATTGGAATCATTTGCTTAATACTCTATACTTTGCATTTTCTGACACTTTCAGCTGAATGACGTCATTCCGTCACCGTCTTGTAATTTCCAAAAACATGAGTCTACAAATCTTTTCCCGAATTAATGAAATATATTTTTTATGTTTTTATGCACTGAACGGAAGAGCTACATTAAAAAAACTTGTATTAAAATACATTATTAATATCAGTCGGAATGTTTCATTATATTCCCTTGTTAAATAAATGTTTGAAATGTATATACATTGAATTACAATAATTTACATACATATGTTTAAATTTACTTAAATCGAAATATTAATCGACCGAACAATAGAAAATGATTTTTGTGCATATTAATATTATCCCGTTTCTTCTGAATCATATGTAAAAAATCGCATGCAAATGGCGATTATTTTTTGCAAAGTTACGAGCGTTTGAATTTTGTACACAAACAATTTTTCGGACTTTTAATATATTTTAAATCTGTTTTTTTCTAAAAACTGATTTTTCAACATTTCTAGAAATTTAAGATGCTCCATGCGTCGTAATCTATGATCAAAATTCATGAAATTTATAAGGAAGAATCCTGATAAACTTACAAAGAAAGTGTGCTTGCATGTTAAATTTCGACTTCATTAAGATAGTTAAATATTATTTTTAGCTTATTAAAATGGAAAATTTTGATGAAAATGGATATCGAATTCAGAAAAAAATCTCTAAAAAATTAAATTTTCAGGGCGTTAAAAAATCGATTCACAGATTCGTTCGTAATAGAATTTTAAGTGATTAAAATGCAAAATTGAGGAAATATTTAAACATTTATGACACAAGGTGAATTTAAAATTCCGGTTTAAATTTTTAATTATAAAAAAGCTTAAAATTATAATAAGATTGGAAATTTCTTTTAAGGTGTTCTGTATACTTACGGTGAAATGAATATTTCCACAAAATTTCATATCGCTGTGATGAAAATTAAAAAATAAATAATTTTTAATGTACACCGTCCCCTTAACTACAAATTCGTGTTCTAATTTAGTTAATAATTCTCTTGTTCTAACTTTTTACAATGACTTTAACAAACTATTCTCAATTTTAAATATATTAACATTAAACTTCGTGGAAGAAAAAAAACATCATTATTAATTGTATTTTTTTTTCATGTAATCTAAAATACTTTCTAATTTAAATAAAAAAGGTATTTGATAAATTAAGACTTTTTATCATACGAATTCGTTTTAACATTTTGTTTCAGTTTCTGTTATTACATATTTGATATCATAAATGCATTTAACTAAATTTACATTATTCCAGAAATAAACTAAAAATTTGTGTTACACATTCATGAATTATTGAATAAACGGGGAAATCAGAAATATTTTAGTAAAATGCATTTGCATAAATAATTTATTGATTCACCATTGAATATACGCCTAAACTTTCATTGCGTTTCATTGTTTATTTTCTAAGAAATTTTTTATTCTACATTATTTTCCTCTAGAGCTATAATTTTAACTTAAAAAGCTGCAGCTGCTAAAGACAGAAATGAAAAATTAGTCAACTGAGTTAAAATATTAACACTTTACAAATTCATTCATATTGAAAAATATGTGTTTTAACGTAACTATCGTAAATCTAGTGAATTTATTCTTGAATATTCTCAATACTGTTTATATTTGCATAAAACAACTAATCAAATGTACTACACAGAAATTTTCTATAAATTATATAGTTAGGGTCAAGGTTTAGCTTAATCCACCACCCTTTTGAATGTATGTATACATTTATATATGCATATGCATATATATATAAAATTAACACATTCTATAACAATATACTCAACAAAATTTAATTTTATCGGCTTGCTGCTGACGGCTAATATTAGGTCGAACATTTTAGTTGTAAAATCATGGCATAGGGTGCTAATTTATTCGATAGATGTGAGGAATAAGTCGATGTCTAAAGTACAGCTCCAAGAAAGAAAACATGGTGGATGCTTTCAGTCGTATTATTAATTCATACGGTCATGACCTAAGTATAAACCAGACAACGAATTCAGGAATCCAGATATTTCTCCATAAAAGAAAAACGAAGTCAACTTGTCGTTCGAATACGTTTATTCGTCAGGCATAAAAATTTAAACATTAGATGTGAATTTCCAACTGGACGAAAAATTTCCGAACCAGGAATCTCCTGGCTGAAGCCACCAATGCTCTACCATCTGAGCTATCCCGGAAGAATCTGGTGGAACTTTTTCACCCAGATAACCTTAATGATCATAGCATCTGGTCTGAAACCTGGTTCAGTTCAGCGGAATAAATCACAGGTAATGGAACTCCAGGAATCGCTGGATGCTTATTAGGGTGGGCCGAATTTTTTTTTTCTTTTTGATTCGGGATACCATGGAAAACTTGTGTCTAGGGTAGCTTAGTAAAATGCAATAACAAAATAAATAAATTTTTACGTTTGGCGGTAGTTCATCGGGTCTAAAATTTCAGAAAAAAATCACGATTTTGATAATTTTTCGGAACAGATGTCATAAGTTCCATCGGCCGCCATCTTGGAATTTTTTTTGGTGTGAATACCCCTTTTCCGCCAAGTACCAAATGTCGCCAAGCACCAATTTATACGCATGATAGGCTTAATGAAAATATAATGTAAACAAACAAAACTCGCTGAAATAGCAATCAGTAATCGTTGTATGAGCGCTCCGCGCTCATTAACCGAAATAAAAGCATCACTGCATTCAGCAGTTCTCCCTGTATAGCAATATCAAAATTCAGCAATTCTCGCTTTGTAGCAATCTAAAAATGTACAAAACTCGTAATGCAAAATATACATAAAAAACAAAACTCTCTAAACTGGCAATCAGTAATCATTGTATGAGCACTACGTGCTCATTAACCGAAAAAAAATCACTGAATTCAGCAGTTCTCCCTGTATAGCAATCTCAAAATTCAGCAATTCTCGCTTTGTAGCAATCTCAAAATGTACAAAACTCTTAAAACAGCAAAATACACATAAAAAACAAAACTTGCTAAAATGGCAACCAGTAATCGTTGTATATACAGTGGCGGTCAACAGCATAAATTTTTTGGTTAATTTCTAAGTATACCCATATGAAGAGGAATCTCAAAGTGATACTTATACACTTTATTGGCATAATAGTTAAGAACTTATTTATGGAATAAAAATTAAATATTAATAAATTTAATTGACAAAACTAATTGCAAAAGAAAATGCATGTTCTCAAAAGTTTCCGGCCACTTTGGCAAATTTGGAAAAAAATGGTGTTATAAAAGAAAATAACAGTGATCAACAACATTTACAATTAGTATTTTGTATTCATACATTTAGCAATAACTACTGCGGCGCAGCAACGTGGCATCGATTCAATGAACAGTTGTAGATCATCAATGTTAAGTTTTGTCCACGGTTCTTGCAATTTTTGTGAAAATGCTGCTAAATTGGAATATTTATAATTCCACACACGTTTTCAAGTTAGTTTCAATTTTTTTTTATTATATTCAGATCGGATGATTGGGCTGTTCATTTCAAAAGCGAAGTTTTTTTGTGCGAAAGCACTGCTTGACGAGCTTGGATGTATGTTTTGGTCGTTATCATGATGAAACAAATAGTTGCGACCACAATTTTTCCTCCAATAAGGCAGCAAAGGATCTTGGAGATATCCTTATGCATTGCACTATTCATCTTGCTGCGGATTTTAAGTAACGAACAGGCGCATTTTTCAGAAAATGCTCCCCACAGCATAACGTGTCATCCGCCGTGCTTCATTGTGGAAATAATATATCTCGCACCTTAACTTTTGTTTTTAGGTCGTCGGTTGTAGTGTTTTTTATCACTCGCAAAAAGATTGAACGTCGATTCATCTGAAAATAGTACCTTTTTTCCAGTTTTCACTTGTCCAGTCTTGTTATTTCTTGGCAAACGCCAGTCGGGCCCTCTGAATTTTTTTACTTATGAAAGGTTTTTTAACACCGGATGTTCTATAAAATTCTACGTCACATAAGCGTCTTGACACTGTAGATAGACTTGCTTCAGCAATAAACATAACACCATAAATCGCTTTTAACACCATAAATGGCGTGGAATTGCAGTGGCATTTTTACGCGGGTCATCAACTGCTTTACTTCTGATAATTCTGTCCACAAGAATAGTCGTTTTCCAAGGTCCCCTGGACCGTGACAAGTTCCAAAGGCCATGACCATCTTTATATTTTTTTTAAAATATCGTTTACAGCAAATTTTCCGATCGACAACTTTACCGCAATCTCACGAGGTGATTGTCCCTTTAGCGATAAACAAATCACTCATTTAAGAGCAATAAATTGTTAAATTTTTCAGTTTTGAATTTCAAATACACTATTCACCTTGATTAATTAACAAACATGGCCAAAAAAAAACGTTTTAGCGATAGCAAAAACTAATGAATGACGAATGGCCGGAAACTTTTGCACGCGCGAATTTTGAATTCCTCCCCTTTGCATCAAGTATCTTAAGTAACCAATCAAAATGATCACGTGGTCAGAGGTAATTTTCTTAATCCTAACTTTTGGAGCGATTGAACTTCTTCTTCGCTAAAACGTGCTGACAAGCAAATCAAAAAAACTAACTGGCCGGAAACTTTTGACCGCCACTGTACATAAAATTATCAACATACCTTAACAGACATCTGCTTTCTTGAAAGCTCGAGCTCAAAATATCATCACCGACATTTTTCAAAATAGGCTTATGAAAACGTGTTCACACACTGTAAACAATCCTTCTTTTCTTGTCAAAATTTCCTCATATTTCCTAATTACTTCAGCAAGACCGTTTAAACGAACTACAGAAGCCATTGTCAATCAAATACATTCAGTAAAATTCCCATAAAAATAAAAAGGCAGAACTATACAACACGATATCAAAATACATTCGAAATATTCCAAGCTAAAAGCAGCTTCTCAGGGGTTGCCAGAACGACACACACGTCACACGGGCTTCAACATATCAAGGTTGCCATATCCATAAACAACGCCAACACGGCAACAAAAAATCGTCAAACAAATCAAAACAACGGCTGAGGGAATATAAGGCATCTAGGCCAATTTTTCTAATAAATGAAAATAAATCAAATAACTTATATAACAAACAGCTATTGACATATTTTAGTAAAAAAGAGTATAGGAATGATAAATAAATGTGTAGCTATAAAAATGATTTTGGATGTTTGAAAACACCTGATTGACTTTCTTTTAGAAACTCAGTTTCTAGCTTTTATAATTATTATGAAACATAACTCTCATATATGATCCCTTTTATCGACTATCATACTTAAAAGCAAATTTTCTGGATTGACAAAAAATGCGTTTTTCTCAGTTATTGGGTCAATGACCTTCAGCAAATTTTCAGAGAGGAATTTTGACGATTTTATTACTTTCAATGCATGTTCTGGTCCATTTGTGAAGTATTTACTTTTTTTGTACTTAACTATACAGGTACATAAGACTTTAGGAGAAAATAAACTATAATCTTGTGTTTGTCTGTTGGATTTTCAATACTTAAATACAACTGAAGAATTCTGTTCTCCGACGTTAACCACCTTGAGTGGAAAGTGTGCCAGGCTCAGAACAGGTAAATCTTCAGGACAGCTGCCTGCTTTTATAGTATAACTAATGTTCAGTAGGTACTGCTGATCTTTGCTTAAAATTTGCAGGTCGGTTCTGGAAGTTCACACTCAACACTGTAAAAATTTACCTCTGGGAGTTTCTGATATTTCCTGAGCTGCGCGCTAATCGGACTAATGATTTTGGCCCAGTCGGTTCAGCATCTAAAATTTGAAACAAATGCCGGAATGGCAACTCATTGAAATGTAAGAGGCATACACCAATACCTCTCCCCACTTTAGTGGTCTTGTAACTTCTTCAATGTCAATAACACCGGTTTTCCACCCAGTATTAGTAACAGTGTCATCACATCCAATCACATTTTTTTGTTTCTTTTACGTCCACACTTCCAATTTTACCAATTCCATGCATTCTTTGGAAGTATAAGAATTTTCGTTCAATGATGGATATACTTTTTGCTTTTCCACAGTTACAATTAATAGAGACAGGACAGTCACAAACCTCAGGGACCATTTTACAATTGCAGGCTAATGTTATTTTCACTTACACGCAGAGACATCAAAAAGTAACAAAGATTTTTTTTTTTTAAATCTTCAACTCTCTTTTCAACTTTTACTTTCCCTTATGACGCTTAAAGGACTACATAAGATAACGATAACTGCCATGATATGCATTTATTAACTGAACAATTCTGTAAGGCGTTACTGTCAGTATTGAAGTTTTATCAAACACAGATTTAACTTTTGTCGTCACAATAATCGAAACGTGAGAAAAATTAACTGACCTGTTGTTTGATTTCAAGGCTAAGATGTAATTTTCATGTAAGCCACACTTGATAACGTCTTCGTAAGTTGGAAGTTTAATCACAGGTAACTCTTTTGGGTGGCCAAATAACGGGCAGTTAAAGTCACTGCGAGTAATTTCCTTGGAAACAGCCATAACACAGCGATTAATATAAACAATAAATCGAATCACTTATTAAGCGGTCATTAATTAAATCAGTCTTTAAGAAACGCGATTGAAACGCACAAGAACACACTGCTAATCATTGCCGGCAAAATTCAAGTGAACAACTCACAGAAACTGCTGTGTCATAAAGCACAAGAATGCGTATCGCACAGTGCATTGTGAAACATCATTACAAATAGTGTTGAAGGGCTCCAATTCGCAGCAGGGCTCATCGCGCTGGACTACTGCCAGTGTAGGACCCATAATGCAGATTGAATGCGTCAATTTAAGGATATTTTAATTGCTTTTCGCTACCCTAAATGAAGTAATTTCCTTTTTTAGGGTTCCGTACTTAAAAAGTAAAAACGGAACCATTATAAGATCACTCCTGTGTCTGTACGTCTATCTGTCTGTCTGTCTGTCTGTCTGTCACAGCCATTTTACTCGTAAAATATAGAAAGTGGAAAGTTCAAATTCGGGGAAGTAATAAAGACCATTGACTCACATATTTTCACATTAATAAACATTCATGAATATATTTAGTAAAAAAGAGAGGGGCTAATTATGCTACTTGAAAAAAAAAAAAAAAAAAAAAAAAAAAACATCTTTTCTATGTATATCGTGTGGGGTATCCTGTGAAAGCTTTAGTAACGCTGAACTCAAAAATACCTTCCTTTTAATTTTAGGTATTATATTTTCAAAGATATTGTTGAAAATGTAGCGCAAAAATATCTTCCCACCCATCTAATTCCGAATCTACTGAAACTAAAATTATGAAAAAAATGGAGGTAGTAGACGTTAATATAAATCTTGACGGAAAATTATAGCGATTACCCTAGGTACATAGTTTTTGAGTAATTATCATTTTTCTGTTATACACAAATTTCGATTTACGGACATTCCGAAAAATTGTTGAGCATTGCTGAATATATATATCGTTGCAGAAGAATAAAAGCATTCTTGATAATGATTTTAAAAAATATCATCGGCAATTACCCGAGATATTAACCCTTAAATGTACGGTCAGTTTGGACATACACAAGGACAGGGGCGACGTACTCTATGCCTAGTCAACAACTTTTAAAGTTATATATGTATAATGTAATGTCCAGTAACAGTATAAAAGGAATAAACGTCAAATTGTTAAAAAACATACTAATTTAAGGGGTCTCGGGACTCTAAATACCGTATTCCCCCGCATTAGCCGGCATGCCGGATAATTCGAGGGAGACCAGATTTTCGAATATTAGTCCCTGGTCTTTCCCGGCATGTCGGAAAAGCGAGGATAGTAATTTCAACAAATATCTTAAATACTTCCAAACAAAATTTTCTTAGGGTGCGCGATTAAATATTTAAAACTCTACCGTTTTAGATGCGGATTTTTGATAGGCCCTGGGATAAGTTTTACTTATTTAATATAGAATTTCAAAAGTGTACTTATCATTATTTTCGAATAGTAATTATAACAAATATTTTAAATTCTTGCTTAAGTCCGCCACCCCCTTGAATATCTACAGGTAGGTTGTTACAATTTTGTTAAGAATATAGTTCGCCCCCTGGTGGTGGAATATGGAACTAAAAGATTCGAAATTATGTTTTTTTTTCTTCTTTCTTCTTTTTTTCTTTTTTCTTTTGCAAGATTTTGCACGGTACTGTAAGCAGTGGGGATCCGGTTCGAGGTTCGTTCGGTTCGAGATTGGGTATTTTTATGAGATTTTGCAATACAAATTTCAAGTTTATTTTAGAATATTATTACGGGACCGGGCAACGCCGGGCGGCTCAGCTAGTAAGATAAATAGAATCTAATAATCACTTAAATATAAAGGAATATACAGGGTGATTCATAAAAGATGGGCTGAACTTTAAGGGGTTATAGTACACTTAAAGACAAATAATATTAAATAGGAGACTAAGGGTCCCAGACGTATTCTCAAGGAGATAGGGGGCATTAAAGTTTAGGGTCCGAAATTTCAAATGATTATAAAACATGGAAAAATTGGTCGATTCGTTTGCGGTTTTTGCAAAAAATTTTCTTTATGCCAGTATTTTCTTGAAATAAAATTTTAAAGTTCAATTTCAAAAAATGCCGATAGGGGGCGCTTTAGACTTTGGAGTAACAAACAACTATTTTTTAACGTTATTTTTTGTATTTCTTTAAATGATTTCGAAAGCTTAGACTTAAACTTAAATTTTGATCTAAAAATCTGAGTCCTAACGAGTAGTTAAGTAGCGTAAACTGAAATTTGAAATTTGAAACCCTTCTCCCCCCAGAACAAAAATCGGTTATTCCCGATCTTTGTGTCGTAGATTAGGCTCTAACTACTGCCGCGTTTTGCTAAAATTATTCTTTATGTCAGTATTTTCTTGAAAATAAATTTTAAAGAAAAATTTCAAAAAATTCCGATAGAGGGCGCTTTAGACTTTGGAGTAACGAACAACTATTTTATACCGTTATTTTTTGTGTCTCATTAAATGCTTTCTAAAGCTTAGACTTAAACTTAAATTTTCAGCTCAAAATCTGAATCGCTGAGCGTGGTTCAGTAGCGAGGGGAGGGGGTTCAAATTTCAACTTCTGAACATAGTTCAGTTTGCACTACTTAACCATGCCCAACGATTCTGTGCTGTGATACGAGGCAAAAATACAACTTTCGTCAAGGACTGCATAGTCGGAATTCACTCATAAAGGCACTGGCACAGTTGGAAACGTCGCTCATGCAAACGTTAAAGCTCCATTCCTGACGCTAGTCACCGGGTGAAGAAGGAAACAGAAAGTATGCAAATGTCAAATGGGGAAGAAGAAGAACACGTATGCAAAATTTCGACACGATTCAGGCATAAAAACCACTGAACGGTGAGTCAAGTGTAAGTCGCTGTAGTAATGAATCGGAAGATGGTGCCCTTCACGAATAAGGAAAAGGCTGAGATGCATTTAATTTACGGAGCGGCAGATGGAAATGGTGCAGAGGCACAACGAATGTACGGAGAGCGATTTCCCAACAGGCGGTTGCCTAACCGCAAAACTTTCGAGCGCTTGCACAGACAGTTGTGTGAGACGGGATCATTTCTCGCTTCCCGGTCGAATGCAGGTCGTGCAAAAAAGGACGAATCAGTAGTTGTTGCAGAAGCCATTCTGGATGTAGTAGCGGCGCAGCCAAGTACAAGTACACGAACAGTGGCTAGGCAGGTGGATACCTCACAGTCCATGACTTGGAGGGTACTGAAGGATGAACATTTGCTCCCGTTTCATGTGCAACGAGTCCAGAAACTGTCTCCAGGGGATTATCCAAATCGTATTGAATTCGCCCGCTGGTTTCTGCAGCAGAACGCGCTAAATCCACATTTTGGACGAACTGTGCTTTTCACCGATGAATGTACCTTCACACGTGAAGGTACATTTAACACACACAATGCACATGTATGGGCGGATGTCAATCCACATGCTACGTATCCACATGCTCATCAGAGACGCTTTTCCATCAATGTTTGGACAGGAATCCTCGGAGACCACCTAATCGGACCGTACCTTCTTCCTGAACGCCTCAACGGTAAAACATACCTCACATTTCTGCAACATGTGCTGCCAGACCTGTTAAACGTTGTTCCTCCACGCATCCGGCGGGTCATGTGGTTCCAGCACGATGGAGCACCAGCCCATTACGTACGAGACGTCCGCAACTATCTGGACATCACATTTCCGAACAGATGGATTGGTCGAGGTGGTCCTGTTGCTTGGCCTGCTCGCTCGCCAGATCTTTCACCCCTCGATTTCTTTTTTTGGGGACGATTGAAGGCTCTTATGTATGAGACACCCATTGAATCCCCCGAGGAACTGGTCGCCAGACTTTCCGAAGCTGTAGGGGAAGTGCTCGAAAAGCCTGATGTTTTCGCGAATGTTCGCCGTTCCATTCTTCGCTGTTGTTCTGCGTGCATAACCTCTGGTGGTCACAATTTTGAACATTTATTGTAATTACATGTTAATAAATATGCTTTGGTAACATAATCCTAATTTGTGTCTTTTTACCTCGTATCACAGCACACAATGTGTGGGCATGGTAAACTGAACTGTGCTCAGGAGTAGAAATTTCAAACCCCTCTCCCCAGAAACTTAACCACGTCTAACGATTCAGATTTTGGGCTGAAAATTTAAGTCTAAGCTTTAGAAAGCATTTAATGAGACACAAAAAATAACGGTATAAAATAGTTGTTCGTTACTCCAAAGTCTAAAGCGCCCTCTATCGGAATTTTTTGAAAAATTTCTTTAAAATTTATTTTCAAGAAAATACTGACATAAAGAATAATTTTAGCAAAACGCGGCAGTAGTTAGAGCCTAATCTACGACACAAAGATCGGGAATAACTGATTTTTGTTCTGGGGGGAGAAGGGTTTCAAATTTCAAATTTCAGTTTACGCTACTTAACTACTCGTTAGGACTCAGATTTTTAGATAAAAATTTAAGTTTAAGTCTAAGCTTTCGAAATCATTTAAAGAAATACAAAAAATAACGTTAAAAATAGTTGTTTGTTACTCCAAAGTCTAAAGCGCCCCCTATCGGCATTTTTTGAAATTGAACTTTAAAATTTTATTTCAAGAAAATACTGGCATAAAGAAATTTTTTGCAAAAACCGCAAACGAATCGACCAATTTTTCCATGTTTTATAATCATTTGAAATTTCGGACCCTAAACTTTAATGCCCCCTATCTCCTTGGGAATACGTCTGGGACCCTTAGTCTCCTATTTAATATTATTTGTCTTTAAGTGTACTATAACCCCTTAAAGTTCTGCCCATCTTTTATGAATCACCCTGTATATATATAGAGAGAGAGAGAGGGAAAAATAAGTATTGATGTTTTTCCTTAAAATGAAGAATATTGTTATAAAAACCAAAATAAATCAGCCGTTATTCCTTCAGTATCGAAACCTCATATTTTCCGGTATGCCGGTAAATACGAGTTTTTCCGGCATGCTGGTGTACCTCGGTTTTTTCCGGCAGCCGGCTAATGCGGGGGAATACGGTAGTGGAAATAATTTAAAAAAGACCATTTTCAACATTTAATGTCTTAAAATGTATATTTTGAAACACAATTTTAATTGGGATGAAAGATATAAGTATGTTCTTTCATTTCATGCATTTAAAAAATTTGCAAGATGCAGAAGTAGTGTTTATAGGGGGCTCGAAACTGTTAGACATTTGTCGAACAAAAAATTGGCATAACAGTTTACGCGCAGGATTACAAAATAAATATTGCAACTAGAATGAAAATTTTGGTGCTTACTTATACTTCAGATTGCAATAATTTAACTTAACTTAAATAAATTTGTATTTAAAGCATTTTTATATTTTTAATGCAATCTTGCATTTAGCTAATACAAAATGTTGAAAATTTCAACAGTAAAATCACCTAAAAAAATATTTTTTTGAACAATAAAAAGGAAATTTTAGGTTCAGTTTATACAGACTAACATGAAATATATGTTTTTAAAATTTCATGAAAAGATATTCACAAATTTTTGAGGTATCCTGCGCGTTATACCCAAAAAACGACATTCGGAAAATAATGACTTTAAAGTTTCGGAAACGCTGCTTCAGCTATTGAGCGGGTATAATTCTAAAAGCAAAATTTCTGTTCTAATGGGAATTTCAAGGAAACAACTATATCAAAATATCCAGAAAAGATAGGGGTTTAACATCTAAAAAAATTAAAATTTCTTAAGTTTTGAAGCTTTAAGAGTCCTGAGACCACTTAAGCCTTTCCGCCACGGAGTAAATCTATTTTATAAACTTATGAAATAAAGAACTACACCAGAATTTATAAACGAATTTATTAGAAAATTCGAAATTGCTTATTTTCACGTACATGATAAAAGGAAAATTTTAATTAAACATTCTTGGTGCCGTTTGTCTGTTTCGGAATTAAAATTAGGTGTCCGTTTATTAAGGACATCGCCCTCGAAGATTTAATTAGAATGAATCGCATAAATACTGTGGGATTCGCGATAGTTTGCATTGATTGTATCTCTCAATACGCCTCGAGTGACTTTAAAAGTTAATTAAACACCTATCTGGAAAATCGCGTCACTGACCAAGGCGGCGTTGCAACTTTGAGACCTCAATTCGAAGCGCGCTTAGCACAATGCCAAATTTAAACTTTGAACAAAGGTTTTGTTTTAGCTACACTGTAGAAATAAAGGTTATTACTACGCTTAATTTAGTTTCATGAAATGCCAAATGGAGTTTAACTATGCACTGCTTTAATTGTCAGTACCGAATTAAGTTCATGATAAACAGATTAGGATAATATTAAAAAAAGAGTTATACGAATAGCTATATTTGATATTATTTAGGCTCCATATCTCTTTGAACTTTCATGGTATACCCATTTACACTTTTCTAATATATACAGTTATACCAAATCCTACGTTGTATAGTTTTTTACAAAGTCTTGGTATTCTTTTAGCAACGTTTTTTTTTTTTTTAATAATAATACAATTACAAATTCATATATTTATTCTACGGAACCCTCTGTACGCGAGTAATGCTCGCACTTGACCGTTTATTTTATTATAATGTGTTTTAAATTATCTTTCTTTTAAAGCTTTTTCATCATAGCAGTTTTTCATCTCTTTCGTTTATAGCTTCAAAAAATCGAAAGAAAACCATTGCTTATTCAATAAATTTCAAATATTCCAGTGCGATGCGCTACCACCAAACGTATTTTTGCATTTTACTAAGCTACCCCAAAGCCAAGTTTTCCGTGGTATAGCGGATTAAAAAACAAAAAAAAAAAAATTTTTTTCGGCCCACCCTAATGCTTATTTTCCAATTAGAATAATTGTGTTAAAATTAATCTAGTGTAAGTCCCACATTCTAATGAAAATCCCGTGAAGAAAATTGGAGGCTCTATGTCATGCTGGAAGATCTGTAGTGGTAAATTAGAAAATTACGAAATCAACAGACACAAGACGATATTTTCTTGAGAACTTGAAACAGAAACAGAATCTGAGTGCATGGGATTTTTGTTAAACTTGCGGGGGAAAACAAATACCGACGTAGCACGCAAACGAAAGAATCAGAGAAAAGCGCAAGTCCTCTGATGAGCAGATAAGCTAATGGCGGAGAGGAGAGCAGCCTACGGCGTAAGCATAAGAACCTAGTAGAGTAATGTTTTTGAAGTAAAATCATAGCGTCGAAATGCACGGTAAACCAGATATGTGGAATAAAGATTGGAAATAAAAATAACAAAATGACTTTTTTAAACCATTCGAAAATAAAAAGTAGCTTCTCTCAGAATATTATAGATAGGATAGCTAATAAAATTTATGAAGGAATAAAAAGCTCTAGCTTAAGATTTTGAGTAAGTTAATTATTAATATACGCGTTTTAAAACATTACGAGGAAAATGACACGATACGCACCTTATTGTATGTGAAAGGCTATAAAATAACAAACAGTTCTGGAAAAACAGGGTTCTCCAGAAATCGATGATACCGTAAGAGCTGGCAATCACAGTCGAAAACGTGGAGTGTCACGTGTATACCTCTGGCGCACATCATGGAAAATTCTACCTATTTTTCTTCGATATTATCACATTTACAATAAAGACGAGACTATATATTAAAAGTTTTATTATAATATGCTTCAATTTTCTGAAAATTATTGCCATCAACACAAATTTAATTAGGGCAGAACACCCCGCAATGATGATTAAATGAATGATTTGCGATCCCATGCTCTATGGTAGTTTTTCATGCTCTTGATGCCTTCTATCTTTCCTCTTAATTTGTCTGTCGAATTTTGGAATAACTTGTATATATACATATATATCGGTGTTTCAAAATTTCGGTGCGAGAGTAAAACGCGATAAAAAAAAAAAAAAAAAAAAAAAAAAAAAAAAAAAAAAAAAAAAAAAGACCTGTAAGCCGGAGAGACATGCGGTTTACAGACACATTTTCAGCGTGGCACGGGATTTTGTATGACACCAACAAAAAATAATTCAAAATCTGGACAATAGAGGGTGCTATTGCAAATAATTCCATGGAATAATTCCATATTGCTCACATAACGCAAGATCCACTATATAGAAAAGTGTACATACAGTATTCTCTAATATTTCTGTATCATATCTTGCGTTTATGTGTAATATGAAATTATTTCATAGTATTATTTGTAGTAGCACCCACTATTGTCCAGATTTTGAACTAATGTTTTTGTTGGTGTCGAACAAAATCCCGTACCACGCTGAATATTTATCTGCAAATTGCAAGTCTTTTCGATCGACAGATCTTTTTTTATCGCATTTTACTTTCGCACAGAACTTTTGAAACACCCTGTATATATATATGTGTGTGTGTGTGTATATATATGTGTGTGTTTGTGAATGAGTATATTGCCAAAGTTTATGCATAATTATACGACATTAATATATTTTTTTAAACATAACTAAATTAATTATGAATATACCTGTACGCGAAGCTTTGTGAGAATATTTAATTTTACAAATTTTGAACAAATTCTATCAATTAACTACAAACGGTGACAGGAGAAATCTGCAATTTAACGCTCTTAACGTTCGCTAGTTAATTAACAGTTTATCGATTGCCTATATGCACGCCATTCAAAAATATTTTCCTTAAAAGATTTTGAATAGATTCTTGAAGTTTCAACGTTCAGTATGGTGATTACTTTGTAAAGGGTGCACAATTTTCTTCAATATTTCTGTTCCAGGGAAGAAATAAAAAAAACCAATTTTTACTGGGCGTTTTATATACAAACTGTATTGTAAGAATTATTTTCTGCACACATACGTGCAGTCATGAAAGAAAAAGGGTAAACACCGAATACTAACTCTGCAACAAATTATTCTAGAAGAAAGTTACTGGTACCAAACGACTGGAAATAAATTCTACTTTAAATGGTTTATACAAACTTTGCTTAGTAAGCCATCTACATATAAAAACGAACCCAGACATCGTTTTTCTCAAAAGCAATACACAAGTTTAACACCATAAATAAATTCTACAAGCTTCAATGAGCCTAAATAAAATTTTCATGAAATTCATACGATTAGCTTCAGAAAAAATATTTAAAAATGAGACTATTTTAGTGGTTGTATCCAAATTGAAGTTCTGTCCGGGACTGTTGAAATGCTACTGAATGACTATGTTGCCAATGGGACCATTTCAATCGCTTAATACATTCCGACTATTGCCAGCTCATATGTTTCAATAAAAGGAGTAATATATATATTTTTTTTTCATGTGAAAATGTAATTTAACATTAGAAGATCTAAAATGTGAATGTTTATAATTCAAAAACTTATCAGTCAGAATGACTTGAAATTTTGTTTCTGGGGAAAGTCGAAACAGAAGATTTAAAACATAGTGTCAAAATTGGGGGTTGTCACTGAAAAAAGCAAAGTTTCGTCTGATTTTGACTTGTATATGCCCCCCCCCCCCCCACGAGAAAAATCCACATACATCATTTAAAAGTAGACTTTATTTCCAATCTTTTGGTACCAGTAAGTTTCTTCTATCATAATTAGCTGCAGAGTTTGTAAAGGGTGTTTACATTCTTTTCTCCACGACTGTACAATACTACTACAAAAAATCGGATTTTGTCCTTTGATGCATTACTAGAGCTTTTTCGAAACGTGGGGTATCATAGTATGAATCATTATTCGGTATTTTAAATTTATTTTATGTTTCATGCAGTTTATAATGTTTTCTAATTCGTAATTATTTAAAAACACATAAAGTAATCAGTTATTATAATGTTGAATTAGAGCTCAAAATTTTAAATAATTGTTGCATTTAAATTTAAATAATACATTCAGTCAAACAAATTTATTAGCAGTTATATTTTATATTCTGTAAATTTACTTTAAATGTATTTTAAACATGCAGTGTGATCCGTTATTATTTAAAAACAGATATAGTAATTAGTTATTATAATGTTAAATTAGAGCTCAAAATTTGAAATAATTATTCAATTTAAATTTAAATAATACATTCAGTCAAACACATTTATTGACAGATATATTTTATATTCAGTTAATTTACTTTAAATGTATTTTAAACATACAGTGTGATCAAGAATGAGAATACAGTATGTTAAAATTATAAGCTTAGAGCACGTGTTCATGGGAAAAGAGTAATTTATGGACATTCTTATTAAATGGATCAATAACAAAATATCTCTATATTTTCATAATATTTTATTCAAATTATTTCAAATAAAATAAATTAAAATCAATAGAATGGAACTGTGTAAAGTATTTTAACGCCAGTTAAAATTCAGTGAACATTTAAAAATATATATATGTCTGGAATTATTATATAAAAATATCTACTGCAGGCGGAAAATTTGAAAAGAACATTGCTATTGGTTTAAAATTATCACTATAATGTTACAAGCGTTTACTCTTAACATATTAAAATAGAATAAATAGCGTGTTCCGATGATGTTGAGAAAAAATCAGTTTATAAACATTTTCTTTAAAAATGTCAATAGTGAAAACACAGAATATACTGTACTAAATTAATACAAGAAAATATTGACACCTTTTTAAATTGAGGGTGTGGAATTTCAGAGAGTAACCTAATCGTCTATAGAGTGAAATTAAAATGAATACGACTCGGGTCGTGTTGCTTTTGTTAAAATCAGATAAAGGTATATATCTGAAAAACGAACAATTTCATTCCAAAATTTTTATTATTTTTTAAATTAATTTACCAACTATCACATACAATTATATACAATGATACATGTTTTGTCATTTAAATTGTATAGTATTTTGAGTTCAAGGATGCATATTTTATGCATAGGATAAACTTTTATGGAAGAAGGTGTCTGTTAACATCATAATCAGTGTTTAATAATTGGGACTGAGGTGGCGTTTTTGTCTTAACATCTGCACATCCATTTTGTTGAATCATTTTGTACACGTGTAAATTATTAAATATGCCATGTGACATTTTTATGTTACATAAATAAACCTGCAATAAGTTTTTTTTTGTTATAAATAAAATGTTAGTTAAATATGGGAACATGAATGATGCTATTAAAAAATATTCATCCCTATTCAGAAAAAACTAAATATTTCTAAATATGAAGCAAAGAGACGAACAACTTACCTTCATCCATTGTGGCTAATTGAACTTTAGTTGCTGTTGCAATAGAAATAATTCTGCGAGCGCCACCTAGTATCTGTTAACCTTAATGTGTGTTTAGAGGGACTGAGATTATGGTAAATCTAAGGGACAAATGTATTTACTACAGTATTTTACTATACAATATGTACTAAAAAAGGACAATTATATTTTCCCATACAGTATATATATAGGTATAAATATATAATAGCAAAAGTAAAAAAAAATATTTATAGAAATATTTAGAGTATACATATGATATTGGATATTTGTACCTAGGGACAGGGATTGAAAAGATGATTTCGTTTGTTTAAAGGTTAAAATTAATTATTTACACATCATTATAGGTTCATTTATCATTGGTAATTGCTACAACAAATGTTACAATATATTATATTTTTATTATTTTGGTTTTAATATACACTATGACGCAAAAGTTTAGACAATGACGTCATTCAGCTTTAAAATGTAGAATTATGACGTCAGAATTACAAAAACCTGTAAATATATTCAAAAACTGATTTAAAATGCTATGTACAAAAGACAGTCGTTTTATTTGCTATAATACTAATTTTTTTCATAAAAATTCAAATGTGCTTGTCGCAAAAGTTTAGACACTATTCTAAATTTCTTTGAATATTCGCTGGCATATGCAAATTTAGAATCGATGATGTCACAAATTTGGAGTACTTAAGTTCTGCAAACGATTGCGCTTCATAGTCGACATGCCGAGAGCTAAAGAAATTCAAGTGAATGAGGTTTCAAGGATTTGGCAGTTGAAAGGTGAAGGGAAGAGCGTTTCTGAAATTTCTGCTATTATTAATAGGTCAAAAAAATCTATTTATCGAGTTTTATCGAGTGGTTCCGAATATAAAGCAAAATGTCGGTCTGGGAGGCCACGTGTGACAAATGTACGAGAGGATCGCCTGATACAAAGACTAGCGAGTACTCAACAAATGAGCGTACGTGGAGTTCAAAGCTCATCGGGACTCTCTGTATCAAAGGATACGATTCGTAGACGAATTTTGGAAAAAGGAACAATCGTTTATAGTAAAATGCAGAAGAAACCAGCTCTGAAACCATATCATAAGTTACAAATACTTATGTGGGCTCGAAAGCATATGTCATATGGAGAGAAATGGCAGTCAGTCATATTTAGCGATGAAAAAAAGTGGAATCTGGATGGTCCAGATGGTTGTTTATCGTATTGGCATGACTTGCGGAAGGAACCTCGACGTTTTTTTAGTCGCAGACAAGGAGGGGGCTCGGTGATGGTTTGGGCAGCCTTAAGCTATAATGGACAAGTATCTCTGACCTTCACCAGTGGTCGTCAAACTTCACAGCATTATACACAGACATTAGAAGAAAACCTACTGCCATTTGCTGAGCTTCTAGGGGGTCCTCAGTGGGAATTTCAGCAAGACAATGCTTCAATTCACACTGCAAAACATTCAAAATCTTGGTTTAATTCCCATAATATAAGAGTTCTCGACTGGCCAGCATGTAGCCCAGATCTTAACCCTATAGAAAACCTTTGGAGCATCATGTGTCGCAAAGTTTATAGCAACGCTAGACAATACTCTTCTGAAAAGGAACTTAAGACATCTATTGAGAATGCATGGTACGATATCGATCCACAAACTATGCAAGATTTAGTTTCTTCCATGCAATCTCATGTATATGACGTAATACATAAGCATGGATGCGCAGCCAGGTTTTAAAAATTGTTTATTTCGATTTTATTTAATTTGTGTCTAAACTTTTGAGACAGCAGTTTATTTTTGTTACCATTTAATTTATTGCAATATGCACAATTCCACTTTTCTTTGTTATAAATATTGTTTATATGTACAGCACATTAATTTCAAGCAGTGATTTGAAAACTGAATAAATATTTTTCAAAGTATGTAAGAATTTCTTCATTGTCTAAACTTTTGCGTCATAGTGTAATTAATGAAATATTATTGGCAGTGGACGTAAATTGTCCAATTTTCAGATATTGACCAATAACATGTACGAGTCAAGGCTTTAATCGGAATCACAGTTGCAACAAAAAAGAACAGAATCGAACGAGGTCCGAGAAAAATTGGATCGCCCAATCCCATATAGAAATATTTGGAGAGACAGATGCAGCAGAAAAATATTCCAGTCGATTTGAGTAGTGACAAATTCTGGCAAAGTCTAGTTTTGTGGCCTTAATTTTCAAATCCGGATCTAATATGAGCGTTGTTAAAATAATAATAATAATAATAATAATAATAATAATAATAATAATAATAATAATAATAAAATTTGATTATGTGAAGAACCTTAAATATGCCAATGCAATTCAAATTTTGCTACATATGTTAATTCTCAATTATTTTTTTTAGGAATATATTCTTTTTGGTTTAAGTAAAAAGATTAGGAATTTTATGGTTGGCAGGTGCAAATCCTGCCAACTGCATTTTTTTTCTTGACTTACATATGGAAATTATAAAAAAAAAGCCATTTAATAAATTACAACGACCATTTCGAAAAGTCTAAAATTTAAGACATAAAAAATCGCACGGAGTTGATCATACATTACGTACGCCATGAATTCAACATTAATAGTGTTATTACACGTAAAGATTGCAAGCGACAAAAATCGCCCGTGACTAGTCAGATTTCCTGAAACTTACGTATTATCCAAGCATTTCATTGGCTGTTCGGGAAAAGGCTTTTCCATCGTCAAAGAAATCTGATGACCAATTTTAAATTAAATTTCATTTTTTTTACTTCTAAACATCCCACAATATTACATTTTACACTGTCATATAGAGGAAAAAAATTTACTTTTAAATGCAATTTGTTTGAAAGCTGAATCTCAATTGGTTTCTGAGTTATTAATTTTTTTTGTAGTTTTTATTACTTTTTTGTCATAGTGGCAACAGAAGTATCCATCTCTGTTGAAAGTAAAGGGAAATACAGATTACTGTATAGACCAATCAGAAAACGAATAAAATGCGTATTCGACCAATAAAAAGCTTCGCATATGCTTTTGATTTCCTACCCTGCCGAGGACCCATTTTTCCAAATGATTAAATGCCCCACCAGTGCCTGAGAGGTTCTGCTCTCGAATCTGGTAGACGGGAGGTGCTGGGTTCGATCCCAATCGCGCCCGTCGGCCTAATCGTGTAGAGTTTTCGTGGTTTTCTTCGAGCCATGGATTTCCATTGCTAAATACGGGTTAGGTTCCCTTAGTAAGACCCCCCACGGAGGGCATTCCCCCCTCGGGCCTATATCCCTAGTGCAGATAATCGGCCGCCAACAACCAACCAACCAAATGGTTTTTAAAAAAAACGACAAAAAAACAGCAGTAACGATTTGATTTGAATTGGAGTAAAACGTGGCTACCCGTAGCGGTACAAGTTTACATTTAAATCCGACACTTGCAGGAACAAAATTTATAAATAAATAAATGTAATAAATTTTTATTTCCAATACGAACAGGGTTAAGAGTTGGAAAATCACGTTAACAGAATCGATCCAAATACTCATATGACCACACGAACATTTGCAGAAATTTACGATAAACAAAGCATTATGGGTAGCTAAAATATACAGGCGACCTTACGTGAGTGGGGATTGGATAAAACAATATCACCAAGCATAATCCAGAATTTAATTATAAATAATAACAGCAGAAAAAAGAAATATATATAAGCAACTTTTTTTTTTAAATAATTCACGAAATTAACGAATAATTAAAGAAAAATATTTTAAAATAATTTCCCTCTTGTAAAGTGCGTTATTATTTTTATAAACAGAAGATGCCTCTTTGCGAAGTTTCATTTATATTCAGAAATTAGACACAATGAATATTAGATAGGTACAGTCGTGGAAAAAAAAAAGCACCCTTTACTAACTCTGCAAAAAATTGTCGTAAAAGAAAGTTACTGGTACCACACGATTATTAATAAAGTCTACTTTTAAATGATATATATAAAATTTGCTTAGGGGGCATCTACATATTAAAACGAACCATAACTTTTTTTTTTTTTTTTTTTTTTTTTTTTTTTTTTTTTTTTTTTTTTTTCAGTAGCAGCACACAATTCTGACAGCATAAATGAACTCTACATCATTCAATTAGCATAAAAACAAATTTTTATGCAATTCGTACGATAAGTTTTCAAGAAAGTAATTATTTTAAAACGAGCGTTTTTTAGGGGCTGTATCCAAATTGAAGTACTGTACTCGATTGTTAACCGAGAAAGAAACTTTTTTGATCAAGGCATCTTAAGCGCTACTCAACCAGACTCAAGACTGCTAGATTACCGAATACATAAGAAATTTCAAAATATCTAGTCACTTATATCATAGACGGGCCTTTAAACCATCATTTTGCCGCTTTTTAAAAATAATTCGAAAAGTACTTTCGAGAAAATTGTGAAATTTTGGATTTCCATACAGCAGGACTTAATAAATCTAAACCCATCAAAAAATTGTAGGTTGCAGTTCATAATTATTTCGAATATTAATTTCATAAATCATAATTTATGTCATAAAATTATAAAAAAAATGGAAATTCAGCGTATTTATGTTTGGATATGTTAGTATTATTACTTCACAAAACAATACCACATTAGGAGTATAATTTCAGGAGATATTAATAACAATATAAAAATTTAATTTAACATTTTGAGCACTAAATTTTGAATGATTATAATTCAAAACTTATCATTCGAATGACTTGAAATTTGGTGTCTAGGCATAGTTGGAACCGAAGATTTGAAATATCTTGTTAAAGTTGTGTATTGCCATTGATAAAATGAAGTTTGGGTTCGTTTTAGTATGTTGATGGCCATCCTAAGAAAATTTTATATGCATCATTTAAAAGAAGATTTTATTTCCAATCGTTCGGTACCAGTAACTTTCTTCTGCGATAATTTCTTGAGGAGTTAGTAGGGGGTGCTTACTTTTTTTTTTTTTTTTTTTTTTTTTTTTTTTTTTTTTTTTTATGATTGTACATCTTGTCTCTCTCTGCAAAAATTGGTTTTGTAAATTTTCCTTTCTCCGATTCTTGATCATCCATATATATATATATACATTTTTTATGATAAGAATATTTTTCTTGTGTGAAATGGAGTTTCTTTCAGATTGTGTAACTTTCCAAAAAAAAAAAAAAAAAAAAAAAACCCACAAAAAAACCGCACAATGTCGTTTAAAGAAACCAATTTTATTTTTTTAAGAAATAAATGTATGGCCGATTAAACTAGTGTCCTTGACATTTGAAGAAATCTTATACAAAATTTGAAATAAAAGAATATTTTTTGTTGTTGTTTTGGTCTGCATTATTTTTAATTTTGGCTCTATTAGCACAAAACTTCCTTTGAATTCCATTTTTTAGGAAAACTTTTTAAGTAAGCAAGTTATCATACGCTATTTTCACATAAAAGTAATCCATAAGATCCAAAAAATTTAAGAAACTTAAATAGAAAAAAATAAAAAAATAAAATAAATAAGTACGAAATAAATAGCGCTTAACACAAAATAAATCAACTATTTTTTTTTTAATTGTTGAAAATATGTATGAAAATATTCTTGTAATCACATAATATTTTGTTCTGTGAATGTGACTATAGTTACCAGCCTTCAAGGAGAATGGCATTTGCTTATGTACATGAGGTATAAAATTGATAAAATTTTAGTTAGTTATGTTGATCAATTTTTATTTTCGTCTATCTGTACACGAAGAAAATATTGGATTTGTGAAAATTTTCCACTTCCGGATTCAATTGGATTTGTACGTTTTAGAAGGTCCAGAACACGACTTGATGTTTTTTAGAAAATGCTTATGAGCCTAAAACGCAATATTAAAAAGCATATTTACATGAAGAAGAACAATAACGTGTTTAAATAAAATTCTAAAATGTATTAAATGCTATATTTTCCGACTGGCCTCGCGTCAGAATTTAACAACTGAAGAAGTCGTCAAACATCACTATTTAAAATCAACCTTTTTGATTATGTTCATTTCAGTAGTTTAAGTGCGAAATTCGATTACATGTCTTAAATTTGTGTTTTATTTATAGTTTATTGTTTTACTTATTGATTAATGGATGTCTTAATTTCGTTATAGAATATAAGCTGGAAACAAATTATGAGCTATTTATATTAACTTTAGTGCAATCGGTTTTATAATTTACAATTGTCTGCACACGGTATAGATAGATTTGAAAAAAAAATAATCTTAAATATATATTTTTTAAATATAAAAAATTATTAACACGTTCACGCCGGCAGGGTGGCTCACACTCGACTGTCTCAGAGCTGTCAAGTCTCCGGCTTTTTGGATATCGGTATTTTAATACAGAAACTGTTGTTTTATTTAATCAGAACAATTGGGCGATTTAAAGGAACGACGTTTCCTCTTAACTAACAGTGGTGTGCATAAAGCCGGAGACTTTACGACTCTGAAACAGTCGAGCGTGACGCACCGCGCCAGCGTGAACGTGTTAAATCGCGATACAGTTTTCAAAAGAATTGTGATGTAGTTTTCAAACAAATTGCATTTCAAAGAACATTTTATTCCTTAATCGACGGTATAAAAATTTGTTTTGCGCGATACCTAGAAGTTAAAAAATTTAAAAAAAATTCTAGTGAAAGCGAAATTTGATCGTCTGCGTTGCCATTGGCAAAATGACGTTAGCGGTAAGAATTCACACTTTTGGCCTTTATAATATGTATATACAGGGTGTCCCAAAAATTAGTACCTATTTTTTAAAATGAATAATTAAAAAACGAATAGAGTTATTAAAAAATTCTTGCAGGAAACGGGTGTGTGAAGTCTGGAATTTTGTTTAGAACGCTTTATTTTAATAGATCAAAATCTTACCGACAGATGGCGCTACAGCACATTTTGGTGGCTATATGAACAAACGGAGCATGCGTGAAGACCAGACAGAAGTAGACGTGGTCAGTAAAAGTTCAGCAGTAACCATTTCAAGGAAAACAGTAGTTGCCGATTCGTAAATTCTTCAAAATGGGTATTCATTGACCATACAGCCACCAAAATGTACTGTCGTGCCATCTGTGGCTCAGATTTTGAACTATAATAATAACGTGTTCTAAACAAAATGCCAGTCTTCATGCATCCGTTTCCTGCAAGATTTTTTAAAATAATTCTATTTGTTTGTTAATTATTCATTTTAAGAAATAAGTACTCCTTTTTGGGACACCCTGTATATATATATATATATATATATATATATAATTTACTGTCACTTTTTGTGACATTCGGACGACTCTCGATATATCGAAGATAATGCAGTTTAGTAATTAATACCAGTAGCTTTGCCAACCCTCCGTTATCATATGACAACCGGAGTGCAGTCTTGGTGGCCTAATTGAAGACAAGTTCAAGAAAACATTGGAGAAATTTCCCCTTCAAGAATAATAGAGGCATCATGAGTTGAACGCGGTTTATTTGATAGGAATATATCGTAAACAATCCCAGTAACATATTCATCAGCTCTCGACGACATCGTTGATCCACTTCATAATAAATTTAAGATGTTAAAATAATAGTTTCTCCACATTAGAAGTCTAACCACCAAGTGACGAGGATTATTTAGACAAACGAAAAAGCGTACAAATTATGAGCTCCTAGTCTTTGCAACGCTATAAATACCCAGAAAAACAGGAGCGAATGAATACATTAACAGTGGAGAACCACTCCAGTAGAGAGGTGAGGAGGAATGGGACAGGAGACAAGCCACGAATCCATGGAAAGGGGTGACGTCGAATGATCTCTTCCGAACCGGCGTCAGAAAAACTGCGTAAACAAACTGCTGGCGGGAAACTGATGGAACAAATAGAATAATAGTGCAAACGATATTTTAAAACATTCGAAGAAAAAGAATTTAGTATCAGAAATAAACTGAAAAAGTATTTTAATGGATTTTGACGAATAGATTTAAGGTTTTTAGAATAATAAAAACATACGCATTTAAAGCATGGAAAAAAATAAGAGATATTTAAGACAGTATTAAAGCAAGTAAAAAATGTAGCTATTAAGAATTTGGAATTTATTTTTTACTTTCAAAAAGACTGCAACTGTTTTGAAATACTCCTTTTTTTATATAAATGCATATCTTCAAATTTTCTCGCATAAAAATCGAATGCAAATTACTTAACAGCTGTTTTTCTCCAGTTATTACTCTATATATGTAATAATAAAATTTTAAGATTTTTTTAAAGAATTTTTTTTTTTATTATTTATTTCAAGTCACAATTTGCAGTAAAACAATTGAAAGTATTAGAGCAATGAATAAAAATTTATTTCCCAATTAATTAAACAATATACTACAGTTTATTCCTTAGTTATAGCATTTTTTCTAACATTGTAGGTTGATATTTTCACTAAAGAAACACGTCTTAATTCTAATGACCTATGTATTTAATTTTCAAAATGTTTAAACTGCGCATTAGTGAAAAAGCACTTTTTTTTTTCTTTCTTCACCACACTCTCAGAAATCCTGTTTTCAATTCACGGGCATGTTCCTCCCATCAGTGCTACCAGGATTTTTCTGTTACAGGATGAATATCTGATTATTTTTTCTCCATTACAGGAGATAAAATATCCGCAATAGAAAAAAAAATGTAGAACTAATAAAAGTTGTATATATTGCAATCGTACCAACTATCATCATAGTGTTACGAAACGTGTAAGTTAGCAACTGCGCTATATTTGTACAGTAGTAAAACGCGTTGAAGTAAATATGTTTCCTTATGAGGGGTATGGTTTGATTAATTTCTTTAAAAAGCATTGAACTTTAAAGTTAATTTCGGTAAGGTTTCGTCTTTAATGCGATTGAGGATGGAGTTTTAATTCTTTAGTACTAGTATATGATAAAAATATGAATTATAAATATTCTTGAGTAGATTTCTAAATGTAAAATATGAATATTATATTTTTATTCGATAAGATTTTTTTTCAACAAAATTGGGTTTTTTTCCATTTAGTATTTCAATTAAATGGGTTCATTTAAAATATATTTTAAATGTGAATATTTTTTTATAAGCAATTTTATAAATTCAAGTTTATTTAACTTTATTCAACTTATTCAACTTAAAAAATAAAAATGTTGAGTACATTTGAATGAATGAGAGATGTAATTGGTATTTATTTTTAAATTCGAAAGCATTTTTTCTGTTTCAATTGAATTTTAAATCTTAACTTATAGAATTTTTGTTTTTTTAATTAAAAAAAAAAAAAAAAAAAAAAAAGATTTTAGTATTAAGTGTAATGTCAGACGATCGTCTTTTTGCACGCTTTTTCCTTACATATTATCAATACACAATGCTGGAATTGTGTAGGGATAATACGTAAGGAAAAAAGCGTGCAAAAAGACTTCCGTCTGACATTAGCCTAATAGAGCATAATTATATGTTAAAAAATTAGGAATAATTTAGTGCATAATGACTGGTTTTTCTGATAGTGTAGATTATTTTGAAAATCACATATTTGCATCTTAGTAGCGTGACCTCAGTCTCACATAGTTATATTTACATATATCTATGTGAGGCTGAGGTCACGCTACTAACAAGGAGAGGGCCAACCTTGTTAATCACAGATTTTGATTATTTTAATATATGTTGTAGGGTAGAGACCCCTTAGTCTCAGGTTCAACGGATTTTATACAACACTCGTTAGTTCTTGAGAAACCAGGGGTCTAATATTAGTATACAACTTAAAAATTTACTTTGTAACAAAGAGGATACGTTGGGCGTAGCTCAGTTGGTACGGCATTTGCTGGCTGATCTGCGGGCTCGGGTTCGATGCCCGAAAGCGCTGAATTTGTTTTTCTTATATTTTATTTTAGAAATATGCTTGTAATTATAACTTAATAATCTCATTGTGAATTAAAATTTATAATATTGTATATCAATTATAATTTTAGCCTATTTAATATTTTATTTTTAACTAAATACTTGCATAAAACATCAAAAAACTGTTAATTTTTTAAAAATCACTTTTAAAATGTATTTCATATATTCTTTATCGATGAAATGATATTGAACAATTGTGTCAATTCGTGATTTTAAAGAAACATCATTTATGCATTGTTTTAAGAACGGAAGTCAATACGATGATACTATTACTCTGTTTTTAAAGTAACAAGCATGATTATATTAAAAATTAGCATCGGGATTAAATTACAACGGATTTTTTGCATATTAAAGATTTTTTAATTTGTAATACGTATGCTTGCGCTTTCAAATATTTTGTTTTCCCCCTTTATCTCCTTTCTGCTTTTATTTTTATTTTATTTGAATATGTTTATTTTATCATAACTAGATGGCGCTACAACAAATGTGTAACGATTTTGGAATTTTTATTATTCAATAATAGATCCAATTTCTTTTTAAATCTCTTTAAAGGATGAGAAATAATAGTTCAAAATAAAAAATGATAAAATAAAATAAAAATTTGCCAACATTATAATTAATGTACGATATTAAAATTTTTAATTGAGATCATTAAATTATAATTACAAGTATAGTTATAAAAACAAAAAGTAAGAAAGACAAATGCAGCGCGTTCGGGTATCGAACCCGTGCCCGCTGACCAGCTCGCAAACGCCGTACCAACTGAGCTACGACCAACCTGTCCCTCTCCTTACAAAGTAAGTATTTAAGTTGCGCACTAATATTAGACCCCCTGGTTTCTCAAGAACTAAGGAGCGTTGTATAAAATCCGTTGAACCTGAGACTAAGGGGTCTCTACCCTACAACATATATTAAAATAATCAAAATCTGTGATTAACAAGGTTGGCCCTCTCCTTGTAAGATACAAATATGTGATTTGAGGGATCATGCGACCGGAAAGGTACTGATTGGCCGTCGTATTCAGTATATGATAGTCGCTGCACATTTATGTATCCGAGTAACAGTTGTGGAGCAAAAGAATCTGTTCATGTTTGCGGGTTTTAGCAAATCTTGAGACTTACAATTGTTTGTTATTTGGCCCTTCGCGACCTACGGTTGCAAAAATATGTCTTATAATTTTTACTTATTTGATATATGTTAAAAGAAATGAATCAGTTTTTAAAACGTTTTTATTTGATTTGCAGAATTATTTAAAGTTCATAGTTTTTTAGTTCTACCTCCTAAACTAAAACGCAATCTTTCTGTATCTTTTAGTACTGACACTAAAAATATTCTTGGTATATCAAATAGATTTCCAAAATAACTTTATTTGCTATTTCAATTGTATTGCTCTTTCTTTTCAGAAATTTCAGACCTTCTTTGGACATTGTACATTTTAAGAGAATAAATTTGATTTTTTTTTTCATTTATTTACACAATTTTTATCAGTATTCATCATATATATATAAGTTTTCAGGTCCATAATTAAATTAGAATCATGCTAACATTTGCACTGCTAACATTTCTATAACGGATATTTCTGTGTTTGAATATATTTATGCAGTGAAGCATTGATTATCCGAACTAATAGACGACGGAGAAAAGAGACTTCGGATTGCAAGTCATAAAAAAATACTAGGGTTATATGAGCAGTGTGAATCAAATAAACAGTGGAAATAAACAAAATTATGTATATATTTTGTACTACAAAGCTTACAACAAGAGGGAAAGATGAAAATGTCAGGGGATAAAGTGATAAAAAAATCTGCAGGAAATGAAAAGTACAATACTGTAGGCCTACATTTTAAGAAAGAATTCCATATTTCTCTTTTGCTTACAAATGATACTTTTTTATGCTAAATAACTTAAAATTTTTAATGAAAGCCTTTGAACATAATCACACTCTTCTTGTTGCTCCACCCACCTCAAGGCTGTCTCTAGACATCGAAGATCTTCTTCAGTAGATGGTACTTTTTTAATTTGTTCGACGCTAAAGCCCTCCTTGTCGTCATTATCTTCTGAAGGGTCTTCAAATCCTCAGGATTCAGGAATCAACTCAGCCAGTTCTGTACAAGTTGACTGTTTGGAGGCACTTCAGGAAAACTGGTACAGTCATCTGATGGAAGAAGCTTATTCCAAGCTTTAGCAAGGGTACTGTCATTCACGAAGCCCAAGCATCTGCTGTTTGAGGCCGCGTGGGGAACCCCTGCAGTGAATGGCGCGCAAATTTGAATTTCACCTTCTGGAACACGAGCCGTTAATTCTCAAATTGGCTCATCCGACCTCAGCAATCTGATCCTCTGTTAATATTAATATTTTGGACTACTTTACTGTTATTTTGATCAAATTTAACAAAATAAATCAATTTAAGTCATTATAATTGCATTCTGTTTTACATTACACTACTCCATAAGAAAATAAATACAATTATCTACTATATAAATATCAGTTTTAGACAATCAGATTGCTGGGCTCGGTTGAGCCAATTTGGGAATTAACGGCTTGTTTCTGGAACTCGTTCGTGATTCAAAAAATCGATGCTCCACTCTATATATTATCAAAATAATTACATACATAGAAAAAGTAATCGTTAAGTGAGATTTCTCTGCGACGCTATGACTGTCACAATATGCTATTCTACTATTGATAACACTGTGTTTTTAAAGCGCAACGAAAGGTGACTTTGGAATATCTTGATATGATTTTAAAGGTGGGATTTTTCGTCATAAAATTCTAATATAAAATGGAGCATTAAGGCTCTATATATTTTGATTTAAATTTTATATGAATATATACAAGTGTACATATATTTTTTTTTTAATTATTGAACACTTTGCAATTATATATTACCTCGGAAGATCTAGATTTTTTTAATTATTTTGTTCTTAATATTTTGTTACGGTTATTCCGTATACATTCTTCTCATATACTGATATTGTATGTATTATTTTACCTATCGACTATCGACTATAAATAGTTGATTTATATAAAGAAAAATAAAAAATGTTTATAATATGTTTACAACAACAATTGGTATATTACTTTAATAATTTTAAAATTATTATAAACCTCGATTTAGAAAAAAAAATAGTAGACGATTACAGGAGCAGATCTATTCGTTACAATAACGATATCAAATTTGTTCATACAAGTAAATGTTTTGTTTATAAATGAAAATAAAGATAAATGTTTAGAACTTCATATTTGAACCTTATTAAGGGCAATGGAAACCGCCAAGGTTTATCCCGAAATGCAAGTAAACATGTTTTTGAACTGCTGATGGAAAAAAAAAATCATCGTTTTCTATCTTACATCTAGTTTTCCTAAATAAACAGCAAATGTTCTAAAATTAAAATCGCATAAGCTAAAAACGTATTTTAATGAATGTTGTCATAATATTTTTAATTTATCTTCCCAAAATAAATTTCACTTTTGATTAGTGTAATCTGAAATTATATTTTCTCCTTATTTTTCTATTCAAATAATTTTCTTCTGTGTAATGTACGGAATATATTTCGCAGTAAAGAAAAATACCTACAAAAGTATTGTACAATTTAAATTAATTTTCTAATGCAAATTAATTAAAATGTTATTCTAAAATATTGTTACATTTACGGTTATTTTATAATATTGTGTTAATATATATGGATTAGGAAAAAATACATAACAATTATTAGGAGAAAAAGATGAAGGACCATGCCTCACAAAATAACGTTTTGTTTTTATTTTTTCAAATACTTTGCTTTTTACATGCAAATATTTTTAAATCAGAAAATTTGCAATAATTTTTTTCAAAGAAAAAAAAAGACACACTATTTAACATAAATCATGCAAGAATTTCTGCATTAAAATTTTTAATGAAAAACAATTCAATTCACCCAATTATCAGTTTCCATCAAATACTTCTAAGTATTGCCAGAAACTATTTAGCATAATAAATAAAATTATTAATTTGTTTCTGAAATGTTAAGGAAAGTGAATATAAAAATTTTAATCGGGGTATGCCGAACATGGAAGGAATCGATAAGAATAATTATAAAATAGTACAAAGAAATACTTTTGTCATAGAAATTTAGTAAGTATTTTTCAAATGTACAGGCTGCTGCAAAATTCGAACGACAAATTAAGATGGGTATATAAAAGTTATCAAATGATAATAACTTACCATAGAAAATGGGTACGCAAATCACGTATTTATGCAAAATATAGGGTGTTCTACCATAAATCAAGTTGGATTGACGGTAAGAGCATTCAGAAAACTAAAGTCTATAAAAAATATTTTAATTGACATTCTCAATTTTTCTGTAAATGTGATAGCATAAAAAATATAGAATTTTCCATTAAACGCATCAGCAGTATGCACTTAACGTTTCGCATTTTGGACCGCGATTGCCAGTTCATAGGTTTACATCGGTTGAGTTACACTCTCTTTCTCCAGAACTTCACGTGATGTTATCACGTTTCAAGCGATATGATGCTCTTAGCGATACATTTTTATTTCAGTATTCTTATTTTTTATAAAATTATTACCTCCAACTGAATTTCAGTTATGGTAATATACGCTGTATTTATGACTAAATAGTGGTTTGCAACCCCATGTGCTATAGCAAGTTTTCCTGCTCTTGATACACCCTTCTTAATTTTTCTGTCGAATTTTCGACACCCTGCATATCCTTTCTCAGGTTCATCACTCTCTTTTTAATTTAGCATGTTGAAATTACAATACGAAAGGTTCTTTATAATAGTCAATGTTGGGTAATAGAAGAAAACATAAATTTAAATTTTTAAATATTTTAAAGAATTTTTTAAATTATTTCTAAATTTTCTTAATTTAGAAATTATTTGTCTTTTGGAAATTAAAAAAAAAAAAAATTAAAAGGGTTCAGATTAGAGGAGATTTTAAAAATTGGTGAAATATTTTACTTAAATAAACAAGAAAGAAATAGAATACATCATCCATGGAATATGCATTCCCTTACCCATTCTAAATATATTTTTCGGAAGTCAGCATAGGTAGACATAGTTCAAAACTGAATTTTAAATAAATATGTAAATTCCCTGATAAACAATATGCTTTATTTGGTGTACATATAAGAATCACGATTCCCTGACTTCTCATATCACATAATGTTTGCTAGCGACATATAGTAAACACTAATTCATTAAATAATAATCACTGTTACGACTTTCTTCATGTGCAACATACGTATCGATGGAACTTTGTAAAACATGTTTCATCAACGTCCCTGGTTTTCTAGAATTCTAGAAATTATTTACAGTGTGTTACACAATATTAATAATGATACAATAATTTTAAGATACACGTATATTTTTACGACTGAATTAAATTTTTATTTAAACTAATTATGAAACATTAGACAGACAGAATTAAAAAAGCCAATTAAAATAAAAATATATACATAAGAAATTTTTATTAAAATCAAAAACATTACATAGTATACGTTTCGCTATGTCATGGCATAACCTCATTTTTACTAACATCAACCACAGCAACAAAGCACTTAATACGCTCTGGACTCAGTCAAACTCACTTGACTCAGTCATTAACTTTAACTTTGAATTAGTCAAGAGCGTGTTCGATATTTTGTTTTGTAGTTGATGTCAGTACTGATGAGGCTATGCATTTATATACAGAAACGCATACTTTGTATGTTTCTGATTTAAATGTTTTTATGTATATATTTTTAGCTTAATTGCTTTTTAAAATGTATTCAAGTCTGTCTAATGTTCCATAATTAGTTTAAATACAATAATTCGTGATGATAATACAATACTTTATTTTTTCAGAATTTAATTACACCCCAACGGGAGTGATGAAAATTAAGGTGGGCGCAAAACCCTTCCTTCAAAAATAGTCGTTGAATCTTATAAATTTCACGGAACTAAATTAAAACATGGCAATAAAATATTGTATCACGTAGCAAATTAGTTGATATTAGGGCTTGCTTTTATGAAAGTATTTTATGCCTTGCTAAAACACAAGACGATATTGTGTAAGTAATAAAATGTATAGCAATATGAAAATGAGCAACAAGTAAATAAATAAAAACATTTCCCGAGTTTCAGTGGAATTAGAAATAAAAATCCATTAATGGATAGCAAATAGTAAATTTGGACGCGAAAGGAGTGGGAGGCGATACCAAAAGAAAATACGCGAACTACAAGACAGGAATCAACAAGCTAGATTTCAATGCTATCGATCTATATAGTATAATCGATTTATTATCTAAAAGAGATAAAATACTTTTATCTTGATTTTAATTTTAACTAGAATTGCGAAGTTAATTTCATAATCCTCTAATCTTTGTTATTAATATAAAACCGTTTCTCTGGAAATTTTGTCATGCATTGGCAATTGGAATGTCACATTATTTAAGAATATTATACCTGTACAGTTTAAGTTTTGTATTGAACTTAGGATTTTTGTATTATGCTAACAAATGTTATCATTTAACAGAGTGCTATTAATCAAATTATAATTGTAGTTTGCAAATCAATTTAGAAATTCTGAATTAATATGCTAAGGAATGCTTTTATTATTTCTTGTTTAAAGGACCTAAATAATCTAAATTATTTCTTTCTAATAATTTGAACAGTTTCTGTTTTTTTTCTACCGCGATGAATTTACCTAAATCGGGGTCTCTCGAAAAATGAAATAGCCCTCATAGTACGCCTGGACACTGACCTTCCCTGAAGCGTCCATCGCAGGTGGCGACAAGGGGATTTGCTCTGGGATGAATTCCTACACGATGTGCATACAGCAGCTCTGGGTTGGTAGAGCTATGAAAATCCTGACGAAGCTGTTGAACACCTGATGTCGATCCTGGTGAGGCTGTGTCAAAAGCAAAAATAGAGTACACTTGCAAATCGCAGAGGAGCATGTTGGTGGACAGATCAACTGTGTAGCCAAATATCTCGATTGAGTGCGCTCAGACGACTCAACCAGGGAAAGCTGGAGCCGACAGAGGGAGAGACTTGATGTTCTCTACAACCGTAAGCGGACGGAATATAAAAAGGAGATCTTTCACACCAAACGTGCATCGTTCCGACGATTCATTTCGGGGGGACTGGTCACGCAGGAGCTAGGTTGTGCGGTCGAGGGGGTATGAGGCAAGTGGAGACGGAAGGCGCGAATCACTCTGGTCCTCCCCTCGGGTGAGGAAGTCTCCAAATCTGAGGAATCCTAGGACGAACTTGTGATATACCACTTACTGCAAGCCGATGAAGCTTCGCAGGTCGCGCATGACAGAACCGGCAAACTAGACTGGTTTACCATATAAGAGCTGGAGTTTGCAGTTTAGATGCTGCCGCCAAACAAGGCGGATGGCCATGATGGGATCAGCTTCGAGATCGTCCGTAAGGTTCTCCAATACCATCCTCAATGATTACTGTCTCTTTATAAGGACTGCCTGATAGCATCTTTTTTCCGCAGACATGGAAAAGGGCAGTTGCGGTATATTTTCCCAAACCGGGGAAGTCCCGCTGCGACTCCGCTTCATACCGCCCGATCTGTCTACCACCTTCCCTCGGGAAGGTTTTGGACAAGATGTGCACAACAAGACTGGGTCTGCATGTTGATACCAATAGACTGCTCGACGCGAGACAGTTCGGATTTCAAAATACCATCAGTACAGTGGACTCGTTGCGTAGGGTTATGGACTGCGCCGAATCAAAGACCCAAGACTCAAAGACCTATAAATGTTTGCTCACTTTTGACATCAACAGCGCCTTTAAAAGCGCTCGTCGAGCGAACATCCTCCGATGTCTTTCGGAACTCTGCATCGAACCCTACTTACTGGATTTGATCGACGACTACCTCTGGTATCGCTCGATAGTACTCTTCGTCAGGGAGCACTACTTCAATGTTGGTGGGCCACAAGGGCGTTGTTTCGGCCCAATCCTCTGGCTGATTGTGATTAACATCCTGTTGCGGCGGTCACATATTGACAAGGCGTGGCTAATTCAAACCTTCACATTCCTAGCGGCAGGAAGCACAGCAGTCTCATCAGTGGGCTTCGGAGTTCAGCCTGGCGTTGACCGTGCAACTAAACGGTTCCAAGGGAAGGCTCAACTACGCTACATCTTGGCTGATTCTCATGAACGGCCACATGATTAAGTTCGAGGGCTGCCTAACATATTTAATAGTGACTATCGACATGCATCTACGTCGATGTCCCATCTGAAAATTGTTGAGGAAAGGGAGTTCGAGCTGCTGCAAAAAAGGGACAGTCTCAGCCGCAACTCAGCAAGATAGTCTGTGCACTGGTTGCAGAGACAATCATTTTCTACGCGGGCTCGCTTTGGTACACTATCAAGGTAGCAGAAACGCAGAGGTTGCATAGCGCGAGGCGAGGTCTCCTAGTGTGCGTGACGAAATGTTATAGCACGGTTTCAAACTATGCGCTGCATGTCTTGTCTGGGATTCTGCCCTGGACTTCTGTGCAGAAATGTACAGGGACTTCACGGCCCTTGTTAGGTGGGGCAGGGGCGTTGACGGTACAGGGCCCGACCCTGAGTTAGATGATTTTTGGCTACCATGTTACCAGCGTGAAAATCAAAGTCGGAACCTACGGTCTTGGGACATGAACCCCCGGACAAAATGTTCATAATACACGGATGGATCCAAACAGCAGAACCACACCTTCGGTTGTGCGCTCACCGCTGTGGCCGACGGTCGGACCGTCGGAGAAAGCCAGTTCCGCCTTACCGATGATACAGAAATTTTTGCAACCGAGGTCCATCAAGGAGGCAATTACGGACGCTAATCAAAAGTATCTCAGTGAACTTGTTATCTTCTCAGATTCGAGATCGGCCCTTCAGGTTCTCAAAAAATGCAACTTTATCTCTCTGCAAGAAAGATAGCGATACACAGCCGTTTTACAGTGATATCTAAAACTCTCCTACGATTAAGGATATCTAAATGTCATTAGTTTACAGAAAAATATAAATCGTGATAAATTTAGAATTAAATTTTTCAGAGAGGGAAGCTGCATCCAAATGTTTTGTACTGTAATTAGCCAGACAAGTTAATCGGGAATGCAATGCTCCATGCCAACCACAGGCGACCCATTGGAGGGTCCTTCTGGATAGGATAGATAAATTTGTATTCACATCAATCGGCTTTCTAAAATTTAGTTATCAAAAACTCATAATACAAAATTTATATTCAGCAATTATCATCCCCATAAGTAAATTTCCATGTTTTTGTCTAGTACTATATATGTTCTGCAAGTTATATACACAAAGCATATTAAGATGAAATTTAATTAAGCTAAGAAACGAATAACACAAATAAAACACAATTATTATATAACAATATAGAATTATTTAGAGTAGCATGTAGATGAATTAATTTATATTCTACAAACATATCTTAGTGTACTAATTATAGTTGAGCTGAAAAATGCAATATCATAATAATAATAATAATTATTATTATTATTATTATAAACTCCTCTTAAGATTTAACTGCATTAGGTAATAATGTTTTCGAATTCTCTATTCCAAACCTGAAAATTATCTATGGAATTTATATTACGAAATTTACTCAAATTCGTATAGGATGAAAAATGCATGTCCCATGTCAGAACACACTTCTAGCGTTTATCACTCATACATAATACAACATCTGAATTCTTTGTACATCCAATTGAAGGAACATACAAATGCTATGCTATGTTCGTACTTTTCATTAGGTATATTATCATATATCATAGCAATGCGTATCTATTTCACTATGTTTCAAATTTCATAAAATCTTTAAAAAACACTAAAAATCTTTCACACGAAAGATTTATTTTTCAAATAAGTAGAATTTTACGAAATTATTTATATGTACCCTTGTAAAAAAGGGTAAATTCGATGCATTATGTATATAACAAAAATATTTTGTACAGCACCTTCACAATAAGTATCATAATCATTACGTTTAAAATGGCGAAACTTCATTAAAGTACTCTGGATGCATTTTTCCTACAGAGGCTATAATACAATTGAAGACTTTCACGTATCTATTTAAATGAATTACAAACGCAACTCACTTCATTTTTAACAGTTAATGTCTTACGGTAAAAATCAATAATATGTATAAATTCGATCGAAACCCAAGTATAATTAAGCGAGTTAGAGCTCGGAGAGGCAGAACGCCAGAGAAATTGAAGTCATAAATTTTTTTCAACTATGTTATAAATTGTTGAATTTTAACAAAAGCCGTTGTCAGGAAATTTGGCAGATAAATACAGGGTGTCCCAAAAAGCCTGGACACATTTTAAAATTCAATATAGAATCAAGTAATTTTCGTGCAGGAGTGTGGTTTGGACTAAAATGCTTCTCACGATCAAATGTTTTCTTCAAGCGAATAAAAAATAGTTACAAACTTCGCTCATAGATGGCGCTGTACATTAAATTATCAGAAAGAAGCATGAAAAGATCAAGACAACCACTTACAAATCCTTTTATTTTGTCAAAAGCAGTCACAGAGTAATAATTTATACAATCCACTAGCATAGTTCAATGTGTGTGTCTGTTGTAGCTCGAGCCACATCCAAACGGAAATTCAGTTCAGTCCAAGTGTTCGCCAGCATTTAACAGGGAATTCTCTCGATCACATGCGTGATTCCCTTTCTTCGGTACTTCAATGTCAGCCGCAATAGAAGTATACACTTTTACTTGAAATAATACCATAAGTAAATATCGAGTGGAGGTTTAGTCTGGGGAACGAAAGGGCCAAATATACGTACAAATGGCGCCATCTATGATCGAAGTTTATAGTAATTATTTTCATTCGCTTGAAGCAAACTTTTCTTCGTGAGAACCATTTTAGTGAAAACCGCACTCCTGTACAGCCATTACTTTATTGTTTATATTGAATTTTAAAATGTGTCAGGGACTTTTGGGGTCCCTGTATTTTCCATACATTTCTGAAAATATTATTTGCCATTTTTGCATAATTTTTATGAAGCATTTCGGTAGAAAAGGATTTGATATTTTATTTAAATGAATGAAGCTCCGTGTATATAATTTTTACTGTATCATACTGTAATACATAATTTAAAGATAACTTTCTATAGCAAGACTTAACATACGGAAATTAGCTATTTCTGAAATTTGTAATAGAAGACACTCTTCCCTTAAATTTTACCGTTAAAATCAAGCAAAATTAATAATAAAAACGAAAGTTAAATAGCAATAAAAAATCAGATATTTATTTAGAAATACACAGAAATGGTCACTGGAGTACTTAATTAATACACGAATTTTTTTAATAGTAATATAACTCCTAGTTAATAACTGCGATTAAATAACCCAGAATGAACTATTATGAAATTGTGTTTAAATTTAAGGAAACATGGGAAACATTTATATTTGAAATACACAATGGAAAAACAATAATTTACTTTTACTGCTGTGAATATTTTTTCTCAGTCCATATGAATGTTTAATGAAAGCGCTCGACTAGATAAAAATTTTTGTTTTATACAAAATTGTTGGAAGAACATATAAAACTCATATCTATGCTCCTACGACAAAATCAACATGAATTTTTAATGATTTCTTTATGAGCGGATTCCGATAAATGAAGTTAGTTTTACAACATTATTTTGTTAATAATTTATGAGCGTTTTTCTTATAAAATCAATCGATGTACCTACAATACTTTTAAGGAAAACTCAAAAGTCTATAAATGTATAAAACTTTCCTGACTGTTATTTAATTTTACACTTAAAAAAAATTCGAAATTTGTTTTAGTAATACAATCTCAATTCTTTTTTTATCTTAAGAGGTATATATTTTTGTTTAAAATATAAAATATTATCTAAGAAAGTATTAATCAACAACTAGTCTGTACTAATATTATAAAGAAGTAAAGTTTGTTTGCAGGAAGTAATCTGTGGAACTACTGAACAGATTTTAAAAGCTATGCCATCAAAATGATGGTGCTAGTCCCTGTTCCAACATAGGATACATCTTATGTCCATGCCACTACACCAACGGGGGTGCAAGAGAAAAAACTTTCTGAAAGTGCAATTTTGTGCTACTGACGGACCTAGAAACATAAAATGGTAGTTACTTATAAGATATAAAAGATCTGTAACAGCATTCCTTAAAAAATTCGAAATTTAACAAAAGTGAAATTGCGCAAAATGCGTTCTAAAAAACGTTATAAATGGTGCTTTCTACACAATCTTAGTAAGTACCGAAACGATTTCAAAAATATTATCGTCAAAATGATGGTGAGAGCCCTTGCTCCAACATAGGCTATGTTGGTGCCACCACCTAAAAATGTGCGCAAGAGAAAAAAAAAACTTTCTAAAAATGCGATTGTTGTATTACTGAAGGGCTTGGAAACATGAAATTTGGCAGGGTAGTTACTTAATAGATATAAATGATCTCTAAGAACATTTCTTAGAAAAAATTAAATTTAAAAGGGGTGAAAATACGCGAAGAGTGTTCTAAAAAAAGTTCTAAAAAACGTTCTGAATGGCGATTTCTACGCAACCTCATGAAGTATCAAACCGATTTCAAAAGTAATGATTGGAAATTGATGGTAACAGCCCTTTCTCTAACATGGGCTTTCTTACATGACTATGTCAATACCACATGGGGGTTACAGGAGCAATAAACGTTCTAAATTACGATATTTGTGATACTGTAATGGCTAGCAACTTGAAATAAGGTTTGGAAGGTATTCATAAGATATACATGATCTCTAAGAACATTTCCTAAAAAATTCGAAATGGTCGAAAAGCGTTCTAAAAAAGTTTCATGAAGCACCAAACAAAGTTAAAAAATGGTGGTTGGAAATTGATCGTGACAACCCTTGCTCCAACATAGGCTATATTTCATGTAGGTGTCACTACAACCTGAGGGTTTCAGGAGCGAAAAAGTTCTAAATTGTGATACTGCAAGGGTTAACAACTTGAAAATTTGCATGATAATTACTTATAAGATGTAATTGCTCTCTAATAAGAGTTTCTATAAAATTCGAAATTTAAAAGTGGTGAAAATGCGCGAAAAGCGTCCTAAAAACGTTGTAAATTGCTTTTTCTACGCAGCCTCATGAAATAGCAAACCTATTTCAAAAATAATGGTTGCAGATTGATGGTGATAGTCCTTGCTCAAACGTAGGCTATATTTTATGTTGTTGTCACTACAACCTGTGTGTTGCAGGCGCAAAATATTGCTCTAAAACGCGTTTTTGGTAATACTAAGTGGTTTAACATTTTGAAATTTAATATGTTAATTACTTAAAAGTTGCAAATGCTTTCTAACAACCGTCTACAAACATTTCCAAATTTAAAAGGATGAAGTGAGCGTAAAGCTTTCAAAATTACGATTTTTATGCAAACTTATGAAATACCAAACCGATTTAAAAAATAATGGTTTCCAATTGATGGTGATAGAACCTGCTCAAACATAAGCTATGTTTTATGTCGGTTCCACTACCAACACAGGATGGCAGGAGAAGAAAACGTTCGAAATTGCGATTTCCGTGATACGGAAGAGGCTAGAAACTTTTAAAATGACATGGTCGTTACTTATAAAATATAAATGCTCTCTAAAAACTGTCGAAAAGAAATTCGAAATTTAAAGGAGGTGAAGAGAAGAGAATAAGCTAAAAGCATTCTACAAATGTTCTAAATTACGAATTGTATGCAATCTCAGGAAATAAGAAACCGATTACAAAAGTAATGTTTGCGAATCAATGGTAACAATCAGTGATACTACACAGGCTATAGTTTATGCTAGTGTCACTACCTCCTGGGATTTTCATGAACAACAAACGTTTTAAACAAACCTTTAAAAACTTTCTAAATTATGTTTTCTATGATATATTAGGGAATACCAAACAGATTTTAAAATTCATGTTGGCAAATGGATCGTGACAGTTTCTGTTGCAACATAAATATTTTATGTTAGTGCCACTACCACGAAAGGTGTGGTAGACTGTTAGACAGGAATCTTGGAATTTGACATAATGCTTAATTTTAGGATGCGTACTACGATCGGTTTCTACAAAATTCAAAACTTCAAATGAATACTGGAATGAGTGTATGAAATGAGCATAAAAGCTTGAAAATACTTTCTAAATTATCATTTATTTAGAATTTGTTTTAATTCTTCTAATTAATTTAAGTCTCATGTCTTCTTATAGCAGTGTAATAATGAAGTTCAGTCAAACTGTGGTTTCATTCGTAATTTTCGAAATACTCCTAAAAGTATAATTTCTTCTATAAAACATTAGTCATACTAATATCACTTGGCACATTTTAACTATTACGCGAGCAAAGCCGCGGGTTTTGCTAGTACTTAAATAAAAATAAATAATTTATTGAAATTTTGATTTATATTTCCGAATATTTTATACTATTACGATTGAATATGTTATGAAGTAAGTATTTTTTGAAATTATTTAAAAGTAACAACATATATCTCACTGTACACAAACACACATATACTGTTTGGTTACTTAAAAAACTAACACTAATTTAAATCGTATAATTTTTATTTCAAGAGAAATGCTCAAATTCATGGCTATAAAAAAGAGCCATTAAGTTTTCAAAATTTGTATTTATTTATATATTTTTGCCGCGAGTTAAAATTAATACCGTTTAAAAATATTTTATTTAATCTAAAATTTCAAAAACAAAATATATTTGCAAATTAAGGTAATCTTTTTAAAATTCTATGAAGAAACATTACATATTGTAGCAGATGCTGCAATGAAAAAGAATTCTGTACTTTCAAAAGTTACTTAAAAATAAATAAATTTGTTTTTCATGTAACATTAATTTACTTACCGTTATAAAATTTTAAAATAAATGTTTACAACTGTATCTGCGCATTTATGTAAATTTCGAGTATCTATTTGTAATTTTGGTGAAAAAAACCTACAATTGCATGTTTAATCGACTATTTAGTAAACCTATATTCAAAAATACCATTATATTTTCCGTTTGTCTGTCTGAAATAGATTCAGAAACGATTGCATAACCAACTCTAAACTTATCAGGCAGATATCGATAATGTTACAGGCTGCAAATATTTTGTGAAAACACAAAAGATCCTACGTCATAATGTATCAACCCATATTTTAATACGCAAAAACTGCGGAACTAATTGATAAATTATAAGGACTGTTACGGAGGTTGAAACGCCAAATTAAAATTTACGAATGTTATTACTTACACTTTAACGTATTACATAAACATTTTAAATGTAAATAGAAAGTTTTAATCACAATTTGTTTTAATGTAGAAGCAAAAGTATAAATATTTTTAAAATGTAGAACACGATTAAATTTATTTTTCTCAAAACTTCGAAATATCTTATAAAACACAAATTCAAACCAGCTGGTTGCTACTCAGCTATCTGAAATTAAAATTACAGCAATAAACGGTCCAAAGTAAAAGCACAACCATCACAAAAACTTAAAATATTGCTTCAGAGTCTAAAAATGTGATAAAGTAAGTCAAAATTGAATGAGATTTTTTTTTCCATGATTCTATTTTTCCACTCTAGATTAATGATGCCATGTGAGAGACACCCTACATAGCAATCATGGATACATTGATGTCACTATTACGGTACTGGAAGTTATGTGCATCCCGTCACATCCGATGACGACACACTATGGCCAAAATGTGAACGTCTTGGTGATTCTAAGAAAATTTAAAAGAAACTTTAAAACACGCTCTTGAATCAAGAAAATGACTTTTTAAGTCACGTTGCTGTGACGTCCTTGCAAGTCAAGTAGCAATTGTGTCTAAAATTCCGAAACTCTGTAATGTCACGATATGACCAAACAAGAACTGAATCATGTTATAAATCTGAATCTTTAACATTGTCTCTGACTATTTAAACCAAAATATTTTCAAAAGAAAATTATTTGTAAATAACTATCTATGTGTATATATACATATGTTACCGACCAAGCCCGATTTTAGGCCAAATTAGTTTATCCTAACGCAAATCGGATAAACTAGTTTTTCCTAGGCCAAACTACATTATCTTAACGCCCATAGGATAAACTAGTTTTTCCTAGGCCAAACAAGTTTATCCTGATGCTCATAAGATAAACTAGTTTTTCCTAGACCAAACTAGTTTGGCCTAACGCTCATAGGATAACTAGTTTAGCCTGCTATACATTAGTCTGAACTAATTCATCCCTTTAAGATCCAACTCGGACGATCGTGCGGGTTAGACATACATGTAAATTTTTGCTTCTGAAACAGTCGTATGTAATAAACCGCGAAGCGAACGATTGTTCTGGTTTGCAAAAAGAGAAAAGCATCATTTTTTATCAACGGTTGACGGTTGTAGTGCATGTTTTACTTTTAGACGGCATGATTAGCTTTGTTTACAAGTACAACGAAGAGAGCTCATCATTTTATCTATCGTAAAATGGTAATTATCAGTATATTTCTAATTGCTTAGATAAATATTTTTGCTTTAATGTCTAAATAAGTGTAATATAATAACAAACATTAATTTTACACTATTTATGTTGCTCATAGGACTTCAGATTTCGTTACCCGCATGATCGTGCGACTTGGGCGTTACGTTAGTCAGTGCTACTGAAAAGGTAAGACCTTTCTCAATGTTCATTTTGTTCTCTGTTTCAATAACTTTGGTGACAGCCAGAATAAAAACGAAGTATGTTGTTATATAATTAATGCCATATATTCTTCGGTGTTGTCATGGATGAATTCTTTTTTTTTTCAATTAAATTTTACTTCTTTTTTCTTTTCAATTAATAACATTTTATAAGACTTTTTTTTTAATGCTTTGTTAATTTTTAACAAAGCAAAATAAAATATTTTTCAGATGCCTAAACGGAAAAGAATTCTCACACAAGAAGAAATATTGCAATTTATGAATAAATCAGACTCTGAATTCAGAGGTTGCGGACAAAATATTTGAAGCAGATTTATTAGAAGGATTGTCAAGTTCAGATGGGCTCGATGAAGAAAAAAATACAAATATTTCTAAAGAAAGGGCAATTTTGGATCATTCTTCCTCATCAAAGTCCCCCGAACTCATTCCTCAAAGTTCTACCTTAAAGCCAGTTTCGGCAGAGGCTATGATAATGAAAACAACAACAACAAAAAACAATACATGAGGGATGTTAAGAAGTTCATTTCTGTACCTCATTCTGCTCCTTTAGATTTCATGCAATTGCAGGTATGTCTTTCATTTCTTAAATTTTAATTTAAAAAAGTTACAGACTTATAGAAAAAATAAAATCGATATCATATATATATATATATATATATATATATATATTTAATAAGGCAAACATTTTTAAATTAATTAAAATATGAATTTTTTGAAGTCGATATGTACATCTCTAATATTATTTTTTTTCTCCTTTTTTAGGCTTTAGAGCCAGTAAGGATTCCATTGCAGTATTTAGTTCAATACATCCCAAATCATCTTATAAGTAATTATTTCACAGGAAAAGGAATACCCGTACGATCGTGCGGGAGTGGTTTTCTTAGAAAAAGCACAACCCGCACGTTCGTGCGGGTACTCTCCACGCTCCAGGGCGTGACGAAATTTTTTAAATTATTTTTTTAAGGCTCATTAGGGTCAGTATGGAGTTAATAACCAGAAAAATGTAATATTTAAATGTGAAAATGTTCCGGGTCTTAAAGGGTTATCCTAGGACTATCTAGTCGGGTAGGCCGAAAAAAAGTTTTTTTTTTTTTTGTTTTTTGATTAGCTATACCGCGGACAAGTTGCCTCTAGGGTAACTTAGCAAAATTCAAAAACAAAATAAATAAATTTTTACGTTTGGCGGGAACGCATCGGCTCTAAAATGAGAGAAAATATACGATTTTTATAATTTTTCTAATAAATAGCAATAAATCAAATAACTACTATAACAAGTAGCTAAAGACATTTTTTTGGTAGAAAATAGTATTAGAATGACAAATAAATGCTAAAAATATAATACATTTTAACTTTATTATTTGCGCTAAACGTTTAAAAAACTTTTTAATGGCAAATTTTCATTGAAACAAAACTATTTTTTCTGGATATGTAAAATTACTGTTTGTAATGAAATATAGTACTCTCTTTTGGTATTTTGAAATAAGATTTGCTTGAAAATCTAGGAATTGAAGATCTTGAGATAAGTGTAGTTCTTATAAACCATCTCTGGAATTGGAGCCAACGTCTTTTTGTGACGCCTCGGTTACCAGCTTCAGACATCGTTCTACTGCTTGGGTGTGACATGAAAATTGATCAAACTTACACTCAGCCGCTGTTCCACCTGATTGGACATTACACCAAATATCTTGATCGGTCACTCTTCGAAGTAAAGGAGGTGAGGTTAGTGTAATAGGTTTCCAGTGAACCCATTTGATGCAGTCTGTAGATAGGAAATTGGTTTTGGGTGGTTAAAAAATCATGATTGACTTTCTTTTAGAAGCTACGTTTTTAGCAATTATAATTCTACTGCAACTTGACTCTCTTACATGATCCCTTGTATCTACTGTATCTCTCTATTCTAAAAAAAAGTAACTACCGCTGTCACCGCCGCCGCCGCCGGTTTTGATTTTTTTTTGTGACTGGAGGCCTTTCTTCGTTAATATTAACAAAAATAATGCATACAAAAATATGAAAATCGGTGGTTTCATACAGAAATGTTTAATAAACACGCTGATGCAGACAGTTTCTCTCTATTCTAAAAAAAAGTAACTACCGCTGTCACCGCCGCCGCCGCCGCCGGTTTTGATTTTTTTGTGACTGGAGGCCTTTCTTCGTTAATATTAACAAAAATAATGCATACAAAAATATGAAAATCGGTGGTTTCAAACAGAAATGTTTAATAAACACGCTGATGCAGACAGTTTTCAAATCGAAGAATTACTTTAAGAGATATTTAATGCTAAAGTTGGACAAAATAGTTCCACTAAAAAAGTTTTATAGCAGCAAAAACTATACATGGCAGTGTTATCATTTTTAGATCATTTTATGCGCTAGAATTTGCCGGAGTGCAGATTGCATTAATTTTTTTATTTTGACTCATTTTTTCAGGTTTTATTTCTATTTTAAATTCAAATTTTCAGCATTTCTAGAGATATTTTTTACAGATTTCAGAAAATTGTACTAATTTAAACTGTTGCCAACTGTATAAAAAGCGCAAGCAATAATGTTTGCTTTAAATTAAAAATTTATTTACACGTGACTATTATAAACAGGAAAAAAAACTTTCAAATTAGAATTAAATAATTACGTATAAAAAGCAGGAACTTATTAAAAATTACGTCATAAAAAGTATACACGTGAATTTTAAAAGAGAAAGGATATTGTAAAATAATAAATTCATTAACATGCGTTAGAAGTCTTAGGAGAAATTACGTCATATTTACGTCAAATTATAATTATTACATAAAATGAACACAAAATAATATTGCAAAAAAAATTAAATTTAGAAATTGCACTAGACATTTATTTGATATTTTGAGAATTAATTTAAAATGTCTCATTTAAAAGAACTTTCTTTTCGCTTTGTTAAAAAATACCAGGAGACAAAGACTCTCTTTACTTAATTCCTTTTATATTAGCTTATTTTGAAATGTTGTTACACGTGTAATACGTCATCAAGTTATTTTTATTTCGACGTTTTATTTGTGTTTTTATTAATGTTGTACGAATTTATTTGTTCTTTCGTTATTTAAAATAAAAATTATATCAATTTGTATAATTTGGCGAGTGGTTTGGCGATTTATATAATTTGGCGAAATTGGTCGACAGGATAATAGCAGCGGATTTGGCGTTAAAATTCCCCAATCAAAGATAAATGAATAGAAATTCGTTTATAGGGAGATCGCCACTGTTTTTTAAATTATAATTCAATCTTTCGAAATCTTTTTAAAGCCGATCAAATTAGCGTGCATTTAGAGTCTGCGGTGTCTGGACGGGGGTTGGCGAGCGTAGCTCGTAGGGGGCCGAGTCCCCTAGTTACTTAAAAGAAAGTTTTCTGGAAGGACAAAAAAGTACGTTCCTCTCAATTTTTGTATCAGTGACTTTCAGCAAGTTTTCGAGCAGGTATCTTGACGATTTTATAACTTTAAAAAGGTATCCTGCTCCATTTATAAAGTATTTACTTTATTTGATTGGAAACCATACAGGTATATATAACATTATGAGAAAAGAAAAAAAAAAACTAAGATCTTGTGTTCGTCTAGAGGGTTTCATATATTTAAATACAATCCTATGACTCTGACTCGTATGACATCTGCCTGATATTATAGCAGAACTTATGTCCAACAGGTACTGCTGATCTTTGCTTAAAGCTTTTCAGTAAATTTCTGGAATAAAACACTCAACAACGTCAAACTATACCACTGGGAGTTACTCTTAAATTTCAATGAATTAGCATTCCGGCATTTGTTTCAAACTTTAGACGGTGAAACGACTGAGTCAAAATTTAGTGGTCCTATTGGCACACAACTTAGTAAATGGGAGAAACTCCCAGTTTTAAATTTTGACAGTCTTGAGTGTTTTATTCCAGAAATTTACCTATAATTTCTAAGCAAAGATCACCCTTACCTGCTGGACATGAGTTCTGCTAATAAAATCAGACGGCTGTCCTGAACATTCATCTGTTGGCAAACCTGGCACACTTTCCCACTCAACGTGGTTAACAAAGGCTTTCAGAGTCATCGATTGTATTTAACTATTAAAACCCACCAGAGGAACACAAGCTCTTAGTTTTTTCTCCTAAATTTATATATGCCAGTATGGTTTCCGATCAAATAAAGTAAATACTTCGTAAATGGCGGCCAACATCAAAATTTTCGTAAAAAAAAATAATAATCACGCCAAACCTGCTGTGCGTATATGATATCTGGCCAAATATTACCACTCGAAAAAAATGCTAACCGGCGAGTTGAAAAAAAAAGGTATTGGCGAGATTTGCATCCGGCTAGCGTAACAGTACCAGGAATTCTGTGCAACCATGGCAAATTTTATGTAGTTTTATTCGAAATTTTTTTTTTGATTTTTTAATCAATATGGAAAACTTACTGTCCCATATTGGCACGATTGCTTTTCTAATGCCAATGTCATATACGGAACGGACACTTAACTGGCACCAAAGTATCGTTATTTTGCTTGATATGGTAAGCCGGATGTTGTTGTTTATGCTGTTGATGCGTTCCCCAAACTGGCGTCGTTAAAAAATCGCGCCAATATGGGACGTATATGACATCTGTGCCACACTTTCATATGGACAGCGAAGGGATCAGGCCGTATTTTTTTATGGCAGTTGATGACTTGAGCTATTATAATATAGATGAAATGATGGCGATAGAATAATATTTGGTGACTTATTACCTGTGCCTGGCTGACATTAAACCAAAATGGCACCTAGAGTATAAAAAGCGAAGCGGTCCGCCTGGAACTGAATAGGATAGTCACATGACAAAAACTATTGTTATAGAGATTGTTTTAAAATACCGGAAGACAAACACTCCGTATACTTCATTTATTTTATTTTATCTTCTTTTCAAATGTTTAACTGATGTTCTTTAATCAAAAACGAAAACAAGCATTGGATGTCTTAACAGCAACTGATTCGCCCTTAAATTTTTGCAATCAAGGGGAATTGAATGGATATCCGTTTACAGGGAGATCTGCACAGCTTTTTTCAGTATAATTCAATCTTCTCTAATATTTTTAAAACCCATCAAATTAGCGTGTTTTTAGATTCCGCGATGTTTGAACGGAGTTCGGTGGGCGTAGCTTGCAGGGGGCAGAGCCTCCTCTTGTTGTATACAAATTTAAAAATTCATCTCAATAATGCATGAATTAAAAATATTAACTGCTGCGCACGTGATAAAACCCTAAATTATGCACAATGAAAAGAATTTTTGAAGAAAATAGAATCATAACACATGTACTTCTAAATTAAAACGAAAATATATACAAAACATTTTGTTTCAAAGTTAATTTTAGCACAAAACATTAAAAAACAGAAAATTTGCAAAGTTTTTTTTTTTCTAATTTTTTTAAGAACAGAAAATTAAATAGTTTAAATATGTGATTTTTCTTTGTTTTAGAATGTAGACGATAAAAAACTCACATTTGGCTAATTTTTTAAAGCTGTAGCTTACATAATTTGAAAGTAGCAGCGCGCGCCATCTCCAAATTTACTAATCTAAGAAAACGCGTTTTAAAGTTTCAATATCTGCGGACCTTCAATTGTACTCACCGTCTATAAATGTTTATAACACAAGGAATAATGCAGATTTTTGTATGAGGTTTTTTGGATATTTTTTTGCATATTGTTCAGAAATTTATTAAAATTCAGAGTAGAACAAAAACAGAAAACGGATTTTATGAATGTTTAAAGGTCCTGTGCTCCCCCAAAAATATATATCGTTTTTGATCGCTACATTGCATCCGTCTCATTTATTTAGATTACAAAATATTTTGTAAAACAATTCTGAATATGAATCACATAAAATTGTATTTTATAATTTATAACGTTTTGAAAATAACTTCAATTCTTAAACCAGACATTCATTTTAAACTACTTAATCAATATTGTTCAAATTATTATTATTAAATGTCTCTGTCTCATATTTTATGATATATGTTTCGCCTAGTGCTTAATAATTTGTATGCATTTTTTTCTAATCAGTCGTTTCACAAAATCGTTTCATAAATTCGTTTCATAAAAATGTTTCATTAGGATTTTATATATTTAATGTAGATATGTATGTATTCAATAGTCTATTTTCCATAATTTCATATTTGGTATAGTTCACTAATCAGAAATTTTATATATTTTGTTATTCTAAAGCAGTTTATCGTAATTTCCCTTCAGCATATTCTGAAATAAAGCGATGGAAGAATTTAAATTTATCAAAAAATTATCATACTTATAAAATCATAAGAGAGAACACAATTTTTCACCTTGATTCAAACATTAAATATATAATTTGAACCTTAAAAAATTCACCGACTTACTTAAAACGCTATTAAAATAATGAAAAAAGATGTTGCAAGTTAAAAATATACATTTTATTTAAAACATATACTAAAACATATATTTAAAACATTATAAATTTTACATATATATATATATACATTTTAATTAATTAATTAATTTTATTTATATTTTCTTAGTACTTTCAAGCCTTTTCCAAGATCACCAGCAGAGAATGTTTGAATAACTAAATGTTATTTATTTATCCAAATACGTCACTTTGTTTTGAAAGTGAGAGAGCCAATAATTTCTAGAATTCAAAGTAGCACTAGCAGTTTTTTGGATTAAAATTAATTATAGAAAATATATGCTATTATTAGCATTAGAGAAAATGTTTATTATTATTAACTGCATACAAAATTAAATGCAGTTATTAATATTAGTACTAAGTTATTAAGTCAGTGTTAAGAGTATTAAATACAGGAAATAAGTTTTTCTTCTCTTTTAATATTCATGTGTAAATACAATGTTTATGAAGTAAATTTTAATATTTTCTTGCTTTTAATACGTAATCTTTTAAATTTAATTTTAAAGATTTTTCTGTTTTTAATTGTCACGTCTATATAAATTTTTAATCGTGGGGATATATTGTTCTTACTCTCTTTTTAAAATTGACAACCATTTAAAATAGCAACATTTTCTATAATATGAAGAAAAAAAATCTCTTGGAATTAGGAAAATTTGATTAAATGAAATAAGAAATTATTATTTATTTAATACTATTATTATAATTTTATTATTATTATTATTTAATGAATTATTTATTCAAATTTTACTGAAAAAGACAATTTAATCACAATATTGTCTACACTTTTGATTAAAATAATAGATAATTTCAATTTCAATTTCAAAATGATCAAAAGAAAGAAACATAATAATCCCAATATTTTCCCTCTTCCTCCTTTTTTCCCACTAAAATTGTTTAATTTGGTTACCATCATTACAGAAACATCGTTACAAATTAGAAAAAAATAATTTCTCGAAAATTACTGCAAATAAAAAAAATCTAATAATATTTTAGATATACGCAGTTCAGTACGGATAATTAGTGCTAATTTCACCACCAAAAGTTCCGTATTTTAGGAGGAATAGCCGTGAAACATAATCAGTCATCTAATCAGTAGTTTCACAAAATCGTTTCATAAATTCGTTTCATAAATTTGTTTCATTAGGATTTTATATATTTAGTATAGTTATGAATGTATTAAAAATTCTATTTTCCATAATTTCATATTTGGTATAACAATCAACATAGAATGCTAATTCAACAATCAACATAGAATGATTGAAACCAAATCCAGATTTTTTTTTTCATAATTTACATTCATTATAAATCAGAAACATTAAAATATTTTTTTTGTATTTGCATTTCTTTTGTATTATATAAGTAATTCCTTATTTAAAAATATAAGTAACTAGCTAAAGAAGCCTATGTTGAGCGGAATTTTTAGAATGCTTGTTTTGAAAAAATCAACTATTGCGTGTCAATTTACGTAATTTTCACTCTTTTTTTTCCTTTAATCCGGACGACAAGTTACCAACTTACTTAGTAAATACAATTTTTAATCTGGATTGAGACCGACATTGAAAGCTTTTGATGAAAATTTGTTTCTGATAATTTCATTATTTAAATAATTTTTTTCCTGATGGCAAGTACAAGAATTCTAAGCATTTTATTTTTAAAAAGTCAGAAATCTGTATTTCAGTTCTTCACTAAGAAAGAGTTCTAGAGACCCAAAAGCTTTGTGAAAATCTAACATACACGCATATACACACGTACATATATGGAATACATATTAAAATTTTGAAAACAAATTCAGAGAAAATCAAAATGTTAAACTTTGCCAATATTTCCATATTTGGATTTTTATCATGTTTCAATTCTTTTTTTGGCCCCACCAGGTGGCTATGAGGTTCTGCTCTCGAAGCTGGCAGACGGGAGATGCTGCGTTCGATCCCAATTGCGCCCACCGACCTAACCGTTCGGAGTTTTCGTGGTTTTCTAGAAACTTTGGGAAACCTTGCGTAAATACGGGTTAGGTTCCCTTAGAAAGACACCCACGTAAGACACTCCCCCTAGGGCATACATTCCTCGAGTAGATAATTGACCGTCAAAAAAAACTCCAACCCAATTCGTTTTTTCAAACACATATGACGTTATATATCACCTGCTAAATTCCATTATATTTTCAATATGACGTAATATACACTTTTTTTTTTTTTTTTAATTCGTCAAACTATTTATTTCATTTTCATTTTTCACATAGAAATCCTACAGTAGAAAAGTATTTGTGGGAAGAATTTTATTGTAGATTTTTAATTGTTGGCAACTGCTATAACGAAACATGTTTAAATTTGATAGGAAAGTGCTGTTAAATTGGAGGTTTTTATTAATTAAAAAATAACTGTAAATTATTTCGATTCCGGATCACTTTAGTTGCCTCGGCCATGTTTTAGTACACATGTAAGTAGCATTTCACAATTCTGGCTTCCAAACAGTGGATTTGTATAGAATTACAGACATAAAGTCAAATTTTCATTTTTATATATTAGATAGAGTATATCACCTCTTTGAATTTCATGGAATAACATAACACCAAAAACTATTTTATATCATTTTTTAGTATATTTATTTTCTTTCTGCACGCTTTACTTAATGTAGAGTTTCCGTAAATTTTGTATATATGCCGTAGGCTAATTGAGAAAATCGGGCTCTTTGCAAAGAGCTGGGCTAATTGGAGAATCCATCTCCCTTTTCCAATTAGCCTGATATTTTTCAGGCTTATTGCAAAGAGCCCAGAAAGCGTTAGGCTAATTGAAAAATGATCACATTGATGAATCCGATCAGGGTGATATTCATAGCTCACAGGCTACCACAGCCTGAGAGCTTATGTGCCCGCCGATTCTGTATGTACCTGTGTGCGTACGTACGTACGCATGTACGTATCATGATAACTCTTGATAGATATATCCATTTTGCTTCAAAAAACATTTTTCTACGTTCATTCTGATAAGGTGCTTCCCTGATTATTTTTTGGGGTTCATTGATTAAGGATAAAGGGGGAAAGGGGGTCTAGTCCACACCCCTTAATTTATATAAATGGGTTTTTCATGCAGAAATATTCGGTTTACTCCAAATTTGGTATACCGGTTTATTGGGATTAGGATTATGGATTAGATTAGATTTGGAGATTCATTAGTTACATATAAAGGGAGGAATGGGGGCTTACCCCCCCCCCCCCCGTAATTTAGATACATGGGTGTTTCATGCAGAAATATGCGATTTGCAATGAATTTGGTATACCGGTTAATTATGTTAAGCAGCTTACCTGATTACATTTGGAAAATCATTATTATGTATAAATGGGGGAAAGGGGGGCAATTGCCTGTCCCCTTAATTTAGATAAATGCGTTTTTCATGTACTATTATTCGATGAGCTCAAATTTGGTATACTGGTTTATTATGTTAAGGAGATGGCTTGATTAGATTTGGAGGTTCATTAGTTAAATATAAAGGAAGGAAAGGGGGGGCTATCTCCCCCCTTAATTTAGGTAAATGGGTTTTTAATGCAAAATTATTCGATTTGCTCCAAATTTGGTATAACGTTTTATTATGTTAAGAAGCTTCCCTGATTAGATTTGGAAGTTCATTATAAAGGGAGGGAAAAGGGGCTAGACCCCACCCCCTTAATTTAGATAAATGGTTTTTTCATGCAGAGTTATTCGATCTGCTCCAAATTTCGTATACCGGTTTATTATGTTAAGGAGCTTCCCTGTTTAGATTTGGATGTTCATTAGTTAAGTATAAAGGGAGGAAAGGGGGTCTAAACCCCCACTTAATTTAGATAAATGGGTTTTTCATGCAAAGTTATTCAATTTGCTCCAAATTTCGTATACCGGTTTATTATGTTAAGGAGCTGCCTTGATTAGATTTGGAGATTTATTGGTTAAGTATAAAGGAGGGACAGGGACTAGTGTCCTCTTAATTTAGATAAATGGGTTTTTCATACAGAATTATTTGATTTGCTTCAAATTTGATATACCAGTTTATTACGATATGGCTTCCTTCATTTGATTTGGAGGTTCATTGGTTAAGTATAAAAGGGGGGAAAGGGGGGCAAATGACCTTCCCCTTAATTTAGATAAATGAGTTTTCATGCAGAATTATCTGATTTAGTTTATTTTTTTTTCAACCGGATCCGAACTTGAAGGTTCCATTTGAAGTCAACCCGAAAACCGACTACAAGCAGGTTTCGGATTGAGTTCAATTAAAACTTTCAAGTTCGGATCAGGTTGCCGGTGGACGGAGATTATTTTGTCTTGCTTGCATCGGGTTATAGTTCTTTGGCATATTTTTGTAGGTTAAGATTTGGTTCGGGACGGGTTTCAGGTTGACTTCGAATGGAATTTTTAGGTTCTAGTAGCGATGCGTGTCCACGGAAACTAATTTGTCTTGTTCGGATCCGGTTATGGATCTTTGGAATATTTTTTTTCGGTTATCAGATTTGGTTCGGGATTTCGGGTTTTTTCAAATGGAACTCTCGGGTTCTGGTCGGGTTGCATGTAGACTGAAATTGTTTTGTCTTGCTCGGATCGGGGTACGGTCTGTTGTAATTTATTTTTCGGGTTTGGATAGGGTTATGCGTTAATAAACCTAATAAAAAGAAAATTGCCCAGTTAAACTGATGGCATTGAGCTCACAGGCTATTCACAGTAATTGTATATTATACTCTTATTTCAAAGAATAATGCCCTTCGAAAAATAAATGAAGGTATTAGTCTCCGTTGCCCCCCTTTCTACTTAACCAAAGAACCTCCAAATCTCATCAGGGAAGCTACTTAACATAATAAACTGGTATACCAAATTTGAAGCAAATCAGATAATTCTGCATGAAAAAACCATTTCACTAAATTAAGGTCGGAAGGTATTAGCTCCCCCATTTCTCCCTTTATGCTGAACCGATGAACTTTCAAATCTAATCAGAAAAGCTCCTTATTAGAATTAACCTAGAAAAAAAATTAAACTAAATTAGATAATTCTGCATGAACACACATTTATCTAAATTAAGGAGAGGGTCAATTGCCGCCCTTTCCCCCATTTTATACTTAACCAATGAACCTACAAATCAAATGAAGGAAGCCATATCGTAATAAACCGGTATATCAAATTTGAAGCAAATCAAATAACTCTGTATGAAAAACACATTTATCAAAATTAAGGGGATTCTAGCCCACCTTTCCTCCCTTTATACTAAACTAATGAACCTTCAAATCTAATCAGGGAAGCTCCTTAACATAATAAACCGGCATACCAAATTTGGAGCAAATCGAATAATTATGCATTAAAAACCCATTTACCTAAATTAAGGGGGGGTACCCCCCCCCTTTCCTTCCTTTATACTTAACTAATGAACATCCAAATCTAATCAAGCCACCTCCTTAACATAATAAACCAGTATACCAAATTTGATCTAATCGAATAATTCTACATGAAAAACGCATTTATCTAAATTAAGGGGAGAGGCAATTGCCCCCCTTTCCTCCCTTTATGCATAATAATGATCTTCCAAATGTAATCAGGGAAGCTGCTTAACATAATTAACCGGTATACCAAATTTATAGCAAATCGCCTATTTCTGCATGAAAAACCCATTTATGTAAATTACGGGGGGGGGGGGGGGGGGGGGTAGCCAACCTTTCCTCCCTTTATATGTAACTAATGAACCTTCAAATCTAATCAAAGCAGCTCCTTAACTTAATAAACCGGTATACCAAATTTGGAGCTAATCGAATAATTCATCATGAAAAACCGATTTATCAAAATTAAGGGAGTAGCCCCCCCCCCCCCCCTTTCTCCCCTTTATACTTAAATAATGAGCTTCCAAATATAATCAGGGAAGCTCCTTAACAAAATATACCGGTATACCAAATTTGGAGCAAATCGAATTATTCTGCATGAAAAACACATTTATATAAATTAAGGGGGGACTAGCCCCCTTTTCCCCCTTTATCCTTAACCAATGAACCCCAAAAAATAATCAGGGAAGCAACTTATCAGAATGAACCTAGAAAAAAAAAATGAAGCAAATCGGATATTTCTATCAAGAGTTATCGCGTTACGTACGTACGTTACGTACACAGGTACATACAGAATCGGCGGGCACATAAGCTCTCAGGCTTTGATAGCCTGTGAGCTAAAAATATCACCCTGATCGGATAATAAGTGGTCATTCAATTCCTACTATTAGCTCACACACTCCCTATACTTATTTATTTATTTATTTATTTATTTATCTTGTTCAAATTCTCAATCGTTAATAAAATACTCATTATTCATCCTATCAAGTTGAAATAAATTTTGTTAAACTTGTACTGGATGACAATTGATGTTAATACAGTTTTTTCAAATATTAATTAATTAATTAAATTTTAATTAATTAATTTCAGTTTTGCATGGGAGACAAAATGGCGGCCATTGGTTATTGAAGATCAATGAAAGTATTTTCAATAAGGGGTTACCATAGGAGGGACCCTGTTCTGTCGCCAACAACCGCCAAGTTTTCGCCAACTTGGCGACATATCGCCTAACTTGCCGACCAAAATGAGTCGTCAAAAGTGACGCCAACTTGGCGATATCTCAAATATTTCTCCAAATTCCCATAGAGTTCCATTGTAAACCTACTTGCTTATAGAAAATCAACAAATTGAGATATTTTAATGCAACAAAAACTAATATTAGCTTAAGGGATTATATTATTTTTTTTTGGTGGCCTAAGTAGGAATTGACTTTAAAAACAAATTTTTTATATTATTTGTTTTTCAATTAGCCTAACGCTTTCTAGGGTCTTTGTAATAAGCCTGAAAAATATCAGGCTAATTGGAAAAAGGGAGATGTATTCTCCAATTAGCCGGGCTCTTTGCAAAGAGCCGGTTTTCTCAATTAGCCTACGACATATATATATGTAATTAACGAACTCATGAAAAATCTATAATAAAGAAACTAAAGCATAAGCTTTTCCTTTTTGGCGTAAAACTAATTCCTACAACAGGGGTCGGCAAGTAATTTTACGTGGGATCCGAATACTTCTGAAAATTGTTATTGGTGTTCGGAGAAAAAAAAAGAAAACAACGTAAGTAATATATTTTAATTGTTATTTTTACGTGCACACACATATATTATTAAATAGAAATGTCATGTGTTCGTTCTGAAAAATTCCTATATACGCAGATGTACGTTCTGGAAATTTTTACATACTAGGGAGCTCGGCCCCTACGAGCTACGCTCGCCAACCCCCGTCCAGACACCGCAGACTCTAAATGCACGCTAATGTGATCGGCTTTAAAAAGATTTCGAAAGATTGAATTATAATTTAAAAGACAGTGGCGATCTCCCTATAAACGGATTTCTATTCATTTCTCTTTGATTGGGGAAATTTTAACGCCAAATCCACTGCGGTACTACTTGATTATCCCGTCGACTAATTTCGCCAAATTATATAAATCCCCAAACCACTCGCCAAATTATACAAATTGATAAATTTTTTATTTTAAATAACGAAAGAACAAATAAATTAGTACAACATTAATAAAAATACAAATAAAACGTCGAAATAAAAATAACTTGATGACGTAGACACGTGTAACAACATTTCAAAATAAGCTAATACAAAAGGAATTAAGTAAACAGAATCTTTGTCTCCCGGTATTTTTTAACAAAGCGAAAAGAAAGTTCTTTTTAATGAGACATTTTAAATTAATCGTTTTTAATCTGACGTAATTTTGACTAAACTATTCTTTCTCTTTTTAATATTCACGTGAAAATACTTGTGTTAGAAATAAAATATTATTTGCGCTTTCCTAAGAAAAATAGTTGAAAAGTATCCTCTCAAAATATCAAATAAATGTCTAGCGCAAATGTCTAGCGCGTTTTGCAATATTATTTTGTGTTCATTTTATGTAATAACTGTAATGTGATGTAAATATGACGTAATTTCTCCTATTTAAGACTTCTAACGCATGTTAATAAGTTTATTATTTTACAAATTCCTTTCTCTCTTAAAATTCACGTGTAATTATAGTTTTTATGACGTAATTTTTAATAAGTTCCTGCTTTTTGTACATGATTATTTAATTCTAATTCCAAATGTTTTTTTTCTGTTTATAATAGTCACGTGTAAATAAATTTTTAATTTATTACACGTATAAATATATATATATATATATTTTTTACGCGAACATTATTGTTTCCGCTTTTTATACAGTTGGCAACAGTTTAAATTAATATCACTTTCTAAAACCTGTAAAAAATGTCTCTCGAAATGCTGAAAATTTGAATTTAAAATAGATATAAAACCTCGAAAAATGAGTCAAATTAAAAAAATAAATCAATTCTGCACACCGGGAAATTATAACTTATAAAATGAACTAAAAATTATTGAATTCCGATGTATAGTTTTTGCTACTATAAAACTCTTTTAGTGGAACGATTTTGTCCAACTTTAGCATTAAATATCTCTTAAAATAATTCTTCGATTTGAAAACTGTCTGCATCAGCGTATATATCGAATATTTCTGTATAACACTACCGATTTTCATATTTTTGTATGCATTATTTTTCTTAATATTAACGAAGAAAGTCCTCCGGTCACAAAAAATTCAAAACCGGCGGCGGCGGCGGTGACAGCGGTAGTTACTTTTTTTTAGAATAGAGAGATATATAATAAAGTAGAAAAGGCAGGTATTCGTTGAAAAATTAATACGAAAAATTACACCCACGGTCTTGAGCTAGTTTTTTATAGTTTGGCTCAGTAAATACGAAGAGTGTTTTCAATGTGGTCCGTTAATCTTGGTCGATATTTGTTATTCAAATAATTCATTTTGGAGAAGTTCTTTCACATACACTAGGGGGCTCGGCCCCCTACGAGCTACGCTCGCCAACCCCCGTCCAGACACCGCAGACTGTAAATGCACGCTAATTTGATCGGCTTTAAAAAGATTTCGAAAGATTGAATTATAATTTAAAAAACAGTGGCGATCTCCCTATAAACGAATTTCTATTCGTTTCTCTTTGATTGGGGAATTTTAACGCCAAATCCGCTGCGGTACTACTTGATTATCCTGTCGACCAATTTCGCCAAATTATATAAATCGCCAAACCACCCGCCAAATTATACAAATCGATATAATTTTTATTTTAAATAACGAAAGAACAAATAAATTCGTACAACATTTATAAAAACACAAATAAAACGTCGAAATAAAAATAACTTGATGACGTATACACGTGTGACAACATTTCAAAATAAGCTAATATAAAAGGAATTAAGTAAAGAGAGTCTTTGTCTCCTGGTATTTTTTAACAAAGCGAAAAGAAAGTTCTTTTAAATGAGACATTTTAAATTAATTCTCAAAATATCAAATAAATGTCTAGCGCAATTTCTAAATTTAAACTTTTTTGCAATATTATTTTGTGTTCATTTTATATAATAACTATAATGTGACGTAAATATGACGTAATTTCTCCTAAGACTTCTAACGCATGTTAATGAATTTATTATTTTACAATATCCTTTCTCTTTTAAAATTCACGTGTATACTTTTTATGACGTAATTTTTAATAAGTTCCTGCTTTTTATACGTAATTATTTAATTCTAATTTGAAAGTTTTTTTCCTGTTTATAATAGTCACGTGTAAATAAATTTTTAATTTGAAGCAAACATTATTGCTTACGCTTTTTATACAGTTGGCAACAGTTTAAATTAGTACAATTTTCTGAAATCTGTAAAAAATATCTCTAGAAATGCTGAAAATTTGAATTTAAAATAGAAATAAAACCTGAAAAAATGAGTCAAAATAAAAAAATTAATGCAATCTGCACTCCGGCAAATTCTAACGCATAAAATGATCTAAAAATGATTACACTGCCATGCATAGTTTTTGTTGCTATAAAACTTTTTTAGTGGAACGATTTTGTCCAACTTTGGCATTAAATAACTCTTAAAATAATTCTTCGATTTGAAAACTGTCTGCATCAGCGTGTTTATCAAACATTTCTGTATAAAACCACCGATTTTCATATTTTTGTATGCATTATTTTTGTTAATATTAACGAAGAAAGACCTCCGGTCACAAAAAAATCAAAATCGGCGGCGGCGGCGGCGGCGGCGGTGACAGCGGTAGTTACTTTTTTTAAGAATAGAGAGATATGTGTAATCAAACATAGTAGCCAGGTTAATAGCTTGTATTATCTAATTTTCCTAGTTTTCTGAGACATGTTTGCCAAAAAATTCTTCAGGGGATGCAGTGCGAGCCCAATATTTCCATTTGGCTGCTAGAATATTTATATAGTTGTGTATTTCTATAATCGAGCGCCCCACCAGTGGCTGAGAGGTTCTGCTCTCGAAGCTGGTAGACGGGAGGTGCAGGGTTCGATCCTAATCGCGCCCGTCGGCCTAATCGCTCGGAGTTTTCGTGGTTTTCTTCGAGCCATGGATTTCCACGCGTAAATACGGGTTAGGTTCCCTTAGAAAGATCCCCACTAAGGGCACTCCCCCCGGGCCTATATCCCTAGTGTAGATAATCGGCCGTCAAAAATCAACCAACCATCTATAATCGAGCAGTTACATAAGTAAAGATTTTTCAACACTGAGCAATTTGCAGCCGCTTCAAATTCCTTCACAAAATCTGACATAAAACTTAAGAACACTGAAGTGTGTATTTAGGAATTCCCCTTGGATTCAGAAATTGTTGGAAAATGAATAAATTCTTCATTTCAAATATCTTTTTCGAGGGTCCAGGTTTCCACCTTCCGCGGTCCGGATGTTGACCGCGACCCGCCTGTTGCCGACCGTGTCCCTACAGCAACAGCAAAATTGAAAAATCTAGTTATCAACGAAATAGGTACGATTTCAAAATACGAGGTCTTTGGGATATACGTGATTCCTCTTAAAATCGGAAATGATAGTGGAGACCGGGGCTAGTTGGCTACAGGTGTAAGTAGGCGCAGTCCTCATAAATCGCCTGTTTGCGGATAGATTACGCAACCAGTCACAGAGTACATTTCTTCTTGCTTTTTACAATCCTCACTGCAGTTTTCAGCGTTACCTATGTGCAGTGGAAATTTTCTACGATTTTTCTGTTTTTTGCACTCATAAGTAATTTTTGTTGCTTCATTCTTTTTCTAATTTCTAGTACTTATCTTAATAATTGCGATTTAACTTGCGCAGTTTTTCTTAGTGTATGATTGACTGTACCTACCCCATATATGATTTACTTGGAATATTTATGCTTAGATGGTTTCGTGTTCCTTTTGTGAATAAATTTATTATGCGACTAGTAGGCGCATTGAACACGGCGCAAGTTGGCTCGGTGTCTGGTGTGTGCTGGTAGGCTTGAAAAACAGCAAATACCGAGAAAAATGGTTGCAATGCAAGATTTGGAACACATGAGGCTTGTCCAAACGGAGACAGTCGAATTTTTATTTGTGACAACTGTAACTCTGATGATGCTATCGAGTAGGATAAAAGTTTCTCAAAATTAATGTTTTATTCATTATTTTTATGTCTGTATAATTTAGAATTTACATTGTACGGTGATAACGCCCTTGTTTAAACTTACTGGTAATAATGAAATTGATTTCTGTTAACTGCATGTTTTATTTGAGTTTCATTTAAATTTTTATAAAGCGCGTGCCATCTTACTCCAACCCCATAGGTATAGGCAACTTGCCCCATGACGGGGTAGGTTGGCGCACAATTTTACTTTTACTTTTTGCTTCCGCTAAACACAAACTACAAAAGCTGCAAACTCAAAACTCCGGGTGTTTTATAGCCCAATGCCTGTTCTTTAAAAGTACAGTTAAAGTTTAATAAAAAACTTAGACAAAAAAGTAATAAAAATCAATAGCTAAAAACTGCGCCGACTAGCCCCGGTCTCCCCTACTTATCTTGAATATATAGAATGACTTCTCGTAAATTTGAAGATATCATTAATCCTTTATATCCTAAATTATGAATTCGTGAAAATTTCATCTTCTAAAGCCTTTTTCGTGAATTTTTGAAAATTAATTAGAAGATTTACTAATTCATTTAATAAATTTTAGAAGGATTTTGCCAATTAAAATTAATTAATTAGATTTGGAATTTGAAGTACTTTGTGCAAAAGTTATACCTCCACTCATTTTTTTTCCCTTTGAATTAGAAAATGCATAAATATAATGCTATTAAAATAGAAAAAAAAAATAATTTCTAACTGAAACTTTTAACCTACAATCCTACAACGTCAAGAAAACTGAAATGGTGCAAATGAAAAAGAATTTTGTGCAACCAATGATGCTTTTGGAACAAGAAAAAGTATCTGTAATTCATTATGTAAATCAAATGTAATCGATGTCTTAAAATAATTTTATAACAAGTTCTTTTTATGGTACTTTAAAGTATAGTCAGGGCATAAAGGCTTAAAGAACATTTTGGAGACCTGAATTACAACCAGCCAGTGAAAGCCCAATGAAAACTTAATCAGAAGCAGAATATACAGGTTAATTTAGAGGAGCAAAAATTATATGACTAAAAATTAAAAAAAAATTAATTATCCGCTAATCAATTGTAAATATTACTATAGAATGCACAGTTCGTAATGACGTTTTATCATATAACATAGCCAGCATATTTTTAGGTTTGCTTAAAGAGTTGCAAAATGAATAATAATCTACATCCACTTTCTTCTCTCACAATAAAACAGGAGTATTTGGCATTATCCAACATACCTGGAAGAAGAAATGGACTTTCCCTTGTTTTCGTATCAGGAGACAGAAATTTGGAAAGAAAAGGCGTTGAAAACAACAGTGTTTATTTTATCCCTGATGAAGGCTATGTGTATAACTGAATCATCTTGGAAATACTTGACAGTGGATAATGTTAATGTGGTTTAACATATTTTTTTTTACGATTTTGGCATCTTTTAAGTAATCTAGCACACTAAGTGTAATTTATTTATTTATTTATTTATTTATTTTAGAACTATATAGATTTAAAATACAAAATCGAATGTTCGCGAATTCAAAATGAAAGCCCTATAACACACTTTGAACAACAGAATCAGGTACATTGAAAGGTTCCTGAAATTTTCTTAAAGTGAAAAGTAATATTCAAAGTGGTAAATTAATTTGAAATATTTGATTATTCTTTATAATTTGTCTAAAGTTACATTATACTTCACTGACGATTAATAAATAATTCCGGTATAATAAGATCATCAACTAGAGATGTAATTTAAATTTGTGGTGTGACAGCAATATTTCTCCACAGATAATATTAAATGTATAAAATATAACACATTATAATATTAAATTTGTGAGAAAAACATAAAAAATGGGTAAATACACTTATTTCATAGAGGCTTAGGGTAAAATATAGTTAAAATATAGTTATACGTATACTTTTTTTATTTTTATTCCAATTAAGTTGAGCGGCTCAGACGTGGCAAAAATCGTTCCGGCCAGTGCCGGGAGGAAGAGGTAGCTTTCATATTCCTTATTTTAAAAAAGCCAACTTATATTATTGAAACACACGAAGCTCAATTTAGTGGAAACCGAATATAGGAGATTCAATACTAATTTTCAACAACACTAAATCATTATGAATGAGAATTTCGCGAAATTAGTCAGTTTTATCCAAGCTGCTTTTATGTAAAGTAACTTATATTTTACTGCTAAATTCGGCGATTTCTTATAGTGCCTGCCATTTTAAGACAACATGGTGGATGAGGCTAACCAGTGAAATTGGTTGAGACCTTAGTAATTGCTGCGAACATGCTCACTCATATCGGCATCGATTGATATATACGAGTGCTGTCGCAGGCAAAAAATCAGATTTTTCAAAATGTCACCCACATTAGATATTGAAATTGCTATATCTGAGCCATTTTTTAAGTTAAAGACAAACAAAAAATGCTCCCGAATCCTTATATCAAGGTAAATACTTAAGAAAGAAACATTTTTCAATTTCTAATTTTTTTGCACCTCACTTTAAATGTAATTTTTTGTTTTTATTTAATGGCCGCCATTTTGAAACAAGATGGCTGATGAAGCTGGCCAGCGAACTTGGTGGAGATATTGATGTATACTAACCACATGCCTTCTTACAACGAAATAGGCGAATACGCGTGTTATCGCGTGACAAATACAAGATCGTTTCAAAATGTTAGCCATGCTAGAAATTCAAAGTGCTATAATTCAACCATTTTTTAAGATATAAACAAAAGAACAAATTTTCAGAAACAAAAACTGCTCCGGAATCTGTGTATCAAGGTAATCACATAAAAAAAAATCTTTTACATTTTCCAATTTTTTAATACCTCATTTTAAACTTTAAATTTATTATTTTTTTAAATGGCAACACTTTTGAAACAAGATGGCGAATGAATCTGGTCAACGAACTCGGTCGAAACACTGGTATGTACTATGTACAGACCAGTTCATAAATACGCCTGTTATCGCGTGACAAAAATCAGGTCGTTTTAAAATATCAGCCAGAATAGAAATTCAAAATGCTACAACTCAGCCATTTTTTTAGATATAGACGAAACAAAAACTGTTCAGGAATCTTTGTATGAAGGTGAAACACATACAAAAAAAATCTTTTTATTTTCTATTTTTTTTGGTATCTCATTTTAAATTATTTTTTTTTTAATTTTTTAAATGGCCGCCATTTTGAAACAAGATGGCGGATGAAGCTGGACAACGAACTCGGTCGAGATATTTGTATGTACTATGTACACACCAAGGTACATCGAAATCGGTTCATAAATACGCCCGTTATCACGTGACAAAAATCAGGACGTTTCAAAGTGTCAGCCACGCTAGAAATTCAAAATGCTATAACTCAGCCATTTTTTAAGATATAGACGAAACAAAAACTGCTCCCGAATCTTTTTATCAAGGTGAAACACATAAGAAAAAATATTTTATCAATCTTCAATTTGTTGGTACCACATTTCGAATTTAAATTTTTCTTAAAAATTTAAATGGCCGCCATTTTTAAAGAAGATGGCGGATGAAGCTGGCCAACGCACTCGGTCGAGACATTGGTATGTACTATGTATAACCGAAGTTACATCCAAATCGGTTCATAAATACGCCTTTTATAGCGTGACAAATTTCAGGACGTTTTAAAATGTCAGCCACGCTAGAAATTCAAAATGCTATAACTCAGCCATTTTTTAAGATATAGACGAAACAAAAACTGCTCCGGAATCTTTGTATAAAGATCAAATACATAAGAAAAAATATTTTTCCATTTTCAATTTTTTTGTACCACATTTCAATTTTTTTTTTTTTTATTAAATGGCCGCCATTTTGATACAAAATGGCGGATGAAGCTGGCCAACGAACTCGGTCGAGAAACTGGTATGTACTATGTACACACCGAATTACATCCAAGTCGGATCATAAATACGAGAGTTACAGTGTGACAAATGTCATATATATATATGTATTTCAATTTTGAACGGAGGGTGGTTTCGCTGTCTGGGGGTCATGATCGATGAAAATATGCCAAATTTTTTTGAAATCGCTTTCCTCCGAACGGCTGCAATAGGTAGCTTTTTGTAATGAAAGACACCTAAAAGATAGGCATCTAGTAAATAAACAAATCAGATGACACTTATTATTTTTCAAATAAGATATTTTATATGTGTTTAAAAATAAACATTTTTTTTTTTTTTTTACTTTTTTGCGCGCAAGTTCAAAATTTTCACCTGTATCAATATAACTCACGGTAATAAAGAAGATTTTTTAATGTAATTTTTTTTAGTCTGTTTGTATTTGATCTGTAACTGATTATAAAAAATATAACGTAAAATTTAACATATTTATTTATTTATTTATCTGTCTATAATTGTATATGTGCATGTGTGTGCAAGGCAAGATATAACGAGAACATGTTTAGGTTTATACAACAATAAGTTCGTTTCAACTTAGAGCGTTTTTGTAATTTTCAGCTAAATGTGATTAATCTTGAAAAGTTCAAATCATTTTCAGTTGAATTGTCTCCGCTACTAAGAAGTCAAAATAGGACGTATGCCGAACGCAGTTACGTAAAACATGTTCAAATTGTGCTAAACGCCGCATAGAAAATAGGACGCATAATGTATGTAGTATGAGCAATTTCCATCTTTGCTTCACAACACACAGAAATTGCTTCGCAGAATATCATCATTAGCACATCATTTTGTATAGTAATATAGTATTATATTTTAGTTAATATTTTGTTATAATAAACCAAAAATGAAAAGAAATTGGATATTAAGCCTAACTATAATTTGTGTTATATTTATAGTCCATTGGGAAAAATATTTCCCATAAAATTCCAAAAACATTACATATTGTTATGTATTTTCTTATGCTTTTTATTAATTTTTCGTCAAAACAAACTAAAATTAACAGTTACATACTAAGATAAGATAAGATGAAATTAACTTCTCAAACACACCATAAAAATTTTAATGAGTGCGCAAGGCCTTTCGAAAGAACTAGTCTTTCTTCATCAGGCGCAGAGAATAAGTCCAACTACATTGTAAACAGTAGCAATACTGACAGAGAACAGGTACGGAAAAGGGACAAGTTGAAAAAACAGCATGGGAAAATAGGAAAGCGTAAGTAGAAAACATGCGGTTATGTACTAATATTTACTCATAGAAACCTTATAGTCCTGTAAGAGTTAAAACACGTACGTCGATGTGCAATTTTAAAATTAAGTAACTAATATCAATTCTGCGAGTATGGCTCTTAACGTAGCTCCGCATTTTAATGAACTGTATCCACTGTAGCTTGTAATGCAAAATAATGCTGTTATTTTTGGTTTTTGGTCCACCTTTATATTTTATGCAAAGTGATGACATTGTGAAATAAACAAGAAATATCCCTTTTAAGCACATTCATACTAAATAATCCAAATTGCTTTGCACAACTTTTTAAAATAATATTAATTTAATTCAAAGTATAACAATGCATTTTTCTAACAATTTGTCAGTAAAAATTTGGGAAAAATACCGATAGAATACAATATAATCATTTGATTAGATGTCACCATTAGATTGTTTTGTCTATTTCAGGCTAAATTCTTTGTGAAGTTCATTTATTTTGAAGTATTTTGCGTATATTTTAATTTGACATGTATTGTTGAACAGACGAAATACAGTTCATTAATCACCATTTCACTATAAACAATGATTTTAATATTACTTAAGCTGATTTTCATATCATTAGATTTTGATAATGATTGTTCGTAAAACCATACATATAAAGGTAAAAGGAAGTTAATTAAATATTTGAATGAGCAATACAAAAGACGGTCTGAAATGTTCTAATTTATAATTCACATCATCGAGATAATGCAATTATGTACATTTGAATATCTCGTTAATTAAAGAAGGTTTCATATTATTATGATAATTAAATAAAGATCCTGCGATATTTTCGGATTTATTAAATACTTATTGTTACATAAAATTTCAATCTAGTAAACTACCTAAACGAAGTAGGAATATCTTAGAATTGCTACAAAGGTTTTCAAATCTATGCTTCCAAGTTCATAGATAATTTTTAATATTTAAATTAAATTAAAAACGAAATAAAAAGAAAATTGCAATTATAAATTAAAAGGAGTTTTAAATTTTATAGAAATACCCAACTCTAGGAATCGAGTATTTTTTGTCCATGTAGCTGAAATCTAAATAAATAAAAATTATTATTTTAAAACAGTCAAAGAACATTCAATTACGTGGCATTCTAAAACTTTCCAAACAGGGGCTATGTGATTTAACATGATTGACAAAAATATTTTTGTCAATCAATTATCATAAGAAGTAAAAATGTTTGTTATGTAAAAATGCATATTTAAAAATATTAAGAATCATTTTTTTATTATTTAATATTTCTTAATACTGCAAGAAGGGATACATACATTTAATCATATAAGTTTTATTTACATAATATTTACAAGAGCGGCAAAAACATCTGCTTATTCTCATGCAATTCCTTAATGAGTTAAATAACTCAATTCTCCAAAATGCATGTCATTACAATTTTGCTCTACACGTTGTCGGCATCTGTAGTTACAATGGGACTACTATCGATTCAATGGCTGGAGTAGCGCATTTGAGATTTTTTCCAACAGAGCGAAAACTGCCCAGACCAGGGATCGAACTTCGATACTTGGCTTGCCGTGCCAATGCTTTACCTGAAGAAAAAAAATCTTTCTCTTCATTTTCACTACTATCGATTGAGGTATGACACCCCTTCCCCTCGTAGACAAACGAACCGCTGGTTTAATAAGTCGATGATTTCAGTCGAATTGGTTGTTTATTATTTTGATCATTCTTTGTAGGAGCACATTGATTCCACGTCATTCATTTTAATATACTTGTTTTTTTTTACAGAAGTATCTGTCACATCATCACATTTAACATTTGCACATACCTTTTTGCTTTTTGTTCGATGACGTTGGCATGGTTGAAAAAATGTATGCATAATTCCATTCGATTTAAAAAATTTCTGAAATTCATAACATATGCATGATGTTCCGTTATCACTAACTAATTCTAAGAGTAATCGAAATGGATCCAGTATATGGTAGTACCTGTAGCTCTAAAAAATTAATATAAGAATTGACACCTACTAAAAATAAACGGTCAAGTGCGAGCATTACTCGCGCACAGAGGGTTCCGTAGAATATATATATGCATTTGTAATTGTAAAAAAATAAATAAAAGTTGCTAAAAGAATACTAAGATTTTGTAAAAAACTATACAACGTAGGGTTGGGTATAACTGTATATATTAGAAAAGTGTAAATGGGTATACCATGAAAGTTCAAAGAGATATGGAACCTAAATAATATCAAATATAGCTATTCGTATAACTCTTTTTTTAATATTATCCTAATCTGTTTATGATGAACTTAATACGGTACAGACAATAAAAAGAGTGCATAGTTAAACTTCAATTGGCATTTCATGACACTAAATTCAGCGTAGTAATAACCTTTATTTCTACAGTGTATCTAAAACAAAACCTTTGTTCAAAGTTGAAATTTAGCATTGTGCTAAGCGCGCTTCGAATTGAAGTCTCAAAGTTGCAACGCCGCCTTGGTCAGTGCCGCGTTTTTCCAGATAGGTGTTTAATTAAATTTTAAAGTCACTCGAGGCATATTGAGAGATACAATCAATGCAAACTATCGCGAATCCCACAGTATTTATGCGATTCATTCTAATTAATTCTTTCGAGGGCGATACCCTTAAAAAACGGATACCTAATTTTAATTCCAAAACAGACAAACGGCACCAAGAATATTTAATTAAAATTTTCCTTTTATCATGTACGTGAAAATAAGAAAGTTCGCATTTTCTAATAAATTCGTTTATAAATTCTGGTGTCAGTTAAATTTTTCACAAGTTTATAAATGGAATTACTCTTTCACGGAAAGGATTAATTGGTCGCAGGACTCTTAAAGCTTCAAAATTTAAGAAATTTTAATTTTTTTCTAGGTTAAACTCCTATCTTTTCTGAATATTTTGATATAATTGTTTCCTTGAAATTCCCATTGGAACAGAAGTTTTGACTTTTAGAATTATACACGCTCAAAAGCTGAAGCGGCGTTTCCGAAACTTTAAAGTCATTATTTTCCAAATGGCGTTTTGGGGCCATAACGCGCAGGATACCCCAAAACCTTCTGAATATTTTTTCATAAATTTTCAAAACATATATTTCATGTTAGTCTGTATAAACTGAACCTAAAATTTCCTTTTTATTGTTCAAAAAAAAAAATATTTTTTTAGGTGATTTTACTGTTGAAATTTTCAAAATTTTTTATTAGCTAAATGCAACATTGCATTAAAAATATAAAAATGCTTTAAATACAAATTTATTTAAGTTCAGGGAAATTATTACAATCTGAAGTATAAGTAAGCACCAAAATTTTCATTCTAGTTGCAATATTTATTTTGTGATCCTGCGCGTAAACTGTTATGCCAAATTTTGTTCGACAAATGTCTAACAGTTTCGAACCTCTATAAATACTAATTCCGTATCTTGCAAATCGCGCCCGTCGGACTAATCGTTCGGAGTTTTCGTGGTTTTCTTCGAGCCGTGGATTTTCCATGCGTTAATACGGATTAGGTTCCCTTAGAAAGACCCCCACGGAGGGCACTCCCCCGGGCCTATATCCCTCGTGTAGATAATTGGCCGTCAAAAATCAACCCAACCCAACCCGTATCTTGCAATTTTTTAAATACATGAAACGAAAGAACATACTTACATCTTTAATCCCAATTAAAACTGTGTTTTAAAATCATATACATTTTAAGACATTAAATGTTGAAAATGGTCTTTTTTTTTTTCATTTTTTCCACTTTTTAGAGTCCCGAGACCCCTTAGATTAGTATGTTTTTAACAATTTGACGTTTATTGTTTTATACTGTTACTGGACAATACATTACACATATATATCATTAAAAGTTGTTAACTAGGCTTAGAGTACGCCGCCCCTGTCCTTGTGTATGTCCAAACTGACCATACCGTTAAGGGTTAATATCAAGGCTAATTACCGATGATTTTTTTCGAAAATCATTATCAACAATGCTTTTATTCTTCTGCAATGATACGTATGTTAAGCGATGCTCAACTATTTTTCTGAATGCCCGTAAATCGAAATTTGTGTATGATAAAAAATGCTAATTACTCAAAAACTTGTGACCTAGGGTAATCGCTATAATTTTCTGGCAAGGTTTATATTAACGTCTATTATCTCTAATTTTTTCATAATTTTAGTTTCAGTAGATTCGGAAATAGATGGGGCGGGGGACATATTTTTGCGATACATTTTCAACAATATCTTTGAAAATATAATATCTAAAATTAAAAGAAATGTAATTTTGAGTTCAGCGTTACAAAAGCCTTCACAGGATACCCCACATGATATGCAAAGAAAAGGTTTTTTTTTTTTCAAGTAGCATAATTAGCCCTCTACTTTTTTTACTAAATATATTTATGAATGTTTATTAATCTGATAATTTGTGGGTCAATGGTCTTTATTACTTCCTCGAATTTTTACTTTCCACGTTCCATAGTTTACGAGTAAAATGGCTGTAACAGACAGACAGACAGACAGACAGACGGACAGACACAGGTGTGATCTTATAATGGTTCCGTTTTTATTTTTTAAGTACGGAACCCTAAAAATATTTAACCGCAAAAGGATCGGCATAGACTATATTAATTCTTTTTCAAGGTCAATCTGATATCCTTTTAAAGGTTGCATTTTAGGATTATCCCTAGTAAACATTTAGTATCTACTACAAGAATTTAATATTTGTTGAATTTCTTTATCCATATTTGGCCACAAAGTACACCTCGAGCTTCAGCTGTCATGCTGTGTATGCCTTCAAGAACAGAATACGGTTATTTTACATATATTTTCGACATTCATCTGGTATAATTACTCCATACACACATAATAAATAACTTTTTCAACATGAATTTTCTTCCCGTCAACGAAATTATGATTGGTATTCCTCTGATTTAATCTTTCGCAGAAATCCATGTAGCACTCTAAAAATTGTTTTGTTGTGAGATTTTAAGCTGTACATTTTGCGATAGTTTTAGAACTGTGCCATCACTATTATTTGAAACGAATATAATTTGATATGGTTTACTTACTTCGTGTAGAGGTAATCTACCTAATGCAATAGCATTTTTACTATTTTTACCTTCGCGATATTCAATATTATGTTTCATTCTTTTTAATATTCTGAAATGCTTTTTCATGTTTTTCTGATCATTTACACTTTATATCATTATGTAATAATCTATGGAAATGTTCTAAAACATCTAAAGTATTAGACAGGGAGTATCTAAAATATAATAAGGAGTAAAGCTCAAAAATAAATGCAATTGTGACACATTATTAGGAATAGTAGCATTAAAAATAGTATCAACTTTTTTCTGGAATAGTTTTAATTCACTCATGTGAGGTAATGAATAGCTAACCTCCGAAATCGTAAATTCTAATTCTTCCTAATTTAATCTTATGCTATGCTCAGAAGAGCATTTTAGAACACATTCAACTCTTTCAGAATGTTCAGACTCAGATTTACCAGGCGAGTCTGGTGAGGGTTGATCCATTTTTTACAAAATGATTATTATTTTTTTTATATATATTGATCCTAGAATAATGTTTTATATATCATTTTATTCGTTATACAATCAGTTATCAAAATAAAAATTCGAAATAAGTTTAATATAACGAAACTTGAAAAATGACAGATTTTAATAGTAAGAAAATAATGGGTCAATACTCTCCACATATGAGAGGCTTGACACTTTTTTATTTAATATTTAAAGATTTGTTAACGGAAATAAAATCAGTTTTTAAAAAGACTGAAATAACTTTACGCTACATGGTTTAATTATTGTTAAAACTAGGGATTAACCGAAGCAGCAATTTTGCCGAATACCGAATACCGAAGCTTCGGTCGAAGTGTACGCCGAATATTCGGTATTCGGCGACCGAATACTTGAAAATTTTTAATACGTATTTTTGCATATATTAGCTTTTTTAATAAACTTTAATTGAAATGAAATTCTCAATAATTTAATACAGTTACATTTTTATTCTTAAATCTAATTAACAAAAAATTTAATGACTTCTTTCCACTCACAAATTTATTAACCCATCACTTTTTATTATTTTATCACTAGTCAATACCCAAAAATAACCTATGAAAGTATTAAACTATGCAGGCTATAATTAAGGATAAGGACTACCAGAAAAACAAAAGTTCATTCAAATAAAAAGAAACAATGTTGTTATTAAGCTGATTTACTGATTGTCTAATTATAAACATATTGAATAGGAATGTTCTCAAAATACAAAAAGTATCATATCAATTTGTACATTTAACTATTTTCTATCAAATTATTGATAGATATTTATATTTTGATTAATATTTTAACACTGTGGTGATGAAGATTACAAATTTGAACGATTTTGATATAACGGTTATAAAAGCTATAGATAAGCATTGGAGTATACTTATTAGATGTGTGTATTTTCTTTAATAACCTTAGATATACAGATATGAACTTTAATATACTTATTTGATGTGTATATTAAAGAAAATACATATTAAATAAATTTAAATTAAAAATAATGTAGAAGTAATTAAAATTAAATGATAAGGGATGCACTTCCTTACTTTTTTCTTCTTCTCTAGTTGGCAGTTGTTTTGATTTTACCCCTATGTAGACTATTTTAGGAAGGAAAAGTTTTTTTTAAATAAAAAATGGCCTTTGACATGTTTTTTGTAGTGCAAGCTGAATTCTGAACTCATGCACATAATATTAAACCTCATTGTTTAGCCTATTCTACTGCTAAGTAAAAGAGAATTCTTCTAATTCTAAAAAAATACTTATCTGCAATTATTCGGCCGAATACTTAAAAGTATTCGGCCGGAGCCGAATATTCGGTTTACATGCCGAATCACCGAATACCGAATCGACTATTCGGTATTCGGTCAATCCCTAGTTAAAACTCATTTGGGAAAGTGTGATGTGTAAACAAACCTGCTTAGACGAAATTCAAGGCACAGGAGAAAATTTCCGTTTTTATCACCCACATTTTTGGACAAACGATCTGGCACCACTAGTTGTAATGTAGTTTGGCTTCATCTAACTGTGCTAATGTTGGTGAAATTTGACTACATACCTTCCTAAAGTGTTTAGATCAATGTTTTTTTTTCCATTATTTCTATTTACCTATTATGTATACTATTTAAATGAAATAAAATTTCCTGTCAACTTTCCAATTTATATTTCATTGCATTTTTCCTTAGTTCTGTAATTTTTTTCACATATTCCTTTAATCAATATTAAACATTTCCCCCCTTCTATCCTAACAAGTTTGCTCTAGCTTTACAGAGTAAATTTGGGTTATTTAGGAAATACAACCATTAACCCTTCATTATGTACAGTGTATAAAAAAAAGATTTCCAAAAACAAATAATAAAATGAACTTTGACCATCTGTTAAACCTCCCCTCATATTGATTGGGTCAAGCCTCCCCACATAGCCACTTTTCAAAGTATAGCACATGATTATGTTTAGCCTAATTTACTGTACAATCTTCTCGCCTGGATTGAAATCTCAGTATTTTTGCATTGCTTAAATTTATATACTTAAATTTCTATGACATATTTTATCGGAGGAAATATCACAAAATGTCTCTAAAAAAGTTTCTTTTTAAGCTGAAAACACTTCACAATTGATTTTTTCATACTTGTTTCAATTATCTGCATGAAACAAAGACTTTTGTTTGAGCATTTCGGTATTTTTGGTTGCTACCGATCTGCAAAACTCTGAAATTGCAATAAGTATGTTAACTGAAGCCTCCCTTATGGTCAATACTCCCAGTTTCCGCTACATCATCTAAAAATACACCAACATATTCAATTGTTTAAAAAATATTTTCAAATTTTCTCTGAAACATTCCAGGACCACACTTTACTCCAAAAGCTAAAATGAAAACAGCAAATATATCTTTATGATGATAATAGTTAAAATTTTGCTATTGTCATTATCTACAGTTTGTTACGAATAATCATCGTTTAAATCAAGACTGTAAATAATTTTCCACGTGCTAATTTAGCAAATAATTCTGCCAATCTAGGAAGAGGATAATTATCACTTTCAGTGTAAGAAATAACCGTTACTCTATGATCACTGAAAATTCTAATGGTACAATTTGGTTTTGGAACAATTACATTAGGACTAGGCTATTTAGAATAATATTTTTGTTTTTTAAATACACCCTTTTTAGGGTTTCGTTCATCTCACGAAACCCTATTCGTCTCGCTCCTCTGTCTGTCTGTCTGTCCGTCACAGAGCCCGTTCTCAGAAACTATACATGTTAGAGACTTGAAATTTTGGGTACTTATAGCTGAACACCTCACATCAAACAACAAATCATAAAATTTTGAAAAAGTTGGTAATTAACCGAATTACGGGCTAAATAACTTCTAAAATTAACCAATCCACCTTTTTAACGCAAATTCAAACGGACTTTCTCGAAATCATCCGTGTTTCTCCTAAGGGTTGCCAGTAAAATCAGCCGAATGCACGGTTACCCCGGAGGAAATTAAGCCGAAAAATGAAGTGGAGATTTTAAAGCGAAATCGTATATCAGAAAATATTGATGCAAGAAATTTGTAAATGGAATAGACAGACGCAGAAAAAAATGTACTTTCATTTGGTATAAAGTTCACATTTCTGCGATCTGTATAAGTTAAAATATCCACTAAAAATCGATCGATAAAAATTTAATTTCTTTAATTGGAAAGACAAGGAAATAAAAAGATTTCAATTCGGCGGGAAAACAGGTAGACATCACGACGCTGCGGTTTTCCATAATAGCATATTTTAATACGAAATTTTAACTTTTTAAATATTACATTTTTTCATTAAATTTTTTGGCATCCCGATGTCAAATTTCTCGCTGATTTCATTGATACTTATATCTAAGTCCTATCTTAATTACAAGCTGAAATATTAATTATTATTTAATTAATCGGTTTATTCCTATCAAATGCATCGATTAAAATGAAGAGACGCTTATTTAACCACGAATTAACTTAAATTAGGAAATCTAATAATTTGCCTGGGCTTTTTGAACAGCGATATGAGATGAGTATAACTCATTCATCATCAGAAAGTTTACTTCATACCACTATTTTCTAATAGTAATTTCAGGAAATATTTTGAATTATTGGTTAAGACAGCCACTCAGTCTGTTTGAAACTTTAAGATAGTTTATAACACATAGAAAAAACTGTAAAAAAGAATGGAGTGTGATATTTCGAGGAGGAGGGGGGGGGGGGGGGGCTAGAATTATTTTTAAAATCTTAGCGTTTGTTACCGCAGCAAATATTTTAAATTCTTGTTTAAGACCGCCACCATCCCGACCCATCTATCTACGGAAAGATTGCGTAAAGGAGTTTCGTTCAGATATGCTTTTGTTAAGAATAGAGTGCATTCCCTGGTGGTGGAATGTGGAACTAACATAACGCGATTTTGTTAAAATTAGGAAGTCTAACAAGTCGATCTGTTTGAAACTTTAAGATATTTTATAACACATAAGATAAAGTGTAAGAAAGAATGACACGCGAAATTCCGGGGAGGGGGGGGGGCGCTAGATTTCTATTTAAAAAATTAGCGTTTCTGACCGCTTTAGGTGACTTTTTGAGGGAGTCCTGAGATATATGCAACTTATTTAACATAAAATTGTCTAAAGTTTAGTTACCACTATTTCCTAATAGTAATTTCAGTAAATATCTTAATTTCTTATTAAGACCGCCACCACCTCGAGTAACATATCTACTTATAGGTTGTTTAACGGAGTTTCCTTCCGATACAGTTTTGTTAAGAATAGAGTGCGCTCTCTGGTGGTGGAATGTTGAACTAACATTTTTGTTAAACTAGAATTATTTTTAAAATTTTAGCGTTTGTTACCGCAGCAAATATTTTAAATTCTTGTTTAAGACCGCCACCATCCCGACCCATCTATCTACGGAAAGATTGCGTAAAGGAGTTTCGTTCAGATATGCTTATGTTAAGAATAGAGTGCATTCCCTGGTGGTGGAATGTGGAACTAACATAACGCGATTTTGTTAAAATTAGGAAGTCTAACAAGTCGATCTATTTGAAACTTTAAGATATTTTATAACACATAAGATAAAGTGTAAGAAAGAATGACACGCGAAATTCCGGGGAGGGGGGGGGGGGCTAGATTTCTATTTAAAAAATTAGCGTTTCTGACCGCTTTAGGTGACTTTTTGAGGGAGTCCTGAGATATATGCTACTTATTTAATATAAAATTGTCTAAAGTTTAGTTACCACTATTTCCTAATAGTAATTTCAGCAAATATCTTAATTTCTTATTAAGACCGCCACCACCTCGAGTAACATATCTACTTATAGGTTGTTTAACGGAGTTTCCTTCCGATACAGTTTTGTTAAGAATAGAGTGCGCTCTCTGGTGGTGGAATGTTGAACTAACATTTTTGTTAAACTAGAATTATTTTTAAAATTTTAGCGTTTGTTACCGCAGCAAATATTTTAAATTCTTGTTTAAGACCGCCACCATCCCGACCCATCTATCTACGGAAAGATTGCGTAAAGGAGTTTCGTTCAGATATGCTTATGTTAAGAATAGAGTGCATTCCCTGGTGGTGGAATGTGGAACTAACATAACGCGATTTTGTTAAAATTAGGAAGTCTAACAAGTCGATCTATTTGAAACTTTAAGATATTTTATAACACATAAGATAAAGTGTAAGAAAGAATGACACGCGAAATTCCGGGGAGGGGGGGGGGGGGGCTAGATTTCTATTTAAAAAATTAGCGTTTCTGACCGCTTTAGGTGACTTTTTGAGGGAGTCCTGAGATATATGCTACTTATTTAATATAAAATTGTCTAAAGTTTAGTTACCACTATTTCCTAATAGTAATTTCAGCAAATATCTTAATTTCTTATTAAGACCGCCACCACCTCGAGTAACATATCTACTTATAGGTTGTTTAACGGAGTTTCCTTCCGATACAGTTTTGTTAAGAATAGAGTGCGCTCACTGGTGGTGGAATGTGGAACTAACATTTTTGTTAAACTAGAATTATTTTTAAAATCTTAGCGTTTGTTACCGCAGCAAATATTTTAAATTCTTGTTTAAGACCGCCACCATCCCGACCCATCTATCTACGGAAAGATTACGTAAAGGAGTTTCGTTCAGATATGCTTTTGTTAAGAATAGAGTGCATTCCCTGGTGGTGGATTGTGGAACTAACATAACGCGATTTTGTTAAAATTAGGAAGTCTAACAAGTCGATCTGTTTGAAACTTTAAGATATTTTATAACACATAAGATAAAGTGTAAGAAAGAATGACACGCGAAATTCCAGGGAGGGGGGGGGGGGGGGCGCTAGATTTCTATTTAAAAAATTAGCGTTTCTGACCGCTTTAGGTGACTTTTTGAGGGAGTCCTGAGATATATGCTACTTATTGAATATAAAATTGTCTAAAGTTTAGTTACCACTATTTCCTAATAGTAATTTCAGCAAATATCTTAATTTCTTATTAAGACCGCCACCACCTCGAGTAACATATCTACTTATAGGTTGTTTAACGGAGTTTCCTTCCGATACAGTTTTGTTAAGAATAGTGTGCGCTCCCTGGTGGTGGAATGTGGAACTAACATTTTTGTTAAAATTAGAAAATATAACAAGGCGATCTGTTTGAAATTTTACGATAGTTTATAACACATTAGAAAAAGTTTATAAAAAATGGCGCGTGAAATTTCGGGAAGGTGGGGAGAGGGGGAGGGGCAAAATATTTCTTTTTTGTTTCATACCGTTTCAGGTGCGTTTTTTGATGGAGTCCTCAGATGCATGCTACTTATACTTATTAAATATAAATATGTCAAAAGTTAAATTACCACTATTTCCGAATAGTAATTTCAACAATTATCTTAAATTCTTGCTGAAGACCGCCACCCCCTCGAGTAACATATCTACTAATGGGTTGTGTAAAAGAGTTTCGTTCAGATACGCTTTTGTTAAGAATACAGTGCGCTCCCTGGTGGTGGAATGTGGAATTAACAGACCACGATTTCATTTAAAGTAGGAAATCTAACAATTCAATCTGTTTTAAACTTTAAGATACTTTATAACACACGATAATAAATTATAAAGAAGAAGGGCGCGTCGCATTTCGAGGAGGGGGGGGGGGGGTTGAGGGAAGTGCGCGAACAAAATTAGGAAATATAACTGGACGATCTGTTTGAAACTTTAATATGGCTTATAAAACATAACACACATTTTTAAAATCAGGCCGCGTCAAAAATCATGGTGACCATCTGCCCACTCCCCCCCAATGGGGCACTTTTCTAAATTTGGCAGATACCCGTCATTTGATATATCGTAGCATTTTTTTTTTGGGGGGGGGACAAAATTAGGAAACATAACAAGGCGAATATGTTTGAAACTTTGACATAGTTTAGGATGTGTTTGCCAAAATTTAGAAGGTATTCCATGGCGATAAATGTACTGGACGTTTTGAAAGAAAGTGTTTTGAAAGGAATATTAAACGAAACCCTTTGTGCGATGTATGATCACACTTACCCACTTGTTTTAATGTTTCCAAGTCTAAATAAGTTTCTTTTCTCAATGCAAAAGGAACAGGTCTAGAATTTAGGAATACTGGTCTTGTATCTTTTATTAAAATTAATTGACACGGGAACAGCTTTAATTGATCCGAACTCGTCAGCAAATTATTAGGAAAATTTCTCATTAAATCATATTTCAAATACTTTTAACAATATTTATAATTTTACATTCGGCCAAAGTAATTTTGGTGCTTTTAACCAAGTTTTACCAATTAAACTTAGATGTTCAATTTAATAACTAACATTTTAAAATTAAGTGTAGAATTATCATCAATAAATATATTACTTTCAAGTTTCGTACACGTCAGGAACATTTTCAGGACAAATACAATTATTTTTTTACAGAAAAATAAATCTAGGTTAAACGCGAAAGTTTCGCCTTATTTAAGAAGAATTTTTCCATAAGAAAATATTGGTACCGAAGAATTTCTTGGTCATGAAAATTTTAGGACCAGTACTATCCCTGTAATTGTAATTCTCCAAATACTGTTAAATATTATTAGATGTAAATTTCCAACTGGGCGAAAAATGTCCCGACCGGGATTCGAACCAGTGATGTCCTGGCTGAAGTCGCTAGTGCTCTACCATCTTAGCTATCCCGGACTGGGTGAAAAAGTTCGAACAGATTCGCCCGGTATAGAACAGATAGTGGAGCACTAGCGGCTTCAGCCACGAGATCCCCGGTTCCAATCCTGGTACTAACATTTTTCGCCCAGTTGGAAATTTACATCTAATATGATTTATTTACCAATTAGAATAATTGTGTTAAAATTAATCTAGTGTAATTTCGCATCCAGCGATTTCTGGAGTTTCAGTACCTGGGTTGGTTGTATTTATGTCGGCCAATTATCAGCACGTGGGATATAGGCCCTAAGGGGGAAGTGCCTTCCGTGGAGGTCTTTCTAAGGGAACCTAACCCGTATTAACGCTTGGAGAACCAAGGTTCGAAGAAAACCACGAAAACTACGGACGATTAGGCCGACGGGCGCGATTGGGATCGATCCCAGCACCCCCCGTCTACCAGCTTCGAGAGCAGAACCTCTCGGCCACTGGTGGGGCTCCATTACCTGGGATTTATTCTGTTGAGCAGAACCAGGTTTCAGACCAGATGCTATAATCATTAAGGTTAGCTGGGTGAAAATGCTCAACCAGATTCGTCCGGGATAGCTTAGATGGTAGAGCACTGTCGGCTTCAGTCAGGAGATCCCTGGTTCTAATCCTGGTCCGGACATTTTTTGACCAGTTGGAAACTTACATCTAATATGATTTATTTACTAATTAGAATAATTGTGTTAAAATTAATCTAGTACTGTTAAATAATCTATAATTGGTATAAGTATGTCAATTTACATTAGATTTAACCAAAAGCAGCTTACCTGAGAATAATTTCTGAGAAACATTTTTACTTACAATTTTATGGGTAGTCCAGTTTCCATTTCTAATGTAATATTAATACGATTTTTTTCACAGACTTTTATAACAACACATTGTTGAAGTCGTCGTTCAAGAAATTTAAGGAATTTCTTGAACAATTTTAATTTTAGGGTTTTTTTCTGGTTCTCATTATTTATAACAAGCTTCCGACTCCGGCAACAGACATTTAGGTGACCAACTTTATAACAAAAATGGCTTTTAGAATTCAAAAATGGGCAAAATCTACGTAATAATTTTTGTAACACCTGCAGAAAAGTTTTTGTTTAAACTCGTTGCCTCTCCCTGGCGAAAACGTAATTTCTTTCTATTTCGATGCATCAGGATACTTCTCTATTTATGGGGTCTAAGTTTTCATGGCGCGAACTTAACTCACTGTTATTCCTTCACGGATATGTAAGGATTCCACTTCATCGTCGACTGATTCACGAGATTTCACTATTCCCACCGTTGTTTGGAATGTTGGATTTTTTTTAATACATTTTTGTTGAATTTTCTCATTTTTTAACCCAAATACCAGTTTATCACGCAGGCGGTCGTTTATCACAAGGAGTCATATATATATTTAAGGGGCTCACAATCATAGTAGACTAAGTTTATTTTGAAACAAGAGGGTAAGTGTGATCACTGATCCCACAGAGGGTTTCGTTTAATGTTCCTTTCAAAAGACTCTATCCTTTTGAAAAATCTTTTAGTTTCACATAACGCATCCAGGGACGCACTCTATTCTAAACAAATCTCTATCCGAACGAAACTCCGTTTTATAACCTATCTGTAGGTATATTAGTCGAGGGGATCGGGTCTACAGCACCCGAGATAGGTAGGCTCACCTGGCGGTAAAAAGTGGAAGTAAAATATGCAAGGCTATGGTGCATAATATGAAAGATTGGTCAAAGTGGTGTCGGCAAAAGTAAGAAAAGTACCCACCGGGTGCAATTGGGGGAGGTTAGAAAAATTGCTTAAAATACACAAGTCAGAGCCCGGTGGGTAATAAGACTTTTTGAAAACTTTATGATTTTTCGTGTGATCGCAAGTGTTCTGCTATACGTATGCAAATTTCAATTCTTTATCTTAAATAGGGGCTCAGTTAGAGAAAAAGCTTAAAATACACAAGTTAGAGCCCAGAGGGTTAAATGTAAGACTTTTTCAAAGTTTTATGATTTGTCGTTTGATGTGAGATGCTCAGCTATAAGTATGCAAATTTTCAAGTCTTAACCTTAAATAGGGGCTCAGTTAGAACGAAAAGATTAAAATACACAAGTTCAGGCCCAGAGGGTTAAATATAAGACTTTTTCAAAATTTTATGATTTGTCGTTTGATGTGATGTGTTCAGCTATAAGTTTGCAAAATTTTAAGTCTTCAACTTAATTAGGGGCTCAGTTAGAACAAAAAGATTAATATACACAAGTTAGAACCCAGAGGGTTAAATATAAGATTTTTTTTCAAAATTTTATGATTTGCCGTTTGGTATGATCTGTTCAGAATTAAGTTAAGTATGCAAAATTTCAAATCTCCACCATTTATGGTTTCTGAGAACGGGCTCTGTGACGGACAGACGGACAGACAGACAGACAGACAAAGGAGCGAGACTGTCTGTTTTTTAGCGTCCGATGAAAGAGTCGCTAAAAAACAGACCGTCCATTTAGAAGGTGCAGAAAATCAGTTTACCAACTCCCTCGGTAAATCAAGTCTGAAACCAGATGACATAGTTCAGAAAGTATGTAGAAACAGACTTGGTTCACTGTAGGATTGGATAAAATCGATTTTATGCACTTTCTAAATGGACTATCTCTGTTTGTCTTTTTCTCAAAATGGACTTGGTCTACTATGGTTGTGAACCCCTCATTTAATCATATGTCTCGTATTTTATTTATATAACATGTTCAAGAGCGGCCAAAGCATCTGCTTGTTCTCAAACCATTCCTGAAACTGGTAAAATAACTCAATTCTCCTATATGCATGAGCTCACAATATTGCTCTGCGGGGTGTCGCTATCTCTAATCACAAATGATCTACTATCTATTGAGATATGGCAAATCTAAATCTTCGTATTATCTATATTGTGTGATATGCCGTCAAATACATTTTCTCAGTTTACTATTATTAATAAAATTATTTTTCCGACAGGTGTTTTACATAATCTTAAGAAACTGTGTAGACGTTCTACTTTATTTAAACTTGGCGATATTGAAGATTCAGAATTTTGAATTAGACAGGGATGAGAGCGCTCCGACCCAAATGACTGTTTGCTATCACTAAATTTTAATGGTATTTATGGCTTATTCAATGACAGGATATCTGAGATTTAATAAAGAAAAGAATGCTATTGAAATTTAGTGGTGAAATTAAACCATTTGGGTCGGAGCGCTCTCACCCCTGATTAGAATATTCGTTTTATATTTACCAATTTAAGGCAGAATTTTTAAAGGGAACGGAGTGTGAACTTATCATAAATTCGATAGAGACATATATATTTTAAGAATGTTCTGATATATTATTATTACTCTTGAAAGAATATTGAAATTTTATAATTTTACCTATTTTCCTGTATAAAACTTTGTGTAAAATGATAGTAAAAAGAAATTTACTGGGATTTATGTGTCACTCAAAATCATTTCTTTAGAGTTACCTCCAAAAATTTTAAATTTTTCCATTTATTTTCACAATATCCTTAAGTTCTTTATTTCTTAAAGAAGTTATTACTTTGAAAAATACTTAGAGTTTAAAACACAAATTCCATTCTGCCACATTGTACCAAATTTTAATATCATTGGATGCATCTTTTCGAATGGCAATCGATCTTTGAGTAGAATGACATTTTAATAAATTTTCACCTGAAGAAACTAAGTAAAATAAAATAATTTATATTTAAGTTCTAAATAATATTAAAATAAAAATTCAATATGTATTGATTTGGGTATATCAACTAGTCTTTCTTTTAAATTGTTAACAATTAAACATCTATTTACAAGTTTGTCGATTTAATTTTATTTAACCTTATATTTTCTATATCTGTTTTATAAAAAAAAATAAAAAAAAGGTAAAATATTAATTTAAATATAAAAAAAAAGAAACAGTTTATATGATGTCCAAATTATTTTATGTTACTGCTAAAAAAGTAAAGTTGAAAATAGCTTTTATCTAGAAAAGTAACATTTTATAAAATATTTAGGAGTGCTTACTTATTCGGTTGGGTAGTTTTTACACTGTTATATGCAGAAATAGCGCTCAGCCGCAATAAAAGTGACACATTTCGACAAAAGTAAATTTCACAGGAGAGGCAAAAGAAAATTTGCATAATTTTACTATAAGGTGAAATTGCAGGACTTAACTCTGCATGTAGGAATAAAAGCGTGTATGTATAGCAAAAACACGTATGTATTTAAATATTTCCCTGGAATACTGATAATTTTATAGCAGAATAATTGCTTAACCCTTTATCTACTGACTACTCTATCTAGCAGAAAAATTGCTTAACCCTTTATATATCGATTATTAATAATGTAGTTTTAAATGAGTTATAGATGCATTATTTTATCTTGTTCTTTAAAAGCATTATTGGTTACACAGAATAAAGGTAATTTAAAAAGGATGATTTATTTTGCCTTTCAATCTTTTCAGCTTTCTTGGTTTTGTGGGGTGGGGGAGTGGTGAAATTTTTCAATTCGGAAATATTTCTATATTTCTATTGTAAGAATGTTATATTTGTACATTTCCTAATTCTACAAAATACTAAGGAAGATATTTAAAATAAAAGATTTGAGAGAGGTGATATGGCTCAAAATCACTAAAAATTCAAATTTAATTAATCCTTTTAAATCCTCCAATCCTTCAAAAAGGTAAAATATTAATTTAAATATAAAAAAAAACAGTTTATATGATGTTGTGGCAGCCGCAGAAAGGCAAGGGAGAAAATTCTTCGTTCGGAATGGCAGCTGGCCAGAGCCGTTGTCATAGCAGCGCAGACGAAAATGTTTACATTGCGTTTTTGTGTGTTCGAATACGAAGAGTGTCAGAATCGACGTTTATCAATGTTCTACGAATAAAGGTAGTAAAGTGTTTTTAAGTGAGTGATTATATTATACGAGCGACTCACCACAATGGTGACCATGGACTGTTCTTATATAGAGCATCAGCCTTCCTAGATGAGTTGGAATGTTATCCGATCATCTTCATCTTTCAAAGAATACATCGTTCTACAGCGGCTCGATGGAAAGCAGATAAGTTCTTCTGAGTCATTTTCCTGATATTTTTTCTGTTATTTTATTAGAAAAATTTAACTCGCGAATTTATTTTGGTTTGATTGTACTATTTTATATATTTATTACCATAAATCATGTCTAGTGTCGATGCTGTTCAAATTCCATTATATAACAGATCAGATCCTGCGCTATGGTTTGTGATGTGCGAAAGCACATTTGCTTTAGCTACCCCCAAAGCAATATCAGAATCTGTTACAAAATATAATTATATAGTTTCGCATCTTCCACCCGACGTTGCATCAATCATTCGTGATATTTTAATGCAACCAGATGCTACTGACCCTTATGGTGTCTTAAAAAAGGAATTAATTGCGCGCTCAGGTGAATCATCCCAGCAAGAGATACGACAGCTCTTGTCTGGAGAAGAACTAGGAAATCGGAAACCTTCAGATTTATTACGTAGTATGAAACGTCGCGCGGAATCCCTAAATGTTCCAGACAATTTAATGTTAGAATTGTTTTTGCAACGATTACCAAATTCTGTTCAGACAATTTTAGCGGCTGTTTCTGAATTAACCCTTGATAAAGCAGCGGAAATTTCAGATCGTATTTCAGAAGTTACCCCTTCCCCAGCTTCTGCAATTGCCGTGTCCTGCTCGAATGAACAGGCGATAGAGGGTAAATTATTGAAAGAAATCGAAAAATTAAATAAGCGCATCGATCAGCTTGCTGTTTCACGTGGTCGGTCCCCATACCGCAGAAACTGGAGTAAACCTCGAGGGCGAAGTAATAGTGATAATCGGGATTCAAGTATCTGTTGGTATCATAGACGATTTGGAAAAAAATTTAGGGAAGAAAAATGCATAAAGCCGTGTTCTTGGGCGGGAAACGAAACCAGCAAAGAGTAGAGGCGACTTATTCTTTGCCTCAACAGTCACGTCGCCTGTTCATTAGAGACCGGACTACAAATGTTTCTTTTCTGGTCGACACCGGTTCGGACGTGTCAATCCTTCCTGCCAACAATGTACAAAAACGGAATCCACCCGTACAAACGCTTTTGGCTGCTAATTCTTTTGGCTGCTAATTCTTCCCCTATAAATGTTCATGGTCAACAAACCCTTTCTCTAGATTTTAAGTTAAGACGAAAATTTAATTGGACTTTTCTAGTGGCAAATGTTAGTACACCAATTTTGGGAGCAGACTTTCTCCATAATTTCGAATTGGTTCCAGATCTCCGCCACAAATGTCTAAGAGATTTAAAAACAAAATTTGAAACAACAGGTCACATGAAATGTGCATTAATTCATTCAGTAAAAATAATCAATATTGATAATATATATAATGAACTTCTTAAACAATTCCCATCTATTACAAAATTACCAGATCCCAATCAGCCTGTCAAACACAACACAATGCATTTTATTTCAACAAAAGGACCTCCAGTTGTGGCAAAACCCCGCAGGTTGGCTCCGGATCGCCTGAAAATTGCTAAAACAGAATTTCAAAATATGATACAACTCGGACATTTAAGACCTTCACGTAGCAACTATGCATCACCTTTGCACATGGTTCCAAAAAAGGGAACTTTGGAATGGAGACCTGTAGGTGATTATCGTGCCTTGAATGCGCAAACCAAAAAAGACAGATACCCGATACCATGTATAGCTGATTTTACTGCTAATTTACGTGACACTAAAATTTTTAGTCGACTTGACCTCATCAAAGCATATCATCAAATACCAATCAATCCTGATGATATTCCCAAAACAGCGATATGCACACCTTTTGGATTGTTCGAAAGCACACGCATGCAATTTGGCTTATGCAATGCGTCTGCAACATTTCAGAGATTCATAGATGAGGTAATACGTGATTTACCAGGCGTCTATGCTTTCGTCGATGATATACTCATAGCCTCTAAAAATGCCGAGGAGCATTATCATCATTTAAAAGCACTATTTTCCAAATTAGCAGAATATGGTTTGTGCATAAATGTATCCAAGTGCACATTTGGTAAACCTACCATTGATTTCTTAGGATTTCGAATATCTGAACATGGTATTCAACCACTTCCAGATAAAGTTAAATGCATAATCGATTTTCCGCAGCCCACAACCTTATCTCAACTTCGAAGATTTTTGGGTATGTTTAATTTTTATAGGTCTTTCATATATCAAGCTGCACACATACTTGCACCTTTAGTGAAATTGTTAGAAGGCCATACAAACAAAAAGAAATCTCGTTCCCGTGTTCCTAAAACAGAACCCCTTAATTGGAACGAAGATGCTGAAAAAGCTTTCGTAGCTGCCAAAAATGCAATATCTCAGGCTGCTCTTTTACGGCACCCTATTCCAGGCGCTCAGTTGAGTATATGGGTTGACGCCTCAGATGTCGCGATCGGCGGCACCCTTATGCAGTTTTATCAGGAACGTTATGAACCTTTAGCATTTTTTCCATGAAATTAAACAACAGTCAGCGGAATTGGTCAACATATGACCGGGAATTATTTTCTATTTATTCGGCAATAAAAAAATTTCGGCACATGCTAGAGGGGAGAATTTTTCAAATTTATACTGATTAAAAACCGCTAATTTATGCATTTAAGCAAAATCCCCATAAATGTTCGCCGCGGCAATCACGCCATTTAGATTACATTTCCCAATATTCCACTGACATTAGACATGTACCAGGTTCCGAAAACATTGTTGCAGATTGCCTCTCAAGAATTGAAATTGATTCTATTTCAAAATCTCCAATCTTAAATTTTGAGGAATTCGCAAAAGCTCAGGAAAATGATTCAGAGCTACAGAACCTGCATAATAGTACATTGCTCAAATTGGAATTGAAACCTTGCCTCATTTCTGATTGTAGCCTACTATGTGATACTTCAACAGGTACGCCTCGACCCTTAGTTCCTAGATTCTTTCGTCGGCTGATATATGAACATTTGCACAACCTAGCCCATCCAGGCATAGCAGCTACCACAAAACTAATTTGTTCCAGATACGTATGGCCAAATATGAAACGAGACATCAAAAACTGGGTTCGTGGCTGTGAGAAGTGTCAAAGATCAAAAATACAGAGGCACACCAAAGCACCTCTTGGCACGTTCTCTCTTCCTGATGCACGTTTTTCCCAAATACATATAGATATCGTAGGTCCCTTGCCTCCATCTGACGGTTTCAGCTATCTTTTAACGATGATTGACCGATTTAGCAGATGGCCAGAAGCCGTACCTATATCTGATACACAAGCTAAAACAATTTGTAGTGCCATATTAAAGCATTGGATATCAAGATTTGGTTGCCCTTCGCTCATAACCACGGATCAAGGCCCACAAATGCGATCAGCAATATTTGATGAATTCACAAAAATGATGGGAACACAGAAGATCCGCACAACGGCATATCATCCGATATCGAATGGCATTATCGAAAGATTTCATCGACATTTAAAGTCATCCATCAAAGCTCACGAAACCAGTAGGTGGACTGAAATATTACCGATAGTTTTACTAGGCATTCGCACAGCAGTGAAGGAAGATATACAAGCTTCTTGCGCTGAGCTTGTCTACGGCACTACGTTGAGATTGCCCTGTGATATGCTGGATGAATACAAGATCCGACCTTTCAACGATAACTTCGTCACGCAACTACGAAACACCATGCGGCAGTTAAGTCCAGTTGCTACATCATCTCACTGCCAAGAGAAGTTCTATATACACCCTTCCTTGACATCTTGTTCACACATCTTTCTAAGAGTGGATCATGTACAACCTCCATTGTGTCAACCATATACTGGTCCTCACAAAGTCCTAAGTAGAACTGAGAAAACTATAACAATCGAGCTTAATGGTCGTAAGTCTACGGTATCAATAGATCGAGTGAAGCCAGCTCATTTGATTTCTACTTCAGACTTGTCCACGAAAACTGTTCCAGAGAACTCTAAATTAAAACTCTCTCTTAAAGCGGACAGTAACCCTGACCAAACAAAAACTGTCACACGTTCGGGCAGACATGTCCATTTTCCTAAAAAACTGGCATCTTATATTACTTACTGAAATTGTTGATAAATTGTTCATTTTGCATACTACACATTATTCCTATATTTTGTTATATATTGCAATTTTATTTCATGTAAATATCCTTGTAATTTTTCTCCACAAGCGTGGATTCTGACACAGATAGTCCAAAAAAAAAAAAAATAGTATACACTTGTATATCGTTTCTTCGGTACCCTACGTCACTGGGGGGATACTCTGTGGCAGCCGCAGAAAAGCAAGGGAGAAAATTCTTCGTTCGGAATGGCAGCTGGCCAGAGCCGTTGTCATAGCAGCGCAGACGAAAATGTTTACATTGCGTTTTTGTGTGTTCGAATACGATGAGTGTCAGAATCGACGTTTATCAATGTTCTACGAATAAAGGTAGTAAAGTGTTTTTAAGTGAGTGATCATATTATACGAGCGACTCACCACAATGTCCTAAATTATTTTATGTTACTGCTAAAAAAGTAAAGTTGAAAATAGCCTTTATCTAGAAAAGTAACATTTTATAAAATCATTAGGAGTGCTTACGCATTCGGTTGGGTAGTTTTTATGCTGTTATATGCAGACATATCGCACACCCGCAAGAAAAGTGACACATCTCGACAAAAGTAAATTTCACAGGAGAGGCAAAAGAAAATTTGCATAATTTTACTATAAGGTGAAATTGCAGTACTTAACTCTGCATGTAGGAATAAAAGCGTGTATGTATAGCAAATACATGTATGTATTTAAATATTTCCCTGGAATACTGATAATTTTATAGCAGAATAATTGCTTAACCCTTTATCTACTGACTACTCTATCTAGCAGAATAATTGCTTAAACCTTTATATATCTATTATTAATAATGTAGTTTTAAATGAGTGATAGATGCATTATTTTATCTTGTTCTTTAAAAGCATTATTGGTTACACAGAATAAAGGCAATTTAAAAAGGATGATTTATTTTGCCTTTCAATCTTTTCAGCTTTCTTGGTTTTGTGGGGTGGGGGAAGGGTGGAATTTTTCAATTCGGAAATATTTCTATGTTTCTATTGTAAGAATATTATATTTGTACATTTCCTAATTCTACAAAATACTAAGGAAGATATTTAAAATAAAAGATTTGAGTGAGGTGATATGGCTCAAAATCACTAAAAATTCAAATTTAATTAATCCTTCTAAATCCTTCAATCCTTCAAAAAGGCAAAATATTAATTTAAATATAAACAAGTTGGAAATTGCTCGTCAAACGTGGCAAATGAGATGCGTTCGTACTATAACTAGTTTTATAATTATTTTTTGCACCCCATATTGTACTGAATGTATAATTTTTTGCACTTCATAAACCGCATAGTCCGATACATCATTAAAATGCACTTCCAATATTTTTTTCCCATTCCCCGTAATGTAACGGAACACTTTTGACTGTCCCTGTAATTAAACTATACATCCGATTTTCCTAAAATTTGATATAGCTCAACAAAATTTTGCAACAATTATATCTTTAAAATTTCAGACCATTCGGAAGGCTCTAATATCATTAAAATCCACTTGCAATAATTTTTCCCATTGGCCGTAATGTAAAGAAAAACTTTTGACTGTCCCTGTAATTAAACTATACATCCGATTTTTCTGAAATTTGAAAGGGCTCGACAAAATTTTGCAACAGTTATATATTTAAAATTTCAGATCATTCGGAAGGCTCTCATATCATTAAAATGCACTTGCAATAATTTTTCCCATTGGCCGTAATGTAAAGAAAAACTTTTGACTGTCCCTGTAATTAAACTATACATCCGATTTTCCTAAAAATTGAAAGGGCTCGACAAAATTTTGCAACAGTTATATCTTTAAAATTTCAGATCATTCGGAAGGCTCTAATATCATTAAAATGCACTTGCAATAATTTTTCCCATTGGCCGTAATGTAAGGAAAAACTTTTGACTGTCCCTGTAATTAAACTATACATCCGATTTTCCTAAAATTTGAAAGGGCTCGACAAAATTTTGCAACAGTTATATCTTTAAAATTTCAGATCATTCGGAAGGCTGTAATATCATTAAAATGCACTTGCAATAATTTTTCCCATTGGCCGTAATGTAAAGAAAAACTTTTGACTGTCCCTGTAATTAAACTATACATCCGATTTTCATAAAATTTGAAATGGCTCGACAAAATTTTGCAACAATCATATATTTGAAATTTCAGACCATTCGGTTGGGTAGTTTTTGCTCTGTTACATGCGGACAGACGGACGGACGGACTGAACGACGACTATAGGTGCTACGTATTTATATAATTACGAACGCACCTAAAAACAGTTTATATGATGTCCTAAATTATTTTATGTTACTGCTAAAAATGTAAAATTGAAAATAGCCTTTATCTAGAAAAGTAACATTTTATAAAATCATCATTAGGAGTGCTTACGCATTCGGTTGGGTAGTTTTTACGCTGTTATATGCAGACATATCGCTCACCAGCAAGAAAATTGACACATCTCTACAAAAGTAAAATTCACAGTAGAGGCAAAAGACAATTTGCATAACTTTACTATAAGATGAAATTGCAGTACTTAACTCTCCATGCAGGAATAAAAGCGTGCATAAAAGCATAAAACCCTAAAGAATGAAGACGTAGGATGATGTTTGGCGTGTTGGATAATTTTACCTCCCCACACAATCCACCCCTCTTCTGTGGTCACAAATGAACATATAACTTAATAAAGGCATTTTCCGTATGATACTAAACGTCGATTAAATTGCAGGCTCGTAACATTCATGATAATATTCCTTTCTGTCGAAATTCGAATCTTTTATTACAAATGGATTCACAAATCCTAATGGATAGAAAATTTTCAGTAACATTTTAAGCTCTGTTCGCTTCGTGGGATCATCGACATAACACTCTTCAAAGGGCTGCGTATCTAACATCAAAACATCAGATTCAGTATTCCATATCAATCCTAGCTCTTTTAAGATACTACCTGTGTTCTCCTCACTTATACCTAAGTTACCAGATTCCCAATTTTCCCTAAGTTTAATAGAATTTGTTTTAAATTTTCTCAAATTCATCCCAGCTTCTTTGAGAATTTCAGAAGCTGTAACTGATAAACAATAAGCTTCGTTATCTAAATCTGATCCGGAAATTAAATCATCGACATATAGGGCATTATCTATCACATCTACAGCATTTGGATGTTGATCTCGATATTTATTTATATGATGTTTAATTGTGGCAGCCAAAATAAATGATGTGCATGTAACGCCAAATGGTACACGTCTAAATCTTAAAATTTTGAAAAAGCTGTTTGCATCATTATTGAACCAAAGAAATTTAAGGTAATCTCGGTCTTCTTCAGCTACAGAAATTTGAAGAAAGGCCTTTTCAATATCTGCACAAAACGCCGTATTTAGCTTTCTGAAATTAATAATAATTTCTAATAAATCTGTGTCCAAATTTGGGCCACCGTACAAAAAATCATTTAATGATTTGATGTTTTCTTTTAAGGAAGCATCAAATACCATTCTAACTTTAGTTGTGGGTTTATCATCTCGCAAGACAGGTCGGTGATGCATAAAATATCGGCTATTTACTGTTTTATTAGAACATTCTTCCAGTATATTATTTAATTCCTGTTCAATCACAATTTCTTTATATTTCTGCAATAATTCCTTATCTTTAAACAATTTTCGATTTAAGTTAATAAATCGGTTTCTAGCATTGCTATAATTACTTCCTAAATCACTTTTATCATCTTTCCATAACAATTTAACTTCGTAACGGTGCTCAAGAAAATGCAAATTGTTTTCGAATTTTTCGATTATCTGTTTATCTAATGCAGAAATATTTTCTTCTGTATTCATCCCTAAAGTTTCTAACTCCCACAATGTTTTCAAATCATTCTGAACAGGTTTCATAACCTGAGTAGATAAGACCCCAGCTTGTTTACTCTCACTATTTTTATTTACGTCAATTGTCCCGCAGAGGGAATGCCCAAATAAATTTTCACAGACAAACAATGATTTATTTATGGGATATGTTTTATCATTAATTTGATATAAATAGTCAGCTCCTATCAATATATCAACATCACTATTTTCAAAATGTTCCCATCTGTCAAGACGAAATTTGGAAAGTTTTCTCTTAATTTTGATTGGAAGAGGAGGAATTTGTATCAAAGATTTGGTTATTAGCGGTGTGACTAATGCTTCAATTATTATACTACGTTTTCTGTCCGTCAATCGAATTAGCTTTAGCTTAACTACATCATAACATCGTTCTTCAGATTTTCTCGATCCGAAAGTATAGACAATTAATTTTTCCTTTCTAATGACCTCATGTTTTAATTTTGAAACTAAATTTTCTGTAATAAAAGTTCGGTGACTAGCAGAGTCAAATAACCAAAGTGCAGTTTCTGAATTTTCACCCGTTTCCACTTTTACATGAATTGTTTGCAATATTACTCCTCTATTGATATTATTTATATTGCTTTTGCAATGAGATACGGAGGAAATAATACTATCTGAATTTTTTGATACTTCTGTTTTTTATTATAATTACAAAGTATAGTATTATGATATGTTTTACCACAAACTTTGCAGATTTCAATCGAAATTTTACAAAAATTCGCGATGTGAAATTTACGGAAGCATTTAAAGCACCTTCCTTCCCTTTTCAATTTTTCTCGCATTTCCGGAATGGCGAAAGACTTACACTTTTCAGTATTGTGATCAGTCTGATTACAGAAAATACAGTTATTTTTAATATTTATGGTTAAGGCAGAAGATGATGGAACGGATTTTTTATAATTTTTCTTATAATTTTCCTGCTTCTCAGGGATTTTTTCAAAATGGTTTAATTGGACAGTGGCCTCGCGAGATTCAATTTCGTCTTTAATGAAATTTATCAGCTCATTAACATCCCAGTCAGTGTTTTTAATTCGTTTTCTATTAAATTCTAGTGCAATATCGGATGGAATAAGTTTCAGAAGAATCAGGCATAACAAGTGCCCATATGAATCTGATACAACACCTAAAGAATTAAGATTACTTATTTGAATTTCGATTCATCATACAAATCTCTAAGAGCTTTAATGTTACTAGAATTTCGTACAGGTTTCAAATTTAGTAGTTTAGTTATGTGACTATTTATTACCAGGTCATTACGAACAAAATGATTTTTCAATAATTCTATAGCATGAGCATAATTTTCCTTAGTCAGCGAAAAGCCTGCTATATTATTTGCAGCACTTCTGCCCAAAAGTGACTTTAATTAGGAAAATTTATCAATCGGAGTTAAATATTCGTTATTATCAATCGCATTCGAAAATTGACTCCAAAATTCCAGCCATAAACACGAATCACCATAATATTTAGATATATTAAGTTTAGGAAGTTTTATCAAATTTTTATTCAGAATTTTCTGACTTTTTAGTTGAGAACTATTGCTGCTACTACTATCACTTTCAATGTCTGAAGAATCTTGTTTAGTTTCAGGAGTAACTGTGTTATCATTTAAAAATTTGGAAAATTTATATTTTCATTCAATAATATTCTCATTATAAGATTCCGATTTCTCAATTTCATTTTCAAATTCAGTACTTGGAACCAGTGGTTCAATTTCAGAATTTAATGATTTTAAAGTTTTCATTTTATCATTCAATTGCTGTTTAAAAAGATCCAGCTGTGATTTTGTATTATCAAAATCTAATGCTTGTGTATTATCTAAAAAATCTTTTATTTTATCAAATATTTTCTTGGTTTGACTACGAATCGTAGCTCGTTTTTTCTTAAGCGTGTCGAAATTCATCGTAAAATAATTTAATTTATTAAATACAGTTCAATCAATAACTATGTTCAATGCAATTCACTTTATTCAATATAATTTAATTTGAGGTACTTACCTCATTCGATGATGAAATCCAGACATCCTGGAGCTATGACGCCAGAAAAATGATACTAAACGTCGATTAAATTGCAGGCTTGTAACATTCATGATAATATTCCTTTCTGTCGAAATTCGAATCTTTTATACAAATCTTATTCGAAAGGTTTCTGTTATTAAAACGAAGAAAGGCACACTCACATAAACTTAAATAAATTCACACACTGGATCTTAAACTTTGAAAACTTATATTTACAGCTATTTACAAATATAGATATTAATATTACTCTCATTTGAGAGTTCCATTTTTACCGACAGACCGGTTCAAAAACAAACTTTACATCTACATTTTAAAAGAAAATCAGAAACAAAAGGGGGTTGCCACAGCAGCCGCATGACAGAAAATGGCAAGTATCGCCAAGTTGGCATTCTCAACACCGTATAACTACACTTATGAAACTGTTTGTATAGCAAGATACACCTATGACAGACCAAGTAGTGGAATAAAATGCAAAATGAAATTTTGCGAGATGTGTCACTTTTCTTGCGGGTGAGCGATATGGACAGACAGACGTACGGACCAGAAGACGACTATAGGTGCTACGCATTTACATAATTACGGCATTTCCACATAGACTATAATCTAATGGAATACTTTTGAGTATCTCTGTAAATCGATTATGAAAGCTACATAGTTTATTTTCAATACCAAAATTGGCATTACAAATCTCAATTACAGAGCATTCCATGTATATTAAATGAAGTTACATTTCGGATTGAAAGTTGGGCAGGGGAACAGACGAACAGAAGAGCAGACAAACCGAATACATAAACACTGCCTAAAAATGTTGCTTGTTAAAAACACATATAACGCTAAAATTTCAATTTCAGCAATTTATACCAAAAGACGGAAGCATTTTTTAATACTTTGTTACAGACCTATAGTTTACCTACTATCTTTATTCAGACGCAACTATTCACCTAAAATTTAATTAAGAATAAAACACGCTTTAAACTACGGAAATCACACTTCCAGAGATTATCATCCATAGACTGCTATGTACCTAATTGTTTGCGTGGCCCTGTATATCAATTTATCTATATTGTACAAACATATCTTAGTATACTAAATGTAATTTAGCGTAAAAATGCACTCCTTTAAAAACTACATTTAAGCTACTTTCTTTCATACTCAGTAACGCTTACGAATTATTTTGTGTTGCCATGTATATGATCTACAGTATTTATAAACACAACGTAATCTGCAAAAATTTAATTAAACTTAAAAACTCATATCACAACTAAAAATGCACTTCTAGCAATCATGGCTAATATACAGTATTTCGGATACGTATAGTATCCGAAATCTTTTGTGTGCCCCTATAAATACTATACACTTTCTATTTTACAGGAAGTAATTTGTATTAAACCTGAGCAACGTATAACAATTTCATTAGATGTGAAATAGTTTAACATAATAAAATACTCCGCAATGAATGTTTTCCCCTATACCATTATGTAACTTTTGTTTGGCCCTGTAAATCATTATCGTTATCCTTATAATATTATAAATGTCAATGTGTGTCCGAAAGTTTGAATGAAGTCAACATCAAAACGAACGAATTAATGCTTTTTATATCTTTACATATTGATGGATTATGAAACGGAAAAGAACAAAGGCTGTGTTTTATTTATATTATCCAAATACTTCTCTAAATAATTCAAAATTTCATACTTTTTCATACAGAATCAATTGACATTAATTGACCGATAAAATTTGATCATTTTTCTTTTCCGTTGCCAAGAATATCAAAATCTGGAATAATAATTTCTCCTCGGCAATTAATTTTTAACTGAACAATTTTACGTGAAACCTGAGAATGAAAATAAAATAAACATGACGTCATATTTGAAACGAAAAAAAGGAAATATCTTTTATTATATATAAAACATGAATATTGGTTACGTTATTAAGAGGTTTCTGTGAAAAACAGCGATACAATTAGAAGGAAAAAAGAGTGAACAAAAATTATATTATTAATAATATATTTCACTTCGGAAAATATGACGTCATACTTGAAATAAAACAGTATCTTCAATTATTCGTTAAAAACACAAGGAGCATCAATAGCAGTAACTAATGAAAATAGATAAAAAATGACGTCATATTTAAAGCGAATGATAATTTTTTTTTACTATTATTGATTAATAAGTTTGAATATAATTTACATACAAATGAGAGTTTCCATTCAAAATCCACGTTATGATTATCAGTAGAAGACATTTTTTGTGGAAAAAAAAAGCAGAAATAAAACTGATTAACATATTTTTATTGCTATTTTCTCTTTAAATTAAAACGAATTTAATTTGAATTTGTATAGATGGTACAAAAACATGATTAAAGTAAGTTTTCCTAAAACTGTAAACATATTTTCTCACATTGAAGCTTTATAAATGAATTTATCCCACAAAAGCAAAAATCTTCTGTCAACATATTGACATTTACAACCAAGGATGTAAATTAAACTTCAGCACATTTAAGTGGAAAGTTATTGCCCCTGCGAATGGAATTTTAAAAAATTGTGTAATATTTTAATTAATTATTTTTAACAGATGACAGTTAAAAATATCACAAAGGCGTTTTTAGTAAAAGCTTTTATCGGGTAAAAATGATGTAATATTTTTTTCATGTAAAGCATTCATTTTAATTAGAAAACATTAATATATAATCGCTATAATCAGTGATTTTCGATTTTAGTTCGAATTACAAACAATAGACGGCGCTGTAAGCAATAGTTGCTAAATACAGGCTCGATTTTTGGTACTTCGTGGCCCGGATAATACATTTCCATCTCCTTTTTCTGCATGGAACAACAGAAAGGACCAAAAATCGAGCCTGTATTTAGCTACTATTGCTTACAGCGCCATCTATTGTTTGTAATTCGAACTAACATCGAAAACCAATGTGAAAAAACTTTTGACTTTAAGCATAACCCTCCTGCAAGAATTTTTTTAATATCTGTCACCGTTTGGAAGTTATTGAATTTTAAAATCAGTCAGTCCTTTTTGGGACACCCGGTATATATTATGTATTTTTATTCTTGACAAGTATTATTCCGTACGAAAAACTAACCAGGTGAAATCGTCATATTTTAAATCATTAACCAGTTTTCTTTCTGAAAATATTAGCAGTTTATAGCACTTATACAAAATGGTTTGATTTCTACAGAATTTACCATTCGCAAATTCATATTTAACATCCTTTTACCTTAAAATCTCCCAGAAATTCGATGTAAGAAAGTTTAGCAAGTAATTTTAATTAGAGATTAGGCTTCACATGTGATATCGTTTACATGTAAAGAAAAGGTGAAATGACAAATTAAGCAATAAACTCGCCTTTCACCTCACATCCCTCTAATTTTTAAAGGCGCCATGATTATCGAAAAGCGAAAGAGAAGAAGGGAAATTTCCTTTGGATTATAAAATATCTAAAACTATAGTTAAAAAATCTCTGAAACACAATCTCTGTCCCCCATTGGAGCATGTTTCTACAAATAGACGAGCTTCCATAATACCAAAGTGGCCGTGAGGTTCTGCTCTCGAAGCTGGTAAACGGGAAGTGCTGGGTTCGAACCCAGTCTCGCCCGTCGGCCTAATCGTTCGGAGTTTTCGAGGTTTTATTCGAGCCTTGGATTTTCAATCGTTAATACGTGTTAGGTTCCCTTAGAAAGACCCCCACGAAGGGCCCTCCCCCCCCCAACCTTAGGGCCTATATCCCTCGTGTTGATAATTGGCCGTCATAAACACAACCAACCAACCATAATCCAAAATTTCAACAAAACAATCGGTATGAAAATATTTACCCGTAAATGGGCTGCTTTTTCCATAAATAAATTTCTTCCGCAATAGAAAGAAATAAGCAACTCTTTTGCTTAAATAATAAGCATTTTGGCTTCGAGAGTCTTCGGAGCGTGATAAACATTATGATATTATTGGTAGATCTACAGCTATTAGAAATGTGGTACCATGCTATTGAAATGCAAAAAAATATTTGGAAGTTAAAGAAATTTCTCGTACTTTTATTATTTATTTTTGACTTTTGATGCTTCACCACGTCTGATTTTTTTAATACCATTTATCATTTTTTCTTTTCCAAGATGTGATTTTTTGGCATAGAAACATAATGTTGTATGTTGATTTTTCGATTATTCTAAACAATCAAAGACACGTCTGAAGTGATCTGTTAATAAAAACTATTTACTAATATATCTCTTTAAATAATATTCTTTGCCACGAAAACATAAATTAATATCCATGAATTGAATAAGTATAAAATAGAATAAATTTAAATAATAAAATAGAATAACAGAGATGTAAATTTACTCTTCATTTAATCTTAGAAAACGAGTTTGAAATTTCAAGATCACGAAAGAAATTTAAATGATCCTATATATATATATATAAAATAGGCAATTTGGGATCATTAGAAGAGTTCCTACTATAAAATATGATAAAAGATTAATTACATATGCTATTATTTATCGACATTTTTTGCTTTATTGATGAAGTTATTCTTCTTTAAATGTTAAGTGAACGAAGTCACGGGTAACAGCTAGTGAATAATAAACATTTTTTGCACCACATATTCTAAAGAATATATATTTTAATGATCTTCATGAACACATATTAATTTATTATGTTCGAAAGTGTGTAACATCATTAGGATGCACCTTAAATTATTTTTGCCCATTGTCCGTAATGTAAAAGAATACTTTTGACTGTCCCTGCAATTGAACTACAAATGCGATTTTCATAAAATTTGAAATTACTCGACAAAATTCTATAGCAATTATATATTTTAAATTTCAATTTGGTTGGGTACTTTTTGCTCTGTTACATGCGGACAGAAGGACTGTCGAACCAGACGATGATTATAGTGCTACGTACCAATATTATAAAGGACAAACGTCTGTGTGCATAACGCTGACATCCTTTTGCAAATGGCAACAACGGACAATCAAATTACGCTTTTACTGCAATTTTTTAATTTTTTATACTTCTACGCGTCGCATATTTGCAGTATTTACACCGCCGAATAGGGAAAAAAATCTATTTTCACATGCACTTTGTTTGAAAAGTACATCCTAATTTGTTTGAAAACTGTATCATCATTTACTCAATTTTTATTGATTCAAAAATGATTTTCAAGCATGAAATGTTTTCAATTCTACCTCTATCGTGAGTTACACAATTGTGTAACATAAATCTGCTTGCACTTAAGTTTATATAAATAGCTCATAATTTGTTTCCAGCTTCACATAAATTTAAGACATGTCGAATTTCGTGCTTAAACCATCGAAATCAACTGAATCAAAAAGGCTGATTTTAAATAGATTGGTGATTTCTGCGGTTTGTTAAATCTTGACGCTAGACAAATAGGAAAATATTGCTTTTAATACATTTCAAAACATCATTTGAACGCATTATTACTATTTTTCAGATAATTATGATTTATAATATTGCTAATGGTCATTATAAAAATATATTAAATGAAAAAAATCTATTAGGGTTATCAATAAAAAGAAAGAAAAACACCCAATTGAGGCTTTCTCACCGCAATCTTTCAGGTTATATGTTGATATGTTTTTTTTTTTTTTTTTTTTTTTTTCATCAAGTTTTTTAATCAAACAACGCGTTTTAACTATATATAAATACACTACATGAAAATCCGTTTACATAACATTTCGAAAAATACCTCATTCATCGCTGTGCTTTTAGTATGTGGAGAGAGATAAATGGATATTAATATTGGCATAGTATAAATGATGGTTTTCACGTATAATCTGTTACCAGGGAAGAACGGGTTTATCCTCTGTTTTATATACAGTAGAGTGTCGAAAATCCGAGACTCAGAAGTTCCAGGTTCCGTTTAATTCGAGGTCAAAAATAAAAATAAAAGTTTCTATTTTTTTTCTTCGCCCAAAAGACTTCATGAGAGATATTGTTTACTGGATAGCTGATTATTGGGAAGAAATTTAATCTACAACACTGAATAAATAGTGGTTGAAATTTTTATCTAAAGTGTCAACATCCACTGAGAATTTTAATGATGACGATTATAAAAACATTGTTTTGAAAGATTTGGTAAAAGAAGCATCTCGTTGGGTAAATTGTAATGTAGATGACGTTAAAAAAAATGGCTCAACAGTGATGAAATGCTAGAAATAACGGAATCGACTATCTATATTATAAAGGACAAACATATCTGTGCGTAACGCATACGTCATTTTGCGAATGGCAACACTTTAAAATTTGAAATAAAATTGTGGTTTTACAATTATCTCTACTGCAAATTTTTAAAGTTCTAAACATCGCACATTTTAAATTTTTACACCGTCGTATAAGGAAAAAAATGCTCTTTTAAATGCAATTTGTTTGAAAGCTGTATCTCAATGTATTTTTGAGATATTATTTTTTTTTGTAGTTTTTAATACCATTTTTCCAATCTTGGCAACAAAAGTACCCCATTTCTATTGAAAGTCATTGAAAGTAAACGGAAAATAGTCGAAAATAGGAGATTACTTTATCTGTTTGTTGCCATTTTCTCATAAAACCTGAAAATAAAGTTGAAATTAAAATACGGCTATGTCAAGAATATTGTCTGTTATTCCGCGATAATGATGTCATATGCATACTTTTCTATAGACGAAGTTTAAGATTGGATTGTTAAAGTGGATTGCTTTAGCGGATGGAAATGACGTCATTTTATAAAACAGCGTGTGTTTTAATTCTAAAAATTGAATTATGTTTTGTAGAAGTGCGTCATTTTCATAGCCCAATTGCTTTCAAATTCTTCACAGGGGAAATCCTTCACTTTTGACGATAATGTAATCGAAATCACTCGCTGATAAAAGGCATTGTTTTACAAAAATTTAGAGTGTCTTTATAAAAGAGAGGTGAGATGCAAATAATAGCGATTTATATTACAGAAATTGATAATTCTCGCCTGGATGGATTTGATTCGCCGAGTTAGACAAGCAAACAAATAATTCGTGGTTTAAAATAATATGTTCCTGAAATTATTGTCCAAAATTCTACTATACTACCCATTCTACTATAATTTCATAAAAATATCATAATTTGCTTAATTTAATTTTTCACAATTTTATATAATCTATATATTTAAAACACAAGTGTGTATTTTAGCCATCTGCCCTGATCTTTCTGCTGAACCAATTTTACTAATATTTTTTTCAACTGAAAGCTGTTCATTTGTAGATGTGATCGCACTATCTTTTTTTTTAATATACCTACTTTTATATTTTAATTTTAAAAGCATTTTATGAAATTTCTCCAAAATGATGAAAACTAGATAGCTTTTTTTATTGCAGACAAGAAAGAAAAAAATGAGATATTTTTATCTTTATTCACGCCATTTTATGATAAAAATTCAAAATTGTTTATAAAAATTGTTGTATAGGGTTTAGTGGCGTAAAACCCCATTAGGAGCAAAATATTATATATGGGGAATAATAACGGAAAATGACATACTGCTTTTGAAAACACGCATTTTTCATCATAAATTTTCTATATTGTTTTCCCTTCAGCATGTGTACAGATACTAAATTTCAGACACTAGGCGAAATGCTTATTTAAATGAAAATGAAGTCATATTTAAAAGAAAACGATCATTTTCTTAGATAAAACTAAACATTCTAACGCAAATTCGTCTAAAAAACATAAATTACGGAAATTTTTAATCTCCGGAATTGATATTAGAATTTCAAGTAAAGGGTGCCTCTATTCAGATAAAAGATGTTGCTGACAATGGTAACTTCAAGTTTTGAGTTAAAATGATTTTAAAGTGATCAAACAAAATACAATTTTTTTTTTAAATGATGAATATGGATATAAGAAGTGCGTATGCAAATTTTGAGAAGGTGAAAATTGCTGTTTTTCATTCCGGAATACCAAGCATAAGAGCTTCAATTGATAACCACATCGTAATAACTGATCCTTATTATATTTTACTTATTACGTATCCATATTATAAAGAACAAACGCATCTGTGCGTAACGCTGACGTCATTTTGCGAATGGCAACACCTCATGATCAAATTTCGGTCTTTAAATTTTCGTTACTGCATTTTTTTAATCTTCTGACCATCGTACATTTTCAATTTGCGTCGCATAGGGAAAAAATTTACTTTCAAATGCAATTTGTTTAAAAACTGTATCTTAATTGACTGATGTATTATGTTTTTTAAAATAATTTTTAGGCATGATTTTTTTAAGTTTATCTTAACACGTGTCGGTTTCAATACATAATAATAATAGACATTTTGCACATAAAGCAACAAACATTGTTCAGCATTTGTTTCTGACTATTTTTGCATAACGAAGTTAATACTTTCTTTGTAAACAAATAAAAGAAAAATATAAAAAAAAACAAACAATCTAACATATTTGTGAAATACAAATTAACGAAATTAATACTTCTTTTAGAAAAATATTTAAAAAAAACCCCACAAATCTAACATATTTGTAATCACACAATTTATATTTTTAGATCATCAAATAGGATTTTTTTTTTCAAATGGAATTTGTTTGCAAAGTTCATCACAGTTTTCTGATTGCCTATGGTTTTAAAAACAATTTTAATGCATGAAATATTTTTTAATTTATCTATATCGCGCGGAGCTCGATTACGAAAGATTAATCCGTTTGCCCTTAAAACAAAATAAAGAGTTCATCATTTTCTTACGGCTAATATCCATTAAAAAAAAACTTTCCTAAGTATAAATAAATAAAATAATATAAATAAAACACAAATTTAACAGACATATATAAGCTCTGAAATTATCAATAGGAAAATATCGCTTTTGATATAAATTTCAAAAAATTTATTTGCATGTATAATTCGCATTTTCCATATGAAAAATGCTGCTTTAATGTAAGTAGGCAATCGAAAAAACTTATTGCATATAAAAAAATTATTAGTTTTCAATTAAAATAAATGTTTTCACCTACATTCTGTAACCCGGAAAGCCCGGGTACGATCCCCTAGTTGTAATAATGATAGAAGATGAGGAGGAATGCAATGATACAGCAGGAAATGACTCCCTGACTGGCTGTTAAAATCTAACGTCCACCCAACCAATCAGGGATCTCTTTGCCTGCTGTGAATCCCACCAGAGTAAGATCGGCAAGATCAGATGTCAGAATAAGATGGCCAAACTACGCAGGAACTCCAAATGCTTGTTTGACTCGTTTTCCAATGTTTTGTGATCAACTCATAAAACTGCTACAGAAAGCAGTGGAGAAAGCAGTAATCTAGGCTTATCAGTTCAATGAGGGGGGGGGGGGGTGATATAAAGAAAAGCTTACTAAGACAAAATTGAAAAAGATAGATAAATTTTTCGTTTTAAGCAGGTTTTTGTCATAACAGGTCGCACAATTCTAATACAATGAAATCTGCTTAGACGGAATCACATGGGACCAAACGAATTCCGTTTTAGACAGATTCCGGTCTTACAATAAAGGTGCAGATTCCCAAAATCTCGAAGGGCCCAGTGGCTTCTAAACCCAAAAAATCCAGTCACCACATTGTGAAACAAATGAAAAAAAAAAATAGTGTTTATAAGGGGGGGGGGGACTAAAAAAAAGCCCCCAGGAGTTCAAAGTGAAAAATTTGAAATTGGATGTATGACATGTATGTACATGGGTAATGATATTAAATGAGACGAAGGATTACTAGTTTTTGAATATTTAGCAACATGTAATGAGCTGACCGCCTATGAAAAAAAACATGTAATTTTTTTCTTTTTGATCTTAGTTCAGTTTATATATGTTTTTGCACTAAACATGTAACAATTTGTTCGCGTGACCTTAATTGATTTATGTACTTGAAACTATAGTATATAATTTATTTAATAAATATTTCAACATTAAAACAAAAATTCAATATTTTAATTTTTAACATTTGATATAAAAAGGTTAATTCTAAATTAAAATCTAAAGTGCTGTTGCGATTCATTACTATGAATTTTCAAATTAATAAACAATAGTGCGAATTTTGAGCAATATTTCAAATGAAAATATAACTATTTCGATAAGTGCAAAAGCTATTTTAAATATATATATATATATCAAAATTGGTGTTTTGAAGCAATTTTTCAGCACAGACAAGCGAAAAAAAGGTCCCCATGAGACATGAATCACACATAACAGTAACTCCAAATTTTCAAAAATATTGAGTGAGCTCAAAACGATTTTAGTAAAATGGCACGGCCAGTTTTTTTTTTTTTTTTTTTTTTTTTTTTGACGGGTGGACAAATTGTGAAAGATGACAACTCAAAGTCAAGTTACCACGTTTTAATAAAGTTGTAATTTTATCAAATTATATTTTCGCGCGTTTTTCCAAATAAAAACACTAATATTTATAATTTCATCATACTATGAATATAACTACAAATTGAAAAGGCGAAAAGTTAAACATGGAGCAAAACATTTCAGTCATTTGGGATTTCTGGGTGTCAGTCAGAGAACGAAAACAGATGGTCATTTGTAAAATAAATTTTGTTCCAGGCTGAAAAATAAATAATTAAATAATAAGGGAAAATGTAATGAAATAGAAAAAATAGAAATTGGACATGCTAGGAAATGATCAAAAATAGATTTTAAAAAAAGGAAAAAAAAAACTATTTGTTTGCATAGATTTTGACTAAGAGCAACTGCCAATTTCATGCGTTTGCGAACAAAATGAATTAAAAAATGCGTCAGAAAGTAGACAAATTTGGATTTGAGAACATACGTAAATGAAAATTTCAAAGTAGCTTTTCATATGTGATAAGGCATTTTAAATTAAAAATGAGTAAATATCCCAGAACTTGCCTTTTACTATTGCTGCTAATGTCACGTCATCTTTTTAATCTTGAATATATGAACACTGTATTGTATCGTATGGATTTTGAAAATTTTCCTTTATTTATTCTTTTCCCGATTGAAAATTTTAATGCTTATTAAGTTTATTTTGTTTCTTTACACATAAAAAATCTTTTTAGAACAACATTAAAATTGCGAAGATAAATCGTAAAAATATTTCAATGATTTTCAAAATTCGCCACAATATATATTTTACTTTATTTTTAATATGTATTTGATGCTTATTATTCTTTTATGATGAATTTTCAGGAGGCATAAAAATTTTGAAATTAATGTGTTCATTGCTTTTTTGAAAAGGGTTACACGAAGTCTAGAATTGCAAATGTTTTAACGATTCTTACAAGTATTTAATATATAAAAATATTTTTTCATGTAATTCGCACTTTTAGGTAAAAACATACTGTTATGGGTATATTTTCACATATTCTGTAATACAAAAAAAAAGGACACCAGCAAAGGGATGTGGCAGGTGTAATGCAGCCTGGCCCCGCAATTATAGGGACCTCCGATGAGACTAAAAAATGTTTTTTTTCTACATGAAAAACATAATAAAGAATTAAATAAATTGGGTCTTAAAAAGGTTTGCACTATGCCCTGCACCTAACGAGATCTAAATTCCGTTTTATTTTAACTTTAAGGTGAAGGCAAGCCCTGTACAACAGTATACTTAAAAGTAGATTATACTTAATCTCCACCCCCCCGTCCCACCAGTGGCCGAGAGGTTCTGCTCTCGAAGCTAGTAGACGGGGGATGCTGGGTTCGAACTCAATCGTGACCGTCGGCCTAATCGTTCGGAGTTTTCGTGGTTTTCATCGAACCTTGGATTTTCAAGCGTAAATACGGCTTAGGCTCCCTTAGAAAGATTCCCACACAGGGCACTCTCCCTCGGGCCTATCCCTCGAGTAGATAAATCGGCCGTAAAAAATCAACCCAACCAAACATACCCTCCCCCTTTCCTAAAAATTTCGTTTAACAGTGACAAATTTTCTGACATTTGCAAACTCATTCTTACTACTTCATAAAGCATGAAATTTGCAGATTGTACTTTGGAATGGAATGTCGTTTTTTATTGTTCGATAAATGCATTGCAATTTCATTTTGGTTTATGTCATGTGTGATTAATGTCTCATGGGGACCTTTTTTTCGCTTTGTCTGTGCTGAAAAGTTGCTTCAAAACACCAGTTTTGATATATTTTTTTAAAAAAAAAGCTTTTGCACTTATCGAAAGAGTCATATTTTCATTTAAAATATTACTCAAAATTGGCACTATTGTTTATTAATATGAAAATTCATAGTAATGAATCGCAACAGCAATAATAAATTCATTCAGTCATATTACACACTTTAGATTCTAATTTAGAATTAACCTTTTTATATCAAATATTAAAAATTGAAATATTGAATTTTTATTTTAATGTTCAAAAACTTATTAAATAAATTATATACTATAGTTTCAAGTACATAAATCAATTAAGGTCACGCGAACAAATTGTTATATGTTTAGTGCAAAAACATATATAAACTGAGCTAAGATAAAAAAAAAAAAAAAAAAAAAAAAAAAAAAAAAAATATATATACATGTTTTTTTTCATAGGCGGTCAGCTCATTACATGTTGCTAAATATTCAAAAACTAGTAATCCATCGTCTCATTTAATATCATTACCCATGTACATACATGTCATACATCCAATTTCAAATTTTTCACTTTGAACTCCTGAGGATTTTTTTTAGTTCCCCCCCCCCCTCCCCCCTTATAAACACTATTTTTTTTTATTCATTTGTTTCACAATGTGGTCACTGGATTTTTTGGGTTTAGAAGCCACTGGGCCCTTCGAGATTTTGGGAATCTGCACCTTTATTGTAAGACCGGAATCTGTCTAAAACGGAATTCGTTTGGTCCCATGTGATTTCGTCTAAGCAGATTTCATTGTATTAGAATTGCGCTACCTGTTATGACAAAAACCTGCTTAAAACGGAAAATTCTCCTGTCTTTTTCAATTTTGTCTTAGTAAGCTTTTCTTTATATCACCCCCCCCCCCCCTCATTGAACTGATAAGCCTAGATTACTGCTTTCTCCACTGCTTTCTGTAGCAGTTTTATGAGTTGATCACAAAACATTGGAAAACGAGTCAAACAAGCATTTGGAGTTCCTGCGTAGTTTGGCCATCTTATTCTGACCTCTGAGCTTGCCGATCTTACTCTGGTGGGGTTCACAGCAGGCAAAGAGATCCTTGATTGGTTGTGTGGACGTTAGATTTTAACAGCCAGTGACTCCCAGGCATTTGAAAAAAAATCCCTGCCGTCCCGGCCTACAGACGGAGGTAGATTTCGAAGTTAAGTATACTAATTTCACAAACAAAAACCAAATCATGATTAGAGATAAACCACTTTAAAAATTTTATCTGGTCGCTTTTGACGAGTTTTTATTTCATTTATATATAATAAGTGGTGTTATCAGAATCATGTTAGTGCGGTATTAAAAAAAATATATATATATTTTTCCATGCTCAACAACTCGAAATTTTCTGGCATAACTCTAGATTCATTTTCAATAGGAAAAATATGAAACTGATTGACGTGATTTTTGAAGAGATTTATAAGCGACCTGTGTTTTTAATTTTCTTTCAATTAATTAAAACTTGATATATAAACAATTATTTTCTCAGTAAGACAGTATTTTTCGTTTCTAACACAATCGCTTCGGGAAATTCCGTTCAAAATGCCCACTTTGACATCATTTTTTGAAATATATTCTGCCTCTGTCAAAAAATCGAACATTACGATACATTATATAGTTTCTGAATAAGCGAATCTACCAATTGGATGCGTTTGAGATCAAAAATGAATTTAAAAATGAGTCAGAAAATAAGCAGTTTTGGATTTGAATACTCCCTTAATACGATGATTTTTCCAACACAATCCGCTTCGGGAAATTCGGTTCAAAAGGCCCACTTTGACAGCATGTTTTAAAATATATTCTGCCTCTATCAAAAAATTGACCATTACGGTACATTATATAGTTTCTGAGTAAGAAGAGGTACCAATTGGAAGCCTTGGAGTGTAAAAATGAATTGTAAAATGAGTCAGAAAATATGCAGTTTGGATTTGAATACACCCTTACTAAGATGATTTTTTTCTTCAACCGCTATGTATTTTAAATTTGTTTTTGCTGTAAGAATTGGTCCTATCAAAACTTGTCTATATCGACGTTGTAGACAATATTAAGAAGACATATGATAAATTCAAGGGGGTTTTATATCTTTTGAATTGACCGAGTTATGGATTTTTTTTCTTCTTTAAACGCCCTTTTTGTTTTCTCTTTTAATTTTTCTTTGCGGTACGAATTGGTCCTATCATAAACTTGTGAATATAAAAGTTGTAGATAATGTTAAGGAGATTCATGATAAAATTATTTGGATTTGATATCTTGAGAGTTGACGAAGTTAAGAACTTTTTTCTCACAAAAACCCTATTTTTTGGGCCCCTTGAGCCCATTTTTAACTTTATCAAAAATCTGTGATACATAAATTTTTGGCCCTATTTTTAGAAGTAATAAAAACTTTAAACTGATTTGATATGTACAAAATTTAAGAAGTTATGGGGGGAGGTTTCGGTTTTCACAAAACCCCTCCTTATTTCCATCCCCTTGGTCCGATTTTGCCAATTAACGAACTTGACCGAGATTTTATGCCCCTTGATTTTATGTATTAGTTTGGAAGAGATTGGTGCAGAATTGTGGAAGTTATCGTGTCCAGAAGAAAGTGATATATATACATAGATAGATACATAAATAGATAGATAGATAGATAGATAGATATATAGATAAAGTTTTTTACTGGGGGTGGTTTTGGGCTCTAGGGGTCATGATCTGTATAGATCTGCAAAAATTTTCAGAAATTCCAACTTAGGAACGACGCCAATAGGTAGTATTTCATACGAAATCACCTAATACTCTCTCATAGTGAAAGTTCTGAATCTTTAGAACTGCCTTTAAAATATGTAGAAGAGAAAAATGAAGCTATCCCTTCTAACGTTATTCATTTTAAGCATTGGTTATATATGGCATCCAATAAGAGAAGTTGATTTTATTTTGTTTATTTGTAAAGTAACCTGTATATCATTACAAAAGGAATAAAGGTACCGGATGTCCCGAAAATGACCGACGATTTTAAAATTCAATAATCTGCAAACGGTGACAGATATTAAAAAAAATTCTTGCAGGATGATTATGTATGGTGTCGGGAGTTTTTTTACTGTGAGTCTTGATTTTATTTAAAATTTCTGACAATAGATGGCTTTGACAGCGATTGGCGCTCAGTCGAGGACGAAACTGACGTCACTCAGCATTGATGCGAAGGAAGGAGATTAAGGCTATGGAGTGGGTCTCATTCGCCAGTATAATCTTGCTCTTAGGCCCGATTCTGAACTCATTCGATATGATTTCAACGGAATGCCTGGTTTCCATGGAAACAACAAATTTTTCGATAGTGTAATACAGCGTTCAGAACTGGTTAAACAAGGCAACTTCTATTATTTGTTTTGAGGTAGTTATTTTGAACAAGAATATACTATTAACCATTTTCACGATTATATTTCAACATTCATAAAAGTCTACTGACTAATTTCCTTTAACACTAGAACGGCGGTAGGGGTCATTTTGACACCTTAGTACTTTCGTCCGTTGATTACTTTTGTTTGCTTGGGCGAAATCGTTTGAATTTTTTTGACTTTTCCTAAATAGATAACATATATTTCTAAAAAAAATTTCAGCTTTCTAGATTTGTTAGTTTTTGAAATATGGGCTTGTACTCCTAGAACGGCGGACGGGGGTCATTTTGACCCCTTTAGTAAAATACTCTTTGTACTCGAAGCTGCTTTTGTTGCTATACTATATGTTCGAGGAGCAATAAAAAAAGGGTCTAGATTTATATTCATTGTCGTCCAAAGCATGAGGAATACTATTTTGCAAATAAACTATCTCAAGAGATAGATTCAAAGAAAGAAAAAGATTTTTTAAGTTTGATGAAAAGACAGCAAGACCTAGCAGACTACAGACTGATAAATTTGCTCTTGCATCTAAAATGTGGAATAAATTTATTGAAAATTGCAAAACATGCTACCTACCAGGACAAAATATTACAGTTGAACAATTGTTCCCATCTCACGATAGATATAAATTTACGCAATATATGCCAAATAAATCGGATAAATTTGGAATAAAATTTTGGTGATCTGTTGACGTTGATACTAAATACCTCTTGAATGAATTTATTTATCTACAAAAGGATGAAACAGTCCTTAATTACGTTTATCGGAAAATGTTGTCATGAAATTAAGAGATCCCCATCTAAACGAAGGGGGGAATATTACGACAGACAGCTATTTTACTAATATCAAATTAGCAGAAATGTTAAAAGCTAAAAATACAACTTTGGTTGCACAATGAAAAAGAACAGAAGAGAAATTCCTATATCATTGAAAAATATGCGCAGTACTCTTTATTCATCGAAGATAGTGGAATGTGATAATATGACACTTACCATCTATCAAGCCAAAAGAAAAAAGTGGCTTTCTACTGAGCGCATTACATTCTACTGTAAAAACTGAAGACGGTCTCAAGAATTTGCCCGATTCTTAATATTACAATGCAACGAAGTATGGTGTGGATATCCATGATCAGATGTGCCGAAAATACTCCATGAAATCGGCTTCTAGACGGTGGCCTGTGCATATCTTTTTCAATATTTTTCATCATGCAGCTTTAAACGCCTGGATAATTTATAAAAGTGTAACAGGCAAGCCTATCAGTCGAAGAGATTTTCTATTAAATTTAGGAGATGTGTTCAGAATGGATCTTATGGTTTCAAATCTCCCAAAGATCTTTCCTGAGTCTTCAGAAAAATAAAAAAAAAAATTAAAAAAAACGAAAATAAAATAGATATCAAGAGAAAAAATGTCAAGTACAGACATGCAATGGAAACAAATCTCAAGAATTTTACGCACCATGTTTCAAAGTTGTGTGCGGAAAATGTACTGGAAAAGTTGATATTTTTTTTTTTTTTTTTTTTTTTTTTTTTTTGTTGTTACAACTGAATTAATTCCTAATGCGTGTGTACAATTTGGAGTACTATAAGCATTAAATAAAATTGAAACAGAATGCTTAACATATTAACCATTCAGCTACACTTATAATGAAATAACGGAAACAACAGAACATATTTTTCATTTATGGATTTAGAGAGTGAATCATTCGGCGAGTAAGTAGTTGAAAATGTAAATATGTATTATTTTATAAATTGTGTTTTATTTTAGTTAACATTAGTTTTAATTTGTGAAAACATTAATTTTAAATCGATTTTTATATCAAATTAATGAGTTTTTTGAGTAGTCGTAGTATGATCCAATTAATCGCCCTGTAGGCGTTACATATACAGTACTTTAAAAATTCAATAAATTATCGAGTAATATTAAATATAAATTATGAAATACACGTAAATTACGTATTTTTGCCAATGTATGGCATTTAAAATTATTTTAGTGTTGTTATTTCAGTAGTTTCATCGAGGGGTCAAAATGACCCCTTCCCGCCGTTCCAGTAGGTAAGATTTTCCCGCCGTTCTAGTGTTAAAGATCTAAAATTTATTTGAATGTACCGGGTGTCCCAAAAATGACCGATAATTTGAAAAATCAATTAAAGAAAAACGGATGACGATTGAAATGTACGATTTGTTGCATTCTGCTAAGGTAACCAGTAGGACAGGACGATATAGAAATTTCTTAAATCGATTTATCATCCATCTAACATCGCGTTTTAATACATCTGTTATCGCGATTTAACAGATTTTATCATGTGGAATATGGAAGCCTTTTTTTTTTTAATTTTTAGTTACAAAATACGGTTTTTTGCACCCCCCCCCTGCCTCCCGTATTATTTAGTATACTTAACATTTAATTTTTCAAATACTTTTGAAAAGAGGTAATATTTTACATATAAAAAATCTCTGAATGCCACAAACACTCATTTTTTTTCCATTTTAAAAATTAGTGACATATTTTAATAAATTTTATAAACTCATTCTTTAATTAATATTTAAAAAAAATGATTTTTTTTTGTCTTACATATGATGGCCGCTTAATCTAATTTTTTAATGGGAGGAAGGGGGGGGGGGGTCCCCTAGTTTACCCAAATAGCACCTCATTGCTAATAAGACACACTCTTTTCTTTTTTTACAGGACACAAATTAAAAACTTACCGGGGTAAAAAGAACCAGATTCAACGAATTCAATGATGAATTTAACTGTGTATTTACCATGAGAAAAATTTGAAAAAAAAAGTGGGAATATATGAATACATGAGAAATAAGGTACACTTTTATTTCTTGTCAACTTTTAGATTATAATAAAATTTGTTTAACATAAATAATGACATTCGTGCAGCGGATGGAGAAGGATTGAAAGTGTGAGCATCGGAGCACATTTCTGAAAGTGCTGATTTTTTTCGCGAGTGTTGGTACCCTGTAAGATTAGTTTTAAAATAAAATCTTAAAATATATTTCTTTTTAAGGATAACAGAATGTCTAAAAAGCAGAAATCGCAGATCTGCAGAAGAATCTAATGAATGTTCCACCACTCCTCAATTCTGCTGTAAAAATCAAGTTACTTGACTCATTACAGAACTCTTTTTAATAAATTACAAAATAATAATAAGTTAAAACTAAAATATTCCAATATTACTCAAACATATGAAAATTAATTTTTCATCAATATAATGCATAAAAATATAAAATAAAAATGGATGAATTTGGTTTTTAATCTCTTTCTTTTCAGACGTAAATAGTGAATCAATTTCAGCAAGATACTCAATCCACGTGCCTGGCATTGAAATTGGATGTCAAACCCGATGCATGATTATTTTAAAATACAGTGAAACCTCGCTGTGCGACCACCTCCATTAAGCGAACACTTCCCTGAACGACCATTTTTTCATGGAACGAAATTTATTCCCTGAGGCTCAATACTAATTTTACCTCCATTCAGAGACCATCCTAGTTGAACCCCCTCCATGAGCGATCGATTCCTTTGAAGAAAATTAAACAAATTCAGTTTTTTCTTGATCGCTTGAATAAGGTTTTATTAGAAAAATAATTCTGGAGAGCGCATTATTCATCAAACTTCTAAACTAAGTTTAGATGTATTTATTTATTTATTCCGGTAACATTTAATTGTTTAAACCCCTTTGTGCTTTTTTAGGCAATGAATTTAACTTTGATGACAAATTAAGAATGACAGTCAATAAACTCATCTGCCCTATTCTGTCATGAAACTTTCAAAGAAATAGATAAATTAATGAAATCGTCATTATAGTTTGCCGTCCAAAAAAATTGCATTTATTTACTGAACTTCTAAAGGACTTGGAAATAAAAGTTATAAAAGAAAAAACCATAAAATCAAAGCAAACGTCAATGTATTCAATTTTTAAACTCTGAAGAAAATAACTTATGTAATTAACTTTGTTTTGATACTTAATTTTTTATATTTTTCCCTAATGTGAAAAAAATAATTTTAGTAACACTAATTGTTACTTTTTTTCAACTATTAAAATCTAGATATAAACATGACCTCCATTAAGAGACCACATCTCTGAGCGACCAATTTATATTGGAACGGAACGTGGTCGCTTTAGAGAGGTTTTACTGTATTTTAATTACATAATAGAAAATAAAGAATATATATTAAAATATTACCCAAACATATGAAAAATTAATTTTTCATTAAAATAATACATAAAAATAAAAACTGTAATTCGATGAATTTGGATTTTAAATATGAATCAATCTTGATTCTTGTTTTTCATCCATAATTACTCAATTTCAGAGAAAAAATCTTATTTGAAAAATAAAGGTTATTTCATGCAGACCACAGTCAAATCAAAATACACGAAACAATCCAGGACTATACTTTATAATTACAAAACAATAGAAAAAATATATAGGTGAAAATGTTACTAAAACATGTAACAAATGAATTTTTTATCATAAGAATGCATACAAATATAAAATGAAAGTCGATGAATTTGGATTTTAAATATTAAACATTATTATTTTTTTGATCATATAAATACTGAATCACTTTCAGGAAAACCATCTTGAAACAATGCATGATTCTACTTTAAAATATTTTAGTTAATTACAGTATAATCTAAAATAAAAAAAATACATATTAAAATATTGCTCAAATACGTAAAGATGTAATTTTTCATAAAAAGATTGCATTAGGATATGAACTGAAATTCGATGAATTTAAATTTTAAGAATTAAACTTTACTTTTTTTTTCAAATTTCCTTTTCTTAATTTCTAAAAAATACACATTCCAATCTTAAAAACTCTGAATCTCGTTTACAAAATAAATAAATAAATAACAATTTTTACTTAAATCGTCGTTTTCTTAAATCACTTTTTTCTTAAATTGGAGAGCATTTGAAGCTCAACGTTTGCTTAAATCAGATTCGGCTAAATCGATTTAACAAAAGATTCCCATGTTTTTCTTAAATCGGAAAGCATTGAAGCTTGCGATGTTTACTTAAATCGGATCCTGCTAAATCGATTTAACACCAGCATGCCATGCAAGCTGTATATACATCATTCAAAATTGATAAATCAGTTTTCCGATGTTAGTTTTGAATGGGTATTTTTTTTTAAATCTATTTAAAGCAAATGGCTAAATCGCGATTTAACCCATTGGCTAAATAGGGATTTAAGGCAATGGCTACATCGCGATTTAAGAAAATGACTAAATCGCGATTTACGACATTAGCTAAATCGCGATTTCCGATGTTGGTTTGGGTCGATTTAAAACCAGTGGTTAAATCGGGTTTCCGATGTAAATTTTAAATCGATTTAGGGCCAGGCTTAGTACCCAGAAAATTTATTCTGACAGATTTCAAAAATTAGTTACAAAGTTTGTGAACAAATGACGCTGCCGACTAGAAAAACTAGAAAACAATATTTTCAAAATAACTGCCGTTTGCAGCAACAACGTGGTGCAGGCTGAGAACAAAATTCTTAGATACCCGTGAAAACATTTCGATTGGAATGTTCTGACAAGCAGCACAGATGTATTGTTCCAGTTCATTTACAGTTTGGGGATTGTGACGATACACCTGGTCTTTCAAATACCCCCAAAGAAAAAAATCGCATGGCGTCAAATCATGCGAATAGGGAGGCCAATCCATGCCACTTTGCGTATGCTTTTCGTAGTCAAGGGCAATGACACGATCACCGAAATGTTCGTTGAGAAAATCGAACACTGCAGCCGTTTGATGTGGTCGGGCACCATCTTGCATAAACCACGAGCTATTAGTACCGTCCTCTAAAGCGTTTTGAATCGCTACAAATTCATGGAGGATGTCTAAATATTTTGCTGAATTAATCGTTTGGTGTCCAAAAAAGGCCCAATAAGTCCTCTGGATGAAATGGCGGCCCAAACCATTACTTTTGGTGGATGCAGATATGAGGGTACGCCTACATGTGGATTATTCGTTCCCCAAATGCGCCAGTTCCGCTTATTAACGAAGCCATCGAGAAAAAAATATGCTTCGTCGGAAAACCAAATGTTTTCAACATCGATTTCGCTGGCATCCAACTTCAGCAGCATGGCGTTTGCTAACGTCTCGCGGGCATTAATGGCATTAGCACTCAGAGGTTGTCGAGTCTGGACCTTGTAAGGAAACATTTGAAGGCTGCCACGCATGATTTTGTGTACAGTCATTCGTTGTAGTCCAGTCTGACAAGCAACACGGCGAACGGAAACTTGGGGTCGCTGTTCGATGACCTGCTGAACGACTGCAACATTCGGCTCTGAAACAGCTGTGCTTGGGCGGCCGACATGTCCAGCACGGTCGTCACTGACGTTTCCAGTACGCTGAAGTTTTTTGAACAGTGTCTGAATTGTACTGTTAGCTGGACCGCTTCTGACATTGAATTTACTTTGAAAACTGCGCCTCGTTTCAATAAAACTGTGGTCCAGGCGATGAAACTCCAAAACAATAAAAATACATTGTTCCAGCGAATAAACCATTTTCGAAGCATACACAGGGATGTAGAAATAATACCGATCTGAAAGGATGGATTGCATACAGAATAGCAGCGGCACATATTAGCGTGGTTTTTAACTAATTTTGAAAATTTGTCAGAAGAAACTCCCTGGTTACCTAAGCAGAATGCAGCGAACAGTACATTTCTATCGCCTTCCGTTTTTCTTTAATCGATTTTTCAAATCGTCTGTCATTTTTGGGACACACGGTGTATAGTTGTTCAAAATAAGTACCTCAAAACAAATAATAGAAGTTGCCTATTTTAACTAGTTCTGAACGCTGTATTCTACTATCGAAGAATTCGTTGTTTCCATGGCAACAAGGGAATCCATTGAAGTCATATCGAATGAGTTCATAATCAGACCTAAGAGCAAGATTATACTGGCGAATGAGATTCACTCCATAGCCTTAATCTTCTTCCTTCGCATCAATGCTGAGTGATGTCAATTTTGGGCCTCGACTGAGCGCCAATAGCTGTCAGCGATATGTATTGTTTGAAATTTGAACTAAAAACAAGAATCACAGTTAAAAAAACTCCCGACATCATACATAACCCTCCTGCAAATTTTTTTAAATATCTATCACCGTTTGCAAGTTATTGAATATTAAAATCGTCGGTCATTTTTGGGACACTTGGTATGTACATCCTAATTGAGTAAAATTATAATTGATTAGATTTTTTTACTTTTTCGGAAAATACGAGTTTTCAGTAATCCGAGGTCGTGTCAGCTCCAATTACGTCGGATTTTCGAGACTCTACTGCAGTGGTTCCCAACGTGGGGTGTACGCCCCACTAGGGGGCAATTTCAAATTTGTAACTCACTGGTTCGCTATCAGGTTTTTTTTTTGAGAAAAAATCCAATCCTTTTTACACTAAAAATAAGATACATAAAAAGTTTTTTTTTATTTTTTTTTTATAAAAAAAAAAAAAAAATTCTGAATCAAAAACTTAAAATAAGTTCAAAACCAGAATAATTATATGAGAATTTTTTAAAAATATTTCAATATTTTTTTTATATTTAAAAGTATTTTTAATATTTCTGATTTCTTTTCTATTTTGCAATTTTTCTCAACTTTTTCGATTAATTATTAAATAGCATTTGTATTTCTTTTTGCTCTGCTGTATGCAACATGAAGAAACTTTTGTACGCGAAACTACTTACGGACATATCTAGATTTTACGGTCTTGAACACATTTAACCTGAAAAATATTGGGAATTTCTAAACTTTGTAATATTAAATATAAATAAATAGCATTATAAAAGAAAATGACTATAGTGCAGGTCTTCCTAGACAGTAAATGAATGTAAAACATATACAGGTTAAATTCTAAAATCAGATAATACATGGCAGTCAATGATAACCGGGAAGGTAAAAATTATAAATATGTTTTGATGGGAAATAATGACAATTTAAATTTGATAATTGTCAGAATCTTCAAATGCTTGTTGTGTGTTTGTTTTTTTATCCATAGAAAGAAAAAAAAATCAACAACTTTTAATAAGTTACTAAGAATTATAAATGTTATCAATTTTAATGCTAAATGTAAGAGTCTCTTCCAGAATTTTATGAAGATAAAAATACGGACTATACAACACTTTTATGAAATATTCAGGTAAGTTTGAAACACACAACAAAACATATTTTGGATAAAAGTGAAAATGTGTCGCCTCATTTATAGAATTGTTAAAATCACATATGTGACAGAAAATTAATCTCTTTGATACGTTAAAAAAATGTAAAATGAATAGTTATTGCTCTGCCAGGCTTCTTTCAGGTGATTAGAGTAATAATAAGATATATTAATTAAATAAGATAATTTTAAATAAACTTTTTAAATAAGATATATATGTTGCAGAATTGGTCTGTGTGTTTGTGAGGGGGGAGGAGGGGGGCAATCTAGATTTTACAGAGGCTTTGGTGGGGCGTAGCCAATAAAAGTTTGGTAACCACTGCTCTAGTGTAATTACGAATTCACCTAAGAACCGTGCATTTCAGGAGAATTCTGTAGGCGTAAGATGTTTTTCTTTACTTTCTGTTGTGGTGGTCATTTGGGTCGCTTTGTGAGAAAGATCAGCTTTCATTTGATAAATGTCACCGACATACGCTTAGTAAACAAAGTTACAAAAAACGATTATAGGTATAATGATACAAATTTTAACCCAACAGGATTAATATATATCCCATTATATATATCTTTATATTATATACCCAACTATATAAGCAGATTTTAGATTAAGCAAGAATATATATATATATATATATATATATATATAATTGGTATAAATATTTTACAAAAATATTCCAGAATCATTCATAAATAAACGAATCTATTTTTATTCAAGAACGAATCTATTTTTATTCTTGGGGATTTCAAGTACACACAAGTGCGGAAACTAAACATTTACAAGGGTCTCATACTTCAGAAATGTTTAAGCAAGACACAGATTTCCCATGATTCACTTCCTTCTATTTTTCTCTTGTCGTCTTTGGCTTAGATTCACCCAGGGCCCGACTTATGCAGGGGCATGCGAGGCAGCTGCCCTGAACACCCCGTTCTCAGGGGGCCCCCATAAGAGTAATCCGGATTTTCATTCAGTGTCAAAAGATTAAAATTACCCAATAGTGACAAAAATTCCTATATTTTCAAACATTTAGGAAGAAGTACGGTTCCCCTTCACCTCTCTACTTCCAGTACCCCCTGCACCCATGCAAAAAACAAACTATATGATTAAAAAACTAATGATTAAAATTTTATTATGACAACTTAGTATTCTATTGTTTTCAAATAAATTCTTTATTAACGGTTTCCTCGCAATGTGGCAAGTTAAAACCATTCATTATGACAAACCATCAATTTGGGTCATTTTCTTTTAGGCATCTTATAACGTACGTAGATAAGAAAAGCGAAAAATAAAAACACTCGTGTCAACCAATCTATCATTTTTTTTCTGCTATTATCCTACTAGTATTTTTTTTTTTTTTTAAGTTAACACCCTCATTTTGTGATACCCTGTTTACAGATGGGAGTAGCACCGAGTACAAAATTTATGCATACATATAATACGTATGAAGTTTAGTACTAGCCACTTCAACATTATTCCAAAAGAATTATATAGATATAAAGAAAGGGGGGAGGGGCACAGAATGATGCTTGTCCCGGGGACCCCCATACCCTTAGCCGGGCCCTGGATTCACCTGCTTAGATTTCTCCAAAAATACATATATATTATTATTTATACTGAACTTTGTATACGAGTTATGAACAAAATTTTTGTTAATAAGGATATTTAAAATTTTTCTAGAGAAAAAAAAATTATGCATCAAAGTAAAAGGATTTTCAATTTCTTATAATGTTTATGTATTTTTGACATAATAATACTAAATTATTTTTTTAATTATTCCTTTAAAATCTTATAACATTGGTTATAAATATAATAAATCAGTTGCTGCATTATTTATTGTGATTTATCTGTTTTATGCACATGATAAGGAAAATTAATAAGGATAAAACCGTTATAAAAAAGGATTTATATTTAGCACTTTTTGTATTCGCATGTATAGAATTTAAAAATATATATACTTCACCAATAAACACAAAATTTGTCTCATTAAATCACCATATTTTCTTGTTATTTTAAAATATGATTTTTTCTTTAAATTACATTTGATTTAAAATACAAAATCGTATACGAACGACATTAATTTCCATCTCAGAGTAAAACTGATTAGCATAAATTATGCTTGAACTTTATTTTAAAACATTCTTCTTTTAAGAAGAAAGTAAATCTTATTTTTCTTTCCTTTGAAGAAATAAATTTGTTCCCAATTATCAATTTTCATCATATATTCTACATCGACCAGATGCTGTTTAACATAATCAATAAAATTATTCTTGTGTGCATGTTGATTTTGTGGAAAAGGGAATTGGTGTAATGTTTTCGCTTGGGAATTAGTGAAATTTTATATGAGCAAGAGAGCGGCATATAAACAGTAATTTTTTTTTCTTCAAAAGCGGACATCTATTTTATATAATTACAGAGCTATTTTATTTTAATTGTAATATTTTTGAATAAAAATTTCCATCATATTTGAAAAATTTTCATGCCTTAGATTTCTCTATTTGGTTCTAATTCTCATAAATGTTCTCGTTTTGTCACGTCATTTATATATATTCTTGAGGTTAATATTTAATGACCGCTATCAGAAATTGATTGTGTATCATTTATAGTTCGTTTACAGGGGCACTCAATAAATCTCGTTAAATTATAGTCTATAGTGAAGAGCTTCTATGGTTTATTTTAATGATGTTTCACCATCTTAAACATAACGAAATTAATATTCATTTTAAATGTGAACTAAAGCATATTTTCTGTAGAATATGAATTGATAAGCATTTATCATTCATTCTCAGTGTTTTACACACAGAAAAACGGTTATATAATAGAATAATAAAAAACTTGTTTGCAGCGTATTTTAATGATGTTCAACTATTGCAAGCATGATAAAAGTTATATATATTATTTTTGACGTACACTAGAATATGATGACTATAGAGTATGGCGTGCATAACATTTTTCGTTCTTTTACAGGGATATGCAAACATTTTTGGTTACAGAGACTATGAGTGGAAACTACTGGAATTGCGTTTTGGAAGTGGTATGCGTTTTTCAGTTTAACTAAATTTTCGCATACTACATGATAAAATGATTCTTAGAAACTAATGTGTTTGAGTGTGAATTGCTTAATGTTTTTTGATTTATTGTTTTTCAGCGTAATTTTATTAGTATATTGAAAGATGTATTCAGAATCTAAATGCAATTACAAGACAGCACAAAGAACTGTATACGTTGCCGACTACGAATGGCAATTTCTGAAGGTATTTTTCAGTTATGTTATGCGTTTTATTCCTTCTTTAAATTTTAAATTAATAATAAGCTGCATATAGATGTGTAGATAATATACAGAGCTGTATAAAATTAAGCGAGTGTATATTCGTCTATTGCTAATAATTGATGCACGTGAGGTTTCTATTATACCCTCTATTTCAAAATTAAGCTTAACTATAGCATACTATGTAGTGTATACATGTATCTTTTGATCATGTACAGGGATGCTCAAAACAATTTGGTATTTTTAAAGCTATGAAAATTAATTTCCGAAATTTTCTGTTAAAAATATTTTAGTTAATTGTGAGTTGTTTATTTTTATTATTATTTTTTTTGTCTTTATAAACGATGAAGTTTCGTTACAGTATACTGAAATAGTTAGAAAAAGTTTTTAATTTATGCTTGACGTTTCATTTTTTTCTGGTTAAATTTTATTGAAGGGAAAATATTTAAATTATCATTAAATTAAAAATTAGTATTGATTCCTAAAATATACATAACCAAAGTGATTATAAACTGTTTTTAAAATTTTCCAACAAAGTTTAAAAGAGCTTATGATGTCATTTTGTCTGGTCGTACTGTATCTTGGGTGCATATAATTGGATAACAATGAGCTTTATTTATATTTTTGTGGTTTAAGACAATTTCTTGTAAAAACAATCATAAAAACAAATAGCTCGATAGCTACATTAGGAATTTAAAAGCCAATAATTTTCGCTATAAATTTTTTCGTTTTCATTTTGCAGTTTAAATTTTTTTTTTTTTTTTTTTTTTTTTTTTTTTTTTTTTTTTTTAACTTTTAGTGTGCAAAGACACATGTTTGAGCCAAAATGTGTAAGGTATATTTCATATCAATCACCAAGCAATCTCCATCCAATATTTTATGGCAGAAGTTCAAAACGTAGCTTGATTATGTGATGTAACTCAGCTAGATACATACGTATTGTTATTTTGCAGAAATATAATGGTACTGATTTTATGAAAGGTTTTAATTCGTATTGCTATTGTAAGTAAGAATTTATAATTAGTAATCGACTCAAATCTCTTCTGTATACCTCGTCCCATGAAAAATCTAATTTTGTCAAGTAACATTTTTATTAGCCGTTTATTGCTGCATAACCTTTAAAGTGCCCTCTAAAATGAACAGAACCATATTTTTTTTATGATAAATATTATAAATTTTTCAATGATAAACTAACTTTGGGGTATTTTTTTTTATTAAAGTAGCTACTAAACTTGCAGTAAATACAAAATTTTAAAAATTTTGAAAATATGTCTAAATTAAACAAATGCTTTTCTAAGAAATCAAATAAAAAATCACAATAAAAAATCACATTATATATCACAGACCACATTATATATCAAACTACAAAAACATAAATAAACACACCAATATGATAATTATAATTACTTCTACTTAAGGAATTAGAAATATTTGTAGAACAAAAAACTTGCTAGAATATTTCAGAAAATATTCTGAAGGCCATTTAGTATTATTTTTTAACTCATGTTTAATATACTTATAAGATTAATATATATTCATTTTTCAGTGAAAAATTAAAAGTACTTTTACCATGGCTAACACAAAATGTCTATAACTGCTTTAGTTTCATATTTATAAATAAAAGATATGATGTACATAAAGAACAATCTTATCCTGGAAAATTTATAATGCTTTTATAAATTATCTTTAATCTATTATATATTTTTTTCAGATGGAAATAAAATGTACAAAGAAGGTATATAATAGTGTAAACTTAATTAAAAAAAAAGGTTATAAACAATAAAAATACGTTTGAAGCCAAAAGACATCGAAATTTTAAAGATCGCTGTAAATATTTTATATATATAATACCTAAATTAGAAATTAAGATTTAACAAATATATATGCGCCGTTTTTCATGTAGTAGTATTTGTTGTCCCGCTTAAAATTCGTAGTTACTACACAAAAAAAACATTTGAAAACCTTCTAAAAATACAACTACGGCTATAAAATCAAATGCAGGAATATATCTTATGATATTAAAGAAGGATAATTATGATTAAAGAAGGATTCAATTAAGAGATAAATGATTAAGTGCTAATACTTAATCACACAAAAGTATCAATTAGAAAATATTTATAATGCATTACCTGGAAAGAAACGGTCAATATTTTATATTTTTATGTTAATTAAAATAAAAATAAAATCTTTGACGCTAACCAAGGAGCAAGAAATAATGGAAAACGACTTTTACTCGTATTATCATTATATTATTTTAAATCTGAAATTATGTAGATAGAATTAGACAAAATTGTAATCTTAATATCAAACATTTATTGTTCAGAACAAGTTCAAATTTTACTTCAAAATGTTCACAATAAAGGGAATTATTTTTAGATATATTATTCATCCACTACTATCGCAACTTTATGAAATTTATTGAAATGCGTGACGTGAAAGTTGATTTCAAATTAGCAAAAGTTAAAATGGTTTCCCATTTCAACAGTTATATGATAAATGTTTCAAGTTAAATGTCATCAAATTTATTTACTATATAATTAGAGCAGTGGCGTGGCGTCCGGTCATCGCTGGATGCGGCAATGACCAAGCAATATTTTAAAACTCTTAATAAGCTTTTAAAACTCCACGATCCAGTTTTAGCAGAACATCTGGAGTTCATGTATAAGTGAAGGTAAGTTTTAAAGTTTCTTTTTTGAACATTCAACCATTGAATTTTAGAGTTAATAATTTTTCACCACAAACTTAAATAATTGCGATGACCACCGAAAATTTTCACGCCACGCCACTGAATTAGAGTATGTTCAAAATATCATTGGTTACAAAATTATTTTTCTAGCAAAATGCATAGTAATCAATATGAATTTATTTCACAAAAGAGAAATATAGATTTCCAGAACCTTCAGTTAATCTAATCTAAAATTTATCTGCATTCCAATTTGTTTTGTAATTATAAGAAAATAATATTTTATTTCAAATGAAAGTCAAATTTCAAATTAATTGCTTAAAAGGCGCAAATACCAATCTACTTAAAAAGATTTCATGCCGAGACCCGAACACGGGCCAACAGAATAGCGAACTGACATTCTACCGACTAAACCACGTGGGACGATACCCAGCCTGGAATTTGTCACAATCACATGTTGGCAAGGCTACAAACGCAGCACGAGATGGGATGTATTTCCGTGAGCCTCCGACATAAGGCAAACACGAAACTTAATTAAATCCGGCATTAATTGAAACTATATTAATACATGGAAATTTTTCCAGAGAGGAAAATTAGCCTTGCGTACAATATTTCCATTAAAAATAAAATTTCAAATTAATTGCTTAAAAGGCGCAAATGCAAACCTAGTGAAAAAGATTCCATACCGGGACTCGAACACGGGCTATCAGTATAGCGCACTGACATTGTACCGACTAAACCACATGAAAGGATACCTAGCCTGGAATTTCTGACTATTTCATGTGGGCAAGGCTACAAACGTAGCACAAAATGGAATATTTTTCGTAGACATGGGGCAAACACGAAACTTATTGTGTACAAGGCGAATGTTTGGCTCTGGAAAAATTTCCATGTATTAATATATAAGAAAATATTTTATCATTATATTTTCCAAATTTTAATACGCATAATTGCTAAAATTCCGTTTGTTATCCAAAGATATCAGATACAAAGAAATCCCAAAATGGTGTCAAAATTAGTTGTTAGTTATACAATTTTATTTCTTTATGTCCAAAATTATGAATTTTTTCTTTTTCTAAAGCTATTTTTGTAAATATTTTAAACTACATTAGAAGATTTACGCAATAATTTAATGAAATTTAAAAGGATTCGGCCATCTAAATTAGAAAATTAGATTTGAATTTTTAGGGATTTTGTGCAATAATTATAACTTCACTCAAATCTTTTATTTGAAATATTTTTTTTTAATATTTTGTAGAATTAGGCAATGTAACGATAGTTTGGGTAACTGGACGCACGCGGTTACTGGGCCAAAGGTTATATATAAAAAACTGTTGATATTTTTTAAGTTTTAGCTTTTGTGAACAATGCACCTTAATCTCTACTTCCTAAAACGATGTGTGTCAACTCAATCATAACTCTCACTTTGCTGTGATAGGGAGTCAAAATTTTCCGTTTCTTTTTTTAAAAACAGCGTCAATATGGTTGAAATTCCTCGGCTTTTTATTAAAATACTGTAAGTACATTTATTAAACAATATTTTTTTTAAGATTAGGCATATAACTACATTAATATTATTAGGAATCTATACATATTTACATCATGCTTCAAATGTAAGCCCGGTGTCCCATCTACCCCATACATTTTTCAAGAATGAGGTAACTGGGACATGTATCTGGGGTAACTGGACCATGCAGGATCCAGTTACCCCAATAGTTACAAATAATTTTTTTGAGTTTCTCTTACTACGAGACATAAATTTCTCCATTGTTTTTTGCTCACAATAAAGAAAATTATAGAATACCTTATTAAAAATACGTAATAAAATTTTTAAAAAGCATATTGTGTGGTATCAAACCAAATTCCTGATCCCCTTGAGAGGCGGTGATGCCATTAAGGCATCACATAATTTTAATCCCTAATTGCCACATTTTCACCGGAATTTTATAATGAAAATTTCACCTGTATTAAGTACTCGAAAACATACTTTTACTTGTTCACAAATAGATTATCTTGTAAATACTGGTATCATTAATTATTTTACATTTTGCGAATGCAAATACTATGCCTCTGAAAGCGAGATAGCCAAACCTTGAAATTTTGCGTTACAGGTGAAGCAGGGGAGACCGGGGCTAGTAGGCGCAGTTTTTAGTTTTGATTTTTATAATTTTTTTATTTAAGTTTTTTAACAAACTTTAACTGCACTTTTAAATAGCAGACATTTGGCTATAAATACCCGGAGTTTTGAGTTTGTAGCTTTTGTAGTTTAAGTTTAGCAGATTCCTAAAGTAAAAGGAAAATTGTGCGCTAACCTACTCCGTCACGGGGCAAGTTGCCTATACCTATAGGGTAAGTTGGCACACGCTTTATAAAAATTTAAATGAAGCTCAAGCAGGACACGAGGTTAAGCGAAATCAATTTCATCATTACTAGCAAGTTTAGACAAAGGAGTTATAGCCATACAATGTAAATTCTAAATTATACAGACATAAAAATAATGAATAAATCATTAACATTGAGTAACTTCTATCCTACTCTATATCATCAGCAGAGTTACAGTTGCCACAAATAAAAAATCAATTGTCTCCTTTTGGGCAAGCCTCGTGTGCCAAAATCGTGCAATGTAACCACTTTTCTCGTTGTTTGCTGTTTTTCAAGCTACCAGCGCACACCAAACACCGAGCCAACTTTCCCCGTGTTCAATGCGCCTACTTGCTCCATAATAAATTTCTTCACAAAAAGGACACGTAATCCTCTAAGCATAAATAATCCAAGTAAATCACATATGGAGTAGGTACAGGTAATCATACACTAAGAAAAACTGCACAAGTTAAATCGCAATTATTAAGATAAGTATTAGAAACTAGCAAACCCCGCAGCTTTGCTCGCGTAATAGTTGAAATATGCCAAGTGATATTTGCATGACTATTTTTTATTAGAAGAACACTTTTTGGAATAATTCAAAAATTACAAATTAAGCCGCAGTTTGACTAAACGTCATTATAAATGTGCAATACACAGAAATGAGATTAAAATTAATAAGAAGAACTAAAGGTAATTCCAAATAAATGATAATTTAGAAAGTATTTTGAGACTTTTATGCTTATTTCATTAGCTCATTTCAGTATTCATTTGAAGTTTTGAATTTTTTAGAAACCATCTTAACACATTTACATCTTAAAATTAACCATCATGTCAAATTCCAAGATTCTTGTCTAACAGTCCACCACCTCTCTGGTGTTAGTGGCATCAACATAAAATGCCGAAAAAGAGTTGAAATAGAATGTGTCAAAAAATGTTGAAACAAAGACTGTCACCATTAATTTGCCAACATTAACCTTGAAATCGGTTGGTATTTCCTAATATTCTATAGAAAAGGGTTGGTTGGTTGGTTGGTTGTATTTATGACGGCCAATTATCTGCACGAGGGATATAGGCCCAGGGGGGGTGCCCTTCGTGGGGGTCTTTTTAAGGGAACCTAACCCGTATTAACGCTTGGAAATCCAAGGTTCGAAGAAAACCACGAAAACTCCGACCGATTAGGCCGACGGGCGCGATTGGGTTCGAACACAGCACCTCCCGTCTACCAACTTCGAGAGCAGAACCTCTCAGCCACTGCTATAGAAAAGGGAATTTAGATGTTTTTAAAAGCTTTCTTGTTGTTCCAGCCAAACAGGTGGTATTGACACCGGAATAAAATGTAGCCCGTATAGGATCAGGGACTATCACTCTTGATTCGCAACCAATAACTTCTGTAATCAGTTTATTATTTCCTGAGATTCCATAGAAAACGTAATTTAGGACTCTTTTGGAATGCTTTTCGCTACTTCCCTTCGCTTCACCCCTTTTTATTTTCGAATTTATTTTCGACGGCTCTTAGAAGACATTTAAATTTTATAAGTATCTACCGTGCTATATTTAAAGTTTCTAGCCTGCTCAGTACCACAGAAATCGCAATTTAGAATGTTTTTTGCTCCTGCAACCCTCTAGGGGTTGTGGCACCGACATAAAATATAGCTTATGTTTGAGCGGGTTCTATCGCCATCAATTTTCAACCATTATGTTTGAAATCGGTTTGTATTTCATACGACTGCATAAAAATCGTAATTTAGAACGCTTACAGAACGTTTTTTGCTCACTTCATCCTTTTAAATTTGGAATTTTCTTCCGACAATACTTAGGAAGCATTTGTATCTTTGAAGTAATTACCATTCCAAATTTAAAATGTTAGACCCCCCTCTTTAACACTAAAAACGCAATAACATTTTTTGCTCCTGTAACCCCAGGTGGTAGTGACAACAACGTAAAATATAGGCAATGCTGAAGCGAGGACTGTCACTATCAATTTGAAACCATTACTTCTGAAATCGGTTTATATTTCCTGAGATTGCGTAGAAATCGCTATTTAGAACGTTTTTAGAACGCCTTTCCTTTATTTTCACCCCATTTAAATTTCGAATTTTTAAGAAACTCTTCTCAGAGAGCATTTACATCTCATAAGTAATTACCATGCCAAATTTCAAGTTGCTAGCCCCTTCAGTATCACAAAAAACACAAATCAGAACGTCTTTTAAAATGCAGCCGCAAGGTGGTAGTGACACCGACATGAAGTAGATCCTATATTGGAGCAAGGACTGTCATCATCAATTTCAAACCATTAATGTTTAAATCGGTTGGGTACTTTCTGAGATTGCATAGAAATCGCCATTTAGAACGTGTTTTAGAAAAATTTTTGCGCATTTTCACACTTTTTAAATTTCGAATTTTTTATGAAATGTTCTTAGAGATCATTTATATCTTATAAGTAACTACCATTCCAAATTTCATGTTTCTAGGCCCTTCAGGAACACAAAAATCGCATTTTCGAAACTTTTTTGTTTCTGCACCCCCTTTGGAGGTAATGGCACGACATAAAATGTGACCTATGTTGGAGCAAGGGTTGTCACCATCATTTCGACACCATTATTTTTGAAATCGGCTTGGTACTTCTTGAGATTGCGTAAAAATAGCCATTTAGAACGTTTTTAGAACGCTTTTTGCGCATTTTCACCCTTTTTAAATTTCGAAATTTTAAAGAAATATTCTTAGAGATCATTATCTAATAAGTAACTACCATATGCCAAAATCCATGTATATGGGCCCTTCAGTAACACAAAAATCACAATTTCGAACGTTTTTTGCTTCTGCACCACCTTTAGGGCTAGTGGCACCGACATAAAATGTAGCCTATGTTGGAGCAAGGGTTGTCACCATTATTTTTTTAATCAGTTTGGTACTTCCTGAGATTGTGTAAAAATCGCCATTTAGAACGTTTTTTAGAACACTTTTCGCGCATTTTCACCCCTTTTTAATTTCAATTTTTTAAAGAAATGTCCTTAGAGATCATTAGTATCTTATAAGTAACTACCATTCCAAATTTCATGTTTCTAGGCCCTTCAGTAACACAAAAATCGCATTTTTAGAACGTTTTTTGCTCCTGCACCCCCTTTCGGCCTGTGGCACGTATATAAGATATAGCCTATGTTTTAAGTTGGACTAACACCATCATTTTTATACCATTACTTTTGGAATCGGTTCGGAAGTTCCAGAGCTTGCCTCCTACAAATAAACAATTTTTACCTCTTTATAATATTAGTATAGATTAGAAAAAGAATGAAGCAACAAAAATTTACTTATGAGTTCAAAAAACAGAAAATTCGTAATAAATGTCCACTGCACGTAGGTAACGATGCAAAACTACAAAGAGGATTGTAAAAAGCAATAAGAAAGATACTCTGTGACTCGTTGCGCAATCTGTCCATAAACAGGCGTTTTATGAGGACTGCGGCTACTTACTCCTGTAGCCAACTAGCCCCGGTCTCCCCTACTTAAGTACTTACTTAGCCGTTTGTTCATAGATTTATCTTGCTATTTTTCCCCATAAAATACCCATGTGACTTTTATTCTTATTACATATACTAAAATACATAAGTACTTACTTAATTTTTATGTTTTTCGAATAAATAAATCTAATATTTTCACTTTTAGTGTTTTTTTATTCACATTGACAGCAAAGTTGCCCTTACAATGCTCTTTAGTTGATATATAATTTACATGATCTGCCTGATTTTAATTTTTTTAAGTTGTTTACACTTTTTTAAACAGGACCTGATATCGCATATGAAAAAAAAAAGAAAGAAAAAAGAAAAACGCTTGTGGAACCCAGACCCTCCTGGAAAGGATCCCACGAGGAAAGACTGATGAAGTAAGCATATTTTTATATTTTTAAATATTAAAATGTATTTTTGTCTGATAGAGGAAACCTGATTAAACACATTTACAGTAGTTCAGAGTTTAATTCAAATGAACATTATCTGTTTGTAGTTGAATTGCCAGACTCTACAGAGTCACATTGTAAAATCATGGCCCAGTTGCCCCAACAAACCTTATAAATACAACGTTTTACAATAGAAATATGGAAATATTTCCAAAATGATCCCCCCCCCCCACTTCTCTTCCAAATCTTTCAATATTAAGAAAGCTGAAAAGATGCAAAGGCAAAAGTATTCAACCTTTAATAAATATTTTTCTTTTGTGCAACAAATAATGCTTTTGAAACAAGATAAAGTAAGATATTTATAAATCATTCTAAACTGTATTACTAGTATTAAATGAAGTTTTTATCAAGTTATTTTATTGGTACTTTAAAGTTCCGTCGGGGCACATAGTGTTAATTTTTAGTGCAATTTCTCTATGTACTGGATCCGTGAGCCAAAAATATATTACAGGTAACCTTTGAACCAATAAAGTACATGGAAAAGTGACCTCTGTAAGAATTGCAGCCATTCTTTAACTAATTAACTTTTAATTATAAAATTGAAAATGCATGTTACGAACGATTTATTTTATCAATCAAAGTTGTTAGAAAAGGTATACACATATATAGTTTTTTTTAAATTTATTTTTAAAGATAATACATTTTTTACGAAAGAATTATTCTTGCATGCATTGCGCGCATAATTTTTCACATTTCAATGGCTGAAACAAGCCAAGAATTTTTTAATGAGTACAGATATAAAGTGTTGTCAAAATGACCTACAATGAAAAAAATAAAACTTGTAGATCTCGAGAAAAAAAATTTTTTTGGAGTAATTCGAAATATTGAGATTTTTTTAATACAAAAGTAGCCGTGAATTCTAAACTTCATACTTGAGAAACATAATAATAGGTCATTTTGTGCTTCTGTACGTTTAGTACGTCCACTAAAAATTTTGTGAAATTCTAGGCAACCGTTTTTCAGAAATCGTGCGCGCAATGATCAAAATCGCTGTTTTGAGCAAATCGGCTTTAAATATTGAAAAACCCATTGATCATATAGCAAAAGCTCAAAGTGTTTTAGACATAACTTCTCTTCTAATGCGAATTTTTGTATGTGGTTTGATTTTAAATGTTCTCAAAGAATCATATTTAATTATAAGCTATTTAAAAAAAATTCGATTTTTGGACGCTTCAAAGGTTACCTGACCCCTTAACAGACGTTATTTACACATTTATTTCGTTGTTTCGAAACCAAGACATCAAGGAAGAGAAGACAATTGTTCTCTTCAACTTCGAGAATAAATTGAATACAAGGATCAATATAAATGACCAATGAAATAACATTATAAAGATCCATGTCAGAAGGAATTAAACTAAAAGTATCGTCAACAAACATAAAACAGAAAGGAAATAATTATAAACTGAAGAGTTTTTCTTAAACAATATGGATGTAAATGTCATATAAAGGAAGAGAAAGGGGGTTAGCCACAGCCAAACATTCTCCTTGATAAAAGAAATAATTATGAATCTGAAAGGCGGCGTGCCTGACTCAAATATTAAGTAACTGGATAATTTCATCAATTTCAATTGAAGTGTAATGAAATGTGTGTAGACTTTCTTCCAAACAATCAACTGCTCCCTGAACTGGCACGTTAGTGAAAAGGTATTTAATATCTAAGGAAACCATTTTATAATTGCAAAGGGGTCAATCCATTTCAAGTGGTCCAGCACTGGTTGCTCGACCATTTTTAAAATATCTGAAATTTTTTTGTACAACAACCCTAACATGATGGAATTTCAAAATGACTATTATTTTAATTTTATTAATTTTTGTTTGTGCATAGCAGCCATCTTTGTTTCATCGTATGCAGCAATTTTCCCAGAAGAAGGGTTTACAGAATTGTAAATAATTCATCGTTTATTTCTCCAATTCAAGAGCGGATTGAAGCAATTTGTACAGAATACATTGGGCTAAAAATTTGGCAATAGAGTAGTTTCTGAAACTAACTTCTTATTGGTGAAATTTAAGCATAAAGTTTCAGTTTTTTTCTAAAATTTGTCCGTTTACAAGACAAAATTTTTCTAGCAAGGAAAACTGTGAACATGACATAATTTTTTTTTTTACAAATAGGCCGAAAGTACTTGTACTCACACGCCAAGTTCCAGATCTGGGACTTGGTTTCTCTTCGCTAAAAAAAATCCCAAATTTTTCAAAAATGTCAAAAATCGCACTTTTTAGGCTTAGATATCTCTGGTGGGGCACGAGATAAAAATCTGAAGTTCTGGTTTCTGAGAGTATTGTATGATAGTGCTATGCACAAGAAATTTCAGGATGGAGATTTGACTACAAGCTGAGATATGGTAAGGGCAACATGTCAAAAGAATACTGCAAAACTATTGTTTTGCTGTAATCACAGCTAAGTATTTATCTCAGTGTGTCATTTAAATTTATTTTTTTGTTCTCTTTAAATAATAGTAACAGAAAATAAAGCCTTTTGCAAAGCTTAGCAATTAATTTAAAAAATAATTTTGCCTAAGGCGTACATTTTGTATTATTTCAGTAATGTTTTTTGTAATTTTAGTAACCAAAAGAAACCTCAGCACTTTTATATAAAGAAAAAAATATTTTTATACAAGACCTGACACAAAAAGAGAATAGGGAAAGAGAAAAGCTGTTAATTTTGGCATACTTGTTGAGACATGATCAAATGTGTCAAAACCCATTCCTGCTTGTTGGTTTAAAAACCACAATTTTAATGCTGCTTGCCAATCCCTGAAACTTGTTCCTAACATAAGTATATTCCTGTAAATGAAACATTATACGACGTTACCATGCATCAGCCTCAAGTAATTTTTAGAAAGTAAAGATTTCCAAAGCCCTTTCAGAATTTATACTGCAGAAAATGACATTTTTGCATAAGAAGTAAGCTAGAAATTATTAATGAACTGAGATTTGCACATAGTGGTTTCAAAGTTTATTTCTATGAGCCAGCAGGTCAAAGGTCTTCAAACAAGTGATCAAGAAATGACAAGACTTGGCTTCTACAAATAAAATTTTGAGAAATATCAAAATTGTGGTTTTTAAACCAACAAGTAAGAATGTGTTTTGACATGTTTGATCATGTCTCAACAAGTATGACAACATTAAAAGCTTTTCTCTTTCCCTGTTCTGTTTTTGTTTCAGGTCTTCTATAAAAATATTTTTTTTTCTTTATGTAAAAGTACTAAGATTTCTTTTAGTTACTAAAATTCCTGACAACAAAAATTACTGAAATGATGCAAAATGTATGGCCTTAGGCATAAGTATTTTTTAAATTAATTGCTAAGCTTTGTAAAGGACTTTATTTTCTGTTACTATTATTTAAAGATAATCAAAAACATAAATTTAAGTGGCACTGAGATAAATACTTAGCTGTGACTACAACAAAACAATAGTTTGGCAGTATTCTTTTGACATGTTGCCCTTGCCATATCTCAGCTTGTAGTCAAATCTCCACCTTGAAATTTCTTGTGCTTAGCACTACCATACAATACTCTCAGAAACCAGAACTTCAGATTTTTATCTCGTGCCCCACCAGAGATATCAAAGCCTAAAAAGTGCAATTTTTGACATTTTTGAAAAATTTGGGATTTTTTTAGCGAAGAGAAACGAAGTCCCAGGTCTGAAATTTGGCGTGTGATTACAAGTACTTTCGGCCTATTTGCAAAAAAAAAAATTATGTCATGTTCACAGTTTTCCATGCTAGAAAAATTTCCTTTTGTAAACGGACAAATTAAAAAAAAAAAAAAAAAAAAAAAAAAAAAAAAAAAAAAAAAAACTGAAATTTTATGCTTAAATTTCACCAATAAGGATTTATTTTCGGAAAGTACTCTATTACCAAATTTTTAGCGCAATGTTTTCTGTACAAATTGCTTCAATCCGCACTTCAATTTGATAAATAAACGATGAATTATTTACAATTCCGTAAACCCTTTTTCTGAGAAAATTGCTGCAGACGATGAAACAAAGATGGCCGCCATGCATAAACCAAAATTAATAAAATTAAAATAATAGTCATTTTGAACTTCCATCATGTTAGGGTTGTTGTACAAAAAATTTCAGATTTTTTAAAAATGGTCGAGCAACGAATTAATGATTTTCTGGACCACTTGAAATGGATTGACCCAAAGAGAAATGGGTTTGATTTTATGAACGATGCCAAAAGAATTTTAGACAGTATGAAATTTAGTGAAAGATAAAGGAGCGAGTAACTTTCAATATTATGTAGATTTCAAACATAGATTTAACCAGTACATTTTAAATATACGCGTAATACTATTTTAAGATATAATATAATTTAGCATCTTTAAAATTTACATGAAATAATTTTCCAGGAAAAAGGGAAGCAGGATAAATGGGAATAATGTTGAATAAATTCATTTCGAAAATTTCGATAGGAGTTTGATTGGTTTCGTAAACACATTATTACAGTAAAATCTACAGTTCAAAATTTCTAATTTTAAAGAATAAAGGAAAACCGTCACCAATTTATAAAGATTTCTTGTAGTTGGCTAATTTCACTAGTAGGAAGAACAGGTTACTTGTCCCAGAATTGTTTAATAAATGATATATCATTACTAAAGCTTGCAGAATGAGGTTACCATAGATTTCTTTACTTCAAGTCTTTGCGCCGAAAGGCTTTCAGGATGTCAGCTGAAAAATAATCCAGGAAACATATTTTAATAACAAACGCAAATAATTTATTTTCAACAATAAACAATAAATTTTAGGTAGGAAATTTAGACGGTTAAAAATATGCTCAATTAGGATAACCAAACGAGGTGTTGGAAGCTTTCCCAAACTTCTGAAATTATAAATTATTTAACTCAATTCATAGTGCATCCGCAGTACATTTTATTAAAATTAAAGGTTACACTTAGAAGGTAATTTTGAATTCTAAGTGGGATCCTGTGAGTTTCGTTTTTCCTTTATTCAAAGCATAGAAAGGTTCAGATTGTGCAAAATGCAAAACTCACTGACGCTGACACTATAGGAAACAGCAAAAACAGAATCTTCATTTCAAATAATTTCACATAGCCAGAATTAGAATAAGGGAAAAAAGCTTCTAGAAGCTAAACGTACTTCTGTGAGACCTGATCCAAATACATTGATTCCAGCTAACGCCTCACTGTATATAACCAATTCATAACTACAATTATCTAATTCACATATCATTATAGAATAACCGTGGAAGCGATATTTTTAAAACATACGCACTTTGCAAAACTGGAAGTAAAAATAACTCGTACAATAATTTATGACTTACTAACGTGTTAACTTTTATAAATTATTTTAACAATAGCTAGATATTCTGCCAGATAGCAACACTTTTAGACTTAGAAGGTCATTTTGGGACAAAAATAACGATCCATGTAGTGGGATACCTGGTCTATGATTCCTGTTGATATGTTTTGTTTAAAATTACAAAAGCCAATTTAGAATATTTTTTATATAACAATTAATTAAAGTAATTTTTCGAAAGAGTTTCCGTTACTAAAGCTCTTTATTTAGCTATTATATTGGGCGTGTAGTCTAGAAAAAATCATTTCACTTAAGGTATTCTATAGTATCGAACATTTATAATAATAAAATTAATAAAATAGATTATTTAGCTTTATTAGGGGTCTCCGGACACTCAAATTAGAAAAAAACTGAAAAAAGGACCATTTTCAACATTTAATAATTTAAGATATATATGATTTAAAAAGACAATTTTAATTGAGATGAAAGATATAAATATGTTCTTTCATTTCATATATTTAAAAAATTGCAAGATGCAGAATTAGTATTTATAGGGGTCTCCAAACTGTCAGACATTTGTCGAGCAAAAAATTGGTATGACAGCTTACGCGTATGATTACGAAATAAATTTGTAACTAAAATGAATTTTTTTTTTGTGCGTAGATATACTTCAGATTACAATAATTGCGCAAAATTTGAATAAATTTGTATTTAAAGCATTTGTAAATTTTTAATACAAAGTTGTATTTAGCTAATACAACATTTTGAAAATATCAAGTGTATGATCACCCAATAAATTTATTTTTGAACAATAAAAATGAAAATTTAGGTTCAGTTTATACAAAGTATCATGTAACATATGTTTTAAAAATTTCATGAAAAGATATTCAGAAGTTTTTGAGATATCCTGCACGCTATGCAAAAAAAAAAAAAAAAAAAAAAAAAAAAATACTTCAAATTTCGTAAATGCCGCTTCAGCTATTCCATGGGTGTAATTCTAAAAGCTATAACTTCTGTTCTGATGGGAATTTCAAGGAAATAGTTACATCAAAATGTTCAGAAAACATAGAAGTTTAGCATCTAAAAAAATTAAAATTCCGAAAATTTTGAAGCTTTAAGAGTCCTGAGGCTCCTTAAACGACATATATGTAAAATTCATATCCTAATGTAAGATTCATAAATGATTCTTGAAAAATATTTTGCGAATTATAACCAGAAAATATGTGGAATCGTTGGTATACTAAATGCTCTCACATTAATTTGCATATAAAATGATGTAAACTCGAAGCTGAAAATTTAAAACTAAATTCATTATGTAATTGGAAATAGATATTATTATGTTTTAGAAAATCCTAATGCGTCTTTCAGTCTGTAAGCATTTATTTAATCTTTATGAAAAGATCTTCAAATATCCTTTCCTTTTATAATCATCATTATAGAATCTTTTATGATTTCGTGTTTGATAATAATCGTTCTTTATGCGATATTTTCACATTAAGATTAACACTTATCTAGATCTGAAGATTATTAGTTTAATCTTACTGACCATTTAGCAAACTGTACTCAACTTTTATGTTTTAAAGCATTTCAAAAGCAAGCGGCAATTTGTCGCAAGAAGTTAAAGCATTGCATTCAAGAATAGAACCATCTTTCATAATTTAAATAAATATATAATTCTTAAATATATTGAAAGCTAATATTATTTTTAATCAAATTATAAAATGTCTTATAAAAAGCAAACAAATAAATAAATATTCAATCGTGATTGGGTATTTTTCTAAATAAGCGAAAAAGTCCCTTTCTATTAAAAAAATCATTTCATAAAAACAAAATGAATTTTATACCACTTAAAAATTATATCACTTAAAAAAGTATATCCACATTAATTATGCGACAAATTATCTTGTGATAATGATATTTCTACCAAAGTATGTGTACAGTAGTCTCTAAAATTTAAAATTACACATGAACAACGATTTATAGGAAATCTGCATATAGAAAATTGTTAAAAAAATAATTTCAAATATCTTTGATCATATAACTTAGGAATGTACGAGCGTGGTTCAATAATTATTGTCCGGAGTGTGTATAAAATATTTGTACTGCGATGGTTGATGTGGAATATTGAAGCCTAATGTCTTAGATGCCTATATGCTCAATTTCAAAACCGTAGTTGCTATATTGACATTTTTTTTTTTTTTTTAGGTATAAGAGATGACACCTAGCTTGAAAGGGTGGTTGGAGGAAAAGGCTGGTTTGGAACTTATGGGCCAGAGCTAAAGCAGCTCTGTGATCGATTTCCGACAGTGGATGAGACGTGGCTACATCACTATGATCTCGAGTCCAAACGACAGTAGCCACGTGTCAATTACTGTCAGCCCGCAAACTCCCACCGCCCGCTTTCAATATAGGTGCGACCTCTCACACCAGATACGAAAACAAAATTCTAATATAGCAGCTACAGTTCTGAAATTGAGCATATAGGCATCTAAGATATTAGGCTTCAATATTCCACATCAACCATCGCAGCACAAATACTTTATACTCACTTTGGTCAATAATTATTGAAACACACTCTTATACCGTTGAGGTATGTAAATTACTAATGTATAAGTTACTAGCAAACCCCGCGGTTTTGCTCGCGTAATATTTCAAATATGCAAAGTGATATTTATATGTCTAATTTTTATTAAAAGGTACGAAATAAATTTTTACTTCTTACTTTTAAGAATAATTCAAAAATTACTATTTAAAAGACAGTTTGATTAAACGTCATTATTACACTGCATTAGGCAGAAATGAGACTTAAATTAATAAAACGAAATAAATGATAATTTAGAAAATATTTTGAAACCTTTATGCTCATTTAATACGCTCATTTCAGTATTCATTTGAAGTTTTGAATTTTTTAGAAACCATCTTCTTACATCTTAAAATTAACTATCATGTCAAATTTCAAGTCCTACCATCTCTCTCAACAGAAAGGGCTACGTTGAATTAGGAACTATCACCATTAATTTGCCAACATTAATTTTGAAATCGGTTTGTTATTTTTAATAATCCAGAGAAACGTAATTTAGAAAACTTTTAAAGGTCTTTTATAGAACGTTTGTTGTTCCTGTAAACCACAGGTGGTAGAATCATCGGCCTATGTAGGATCAGAGACTGTTACCATTGATTCACAACTATTACTTTTATAATCGGTTTATATTCCCTGAAATTGCATAGATATCGTAATTTAGGACTTTTTTAGAATGCTTTTCACACCTCCCCTTCGCTTAACCTCTTTTTAATTCGAATTTATTTTCGACAGTCCTTCGAGGATATTTATATTTTATAAGTAACTACCATGCCATATTTAAAGTTTCTGGCCTTTTCAGTATCACAGAAATCGCAATTTAGAAAGTTTTTAGCTCCTGCAACGCTCTGGTGGTAGTGGCACAGATATAAAATATAGCTTATGCTTGAGCAGGTTCTAACACCAACAGTTTGTCATCATTATTTTTTTAATCGGTTTAGTGTTTGATAAGATTGCATAAAAATTGTAATTTAAAACGCTTTTAGCTTACTTAATCTTTTTAAATTTGGAATTTTCTTTCGACTGATCTTAGAAAGCAGTTGCATCTTGTAAGTAAATACCATGCCATACTTCAAAGTGTTAGACCCCTCAGTTGTGCAAAAAACGCAAATTAGAACATGTTTTGCTTTTGCAACCCTCAGATGGTAGTGACAGCAACATAAAATATAACATATGTTATACCAGGGATTATCACCATTGATTTGCAACCATTACTTTTGAAATAGAGTTGGTATTTCCTGAGATTGAGTATAAATCGCAATTTAGAATGTTTTTAGAAGGCTTTTCGCGCATTTTCACCCATTTTTAAATTTCTATTTTTTTCGAAACTGTACTTAAAGATCATTTATATCTAATAAATATTTACCTTGCCTAATTTTAAGTTGCTAGCCCGTACCGATCACAAAAATCGAAATTTAGAACGCTTTTTTGCTCCTGCAACGTCTAGGTGATAGGGATACCGACATAAAATAGCGTCTATGTTAGAGCAGAGTCTGTCAGCATCAATTTCCTACCATTTCTTTTGAAATCAGATTGATTCTTCCTGAGATATTGCTGACAAATCGGCATTTAGGACGTTTTTAGAACGCTTTTAGTGCATTTTTCTCGTGCATCTACTCCGGGGTAGTGGAAACAGATATAAAATATAGCCTAACTTGGAGCGAGATCTGTCAGCATAATTTTTACACCATTATATTTGAAATCGGTTCAGTACTTCCTAAGATTGCATAGAAATCGCAATTTAGAACGTTTTTTACAATGCTTTTTGCGCATTTTGACTCCCTTTTAAATTTCGATTTTTTTAGGAAATGCCCTTAGCGATCAATAATATCTTATAACTAACTACCATTCCAAATTTCACGATTCTAGGCCCTTCCGTAACGCAAAAACCGCAATTTAGAACGTTTTTCCCCTGCACGCCCTTTCGGGTTGTGTCACCGACATAAGACATAGACTATGTTGGAGCAAAGATTGTCACCGTCACTTTGACACCATTATTTTTTAAATTGGTTTGGAATTTCCTGAGATTGTGTAGAAACCACGATTTAGAACGCTTTTTAGAACGCTTTTCGCGCATTTTCACCCCTTTTAAATTTGAATCGTTTAAGAACTGTTCTTAGAAATCTTTTATACCTAATAAGTAGCTAATATTTCAAATTTCCTATTTCTAGGCCCTCCAGTAAGGCAAAAATCGCATTTTTAGGACCTTTTTTATTCTGCATCCCTTTGGGGTAGTGGCACCGACATAAAACATAGCCTATCTTGGAGCAAGCGTTGTCACCCTCATTTTGACACCAATATTTTTTAAATCGGTTTGGTATTTCCTGAGATTATGTAGAAACTACCATTTAGAACGGTTTTTAGAACTCTTTTTGACGCTCAGACTTAAGGTATATCCTATGTTCTAAGTTGGACTAACACCATCATTTTGATACCATTACTTTTGGAATCGGTTCGGTAGTTCCAGAGCTTACCTTCTACAAATAAACAATTTTTACCTCTTTATAATATGAGTATAGATAAAAGAAAATATGCTAGGACTTTATTGATAAACAAAAGAAATAAAAATAGGCGACTCATTAACTAGTAATTCGATTGCTCATATTATTGCCCATATTATGGTCAGAAAATGATTTTTTAATTACTGTTATGTAACCCCAACAATTAAATTACGATTATATGGCCATTTTAATGAAAAACGGTCGAATGACCGAGCAGATTTTTACAAATTTTTAACAGTATACCAAATACATAATTACAGATTAAAAATCTTAAGCACAGTTACAAAAAATAATTAGCAACATCACACTTGTAACAAGCAAACGTTAAAAAAAAGAAAATCAGCGCAAATTTGTAGTTCTTGGTGAGAACATTTAACAATAAAGCATAAGTTAAAACGTGAAAAATAAAATCATCCACACAATAAAAGATTAAAACCATAAAAATTTGTAAACGAACGAGTAGCTTCCATGATATTTAATTTTTCCACTGTTTGGAAATATATTGTGCCTGATATATAAATACAATCCAGAAAACAAAAACAATGTTCTCATCATTAATAAAATTTAGCTTCCACATGTCATGATATTTAATTTTTCCACTGTTTAGAAATATATTATGCCTGATATATAAAATACAATCCAGAAAACAAAAATAATTTTCTCATCATTAATAAAATTAACAACTATTCAGCAAAAACAATTTTGTACAAATTCGTACAAACTAGCAAAAAAACATTTGGTATAAAAAATAATTAGAAACTTAATATATATAACCAACAATCTAACAAACATTTGAAATATAGATCATTTAGGATTATTAACAAAACAAACAATAATTAGCGTCAACCAATTGATACCAGGTAATCCGAATTAAAAACAAACAATTGGAAGGAAGCCAAAACTAATTAGCAACATCACACACATAGGGTAACTGGGAGTGAGATGTCGTGTCACATGATATTCATATGCGCAGGCGCTGTAGGAAAACGCCGCTCAGTTGTAAAGAAGAAGGTTCCCTCTTTATAATTTAATTTTCATTTTCGTTCTTTTTTAGGATTCCGTCCATCTCGCGAAACCCTTATTGTCTCACTTCTCTGTCTCCCCGCCTGTCAGCCACAGCGCTTGGACTCTGAAACTATCTAAGTTACAGAATTTATTTACTTTCTCCCATAGAGCTGAATATCCTCTGTCATATCCAAAATCATACAGTTTTGAAAAAGTTATGTTATTTTGATTAAATAAATTAATGTAATGACATCACACTATTTTTGTGATTTCAAAACACAGCTTAAATTTCAACAATACTTTCACGAACTCGATAGTCCTGTGGTAGAGTTTGTTATTTCGAACCGAAAGGTACCGGGTTTGAAGCAAGTTAGTGGAAGTTTAAGTTTTCAATTTTTTTACATTTAATTGTCCGATGGATTTAATAAAAAGAGCTTTAGTATTTTTTAACCATTTAATTGGTTTTTTTATTTTATTTTTTTTGTTTTGTTTTGTTTTGTTATGAAAACATTTATGGTTTTATCAAGTTCTTTGCCATTAAGTTCTGACGGCTTCCATTTAGTTTTAATTAAAAAAAAAAAAAAACATTTGATTATTTTTTATTATAAGGGGCATTTTTTAAGCAAAAAAATAATTTATGTAATTAAATATGCTTTTCAGATATTCAAACATATGCTGTTATAATTGTCTGAAAAGCAGTTCTGAATTATTTGTCTTTTAAAAAATAGTTTCCTCTTGTCATCATTTTATTATAAAATTTAATTGTGATGCCATCTCTGTTTTTAGTTAGATAGTGTATTTATAAATGATAATAATAATAAAAAATTATTGATTTGGATTTATTACTTAAACGATATTGTTTTGAAAGGAAAATTAAACGAAACTCTTTGTGCAATCATCGATTACACTTGTCCACTTTTTGAAATTTTTAAGTGGTACTTTGTTATTGCTATTTCGTCTTAAAACTTTTGGTAAGTGTCAAAACTGTTTTACGTGTCTACTTTATTTGTCTATGTAACTCAAAGTTATATCGACAGAGATATAAATCTGATGTTTTTAGACAGTACTGTTACCTGGTCTATCTGAAAAATAAATAAATCAATGGCGTACAGTTCTACCTTCTTCAAGCCAGTGTGGGGACCGGCCGGCGTCTTGTCCAACGCTTTGTGGTGAGTCGACCTAATTTTTTTCGGGTAAGATGAAGTTTAATTTCTGTTGGAGTAAGATAGCGGCTATTTCCCGTTGCGGCTGCGTGTTTCTTTGTTGTTTTAAATTACTCTTGGGTATTAACTAACGTGCCAATGATTTTAATCAGATTATTTACATCGGTGATTAAATCGTGATTTTAAGCAACTGGTTAAAAAAATTCATCATTAAAATTATAAATTTTCAAAATGTCTAAAATGACATAAAAATTTTAAAATCTAAGAATAACATAATTTAGAAGGTTTCTATAAGGATTGGGCCTTATAAATAAACATTATTTGCCTTAAAACACTTGTTAAGAAATTATTAATTTTAATCATTGTTAAAACATTTTATGTTAAATGCAGTTATACACATATTTAATAAATTTAAATATCGATAGTATATAGTATAGTGTTCGATCACTAGACGTATGTACCTCCTAAGAGCTACGCTCGCCAACCTGTGTCCAGACACCGCAGACTTTAAAAAGATTGCGGAAGATCAAATCGTAATTAAAAGACTACTGACGATCTACTGCAATCTGGTTTCCATTTATTTCCTTTCCTGATATATGTTAAAGCGGAACCAATTGCTGTCGTGACAGCTGTTTTCGTGATTGACTAAGTAAGATTAACTCAACAATTCAAAATTAGCTTGTATCAAGCCTTTCTAAAAAGGAGTTAGAGAAGAAGAAGCCAAAGGCTAGAAAGCGAGAATCTTCAGCAGATAATGATATGTATGATGATTCCATTTACTACCACGATTCGGAAAATGGGGATTATTTTAAAGTGAAATTAGAATGAGTGTTCAGAGTGTTTAGAAGAGTGCAATAAATCTTCGGTAAAATGTGATTGGATGGAGTGCATTCAGAGAAACTGTTGGTTACATAAAAGATGCTCAAAGTTCCTTAACAAATGTGCAGTTTGTGGCTAATCTGCGAAATTGCTGAAAAGAAACACGGGACATATAAAAAACATCACCAACATCACTTTAAAATTCTTTATCACTGCGGCATTATAGTATTTAGACTTGTTATAACGTTTTAAATATAGGCATACTTTGAGAGTCATAATTAATTTAAATGTTAAGAAGAACGTAACCCTTTTTTCAAATATTATTTTGTTTTTTTTATTAAATTGCCAAAGACTGTTGCATTCGTACTTTTGTAATTTCCCAATATTAAGTAACTTAACAATATTTTATGTCTAAAATATTAAAGTTATTTTTATTCATTCCATTATGCTTTATGCTGCTTCACAAAAATATTGTTTGCAGCGAGATTTCATTAGGCATCTTACCCCCAGATTGTTGGCGATCTTAACCCAATTTTCGGGTAAGATGACGAAATACAATGCGTTTACAAAAACAAAATTTTAGCCGCTTTCTATAATATCCGTGAAATGAAATAATTTTTTGAATCATACATAATAGTACAAACTTTAACACGATATCAATGAATAATAAATAAAAATAACAGTCAATTTTTAAAACACTTATGTCAAAAACTACGGCATATACCCCCAATCTACCCTAACAAAAAAGCACTTAATGTACAAATTAGTATCACTTTTAAAAATACTTTACAATAAAGCATAAGTTGAGTTTTAAAAATTTTAAATAAATCATAAAAAATAAAAAGCTACCACAAAACCAAAATTAAAAAAACTAGAATAATTAGCGGTACGAGTAATTTTCTTTAAAGATATATTATTAAATTTACCCACTGATGCGAATTATCTTGTTTCTGATATGATATTAAAAATACACTTTAAGAAGTAAAAAATGTATATACACAATCATTAATAAAGTATTCTCTTCATAAATTATTCAGTAAGAAATAAATTATAATATGGCCCTTCTTATATGATAAAATAAAATATTCCATGAATATTTAAACATGTTAGAAAATTAGTTTATAAAAAGTCCCCTTTACTTCAAAAATCGATTTCTGTTAGTACTTAATCTTTGAAGAGAAAAACTAATCAGTTATTATTCTAAAATAAAAAATAAATTTTGCATAAGTTAATACACAGATACGAAAAATTCGTTGTGATTAACATTCATGCAAAGAAAAATACAAGCACCGGATATAAAGTGTTGATTACTTTATGTAACATTTTTATTATTATTATCGCAGAAGAATATTCTGCTTAGATTTTATCACAATGAAAAGATTTTATATTTATGTAGAAATAAAAATTGAATAAAAACACGTAAAATGTAGTTTATTAAGAAACTTCTAATTTTATCTAAGAATTGAATCTCTGTAACCATAAATTCGTAGATTAGAAAAAAAGTTCTTTGAATTTAAAAATTACGTTATTAAAAAGAAAGGTTGTCGCAATGTCTTAAACAGCAAATCTAAACTTAGACATTGAAAAATACATAAAAAAATATTTTGGAAGCGAAATATTTTAATAAACAACCATTTTTCGATAATGTATAGTATAAGTTAAAAATCCCGACATAGTTTTTTAATTCGAAAAGGAAAAGAAAAGGAAATAGAAGGAACTAGATACATTTACGACTCTGTCTGCCGTCACTTTGAAATCTGCAATATGGGAAAATAGCTGTTACTACTAGTAGTAATATTGTTTCAAATAGGATGATTACTGTTTTAGACAAAATATAACGCGCTCATTTCCTAAGAAATTGACTGACATAAATTCAAAAATTAGAAAATCATTTTTATCATATGCAGGATGTTTCAGCACAGCGGTTACAAATTTTAGGAGAGACAGAGTACACCTATGGGAAATCACACAGCAGTGCATGGTCGGAAATGCTTTGCTGCCAAGATGGTGATGACACAAAACAGAAGAAAGAAAGGATTCAAACAGGGTGAGAAAAAATGTTTGTTATTCTTAATTCTTTGAACAAAAAAAGACTTAAATAAGAAAAAAATCCCTGCCGACCGGGCCAACAGGCGGAGGTAGATTACGAAGTTAAGTATATTAATTGCTCCAACAAAAACTAAATTATGATTAGATATAAATCCACTTTAACAGTTTTATCTGATATCTTTTGACGAGATTTTATTTCATTTTTATATAATAGCTGGTTTTATCAGAATCATGTTAAGGCGGTATTCGGTTTGGTTTGGTTTGTGTCGGCCAATTATCAACACGTGTGATATAGGCCCTGGGGGGATGCCCTTCTTGGGGGTCTTTCTAAGGGAATCTAACCAGTATTTACGCATGGGAATCCACGTCTTCGAAGAAAACCACGAAAACTCCGAAACGGTTAGGCCGACGGGCGCGATTAGGTTCGAACCCAGCACCTCCCGTCTACCAGCTTCGAGAGCAGAACATCTCAGCCACTGGTGGGGGCCAAGGCGGTATTCGGAAAAAATACTTTTCCATGTTCAACAACTCGAAATTTTCTGGCACATTTTCAGATACATGTTTAATAGAAAAAATACGAAACTTGCTGATGTGATTTTTGAAAAGATTTATAAGAGGCATGTGTTCTTGTTTTTCTTTCAATTAATTGAAACTTGATTAATAAACAATTATTTTCTCAGTAGGGCAATATTTTTGGTTTCTAACACAATCGCTTCGGGAATTTCTGTTCAAAATGCCCACTTTGACATCATTTTTTGAAATATATTCTGCCTCTATAAAAAAAAAAATCGATCATTATGGTACATTATATAGTTTCTGAAGAAAAGAATCTATCATTTGGATGCGTTTGAGAGCAAAAATGAATTTAAAAATGAGGCAGAAAATAAGCAGTTTGGATTTTAATACACACTTAATAAGAAGATTTTTTTCCTCAACCGCTATGTATTTTTAATTTGTTTTTGCTGTAAGAATTGGTCCTATCAAAAATTTATCTATATAAATGTTGAAGACAATATTAAGAAGATATATGTTAAATTCATGGGGATTTTATATCTTGTGAATTGACGGAGTTAAGGAAATTTTTCTTCTTAACCCCCTTTTTTTGTTTTCGTTTTTAATTTGTTTTTGCGGTACGAATTGGTCCTATCAAAAACTTGTGAGTATAAAAGTTGTAGATAATATTCAGGAGATGTATAATAAAATTAATTGAATTTGATATCTTGAGAATTGACGAAGTTATGAATTTTTTTCTCCCAAAAGCTCTATTTTTTGCGTCCCTTGAGCCCACTTTTACTTTTATCAAAAATCTGTGATGCATAAATTTTTGGCCCTATTTTTAGAAGTAACAAAAACTTTAAACTGATTTGATATGTACAAAATTTAAGAAGTTATGGGGTTTTTTCTATTTTCACAAAACCCCACCCTATTTCCAGCCCCTTGGCCCGATTTTGCCCATTAACGAACTTGAACGAGATTTTATGCCCCTTGATTTTATGTATCAGTTTGGAAGAGATTTGCGCAGAATTGTGGAAGTTATCGTGTCCAGAAGAAAGTGATATATATATATAGATACATACATACATAGATAGATAGATATATAAAGTTTTTTACTGAGGGTGGTTTTGGGTTCTAGGGGTCATGATCTGTGTAGATCTGCAAAACTTTTTCAGAAATTCCAACATAGGAACTACGCCAATAGGTAGTATTTCATACGAAATCTACTTAAAATAGATACAACGATCTTAATCAAGGAAGGTGTTCGAACTTATGATCCCGGGCCGTTATGCAGGCCTCACATCTCTAGCGCATGGAAGATCTAATGCTCTCATAATTGCCAGGCGTGTCCCGGAATTCCCCTGCAGCAGTCACGATGCGGACAACAAGTTTCTTAGCACTCTTAACGGGTTTTCGTACACCAGTGTCTTGACACCAATGGCATTCCAGCATTCTTGTGGTACTAAGAATAATAATCATGTTTTCTCACCATGTTGGTGTCCTTCATTTCTTGTACTTGTATCGTCACTAACTCGCCAGGAAAAGTTTCTAGATGTACTCTAGGTGTACTCTATCTCTCCTAAAATTGTGTAACGGCTGTGCTGAAACACCCTTTATGCAATGGTTTACAAGGAAGTGACTAAATTTGCATTTTGAAATTATTATGGTGGTGCTAGAGTACACCAACGGTACTACGAGAATTTGAGTGACGATAAACTTTAGTCGACGGATACATCTAAAATAATTGGTGGTATGAATTCCATGATTTTTTTTGGAAGGGGGGAGGGGGAATGTTATTCAAATTTTATATATTTCATATAAATGAAATAATAAATAATAGTTTAAAGACATTCCTGTTTTTCTTTGTAGTCACAATACTTTATCTAACAAAATTTTAAAACCCTACATGCCCCCCCCCCCCCCAAAAAAAAATGTTTTCCTAAGCTGTCAAGTTTGAACTTATTGATTAGTCTACAACCAATAATTGCTAGAAGTTTCTAGTAGATTAATTTTCAGTACATACAACACCACTCCCTAAACGAAAAAAAAAAAAAAGAAAATTAAAATAGTATTGGAAGAATATTGTATTTTTAATATAAATATTTTTAAAAATCCAGAAAGCCTTGTTACAAATAATATTTTACTCTTTAGAAAAAAAAATATTTATGATTATTCATAAATTGTTAAAAAGAGGAATAATACCGCGTTTTAAATTTTAAAAAAAGTTAAAAACATATTTACACTATCGTGAAAAAATATTTGGTCAAACGTATAAATTAACATTAAAGAACAAAGTGTAGTGAAATAGTAACGAAATTAATAAAGAGCAATGCTATACATGAAATAATAACAAAATATATTCGAACATTTTATATAATGAACATATAAAATGTTATTTATATTGGATTTGTTGATGATGTCTCTTTCAGCGCTTTATACAGATTTGCAAAATTTTGGCACTCGATTCACCAATTTTTCCAGTGTCTTATGGCTTATGTTTCTTCGGGTATCATGGAAACAATCCCAAAGAATTCGAAGATTTGTTAGACCATCATTCGAACGTTTCTGTCCATTTCATCCCACAATTTCTTAACAGAATTCAGATCAGGTGATTGCGGGGATCATGTCATAATTCTGAGAATTGATTGCTTCTCCTTTGTTTTCAAATATTTTAAATATAATTTATCTATTTTAACAGCACCCGATGCACATTTTAGTTTTTAGTATTCTAAATACTAAATAAAACATAAAAAACACATTTAACTCGCAGACAGTAAATATAAATTTAAGATATAAATATAAAAGAAAAAAATAACTTTTCCAGAAAGGAAAAAATATTAGGAAGAGTAATTTCCTTCAAATGCAAATTACTCTTCCAGAAAAGAACATTAGTGCGGCCAAATTTTACAGTGTTTTCACATTAGGATCTTTAAAAAAATTTTGTAAGACTAACATTTGTAGCTTCTTAACTATTTTTACAGAACCAAATGCACATTTCAGTTTTTGGTATTCTAAAACCAAATAAAAATTAAAAAGCACATTTAACTCGTAGACTGTAACTATGAATTTCAGATATAAATATAAAAGAAAAAATTATTGTTCCAGAAAGGAACAAGAAAGAAAAATCATGTGTTAATCGTAGATTATGAAACACTTTCCAACATTTCATGATATCTTTAACAAAATTTCGTTATTTAGGGAAATAAGCTAAAGAATATATAATAAGAAAAGAAATATAACTAAGATAAAGAAATATAACTAAGAAGATAAAACAATATAACTAAGAACACATTTTAAAAAACAGATAAAACATTTAAAAATCTGATTTCAGCAGTTACCTTTCATAGCCAAATATCTATTCCAATTCGTTTGAATAGCTCTATATTTGATCTATAGGTTGATACTTATACTGTATAATGGGAAAATTTACTTTAGCAAGAAATCGCAAAACAGGTTGAAATTTACCTTTGAGCAATTTATACTTATCAGGGCTTGAATTTCAGGGCGGGATTGCGGGATTCGCGCCCAAAATTTTGAAATCCCAACCAAAAAAATATCGTGGGCGGGAGGCGAGGCCTCCGCTCAAAAAAATTCACGCTTTTTCGAAAAATTTTGCTTTTTGAAACTACGATCAACACCTGCGAATGCCTTGCGAATTTTGTGATTTTTTCGCTCGACCGATTGACACATTTTGGGCGGGTTTCTTTCGCGATTAATAGACAAATTTCACGATTTTTTTCCCGAGATCGATTGACAAGTTTTGCGTTATTTTCCGAGACCGATTGGCAAATTCAGGGGTGATTCTGTTCCAAATGTTCCCAAAATATAAGGCATTCGGTTCCGAAATTTATCAAAAATAGGTCCGAAAATTTGGACATAAAAAATATAATTGAAAAAAGCATGAATTTCGACAAATGGTGGCCGAAAAAATCAATTTCGTCGCGAAAGAACGCGGGAAAAAACGCTCATTTCGTCAAAGGTTCGCAAACAAAATGCAAATTTCGTCAAATTATCGTGGAAATAACGCAACTTTCGGCAAAAGATCGCGGAAATAACATGACTTTCGGCATAGCATCGCGAAAAAAACGCGACTTTCGGCAAAGAATCGCGGATAAAAACGCAAATTTCGTCAAAGAAATCGCGGTAAAAATGCAAATTTCGTCAAAGGGTGGAGAAAAAAACGCAATTTCCGTCAAAGGATCGCAAGGAAAACGCGAATTTCGTCAAAGAATTGCAAGAAAAACGCAAATTCCATCTAAAGGTCACTAATAAAATGCGAATTTCGTCAAAAGATCGGGACAAAACGCAAATTTCTTCAAATGGTCGTGGGAAAAACGCGAATTTCGACTAAATATCGCGAAAAAGAGCGCCCATTTCGTCAAAGGATCGCGACAAAAACGCGAATTTTTGTCAAAGAATCGGGGAAAACACGCAAATTTCATTAAAGGATGGCGTAAAAACGCGAATTTCGTCAAAGATTCGCAGGAAAAACACGAATTTCGTCTAAGGGCTGCTGAAAGCAAAACGCAAATTTCGCCAAAGGTTCGCGGAAAAAAACGCGCCGGTCTTTAGAAAAAAGCACAAATATAAATATCTATGTTTATTATTATAGGTATAGTTTTTAATCTGAAATAATATACTCAACTAACTTTTGAAAAATTGGGTTTAACCCATATCCAACTTGCATTAATCTACATTCAACCTGAAATCGACCCAAACCGAAACTGAAGTTTATTCGACCTACAACAAAAATAATTAGCGCCGGGAGAGGATTCCCCCCTTGCGCCACCCCCTTTAATTCACAGAAATTAGGACTTGACAATTTAAAGTTAACCTAGATTTCATTTGTAATAGAAGAAATGAATCGACGGTTTCCATTTCAAATTTTGGACTTTGTTTAAAACTTGAATGCATAGTAGCTTTCTCAATCAAAGAAAATATCAGGGAGTTAGGTTTTGACTATAATTCCGTTAAAAATATAATCAAGCAATTTCTTTCAGAAATAGATATTTATGATGACATCTCCGAATATATTCATGCTAATAGTTAAAAATGAAAAGACACGTCAGATATTGCAAAGTTTTTTTAAAAAATTTTTAAGAGAGCGTAACCATACATTTCCAGTAATTTCCTAAGTTATAAATGTTGTGCTTGTGCTGTCTGTCACAAATTTAACCTTGTAAAAGAGGATTCAGTGCCGAAAATTGAAAAAAAACTAAATTCAGAAATTTATTTAACAACTCCAATTGTTGTCGACGCATGTCATTTGGTTAAAAGTTGAAAAATAGACTGTATAAAAACTTGACTTTCTTCCTTTCTTAAACAAAAGAACATTTTGCATAATTATTCTGATTCATTGATTCAGTGGTATTTTGTCATGTCTATATTAATGTCATTCTTTAAATAACATATAAAATAACAGTGGGTTTTAAAGATTTTTTTCTCCCTCCCAAGCAGCTCAACTCCCCTCCATTTACAAATGTTGGGAGGGAGATTCCCCTCCCACGAAAAATTGAATTTCTAGCTCTGCTTATAGATGGAAACATACTTAAATACTTTTTCTAGCCATGTAGTTTACCTAGTATCATTATTACACGCCACTATTTAACTAAAATTTAATTCTAACTAAAATACTCTTAAAATTTCTGAAATCACATTCCCAGAAATTATCAACTATAGACGATCGTGCATCCAATTCTTTTCGTGTTCCTGTATATCATTTTATCTATATTCTACAGCCATTTCTTAGTAAAATAAATGCCATTCAGCGTAAAACTGCATAACACATTTAAAAACCAGTTTTAAGAAATGTATACTCATACTTAGTAACTTTTACGAATTCTTTTGTGTAGCGCTGTATATCAACTGTAGTATTTTTACACACCATATTGTATGCAAAAATATAATGAAACTTAAAAACGTATATAATAATTAAAAATGCATTTCCCGCCATCGCCGTATTATACAATACATCGAATAGAACATACTATCTAAAATCTTCTGTGTGGCCCTGTCAATGCTACATACTTCGTATTATACATGATATAACTTACAGTAAGCCTCCCCGATGCATAACAATTTTGTTATATATGAAATATTTTAACATAATTAAAATAAGCCGCATGCAATTCACCCCAATACCATTATGTAACGGAAAACTTTTGTGTGACTCTGTAAATGAATAATAGATATTTTTTGGACTGCATATTCTACAGAATGCATAGTTTAGTGCTGCATATAATTCATAACAGCATATCAGTTTTATTATATTTGAAAGGGTGTAACGTTATTAAAATTCATTTGGAACGATTGTTTTTCCATTGGCCGTAATGTAACGGACAAATTTTAACTGTTCCTGTAAATAAACTAAACATGCTACAAACTTCATTTGAAATAGGATTCTTGATAGGGTAAATACAAATAACATCCAAAAAATGTCAGGGCAATCCGAGAATATTTACGAGAGTTAGAGCGCGGACAGACAGCCAGACGGCCGGACAAATTGAAATCATAAATAGTTTTCAACTTTGTTGGAAAATGTTAATAAAAGATTAGAAAGAGCATTTTCCCTGATATGCAAATTACTCTTCTAGAATAAATATTAGTGCGCCAAATTTTACAGTGCTTTTACATTTGGATCTTTTAAAAATTTCTATAACACTAACATTTGTAGTTTCTTAACATATTTTAAAGAACAAAATGCACATTTCAGTTTTTGGTATTCTAAAAACCAAATAAAACTTAAAAAGTACATTTAACACGTAGACAGTAAATATAAATTTCGGATATAAAAATAAAAGAAAAAAATATTCTTCCGGAAAGGAAAAGAGATTAGGTAGACTAATTTCCCTCAAATCAAAATTACTCTTCCAGAATAAATATTATTGCGGTCAAATTTCATAGTGCTTTTATTTTGGATCTTTTAAAAACTTTTATAACACTAAAATTTGTAGCTTCTTAAGACTTATTTTCGTCCCACAAATTGATAACTTTCTTATAAGCAATAAGTGTTTTAAAACAAAAACTGTGGAAACTGCGTGAACTATCCTATTTCCTAACCACGTCAAATTTCGAAAATGCCTGACCACTTTATCTTTTGTGGGAATTGAATAAAAGAAATTTGTATGTATAATTATATCATTATTATATTTCAGATTTTTGATATCTTTTGAAATTACAATAAAATAAAATTGTATTTAGCAACATCTATAAACATGAAAATTGATAATTCTAGCAGTTTCTAACAAATTAACATTTAAGAATTTCAGTTTCATATATGATGTCTATAAAAAAGAGTATTAAACTGTTTAGTAATAAAACTAATATTACTTCCTTAAACACGTTATTCATGTGGGTGTCATTAAGTAACACTTTCCTACAAATTTAAAATTCAAATCTTCTCAGCCTACCTTACAAATTATGAAATTTTGCAATTCATATTTAAATAATTGTGATTGTAATATCTTTCAAGGGAAACGATATTGTTTGAAATGCATTTCGCAACTCAGTCTCATTAGTGAAAACAGTAAAATTTTAAATACATTTACTTTCAACCTTTCCTTTGGGTTTTTGATTATTTTTTATATAAATATTTATACAAAATTTATAGAAAGTTACCCAAAGCAAAATTTCTTGCACTGTGAAATAATAAAAAATAATTATATTTTTGTAAAATGCGGAATTTGTTAGACTATATCTGTGAATAAATATTTATTTATTTTAAAATACATTTATTTACATAGATGGAAGAGTGTTTCAATTTAGTATAAAGTTTACATTGTATGGAAATGAAAAACATGTACTAAAATTTAATCAATTTTTATTTTATTGTAATGACTATTCCGAATGGTTCATGTATACTGAAAAGTGAATAATTCTATAGAAATCTAAATAATAAATTTCTAAATTTATACAACAATGATATTGCATGTAACCAATTTAAATAATTAAATAACAAAAAGCATTAAAATTTACATGTTATATATATACTCATAAACAATTCATAAAAATACATATATGTATTTAAAAATTTTCCCTGGAATACTGATAATTTTATAGCAGAATAATTGCTTAACCCTTTATCTACTGACGGTACTTATAAGTACCATTAAAATAACTTGTTATAAAATTCATTTAATATATTGATTATTAATAATGCAGCTTTAAATGAGTTATAGATGCATTATTTTATCTTGTTTCAAAAGCATTATTGGTTACACAAAATAAAGTTATTTTTAAAAGGATGATTTATTTTGCCTTTGCATCTTTTCAGCTTTCTTGGCTTTGTGGGGTGGGGGAGGGGTGGAACTTTTCAATTCGGAAATATTTCTATATTTCTATATTAAGAATATTATATTTGTACATTTCCTAATTCTACAAAATACTAAGAAATATATTAAAAATAAAAGATTTGAGTGAGGTGATAATGCTCAAAATCACTAAAAATTCAAATTTAATTAATCCTTCTAAATCCTTCAATCCTCCAAAAATCCTTCACAAATTTATTATTTTAAATATTAAAATTTATTAAATATGTAAATCTTCTAATGTAGTTTCTAAACTTCACAAAAATGCTTTAGAAGACAAAATTCTCACGAATTCATAATTCAGTATATAAAGGATTAAACTTGTGCAATTTAGATCATTTCTTTACATTTAGCCAATCTGGATGGTTTGAAACGGAGAATCAAACTTTGTGCCGAGATATTAACAAATAATCGGGCAATTGACAATAATGTTGAATAACACAAATAGAAAATATGTGTATGCAAAACGCTACAAAGAGCTGTTTCGATGCTAATAAAACTCCATCATGAGTGCGAAGAATAAAATTAATATTTAAAACATATAAATATGCGAACGAGGGAGACACAGCTTAGAGCTTGCGGTGAACATTGAAATGGAGGTGAGTGTTAAAAAACAACAGCGGAGTCAATATTTCCCGCGTACACAAGGAAACCAATGGGAAGCAGCCATTCTGGAAGAACTTAAGCAGAAAAGAGAGAAAGGGAAGACAGTGAATTTACTAAATGAAAGTTGAACTATAGAAAAATTGGTCGTACTGGAAATACCACTAATCAAAATTTTAGAATTTTGCCATATATGTAATCTTTATATCAATATAGATCATAAATTAATGAGCATTTATGAATATTTTACCATTCAGATAAGTTAAAATTGTGATTGTTAGACCAATAATGGTTAGAAACAGCGGAGCGTTTAATGTAAAAAAAAAAAAAAAAAAAAAAAAAAAAAAAAAAAAAAAATCATTAGTTCTATATTCCCGTAACCGCACTTTAAAAACCTCTTCGTTTGGCTAATATACATTTTTCGGATTCGTAAGATATCTTGTAAATTCCTCTATGTCAAAATCTGTCTATTGGATTTTGTTAAATGGAGTATAAATTATTTCAAATCAATTTTTTGCAAGATTTTATATATTTGATGGCTAATTTTCGGAAAATATGAAAGTGTAATTAAATTCTTTTTCAAAAATTGTTAATGTTGGAATGGGTACATTTAATGAGTTTAGTGTGAATTTAATGGACGATTTCAACTGGAGAACGTCGATGAATGGCAATGGATTTATTATGATAAAATTCTGCTTTGACAAAACTGTCACAAGATCAAATATTTAAAACCCGTTGAACATAATTATTAAAGCAGCCAGCTTCCGATTAGGAGGATGAGATGAAAAACGAAGTGAGACAAGGAAATGTGAAGAACTTACGATAAGCAGTGTTGTAAAGTGAGTTACTTTCGAGGGAATCAATAACATCAAGAAACGGTAGACGGTTGTTATTTTCGAATTCGGAAGTAAAGTGCATAGATTCATTTATTGAGTTCATAAGAGAGATAATAATAGGAAGCTCAAGATCATCAGAATCTAATGCGAAGCAGTAATCGACATAGCGGGTGTAAAATGAAAGAAATAACTTCTGGAATACTTTTGACTCGAAATAATGCAAGTAACTATCAATGAGGATCGAGATGAAGATGGATTCCATAGACACGCCATCAGCCGTTTGCACGCAATTTTTTTATTTATCGAAAAAACGGCATAACATACTCCATAAAGTTAGGCAATGTTTTAGTTTCTTATCATTTATTTGAGCAAAGCAGATATGAGAAGTGGGTACCTAAAATAAAAGTGGTCCTGAATACGCACGAAACTGTAACGTTTTCAGAATGTTGTGTTGTCTCCACCTACTTTCTCTGATGATATGTCGCCCATATTTGACAATTGTACTTTTTTATGCCTCCGTACAGCTTCAAATGTTTTTTATCCGTCCTTGACATGTTAATCATTCTCCAAAATTCTATGCTAATTTTAAACAAAACCCACGATCATACGATGTTATGTGTGTGATTTTCTTTAGGTGGACATTTGTGCAACAATTGTAATTTCTAGTTGTGGAATTTCAGGATATTATAATAGACATATGAAAATAATGCCCAACGTTGTGCAGTTGAATGATGTTTAAAAAAGAGGTTTCAAATTTTATATTGTAACAGCTAAAATTAGTTTTCTTTTTAACTGCATACAACTAAACTATTTTGTTTTTAAATTCTAAATGATTTTATCTGTTTCTCAAAGCATCTGATTTTATATAGAAATCAAGAAACTTCCAGTAATTGCATTAACAACAGTTTAAACTTTTAAAGCAATACAGCCTAAAATTCAAAATATTTTAAAGTGTTCTGTATTGGTGAGTCAAAGCAATTAACGTTCGACTTTTTTTCTTCTAATATACCAAATTGTTATAAAACATTATTGTTTGGTTCATTTGCCGTAGCAGCTGAACAAACAGGATGTAACAGGTTGAAGAAAATTTTTTATTGAGATAATAAAAAGAAAAGTAGCTAGCAGAATGGTTTTCAGGACAAAGATAGATGAAAGCTTCTAAATATCTAGATTTAATAAATTGGATGGATTGTAAACTGATGGAATATATTGTCTTGTCGAACTTATTGGACGAAGAAGGGAAATAAATGGTGAAAAACGTATAAAAAACCTGATTGTTTTCTTTGTCATATTCAAGCAGTAGAAATTCGTCAAGATTGTCACGAAAACTGCATCAATCGTGACTGGATCTGAAGCGAGAGATAGTTTTACATTGGGAAAAACCTAAATCTCGGAACGTAATGTAAAAATTTAATATCAAAATTTACAATAGGTCATTAATAGCTATTAATATCTAATATGACAAAGGGTGAGGCGAACGGTAAATGTCTATATGTAGCCATCTCATAATGGTGATTTATAGGTGGCATTTGCTTAATATAAACAACTTTGAGCTCCAAGTTCCATTTTTAACTTTAAGTTACTTTATGTAAAACTGACGCCCACGAAGAACCGTAAAAATAATTAATAATACTCGTCTGTTTCTGTAAATCACTTGAGAAACTTCACTAAAAATATAAATGTAAAGGGCATTTTCCGTAATTCAAATTTTTACATTTTTCGAATTTACGCAAAGCTTCTGCAAATGTTTCGTTTTTACGTGACATTAAAATTTAGCAAAATGGATTTTTTAAGGAAAATAATATCAGTATCATACGCTAAGTTACTTTTTCTAAGCTCAAAACTGATACTTTGTCGTATAGTATGTTCCTATTTCATCCTTATCGAAAGTATGGGAATACTTTTGAATGGTCTCTACATCTGTAACAAAATCAATTATAGCATTTTCTGCTTAAAAATTGCTCATCACGTCAATTATTTTAGGGATAACAGCTTTTCCGTACAATAATTTCTTCTTTATTATTTTTTTAAATTTTTTGAGAACTTTTTACTTTATCTATTTTCTATTAAAATTCTATTAATTGATGTATATTACATACCAGCACACTAAATTTGTTTTTACATAATTCTGCATTAATTAAATTTATTACCACATTTCTTAATAATTATATATATAGCTATATTCTATATATTATCAATATTAAATTTATTTATTTATTTATTTTTTTTTTTTTTTTAATTTCTCATTGTAGATTAAATGGGTTTGGTAATAGAATATATTGAAAGCATTTTATTAACATTTAATTTATTTAAAATTTTTTGAATAATGATATATAGTATGGTATTTTTATATTAGGATTTGTGTAGTAATGCAGTTGAAATGTTTTTATTTCTTTAGCTTTTATTAGGTTCTTCCTTTAGTGACATTTGAATAATAATAATAGTTTTAAAATAAAATAATAATGGCAGCACCAAAAAAATTTTGTCTTTTTAAAGCTTCTATTAAAGTAATAATTTTAATTTTTTACACCAGGTGGTATTTAACGCTGTTATTGGCAATATTGTAAAACTGATATTAAACAATTTAAAATTGTTTTTAGATATTTTAAATAATGTGATTATTTTCTATTTCTATTATATTAATTGTATTTATCACGGTATTTCAAAATGAATTGTTGTGTAAGATTTCTATTGATATAAATTAAATATTTCATGGGTTGTAGTGTTTTTTTCCATTTCATGCCATTTGATAATGTTCTGTTTTCATCTTGAGACTATTCTTTTGGTTCTATTGGTTGTTCGAGTAAAGGAGAATTTTTTTTTTTTTCAGCTTTTGATTTTTCTCCCAGAAAACAACCGATTTGCTTATATCATTGAATTCTGTACTCTTGAAAACGTAATTCAATATAAAAGTTTTTCAATTTTTTCGGAATATCCATATTCTTCTTTTTTTATTCTTCCTTATTAATTCTTGTAATTAAGTATAAGGTACTTTATTTTATACATACAGTTCTATATTATACGTTTGTGAATCCATTTTTATTGTCAATTCATTCACAATAATGCGGTTTTTGATGATGGTCGGTAATGTTTAATTAATGGTTATATATATATATATATATATACTAACTGCCCCTGCAATTTTCGCTCGCCAACCCCCGTTCAGACACTGTAGAATCTAAAAGCACGCTCATCTGATCGGTTTTAAAAAGATTAGAGAAGATTGAATTATACTGAAAAAACCTGTACCGATCTCCCTGTAAATGGGTTTCATTCAATTCACTTTGATTACAAAAATTTAAGGTAGGATCAGTTGCTAATAAGACATCCAATGGTTGTTTTCGTGTTTGGTTAAAGAAGATCAGTTAAATATTTGAAAAGAAGCTAAAATAAAATGAATTAAGTAAACAGAGTCTTTGTCTCTCGGTATTTTTTAACAGCGTTATAAAACGATTGACATAATACAATTACTAAAATTTGCTGCTTTAACCCCTTCAAGGGCTGTGGTTCATTTTTTGGCCCCTTAATTTTAATTCTTAAATGCCACATTAGCATCAGAATATTGAGATGAAAATTTCCCTTTTATTAAGTAAGTGAACAAAAGCATTTTTGTATTTCGAAATTTGTTTATAATTTCTGGTGCCATTCACTGATTTCAAGATTTTACGAATAGAAGTGCCTTGTCCGTGAAAGGGTTAAACGTATATTAATGTATTTATCATTTTAAAGTTTCCTTTCCCTTTTAATATTCACGTGTAAATACAATTTTCAGGACATAATTTTCAACATTTTCCTGCATTTAACACGTATACTCATTTAATAGTAATTTTAAAGTTTTTTTTTTTTCCTGTTTTTAATAGTCACGTGAAAATAATTTTTTAATCGTTAGGAAATATTATTCTTTGCGCTGTTTTTAAAATTGAAAACAGTCTCTATAATAATAGCCTAAGTCATGTGACTATCATCAACAGCTCCAGGCGGATCCCTTCGCTTTTTATATTCCAGGCGGCCATTTTGGTACTTTAATGTTAGCCAGCCACAGGTGTGAAAAGTCGCCGAATATTATTCTATCTTCATTATTTCGTTTATATTATAATAGTCTGTGTACAAGTCATGTAACTGCCATAAACAACGGGCTGATTCTTTCCCTTTTCATGAGAAAGGTTTCCATTTTGATTAAAGAATCAAAATTATTTTTTCGAATAAAACTAGATAAAAGTTGCCATGATCACAAAGAATTCCTGGTTCTTTTATGTTATCCGGGTGAAAATCTCGCCAATACTTTTTTTTTTTTTTTTAACTCGCCAGTTAGCATTTTTTTATTTTTCGAGTGGTAAATTAAAACGGTGCTACTTGGTTATCCCATCGACCAAAAATCTGTCGCCAAAATATAAGATTAAATGCCAATAATGGTTGATCGTAAATGTCACATTCACTTGAATTTAAGGAAGTTACACATGTTCACGCCATCAAGTGAGTTTTATTTCGACGTTTTATTTGTATTTTTATTAATGTTATACTAATTTATTTGTTCTTTTGTTATTTAAAATAAAAATAAAAATATGTCTATAATTTGGCGAAATTGGTCGACGGGAGAAGTAATAACATTAAAACGTGTCTTTGAAGTGGAAATTAAATCTCATGATTTGTTGCGTTGTCACATAAGGTTTGGCGTGATTTTTCTTTTTTCTTTTTTTTTTTTTTTTTTTTTACGACAATTTGGCGAAAACCTCGTTTTCAAATACCTGTTACATAAGTACTCTTAAATTATTTGTAAATAAAAAGAAAATAAATTCAAATAAACATTTATTAATAAATAAGCAACAATAGCCGGGTTACCATGTCAGACAAAATAACGCCATTTTGGCGCCAATCAGGTACCCCGTTGCGTATATGACATCTGTGTCTAATATTTTTCTTTTCGTTTCGTTTAAAAAAAGAATGAAGTAAAAGCCATTTATTTGAAAGGTTTCAATTTTAAATGAAAGTTTTGTATTAAATAAAACGATAATGAAATACAAATTGAATTCTGAATAAAAGTAACATGATGCATTTCTTAGCATACATTTAAGGGAGGCCAAACCCGTCGCCAAATTAATTTAAAATAACCTTTTCTAAAATATGAAAAAAAAATATCTGTTATGATTAAAATTTGAGTTGCCATTATTAGAAAATATTAATATTTCGAAAACTAATTCTTATTTTAAAATTCTAATACCAGTTTTGAGATCTGTGGATCAATACAGATTTTTGGTGTTAATTTCATCATAAAGTATTCCATATTTTAGGAGAAATCGCCGTGAAACGTAATCAGTTGTTTAATCAGTAGTTTCATAGAATCTTTACATAAATTCGTTTTAATTCGATTCATTAGGATTTTATATATATATTGGGTAGATATACACACTTAAAATTTTACATAATCTTCCATATTTCATCAAAGCTTCGTCATGTCTGTTTATTTTACATTAGGAAACATTTTTGAAGACCAAAATATAAGTATGCATATTTTTAGAATTTACTCAAGTTTTTACATTTTTTTAACATAAAAGTTGCATCCAAACATAAAATTGTGTTTTTATTTTTAATGAAGCCAACATGAATGTCAAATGATAAATATTATTTCATGTTGATCAATATAATTACATCTTGAAACACAAATCTAATAAAAATATACTAAATTTTTTACTTTATAGATGATAAAATTATTTTTATAAGTAAACATTTTTGAAGACTAAAATTTAAATATACAACTTTTTAAATTATTAAAATTTACTTTAACGCACAAAAGATACATGGAAAAGTAAAATTCTGTACCGAATGCAGTTTATATTTTTAATGAAGCTTACTTGCTTTTCTTAATTAAAAATATCATTTCATCTTGATCAATATAAGTACATATTGAAACAAAAAATTTTAAATTCTATTAATATATATAATCTATAAGAAATCGAAAAAAAATATATTTAACACTATTACTCTGTATTGCATGACATTATTATTCTATGTTCAATGCAATAAAGAAAAATTAATCTTTATATATATATATATATATATATATATATTTTTTTTTTTTTTTTTTTTAATCTATGAAGAAGAATTGAAAATAAATCATGCTTGGCTACTAAAAAATTACATTAAGGGATCTCAGGACTCTGAGTAGGTCAAAAAGTTTCGAAAAATTATTTTTTTTAAATGTTAAACTTCTGTCTTTTCTGAACATTTTGATATAAATGTTTTCTTGAAATTTCCATTACAACAGAAGTTATGGCTTTTAAAATTATTCCCGTTCAATTGCTGAAGTGACGTTTCCGAAGCTTAATTTTTTTTTTTCTGCAAATGACGTTTAAGGGCATAACGTCCATGATATCTCAAAACTTCTGAATATTTTTTCATGCCATTTTTAAAGCATATGTTTCATGTTGGTCTGTATAAACGGAACTACAATTTCATTTATTTTTGTTTAAAGAAGTATTTTTTTTATGTGATCATACTGCTGAAATTTTCAAAATTTTGTATTAACTAACTACAACTTTGTATTAAAAATATATAAAATGCCTTAAATACAAATTTATTTAGATTCAAGATAGTTATTGAAATCTGAAGTATAAGTATAAGCAACAAAAATGTTCATTGTATTTGAACTAGGACTTCCCTCAGAGGGATTAGTCTGAGCGATTATTGCTGAGAACATAGATTTAATAATAACATGTGGAAGCAAAAAAATGAGATGTTATCTTTAATTGTCCATATACTGCGATAAATTGAAATGATAAAAATAAACGAATTGTAGAATTACAAAAACTTACATATAAATTCGTATACACTGTTTAAAAAAAATGAGAAATAAAACCATTCAAGACAGCCATGCATGGATATAAAATTGAAAGTACGCAATATATTAAAAGAAATATAGGAAATGAAACACTAAATCACTTATATCGGAATTTTAACTGTATAAAATGATGTCAAGAGCATAATCAGACGCTCCCCACCAATTTGAGTAAATGACAAATATATGATGTTTAAAAAGAATGGACTATACTTTATATGGTGTATGCTCCCCCGGAATAGTTAATATTGTACAATATCTGTTTTCCACGGATGCAATGAGGTTGTCGATAACATTTAAGGAATTCTCCCCTCAAAATCTGATGTAGTATCAAAGTACCGAATACATCAACAGTGGCATGCAATGCTTCGTTAGACTGTGTTTTAGATAAGCTCGATCGGATTTAAATGATGAGTGTATGCTGGCCACTACACACGCTGTATTGTTTTAATTTCAAACATATTCTGCACAAGTTGAGCTGTATTTAGCATGTATTAAATAAAAGAAATCGGCAATGATTACAGCATAAAGTATGACACAAGGTCTGAATATATCGTCTGCATAACTTTTGAGCTGCCAAAGTGTCCTTTGAAGTAATTTACAAATCCATACATATTTATTCAGCAAATCATGCAAGCGAACATACGCCAATATGAGCCCGATTATGAAATTTCACCAGAATAAGTTAATATATAAAAAATCTACTAATGATAAGTGATAATATGACCTTATGATAAAATGTCTAGAAAAATGAATCGAATAAAAAATTCATATCACATTTAAAACGGCACTTCCCTTTGTTAGTGGCCTTGGCGAGAGAGAGAAAAGCCTAGAGAGGGAACACTTTAATAAGTACTTTCGGGCAACATCTGTTTCATACAGCTCTCTATCCAATATTTACACAATTTATTTATTGCTAGGTGGGTATCTATCAGTTTTGTTGCATTTAAATTGCATGTTTTGCTGAGGAAAAGCAGCATTATGAAATTTTTAAAGTTGCTATACCTAATAATTCCAAATTAATGGTAATTGAGATCGGTTTCCGTTCATTTCATCTTTTTAAATTTTAAATTTTTTAGAAACCTTTCATAGAGACAATTGTATATTTTAAAACTAACCCGAAGCAAAATTTCAAGATTTTGGGCTCAGCAGTAACACAGAAATAGAAAATTTGCGAAAGTTTTTTTTGTTTCTGCACTGTTTTATATACCGGCATTTTTAAAAATTGTTCTATTGCGAGAATTTACGTCATGATGAATACAGCCATGTCAATTTTCATGTTTATATTCCTAACAATTCCATGTACTTCGTTACTTAGATCATCTTTAGATCTTTTCCCGCTTTGTTTAGTCTTTCGATTTTTTAGAAATCGTTCTACAACGAGCATTTACATCTTATTATTTACTACTATGCCAAAGTTCTAGTTTCTAACCCCAACAGTATCCCAAAAATTTCAGTATTCCAAATAAATCATAGTTTAGAAACTTTCTAGAAATTTTTACGTTTATCCGTCAAATTGAACCTTTTAGAGAGCATTCATTACGAGTATTTACATCTTAAAAGTCACTACCGCACCAAATTTAAAGTTTCTAACCCAATCAATATCGCAGAAATCGCAATTTTAGAACTTTTTTGCTCCTGCAGCGATGTAGGTTCTTGCACTGACATAAAATAGTCTTTTTTTCGGAGCAGAGATGGCCACCAACATTTTTTAAGTTGGTTATGTAGTTTCAGCGATAACACCTCACAAAGGTACAAGCATTAATAATATTATACACTTTATAATATTATAACGCTTTATAATATCAGCATTAGATGTACGGATACAAAAGCCATTTATCTGTTACAAACTAAAGTGCCTGGCGTTGCCCAGAATTTGAAGGAAGTTTGTTCTGAAAAATCAATTTCAAAATTTAACATACAACACAAAACAAACATTAAAAAAAGCAGTCGAAATGTTGTATGAATGAATCATATGAAAACGCTATATAAAAATGTATAAATGTATATAACAGACGCAAAAGACTACAGCTATAAATGAACTTATTTCAATTTATAAATGGAGCAATAATGTTAAAGTACGCCAATATTTCCCTAAATAGGTTTTTATCATACTTCAATACATTTTTCACACTCATGTGACGTTACACTATATCCACCACGTCCTTTATATATTTCCAATATGACGTAATATTTTCATCTTTCACGTGGAAAGCTCGAAATAGAAAAGTTATGAAGTTATATTCACTTTCATTTAAATTCGTCAAACTATTTATTTCATTTTCATTTTTCACGTGAATATCTTGCAATAGAAAAGTCATGACGTAATATTCACCTTTTTTTAAATTCGGCAAACTATTTATTTTCTTTTCATTTTTCACGTGGAAATCTTGCAGTAGAAAATTAATTGTTGTAGTAATAATTTTATTGTGTTTTTTAATTGTTGGCAACTGCTATAACGAAAAATGTTTAAATTTGATAAGAAATTGCTGTTAAATTGGTGGGTTTTTTATTAATTAAAAATTAACTATAAATTATTTCGATTGCGGATTACTTTAGTTGCCTCGGCCATGTTTTAATACACATGTACGTATCTTTTCACAACTTTGGTTTCCAAATTGTGGATTTTTATAGAATTAAAAACAGACAGATAGACAAGTTGTCATTTTTATATATCTCTCTATTCTAAAAAAAGTAACTAACGCTGTGACCGCCGCCGCCGCCGGTTTTGAATTTTTTGTGACCGGAGGTCTTTCTTCGTTAATATTAAGAAAACTATTGCATAAAAAAATATGAAAATCGGTGGTATTATAGCGAAAAGTTTGATCAACACGCTGATGCATACAGTTTTCAAATCGAAGAATTATTTTAAAGATATTTAATGTTAAAGTTTGACAAAATCGTTACATTAAAAAAGTTTTATTGGAGCAAAAACTATACATGGGAATTTAATCATTTATAGGTCATTTTATTCAATAGCAGATCCCGGTGTGCAGATTCCATTAATTTTTGTAATGTAACTCATTTTTTGAGGTTTTATTTCCATTTTTAAATTCAAATATTCAGCATTTCGACAGATATTTTTTACATATTTTAGAAAATGGTATTAATTTAAACTGTTGCCAACTGTATAAACAGCGCAAATAATAATGTTTGCTTCAAATAAAAAAAAAATTTTCACGTTACTATTATAAACAGAAAAAAACCTTCAAATTAGAATTAAATAATTAGGTATAAAAAGCAGGCACTTATTGGAAATTACGCCATAAAAACTATATTTACATGCGAATTTTAAAAGAGAAAGGATATTGTAAAATAAATTCATTAACATGCGTTAGAAGCCTGAAATAGAAGAAATTACGTCACAATACACTTATTATGCAAAATGAACAAAAAATAGTTTTGCAAAACTGTTTAAATTAAAAAATTGCGCGAGACAAAATATTAGAGGATAAATATTAGATTTTTTCAAAATTTTATTATTTGTCGTTTGATGTGAGGTGTTCAGCTATAAGTATGCATAATTTCATGTCTCCAACTTAATTAGGGGCTGAGTTAGAAAAATTTCTTAAAATACACAAGTTAGAGCGCAGAGGGTTAAATATTAGATTTTTTTTCCAAAATTTTATTATTTGTCGTTTGATGTGAGGTGTTCAGCTATAAGTATGCAAAATTTCATGTCTCCAACTTAATTAGGGGCTGAGTTACAAAAATTGCTTAAAATACAGAAGTTAGAGACCGGAGGGTTAAATATGACTCTTTCAAAAATTTAGGATTTATCGTGTTATCGCAAGTGTTCAGCTATAAGTATGCAAACTTTCATGTCTCCAATTTAATTAGGGGCTGAGTTAGAAAAATTTCTTAAAATACACAAGTTAGAGCCCAGGGGTTTAAATATTAGACCTATTTGAAAATTTTATTATTTGTCGTTTGATGTGAGCTGTTCAGCTATGAGTATACAAAATTTCATGTCTCCAACTTAATTAGGGGCTGAGTTAGAAAAATTGCTTAAAATACACAAGTTAGACCCCAGAGGGTTAAATATTAGACTTTTTCAAAATTTTATTATTTGTCATTTGATGTGAAGTGTTCAGTTATAATTATGCAAAATTCCATGTCTCCAACTTAATTACGGGCTGAGTTAGAAAAATTACTTAAAATACAGAAATTAGAGACTGGAGGGGTAAATATGACTTTTTCAAAATTTTATGATTTATCGTGTTATCGCAAGTCTTCAGCTATAAGTATGCAAACTTTCAAGTCTCCAGCTTTTTTAGGGAATGAGTTAGAAAAATTGCTTAAAATGCATAAGTTTGAGCTCAGAGGGTTAAATATTAGACATTTTTCAAAATTTTATTATTTGTCGTTTGATGTGAGGTGTTCAGCTATAAGTATGCAAAATTTCATGTCTCCAACTTAATTAGGGTCTGAGTTAGAAAAATTGTTTAAAATACACAAGTTAGAGCCCAGAGGGTTAAATATTAGACTTTTTCAAAATTTTATTATTTGCCGTTTGATGTGTGGTGTTCAGCTATAAGCATGCAAATTTTCAAGTCTCCGACATATATAGTTTCAGAGAACGGGCTCTGAGACAGACGGACAGACAGACAGACAAAGGAGTGAGACAGGTAGGGTTTCGTTAGATGAAGGAAACTCTAAAAACATGCTGCGGATGACTGTAACAACATCCGAAAATTACATTATCATCAGCGATCAACTAATCCCGAATTTAGCTTATATCCGTTTCATATATCCTTATGCTTTTGTGCGACCCTGTAAAATAACTATCTATAATATATACAGTAAAACCTCTGAATATCGGACACGTCGAGAATGCAGAATTTGTCCTCTATTTGAAGATGTCCGCTACTGAGAGTAAAACATGTACAGTTATTTAAGTGTTCGTAATCGAAAAAAAATGTCCGCTACATAGAGGTATCCGCTAATCGGGTGTGTCCGTTATGGAGGTTTTAGCAGTAACATCTCTGAATAGCGAACACCTTGGGAGGGCAGAATATGTCCTCTATTTGGAGGTGTCCGCTACTGAGAGTAAAAAATGTACAGTTATTTAAGGGTTGGTAATCGAAAAAATGCCCGCTAAATAGAGGTGTCCACTAATCGGGTGTGTCCGCTATGAAGGTTTTACTGCATAATAATATCATCCTTTACAAGAAAATTGCATGCTGTATAAATAGACAGACAGACATCCAGAGAAAGATAACCTCCCGGAGTAATAAACACTCATGTCTTTTGTTTTAATCATCCACAATTGTATGTCATACAACAGGCCAGATTTTATACAACAGGCTAAAAACGGTCACCGTGGTACGGAGTACTGTAATATTATTTGTTTGCCCACCAATACTGGTTGCCACGGGTTGTTGCAAGGTTTGTGATCACGTGGTTGAAACTGATCTATTCAATATTACTGCGTGCTAATTTTTTTTTTATTTGCTCCATGTGTTCAAGCCAGTTGTCTACGAAAACATCCATCGGTGAAAGTGACGCACACCAAATTTCTGTGACGTATGCAGATAAATTGTGCTTTTTTATCAGTTTTTTTTAATATAATTTTTAAACGGTTTGGAACTTATTTTTCATAGTAGGTGCATTCAGTAGGTGGCCCTCATCGGTACCTTCTGGTGCAATCAGAAACGAAATCCGACAAATATTTTTTTGAGTTATGCTTGACGAAAGGTTTTTATTAGGCTTTTTTTTAGTAGGACATGGCGTTAATATCCATCGTAGCTGTAATGTGTCCGGACAGTAATATTTCGCTGAGTATTAGCCTTCGCTTCGCTCAGACAATTATTTATTTTGTAATCATGTGCGTATTCTGTTATACCACTTTTCTGCTCGTCAAATATCTGACAGTTTGAAGCCACCTACAAATGCTAATTCAGCATATTGCGCTTTTTTAGATACATGAAATGAAATAACATACTCATATCTTTAGTCCCAAATAAAATTGTGCTTTTAAATCATATACATTTTAAGATATTAAAGGTTAAAATGGTCTTGGTTGAAAAGGTGGAAAATCTTTTTTATTTCATTTTTTCCAATTTTAAGAGTCCTGAGACCCCTTAACCAATATTTAATTTTATTTGATACTTAATATAAGATATGTTACAGTAAACGGAGATTAGAAAGTTCCGTGGCATTCAAAATATTTCCAAGATACAAATAAATATCCATTTGTAAAATGTCCATTAATTTATTTTTTCAATAGAATTATTTATTATGATAAAACATCCATTCATTCTGTTAAGTTGCAGGCCATTTTGTTATAAAAAGCCATTTTTTTCACTATTTCTTTAAAAGGATAAAAAAAAATTACATTTATAATTAGCATAAAATATTCTTCAACGGTACAAGATATTTAACATAATCGTTAAAATAATTCATTTGTTTGGTGCTTAGCAAGAAAAAAATATTTTTATGAGAAAAAATTTCCCTTTTTTTTAGAATCCTTGAAAAATTAAATAAAAATGAAAAACATTTTGTCATAAAAAAGTGTAATAATCCTTTTAATGAGACGTTATGTTTAATTTTTTTTTTCTCGTTGGCTAGAAACGTGTTTGTTTTTACTATTTGCTAATAAGGTTTCATTAAGAATGATTACTTTGTATTTCTTTTTCATTTCTAAAGTAAGCTTTCTAAATATGTAGCTATCTCCATTAATTACTATGTGATGGTTAATGATATATCTTGTAAGAGAATGTTCTCTTCATCCTGAAACAAACTTTTTTACATCAACTAAACATTATTTTATTTTAATTAATAGCAACTCCTCTTTCATATAATTTCCTTTTAACTCCCCATTCCTCACTTATTCTTATACACTGCTCAAAACAATTAAAGGATATTTGAAGTTTTATATAAAATAAAGATATAAACGAAATTTTTTTTGCCGAAAATAGAAGAAGAGAATCACAAATGCAAATTTTTCTGGTTTTCAAACTGTGGAGTATGCAAATTTTGAGTTCGACGTCAAAAACGTCGCTTCAGCGGCAGCGAATGAAATTTGACTTTCAACTGGATAAAAGAGAATGAAGACAAGGATGATCGGCATTCAGTGATTGCTTTGTTTCGATGAGTACGATGTCTCAGCGAAGTCATTTGACAGATTCAGAAACTTTGAGAATTGTTGGTAGGTTAGAAGGGGGCCAAACTCAAGCCGAAGTAGCGCAAGCCATTGGAGTGTCACAAAGTGTCATTTCCAGGATCTGGAACCGTTTTTTGGAGAGTGGATGTGCAGGTCGAAGACCAGGGCAAGGTCGTAGACGGGCAACAACGCCCAATGAAGATCGGTATTTAGCGTTAACACCTCGGAGACACCGAACCATGAACGCTACTCTTCTCCAACAACACCTTCGCACGGCTACAGGCACCACGATTTCTACTCAGACTGTCCGAAACTGGCTCCATGCTGTAGGTCTGTATGCTCGCCGATCGATGGTATGTGTTAGATTAACATCAAGGCATCGTCGCGACCGCAGGGAGTGGGCAACCGAGCATGTCAACTGGAGGAGAAATGAATGGAGCAATATTCTGTTTTCTGACGAGTCCCGTTTTTCTGTGCATCCAAATAATAGGCGTATATTCATCTGGAGGGACCGTGGCAGTAGGAATAATCCTGCGTTCGTGCACGAAAGTGTCAGATTTGGCAGTGGAGGAGTGTTGGTGTATGGTGGCATCTCCATTGGCGGGCGCACTGACCTCTACATCATTCGAGATGGAGCTCTGACTGGTCGCCGATATAGGTATGAGATCGTCAGACCTATTGTAGTCCCTTACGCTGCAGCAATCGGAGATAACTTCATTTTAATGGACGATAACTGCAGGCCACATCGTGCAAACCTGGTGGAGGATTTCCTTTTCGAGGAAGGAATCGTTCGAATGGAATGGCCAGCGTGTTCTCCAGACATGAATCCAATCGAGCACGTTTGGGACGCTCTAGGAAGTCGAGTTTCTGGCCGCCAACAACCCCCACAAACTCTCCAAGAACTGGAAAGAGCTCTTCTGGAAGAGTGGGGCAGAATACCCCAACTCGTAATTAATAGCCTCATTGAGTCCATGACTGAAAGGTGTTCAACGTTACTGGCCGCCCGTGGAAACAATACCCCCTACTGAAAATGATTTTGTTTGAAGAAAACACCTTTTCTTATTCTTTTTTTCTCATATGCACAAATTGTGTTTTTTTCCTTTAGTACACAAATGCGCAATAAAATGCATTTTTTTCTGCCAAACATGTGTAATTTATTCTCATATAACCTACTACGTGTGTCGACCATGTATCAATCAACTAAACAGTTTACCAGATACAAAATCCACCTAAAACTGCAATATCCTTTAATTGTTTTGAGCAGTGTATTATTTCTTTTGTTGTTTTGCAAATCTTTATTTAATAAACTACTATAACATTTAATTATTAATTTTATATTTGCCCCTCCCCAAATCTATTTGTTTTTGTCATTTTGATTCATTAGAAGTATTTTCTCTCTCTCTCTCTCTTTTGTTACGTCATGTTTTTACAGAATATTTGCAACTTCCTACTGACTTTTTGACATTACTTCTGTATTTCTTTCCAGTCTTGTTTCGGCTCTTAAAGTGGAAGCCTATATAGTTAAATATTTTTAAAAACATTTACATACATTAACATACATTAACATTAACATAAAATATATGCTCTAGAGATGAGCTTTTTTCTCTCAATAGCTATAATATACGATCATAAGCAGTAACAAAAATTCCTGGTTTAACTACAATGTGACCTCAAAAATCCGATATTCCCAAATTCGGCAACTATAAATATCCAACATAAAAGTCATATCAACCCACCACTTTTTTTACTCTTCCAACTTACGGGAGAAAGAAAAATATAACTTGTTTACGAATTAAAAATTTGAAATGGAAGAAATGGAATAGTGAACATTGAGATCGCTGATGCTGGGCTGAATAAGACCAATATCAGACGGCGCAATAAATACGACGGTAATACTTAAGCAAAAAAGCAGCAAAAAAGACGCCCGTCTGACATTAGCATTGTGATTGATTAATACTTAAGCAAAAAAGCAGCAAAAAATACGCCCGTCTGACATTAACATTGTGAATGGTTAATACTTAAGCAAAAAAGACGCCCGTCTGACATTTGTCTAAAACCGCCAATAACGCTAGTAGAATCTCAGAGGAACGAAGACAGGGATGAGGCAGAAGAAAAGGTATCAGTGGGAAAAATGCATAAATTTGATTAGAAAAATAATATCTAATTCAGATAAAGAAGTTTTTATTTCCGAAATCGATATTCTTCACTTTTATAAAATCTAAGAAAAACTTATTAGAAAAGGACAAAAATAACTGAAGCAAATATTATTAACATTGATGTTTAGGAAATTAAATGATAAGTAATGACTTCAGTGCTTATTAGAATTCATTTGTAACATAGAAAATTTAAATTAGATTAAATTTATTTTAACATATTATTTTCTCTATTTCTTACATAAAAATCACTCGGTGTGAATTACTTTTGATATTCTTTCCGAAATCCCGAATTTTAGAAAATTCGGCTTAGTCGGAGTTTTGAGAGTGCACTGTACTGCGAAATGAAATAATCAAATTTAGCGCTTAATGTCATACTTCAAGAACATTGATAGATTTATAAGAAAAATATACGGTCAAATGCGAGTATTACTCACGCTCAAAGGGTTCCGTACAATAAAAATAGGAATTATTAACTGTACTATAAACAAATCGCTGCTAAAAGAATAATAAGACTTTGTATAAAGCTATTCAATGTAAAATTGTGTATAGCTGCATTACTAGATAATTATAAATGAATATACCATGAAAGTTCAGAAAAATATGAAGCCTAAACAGTATCAAATTTTGCTACTCTGTATAACACTTTTTTTAATCTTATCCTAATATGTTTATGATGAACTTAATTCGGTACTGACAATAAAAGTAGTGCATATTTAAGCTTTATTTGTCATTTCATAAAACTAAATTCAGCGTAGTGACAATCTTTCCTTTTACAGTGTAGCTAAAACAAAACACTTGTTCAAATTTTAAACTTCGCATTGTACTAATCGCGCGTCGAAAGGAGGTTGAAAAGTTGGAATGCGGCCTTGGTCCGTGCCTAGTTTTTTCGGATAGGTTTTTAATTAATTTTTAAAGACAAGGGAAGCATATTGGTAGATCCAATCAATGTAAATTTGTCGCGAATCCCATGGTATTTGTGTGATTAATTCTATTTAAATTACTCTGTCTTTAACAATGTGACGTTTATTTCTTTTACACTTCTACTGGGCATTGCATTACACAAATATTTCATTAAAAGTTATTATCTAGGTTTTAAAATCCGATGGTACATAGAGTACACTTCCCCTCTCATTATGCTTGTCCAAATCTTCCGTGTCTTTAAGGGTTAATATCTCGGCTAATTACCAACGATTCTTTTCAAAAATCATTATCAACAATCCTTTTATACTTTTTATCAACTATCCTTTTACACATTTACTGAATGGCCGCAAATCGAAATTTGTGTGTAACGTAAATATACGGTTTTCTCAAAAAACTATGTGACCTAGGGTAGTCGCTATAATTTCCCTGCAAGGTTTAAATTTCTGTCTACTACCTCTATTTTTTTTCATAATTATCGTTTCAGTAGATTCGAAAATAAAAGGGGGGGGGTGGAGGGGGCATATTTTTACATTACATTTTCGACGATATATCTGAAAATATAATACCTAAAGTTAAAAGAAATTTATTTTTGAGTTCAGCATTACGAAAGCTTTCACAGGATATCCTATACGATATACAAAGAAAAGATTTTTTTTTTCAAGTAACTTAATTATCCCCACTTTATTTTTCTTAAATAAATTTGTGAATGTTTAATAATCTGTGATTATGTGGGTCAATAGTCTTTATTACTTCCCCCAATTTGAACTATCCATGTTCCATAGTTTACTAGTAAAATGTCTGTGACAGACGGACAGACAGACATAGTTCCGTTTTTACTCTTTAAGTACGGAACCCTAAAAATGAAAAATTGAGTTTTATCTTCAAAGCTAATGCTCCGTACATTTTGGATAATATTATTTTGTCATAATTTACTAGAATAAATAATGAAATGTTTTTCAATTTATTGACTTAAATTTCGATACTGCATTTAAACAATTGAATTTTGCTATTTAAATGCCGTTCAATTAAAATGTAGCTGATAGCATAGTTCATGTAAGTTTAAATGATAAAAATAAGTTAAGACGGCTTTCAAGCAAATAACATTCCTTCTTATTTCTTTTTTATCCGCGATGGTTATTATTTGGGCATATACGGATATATAACAGAATCTGCAATTTTTCCAAAGACTATTAACCTTACAATAACAGAAAATGGGTCAGTATGGGTGAATATCTGAAAATTGGACAATTTGCGTTCACTGCCAATAATGTATCACTAATTATACGAAAACCAAAAACTGATAAATGTAATATATTGTAGCATTTGTTATAACAATTACCAATGATAAATGATCATATAATGATGTATAAATAATTAATTTTAAGTTTTAAACAAACGAAATACTCATTTCATTTCCTATCCACAGTTACAAATATCCAATATTAAATGTATACGGTAAAAGTTTCTACAGATATTTTTAACTTTTGCTATTATATATTTTTACCTATATATATACAGTATGGGAAAATGTTAGTCTCCTTTATTAGTATAGATTGTATACTAAAATACTGTAGTAAAATTATTTGTCCTTTTGGTTGACCATCATCTTAGTCCCTCTAAACACACATTTAAATTAACAGATACTAGGTGGCGCTGGTATAATTATCTCTACTGCAAGAGTAACTAAAGTTCAACTAGCCACCATGGATGAAAGTAAGTTGTTCTTTACTTTGTTTCATATTTGGAATTTTTTTTTTTTCTGAATAGGGATGAGTATTTTTTTTGTACCATCATTCATGTCCCCATATTTAACTTTTTTATAACTATTTAGCTTATTAACAAAAGCTTACTTCAACTTTATTCATGTAACATACAAATGCAAAATATCATATTTAATATTTTACATGTGTGCAAAATGATTTAAAAAAATGGCTGTGCAGCTATTAAGACAAAACCATCACCTCTGACCCCATTATCTCAGTCTCAGTTATTAGATAGTGATTATGATGTTAATAGACAATTTATTCCATACCCTTTAAGCCCTGACCCGCACAATTTGGCGGGTGATAGTAAAGTAAAAGAAAATGACTATTTCCTGTTTTTGTGAGATTTAAAACCAAATATGCACATTTATATGAGTTAATTGGCTTCAGATGTTTTGATAAGACAAAAGTAGGGGGCACCAACTACAATACATGGTTAAATTTTTTGCCTTTAAAAAGGCTATATCATCTGACAGCAATAGACAAAAAGTATGTATTGTCGTAATTTCTTTTAAATATGATTTTTAGTATTTGCTTGGATTTAATTTTTCTTTTCATATACTTTATTCATGATTTTAATTGATTTTGTCTTTGATAAATTTAATTAGGCTTTACAAATGTTGAAAAACAAATGACTCTCACAATTGTGTGGGTCCGGCGTTTACCACTTCCAAAATGGGTACAATTCCTAATGTATAATTTTTTTTATTTTTAAGTGATTTTTTTTTAACTTATGTGTTTAGCAATTTTATTTTTTATTAATTACATTTTTAAAGCGGATTAATTTTAAATTAATAGGTTTGTACTATTCATGATTTCTAATTAAAATTTATAGTAATAGATATATAATATGCACATGTAATGAACTGTATGTTTCTGCTCTGAGTTATAGATGTCATATATGATTTATAAGTTTTATATGAGTTATATGCATATGACGGGATATATTTTTAAGTTTGATAAATTCATTCCATTTTGTCGACACAGCAAGTAAACCACCAGGAATAAATGTTAAATTATGGAAAGTTCAGCAAATACTCGAGAGATTCCGTAGAGTCTGCTTGAATTTATCAGGAGATCAGGGAAAATGTTCCACAGATGAGCAGACGATTTCTTTTTTAGGACGTGCTTCAGTAAAGCAGTATATAACTAGTTGGATGTGCCAATCCCAAAACTTTCTTCTATCTTATACATCTTAATATTTCAAAACCTAGTTACACATGTTAATACTTCAATATTATTAGTTCAATACTATACCAACTTTGATTTTCATCTTAAATTTCTGCTCAAGTCAATTAAACGGACTAAAAACGAGTTAATCTATATCATGATATTTGTTAAAATTATTAATTTTTCCTTATTCTGTCGTTATCAGCTGTTTGCTAATAGCCGGCATAGCAGGAAGCGAGTTCCCGCCGCTGTATGAGCCGCCGATGCACAATAGAACTACGAAAAATCAAGAAATGTATACAAAAATCGCTAGCACGGAGCCGCTTTACCGCGCAATATTTCCAAATTCAAGGAGAACCTGTTGGCCAAAGCCAAAAACAAGCACAAACATTTTGGTTCAATTGTATGCATAATTTTATACGCTGTTCGATGGTACAATAATGAAAATGCCACAGAGATCGGAATTATAGCGCCCCCTTCTTTCGGAATTTTTTCAAGTTCAGGGAGGACTTGTTTGCCATAGCCAGAAACATGCACAAAAAATTTGGTTCATTTATATGGATAACTTCATACACTTTTCGATGGTACAATAATGAAAATGGTACAGACATCGCAATTATAGTGCCCCCTTCCGGCAGTATTTTTCCAAATTCAGGGAGGAACCTTCGTGACATGACCAAAAAAGAACACATAAAATTTGGTTCAATTCTATGCATAACTTCATACACTTTTCGGCGGTACAATATTCAAAATGGCACAAAAATTGTACAAAAATCGCTATTACAGCGCCCTCTACGAGCTATTTTTTTACAAATTAAGGGAGGACCTCCTTGCCATAGCCAAGAACTTAACATTTCTTTTTGGTTCAATTCTATGCATAACTTCATACACTTTTCGATGGTGCAATATTCAAAATCGCACAAAAATCGCTGTTACAGCGCCCCCTACCGGCGAATTTTTTCCAAATTCAGGGAGGACCTGCTTGCCATAGCCAAAAACTTAAAATAAAAATTTGGTTCAATTCTATGCATAACTTCATACACTTTTCAATGGTACAATATTCAAAATTGCACAAAAAACGTATTTACAGCGCCCCCTACCGGCGAATTTTTTCCAAATTCAGGGAGGACCTGCTTGTCATATCCAAAAACTTAAACTAAAAATTTGGTTCAATTCTATGCATAACTCCATACACTTTTGGATGGTACAATATTCAAAATCGCACAAAAATTGTTATATCAGCGCCCCCTACCGGCGAATTTTTTCCAAATTCCGGGAGGTCCTGCTTGCCATAGCCAAAAACTTATAATAAAATTTTGGTTTAATTCTATACATAACTTCATACACTTTTTGATGGTACAAAGGCGACAGACAGACGGACAGACGGACAGACGGACAGACGGACGGACGGACAGACGGACAGACGGACAGACGGACACACAGACAGACAGACATTTTCTATAAACATGTTTTTTGGAATCTCTGACCCCTAAAACATGCAAATCCGTCGAAAACCGGAAGTCGAAAAAAATTTCGATTACAATACTTTCTTCTATTGAAGATAGAAGAAAGTAAAAAACAAACCACAGTCTGTTGTAACAGTATAACCTGGGATAGTTTTAAATTTTGTAGCATAACAGTGGGAAAGTACAGACTTGGTCTACGAGAACTGGGGCGTAGGACCTGATGTAGTCCTTACTCTCGTTCAGACCTAGTATTTTGTACTTTGATCGGTATTTCAACAAAATACCGCTGCTGGAAAAACTAAAAAAAGATATTTGAATGATCAGACATAATCCAAACGGAGTGAAGGATATACCATTTGTCTCTTAAGAAGGGTGCAAGCATTGAGCACGTCTTAGAAAATGAAATTGTAGTGGTCTGTTCAAAAACAAAAATTGTTTCAAACATTTTCATTGTGGCTGATGAAAATTATCTCAATAAATGACATTTTTTTTTTGCTTAAACTTTAACTTTAGATATTTGCACACATGATCCCAATCTACACAATTGTGTAGATTTAGCCCTAAAACGGCTGCATTAAGGCCGAACCCGAACAATTGTGCGGATCCTCCCTTGGTGAAACATGACATCGTCTATTTTTTTTTCACTCAAATAAGGTCTTATCGATAAGGGGAAAACACGCAAACTTTAAATTTCTACCAAAAAAACTCCCGGGCTTAAGTGGATAAAAGTTTATCCTACGCATAAAATATATATCCTTGATCTCAAAACACTACAGTATTTAAACGACAAAGCATATATCATAGTATACAATATTATCTGGTAGTTGGAATATTAATTAAAAAAAAAATTGAATGAAATTGTCCATTTTTCAGATATTGAGCCATATAATAGAATAAATGGTCAAGTGCGAGTATAACTCGCGCTCAGAGTGTTCCGTGCAATAAATATATGAATTATTAACTGCATTATTTAAAAAAAAATGTTGCTAAAAGAATAATAAGTTTTCGAAATAAATTATACAATATAGGATTGGGTATAGGCTATAGCTGTATATACTATAAAAGGGGGTGCGCATATATAACGTTATCACTTTAGGGGGGAGGCACTAGTTTTTGTAAGATATCTCTGGGGGGAGGGAGGGGGATTACTTTTTAATATCGTTATAATTTTTCGTCCAACCAAACTTTTCTTTTTTCAGAAACTTTTTCTTTACATCCAAATAGTCTGTTACCTTCATTATTATATTTTTACACGTTTTTATGAAAATACAAAGCTATTATTAAAGCCATTAAATGTTTATAAAGTAATTCCATTCCAAAATTTGGAATACGCCAACGTTTGGCATTCCTGTTCTCCTGACATATGCGTATATAATTTGTTATTAGAGAAAACAGGAACATAATATATAGGAAATGATACCATTTACCAGTAAAGAAAGACAAATAATGTTGCCCACTGTTTTATTGATAGGACTACCACAAGCGACTATTTTTGTATATTGTTCGCACCTCTTTTTAAATCATAAAAAAAAAACAGATTTTGTATGATATATTTCTCTTGCATACGTTCTCGAACAATATATGAATAATTTTTGTTCGAAAAAGTGGTGTGAGGAGGAATTAAAAACATATTAGAGTTGAACATATCAGCCGTGTATTGATAAGTTCTGCTTTTAACCTCCCGGGGTAGAGGGCTAGTGCAAGAAGACAATATTATTTTTGAATACATTATGTAACAATGTGCTATTATTAAATACATTTAAATAGTAACTAACTCTTTTAGATACTATTTGAAATAAATTTATTTCATTTATTGATATTTTATTGACTTAATCCGTAAAGTATGCAACTAATAGATGTATAGTCATATGTGTATATCACTGTCAGCGTATAAAAAGAAAGAAAAAGAATCTAAAAATAAAATAATTTTTAGACATTAATACCAATCGCATCCGATAGGGGGTTTACGAATGATAAGGCATGATGTCGTAAAGAGGGGGAGGTGGTCAAAAATTAGCAAAATGTTCATAACGTTATATGTAATAGCCCCAAAGTATGAATTGGTATACCATAAAAGTTCAAAGAGATATGAATCCTAAATATCATCAAATAATGCTATTCTGTATAACTTTTTTAAAAATCTTATACTAATCTGTTTTTTTATGAACTGAATTTGGTATTGACAATAACAGTAGCGCATATTTAAACTTCATTTGGCATTTCATAAGACTAAAATTAGCACGGTAATCATTTTTTTCTTTTTACAGTGTAGCTATAACAAAATCTTGTTCAAAGTTTAAACTTGGCATTAATTCTAAGCGCGCTTCGAAAGGAGGTGCCCCTTTGGTGACTCGAAAGATGCAACCCCGTCTTGGTCTGTGCCGCGTTTTTCCAGATATGTTTTTAATTAACTTTTAAAGACACAGGAGGCCTGTTGAGAGATCCACTAAATGGAAAGTAGTCACGAATATCATAGTATTTATGTAATTAATTCAAATTAAATTAGTCTGTTTTGATCAATTTTACGTTTATTGCTTTTATACTGCTACTGGCATTCATTACACAATAAATCATTAAAAGTTGTTATCCAGACTTTAAAAGATGATAGTACATAGAGGACGCCGCGCCTGTCATTATGTATGCCCAAACCGTACGTAACTTTAAGGTTTAATATCGTCGCTACCATGTCAAACTATCCAATGTGAAAAAATGCATTTTTCATATTTTGTGCCATTTTGTTGTATTGTGCATGATACGCACTAATTAAAATCGACACGTCTCTAGCATGCATAGAAACTTAGATAATGACTATTTCAAAGTATCCAATATGCACTTTTTTCTAAAATTTACAATGTCAAACTGTCCAATATGGCATATTCGATCCTTTGCCGTAAATGTTTGGATATTTTTCTTTTTTTAAGCATCCGTACCATGTCAAACTATCCAATATGAAAATAGTCTTTTTATCGGGAAGACAAAAACTGTTTTACATATGGACTGAAATTTATCGCAATTGACATATGTTTTTGAGGTTTACTACAGCATATGTTTTCTATTGTTAATGGAATGTGAGAATCTTTAGTTCATTTACAAGGACACTCAAAACAATTCCGTTACATAGGGGAAAAAAACGGTTGTCTTTTAATCGGCAGTGTTACGATATTTAAAACATAATGAAATTAATATGGATTTATCAAGTGTATTGAAACATGTTTCATGCAGAATATGATGTGCAAGCCCTTTATTATTACTTACAGATTCATACAAATGAATTTTGTTGTAGAATGGTTTATAGTAAAAAAAAAAAAAAAAAAAAATGTTTGAAGCATATTTTAACAATGTTAAAATATTCCAAACAAAGTGAAATTGACATCCGTAATTGATTTACATTACAAGTTGCTTACTGTATAATATGACATGTATGATAGTTATTGTTAATTTACAGGGACACACAAAGAAAATTCGGTTACACTGCTGTCTATTAGTGATAGTTGTTTGAAGTGCGTATAGTTATAGCATGTTATAGCATGAGTTTTTAAATATTTAAATATTACGTGTTGCGTATAAATTTTATAGATCATATACAGGGCTATACAAAAGAATTTGTAAGCATTACTGTGTATGGGAGTGAATTTCTTAAAGGTGGTTTCTAATTGAGTTATGCAATTTTCGACTTTTATTTATTTTTACTATACTAAAATATGTTTGTAGAAATTCCTAATATGCAGGGCTACGCAAAGAACTAAAAACATTGCCGGCTATGACTGGTAATTTCTGGAAGTGTGTTTATAACAATTTTTTGCCTAAATTAAATTTTACCATATTACGTAACATGCATAAGCATTTATAGATAATATACAGGGCTATACAAGGAATTCGAGTATATTTCCGTTTATTGGCGGAAATGGATAAAGGTTGAATGTGTAACTTGCGTTACGCGTTTTCTAATTAAACTATATTGTCGCATATTATCTAAGTTATATACAAATCTATAGATCATTTACCAGCACAACAAAAACTGAACACCTTCACAAACTGATGCGAGTAGTTTTTTTTTTTTTACTATGGACGGTAATAGTTTTTAGTGAATTATTTTGTGCAGCCCTGTATACGAGCTATAGCATTTTTATACAACATGCAAAAAATAGTAAAACTTAAAATCGCATACTGAAAATCAAAAACGCACTTCCAGCAGTTATTGCTCAAAGAGAGTACTGTAACCTATTTCTTTTGCGTGTCCCTGTAAATGAACGACAAATTCTATGAATGCATGCCATATTGTGTCGTAATATTCTTGTAATGAAATTCAGTGATTTATATCAGTTTTAATACATTTGAAATAGCGCAAAGTCATTAAAATACTCTCCAAACGATTTACCCCCATATACAATGATCTAATGGAAATATTTTGAGTGCCCCTGTAAATGAACTATTAATGTTACATACTTCATATGCAATACCGAACATACCATTGTACGCACCGTTAACATTTTTCAATTGCATGAAAATCCGAGTATATTTACGTGAGTTAGAGCATGGACAGACAAACCGAATTTATATACACTTTTAAACCTTGTTGAAAAGTGTTAAAAAGTATAAAAGGTTGAAAATTCACATTCAATTTCTACCAAAATACGAGCATAACTGAATTCTTTTGTGCAACCCTGTATATTACCTACAGATTTTTATACATGCCACATAATAAGTTAAAAATTTAATGCAAGGTAAACGACGCTTAAAACTACTAAAATGGTACTTCCAGAACTTATTATCTACAATTGTCCATGTTTCTAGTTTTTTGCGTGGCCCTGTTACTTATTATTTTACTTATATTACACAAACCTCTCATATACTAACTATAGTTCAGCTTTGAAATGCCTAACACAATTAAAAACTACGTTTAAGCAGTTCAGAATCATACTTAGAATGGTGTATGGTAAAGATGTATATTAGGTAGTCCTGTATACAATACAAAGAATTTATACATACCACGTAGTATGCACATAGTTTGAAAACGCGTACCATAATATAAAACGCATTTCCAGCAATTATCGCTAATAGGCTGCATTTTAACCGGAATTTTTTGTGTGTCCCTGTAAATGAACGATAACTGTTGTACACGTTATATTCTAACGCAGACATGTTGCTATGCACCTCAATAATGTATATAAATTCCATTATGTTTGAAATAGTGTAACATAATTAAACTAAATGACAAACGTTTCTTTCCCCATTAAGCGTAATGTAAAAGGATTCTTCTGAGTGTCCCTGTAAAGAACCTATAAATGCTGCAGGCTCCGTTTTCAGTACCGAACATGCTATAGTAAGCGTCAAAAACATAAAAAAAAGTTATATGGCAATCCGAGTATATTTACTAGAGTTAGAGCACGGTGAGACGACGACAGAAAAGTAAACCAAATGTCATAAAAACTTTTTAAAGACGAAGAAAGTCTTGGAAAAAGGGATTACCCCTTTATCATTCCCCACATTCGAGAGAACATTTGCAATTATTGTATTAAAAGAGCCTATTGTGAATTTCTTCGAAATTTTTTTCAAATTCATTTGTTCCATTTTTTTTTACTGTGGGATTAAATAAATCAAAGATTTCTATTCGAAAATAGTGGTAGAAAGCGGCCCATTAGTTTCTTAGAATAAATAGCGCGAAGATTACTATTTATAATTACAGGTATTAAGTGCCTGTTGTTGCTCACCCCATTTTTAAAGATAATTTTGTTTTCTTATATTTTATAAAATTAACAGAATTTTTTTAAATAAGCTTTTTTCTTTATTAATTTACTGTATATTCCTTATTAAAATTATTAAAAAAAATTCTTAAGAGTTTTATATTGAATATGTAAATAACAATTTTTTTACAAATTAAACTATTGAATATGGTACATTTGCTACTATGAAACAGCGAATCTGGGAAAAGCACAAAATTTTTACAAGTCAAACTATCCAATATGGCATATTCGCTACTATAGAATGGCGAACCTGGGAAAAGCACAAAATTTTTACAAGTCAAACTATCCAATGTGGCATATTGGATAGTTTGAAGCTGAAAAAGTTCAACGAAGCTGAAAACGTACAAATAAATATACCATATCAAACTATCCAATGTGATTTTTTGGCGAGTAAAATTATTCAAATGATTTATCTCAATAGCATTCTTAAATTGGATATAAAACAGCACCCGAAAAATATAATAATTGTTTACTGCTACTTGGCGCTGATTTTGAATCCACAATTAAAACAGTTTTTTTGCTCTCCTGAAAAGTGGTATTTTCACATTGGATAGTTTGACATGGTACCGACGATATCTCGGTTAATTTCCGATGATTTTTCTTTTCACAAATCCTTATCAATAATGCTTTTATACTTCTGCATATAGGTACAGTTGTGGGAAAAAAGTAAACACCCTATACTAACTCAGAGAAAAATTGTCGTAGAAGAAATTGACTGGTACCACACGATTGGTAATAAAGTCTACTTTTAATTATGTATATAAAATTTGCCTAGGAGGCCATCTAGATATTAAAATGATACATAACTTTGTTTTTTTAATAGCTGTACACAATTCTGACAGTATAAATGAACTCTACACCTTTCCATTAGCCTAAAAACAAATTGTTATGCAATTCGTACGACAACTTTCTGGGAAATTAATCATTTTAAAATGAGCATATTTTAGGGTCTGTATCCAAATTGAAGTTCGGTACTCCGTTGTTGACCGAAAGAGCCTCCTTCTTGATCAAGGCATCTTAAACACCACTCAAGCAGTCATTGAAAACTGCTAGATTACAGGATAGCGTAAGAAATTTCAAAATATCTAGTCACTTCTATCATAGACGATTTACTTAAACCATCATTTTGCCGTGTTTTAAGCAGAATTTGAAAACAACAAAATGTGAAATTTTGAATTTTCTTAAAACAGGACTTAATAAATCTAAATCCATCAAAAAAATTGTAGGTTGCAATTCATAATTTTTTCGAATATTAATTTCGTAATTCACAATTTACATCAGAAAATTATAAAAAAATCGCAAATTCGACGTTTTTGTGCTTGGGTATTTTAGTATTATTGCTACAAAAAAGTAGCACATTTGTAGTATAATTTCAGGAGATATTAATAAAAATATGAAAATGTAATTTAAAAATTAGAAGCACTAAATTTTGAATGTTTATAATTGAAAAATTTATAAATCAAATGTCTTGAAATTTGGTATCTAGGCATAGTTTGTGCCGAAGATTTGAAATATCTTGTTAAAATTGAGTATTGCCATTTAAAAAATCAAGTTTGGGTTTGTTTTAATATGTAGATGGCCACGTAAGCAAATTATATATATATCATTTAAAACTAGTCTTTATTTACAATGGTTCGGTACCAGTAATTTTCTTCTAATAAATTATCTTATAATTTGTTCAGGAGTTAGTAGGGGGTGTTTACTTTTTTTTCCACGACTGTGCCTCTAGCGCTCCTCAACACGTTTGCTGAATGCCCGCAAATTAAAATTTGTGCGTTACGGAAAAATGCGTTTTTCTCAAAAACTATTTGACCTAGGGTAATCGCTATAATTTTCCTGCAAGGTTTAAATTACTGCCTACTCACCTATTTTTTTTTCATAATTTTAGTTTCAGTAGATTCAGAAATAGATGGGGGGAATATAGTTTTGCACTATATTTTCGACGATATCCCTGAAAGTATAATACCTAAAATTAAAATAAATGTATTTTTGAGTTTAGCATTACGAAATCTTTCACACGATATACAAAGAAATGATTTATTTTTCAAGTCACTGAATTAGCCCCTCTACATTTTTCCTAAATATATAGTTGAATTTTTAATAATCTGAAAATATGTGGGTCAATAGACTTTATTACTTCCCCGAATATGCACTTTTCACGATCCATAGTTTATGAGTAAAATGGGTGTGGCAGTCTTATAATTGTTGCGTTATCAATTTTTAAGTACGGAATACTATAAATATTACTATGCACATTATCAGTCACTCAATTCCAGACACATTGTACATGTGAAATGGATGTTTGGAAGGGTTGGTTCGAGGAAAATGTAAAAATATTTCTATAGCTTTTTTTGCACATTCTAATCTACATGAAAATAACGGTTTTATTAAAACATAAAAAAAATATATATATACTAGAAAGGTAGCCCGTCAAAAATGACGGAAATTTAGATATAAATATATATACAACTCATGTGCAAGAATATGAGTTTTCTTGCTTGTTCCGCAGTGATAGATGAAAATAACACATTTTAAGAACGAAACACATTTATGAAAAACTGTGTACAGTAGAAGACGTCTAATCTGCACAGTTTGGTTCCAAATGTTATGCAGATTTGAGGCTTTTTGCGGTCATCTCTATTCTATCTTTGTTTACATTTTTTTTAAATTTATATATTGGACAATTTAGATTGTTGAGCCTTAAAAATAAATAAATAACACACTTGAAGTAAGGTTAAAAACTATTAAATTATCGTATACGATTTCATGAAATGGTATTATATGGTATTATATGTGTGTGCTTCACGATCTTGGTTACGACGTTGGCGAAATTGACTGCAACTTGTCATAATCATAATAGTGTGGGCCGCTATGACAAAAAAGTAACCAGTTTTTAGTAAAATTTCTGATATAAAGTAGCTTTCAAAAACTTGTGTAAAATTGCAGGCCGTTCTCGTGTTATGTCAGTCCTAGGAATAATATTTCTAACACTGAAGATTTTCCATGTATATATGGAATTTAGAAAAGCTTCTCCAAAACAAAGGTCCTGAAATGACATTGTAATTCCTCTAACTTCAAAGTTTAATCGGGCCCTGATGTTGAGTACTGAAATCTAATAAATACAGTTATTTTGAATATTAAAACAGAATTAAACAGTTACACTTATTTAACTTAAACCTGCTGTTACTTCCCGATGTTATTTTTTAGTATTAAGAAAGAAAATAATTTAAAATTTTCAAATCATGCATTTATGATTTTTCTCCGTCTTTAATAACTAAATAATGAAAAATTAGGCTTTTGTTCTGAGCTCATAAATATGACAATAAAATAATGTAACTAAGAGACATAGCAAAATTAAATCTTTGTGATTACAAACCATAAACAAACGATACCGCCTCCATTTTACTTACTATGACGTCATTAGAATATTACCCATTGATTGTTGGAGAACTTACTTTGTGAATGATTACCTCAATGATTTAATATTTTTGACGTTTCACGATGAATGAATCAGTTGTGCTTGTTTAGGTTTATGGAATGAGATATTAAGCTGTGAACCTAATCTCAATTGAAGTTATCCAAGGATATATGTATTTTTAATCGAAATTAAAAACAATGCTTTGATCTCGAAATAAAAAGTTTTAGTTTGTATAATTTGTTATTTCTGTTAATTATTTATTTAAGTACTTTTCCATTATAGCGCATTTTTAAAAAAAGCTTGGCGCGATTCGGTCATCAGAAAGTGAGATATGTTGCGAAAATATATAAACAGCTATGAAAACAAATCTAATGAACTTTTATATTTATTTATATATGCACTTATATACATAAAAAAAATCGTTTCTAAATAATTATAATTTTTTTTTATATACAAATTACGGCACAGATTTCAGATATGAACCGGGATACCTAACTGGCGCCAAAATGGTGTTATTTTGCCTGCTATGGTAACCCGGCTATTGTTTTTTATTTATTAATAAATTGTTTATTTACTTTTATTTTCTGTTTTTTAATTATATAAACTGCTTTGTTCTATAGTTATTATTCAAACTTTTATTTATTTATAGTTATTTCCTTTTCAAAATGATAGCAAATAATTGAAAAATATATAAGTAACTGGTATTCGAAAGCGAGATTTTCGCCAAATTGGCGTCATAGAAAAATCACGCCAACCCCCATGCGTATGTGACATCTGTGCAAAAATTACTTCTGTTTCTTTATAAAAATAGGTAAATAGCTTTTTTTGGTACAGATGTCATATTCGCCCCATATTGGCGCGATTTTTTTTTCTGTCGCCAATATCATATAGGCAACATGTACTTAACTTGCGCCAAAGTGTCATTATTGTGCTTGATGTGGTAACCCGAATTATGTTGTTTATGCTGTTGATGTTTTCGCCAAATTGGCAACCGAAAAATATCGCGCCAATATGGGGCGAATATGACATCTGTACAATTTTTTATATTAAATTGTCGGCACAGATGTCATACACGCCCATATTGGCGCGATTTTTTTTGACGCCGATGTCATATACGCACCGGGTACTTACATGGCGCCAAAGTGTCGTTATTTTGCTTGTAATGGTAACCCGAATGTTGTTTATGCTGTTGATGTTTTCGCCAAATTTGCGTCGGAAAAAAATCGCGCCAGTATATGACATCTGTGCCAAATTGTATACATATGGAAAAAATTGCTTGTGAGTATAAAGCAGTAAATAGGTTGCCAGAAAATACGTTGGCAAACTTCTTTCTCGCCAAGAAACTTTTCTCCGAAGTAATGTACATAAGCAATGATTGCTGGAAATGCATTTTTATTTATGATATGCGCTTTTATGTTACACTACATTTATGCATACAATACTGTGTGTATAAATGCTACAGTTCATATGCAGGGCTACACAAAAGAGTTCGTAAGGGTTACTGAGTATGAGAGTAAATTGCTTAAAGGTGGTTTTTTAAAAGAGTTATGCATTTTTACGCTGAACTGCAGTTAGTTTCCTAAGAAATGTTTGTAGAATATAGATAAAATGATATACATGGTCACGCAAAGAATTGGATACATAACCGTCTATGGATGATAATATCTGGAAATGTGATTTCAGTAGTTTTAAGAGTAGTTTAAATTAAATTTTAGCTAAAGAGTGGCATGTAATAACGGTACTATTGACTATGGACGGTAACTGCTGAAATCAATTTTTAAATTTTTTTATGCGTTTTCTAAAATGTTTACTTAGTTATCTTGGTACTTCTTAGTTATCTCGTCGACCAAATTACTGTCGCCAAATTGTAAGATTAATTGCCAATAATGTTTGTCATTAATTAATTAATTGTAAGATTAAATGCCAATAATGGCCAATAAAACCATTAATTCGACGTTTTATTTGTATTTTTGCTAATGTTTTACTATTGATTTGGCGATTTATATAATTTGGCGAAATTGGTCGACGGGATATCCAAGAAGTAACGTTATCTTATTTACCTTATTTCCCTAAATAACGAAGTTTTGTTAAAGCATTCAGGATATGTTGGAAAGTGTTTCATATTCTATGCTTAACGCATGATTTTTCTTTCTTCTTTAGTCTTATTTTGCATTTATATTTCTTATTTTTTTAGTCTTATATACTGCTTTATAGAAACTTTGGCACAGTTGTCATATACGTTATCATATATTGGCGCGATTTTTTCCGATGCAAATTTGGTGAAAACATCAACAGCATAAACAACAACATCCGGATTACCACATCAAGCAAAATTACGACACTTTGGCGCCAGTTAAGTACCCGTTGTGTATATGACATTGGCGTCAGAAAAAAATCGCGCCAATATGGGGCGTATATGACATCTGTGCCGAAACTTTAACATTTAATGTTTAAACTCTTCGCTCCACTCCCCTGCATATAGTAAAAACTATAACACGGATAGCGCAAAATAATAGACAGTTTGGTACTTTTCCACTGTACGGGCTTTGGCATTTTTTTAAAAAAGCTTGGTGTAAATTGGGCATCAGAAATTGAGATTTGGGTACTTTTCCGTTATGCGGACACCATTGTCGCCAAGCGTAATTGTTGGCGCAAAATCGTGAATTGAAGCATTTGAAAAATAAAAGAAAAACCATTGTCGATACTAAAGTGAGCATTTAAAAAATATAACATTTTAAAATTCCAGACTTTTATGAACTATTTCATCAAATCACAAATATATACTTAAAATAAGTGAACAAATAACTGCTATAAAATAAAGCAATAAAATAAAACTCATATTAAACTGCTGGCATAAAATTACAAATATCTTTTAGCATTTTGAAATAATTGGCACATTAGCATACATTTTGGCATGGTGTCCGTATAACGGAAAAATATCGAGATTTGTTGTCAAATCATATAAACAGCTATGAAAACAAATTTGATGAGCGTTTTTGTTTGTTTTATATGTATATTATTGATGTTTTTATGTACAAATTACATCTGTTTCTGTATAAATTAGAGAAACGGCTTTTTTATGTTAAATAAATCGTATAAATATCGAAAAAATGCGTGTGTATATAAAATGAAACAGTGAATAGGTTCCCGGAAAATATGTTACCAAATTTCCTTTTTCCCCAAGGCACCTACCTATACTGGAAAAGTACCTACAGCACATTAAAATCGCGCAGTTAGGAGCTCACACAGTACACCGTTGTCTATTGGCGGTTATTTTATTAGTAGCATCGGAAGGAAGATGTAAAGGTGTACTTTAAAATCTCACCCATCGATTTCGAAAAAAATATCTTAAAAGAGTGGAGTTTAAATTAAATTTCGGTGCCCTCCAGTATGAAAGATTAATGGTTTTAAATGGGAACATCGCCAAATTATCCAGCTATCGCCAAGTTTGCTAACATTTGGCACTACTGTGGTAAGCCTGCATTAATAATTTTCAACAATTACTCATTTCAATGAGGCGGTCCTGCCGGAATAGTGAGGGACACACAGAGACTTGGATTTTATATAAATAGATAGTTGTTCAAACCAAATTATGCCCCATCCAAATATTTTATGTTGGACTAACAAAATCACTTTGTTAGTTCCATAAAATTTTATTGAACAAACAAAATCATTTGATCACTCGAACCAACATTTGGTCAATCCAACCAAACATTTTATCTGGTGCTATAATAAGTAAATCTTTTTTCCGTGTATGTACCATATTATTTAAATTGTATACTAATGCTTGAATGAAAGCTTTTATTATCGTATCAATGTAATGATTGATTTCGATTCAATACAATTGTACTTACTACAGAGAAAATGTTCTGTTTATAAAAAATATATTACTGTATTCATTATATAACTTAATTTGTCGTCATTAATCTTCATTACGTCATCAAAAGGCTTAAATGAAACGTGTTGTTTTAGCCGATTGTTGATAGTTTTATTGTGGGTTTAGACTACATTCACTTTTTCTTGTTTCACACCAATGTAATTAATGTCATTTAAAATTCTAAAACTAAAACTACAGCAACTATATTCTGGTATTTTTTGTCTCGCAAGTTTTTTTCAAAATTTTGCACTGTGTGTAGCCATCTGGGCTATATTGCGCTAAATAATGAAATTTTGACGATGTATTTTATTATGTTTATTTTTCTTTAACACGGGTAATAATAAGTTTTGTCAGAATTTTTATCTCAAGTTATGTATATAACCACGAAGAGCATCTTCAGTATTTATTTTTTTTTTTAATTTTTAGAGAATGCGCTATACGAAATCTTTATTTTGAAATGTGTTATTGTTCTTGTTTGACCACTTCTCATTTTCACTGGTGGAAAAGTAACTGTGTTTTAGGTGCTTGATAGGTTTTCCAAATATCTATTCTTATAAGATTTTTTTCTGCAGCAAGACGCACCAATGACAGACCTTTTCGTAGAATAATACATGAAATTAATTGTTTTTAGTTGTGCAACTCTTCTTGCTTCAGAGGAATATTTATATTCCAGAATAGTCAAAGAAATTGAATCATTAGCCGTTGCCATTCTCAAAATAGCATTAGCGTTATAGACGGACACCTTTGTTCCTTATAATATAGACTTTCCTTATATAATATAGATTAGTTAATAAGGCCTAAGTTTAGTGCCTTATATAATATAGATTAGTATAATATAGATATATTTTTAGTAACATATAGTAAAAAAAAATGTATTTAAATTATTTCTTGCATAATTTAAAAACAAATGAGAAAAATATCGAATTTCAATAACCTATTTTATCTTTTGATATACAGCAGTTATACAATTTATTACATAAGGATAAACTTGAAGCATAAAATATTCTATTAATATTTAATGTTTACATCCTCAAAAAAGTCATTTTTATGAGAAACATTTTATTATTTACTAGCAGGCTGAGCCCGCTGCGCTGGACCATTTTTCAAATAAACCTTCAATCAAACGAAATAGAAAATCCGACCCTGTATTTTAAATTAATATGGACCTTCACCTAGAAGACCCTTCCGCATTTTCTGAATACGCATCGGACCCAATTGCGCTATTATATTATCTGATGCATTAGACGAAATACGGGCAATTTAGAAGCAACTCTTTAGTACATCATGTAGAGTTTGGGAGGGAAATTCGGCCATTACGATCGTATCACCACACTACTAAAAGAGAGAGAATTACAATGGCTGCAGAGATTGACCATTTAAATTAAAGAATGTTCGGGTTATTCACTTTCGTTTGATAGGTCTTTTACTCCGGGCTTCTCAGCTTGGTACTTAATGCTGATCTGATAACATAAATACAATCTCTCTCTACGTTACATTATATTTGATAATATACGTCTTCTTTTGGCAGGTTTTCTCTACAGCTTCTTATCTTCGATTTCCAGTAGAGTAAATACAATCAAAACAGTATTTATCTTTTATAATTTAAAATATGTGAATTATGTAAAAGTGGATATTTAAAGCGGAATTGTGTGAATAAAATTAAAATAATGTCATTTTAACTGCCGTTTCTTTTTACATACCAGTTTTAATCATGCAACTATTAACCTAGGAAATTAACCTCGATAACTAATTCAAATAGAAAACTAAACCTCTAGTTTTATTTTTGATGTGAAACGTTAGAAATGTTCGTAACGGTATGGCTAAAAATATACCAGAGTTGGCTACAAAACAGGGTTAATTACGCTCCAAACTACATTCCATTAAATAATGTCAAATTGCTGTTGATTGACTTTTTAGATCTTTCACTATCAAAACTCTTTGCAAATGATAAGTAAAGTTAGTTATGCAAAATTTTTAGTAATCTTTTTGGCAAACCGAAGATTTTTTTTCGCATTTCTCTAATGAGCGTAATAAAACGGAGAAATACGCATGCTTTTATTTTCAAGATGTCATTATTCATCAGTTTGTTGCCTAAATAAAACTAAAAACGTTAATTTGTGACTATGATCAACTGCTCGAGCTGTGCATCAGCCAAAATTTCTTTATAATGATTGAAATTTTATTTGAATCTGAGGCACTTTTTGTTAAAACCTAGAGTAAATGAACAAATATTGTTCCATTTTCCACCTTTGGCATTTGAAAGGTTTTTTTTTTTTTTTTTTTTTTTTTTTTGTACATTCAAAGTAATGCTTTTTTTGTGATAGTAAAATAAACCTAAAATTTGTCACTACGATCAGCTGCTCGGGCTGTGCATCAGCCAAAATTTTATAATGATTGAAATTTTAATTGAATTTGAGGTACTTTTAAAAAAAAAACCTAGGCTAAATGAACAAATATTGTTCCATTGGCCACCTTTGGCATTTTAAAAACTTTTTTTGTACATTCAAATTAATGCTTTTTTAATGATAGTAAAATAACTGCACATGAAAAATATCTATTAGTAAATCTTCTTTTGTCCGTTTGCTCCATACTAAAAAAACATAAATTTACTAATCGCTAATTACTAAAAGTACAAATTTCGCGTAATCTTCTGAAATCGGATTTACCGTCCACGGTTCCTTTCAAATATAAACGAATCTTCCAACACTATACAGTAAATTCGCCAACTGTAAGGTGGCTGATTATGGAAGATTCACCCAATATCTTTTTATAACATTTCTAAAAGAAGGTAAGATATGAAAAAAAAAATAAATGACGAATGGAATGGAATATCGAAAAGTGATTTCAGAAAGCAATTTTTATTGCAAAATGGTTTTTTTTTCGTGATAGAAATAACGCATAATTGCTTACATTTACTTAAGAATAATCTTTACTACCTAACATTGCAAGCATTGAACGTTTGTATAAGGGAAATTTTCGATATGTTTTTTTTTATTAAAAAAAGAATGGACATTATTAGCGAATCTGGCTTCGAGGTTATAAAAGACACAAATTTGGGGAAAACAAAACGACATACTTTCGCAGTAAAATATGGTGAGAAATTTTTTAAATGTCTAAAATTAAATTATTTTACAGTATGTATGTGCGTGTGTGGGAGACATTTATACTAAAATTAAAATATCTGACTCCATTTTTAAAATATTAATTGCTATTTATATATTGTACATTTGAATTTTAAAAAATACTCAAAAAATGCTTTCGTACACTTACAAAATCACTTTTATTGTAAACATCGATTGAGCCCAATCCACGCTTACATCTTTTTGGCTTAAAATCAAATTGTTTATCGACAAAAGTGAACTCAAAAATCACAAATAAACATATAACATGTAAATCATAAGTACCATCATTTTTACAATTACGTCTGCTAGTTTCGTCTGTAAGTCACATTATAGAAGAGTTAGATATAAAAAAGAACAAATCAAAAACAAAATTGTTACCACAAGGAAGGTCTCCTTAAAGAGCATACTCAAATTATTTTGAAAAGAAAAATGCTTTTAAAACTACTCATGTGTGTAGTAAAACATCAGTCAAATTTGGCGGCGGAATCTCAGTAAAAATCAGAAAAAAATCTATATATATTCCAGTATTTGGCGCAATAAAAGACGAACGTTCTACGCTATTTGGCTAGCCAACACATTTCCATCCCAAATGCAAGATATTTAAATGCATTTAAAAATTGCTTGTTAAATAAGTGTTTAAATGCCTAAAAGTCAATGCATTTAAACTTAAACGAAGTATTAGCGTATTATTTTTTATCTTTAAGCGTATATAATATATACAAATTGTGTGTTGCAGTAGTTATTTAACTTTACATGGCTTCACCGGCTGGAAATGTTTTAAGGGTACTATTTGATTATTCATTCAACCAATTTCGCCAAATTATATAAATTGCCAAACGCTTCACCAAATTATATAAATTGCCAAACTGCTCGCCAAATTATACAAATTGACAAAATTTTTATTTTAAACAACGAAAGAATAAATAAATTTGTAAACATTAATAAAATTACAAATAGAAGTGAAATTAAAAATCACTTGATGACTCTACAAACACGTGTACCATGTTTAATGTCAAGTGAATGTAAAATTTACGATTAGCTATTATTGGCATTTATCTTATTGTTTGGCGATAGTTATTTTGTCTACGGGATAATCAAGTAGTACCGTTTTAAATTTGTTTTAAAAGTAGCTGGCTATTTAAAAATGCTACCATTAAACATTTTATATTAAATACTTGTTTCCATGGCAACAATAACCCTCATTTCTTGTTTCTGACACTAACAATATCGAAGTCAAATTGCCAATGTTCCGAATTGGACATTAATTTTGAATTTGAAAAAAATTTAATAAACTGAAATTTTGTTTTAAACCGTATAATTACGATAATAAAATTTTAATATATGCACATATAAAGGTATATGACAAAACTGTAGTAATAAAAATGTATTTATAACGTTAAACTTAATCTAACTATCTTCGTATGAAGAGTAGAAAAAGGTTTTACTTAAAAATTATTTATCAAAAAAAAAAAAAGTATCATTCAAAATTTTATTGTGCCGCCGACCAGCATTAAATCGCCAAAAAAATTAAATTTTCATTATTTTTTTACAAACGCTAAATCGATGTTATGAGGATTTTTTTTTTTTTTTTTATATAAACATATTATATGTGACGAGAAGAATATTCTATATACTCCTCATGAGAAGAATATTATATAATTTTTTCAAATATTTCTGAGCATGCACTTATTGAAACTTCCTTGATATCAACCTATCAATTTTTCAGATGCATTTTTCTTAACCTGACGCAAAAGATGAAGAGCCAAATCTTATTTCAATTGCAATATTTTAACTGAGTAATTTTTTAAGCATTACGAAAATTACCTTTCACGTTTAAATTAAATATTTTCGTTTTTTAATATTATCACTCATTAAAACGAATTTTTTTCTTCTTTTTTTTTTCTTCCTTCTTTTTTTTTTTTTTTTTTTTTTTTAATTAAAATTAGTAACAGTTTTTTCTTTTATGTTTCGAGGTGTAATAGCTGTTTCAGTTTTTTTATCAACGATAAATTTCGCCAAGAAATAAAATGGTAAACCTTATCGTCCAAAATAACAGAACTTTCCGTCATATTTCTATAACTAATATAGATAGAATGATGTGTTATAGCTTAAAACCTTCCCTGAAACGATACCTATCTAACGGTATAACTTTCGTAAAAATCCATGCAGTAGAACTCGTAATGTAAGCGTTCGGAACGAAATTTCCGTTTGGATTTTATATATATAACTAGCAGGCTATGCCCGCTGCGCTGGTCAATATTTCCAAATGAACCTTGGATTAAACTAAATGGTGAATTTGAACTTGTATTTTAAACAATATGGATCTTCAGCTTGACCTTGCACATTACTGAAAACGATGCGAACGCCATTGCGATATAATGTTATCTTAAGCGTTGGACAAAATTTAGCAATTAAGAAATAATTGTTTTAGTTGATACACTTATGGTCGGGTAATGAGACCGTTATGACAACAGGAATTAATACCTCTGTAACTAATCAACATATAATGAAATCGTATATACTAACACCATTCCTAAAAGTCATGCAACAGGGCCACTTGTAACAAAATATGTTCTGTAGATTTTTTTAAAAAGGCTAAACTTTCATAATCAGGTTCACTTAATTTTTGAACTTTTACTGTTGCTCTCTCTATAACTAAGTACCCTTGAACAATATGTATACACTAAAACCTTTCCAAAATTATTACCTAACTAATTGTGGTATATCCTACGAAAGTATTATAAACAATCGGAATGAAATACAAATTTCCGTTGTAAATATATAGTAGATGATGATGATGCGATTTTGTGTAATAGAATTCATAGTAAAGTTTTCGCTTCAAACAAAAACGATGCTCTCAACATTAAAGCTAATACACCAATATGTGAAGTATCCGATTACGGAAGGTTAACTTTAATTCTCATGAGCAACTACTCAAAGAAAAGTGAATATGTGGCTTTTGTGATACTTTTATGACAGCCGGGCGCAGGTAATAAATCAATAAAGATTGTTTTCATAGCATATTCTTATTTTATTATTTTCATTTAAAACACAAACCTTTCACTCATTTCATTTAAAATGCATGCCTTATACTAATTTCATTTAAAAAACTGAAAAGATAAACAATAACAGGAAATAATGCCATAATTAAAAGCAAAAAAATATTTTTAATTTACATACGCAAAATGTAACTACTGCTACTGGGAATTTTAAAAATGCTATCAGCGAGATGTGCGCACGGTTGTTATAAATGTACCCATTTTTTCTTCTTATCGAGGAGCAATTTATAAATCGTACAATATTATTCCAATTCCAATTTCTTTCATTGAGGATTCTATGACCGGAAAAAATGGAAAAAGACTCTTGTAGATTCTTCGGATGACGGCATCTGACGCCATAAACCGAGTTTATATATATGAAAATAATTTTTAAGTCGTTACAAACATTGCTTTCATACTTAAATATTTTCATTGGTACTACTTGTTATCCCGTCGACCCATTTCGCCAAATTATATAAATCGCCAAACCATTCGCCAAATTATATAAATTGATATAATCTTTATTTTAAATAACGAAATAACAAATAAATTAGTATAACATTAATAAAAATACAAATAAAACGTCGAAATTAAAATCACTTGATGACGTAAACGCGTGTAGTTAGTTTAAATTCAAGTGAATTTGATATTTACGATCAACCATTATTGGCATTTATTCTTATAGTTTGACGATAGATTTTTGGTCGACGGAATATCTAAGTAGTACCTTTTCCATTTTTGTTTTATAACGCTAAATTCTCAGTAATTTTTTCCCATTTATTTTACATAAAATCACTATTCTTTTAAAAAATTAAGATGCTTGCATTTTTATTTCAAACTCATAGAGCCGTTTTTATTGTTTAGCCAAAAGGGTTGATTTGAATTTTTTCCGTTGCTAGAGTAACGGATGTAATGATAGATATTTTGAGGTTTAGGTGACAAAGACACCGCCAAATTAGAAAAATATGAAATGTGTCATGAACTGTTGGACTTATAAAAATTTATTTGGTAGCATTCGATTCAGCATACAAAACTACATTAAAATATGCTATCATTTGACGCATAATTTTGATATTCGATTTTTTTCCCCTCCCCGTGCAAAAACCATTAGGGGTGACACTTTAGAAAATCCTTTCTTAGCAGAAGTTTATGTCATAAGAAGTATTTTTACCACGATTTTCCAGATTTTAGGTTCAGTAGTTTGCGCTGTGCGTTAATTAGTCCCCTAATCCAGACTTTATTTTATATACTATATTAGATATGCGATTTTGTGGTGAATCGATGATCGAAAATTAGTCCAATATCATTTGAAATATTACATAACAGAGGAGAAAGTACGAAGAAAGACGAAGAAGAAATGACGAATTACAAAAGACTTGTAATTTTTTTTTTCAAAATGTTGAATTTTTCCATAGTAATAACGTACTAAATCATAAATTTCTTTAAAAATTATCTTTATTTCCTAGATTTCGAATGTGTGAATTTTCCTATAAATGAAATTGGCGATATGACTTGAGAAAATGGATAATATTTGCTTAAATAAAATGGGTAATATTCGTTGATCTGAGTTCGAGTTTATAAATATCACATGCTTTCGGAATTACGGCGAAAAACATTTTAAAAAGTATGAAATTATTTTACAATATGTATGTGTGGCAGAAATTCACACTGAAATTTAAGTATTCGATTCCATTTTTAAAATATTAACTGATATCTATATAAGTTACAATTGAATATGAAAATGTACTCAAAAAATTATCTCTTTCACCTAAAAAAACACCATTTGTGAGAACATCTTCAAGCTAATGTCACGCTTATGCATTTTTGGCTTAAAATCACATTGTTTGGCGACAAAAGAAAAATAAAAAATTGTAAAGAAACAAATAGTAATTACACATGTGACTCACAATTACATCTGCTTGTTTCTTCTATAAGTCACGTGATGGGACAATTAGATATAAAAAAAAAGAAAAGAACAGAACAGAAAGAAAATGTCGTTAAAATTTCATCTAATCAAATTTTCAGATTCGTTTCCATATCTAACGCAAGCGATAAAGAGCCAAATATTGCGTATCAAGTGTAATATTTCTTATTAAATTAATTTTTAAGCATTACAAATATTTCTTTCAGGTTTTGATTAAATGTTTCCGTTTTTTAATATTATCACTCATTAAAACGGATTTTCTTCTTCTTTTTTTCTTTTTTTTTCATTTAAATAAAATTAGTAACAGTTTTTCTTTTATTTTTGAGGTTTAATAGCCGTTTCAATTTATTTTATCAACGATGAATTTCGCCAAGAAATAAAATGGTAACCTTATCGCCCAAAATAACAGAATTTTCCGTCATAATTCTAAAACTAATATAGGTAGAATAATGTGTTATAGCTTAAAACGTTCCCTGAAACAATACCTATCTAACGGTAGAGGTTCCGTAAAAATCCATGCAGTAGAAGTCGAAATCTAGGCGTTCGGAACGAAATATCCGTTTGGATTCTATATATATAAATAGATAATAGAATAGATAATAGATTATATATATATATAATATAATAGATAATAGATTATGTGTTATGAACTATCTCAAAGTTTAAAACAGATCGCATTGTTAGATTTCCTAATTTTAACAATATCGCGTTCTGTTAGTTCCACATTCCACCACCAGGGAGCGCACTCTATTCTCAACGAAAGCGTATCTGAACGGAACTCCTTCATGCAACCTTTCCGTAGATACATGAATCGGGAGGGTGGTGGTCTTAACCAATAATTTAAGATAATTGCTGAAATTACTACGAAAAATATTTTAAAGGGGGCCTACGCGGGCCCCTAATAGAGTTAGAGGAAATCGGAAGACGGCAAAATAATCGCGGGGAAACGTTTGCTTGGGTACTTCGGAGCTACTTTTGGCGCGAGATCTAAGCTCTACGATCAATAGGAGCCCAGATATTTAAGGAAATATGAAGTAACAAAGTCCAAAATAATAGACTTTTCCGTACCAATTCTATAACCAATCTAGGTAAAATGATGTGTTATAGCTTAAAACCTTCCCTGTAACGATACCTATCTAACGGTATAAGTTCCGTAAAAATCCATGCGGTAGAACTCGAAATCTCGGCGTTCGGAACGAAATTTCCGTTTGGATTTTATATATATAATAGACTAGCAGGCTATGCCCGCTGCGCTGGTCAATATTTCCAAATGAACCTTGGATTAAACTAAATGGTGAATTTTAACTTGTATTTTAAACAATATGGATCTTCAGCTTGACCTTGCACATTACTGAAAACGATGCGATAGCCATTGCGATATAATGTTGTCTTAAGAGTTGGACAAAATTTAGCAATTAAGAAGTAATTGTTTTAGTTGATTATAAACAGCGCACTTATGGTCGGGTAATGAGACCGTTATGACAACAGGAATTAATACCTCTGTAACTAATCAACATATAATGAAATCGTATTTACTAACACCATTCCTAAAAGTCATGCAACAGGCCACTTGTAACAAAATATGTTCTGTAGATTTTTTTTAAAAAGGCTAAACTTTCATAATCAGGTTCACTTAATTTTTGAACTTTTACTGTTGCTCTATAACTAAGTACCCTTGAACAATTTGTATACACTAAAACCTTTCCAAAATTATTACCTAACTAATTGTGGTATATCCTACGAAAGTATTATAAACAATCGGAATGAAAAACAAATTTCCGTTGTAAATATATAGTAGATGATGATGATGCGATTTTGTGTAATAGAATTCATAGTAAAGTTTTCGCTTCAAACAAAAACGATGCTTTCAACATTAAAGCTAACACACCAATATGTGAAGTATCCAATTACGGAAAGTTAACTTGAATTCTCATGAACAACTACTCAAAGAAAAGTGAATATGTGGCTTTTGTGATACTTTTATGTCAGCCGGGCGCAGGTAATAAATCAATAAAGATTGTTTTCATAGCATATTCTTATTTTATTATTTTCATTTAAAACACAAACCTTTCACTCATTTAATTTAAAATGCATGCCTTATACTAATTTCATTTAAAACACGGAAAAGATAAACAATAACAGGAAATAATGCCATAATTAAAAGCAAAAAAATATTTTTAATTTACATACGCAATACTGCTACTGGGAATTTTAAAAATGCTATCAGCGAGATGTGCGCACGGTTGTTATAAATGTACCCATTTTTTCTTCTTATCGAGGAGCAATTTATAAATCGCACAATATTATTCCAATTCCAATTTCTTTCATTGAGGAACCTATGACCGGAAAAAATGGAAAAAGACTCTTGTAGATTCTTCGGATGACGGCATCTGACGCCATAAACCGAGTTTATAGATATGAAAATAATTTTTAAGTCGTTACAAACATTGCTTTCATACTTAAATATTTTCATTGGTACTACTTGTTATCCCGTCGACCAATTTCGCCAAATTATATAAATCGCCAAACCATTCGCCAAATTATATAATTTGACATAATCTTTATTTTAAATAACGAAATAATAAATAAATTAGTATAACATTAATAAAAATACAAATAAAACGTCGAAATTAAAATCACTTGATGACGTAAACACGTGTAGTTTGTTTAAATTCAAGTGAATTTGATATTTACGATCAACCATTATTGGCATTTAATCTTACTAGTTGCGTAGCAACCCGTTGTGTTGCTTTTGAATTGTATGAGACAATCGATCTTTTTGCGAAAAATCAAATCTTAACGTTATTGTAAATTTAGAAAGCCATTGCAATATTAATTTTTTAAATACAATATTTCAAATAATAAGATATATTTACAATTTAAGTCAAAACTTTCCCAATACAAATGCACATATTCCATAACCTTATTTGCCTAGAGCTTTTCGCTCTTCCAAGATTTTGTTTCGAATTTCGGAGTTCGTAGAAATGATGTCATTTGGGTCAACTTATACAAAAATGAATTTGTTTGGACGAATAAATTCAGAAGCATTTTATATTTATGAATTAAAATAAATATTTAAAGATTTTTTTTTCTCGCTAAAATTTTTATCTTTTTTTCTGGCTTTTTCGCATTTTTAATGTCCGCTTCTGAAATGTTTTATTAGCCATCTTAAGGCAATGGTTGAAAAGCTACTTTACGACTTTAAATTAAATGAAAATAACGTACGATGTTTTTTTTTTTTTTTTTTTTTTTTTTTTTTTTTTTTTTTGACGTCAACAGAATTTATCTCAATGTTCCAGTCAAGAGTCGAATTTATGTTTCTAAAATAAACGGATTTCTGAAGCTTGAATATGTGTGAGTTCGTATTTCGTGAAATTTTCTTGAAAACTACAATCATTTTTTCACTATTTATTCAAATATATGTTAATTTCAATTTAAAAATGATTTCAAACAATGATACCTAATAATCCTTGTCATTTTCCCTTTTCTCTCTTTTATTCACAAAAATGGAGCAATTTTAGTTTCCATCATTACAGAAATGTCATCAAAATAACTTAAAAATTTATATCTCGAAACCTAAAGAAATTTTAAAATTCTATGGCCCCGTTTAACATCCTCGGGCCCATGCGGATAACTGGCGTTAATTTGATCACCCAACATTCCATATTCTAGGAGGAACAGCTTTGAAATAGAAATGGACAGTCACTTTTTAATATGATAGATTGATGAAGTTTTAATTTCGCTATTAAAAATTAGTCAGGGACAAATGCTGAATTATTTATATTATTTTAAGTGCAAATGGCCTATTCCGTAATGGAGCCTGTACGCAGTGGATATAGATTAAAAAAAACATTATTCTTGAAAATTATTTAAAAATACATAATAAATAAATCAATTAAGATAAAGTTTTCAAGAAAATTGCATTTGAAAGTAGATTTTTTCCCTATATAACGGGTGTAAAAATTGAAGATGCGCGATGTTTAGAAATACAAAAAATTGCAGTAGCAAAGATTGCAAATCCGACATTTAATCGTCAAGCGTTGCCATTCTCAAAATGACGCCAGCCGTACGCACAGACATATTTTTCCTTTAGATAGATTTTCAAACGTGAAGTTCCGTTTGTCAGCTAAAACTTTGCATGTAAAAATGTATTCTTTTGGCTTGAGGGTCTAATTTCAGTACCGCGAAGTACAAATTCCAGAAAGTGATGTCTTTTAGATGTATTCGTGTAAAAATATATAGTTTTATCAAGGAAAAGGATTGTTTTCTTTTAAATATGGCACTTACTGAAGCATTACGCCTAGTGTCTCAAATTCGGTATCAGCCGAATGAAAATGTATTGTAACATTAGCTTTATGAGCGAAAATGTTTTTTAAATAGTGACGCCATTTTCTGTTCAGACTTAAAGTAAAGTTATTTTTAATTGTAATGAGTAAATGGTATCAATAAAGATAAATAAACCCCAATATTTCTTTTTTTCTGCAACAGTGGAAATAATACGATTGCTACCATTTTGATGAAATTTCAAAAAATCTTTTCAAATTAAATTAAAAATATAAAAGGGAAAATATTTAGAAAAATAGCCAGTGCTAGGACATCTACAAATGAACAGCTTTCATTTAAAAAAAGAATTATTAGCAAAATTGGTACAGTAGAAAGTTTAAGGAAGATGTCTAAAAAAGCTATCTTGTGTTTTCAATATATAGATTATTTTTTCTCTTTTACTTTAACAGTTGCCTAGCAACTCTATTTCATACAAATTACATTTAAAAGCACATATGTTTCCCAATTCGGCTCTAAAAATTTAAATTGTTCGATTACATATATTTTAAATTCGTGCTTTTTCATATATTATTCTTTTATTTATTTATTGATGAAGCTTTAATTTCTTTGTAGAAAATTAGCGGGAGAGAAATTCTGAACTTTTTCTTATGTGCAAATTGTTTATTAATATTTTGCAATGGAGCCGGCACGGCAAAATCATTTAATTGATAAATAACAACGAAATAAAGTCAAAACTCACTGGGTTTTATAACAGACGATATTCTTGACATAGCACGTATTTTAATTTCATTTTTTTTTTCGGTTTTTATGAGAAAATGGCATCAAAAAGATACAGCAGTCTACTATTTTCATTTTTTCTCTCTTTAGTTTCAACAGAAATGTAGTACTTCAGCTACCACGATTACAAAAAAAGTAATAAAAACTACAAAAAATTTAATATCTTAAAATTAAAATGAGATACAGCTTTCAAACAAATTGCATTGAAAAGAGAATTTTTTTCGTTATACGGCGGTGTAAAAATTTAAAATGTGCGATGTTTAGAAGTATAAAAATTTGCAGTAGAGAAAATTACAAAACCAAAATTTTATTTCAAATTTCAAAGTGTTGCCATTCGCAAAATGACGTATGCGTTACGCACAGATATGTTTGTCCTTTATAATATAGATAGTTTGACGATAGATTTTTGGTCGGCGGAATACCTAAGTAGTACCTATTCCATTTTTGTTTTATAACGCTGAATTCTCAGTACTTTTTTCCCTTTTATTTTACATAAAATCACTATTTTTAAAAAAAATTAACATGCTTGCATTTTTATTTCAAACTCATAGAGCCGTTTTTATTTTTTAGCCAAAAGGGTTGATTTGAATTTTTTCCGTTGCTAGAGTAACGAATGTAATGATAGATATTTTGAGGTTTAGATGCCAAAGACACAGCCAAATTAGAAAAATATGAAATGTGTCATGAACTGTTGGACTTATAAAAATTTATTTGGTAGCATTCGATTCAGCATACAAAACTACATTAAAATATGCTATCATTTGACGCATAATTTTGATATTCGATTTTTTTCCCCTCCCCGTGCAAAAACCATTAGGGGTAACACTTTAGAAAATCCTTTCTTAGCAGAAGTTTATGTCATAAGAAGTATTTTTAGCACGATTTTCAAGATTTTAGGTTCAGTAGTTTGCGCTGTACGTTAATTAGTCCCCTAATCCAGACGTTATTTTATATACTATTTTATATAGATATGCGATTTTGCGGTGAATCGATGATCGAAAATTAGTCCAATATCATTTGAAATATTACATAACAGAGGAGAAAGTACGAAGAAAGACGAAGAAGAAATGACGAATTACAAAAGACTTGTATTTTTTTTTTTTTTTTTTTTTCAAAATGTTGAATTTTTCCATAGTAATAACGTATTAAAACATAAATTTCCTTAAAAATTATCTTTATTTCCTAGATTTCGAATCTGTGAATTTTCCTATAAATGAAATTGGCGATATGACTTGAGAAAATAGATAATATTTGCTTAAATAAAATGGGTAATATTCGTTGATCTGAGTTCGAGTTTATAAATATCACATGCTTTCGGAATTACGGCAAAAAACATTTTAAAAAGTATGAAATTATTTAACAGTATGTATGTGTGGCAGAAATTCACACTGAAATTTAAGTATTCGAAACCATTTTCTAAATATTAACTGATATCTATATAAGTTACAATTGAATATGAAAATGTACTCAAAAAATGATCTCTTTCACCTAAAAAAACACCATTTGTGAGAACATCCTCAAGCTAATGTCACGCTTATGCATTTTTGGCTTAAAATCACATTGTTTGGCGACAAAAGAAAATAAAAAATTGTAAAGAAACAAATAGTAATTACACATGTGACTCACAATTACATCTGCTTGTTTCTTCTATAAGTCACGTGATGGGACAATTAGATATAAAAAAAAAGAAAAGAACAGAACAGAAAGAAAATATCGTTAAAATTTCATCTAATCAAATTTTCAGATTCGTTTCCACATCTAACGCAAGCGATAAAGAGCCAAATATTGCGTATCAAGTGTAATATTTCTTATTAAATTAATTTTTAAGCATTACAAATATTTCTTTCAGGTTTTGATTAAATGTTTCCGTTTTTTAATATTATCACTCATTAAAACGGATTTTCTTCTTCTTTTTTTCTTTTTTTTTTCATTTAAATAAAATTAGTAACAGTTTTTCTTTTATTTTTCGAGGTTTAATAGCCGTTTCAATTTTTTTTTTTTTTTATCAACGATGAATTTCGCCAAGAAATAAAATGGTAACCTTATCGCCCACAATAACAGAATTTTCCGTCATAATTCTAAAACTAATATAGGTAGAATAATGTGTTATAGATTAAAACCTTCCCTGAAACAATACCTATCTAACGGTATAGGTTCCGTAAAAATCCATGCAGTAGAACACGAAATCTAGGCGTTCGGAACGAAATTTTCGTTTGGATTTTATATATATAATAGATAATAGAATAGATAATAGATTTTATATATATATAATAGAATAGATAATAGATTATGTATTATGAACTATCTCAAAGTTTAAAACAGATCGCATTGTTAGATTTCCTAATTTTAACAATATCGCGTTATGTTAGTTCCACATTCCACCACCAGGGAGCGCACTCTATTCTTAACGAAAGCGTATCTGAACGAAACTCCTTCATGCAACCTTTCCGTAGATACATGAATCGGGAGGGTGGCGGTCTTACCAATAATTAAAGATAATTGCTGAAATTACTACGAAAAATATTTTAAAGGGGTTTTTACGCGGGCATCTAATAGAGTTAGAGGAAATCGGAAGACGTCAAAATAATCGCGGGGAAAAGTTTGCTTGGGTGCCCCGGAGCTGCTTTTGGCGCGAGATCTAAGCTCTACGACCAATAGGAGACCAGATATTTAAGGAAATATGAAGTAACAAAGTCCAAAATAATAGAATTTTCCGTAATAATTCTTAACTAATCTAGGTAGAATGATGTGTTATAGCTTAAAACCTTCCCTGGAACGATACCTATCTAACGGTATAAGTTCCGTAAAAATCCATGCGGTAGAACTCGAAATCTCGGCGTTCGGAACGAAATTTCCGTTTGGATTATATATATATACACTATGACGCAAAAGTTTAGACAATGACGTCATTCAGCTTTAAAATGTAGAATTATGACGTCAGAATTACAAAAACCTGTAAATATATTCAAAAACTGATTTAAAATGCTATGTACAAAAGACAGTCGTTTTATTTGCTATAATACTAATTTTTTTCATAAAAATTCAAATGTGCTTGTCGCAAAAGTTTAGACACTATTCTAAATTTCTTTGAATATTCGCTGGCATATGCAAATTTAGAATCGATGATGTCACAAATTTGGAGTACTTAAGTTCTGCAAACGATTGCGCTTCATAGTCGACATGCCGAGAGCTAAAGAAATTCAAGTGAATGAGGTTTCAAGGATTTGGCAGTTGAAAGGTGAAGGGAAGAGCGTTTCTGAAATTTCTGCTATTATTAATAGGTCAAAAAAATCTATTTATCGAGTTTTATCGAGTGGTTCCGAATATAAAGCAAAATGTCGGTCTGGGAGGCCACGTGTGACAAATGTACAAGAGGATCGCCTGATACAAAGACTAGCGAGTACTCAACAAATGAGCGTACGTGGAGTTCAAAGCTCATAGGGACTCTCTGTATCAAAGGATACGATTCGTAGACGAATTTTGGAAAAAGGAACAATCGTTTATAGCAAAATGCAGAAGAAACCAGCTCTGAAACCACATCATAAGTTACAAAGACTTATGTGGGCTCGAAAGCATATGTCATATGGAGAGAAATGGCAGTCAGTCATATTTAGCGATGAAAAAAAGTGGAATCTGGATGGTCCAGATAGTTGTTTATCGTATTGGCATGACTTGCGGAAGGAACCTCGACGTTTTTTTAGTCGCAGACAAGGAGGGGGCTCGGTGATGGTTTGGGCAGCCTTTTGCTATAATGGACAAGTATCTCTGACCTTCACCAGTGGTCGTCAAACTTCACAGCATTATACACAGACATTAGAAGAAAACCTACTGCCATTTGCTGAGCTTCTAGGGGGTCCTCAGTGGGAATTTCAGCAAGACAATGCTTCAATTCACACTGCAAAACATTCAAAATCTTGGTTTAATTCCCATAATATAAGAGTTCTCGACTGGCCAGCATGTAGCCCAGATCTTAACCCTATAGAAAACCTTTGGAGCATCATGTGTCGCAAAGTTTATAGCAACGCTAGACAATACTCTTCTGAAAAAGAACTTAAGACATCTTTTGAGAATGCATGGTACGATATCGATCCACAAACTATGCAAGATTTAGTTTCTTCCATGCAATCTCGTGTATATGACGTAATACATAAGCATGGATGCGCAACCAGGTTTTAAAAATTGTTTATTTCGATTTTATTTAATTTGTGTCTAAACTTTTGAGACAGCAGTTTATTTTTGTTACGATTTAATTTATTGCAATATGCACAATTCCACTTTTCTTTGTTATAAATATTGTTTATATGTACAGCACATTAATTTCAAGCAGTGATTTGAAAATTGAATAAATATTTTTCAAAGTATGTAAGAATTTCTTCATTGTCTAAACTTTTGCGTCATAGTGTAATAGATAAAATTTATAATAAAGCAAAACGATCAATTGTTATTCAAAATTTTTATAATTTAAAAAAATGGATTTTGCTGGAAAAGTTTTTTTTTTATTATCAAACTGTGAATTAATACGCAAGCAAGGGAAAAATCTCTCTTTAATTTTTTTTTCACATCATATCAGAAACAAACTGTGCATGTAAAAATAAAATGAAATCAACAAAAATATATTTCATCGAATTACAGATATTTATTTCAAATATAAAAGACGTTTGGTTTTAAATAAGCTGTTTCTTTATCTATACGCTATGTTATAAGAATTAATATTATACATTTATGTAAACAACTAATGTAAACAAGTAGTATTGTTAATTTTATAATATTTTTGTGTCACACTAAAGATTATTGGTATATTCTCTTGGAAATATCTTTGATAAAAGCAGTCAAAATAAAAAATTAAATCCAAAAATATGGATTAATTTTAATATCCATTTCGATATTTTTCTTTTCTTAAAATTCATTTTTATTTAAATAAATAAATATATATATATATATATATATAACTAATTATTCTATAATAAAGCATTCCCTTATTCAATTTTCAAACGTGAAAAAAAAATAATTTTACTAGTTATTATTATACTTATTCATGGGAAATACAATTTTTATCGTCTTCCAAATTCCACATTAAAATAAATTAAATGTTTCATTCATTTTAATTAAATTTCCACAAAAAAATAATTTAATAATTTTGCAGTATTACTATCTAGTATTTTATAGTGTTTTCCGTTATTTTACTGGGATTTTTTTTTTTATTGAGAATACAGAGATTATTGCAATTTTCTTTCATTTTTTTATCAAATCGATCAGTTGATAAAATACATGTTTTGAAAAGAATATAAAAATTACTTTATTTTTATTTTTTTTTTTTTTTACTTTCTTCTATCTTTACAAGAAGAAAGTGTTGATTCGTGAAAAGTTTGACTTCGTTTTTCGACGTATTTATACGTTTTAGAATGTAATGAACTCGATTTGACTATCTTTAGGAAAAGTTTGTCTGCGAATCTGTCTGTATGCATGTGACAAAAATTTTATGGACGCTCTATCTTAAGAACTAATGAACGGAATATTATAAAATTTTAGATTCATTTACACCTTGATATAAATTGGTTCTGGTTGATTTTTGGAGTAAATTTTTCAACAGGTGGCGTTGTTATGCTACATTTTTTTCACGATTTCCCGCAATAGCGTCTTAGGAACTGATGCACGGATTTTCAACAAACTTAAAATGCAGTTAAAATTTGACATAAGTTGTTGCTGATTAGGATTCGGTGGAAATAGCCCAAGTGGTGGCGTTGCTATGATGCGATTTTTAAGATTTACCTGATTTTAGCGATAGTCCTATCTCAAGAACTATTGCACGGATTTTTTTCAAACTTCACGTTATGGTAGACATTGACATAAGTTGGTGCTGATTAGGTTTCCGTGTAACTCATATAACAGTGGCGTCGCTGTGCTGCAATCCCTCAGATTTTTGCAATATCTCTAGCTCAAGAACTAATGTACGGATTTTTACCAAACTTCATATTTAATAAGACGTATAAATAACTTTTTGCTGGTATCGTACAAAAGTGGCTGTTGCAACGCTGCACCTTTTCAGGATTTATCCAAATTTATCGATAGTCATATCACAAGAACTGATGTACGGGATTTTTTTAAACTTCATATTTTGTTTGCACTTGACATACGTTGGTGCTGATTAAGTTTGTGTGTAAATCATATAAAAGGTACTGCGTATATGCTGCATTTTTCACGTGCAACTCAGATAACAGTGGCGCTGCTATGCTGCATTCTCACAGATTTTTCAATCTCAAGAGCTAATGTACGGATTTTCCCCAAACTTCATATTTAATAAGACTATAGTTATACAAATCAAAAACTGAATTTAATCAGACCATATATTCTGTTACACATTCACATAGTAAGTAAATCCTTTTATGCTTGTGTTTATACTATCGAAAGAGTGTAGTTTTTATGTTCTTTGAGTTGGAAATTTTAGTTGCAGACATCTAGGAGAGAGTTTGCCGAAATTCAATTATTTCTTTGAAAAATGCAATGCTAACATCTCCTTTTTAAATGCACACAATTCAACGAATCTATATTTATAGATTCCTCATGATTAACATATATTGCAAAATTTATCCAGGGAGATAGCGAATTTTGACATTAGCATGTGTGAGATAGAAGACTGTTCTTGAATTGGCATACCCGACAAGTTTAATCTATTGTTATTAAAGTAACGTTGTAGACGTCAGTTAAATAAAAAAGTATATAAATTTGTTTTAATGTACATTAAGTTTAAAATAGCATAGTTAGAAAAATTAGCAAACAGACAAGGGAATTTACAAAAAGAAGGATATTTTTTTAGCAATAGTTTTATTTAGTAATATTCGTGTACTGATTATCTACGATAATTTAAAGTATGGGCGGACGAAGATACCACTTATCTGAGTATTTGTTAATTATTTTGGATGAAATTATTACGAGGTAATCAATCTTATACTAAATTAAGATACTAAAATTCTAAGGGATGTTGAAGGCATGAGATGTCAGTTTTCAATATAAAGATATATTTACAGATTTGTGATTTATTATTAAAATAACAGAAGTCTCCAGTTGTTTTATTAAATCAGATGAAGTATTTAATGACTTAATTTCGTTCATGCAGTTTTGCCAAAATTCTGAAAAATTAGTTATGAAAAATTATATTTAAATATGATATATTATTAATTGTTAAAATATCAGAAATAAAAGTTTTAATGAATTATTTAAAGTAATTAATAAACAGTACACACTTCGAAAATTAATTAAGAGCATTATATTGCAGATTAAAACATTTTTGTGGACGTTATTAACGACTAAAACTTGCAAACACTTTTTCTGACATCAAATTCTCTTAAGGGGTCTCAGGAGTCTTACTTTTTACATGGCGGTGCAATTTAGCAACATGTCACATTTAATATTATTTCTCAGTCTCTATAAAACATAGATGCATAAAACTTTTAATATATACAACCTAATATCTCTTCTATTTAAAATATATTTTTTAATATTCTATGTTGAAATTTTACTTTATTTTTTTAATGTTTAATTTTGATTAAAAAAAATTAAAATTGTTTTTTGACTTGCATGCACTGCGCGCAAGACTGTATCAAAACTATGGTTTCAAGAGCCCCAAAATATTGATAATGACGTAAATCTAATGTATCTTGAACGTATACCTCATTTTTATGCAATTTATGTATTTATTTTATTGAAATTTAAATTTAAATTATAAAGTTTTGAAAAAAAAAATCATTTTTTATTGAAAAATTGTCCATTTTAAATAATAAATGCAATTATAATGCTAAATTTTAAGTATAAGTTATTTTTTACCTTTAAATGAAGATATTTACCAAGTTTCATGCAAATTGCTTTGTTAGTTTGTGAAAAATGTTGCGCGCAGTGCTTGCAAGTCAAAAAACAATTTTATTTTTTTTAATCAAAATTAAACATTAAAAATATGAAATAAAATTTCAATATAGAATATTAAAAAAAATTATTTTAAATAGAAGCGATATTAGGCTGTCTATACTAAAAATTTTATGCATTTATCTTTTATAAAGACTGAGAAAAAAAAAAGTGTGACATATTGCTAAATTGCACTGCCAGGCAAAAAGTAAGACTCCTAAGACCCCTTAAACTATCTAACTATTCAGAAATATGTAACAGTAGTTATAATGGCTGTAAAGTATCATGCAAAAATAGCATTATTATATATATTTTGAAGCTATGAGTAATGTTAAATTATGGGCTTTTATTTCAATTTGTAAAGAATGAAAACATAAAATTATTCTAAAAAACATTCTAAACTATTTAAATTACAAACCAATAAAATTTTATAGTAGAATATAGATAATTATGTTGAACCAAATAAAACAGGTTGTGTTGCACATGTAGTGAAATGACACTTGATGATGCGGTTGAGACAAATCAAGAACCCCCTTATGAAAACAGTGAGGTAAACGCCTGAACAGTTCAATTGTATAATGATTGCCCTGCTTGTCTAAACCAGGCCGCACACTGAGGACATAAGAGGACAATGAAATGCAACTTAGGAGAAACAACATGTCGAAATAAAGAAGAAAGGTGTATCAAACCTGTTTTAAACTGCTTTTATCCCGAAGTCGAGCAACACGTTCTAGAAGTGGCCTTATTGTATTGCCTTCCTAAAACGTCTGTCTTTCTGGTTTACTTGAAAACTGAGAACCTGTGTCGGTGCGAAATTTACTTACATGTTAATGAGCTGAGGTACATTATTTCATTTTGAATATTAAGTCGACGACTTCATTATCTATTGCACTGCGAAAAATACAAACATATTTGAACTAGTTACACAATTCTTTCAAATGCAGCACGAATCATTGAAATTACACTCCGAGCGGTATATCTGTCATTTATTACCATCCTCTACTACATTCAACATAAAATCATCTGGATGATCTTTGTTAAAGTTACTCAAAAATTCAGAAGTCCCACTTGATCTATTTCTCTTCGTTACAAATACACTTCCGATAATAGCTAAATGCCTGTGTTATATGTAATAAGTATTTTATTTTAGATATTATTTGGCCAACAAAAGCGAAAACAATTATTTGCACATTACTCTCATGCTTCTTAAATATTAAGCTGTCACGCTGATGTCAACATGCTGTTGCCATCCGCCATTTATTCTTGCGCACATGCATCTAATTTTTATCATCAATCCTGAATTTCAGATCCAAGTCATATGAAACAAATTAAACTTTTGTTAATACGTTGAGTACCACGGTGACTGACATTGAAGCTGAAAAATTTACAATGTTTTAAGTAATTTTTAAGAAAGTATAATCGTGTAATAAATTAGAAGTAAGTAAATTTTAAATACATTTTCAGTAATTACTTAAAACAATATATATATATTTTTTTGTTTCAATCATATTTTAGACCGTCACCTGTGACTGACGTGGCGCTTAACGTAAAAGGTAACGTAAAAGAGTAAAAGGCTTCCTTATGCAATGGTTAATTATTTTCATTTATCAAATTGCAAGAATTATTTATTTGTTATATTTTCTTTTGTTATTTTAAGTCAGAGTACCAGTAAGTAAATTTAATTTTACTACTTCAAACATTGTTCTCGATGACAATCAGGATAAATAAATAGTATTATTTATACTTTCGATATATTAAATTACGGTTGTATGCTTCCTATGTTTTGTTATGACAACTTTCGAGAAATTTTTGCCTTTTAAATTCACAGAATACTAAAGTAAAATAAAGCAAATGTAATTTTTTAAAAGTTGATTAACCCTAACCGAAATTCTTGACAAATATTGCGTTATCACAAAAAGCAACTGAAACGGAAACTCTAATTATGTATAATTCATATTTCACATTTTTAGAATTACCTTGTATAGCATTTGAAAATGCCTTATTCTCCTATACATATTTCGTAATTATAATACACAAAACCAAATGTCGTCTGCTTAATTAAGCTTTCAACAAGTTAAATGCAGTTTCATAAAATTATACTTGATTTAAAATGCAAAATCTAATATAAACGACATTAAATTTCATCCCAGACTAAAACTGATTATCATAAAATATGTTCGAACTTATTTATTTAAAACAACCTTCGTTTAAAAAGCAAAGTAAATCTTAGTTTGCTTTTCTCTGAGAGAATAAATTTGTTTCCAATTACCAGTATTCATCAAATATTCTACAACAACAGGAAGCTCTTTTACATAATCAATAAAATTGTTCTTACGTACTTATGGATTTTGAAATAAAGGGATTTGTATAATGTTTTCTTTATGCAACAGTAAAACTTTAATGAATAGCAAAGCTAAATAATACAGATTAAATAACTTATCTAATGAAGTAACTACAATAATTTTGAACAACAATTACGAAGTTCTTGTTTTAATCTTAAAGTGCTTAATGTCTTGTTTTAAAGTTTCTTCTTTCAAATTTAATGAGGAAAAAAAGTCTATACTATTTTTTTTCTCATACTTTATAAAATATGTTTTTTATGCAGGATGAAAATAAATTTTTTTAATCGATATTTTTTTATCGTGGTATAAAAACTTTTCCTTCTTAAAGATGAAACTAGCTGCAATAGTTTTAAAAAATCATAAGAAAAATATGCTGATTACAAGAATATTTAAAACAAAAATATCCATAGTTCATGTAATTAATTCTTTGTGTTTTATATATCTTTATAGTTATATAAGATATATTTAATTTTTAAGTAATTCTCAAAATGTTGATATAAAATTATTTTTGAAATAATATATGAAATTCATACCAATAAAAATTGGATGTTCCGAGGGGCACAGAATGTGGTGAACGTTTGTGAATCCATAGAGTATATTTAATATTTGAATATATGAAATCAATAATGCGCAATACTTAGGGATGTTGAGAAAATAAGTCTCAATGTTTACGTTAAAGTTTATAATTGGATAAATTTCATCATTCGGCAAGCGGCTCAGCAGTGTGGTTGCCATCGTGCTTCATTTTCAATATTGATATAAATTAGAATAAAAGAGGACAACATTATTATTCGATAAAAGGCACAATGAAATGTAGAAAAAAAAAACTAGTATAAAGATCTCTAAAATTCCAAAAATCGCAAAGGACAAAATTTACCATATTATCAATTAAAACTGGACTCTTTCCTATTAATGTAGAAAAAAAAAAAAAAAAAAAAAAAAAAAAAAAAAAAAAAAAAAAGATGCTGCGGAACATGATTAAGTTGAAAAATCACCTAAAATGTTGCGAAAAATTCAGCAATTGGTGTACGAATACAGAAAAAAACTTTATTGAATAGTGGAGAACAAATATTACACTGTAAATAAATAAATAAATAAATAAATAAATATATATATGCAACGTTACATCATAAAACTGGTGGCAGCAAATTGCCACGAGTTTTATGGATTTGTTTAATAGTCCAGGCAGTAGGGAATTTTAAAAAGCAAAATTAATGGTAGTTCTGGAAATCGGCTTACTTCATGTTTTTTAGGTCGCTGAATCCGAATTTTTAACTTTCGACCAAAATTTCCCCCGGCAACCCCCCACCCCCCAAATTTTGGTAAAAAAAAAAAAAAAAAAAAAAAAAAAAGGTTCTTATTAAAAAAAATCAAATTTTTTATTGTTTTAGAGAAAAAGTATCTAGAAATTCAGAAAGTACACAAAATTTTCAACAAATTAGATCTATGACATTATGGCTTAGGATGAAGGGGAAGGGGGGATCTGCCTCGGAACATGCGCGCGGTGCTGCGAGGACTAAGTTGCGCAATTCCACTTAACCACTCACACGTTTACATTCGCCCTCCCATCTCCCGTCCGAACTTTCCTTATAAGGTTTACTTTAAGTTTTTTGGGTCGCTGAATCCTAATTTTTAACTTACCCCCCCAGAAATCCCCCAAAATAGTTGTTATTAACTTAAATTTCTTATTGTTTTAGGGGAAAAGCATTACGAAATTCAGAAACTAGACAAAATTTGCAACACATAGTATATATGACATTATGACGTAGATTAAACGGGGATAGAGGGGGCTACCTCGGAACATTCCCCGCGCGCTTTTCTCAAAAACCAAATTTTTTTTTTAAATGGATTTTTTGGGGGGTTGCCTGGTGAAAGTTTGGTGAGAAGTTACAAATTCGGATTCAGCGACCCAAAAAACATAAAGTGAGTCGAGATCCAGAACTAGTATTAATTTTTCCAGGTAAAATCCCCTATTGCCTGGACTTCATAATTTAGTGCACGTAGCGCGCAGTGCGTGTTCAGAGGCAGCCCTCACCTTCCCCGTTCATCCTAATTCATAATGTCATATATGCTATTTGTTGCAAATTTTGCCTAGTTTCTGAATTTTGTAATGCTTTTCCCCTAAAACAATAAGAAATTTAAGTTAAAAACAACTATTGGGGGGGGGGGGGAAGTTAAAAATTCGGATTCAGCGACCCAAAAGTCTTAAAGTAAATCTTATAGAGAAAGTTCGGAGGGAAGATGGGAGGGCGAATGTAAACTTGGGAGTGGTTAAGTGGAATTGCGCAACTTTGTTCACGCAGCACCGCGAGCATGTTCCGAGGCAACCCCTTCCCCTTCATCCTAAGTCATAATATCATATATCTAATTTGTTGCAAATTTTGTCCACTTTCTGAATTTTTAGATACTTTTTCCCTAAAAATATAAAAAAAAATGAATTTTTAAACAAAAACCTTTTTTGGTTGGCATTTTACCAAAATTTGGGGGGTTACTGGGGGAAATTTTGTTGGGAAGTTAAAAATTCGGATTCAGCGACCCAAAAAACATATAGTAAGCCTTTTTCCAGAACTACTATGAATTTTGCTAGGTAGAGCCTCTATACGGTCTCTATTGCCTGGACTATAACATTTAACTTTGAAATTTTATCTCATACTAGACAGGTATGAGATAAATTCCGTCAAAAATGACGGAAATTTAGATATAAAGATATATACAACTCATGCACAAGAATATGAGATTTTCTCGCTTGTTCCGCAGTGATAGATGAAAATAACACATTTTAAGAACGAAACACATTTATGGAAAACAGCGTACAGTAGAAGACCACTAATCTGCACAGTTTGGTTCCAAGTGTTCTGTGGAATTTAGGCTTTTTGCGGTCATATCTATTCAATCTTTGTTTACATTTTTTTTAAATTCATATATTGGACAATTTAGATTGTTAATTCTTAAAAATAAATAAATTGCACACTTGAAGTAAGGTAAAAACAATTAAACTATCGTATACAATTTAATGAAATGGTATTATATGGTGTGCTTCACGATCTTGGTTACGACGTTGGCGAAATTGGCTGCAAATTGTCATAATCATAATTGTCTGGGCCGCTATAACAAATAAATAACCAGTTTTTAATAAAACTTCTGACACAAAATAGTTTTCAAAAACTTGCGTAAAATTGCCGGCCGTTCTTATGTTATGTCAGTCCTAGGAATAATATTTGTAACACTGATGAATTTCCATGTATATGTGGAATTCAGAAATGCTTCTCCAAAAGAAAGGTCCTGAAATGACATTGTAATTCTTCTAACCTCAAAGTTTAATCGGGCCTTGGTGTTGTCTACTGAAATATAATAAATACAGTGATTTTGAATATTACTACAGAATTAAATAGTTAAAATTATTTGACATAAACCCACTTTTACTTCAATGTTATTTTTTAGTATTAAGAAAGAAAATTATTTAATTTTTTTAAATCATGGATTTATAATTTTTTTCATTATTTAATAACTAAATAATGAAAAAATATGCTTTTTTCTGAGCTCATAAATACTATGACAAAAAAGTAATGTAACTAAGAGACATTGCAAAATAAAATCTTTGCGAATTCAAACCATAAACAAACGATACCGTCACATTTTTACCTACTATGACGTCATAATAATATAGTCCATTGATTGTTGGAGAACTCACTTTGTGGTTAATTACCTCAATGGTTTAATATTTTTTACGATAAACGATGAATGAATCACTTGTGTTTGTTTAAGTTTATGGAATGCGATATTAAGCTGTCAACCTAATTTCAACTGAAGTTATCCTTGGATATATGCACTTTTTAATCGAAAAAACAATGCTTTGATCGAAATAAAATGTTTTATTTTACATAATTGGCTATTTCTATTAATTATTTATGTAGGTACTTTTCCATTATATCGCATTTTCTTAAAAAGCTTGGCGCAATTCGGGCTTCAGAAAGTGTGATATGTTGCCAAAATATATAAAGAGCTATGAAAAAAACCTGATGAATTTTTATTTTTGTTTATACATGTATTTATTATTATTAATTATTTATTTATATATTTTTTTCACTATAGGGCACTTTGCATTTTTAAAAAAAGCTTGGTGCAATTCGGGCATCAGAATGTGAGGGCACAGATGTCATATACGCCCCATATTGGCGAGAATTTATCCTGACGCCATTGTAATATACGCAACATGTACTGGGAATGTGGAATTAACATAACGCGATTTTGTTAAAATTAGGAAATCTAACAAGGCGATCTGTTTGAAACTTTAAAAAAGGTTTGTAACACAAAAGATAAAATGTAAAAAAGAATGGTGCGATTAATTCAAGTGAGGGGTGGGGGGAGGGGCTCTAGATTTCTTTTTTTAAAAATAGCGTTTCTGACTTTTTATGTGCCGTTTTTTGAGGGAGTCATGAGATATATGCTACTTATTAAAAGTTACACACATTATGTCTGCTTTGAAAAACAACTACTTTTATTTTGGAGAGTAGATAAAAACCATAGGGTAAAATTTTAATGAGAGTTCAAATTTAAGTCAAAATTAAAAAAATACAGCATTTACAGATTTTAAACTTTAGCTTCTCGGCCTATATTTTTAGACTAAGGAAGAGTATGAAAATTTAAAAAAAAATGATTCAGAACTTTTTGTTCGAAATGTAAAAATATCGACTTAAAAAGAAAAGAAAAAGATACGCTTTTTTAAATAGAGAATGAACGCGAATTCGTTAAAATTTGGAAAACGAACTAACCGATCGACTTGAAACTTTCACGTAAGTTATAACAGCCCTTTGACCACTGTTTCGTAGAGTAATATTTGTATAGAACATATTGCGCTCCCTGTCGGTGGTAGGTTGAACTACCCACTATTTTCGAATAGTAATTTAAGCAAATTTCTTAATTTCTTATTTTAGTCAACGTCCTTATTTTAACAAATTTTAATCGAAGCATCTAAATAGACCAGATTTACATCTCCTATAAAAATTTTGAAACGTTCGGAGAGGTAGAAATATTTTTTACAAAATAAAATGTATAAAAATGTCCACGAAATCAGTAAAATCCTGTGTGTTTTGTCGCAGTTCCGCTCGCTTTTGGTACACATAGACTACAAAAATCAACTTACGCAAAATAGCATGTACCTTCAATTTAATATTTTTCTTGCGATTTTTTATATTTAAAAATATAAATTCAGACAAAAGGGAATTAAAGGTACAAAATCATAGAAATTTGAGGTTCATTCATCACGGGCCCGGTCAACGCCGTTTGAGTCTGCTAGTAACATTAATAAAAATACAAATAAAACGTCCAAATAAAAATCACTTGGTGACGTAAACACGTATAACTTGCTTAAAGTCAAGTGAATGTGACATTTACAATCAACCATTATTGGCATATAATCTTACTGTTTAGCGATAGATTTTTGGTTGACAGGATAACTAAGTAGTACCTTAAAGGGCATAAAGGTAGTTTTTAAAGGAGTTATGCATTTTTACGCTGAACTGAATTTAGTTTACTAAGAAACATTTGTAGAATATAGATAAAATGATGTACAGGGTCACGCAAAGAATTCGATACATAACCGTCTATGGGTGATAATATCTGAAAATGTGATTTCAGTAGTTTTAAGAGTGTTTTAGTTTAAATTAAGTTTTAGCTAAATAGTGGCGTGTAAAAACAGTACTACTGGCTATGAACGGTAACTGTTGAAATCATTTTTTTTTTAAATTATGCGTTTTATAAAATGTTTTCTTAGTTATCTTATTTACGTTATTTCCCTAAATAACGAAGTTTTGTTAAAGAATTCAGGAAGTGTTGGAAAGTGAATCATGTTCTATGCTTAACGTACGATTTTTCTTTCTTGTTTAGTCTTATTTTGCATTTATTTTATTCTTAATTTTTTAGGGTACTTTACGGACAGCATGCCGAAATGTATGCTCATGCGCCAATTATTTCAACCCTGATCTTGAAAAGGATTTTTATTGTAAACCAAACAAAACATTGTGATTTGTTATTTATGAAACGTGAATCACGTGAATGATTATTATTTAACCTTAACGTTGGAAAGCTTTTTAATTTGCTTTTATTTGAATTAAAAACGCTTCTTTTTTATCAAGTTATAATTTACTTTTACTGCTGACGGTGAGATGGATTTTACCAGAGAAAGTTGCGATAAAACTGTTTCAGGAATTTGGAATTTTTCATAATAAAAGGTTGTGTTCAAGAAACCATGAATTGAAATTATGAATGAGTTCTGGAAATCCGAAATGGAGATGTAGCTTACGATTATGCGAAGAAAGCGTAGGAATAGGACAAAAAACATGGTTTGATGGATCGCGGTTGTCTTTTCTTAATGATTTGAGGTTTATATATTTATGGTGCTAAGAGTTGACATCGACTGAGTTTTGTGAGCTGCAACTTGATATGAACCACAACACAACCGTGGACTGGAATAGTTATTTGAGAGATGTTTGTGCAAATGCTTTATGTTCACGACCAAATTGAAAAATCGGTGGACCTAATAATATTATAGAAGTAGATGAAAGCCTTTTTACCAGAAGAAAAAGCAACGTAGGGCGTGTTCTTCCTCCTCAATGGGTGTTAGGTGGTTTATGCCGTGAAACACGGGGGAGTTTCCTTACTCCTATTCCAGATCGTACAGCTGAAACTTTAATGGCGGCAATAGAAAACAATGTAGCTGATGGAAGTATTATTTATACAGATTGCTGAAAAGGATATAAAACAGATGAACTGCGAAGTGTTGGTTATGATCATTTCACAGTAACTCACAAATACAATTTTGTCGACCCTAATACTGGATGTCATACTCACAATGTTGAGAGATTATGGGGCATTGCAAAATGGAGCAACAAAAGACATTGGGGAACTGTTCGTCATCATTTAGAGCCGTATCTCATAGAGTTTATGTGGCGACGTCTTCATTCAAAAAATGAAATGTTTACTGCAATGCTAAAAGATGTTTGTAATTTTATGGCAGCAGTTTACTATGATTTTTTATTTTATTACTTTATTGTATAACAGTTATTTGTTCACTTATTTTAAGTATATATTTGTGATTTAATAAAATAGTTCGTAAAATTCTGTAATTTTCAAATGCTATATTTTTTAAATGCTCACTTTACTATCGACAATGTTTTTGTTTTATTTTTCAAATGTTTCAATTCACGTGATTTTCATTTTGCGCCAACTATTCGCTTGGCGACAATGCTGTCCGTATAACGGAAAAGTACTTTTTTTAGTCTTATACTGCTTTATAGAAACTTTAATATTTAATGTTTATATTTTTCGCTCCCCCCCCCCCTTGCATAGAGTACTAACTATAGCGCAAAATAATGGACAGTTTAGTGCGTTTCCACCATAGGGGCTTTGGCGTTTTTTTAAAAAAAAAGCTTAGTGTAATTCGGGCATCAGAAAGAGAGATTTGTTGTCACATCATATAAACAGCTATGAAAACAAACTTGATGAGCTTTTTCGTTTGTTTTATATGTATATTATTGATGTTTTTTATGTAAAAATTACTTCTGTTTCTGTATAAAATTAGATAAATGGCTTTTTTATGTTAAATCTATTTATATAAAATCCAAGTCTCTCTGTGTCCCTCACGATTCCGGTAGGACCACCTCATTGAAATGAGTAATTGTTGAAAAATACTAATGCAGGGTTACCACAGTAGCACCAAATGTTGGCCAACTTGGCAATAGCTGGCTGATTTGGTGAAATTCCCATTTATAACTATTAATCTTTCATAAAGGAGGTCACCAAAATTTAATTTAAACTCCGCTCTTTTAAGATATTTTTTCAAAATCTATGGGTGAGAATTTAAAGTACATCTTTACATCTTCCTCCCGATGCTTCAAATAAAATAACCGCCAATAGACGACTCTGTACTGTATGAGCTCCTAATTGCGCGCTTTTAATGTGCTTTAGGTACTTTTCCAGTATAAGTGCCTTGGCGAAAAAAGAAATTTGGGAACATTTTCCCGGAACCTATCCACTGTTTCATTTTATATACACATGCATTTTTTTTCGATATTTATACGATTTATTTATACGATTAAAAAAGCAGTTTCTCTAATTTTATACAGAAACAGATGTAATTTGTACATAAAAACATGAATAATATACATATAAAAAAAAACACTCATCAAGTTTGTTTTCATAGCTGTTTATATGATTTGACAACAATTCTCAATATTTTTCCGTTATACGGACACCATGCCAAAATGTATGCGGTACTTTTCCATTATACGGACAGCATTGTCGCCAAGCGCAATAGTTGGCGCAAAATGAAAATAAGGTGAATTGAAACATTTGAAAAATAAAAGAAAAAACATTCTCGATAGTAAAGTGGGCATTTTAAAAATATAACATTTGAAAATTACAAACTTTTACGAACTATTTTATTAAATCACAAATATATACTTAAAATAAATGAACAAATAACTGTTATACTATAAAGTAATAAAATAAAAATTATATTAAACTGCTGCCATAAAATTATAAATATCTTTCAGCATTGCAGTAAACATTTCATTTTTGAATGAAGGCGTAGCCACATAAAATCTATGAGATACGACTCTAAATGATGACGAACAGCTTCCCGATGTCTTTTGTTGCGCCATTTTGCGATGCCCCATAATCTTTCAACATTTGGAGTATGACATCCAGTATTAGGGTCGACAAAATTGTATTTGTGATTTACTGTGAAATGATCATAACCAGCACTTAGCAGTTCATCTGTTTTATATGCTTTCCAACAATCTGTATAAATAATACATGACTTTTATCTACTTCTATAATTTTATTAGGTCCACCGATTTTTCTATTTGGTCGAGAACATAAAGCATTTGCACAAACTTCTCTCGAATAACTATTCCATTCCACTGTTGTGTTGTGGTTCATATCAAGTTGCAGCTCACAAAATTCAATCGATGTCAACTCTTTGCACGATAAATATATAAACCTCAAAGCATTAAGAAAAGTCACCCACGATCCTTTAAACCAAGTTTTTTGTCGTATTTCTACGCTTTCTTCGCATGATCGTAAGCTACAACTCAATTTCGGATTTCCAGAACTCATCCATAATTTCATTTCATGATATTTTGAACACAATTTTTATTATGCAGAATTCCAAATTCCTGAAACAGTTTTATCACAACTTTCTCATCATCTGGTAATTGCCAAATGATAAAATCCATCTCAGCATCAGCAGTAAAAGTGAACTACAACTTTATATTAAAAAAAAGCATTTTTAATTCGATTAATAGCAGATTAATTAACCTTTCCAAGGTTAAGGTTAAACAATAATCATTCACGTGATTCACGTTTCATAAATAACAAATCACAATGTTTCGCATGGTTTACAATAAAAATCTACGATCAAGGCTGAAATAACTGGCGCATTAGCATACATTTTAGCATGCTGTCCGTATAAAGGAAAAGTACCATGTATGCTAATGCGCCAATTATTTCAAAATGCTAAAAGATATTTGTAATTTTATGCCAGCAGTTTAATATGAGTTTTATTTTATTGCTTTATTTTATAACAGTTATTTGTTCAATTATTTTAAGTATATATTTGTGATTTAATGAAATAGTTCGTAAAATTCTGGAATTTTTAAATGTTATATTTTTTAAATGCTCACAATACGACAATATTTTTTCTTTTATTTTTCAAATGCCTTAATTCACGTGACTTTCATTTTGCGCCAACTATTACGCTTGGCGACAATGGTATCCGCATAACGGAAAAGTACCCAAATCTCACTTTCTGATGCCCAAATTACACCAAACATTTTTTTTTTAAATGCCAAAGCCCCTACAGTGTAAAAGTATCAAACTGTCTATTATTTTGCGCTATCTGTGTTATAGTTTATACTATATGCAAGGTGAGTGCAGCGAAGAGTTTAAACATTAAATATTAAAGTTTCGGCACAGATGTCATATACACAACGGGTACTTAACTGTCATCAAAGTGTCGTTATTTTGCTTGATATGGTAACCCGAATGTTGTTGTTTATGCTGTTGATGTTTTCGCCAAATTGACGTCGGAAAAAATCGCTCCAATATGGGGTATATATGACAACTGTGCCAAAATTTCTATAAAGCAGTATAAGACTAAAAATTAAGAATAAAATAAATGCAAAATAAGACTAAAGAAGAAAGAAAAATCATGCGTTAAGCATAGAATATGAAACACTTTCCAACACATCCTGAATGCTTTAAAAAAACTTCGTTATTTAGGGAAATAAGGTAAATAAGATAACTAAGTAAACATTTTAGAAAACGCATAATTTTTTTAAAAAATTGATTTCAGCAGTTACCGTCCATAGCAATAGTACCGTTATTACATGCCACTATTTAGCTAAAATTTAATTTAACCTACTCTTAAAGCTACTGAAATTATATTTCCAGATATTATCATCCATAGACGGTTATGTATCCAATTCTTTGCGTGACCCTGTATATCATTTTATCTATATTCTACAAACATTTCTTAGTAATCTAAATGCAGTTCAGCGTAAAACTGCATAACTCCTTTAAAAACCACCTTTAAGCAATTTATTCTCATACTCAGGAACCCTTACGAATTCTTTTGTGTAGCCCTGCATATGAACTGTAGCATTTATACACACGGTATAGTATGCATAAATGTAGTGAAACATAAAAGCGCATATCATAATTAAAAATGCATTTCTAGCAATCATTACTTATGTACGTACAATACTTCGGAGAAAAGTTTCTTGGCGAGAAAGAAGTTTGCCAACGTATTTTCTGACAACCTATTTACTGCTTCATACTCACAAGCAATTTTTTGCATATGTATACAATTTATTTAATGTAAAAAAAACTATTTATCCATTTTTATAAAGAAACAGAAGTATTTTTTGCACAGATGTCAGATACGCCAATTCGGCAGAAATCTCGCTTTTGAATACCCGTTACTTATATATTTTTAAATTATTTGCTATCATTTTGAAAAGGAAATAACTATAAATAAATAAAAGTCTGAATAATAACTATAGAACAAAACAGTTTATATAATTTAAAAACATAAAAGTAAATAAACAATGGCACAGATGTCATATTCGCCCCATATTTGCGCGATTTTTTTCTGACGCCAATGTCATATACGCAATGTATACTTAATCGGCGCCAAAATGTCATTATTTTGCTTGATATGGTAAACCGGATGTTGTTGCTTATGCTGTTGATGTTTTCGCCAAATCGGCGTCGGAAAAAATTCGCGCCAATATGGGGCGAATATGACATCTGTGCCTAAACAATTTATTAATAAATAAAAAACAATAGCCGGCAAAATAACACCATTTTAGCGACATAGGTATCCCGGTTCATATCTGAAATCTGTGCCGTAATTTGTACATAAAAAAAATATTATATATATTTAGAAACGATTTTTTTTATGTATATAAGTGCATATATAAACAAAAATAAAAGTTCATTAGATTTGTTTTCATAGCTGTATATTTTGGCAACATATCTCACTTTCTGATGCCCGAATTACGCCAAGCTTTTTTTTTTTTTTTTTAAATGCGCTATAATGGAAAAGTACCTAAATAAATAATTAACAGAAATAACCAGTTATACAAACTAAAACATTTTATTTCGAGATTAAAGCATTGGTTTTAATTTCGATTAAAAATACATATATCTTTGGATAACTTTAATTGAAATTGGGTTCACGGCTTAATATCTCATTCCATAAACCTAAACAAGCACAAGTGATTCATTCATCGTGAGCCGTAAAAAATATTAAATCATTGAGGTAATCATTCACAAAGTAAGTTCTCCAAGAATCAATGGACAATATTCTAATGACGTCATCGTATGTAAAATGGTGGCGGTATCATTTGTTTATGGTTTGAAATCACAAAGATTTAATTTTGCTATGTCTCTTAGTTACATTATTTTATTGTCGTATTTATGAGATCAGAACAAAAGCATATTTTTTCATTATTTAGTTATTAAAGACGAAAAAAAATTATAAATGTGCATGATTTGAAAAATTTAAATAATTTTCTTTCTTAATACTAAAAAATAACATCGCGAAGTAACAGCGAGTTTAAGTTAAATAAGTTTAGCTGTTTAATTCTGTTGTAATATTCAAAATAACCTTATTTATTAGATTTCAGTAAACAACATCAGGGCCCTATTAAACTTTGAAGTTAGAGGAATTACAATGTCATTTCAGGACCTTTCTTTTGGAGAAGCTTTTCTAAATTCCACATATACATGGAAACTCTTCAGTGTTAGAAATATTATTCCCAGGACTGGCATAACATGAGAACGGCCTGCAATTTTACACAAGTTTTTGAAAACTACTTTATATCAGAAATTTTACTAAAAACTGGTTACTTTTTTGTTATAGAGGCGCACACTATTAGAATTATGACAAGTTGCAGCCAATTTCGCCAAAGTCGTAACCAAGATCGTGAAGCACACACATATAATACCATATAATACCATTTTATGAAATCGTATACGATAATTTAATAGTTTTTACCTTACTTCAAGTGTGTAATTTATTTATTTTTAAGGCTTAATAATCTAAATTGTCCAATATATGAATTTTAAAAAAATGTAAACAAAGACTGAATAGACATGACCGCAAAAATCTGCAGAAAACTTGGAATTGTGCAGATTAGTGGTCTTCTACTGTACACAGTTTTTCATAAATGTGTTTCGTTCTTAAAATGTGTTATTTTCATCTATCACTGCGTAACAAATGAGAAAACTCATATTCTTGCACATGAGTTGTATATATCTTTATATCTAAATTTCCGTCATTTTTGACGGGCTACCTTTCTAGTAAATCTATAAATATCGAAAGAAAATGCGTGTGTATATAAAATGAAACAGTAGATAGGTTCTCGGAAAATATGTTGCCAAATTTTCTTTTTCACCAAAGAACCTATACTGGAAAAGTACCTAAAGCACATTAAAATCGCGCAGTTAGGAGCTCAGAGAGTACAGCGTCGTCTATTGGCGTCTATTTTATTAGTATCATCGGGAGGAAGATCTAAAGATGTACATTTTCATATATTACGCTTCAAATTGGCACCCATAGATTTTGAAAAAATATCTTAAAAGAGCGGAGTTTAAATTAAATGGCGGTGACCTCCTTTATGAAAGATTAATGGTTTTAAACGGGAATTTCGCCAAATTAGCCAGCTATCTCCAAGTTGGCTTCATATATGACAACTTATTTTTGACGCCAAATTTGGCGATATTTCGCTAAGTAGGTTAACATTTGGCGTTACTGTGGTAACCCTGCATTAGTATTTTTCAACAATTACTCATTTCAATGAGGCGGTCCTACCGGAATTGTGAGGGACACACGGAGACTTGGATTCTATATAAATAGATAACTGGAGTAATATTACACCATACTAAATTGAAAATGATAGAATTTACATTAATATGGCGCAGCGTAACACTAATTATTTTAGTTAAATTACTCCTTAAAATGGAAGCAGACAGGATGCCACCAATTTTATTGAGTAACGGTATACTTTGTTCTTTCAGTGTATGCAGTGTTAAAACACTGAAACCGAATTCCTTTTACTAACGCGGAACAGTCCTTGAAAAAAAAAACCGCTAAAGAATCCCATAAAAAGGTAGCAAAATATTCAAAAATAAATCGGAGATGGCAAATTTACTATAGTATACTAGAACATTGTAATCGTAATTCTTTCAAGAATGTCAAAAAATTGCTTTGGAAATTGCTGAAAGTTTAAAAATTGTAGAGGACAATATTTAAAAAATAACATTTCTAAATAGAAATTTTCTAAAATTTCTAATATGCTAAAAGTTTGAAACCGATTTTCGGTTAAGAATGTCAAACAATTGAAAGGCGAAAAAATTCTAAAAATCGCAGAAAAAAATTTTCGAAAAATTTATAAATTACTATTCGAATTCCGGAAAAACTTTCTTGAAAAGAGGACAAAATTTACTACACTGGGGTGAAAGATTGGTGTTGGATTTCTTTTATTAATGCGGCAAAAAGTCCCGGATAATATAAAAAAAACCTAAAAGGGGTATAAAAATTTAATTAAAATATTTCTCATAAAAAAATAAAAACTAGTTTAGAGTTGCATAACATCAGACATAAAGGTGCCTTCCTGTCAAATATTGTAGCTCTGCGCACAGGGGTCTTTACAAATAACAGCCATAAAGACAGTTCTTATTACAATAGATTATAATATTATTTTAACAAGAAAATCAATATATTATTGCCTACTTCACGTCAAAATAATGATGCGTTACTAGCAGCAATGGAATTTAAAATGAATATGGATTGCAATAAAAAAAAATAGGTACGTAATACAAACATGTATTTATTACTTTATTCTATCTTTACAAGAAGAAAGTATTGGATTCGTGAAAATTTTCGAAATCTGGTTTTCGCCGGATTTATACGTTTTAGAATGTCCTGAACACGATTTGATGGTTTTTAGAAAATGTCTGTCTGTCACTCTGTCCGTCACTCTGTCTGTCACTCTGTCACTTTGTGAGTCTGTATGTGACAAAAAAATTGTGGGCACTCTATCTCAAGAACTAATGCACGGAATTTAACAAAACTTTAGATTCAGTTAGACCTTAATTTAAACTAGTCCTGATTAGTTTTTGGTGAAAATCGAATAGGTGCTGTTTACGTTTTCGTGTAAATTGCTCATTAGGTGGCGCTGTTATGCTGCATTTTGAACGATTACCGCAATAGCTCTATCTCAAGAACTACTGCACGGATTTTCATGAAACTTCAGATACAGTTACTCCGGGATATAGTTAGCTGCTGATTAGTTTTTGGCGTAAATCGCTCAACTGGTGGCGCTGCTATGTGGAATTTTTTACGATTTCCGCAATAGCTCTATCTTAAAAACTAATGAACGGATTTTCATCAAACTTCAGATTCAGTTAGACGTTAACATAAGTTGTTGATTATTAGATTTTGGTGTAAATCCACTTATCCGGTGGCGCTGATATGCTGCATTTTGCATGATTTACATGATTTTAGCGAAAGTCCTATCTCAAGAACTAATGCACAAAATTTCATGTCTTTAGAATTCTCATGATGAGGGTAGATTGCCATTTAATTTTGCCTCTGTACTAGAGAATTTTGATGCATTAACATGTTTGAGATAGAAGAAAGTTTTGGGATTGGCATATCCGACTAGTTTTTTATTTGCATCAAATCGGTCACAAGATCAACAAATGATAATTATTAGAATTCGTAAGAGTAAAATTGTATTGCATTAATGTAACATACATTATTTATCTGGTGTATGATATCTCAAAATATGTTTCTTAAGAAATTACAAAGTTTAAATAATTTTGATACGTTAAAATACCCATTATACAAGTAATTTATAATAACAATTGTATAAAAAAAAGAACAAAAAGAAAGTACGCAATGTAAAAAGTTTTAGAGTTTTCATTGTTCATATAAATTGTCCTTTACCCACGTGTAAAACTCTTAAATTTCGAGCTAGTTTTCAATTTAGAAATTATTTAAAAATTTAATAAATTTTCAAAAATTCTAATAGACAATTACAAAAAAAAAAAAATGGTCCAAATTCAAATATAAATAGAACAAATACATAATTATGAAATTTCATCAGCACCGCACAAATAATGACAAGTTATTATATTTACTTTTTTCTATTTATTATAGAAGTAAGTATTTTAATCAAATTTCCGTTAGACTTCCGGTTTCTAACGGATTTCACCTTTTAGAGGGCATAGTTGCTAAAAATCGCTTTTAACAACATGTCTGTCTGTCCGTGTTTGTCACCTGATTTTATTATCATAAAGTGTATGAAGTTATGCATAGAAATAAACCAAACTTCATATACATTTATTATAGGCTATGACCTGTCGGTCCCTGTTGAAAATGAGGATTTTCCCGTTGGGAGGGGCTGTAATATTTGTATTTTTTTTTTTTTTTTTTTTTTTTTTTTTTACATTTATGACACCATACCGTATGCAAAGTTATGCGGAGGATTGACCCAAACATCATATATTTGTTTTTCAGAATGGACGAAAGGTCCTAGTTAAAATTGGTAATATTTACCCGGTAAGGGGACGCTGTGATAGGGATTTTTGTACGTTTTACTTTTGTATCATTGGGAATATTATTATGTTTGGATAGGATTAAACCAAACTTCACACTATATACTTTTTATTTTATTCTATCTTACAATAAGAAAGTATTGAATTCATGAAAATTGACGAATTTTGGTTTTCGACGGATTTACACGTTTTAGGGGTCAGAGAACCCGAAAAACATGTTTTTACAAAATGTGTGTCTGTCTGTGTGTGACATAATTTTGTGGGCGCTCTATCTCAAGAACTAATGAACGGAATTTAATAAAACTTCGGATTCCGTTAGGTCTTGATATAATTTGGTGCTCATTACTTTTTAGGGTAAATATCCCAACAGGTGGCGTTGCTATGCGGCATTATTCATGATTATCGCAATATAACTAATGCATCAAGAACTAATGCACGAATTTTCACCAAACTTCAGATTCAGTTAGCCCCTGATATAAATTAGTGCTGTTTAGTTTTTAGTGTAAATTGCCCAACAGGTGGCGCTGGTAAGCTGCATTTATCAGGATTACCGCAATAACTAAAGCTCAAGGACTAAAGCATGAATATTCATGAAATTTCAGATTCAATAAGTACCTGATATAAATTGGGCCTGGTTAGTTTTTGGAGTAAATCGACTAAAAGGTGGCGCTTCTATGTAGATATTTTTACGATTTCCGTAATAGTTCTACCTCAAAAACTAATCCATGGATTTTCATCAAACTCCAAATGCAGCAACAACTTGATTAGATTTTGCTAATTAGATTTTCTTGTAAATCACCTAACCGGTGGCACTGATATGCTTTATTTTTCAGGAAATTTTAACATGTATGAGATAGAAGAAAGATTTGGGATTGCCAAATCAGACTAGTTTGACTATGATGTTAGGTTGTGCAACGAAGGGTGCATCCAAGCCACAAGGCGATTCGCGAGCAGCTGACATATAACACAATGACGAAACTTTTATTAACTTTATTGAAAAGTATCGTCGAGATTTACTAGTATTTAAACGGATTAATAAAATGAAGCAAAAATTTAAGTTTAAAATTAAAGTCAGTGATGAAAAATATTGATTTTATTGAAAAGTACGGTCAAGATTTACACTTATTACTAAAGATTAATGAAATTAAGCAGAAGTTTAGGGTGAAAATCGAAGTCGATGTAGTTGTGCTTTGCAGTATATTTTCCTGCAGCGGCACACACTTCATTTTCTTGTTTGTTTCTAAAATGCATAACTTAAAAAAATACGGTTTTTGAAGTATGCACATCTATAACATAAGAGAAAAGTTTGGGATTGGCACATCCGACCAGTTTTTAAATAAAATATAGTTATTTGAAAACAGAAACCTATTTCCAATAAATATGCATGTTGGCGCATAGCGAAAATTGCATGTGTGTATTAAGAATTTGTTTCTAACTTTTAAGCTAATACAAAGTTTCAATCTAAATGTTTAAAAAAAAATAAGAAAAACTTATCTAAAAATATCCTACTTCAAAAATAGGAAATGATTGATGGATATTTTGAATTAAATCATATAAAACACTTTTTAACATAAAATTTATAACAAAAAGCTTAACATGATTTTTAAATTATCTTTGAATTTATAGGAATAAAATTATTAAACGGATTACTTAAATAAGAAGAAAGGATAAACAATAGCTTTCATGTGAAAGTGGATTCACTATTTAAATACATTATTCAATATTCTTTCATTCATTACGAAAGCCATTATTCCTATAACAAATAGATTGCATTGAAAGAGTTTTTTTTGTGACAAAATCAGCAACAGAAGGATTTTGTGATTTATACCATGTACACTTTTTGATAACAAGGTAATAAAGTATGTTTCAAAATATGTCTTCGAAAAATATATTTCTTTAGAAGCAAAACATGTCATAAAAAATGTCAGATACTAAATCTCAGAAGAGAATAGGCTGTCAAAATAAAGTAGCAAAAGACTTATTATTTGATCTAAAATCATAATTCATACCGACAACATTTTAATTAAGAAATAAATTTTAGGTGTAGAAATATTCAAAATATTTAAAGAAAGAGTGAATGTTCTTTTAGCAGTTTAGTTAGGTAAATTCACATCCTGTGTTATAATACCCAGGCGCCCAGTTTATAAAGAAAAAGAATGAATATTTACGTATATTCATCCACATGCGTCACTCATATAAATATACAAAATCTACATGGAGAGATACAAGAGGAGATACAGTGAAACCTCGTTAAACCGCCCCTAGTTGGTACACGACAATTATGTCTCTAAAACAGAGTGTCGTGCGAGCGAATATATTTTTTCACTGTACAAAAATTTGTTATATTATTAATTTAACAAACACGAAACTGTAACTTATTTCTTAGTTTTAACATAATTTTTTTACTTTCTTCTATCTTTACAAGAAGAAAGTATTGGATTCGTGAAAATTTTCGACTTTCTGTTTGGACGAATTTACACGTTTTAGGGGTCAGAGAACCGGAAAACATGTTTTTACAAAATGTCTGTCTGTGAGTCTGTGAATCTGTTAGTCTGTGAGTCTCTCTGTCTGTCTGTCTGTATGTGACGTAAATTTTGTGGGCGCTCTATCTCAAGAAATAATGCACGGAATTTAATAAAAATTTAGTTAGTCCCTGATATAAATTGGTACTGATTAGTTTTTGGTGTAATTCGCTCAAAAGGTGGCGCTGATATGCAGCCTTTTTCACGATTTCCGCAATAGCTCAATCTCCAGAACTAATGCACGGATTTTCATCAAACTTCATATTCAGTTAGTCCTTGACATGAATTGATGTTTTGTACATTTTGGTGTAAATCTCTCAACAGGTGGCGCTGCTATGCTGCACTTTTCAGAATATGCTGCACTTTCCATTATAACTGTATCTCAAGAACTAATACAACAATTTTCAGCAAACTTCAGAATCAGTTATTCCTTGATATGAATTGACATTTTGTATATTTTGGTGTAAATAGCTCAACAGGTGGCGCTGCTATACAGCATTTTTCATGATTTCTGCAATAGCGCTCTCTCAAGAACTAATGGACACATTTTCATCAAACTTCATATTCAGTTACGCTTTGATATGAAATGATGCTGACTACGTGTTGGTGAATATCGCCCAATAGGTGGCGCTGCTGTTTTGCATTTTGCACGATTTCCTCAATAGCTCTATCTCAAGAACTAATGCACGAATTTTCATCAAACTTCAGATTCAGGTACACCTTGATAAATGTTGATGCTGATTATGTGGTTGTGTAAATCGCTCAACAGGTGGCGCTGTTATGCTGCATTTGTCATGATTTGCACAATAGCTCTATCTCAAGAACTAATGCACGGATTTTCTCCAAACTTCATATTCAGTTAGACATTGATATAAGTTGATGATAATTAGGTTCTGGTGTAAATCACCCAATAGGTAGCGCTGCTATACTGCATTTTTATGGATTTACACGATTTCAGGGACAGTAATATGTCAAGAACTAATGCACGGAATTTCATCTTTTTAGAATCCTCATGATGAGCATAGATGCACTGTGATAATGAATTTTGAAGTATTGACAAGTATGAGATAGAAGAAAGTTTTGTGATGGCCACAACATACTAGTTTATAGAGAAATCATTTTATTTTAATATACACTTATAAGGACAAGAACGGTTTAGAAGGACGAATATTTACGAAACTTTGATGTTGGAATAAGAAGTCTGTAATTATTTTTTGCTATTGCTTCTTTTGAATTACTTCATTGTTTTGTAAAAGCGCAAATTTTGTTAAAATCTAACAGAGAATAACAAAAATATTAATAGTGTACGATAAAATTAACCTTCCATAAGCAGTTTTGCATCGATTTTGAAGTACAGGTTTCATATTTTAATGTAGAGATTTCTTCTATATACTACTTATAACTCTTTTTAAAGTATACGTAAAACACAAACAAAGAAAATGTCAACAATAAAAATATATAATAAAAAAATTAAAATATATAAAAGTTGATCACATGCTTTGTTCGAACTGGATTTTTTTTTTTTTTTTTTTTTTTTTTTTTGCTTAAAATTGGTAGAGAATTTAATTTGCTTCATTAAAAAAAAGGAAAAGAAACATGTAAATCCATTAAAATATGAAGTAATTATAGTGGACAGATTCTCAGAAGGAAGATTTTGAGATAATTTACTGTTTTCTAATTGCAAGTATTTCTGGTCGGCATGACGGAGCGTTTAAGATTCGTACGACCAGATTTTCAGGAATTTTTCCTGTCGAACGAAAAGTAAGACATTCTAAAATCTTCAAACATTATAAAAAAAAATAGTGATACAAAGTGTGTTTTTTTTTTTGTTTTTTTTTTTTTTTGTTTTTTTTTGCATCATTTCAAACATTTTTTGTCTCTTTAATGAGAACAAAATTATTAATGTAGAAATTATTCTAGAAATCCTAGAATCTAAAAGTGTCCAAATTATTTGTTATATTGCATTTTTCCTTACTTTTTAAAATTCTACTGTTAAATAATTGTGTAAATTTGTATTTCTTTAATTTTGGCGAGATTTCGGAAGTAAATAAATTCTGGTAATGTTAATTTAATGTTTTAATACTGACGAGACTGACAATTGACATTTGACAGGCGTCATTATTGGTTAAATGCAATAGGGATGTTATGGAAACTCAAGGTGATTGGAAGGTCTTTCTTGTTTATGGTTAATTATGTTCAATTGTGTGCTAATTAATTCTTTGTGGACTCTAATTATTGTAATTCTTTATTTATTCCTGTGTGTTTTTTAAAAAATGTCGCTATATAGTGGAAAAGCACAGATTTTTCTTCCACGAAAATGTTAGAGATTACTGCACTGTTGAAGAATTCCAATCATTCACGAAGACAGATTGTAATTCTCACATATGTATCCGCTATGGCTTCATAAATAATAAAATCTAAACTTGGTAAAAACGCGATCACCGGGAGACAGAGGAAGGGACATTCTGCATCAACGCATCTCTACGCCTCGAAAAAAAAAATCCGAGGCATTTCTCTTGAAAACAGTCGAAATTTCACAAAATAATTGGAAAGAATCATAAATGAAGCTGGAATTGCAATTTCTGCTAGAAACACAAGACGCCGTGTTGAAATATTGAGGTTTAAATGCCACAAAACAGCCAAAACACACAAACTGTCTCCAGCTATGACGTAGCAACTTTTGGCTTGGGCCAAACAGCATCAACACATGACCACTGGAGACTGAGAAAATGCAAATAGAGTAGTTATTCATTTTTGTCTTCCACATACTATACGTACTTCAAATCTTCACAATACCCCTCTGAAATTATTTTGAAAATTTGCAGGGTTGTTTCTTTCGGAATTATTTTATATATTCCAGTTTCTGTGTTAATTTTAACCTTAGCACGGATACTTCATAGTAATATTACGACTTTTTTCTTTATCACATAAGATTCGAGCCTGTTATTCTACTTTATTTTCAATGCAAGAATAGAAGCCCTCTGAAAAATTCAATTGTCATCTAAAAAATCTAACCAAAATTTTTGATTCCCTTACTCAAATCTATTTTACATTTAGGAAATAAGTTTTCTTTTATTATTCCATCATTATTACTGTTTTCATTTAATATTTTCATAAGATAATCAATAATATATTTGTCCTATTTAAAGTATCACTTTTGCTTAAACATTATTTTGAATCGTAGCTCAATAAAACTGCATAACTGGAAAATAATTTCAGAAACAAACAAGACAATAAAAAATGCTAATGCTCTATATGTTTACTGATTAAAACAAACGTATAGGTGATTTCAAAATAAGAAATGGAAATAACTTTTAGTAAGTTAGAGTGGGGGGAATGTTCAGTGAATAAGTACTAACGCTGATTAATGCACTATTGTTCTAAAGAATAACATGTATAATTTTGTAATTTCTGCATCAGCATCGGTAGAGGATTAATGGTTTAAAGAAAAATAATTCATATTTTTGAGGAGTCAATTAAGAAACAAATGATTACTTATTCACAATCAAATTTAAAATCATAAAATATTTCTAATACACTATAAAAGTAGTATATTGTGGCCATCACAAAACTTTCTTCTATATAAATCACGTCAATTAAATCGTTTAAATAGTACAAGAAATTACATGAATTTAGCACCAATTCATATCAAAGTATATCTGAATTTGAAGTTGGATGAAAATTCGTGCATTAGTTCTTGAGATAGAGCTATAGCGGAAATTCTGAAAAATGTAGCATAGCAGCGCCACTTGTTGAGAGATTTACACCAAAAATAAAAAGCACTAAATGATATCAAGGTATACCTGAATCTGAAGTTTGTTGAAAATCTAAGCGTTAGTTCTTGAGATAAAGCTATCGCGAAAATCGCAAAAAATACAGCATAGCAGCGCCCCCTGTTGAGCGATTTACACCAAAAATTAAAAAATACTACATTATACGTCAATTCATGACAAGGACTAACTAAATCTGAAGTTTGATGAAAATCCGTGCAATAGTTCTTGAGACACAGCTCTTGCAAAAATGTGAAAATGCAGCACAGAAGCGCCACCTGTTGGGCGATTTACGCCAAAAATTAAACAGCACTAATTTATATCAGGGACTAACTAAATCTGAAGTTTAACGAAAATTCGTGGATTTTTTCTTGAGTTAGAGCTATTTCGATAAGCATGAATAATGCAGCATAGCAGCGCCACCTGTTGGGCGACTTTCACAAAAACGTAATCACCATTAAACTATATCCTAGACTAACTGAATCTGAAGTTTTATGAAAATCCGTGCACTAGTTCTTGAGATATAGCTATTGCAAAAATCGTGAAAAATGCCGCATAGCAGCGCTACCTGTTGGGCGATTTTCACCAAAAACTAATCAGGTCAAGATTTTATCAAGGTCTAACTACATATAAAGTTTTGTGAAATTCCGTGCATTAGTTCTTGAGATTGAGCGCGACAGAGAGACTCTCAGACGGACATTTTCTAAAAACTATCAAATCGTGTTCTGGGCATTCTAAAACGTATAAATCCGTCGAAAACCGGAAGTCGAAAATTTTCACGAATCCAATACTTTCTTCTTGTAAAGATAGAAGAAAGTAAAAACAAGGCTTCATACAATGAGTCAATCTCCCTCAAATTTGAATCAGGAGTTTGTTCACATATATAAGTATAACCAAAATAATGTATGTATAATAATGTTAAGAATTAATCAATGTATGAATTAATATGAATAGTGAATATTATTATCAATCACATTGAGATATGGGGAGAGTGTACCAAGGCGCAATTTTCCTGTAGATTACGGTTACTTCGAATTTTCCACTTCTGCATAATTTGATCTTATTTCGGACAAATCAACGTACACTGTAAAAAAAAAAAAAAAAAAAAAAAAAAAAAAATCCGACAGGAATCGTAAAAATAGTTGCCCGTATCGTACCGGAAAATTTTCCGACCCAGCTTGGAATAAAATCCTTAAAAAAAAAAAAGGAAATAGGCAATAAAATGGTATTTTGCGGATTTTATTCCGAGCTGGGTCGGAAATTTTTCCGGTACGATAAGGGCAACTATTTTTCAAATTCCTACAGGAAAACTGGCCGCATTTTTACAGTGTAAGTCTGTTTAAAAATTTGTTCAAAAGCTTAAAGATGCTAAAAATTATGAAGATAAATCGGGGTTGGGCTTTGCGTGAAAATTTCCGCATCTTTTACTTTACTAGGGGGCTCTGCCCGTACGAGCTACACTCGGAAACTCCTGTTCAGACACCACAAACTCTAAAAGCATGCTAGTCGTGATCGGCTTTAAAATGTATGGCTCAAATATATCGTTTTAAATCTGGCGTAATTTTCACCAAAGTTTTATTTCCCTTTTTAATATTCACGTGAAAATAATTTTGTTGTTAGAAAGGAAATATTATTTACGTTGTCTTAGAATTCTCAACACAAGAGAAATGCGACTCTTGTAGTCGCTTCAATAACATCTGTATTGGTTAAAAATAGCTCAATGTGAATATGTTGATTTTGTGTAAGCAAATAAACCCTATTCGTTTACAATGGAAGTCTATGTGAATTTGAAAAAAATATTAGACATATCGCAAAGTTGGCGTCACTTTTGGCAACGAATTTTGGTCGCCAAATTTGGCGGTATATCGCCAAGTTGGCGACAAACTTGGTGGCATTTGGCGACAGAACAAGGTCCCCCCAATGGTAACACCTCTTATAGGTTTGGAATTGAATTAAATGCTGTTCAATAACCAATGAGATCCGTTTCATTGATAGGATAGCGCAATATTACATATTAGTTTTAAAAGATTATCTCAAAATATGAAATAAATGTCTCGTGCAAGTATATTTTTTAATTTAAACTGTTTAACAATATTAAGGTTTGGCAATTTTGATTAATAATCTAATTATCAATTTTTAATTCCTGCTTTTAATACGCAATCGTTTAATTCTAATTTCAAAGTTTTTTCTGTTTGTAATAGTCACGTGTAAGTAAATTTTTGATTTGAAGGAAATATTACTCTTTGCGCTTTTTTTAAATCTGGCAACAATATAAAAAAAATACCCTTTTCTAAAAGTTGTAAAAAATATCTTTCGAAATGCTGAAAATTTGAATTTAAAATAGAAATAAAAACTCAAAATATGTGTCAAATTAAAAAGATCAATGCGGTCTGCACACCGGTAGCCCAATGGTTGGGGAGCAAAAAAAGGTCCAATTCAGAAATAATTAGGGGAAAGCTGGAAATTGTTTTAATCCCTTCAGTTCAAGTCTAGAATGAATATGCTACGTTTTCCTCCTCGTACTAGGCGAGCGTTAGGAATTATACATGGATTTATAGTCCAAAAACACGTTTTTTTTTTTGTTTTTTTTTTATATCATAACACTATCTTGAAATCGCTACCTTTTTTCAAAAACATTGTCAGTACAAATGTTGTAGAGCTTAAAATTCTGAATAAAATGAGCACCTACACTTAATACTTTGTTGAATATTAAGGTCACAATTCTACTTTAAAGTTTTAGCACCATGGTCACAGGGTTGTACTCAGAATTAATTATGGAAAAATTGGAAATCAGTTTAATCCCTTCAGATTATGTCTAAAATGAATATTCTATGTTTTCCCCTTCGTATTAAGTGCGCGTTAGGAAATATGAACACATTTACATTCGAAAAACACGTTTTTCTTTAATATTTATAACAATATCTGAAAATGCGATCTTAATTTTGAACAAAAATATTAATGTGAGTATTCAATTTATTCAAAATTTTAAGCTCTACAACATCTGTATTGACAATTTTTTGATATAGTTAGCTGCTTTGAGATATTGTTAAGATAATCTGGTCTCTCCTATCTTGAAGTTCTTGATTAGTGATTAAGGCAAAATTTTGAAATGGAATTGCGACCTTAATTTTGAACAAAAATATTAATGTGGGTCCATCACACAAGCAACTACTTTTCTCAAATTTCCAAAACCACGCATGAATTATTTTGTCCGTTGGTGGTTGCAATCCATATTTTGTACGAAATTTTCTTTGAACTGTCATAAAAGATTGACTTTTCGCAAATTCTAACACGCTGTAAGCTTTCTGAAAGCATGTAAATGCCATCATCTTATGTGCAAAATTTTCAAAAGTGTACTTTTTGGTTACTTACAACTGCTATTAGAAGTAGTGGCACCATCTACTAACTTATTTCTGAAACAAAATTTGTAATGTTTCTTTCTCCAGTAAAATCAACTTTGTTGCTGTATTGGTAATATATATATATATATATATATATGCTAGGGGGCTCTGCCCCCTACGAGCTAAGCTCGTCATCCCCCGTTCAGACACCGCAGACTCTAACAGCACGCTAATTTGATCGGCTTTATAAAGATTTCGGAAGAATGAATTACAATTTGAATCTGACAATTATAATTTGACGTAATTTTCACCAAACATTTCTTTCTCTTTTTAATATTCACGTAAAAATACTTTCGTTAGAAATGAAATATTATAATCATCTTAAAATATCAAATAAATGTCTCGCGCAATTTTTAAATTTAAACTGTTTTGCAATATTATTTTTTGTTCATTTTACGTAACAAGTGTAATGTGACGTAAATGTGACATAAATTCTCCTATTTAAGACTTCTAGCGCATGTTAATGAATTTAATATTTTACAATATTCTTTCTCTATAAAATTCACGTATAAATATAGTTTTTATGACGTAATTTTCAGTGAGTTCCTGCTTTTTATATTTTCTGTTTATAATAGTCACGTGTAAAATAAATTTTAAATTTGAGCAAATATTGTTGTTTGCGCTGTTTATACAGTTGGCAACAGTTTAAATTAATGCAATTTTCTAAAATATGTAAAAAATATCTCTCGAAATGCTGAGAATTTGAATTTAAAATAGAAATAAAACCTCAAAAAATGATTCAAATTAAAAAACTAAATAAAGTCTGCACACCGGGAAATTCTGACGCATAAAAGGATCTACAAATGGTTAAATTCCTATGTACATTTTTGTTCCTATAAAACTTTTTTAATGGAACGATTTTGTCCAACTTTGGCATTAAATATCTCTTAAAACAATTTTTCGATTTGAAAACTGTCTGCATCAGCGTGTTTATCAAACATTTCTCGATAATACTACCGATTTTTATATTTTTGTATGCAACAGTTTTTTTAATATTAACGAAGAAAGGCCATGCTTATGCATTCAAATTGGATGCCGATCTGTCGGGAATATCTACGCAGATTTTCATTGGTCCATTTCCAAATCAAAACTTTTTTTTTATATATAGAAGGATTATAACCTTCTAAACCCCGGAGAGAATTGTGACACACTCTGTATATATGTAATATTTATGTAATAGATTCATCATTAAAACACATTAATCTTTACAATTAATTAAAAAAAATATTAATCACATCACAATTTATAACAGCGAAAAAAAATTAAATTAAAAAGAAAGAAATATAATCTAATTGCATATCGAAATCTTTGTATAAGACTGTATCATATAGTAACATAATTTACGAAGCTTGTTGAAACATTGTAGCTCTATACTTTAAAAAAATGCTTTTATAGCTGAAATAACTTTTTTATATATAATAACAAAGTTTCAGGATTAAATTATAATAAACTAGGAAAAAATGCTCATTACTCAATAGTTAATGAAACAAATAATCCTCTTATTTAAATTTCATGTAAAACTACTCTGCTGGCAATTAAAATTTATTTTAATAATCGATTATTTTAAACTTTTGTCCTTTCAAGGACAAAATTAATCGATAACTATTCATATTTTTTAAACAAACTAAATAAATTTATTCTGGACAAGCAATTTTTCTTTCATGATCGATTTTCTTTAAAAGAAAAACACAACCTCCAGATAGAATGTGTTGATTACTTCATTTAAGGAACAAAGCTTTTTTCCATCACCATAAAAAGAAAACTATGCTGGAGATTTTATTATAATGAAGGAGATGGCATTTACGAAGTATGATAGAAAAAATGAATAATTGATGATTTGAGGATCCTGAAAAATAACACTTTATAGTTGATAAGCATCTTTCAAATTTCTGTAAAAGTTAAAGATTTTCTTTGCACATAATTTCATGTTGAAATAGTATTTTAATACAGCTTTTGACGGTAGCTGTTTCGAATAGCATTTGATGAAGTACATTTTTTGTCTGAAAATAAAATATTGTGATATTTTAAGACTGTAAGGATTTATTTATATATCCCATTTCGGTTTTGGTTTTCAGTTTGGTAGATAATTATTACATATACTAGCGTAAATGAAATAAATAAGCCCCATGGCAGCACAGAATCACAGAGATAAATCAAAATGCAGTAATATATAAAGGGTTATTGCACAACAAGTTGGCGGGGGAAAAAAGAAAAATACGGGATAGATCTACTATACTAATATTATAAAGCTATTACCCAAAGGTGGTGTAGTAGCAAAAAACTTTCTAAAAATGCGATTTGTGTGTTACTAAAGAGACTAGAAATATGGAATTTGGAATATTAGTGACTTATAAGATATAAATGATCTCAAAGAACATTTCCTAAAGAATTCGAAAATTAAATGGGACTGATAATGAGCGATGAGTATTCTAAAAAAAGTTCTAAATGGTGTTTTCTACGCAATCTCAAGACCGATTTAAAATACAATGGTGTCAAAATGATGGTGGCAACCATTTCTTTAAGATAGGCTATATTTTATGTCGGTGCCACTAAGCCAAAGGGGGTGCTGCAGCAAAAAACATTCTAAAAATGCGATTTTTGTGTTGCTGAAAGGCCTAGAAATATGAAATTTGGAATATTAGTTACTTATTAAGTATAAAGAATTTCTAAGAACACTTCTTAAAAAATTCGAAATTTTAAAGGGATCACCCCTTGTGCGAAGAGCGTTCTAAAAACGTTCTAAATGGCGATTTCTACGCAATTTTATGAAGTATCAAATCGATTTTGAAATTAATGGTTCTAATTTAATGATGACAGCCCTTGCTCTAACATAGACTCTATAGTGCAAAATACGTTTTGTGTTATGGAAATTCCTAGAATCATGAAATTTGGATTGTTAGTTACTTATAAGGTATCCATAATCTCCAAAAACATTTCGTAAAAAAATAATTTAAAAAGTTTTAAAATGCACGAAAGCGTTCTAAAAATGCTCTAAATGGTGATTTCTATGCAATTTTATGAAGTATCGAATCGATTTCTAATGTAATGGCTGTATAATTAATGGAGACAGCCATTGCTCTAACATAGGTTCTTTTGCATGTTTGTGTCAGTACCACCTAGGGGGTTGCAGAAAGCAAAATACGATCTAAATTGCGGTTTTTTGTGCTATGGAAGCGCGTAGAATCTTAAAATTTGGCATGGTAGTTACTAAGATGCAATGATCTCCAAGAACATTTCCTAAAAATTTGAAATTATAAAAGTGTGAAAATGAGTGAAAAGCGTTGTAAAAAATGTTCTAAATTGCGATTACCATGCAATCTCTGGAATTACAGAACCGATTTCAAACATAATGGTGGACAAATGATGGTGATGGCGTTCCAAGATGGACTATATTTTATGTCTGTTTCCATCACCCCAATTGGGGTGCACATGCGAACAACCTTCTAAAATGCGATTTTTGTATTTTGGACGGACCTAGATTCATGCAATTTGGCATGGCATATATTTATTACAAATAAAGGATCTCTAAGAAGATTTCCTTTAAAATTTTAAATTTAAAAGGTGTGAAAATGCACAAAAAGGGTTCTAAAAACGTTCTAAAACTCAAAACGTCTAATGCCCATTTATGAGCAATCTCAGGAAGAATCAAACTCCTTTCAAAATTAATGGTAGGAAATTGATGTTTACAGTCTCTGCTCTAACATAGACGCTATTTCATGTCGGTGTTACTAACACCTGGGGTTGCAGGGACAAAAAAGTTTCTAAATTGCAATTTTTATTATCGATAGAGGACAGCAACATGCAATTAGACATGGTACCATATATAATTGAACAGATACTTTAACAGAAGATGAAGATCAGAAGAATATTTACCAGATATAAATGATTTTTAAGAACAGTTTCGAAAAAATTGGAAATTTAAAAGGGGTGAAAATGCGCGAAAAGCTTTCTAAATTGCGATTTCTGCACAATCTCAGAAAATCGATTTCAAACCGATTTCAGAAGTATTGGTTGCAAATTGATCGTTGCAGTCCCTGCTGCAACATGGGCTGTATTTTATATTGCTGTCACTATCATCTAGAGTTTGCAAAAGCAAAATATTTTCCAATTTGTGGTTTTTGAACAGCTGAGGGGTTTAATATTTTGAAATTTGTCATGGTAATTACTTACAAGATGCAAATGCTTTCTAAGAACCGTCGAAAGAAAATTCCAAATTTAAAAGGAAGAAGTGAGCTAAAAGCATTCTAAAAACGTTCTAAATTTCAATTTAAATGCAACCTTATCAAATAACAAACCGATTTTTAAAACACATTCTTACAAATTGGTGGTGATAAAACCTGCTCAAACATAAGCTATACTTTATGTTGGTGACAATACCACACCAGGGGGTTTCAGGAGCAAAGAACATTCTAAATTGCGATTTCTGTGATACTAAAGAGGACAGATAAATTAAATATAGCATGATAGTTACTATTAACATGTGAATGCCCTCTAAGAACAGTCGAAAGTAAATTCGAATTAAAAATGCGTGAAGCGAAGGAGAGGAGTGAAAAGTGCTCTATAAAAGTCATAAATTAATATTTCTATGCAATCTCAGGAAATAAAAACCGTTTAAAAAGTTGCGAATCAAAGGTGATAACCTCTGATCCTACACAGGCTTATTTTATGCCGGCGATTCAATCACCTAGGGTTGGCAGCAACAACAAACGTTCTAAAAAAGGCCTTTGAAATATTTCTAAATTACGTTTCTGTGGAATATCAGGAAATACCAAACCGATTTCAAAATTAATGTTTGCAAATTAATGTTCACAGTCCTTTTTTCTTCGTAGTATTTTATGTTGAGAGAGATGGTAGACCGTTAAACCAGAAGCTTGAAATTTGACATGATGGTTAATTTAAAATATAAGAAAAGGTTTTCAAAAAATTCAAAACTTTAATTGAATACTGAAATAAGCGCATTAAATGAGCAAAATAGTTTCAAAATATTTTCTAAATTATCAAATATTTAGTTTTAGTTCTTTTTATTAATTTAAGTTTCATTTCTGCCTAATACAGCGTAATAATGAAATTAAATCAAACTGTGATTTAAATAGTATTCTTTGAATTTTTCCTTAAAGTATAATTTGTTTTCATAAAAATTAGACATATAAATATCACTTGGCATATTTCAACTATTACGCGAGCAAAGCCGCGGAGTTTGCTAAGTATAACTAATACTAATAATAATCTATACTAATATTATAAAGAAGTAAAAATTGTTTATTTGTAGGAGGTAAGTTCTGGAACTACAGAACCGATTCCAAAAGTAATCGTATCAAAATGATGCTGTTACTCCAACTTATAACGTACACTATATCTTATGTCCGTGCCACTGGGCAAAATGGGGTGCAGGAGAAGCAAACGTTCTAAAAATGCGATTTTTGTGTTACTGAAGTGCCTAGAAACATGACATTTCGAATAGTAGTTATATATATGACACTATTGAACTCTGAGGACATTTCTTAAAAAATCTTAATTAAAAAGGGGTGAAAATGCGCGAAAAGCATTCTGAAAACCGTTCTAAATGGCCATTTTTACGCAATTTCAGGAAGTACCAAACAGATTTCAAAAATGAAGGTATCAAAATGACAGTGACAACCCTTGCTCCAACATACGCTACATTTTATGTCGGTTCCACTACCTCTAAATGGAGTGCCGGAGAAGAAAAACGTTCGAAATTACGATTTTTGTGTTACTGAAGGGCCCAGATACATTGAATTTGGCAGAGTAGTTACTTATATAGATATAAATGATCTATAAGAACATTTCTTAAAAAAATCGAAATTTAAAAGGGGGGAAAATGCGCAAAAAGCGTTCTAAAAAACGTTCTAAGGCTATTTTTACGCAATCTCAAGAAGTAACAAACCCATTTCAAACATAATGGTGTCAAAATATTGGTGATAACCCTTGCTCCAATATAGGCTATATTTTATGTCGGTGCCACTACCCCTAAAGGGGGTGCAGGAGCTAAAAAACGTTCGAAATTGCAAATTTCGTGTTACCAAAGGGCCATAGAATAGAAGGGCCAAATACATACAATTTGGAATGTAGTTACTTATAAGATATAAATGATCTCTAAGAACATTTTTTAAAACACGTTCTTAAAGGCGATTTCAAAGCAATCTCGAAAGTACACAACATATTTCAAAAGTAATGGATGAAAATTGATGATGACAGCCCTTTCTTCAACATAGGCTCTATTTCATGTCGGTGTCACTACCACCTAGGCGTTGCAGAAGTACAAAACTTTCTAAATTGCGAATTTTGTGTTACTGAAGGGCCTAGAATCCTGAAATTAGGCAGGGCAGTTATTTATAAGATACAAATGATCTCTAAGAATATTTCCTAAAAAATCGAAATTTAAAAGGTTTAAAATGAGTAAAAAGCGTTATAAAAAGCTTTCTAAATTGCGATTTCTACGCAATCTCAGGAAGTACCGAACCGATTTAAAAAATAATGTTGGAAACGATGGTGACAGCCCTCGCTTCAGCATAGGCTGTATTTCATATCGGTACTACTAACCCAAGGGGGATGCAGGAGCAAAAAACAATATACATTGCGTTGTTTGTAATACACTGCTCAAAACAATTAAAGGATATTTGAAGTTTTATATAAAATAAAGATATAAACGAAATTTTTTTGCCGAAAATAGAAGAAGAGAATCACAAATGAAACTTTTTCTGGTTTTCAAACTGTGGGGTATGCAAATTTTGAGTTCGACGTCAAAAACGTCGCTTCAGCGGCAGCGAATGAAATTTGACTTTCAACTGGATAAAAGAGAATGAAGACAAGGATGATCGGCATTCATTGATTGCTTTGTTTCGATGAGTACGATGTCTCAGCGAAGTCATTTGACAGATTCAGAAGCTTTGAGAATTGTTGGTAGGTTTGAAGGGGGCCAAACTCAAGCCGAAGTAGCGCAAGCCATTGGAGTGTCACAAAGTGTCATTTCCAGGATCTGGAACCGTTTTTTGGAGAGTGGATGTGCAGGCCGAAGACCAGGGCAAGGTCGTAGACGGGCAACAACGCCCAATGAAGATCGGTATTTAGCGTTAACAGCTCGGAGACACCGAACCATGAACGCTACTCTTCTCCAACAACACCTTCGCTCGGCTACAGGCACCACGATTTCAACTCAGACTGTCCGAAACCGGCTCCATGCTGTAGGTCTGTATGCTCGCCGACCGATGGTATGTGTTGGATTAACATCAAGGCATCGTCGCGACCGCAGGGAGTGGGCAACCGAGCATGTCAACTGGAGGAGAAATGAATGGAGCAATATTCTGTTTTCTGACGAGTCCCGTTTTTCTGTGCATCCGAATAATAGGCGTATTTTCATCTGGAGGGACCGTGGCAGTAGGAATAATCCTGCGTTCGTGCACGAAAGTGTCAGATTTGGCGGTGGAGGAGTGTTGGTGTATGGTGGCATCTCCATTGACGGGCGCACTGACCTCTGCATCATTCGAGATGGAGCTCTGACTGGTCGCCGATATAAGAATGAAATCCTCAGACCTATTGTAGTCCCTTACGCTGCAGCAATCGGAGATAACTTCATTTTAATGGACGATAACTGCAGGCCTGGTGGAGGATTTCCTTTTCGAGGAAGGAATCGTTCGAATTGAATGGCCAGCGTGTTCTCCAGACATGAATCCAATCGAGCACGTTTGGGACGCTCTAGGAAGACGAGTTTCTGGCCGCCAACAACCCCCACAAACTCTCCAAGAACTGGAAAGAGCTCTTCTGGAAGAGTGGGGCAGAATACCCCAACTCGTCATTAATAGCCTCATTGAGTCCATGCCTCAAAGGTGTTCAACGTTGCTGGCCGCCCGTTGAAACTATACCCCTTACTGAAAATGATTTTCTTTGAAGAAAACACCTTTTCTTATTCTTTTTTTCTCATATGCATAAATTGTGTTTTTTTTTCCTTTAGTACACAAATGCGCAATAAAATGCATTTTTCTCTGCCAAACATGTGTAATTTATTCTCATATAACCTACTATGTCTGTCGACCATGTATCAGTCAGCTAAACAGTTTACCAGATACAAAATCCACCTAAAACTGCAATATCATTTCATTGTTTTGAGCAGTGTACTACAGCGGCTGGCAACTTTTAATTAGGCATGGTAGAAACTTATAAGACATAAATTATCTCTAAGAACATTTTCTAAATAATTCGAAATTCAAAAAGGGTGAAAATGGACGAAAAACGTTCTAAAAAAATTCTAAATGGCGATTTCTGCGCAATCTCAACCCATTTTAAAAGTAAGGGTTGGACATTGATGATGCTTCAATATAGGATCTGTGTCATATCGGCGTCACTACCACCTTGAATTTTAAATCACGTTCTAAATTGTGATTTTTGTGATAATGAAGGAACTGGCAACATGAAGTTTGGCATGGTAATTATTTTGGGGATTCAAATGCTCTCTGAGAAGAGTTCCTTAAAAATTTGAAAATAAACAAAAAGCATACTAAAAAAGTTGTAAATAGCGATTTCTACGCCATCTCAGGAAATATAAACCGATTTCAGAAGTAATGGTTTCAAATTGATGGTGGCAGTCCCCGCTCAAACATAGACTATATTTTACGTTGTTGTCACTACCACCTGGGGGTTGCAGGAGCAAAAACTGTTCTAAATAGCGTTTTTTGTGTTACTGAAGGTGGTCTAAAATTTTAAATTTGGAATGGTAATTACTTCAAAGATGCAAAAGTTAACGAAGAATTGACGAAAGAATATTCCACATTTAAATGATGAAGTGATCGAAAAGCGTTCTATAATTGTTCTAAATTACGATTTTCATACAATCATATGAAATACGAAACCAATTTCAAGCATAATGATTGCAAATTGATGTTCATAGGACCTGCTCAACAATAAGCAACATTTTATGTTGTATGGGTTGCAGGACCTTTAAACTTTCTAAATTGCGATTTATGCTGTACTGAAGAGGATAGAAACTTTAAATATAGCACGGTATTTACTTATAAAATATAAATATCCTCTAAGAACAGTCGAAAATAAATTCGAAATTAAAAAGGGGTGAAGCGAAGAAAGGGAGCAAACAGCATTCCAAAAGAGTCCTAATTTTCGATTTCTATGGAATCTCATGAAATAATAAACCGATTACAGAAGTTTTTAGTTGCGAATCAAGAGTGTTTGTCCCTGATCATGTTCGGGCTATATATTATGACGATGTCACTACCACATGGTTGGCAAGAACAACAAGAAAGCCTTTAAAAATCTCTAAATTCCGTTTTCTATAGAATATTAGGAAACACCAACCGATTTCAAGGTTAGTGTTAGCGAATTAATGGTGAAAGTCTATGCTTCATCATTTTAACAGACATTCTATTTCAACTCTGTTTCGGCATTTTATGTTGGTGCCACTAACACCAGAGAGGTGATAGACTGTTAGACAAGAAGCTTGGAATTTAACATGGTGGTTTTTTAAGATGTAAATGTGTTAAGATGGTTTCTAAAAAATCCAAAACTTTAAATGAATACTGAAATAAGTGTATCAAATGAGCCTAAAAGTTTCAAAATACATTATAAATTATCATTTAACTGGAATTTGTTTTATTTCTTCTTAATAATTAAAATCTTATTTCTGTCCATTACCCTTTTATAATGAAGTTTAGTCAAACTATGTCTTAATTTGTAATTTTTGAATTATTTAAAATTGTTTTCTTCTAATAAAAAAATAGTCATGCAATTTTTTTTTTATCAGCCCTGTATTCGATCTGTATGCTGATATATATACTATATAATGGGAAAATTTAGTTTAGCAAGAAAATGCATAACAGGTTGAAATTCATCTTTCAGCAATTTATACTAATAGATGGAAACATACTTGAATACTTTTGTACAGACCTGTAGTTTACCTAGTACCTATATTACATGCCACTATTCAGCTAAAAGTTAATGCAAAGTAAAACACTCTTAAAACTAATGAAATTAAATTTCCAGAAATTATCACCCATAGACGGCAATGTATCTAACTCTTTGCGTGGCCCTGTATATCATTTTATCAATATTCTACAAATATTTCTTAGTACACTAAATTCAGTTCAGCGTAAAAATGCATAAAGCCTTTAAAACCCACCTTTAAGCAATTTATGCTCATACTCAGTAACCTTTACGAATTCATTTCTGTAGCTCTGCATATGAACTATAGCATTTATACGCACTTTATTGTATGCATAAATATAGTGAACAAGTATGTAAGTGTGATCACAGATCACACAGAGGGTTTCGTTTAATATTCCTTTCAAAACACTTTATCATTTTGAAAAATCTGTTCCACATTTCGCAACCAGGGGCGCACTCCATGCTAAAAAAGCCTCTGTCCGAACGAAACTCCGTTTTGTATACTATCCGTAGATATATTAGTCGAGGGGACTGGGCCGATAGCACCCGACATAAGTAGGTGCCCCTGGCGGTAAAAAGGGGAACTAAAAAATGTAAGGCTATGGTGCAGAATATGAAAGAATGGTCAAAGGGGTGTCGGCGAAAGTTGGAAAAGTGCCCCCCGAAACAAAAGGGCGGAGGTTAGAAGGATTGCTTAAAATACACAATTTAGAGCCCGGAGGAGTAAATAATATAAGACTTTTTGAAAAATTCATGATTTGCTGTGTGATCTGAGGTATTCAGCTATACATATGCAAAAATTCATGTCTCCCACTTAATTAGCGGCTCTGTTAGAAAGAATTGCTTAAAATACATATGTGGTTACACAAAGGGTTAAACGTAAGACTTTTTCAAGATTTTATGTTTTGTCGCCTGGCTTCAGGCGTCCTGCTATAAGTATGCAAAATTTCAAATCTCCAATTTAATAAGGGGCTCACTTAGAAAGAATTGTTTAAAATACACATGTGGGAGCCCAAAGGGTTAAATGCATGACTTTTTAAAAATTTTATGATTTGTCGTTTGATGTGCTGTATTCAGCTATATGTATGTAAAATTTCATGCCTCTAACCTAATTAGGGTGCCACTTAGAAATTTTCGTCAGATGAACGAAATCCTAAAAAATCGCATATCATAATTAAAAATGCATTTCGAGAAATCATTACTAATATACAGTAATTCGGATACAATATAGTATCTGAAATCTTTTCAAATACACCGCAAACAATTTCCCCTATACCATTATGAATAGAATTCTTTTGTGTAGTGAACAATAACTATTCTTTGCACTGCATATTCAACAGAATGCATATTTTAGTGGGCTTCATAAATGAATATCAATTTTACTATGTTTGAAAGAGTGTAGCACCATTAAAAGTCATTTGAAACGATTTTTCCCATAGGCCGTAATGTAACGGAAAACTTTTGACTGTCCCTGTAAATGAACTAAACATGCTACAAACTTCATTTGCAATAGGGATCGTGCTATGGTAAAGGTCACTAACATCCAAAAATTTCAGAACGATCCGAGCATATTTACGAGAGTTAGAGCGCGGGCAGACGGACAGACAAACCGAAGTCATAAACACTTTTCAATTCAGTTGGAAAGTGCTAAAAAGAAGTCTTACCGAATGCATTGAGCAGGATGTGCAGGCAGTTTTTCGTTTCACTATAATTGATAAAAGAAACTCGTTGATAGCTGTCCCAGTATTGTACCCGTATACGGTGAAAATATTATGTTTGTTTAACGAGTATCGAAATGTGCACGAGTAAAGGAACTGCAGTATGGTTACATATGCGCATCTGGTGGCTTCGATATACGAGTTTGAGATATTTTGTGTGTGAATAAATGTGAAATAAGTAATAAGTATAGATTGATACTATGCAACTATGGATGCTTTGGTCATGACATTTTTTATTTGTTTTAACAATTTCATACGGAGAAGCACCAGCGCATCATTGTATTGCAATACATTCGATATGCCCGAGAATTAAAAAGTTGCGCATACTTTGCAGAGTTATAAAGCCCCGTGTTAGGCCTTTCGAAAGACATCAAGAAAGATGCACATAACGAAACATCAACATAATCCATAAATTGATTTCAAATATTCTAATACATAAATAAATCATATGAGATGTAAATTTCCAAGTGGGCAAAAAAATGTCCAGACCAGGATTCGAATCAGGGACTTCTTGGGTGAAGCCGCCAGTGCTCTACAAGAATTTGCAATGTTTCTCGCAAAGAATTTGATGCATGGCCGTCAATGGATGATAATTTCTGGAAATGTGGTTTTAGTTGTTTTAAAAAATGTTTTAGTTTGAATAAAATTTTAGCAAAAAAGTGGCGTGTAGTAAAGGTACAAAGTAAACTACAGGGCTGTACAAAACTATTCAAGTATGTTTCCATCTTTTAGTATAAATTGCTGAACGAGAGATTTCAACCTGTTATGCGTTTGCTTGCTAAACTAAAATTTCTCATTATATAGCATATATTTCAACCTACACATCAAATACAGGGCTGTTCAAAAGAATTGTAATACATATTTGGCTATGGACGTAACTGCTGAAATCAGTTTTTCAAGTGTTTTATGCGTTTTCTAAAATTTTAATTAGTTATCTTACTTACTTCATTTCAATAAATAACGAAGTTTTGTATTCAGAAAATGTTGAAAAGTGTTTCATAATCTATGCTTAAGGGGACAGTACACCTTTAATGGTCATAAACCATGCGAAATTTGTCATGAGTTTAGCAATTTTTTTATAAAAAAGATAACCCTATGGAAGCACAAAATTTTTAGAGTACATTTAGATGATATTTAACTATGATTTTTTTTTTTTTTTTTTTTTTTTTGCATGCATTATAATTTTTAAAAATTCAAGGGGCCAACTTTAAAGTGCTATTTAAAATTTTTGCAGTAGATAACCTTTCACTGTGCGCACGATATATCATGTTAATTTCATTGCATTTGCATAAACTTTAACTTAAATTAAAGATAACACTCAGGTATATAATTTTAACTAGGATACTTGTAATCGGATGATTAGATAAAGGGTAATTAGCATTTAATTAGAAAATATAGAAAAAATATGAATTTTTACATGCATTCAATCGCTTAATTTTTTTCATACTGAACACAGCTTTATAATCCTAGTTCATTTTCTTGAAAATATAAATATTTATGTAAGGCAAAAATTTTAAAGCTCTACTTCAAATAGCTTTGGAGGTATCATGCGTGCAAGAGTAAAAAATGCCATTTTGAGAAAACATTAAATAGTAATAAACATTAAATAGTATTTTTTAAATATAAAATACATAATGAATGGAGCAAAACTACTAAATATATATCCTATTCTGTGTTACAAATAAAATTAGATGCTAGTTTATAATGATAAATATAGAATTATTTCTAAAATCTTGCAGAAAATAGAAACATGCTTAAAAAATAAATAGATTCAACTTGTAAAAATGTAGCATTTACTATTGCAAAAAAACATGTGGTTTTAGTTGTTTTAAAAAATGTTTTAGTTTGAATAAAATTTTAGCAAAAAAGTGGCGTGTAGTAAAGGTACAAAGTAAACTACAGGGCTGTACAAAACTATTCAAGTATGTTTCCATCTTTTAGTATAAATTGCTGAACGAGAGATTTCAACCTGTTATGCGTTTGCTTGCTAAACTAAAATTTCTCATTATATAGCATATATTTCAACCTACACATCAAATACAGGGCTGTTCAAAAGAATTGTAATACATATTTGGCTATGGACGTAACTGCTGAAATCAGTTTTTCAAGTGTTTTATGCGTTTTCTAAAATTTTAATTAGTTATCTTATTTACTTCATTTCAATAAATAACGAAGTTTTGTATTCAGAAAATGTTGAAAAGTGTTTCATAATCTATGCTTAAGGGGACAGTACACCTTTAATGGTCATAAACCATGCGAAATTTGTCATGAGTTTAGCAATTTTTTTATAAAAAAGATAACCCTATGGAAGCACAAAATTTTTAGAGTACATTTAGATGATATTTAACTATGATTTTTTTTTTTTTTTTTTTTTTTTTGCATGCATTATAATTTTTAAAAATTCAAGGGGCCAACTTTAAAGTGCTATTTAAAATTTTTGCAGTAGATAACCTTTCACTGTGCGCACGATATATCATGTTAATTTCATTGCATTTGCATAAACTTTAACTTAAATTAAAGATAACACTCAGGTATATAATTTTAACTAGGATACTTGTAATCGGATGATTAGATAAAGGGTAATTAGCATTTAATTAGAAAATATAGAAAAAATATGAATTTTTACATGCATTCAATCGCTTAATTTTTTTCATACTGAACACAGCTTTATAATCCTAGTTCATTTTCTTGAAAATATAAATATTTATGTAAGGCAAAAATTTTAAAGCTCTACTTCAAATAGCTTTGGAGGTATCATGCGTGCAAGAGTAAAAAATGCCATTTTGAGAAAACATTAAATAGTAATAAACATTAAATAGTATTTTTTAAATATAAAATACATAATGAATGGAGCAAAACTACTAAATATATATCCTATTCTGTGTTACAAATAAAATTAGATGCTAGTTTATAATGATAAATATAGAATTATTTCTAAAATCTTGCAGAAAATAGAAACATGCTTAAAAAATAAATAGATTCAACTTGTAAAAATGTAGCATTTACTATTGCAAAAAAATAATTTAAAACATATAACTTAAAAATTTGTTTAGCTTTCATTGTAAAGTGAATTAAATGTGCATGTTTTATAAAACTAAATTATTTAATGTAAAATATATGTCATTTTATAGGGATTCTCGTATTTCGATATCTGATTCTCATAATTTGCCGCACAAAAATCCGGATAGTTTACTAAAAAAATATATTAATGCCAATGAATCCGTATTATAAACTGTCAATTGAAACAAAAATCACTATCATATTGACTACTTTTTAGTTTTCTATAAGATGAATTAGCACCTTAGGATATATTTCTATCATCGTATTTTGTATAGCGATTACTATTAAACTGACTCCTTTTTCGATGCTGTTCTGGAGCACATTTTGCATATTTTTTCCTTAAAAAGCTAAGAAACACTAAGAAGTAGAATACTATTACAAAATCAGGAACGTATTGCTCTATTAAAACAAAAACTGTTTTGTTTCAAATTTAAGAACTTAATAGCAAATAAAACTTTAGAAAAACCACGAAAGTAAAAAAAATTGGCTAAAGTCGAGTTGAAGTTAATAATTTAAAGCTTTCTTATTATTGTTTAAGGTATTTAACCAGTAACAATTGCCGCATTTTAGCATATTTTCAAACTTACGACACTGTGAAGGCGCGAAAATAAAATGTAAACAAGCCGCCATGACAGTTGTCGCAGGGCTGTTAATTCGGAAATGAAGGGGCGGTGTCTACATTTTCCCTAATATCTCAGTAAATAATTATCACATTGTTAAAAGATTGGTATCAACTTATTCAGAATACAACTACCTTTCTAAAGATGTTAAAATAAAAAAAAAATCGATTTTTGAAAATTTAAAAAGGTTATTGTTCCCTTTAACGCATGATTTTTCTTTCTTGTTTAATTGAACATCTAACTATATGTAAAAGATTTAATGATCATATTTTTGACATTTTGATAACTTAAAAATAATCATCTGTACAAAAGTTGGAATTTTGTCTGCTTATTTCCACATGTTTTTAGTTCTTATTTTTTCCTAAAACTATTGATATTAATAAAAAAAATCTATTTTTATATTTATTCAAATCATCATTAATTACACTTAAAATATTCGGTGAAAAAATACTGGTAGCGTTTTAAATTTGGTGGTCTTTTTTTTTTTTTTTTTTTTTTTGAAAAAATAAAATCGAAAAAATTGTTTTGCGTGCCGTGTACACTTAAAGGCATTGTTTTACTATGGATAACGCACATAAAAATGAAAATATCATAAAATGCATTTTTAAAACAAGAGGATAAATTTTCAGAAACACTATTTTGAATCTTAATTATTTCAATGTCTCAAACTAAAATAGATTATCTACAAATCTTTCAGGCAAACAATAAACCAAAATATTTTTGAAATTTAACATCATGTGTTTGAAAACGCACCCAATGTTTATGAATTTTTAACGCATTAAACTATAAATTTTGCGCTTTTGTGCTTGCAGTCATAAAAGAAAGGTTCTAGAAAGCTATAAAATGCATGAATTTCTGCCTTTGAGAGAACAGCCATGCATTTTTAATGATTCTTTTTATACCCGGATACGATATGATAAAGCCAGTGGCGAAGCTTCATTGTGTATTTATTATAGGAATATTTTCTTATAAAATAAAGCTATAGAAAATATTAAAAAAAAATCTTTATTGCATAAAAGAGTATAAATTCAAAATTATTTCGAATTAAAATTATCTTTCTTAAAGAATTTCATCATTGTTGTGGGTGTTGAATTAAATAAATTATAGTAATAAGAAAATGTCTAGGAACATTCAAAACAGTGCTAAGTAGGCAATTAGTTCTCATTGCATAAAAATAAAAATTAATAAACAAAAATAAATATTCAACATATTACACAATTTATTACAAGTAAATGGTTTTATAAATAATTCGTGTATGTATTTAGTACCATCATTTTAGTGTAAAACGCGTTTGAAGTTTTGTTCTTTTCGTAGAAGTACTATTTAAATAAACTAATGAATTTAAAAATATACATACATGATGTCAAATAAAATAATATTTATTCAATGTTTAAATTTAAAGCTTTGTGATATTTATATTATTTACTTTTATCAAAGTTGGTTAAACCAGAAAAATATATTGAGCTCTAAATGAATCTATACTATTTGAAAACATATCATTATTTATAATTTTTCAACACTTTTTTTTATAATTTGGATTTTTTATCGATTAACTTTAACTTTGTTAAAAGGGTTTTAACTATTTGTTTTACGAATTTAGAATATATTAATTGGTTATGTTTTCTGTTGATAAATTGTATAAATTCTGTATATTTTTGTACTCATTATTTCTCTGAATTTATGTCGAAATAAAAAATGTTTTATTCATAGATTTAATTATTTAATATTTTATACATTTTCATATTGGTTTAAATGGGATTATTTCGATAACTAACACAAAACCTGTAGCATATTCATTGTTCCTTAACTTCCTAAATATAATATTTTCTAATAAATGGCATATGTATAACAATTTTAGAAAGATAAACTAATTAATTTATTTTTTCATTAAGGGGCGAGATCACTTTAAAACTTTTTAAAATGTAAAAAAAAAAAAAAAGTATAATATTAAAGACGCACATATATAGATAGATGTAAAAAAAAGAAACAAAAATTCAAAGTTAGTACATCGAATACATTTACTAATTTTAAATCTTGTCTTCATAAATCTGTATTACGTAACATGTTCTTGTTCCTGCCAATAGACCTATAAAAAATCCCCACTCCTCACAACTCACAATAAAATAAAAATTGTGAACTGTATCACAAATTTAATTCTCAAAAACACAATAAAAATTATCGAGAGCCGATATTTACATTAATCCTCGGATCGGCGCGGCGCACAGTGGTCCCAAATCGCGATCAAGTGGCCAAAAATCATTTCTCGCTTTCCTGGTAGTTGTATATCCTTCATTTTTAATTTTATAACATTCTAAATGACATTACATAGCGAATATAAACTAAATGTAATTGGGGCTCTAGGGGAGGGGATTTGGGAGGGGCGCAATAGAGGGGCCAAGTTTTTATTAAATTTAAATTTTCTTTTTTTACGGGATTTTTTTTTTACAGGAATGAGAATTTTTCACTTTTGATTGTGGGGAATATTTTCCCTTTTTCAAAACAAATCATCTAATTCAATACATGATGATAATGTGAAATTTTAACCCCCCCCCCCCCTGTCCCTCCCTCCCTGAAAATGTACAGGTTAAAATCTTATTGATTTTTTCTCTTTTTAAAGTTATTGAAAATTAACAATAAAGAGTATAAGCAATCAGTAAAATACATAAAGAATCAATCAGCTGAATTTTGCCACCTCCCCCCCCAACACACCCAACATACACACACACACACACGTGAAATCTCCCCTTTTTCCATTTGTCTCTATACCAAGGAAATTTTTAAAATATCATTGCTATTTTTTAAGTCTTCAACATCTATTTACTATGAATTAATAATAAAATCATTAAATTCATTAATTAGATTACTTTCAAAATGTTCGCCCCCCCCCCCCCTTTCTTTTGTTTCTCTCTATTACACAGATAATAATACCTTTGAAATTCCAATAAAAACGAAGAAGCTGCCTTTGTTACTTTATTTTGGTAATATTAAATAAATAATTACCTCACTAATTTTCCAGTATATTTGAAATTTCGACTCCCCCCCCCCCCCCGTCCTCTCCGGTATAAAATTCTATCATCCCTAACAGTTTTAAAATTTTTACAAAAAAAAAATATCAAAACTATGTTTTAATATAAAACAATTTTATATATTTTTATTGAAAAATAAAATAAAATCTGTTTTTAAATAAACCTTCAGAAAAATGGATTTACACATTTCAAGTAACTGCAACATTTCATCCCAAGGGTTGAGCGAATTTTTCATATATTTTTTAATTTGTTAAAGTATTAAAGTATTCATTAAAATTTAAATGTGAATATAAATTAATACAATTAAATTAACATTCATATAATAAACTGAAAAAAATAAACGCAATAAAAACTAGTTGGATGTGCCAATCCCAAAACTTTTTTCTATCTTATACATCTTAATATTTCAAAACCTAGTTACACATGTTAATACTTCAATATTATTAGTTCAATACTATACCAACTTTGATTTTCATCTTAAATTTCTGCTCAAGTCAATTAAACGGACTAAAAACGAGTTAATCTATATCATGATATTTGTTAAAATTATTAATTTTTCCTTATTCTGTCGTTATCAGCTGTTTGCGAATAGCCGGCATAGCAGGAAGCGAGTTCCCGCCACTGCATGAGCCGCCGATGCACAATAGAACTACGAAAAATCAAGAAAAGTATAGAAAAATCGCTAGCACGGAGCCCCTTTACCGCGCAATATTTCCAAATTCAAGGAGAACCTGTTGGCCAAAGCCAAAAACAAGCACAAACATTTTCGTTCAATTGTATGCATAATTTTATACGCTGTTCGATGGTACAAGAATGAAAATGGCACAGAGATCGGAATTATATCACCCCCTTCTTTTGGAATTCTTTTAAGTTCAGGGAGGACTTGTTTGCCATAGCCAGAAACATGCACAAAAAATGTGGTTCAATTATATGGATAACTTCATACACTTTTCGATGGTATAATAATGAAAATGGTACAGACATCGCAATTATAGTGCCCCCTTCCGGCAGAATTTTTCCGAATTCAGGGAGGACCTTCGTGACATGACCAAAAATAAACACATAAAATTTGGTTCAATTCTATGCATAACTTCATACACTTTTCGGCGGTACAATATTCAAAATGGCACAAAAATTGTACAAAAATCGCTATTACAGCGCCCTCTACGAGCGATTTTTTTTACAAATTAAGGGAGGACCTCCTTGCCATAGCCAAGAACTTAAAATTTTTTTTGGTTCAATTCTATGCATAACTTCAGACACTTTTCGATGGTGCAATATTCAAAATCGCACAAAAATCGCTATTACAGCGCCCCCTAACGGCGAATTTTTTGCAAATTCATGGATGACCTGCTTGCCATATCCAAAAACTTAAAATAAAAATTTGGTTTAATTCTATGCATAACTTCATACACTTTTGGACGGTACAATATTCAAAATCGCACAAAAATCGCTATTACAGCGCCCCCTATCGGCGAATTTTTCCCAAATTCACGGAGGACCTGCTTGTCATAGCCAAAAACTTAAAATAAAAATTTGGTTCAATTCTATGCATAACTTCATACACTTTTCGATGGTACAATATTCAAAATCTGACAAAAATCGCTATTACAGCGCCCCCTACCTGCGAATTTTTTCAAATTCAGGGAGGACCTGGTTGTCATATCCAAAAACTTAAACTAAAAATTTGGTTCAATTCTATGCATAACTCCATACACTTTTGGATGGTACAATATTCAAAATCGCACAAAAATTGTTATATCAGCGCCCCCTACCGGCGATTTTTTCCAAATTCCGAGAGGACCTGCTTGCCATAGCCAAAAACTTATAAAAAAATTTAGGTTTAATTCTATACATAACTTCATACACTTTTTGATGGTACAATGGCGACAGACAGACGGACAGACGGACACACAGACGGACAGACATTTTCTATAAACATGTTTTTTGGAATCTCTGACCCCTAAAACATGCAAATCCTTCGAAAACCGAAAGTCGAAAAAAATTTCGATTACAATACTTTCTTCTATTGAAGATAGAAGAAAGTAAAAATTTACAATAGATTTATGTGACGATACTTGAAAGTTAAAGTAAAACTTAATAATACTACTTAACCCGTTCGGAACCTTGGTTGCATATATGCACCCTGAAAAAGAGCATAAAGAATTTGTTTTTGGCACCAGTAAAAAAAAAAAAAAAAAAAAAAAAAAAAAAAAAAAAAAAAAAAAAGTTAATTTAGTTTAGTTAAAATTTTGTTAAATTAAATATTTAGTTTCTTTAGTTAGAGCATTTTTTTTTTGATTGATTAAGTAAAGGTAACTCTTTTTAAAAAAGTGGTGCCAACCGAATAAAATTTGTGCAAAAGCCTCCGGTCTCGAAGGTGTTAATAATAAAATTTATTTGTAAGTAGGTAAAACATACTTTTCAAATAATCAGGAAATTTAAAACATTAAATGATGCTTCCCAATTGATTGAATTTCCCAGACATGCATTTTGCTAGAATTTAGTATATATATATATATAATATATAATATATATATATATATATATATATATATATATATATATATATATATATATATATATATATATATATATACATATATAAACTGAACTTTAAATATGTACTTTTTAAAATAAGGTCAAGTTTTAATATTATTTTTTATGTAAACGAAAAAGGCACGGGAGAAATTGTAAAAACAAATACAAATATATATAAAAAAAAAAAATATCCCCAACTCTTAACCTCTCCCCTCCCTCCGCGAATTAAAAAAATGAAATTGACAGTGTTATGTTAATTAGAATGTTGCATTATATAAACACTGACAATTCTGAGTCAGTGCGGAAATTAGATTGACTTTAAACCCGATTAGTCATGTTGGGCTAATACTGGCAATATCCAATATCCAACTTCAAACTGCTAGTTCTCAAAAAGTCGCAATAAACCTCTTGGGATATGATTTTAGAAGGCTCATTCTACACTTTATACTATAAAAGTCCGAGGAACTCGGAAGGACTTTTTTTATATATCACTTTTTATGTACAAAAATGTCTTAAAACTATGTATTTTTTTTTTTTTAATTCCTCTTTTTTAATTTTTGAGATTTTTGCAATCGAAAAATCAAATTAAATATGTAATTTAATGTTGTTTCAGAGAAGTGCAAAGAAAAAACGAGAAACTATCTGAAATGGTCTTAGTCAGGGTGTGAATGCAGCGAATTTGCCTGAAATTCACGGAACAGCAGAAACGCTAAAAACTTCTAATTTCACATAAGCAATGCTAATTCATGTGAGCTGATAAAAGCAAAATGTAACAGAATATAAATCTTCAGATATTTCTAAATACTGTAGAATAGATTTCATTTCGAAATACGAAACTTCGATTTTCTGATTTTTGGCCACATAATCGCGATTTGGGACCACTGTGCGGCTTCACGAAACCAGCAGTGGCGGTCAAAAGTTTCCGGCCAGCATAAAATTTTTGGTTAATTTGTAAGTATACCCATATGAAGAGGAATCTCAAAGTGATACTTATACACTTTATTGACATCACAGTTAAGAAATTATTTATGGAATAAAAAATAAATATTAATAAATTTAATTGACAAAATTAATTGCAAAATAAAACGCATATTCTCAAAAGTTTCCGGCCACCATGGCAAGTTTGAAAAAAAAATGGTATTATAACAGAAAATAACAGTGATCAAAAATATTTACAATTAGTATTTTGTATTCATACATTTAGCAATAAGTACTGCGGCGCAGCAACCTGGCATCGATTCAATGAACGGATGTAGATCGTCAATGTTAAGTTTTTTCTACGGTTCTTGCAATTTTTGTTAAAATGCTGCTGAATTGGAATATTTATAATTCCACGCATGTTTTCAAGTTAGTTTCAAAGATTTTCTATTGGATTCAAACCGGGTGATTGGGCTGTCCATTTTAAGAGTGATTTTTTTTTTTTGTGCGAAAGTCACTGCTTGACGAGCTTGCATGTGTATTTTTGTTCTTTATCGTGATGAAACAAATAGTTGCGACCACAATTTTTCCTCCAATAAGGCAGCAAATGATCTTGCAAGATATCCTTATGCATTGCACTATTCATCTTGCCGAGGATTTCAAGTAACCGACAGTTACATTTTCCAGAAAATGCTCCTCACAGCATAACGTGTCCTCCGCCATGCTTCATTGTAGGTATAACATATCTCGAATCTTATCTTTTATTTTTAGGTCGTCGGTTGTAGTGTCTGTTATCACTCCCAAAAAGATTGAACGTCAATTCATCGGAAAATAATACTTTTTTCAAGTTTTCACTTGACCAGTCTTTATATTCCTTGGAAAACGCCAGTCGATCCCTCTGAATTTTTTTACTTATGAAAGGTTTTTTAATACCGACTGTTCCATAAACTTCTACGTCACGTAAGCGCCTTGATACTGTAGACCAACTTATTTCAGCAATATTTTAACACCGTAAATCGCGGGGAATTGCAGCGGCATTTTTGTGCAGATTCATCAACTGTTTTTCTCCTCATAATTCTCTCCACAAGAATACTCCTTTTCCGGGGCCCCCCTTACCGTGGCAAGTTCCGAAGGCCATGACCATCTTTATATATATTTTTTTAAATATCGTTCACAGCAAATTTTTCGATCGACAACTTTGCCGCAATCTCACGAGAGGATTGTCCCTTTAGCGACAAACAAGTCACTCGTTTAGGAACAATAAATTTTTCAACTTTTCATTTTTGAATTTTAAATACGTTATTCACGTTGATTAATTAACAAACAAGGCCAAAAAATACTTTACCGATCGCAAAAACTAACGAATGATGGATGGCTGGAAACTTTTGCACACGCGAATTTCGAATTCCTCCCCTTCGGCATCAAATATCTTCAGTATCCAATCAAAATGATCACGTGGTCAGAGGTAATTTGCTTATTCCTAACTTTTGGAGCAATTGTGCTTCTTCTTCGCTGAAATGTTATGTCAAAAAAATCAAAGAAACTAACTGGCCGGAAACTTTTGACTGTCACTTTATATAGATGGCGCTTTCAGATGAAATTAGCGTAAGGATGGCGGTAGAATTCATTTTAAAATTATCTATAGAGGCCGCTGTTCACTTATATTGATATATGTACATGAATATACTGTACTGTAACGCGCGCTCCCCGTTTCAAAAATAGACTCATCCGGCAATCACGTGACTAGCTTGCGTGAGCTTTGTCGAATGAGAAATGCTCTGAGTTCGAGAGAGTCCTGTTTTGTTTTGAGTTGTGGAAACGTGTAAAAAGTTATATTAGCGCCAGTTATTATTTTGTGTATATGTGTTATTTGCCGTTCTATTTGTGATGTGCCGTCTTACCAAGAATAAATAAAAATTATTTAAAAAGTTACCCCGAGAAAGTGATATTTTGAAGTTATGTGAAATTTCTGTATGAAGTTAATTTGAGCTAGCCGGACAATTGGCTATCCAATGTTTGTCCCGAAACCGAGTGAAATTGTTCGCAATATGATTTCTTCATTCTTCAAAAAGTGTGATATATTTTTAAAGATAAAGTGTTGTTTTCAACGAGCATGCAGAGAAAAAATAGCGCGACCGGTCGTCGTCTGCGTCTAAACTATGTTCCTAAAATTCTACAGATTAATTCGTCATCGAAGTGTGAAATATATTCTGCTATGTTTCGTTACCTTTGCCATTTTTATACATCGCCTTTACACCATGTGATATGTGTTCTCATTTTCCAAGTTGTAAAGTTCAACAAATTATTTCGTTAATGTTCTAAGAAAATTCTAGGATATTTGTGTTAAAAAAAAAAAAAAAAAAAAAAAAAAAAAAAAAAAAAAAACCAACAATAATTTTTCAAGTGTATCTATAATTGTTTATTCTACAAGATTTGTTGATTCTACAAAATATTATCAACAAGTAAGCGATTTTTAAATAGAATGGATCCATTGTTTGTTTAATAAAAAGAATGCATTCTTGATTTGCTTCATATACGTAACATTCTCGATATTCTAAAAATTCTTAATAATTTTTGACATTATTAATTTGAATTCATTTTATTATCTTACATTCATTTATGTATTGTATATTTCCCCTTTCCCCCTCCCTCACTCATTATTCTGCAATTTTCTTTTGATTCTGCTTATGCATGATTAATTTTTGTTTTGTTTTTGAGTAAGATATTTTTGATTCTGAAAAAAAAAAATAAATAAATAAAAAGATTGAGTGAGAGAGTAAGTGAATGGAATATTCATTTACGTTCCATGTTTTTTTTTTTCTTTTCCTTTTAAAAGAGGAAAATAAACTGCCAGTCAAATTGAAGTTGTTAAAATGTATTTACTATAATTTTATCGCAATTCTCATAAAGATGCGTGTTTATTTGTTTCATTTTTTATTGTTTTCGTAAGAGAATTGATTGCTATTTTTATTTTAAGTGTTTGTTGTTATTTAATGCTAAACGTAAGTATTTAATATTTGAGTTCCTGATTTACCGATGAAAAAAAAAACCTTGAATGTGATTATTAAAAAACAGAATGAGTAAGTTTTTGCATTTATTGTTTGTTTATAAAAGAAATTTTCTTTTCATTTAAAGTTATAGTGGATGAAAATAATATTAAGTAGTCTTAGTGATATAACAATAATATTGGTTGAAAATTTAATTATTCAATTATGTGTTTGATATTATTTAGAATATTGTTTGAAAGTGTTAACTATTCAGCAAATGGTTTTATATTGGTTAAAATATTGTTCTGATTAAATGTCGTGTTATGGCCATACAGTTTATTTATACCTGCAGGGATTTAAAGTTTGTTTCGTTTTTAGTAAGAGTTTTGTTATTGTTAAAGCTTACTATCTTGTTTTATTAAAGTCTTGTTTATATGAGTTGTAACGTTAAAGCTCACGTTGGGGAATAATTTAAACAAATTTTCGGCATCTGTGGGGTACTCGTTTTGTTGTTTTCTAAAGTTTAGAATGTCTGAAATTAATAAAGCTCGTAAAGAGGATTTATATCAGGTTGCGTTAGAAATGAATTTAGATGTGCAAACCTCTATGACAGTTGCACATTGTGTGTCCTCCCCCTCGTACGAAGTTGATTTTGTAAATTCATTAGTCAGAAACTAAATTTTGACTCGCGAAGAAGAACAGCGCAGGCGAGACTTAGAAGAAAAACAAAAAGTAGCTGAGTTAGAACAGCATAACTGGAATTAGAAGAAAAGCATAGAGCGGAAGAGTTAGAGTTAAAAAGACTTGAGATGAATTTTAAGCTTGAGAAGCTCAAGTTACAGGCTCAGAGCCAAGCTGTTTCCAGTGGAGCGGTAGGGTGTAATGCAGCAGGGATAATGTCTCACCCGGAGAGTAAGATAGATATCCAGAAGCTGTTGCCTACATTCAGGCGAGAAACTGATGATGTAACTTTGTTTTTGGTGCTCCTGGAACGTCAATGAAAGCTCTCGAAGGTACCAGAGGATCTATTGGTTTCTAATTTACTCAGTGTTGTACCGTCTTCTATCTCTATACTTATCGCTCCTGAATCAGAAGAAAACGCTTCAAATTTTTCACATGTTAAAGATTTACTTCTAAAAGGGTTTAAAATTAGTGCCGAAAAGTTTAGACAGCGGTTCTTTACTCATCGCAAGGCCAAGGAGATTACTTGGCGAGATTATTGTTTCGAACTTCGAGCTTATTTTGAAAACTGTCTTAAATAATTAACTGTAACGTCTTTTGAAGCTCTTCAGGATCTTATCATAGCTGATCAAATGAAAAGGCGCGTGCCTGCTTAATGCAAACAACATATGTTAGATGATTGGGAAAATTTAAATTCGCCAGTCGATCTTGCCGAAAAATTAGATGCGTATGATATTATAAGATCTACGTTTCCTAAAAGAGATCCGGTTGTACCCCAAGAGAAAAAAAGTGTTTCTCGTCGAGAAAATAATTGGAACCAGAGTAAGCCTCCAAAAGAAGAGAGATCTTCCTCTAAGTTTATTAATCGATGCTTAGAATCCGATATTGTTTGCTATGTTTGTGGTAAATTGGGTTTTATAAAGAAGAAATGCCCAGATTGTTCCCCTACGGTTAAAAAAAAAACTGTGCAAAGCACATCGTCTTCAGCTATATAGTTTAAATACATCAGCAGTTTCAGCTTCAAATGTGCCTATCACGATCTGCAATAAGAAGGTGTTAGTCTGTGCAGCTACGGGAGCGAATCGTTATATTGCGGGAGAACGTATGTACGAATTATTTTTAAACACTGGTGTTGCCCTGAACCCTCATACTCATGATGTAACTTTAGCTGACAGAATTTCGGTGGTTAGAGAAACTTTGTCTGCCACTGTGCCCGTAGAGATTGAAGGCCGATTCTTCGAAACGGAGTTCATTGTTTTACCAGATGCCAAGTGTAATAGAACTATTTTAGGTATGGATTTCTTGCATAATACTAACATAGTGTTAGATACTGCCAACAAAACATGGCATTTCAGTGACAAACCTCAGGAAAAGATTTGTTTTGTAGATGAATACGAAGAAGAAAATAGTACGTCAGCTGTTGCGGTCGAAGTCAATCCGTACGCTTTACGTGAAGATGAAGGTAAAAATCTAAAATCCGATGAAATGAACAAACTTAATGATCTTCTGAAAAGGTAGGAAAAATGTTTTCAACCAGGGGGAGAGGTAACCCCGTTTGTAGAGCATCGTATCAAAACAGGTGATAGTGCTCCTGTTGCTGTACCACCTTATCGGATGACTCCGGCTAAGAAAGAAATTCTTAAAAAGGAAACACATAATCTTCTAGCTCAAGAATCATAGAATGTGAATCCCCTTATGCTTCGCCGGTGGTTCTCGTACCAAAGGTGGATGGCAGTATAAGATTATGCATAGATTATAGAAAATTAAATGCAGTTACAGTAGCAGATAAATATCCATTACCTCGAATGAACGACATTTTACATGAAGCCAAGCACACTTCTTACATGTCAACTTTAGATCTTCGTTCTGGGTATCACCCACCAAGTTCGAGTCTACCCACCAGATGAACATAAAACTGCATTTGTCTGCCCTTTTGAAACTTATCGTTTTTTAAGATGTCTTTTGGGCTCAAAAATGCTCCTGCCACGTTTCAAAGATTGATAGATCAATTTAGAAGCGGTCTTAAGTATGTCCTTGCTTTATCGTACCTAGACGACATCATCGTTTTCTCAGAAACGTTTGAGAAACATCTCTCAGATCTCACAGCTATGTTCGAGAGACTCATTGAACTTAAGTTAGATTCCAAACGTGAAAAATGTCATTTCTCTTGTGAGAAAGTCAAATACCTAGGACACTGGATAACCCCAAATGGTCTAGAAGTAGATCCAGACAAGGTATCTGAAATTAAAGCTATACCTCCACCCAAAAATGTTAAAGAGATAGAGACTTTCCTACAAACCTCTTCATGGTACCGAAGATTTATATCATATTTTGCTGATATCTCAAGACCCCTTAGCAATCTTACGAAAAAGAAAGCAACTTGGAAATGGAGAAAAGAAGAGCAAGTAGCCTTTGAAACTCTAAAACAATGTCTCATGACATCTCCAGTGCTGAAGCAAGCTGATGGGACCAAGCCATTTATTCTGCGTACTGACTCTAGTAACTATGCTCTTGGTGCTGTACTTTTACAGGGTACTGACAAGGCATCTGACCATCCCATAGAATACGCTAGCCGTCTTCTTACAAGTACATAAATAAATTATTCCACTACAGAAACGCGAGGCTTTGGCTGTAGTCTGGGCCTTAGAGAAATTTCGTGGCTATGTGGAAGGCCAAGAAGTAGTTGTAGCAACGGATCACCAACCTTTAAAATGGCTTTTGAGCCTTAAGTCACCATCAGGGAGATTAGCCCGTTGCACACTACAGTTACAATTGTTCTTATTGAAAAAGAATATGAACCTGGAAAATCTAATGTCGTGGCTGACATGCTGTCACGCCCTGTCTGTAATCATCAATCTGCTTTCTGTGAAACATGTAATTTTGTCAGCATAGACATGCCGACCAGAAGTCCAAAAGATATCAGAGAAGCGCAGTTGAAAGTTGAAAACCTTAAAAGGATTATAGATTGTTTTGAAGACGAACAGAAAAGCGAAGATTTCGCCAATTGGACTGACAGAGGATTCCTGAAGAATCAAGTTGTGTTATATAGGTATGCTCCTGAATCAGATGCCGAGGAAGCGCAACTGGTCATTCCAGTACAAGAAAGACAAAATATTTTGAAACTTCATGATGACGACCCCTCAGCCGGACATTATGGTGAAGCAGAAACTTATCAGAGAATTGCTAAGAGATATTATTGGACAGGCATGAGAGCATACATTTATGAATATGTGAAGAAGTGCCCAGAGTGCGCCCGTTATAAAGCAACAAATCAGAAACCTGCCGGTTTATTACGAACACCTGCTTATGCTCAGCGGTTTGAGACCCTCAGCATTGATCTCTTTGGACAATTGCCTGCTAGTAAAGATGGCCACCGATGGATTTTTATAGTAGAAGATTGTGCCACTAAATGGGTAGAACTATTTCCCTTAACAATTGACACTGCACAAGAATGTGCAACTACTATGATTGAAGAGATCTTCCTTCGTTATGGTATCCCAAGAAGACTCATAAGTAATAACGACCCTCAGTTTATGAGCGCTGTTCTACAACAAGTTTGTTACATTCTTGGAATAGACCAATCGTTGACACCTTTGTACCATCCTCAGGCCAATCCGGTCGAATGCAAAAATAGAGACTTGAAACCTCGAATAGCAATCCTTGTTGGGGATGAACACAGTACCTGGATTGATAAATTTCCTTTTATTAGATTTGCTATGAACTCTGCCAAATCTGATACATCAGGCCAAACTGCGGCCGATCTGCAATTTGGTCGAGAATTAAGAACAATTGATGATGTGGTGAACGATTTTAGAGCTGTTGTGGAAAATGACAATTTTGTTCCGGAAATAACCCCATATCTTAAACGTCTTGCAAATATTTCAAAAAGTGTGAAAGATCGTGTTGAAATGAAACAAGATCAGCGGAAGAAATATTACGATAAAAATCGTAGACGAGTGTATTTCGCACCTGGTGATGAAGTATGGGTTACCCTACATCCTGTGAGCAAAGCAAGTAAAAATAAAACAGCAAAATTTATGCCTAAGAGAGATGGGCCATTCATAGTTTTGACTCAAAAGTCACTAGTGACATATGACACTGCTAGCCTGGACAATCCTACTTAGCGAATTGGGTATTACCACGTTTCTGCCTTGTCACCGTTTCAAGAATCTGAAACTATTCCAGTTGCACCCTTGAGAAAAAGAGAAAGACCCAGAAAGCATCCTGTATCATCTCCGAGACGTAAATCGGAAACAGATGGGAGGATGTAACGCGCACTCCCCGTTTCAAAAATAGACTCATCCGGCAATCACTTGACTAGCTTGCGTGAGCTTTGCCGAATGAGAAATGCTGTGAGTTCGAGAGAGTCCTGTTATGTTCTGAGTTGTGGAAACATGTAAAAAGTTATATTAGCGCCAGTTATTATTTTGTGTATATGTGTTATGTGCCGTTCTAATTGTGATGTGCCGTCTTACCAAGAATAAGTAAAAATTATTTAAAAAGTTACCCCGAGAAAGTGATATTTTGAAGTTATGTGAAATTTCTGTGTGAAGTTAATTTGAGATAGCCTGACAATACATTATTATTCCTTGGTCCACCATCATTTTAAAAAACATGTTTAGCAACATGTACAAATAATGTCTTATACCGGATTTTGATGTTGCCACATTTCTTGGTAAGAAAGGCTTTCAAATTGGTAATGTGCTTTTTATTTCCCAATCCTTTATAATCATGTTTTATTTAAAACTCATCTGTTTATCCAATATTTTAATTCAACATTTACTGATTGTGGTAGTCCTAAATTCTTTAGCTTTTTTATGACAAATATGAAGATGAAGCCACACAATTTATTTATGGAACTCAAGGCATTTGTGGCCTGATGAATCTGTCTAGGTTCCACAAATATTCATCATTCCTTTTCTCCTATTTTTACTATGATTTAAAATCTGTGTTGAATATGTTAAAGGGAAACTTTGAACGTCGAGATACAAATTTCTTTTTATTTTTAATTTTACAATGTTTGTTGGTAATTTATAATTATTTTTTAATGGTTATATATGTATATATATTAGTGTGATCCTTATTTTCGAAGTTTTAAGATTTACTGCTCTCACCCTCTAAATATGTTCCATTATATCTGAAAATAATTCTTGTAAAATTTAATCGCAAACAAATAATATTTATAGGTAGCTCAAGGAAGCATAAGTTTCATAAATTGAGTTCATTTCGTTGTTTTCTTCTCTTTTTACTTTAAAAAATATCTCTAATCCCAATATCAAAAAAAATTATTTCAATGTTCACTGGTGGAAATTGATTTATGAAAACACGGTTTTATAACAAAAACTTTTATAATGTTCATTAAAAATTAATGAAATTTCATGGGATATACAGAGTATGTATAGCAAATAATTTAGAATAATATAGTTTCATATATAATATTAAATATAAACAAAAAGTCAAAATTTGGATTTTCGTAATATGCAAAAGTGCAAATTGATTTATGAAATATCACATTCCATTGGCTATTCTGAAGTAATGTGAAAAAAATTTGCATAAAACAAAATAAAGTGACATGCACAGTAGACATAAAAATCGTTATAGTGGAAGCAATATGTTTCATTCATACTTTTCACGATGGGTAAACGAAAGATGTTGTCTGAGGAAAAAAGAGCTAAAATCGATTCATATCTAGAATGTGGAAAGTCTGTTCCGGAAATTAGTAAATTAATTAAACGATCAGTAGGTGTGATATATAACTATAGATAAGATCCTGCAAAGTATGGCAAAAATTTTAACAAAAAAGGTAATCCACGATTAAGTAAGAGAGAGAAAAGGGGAATTCTTCAACTTGCATCGAAAGCCGGTCACAGTTCAAAGCAGATTTGTGCAGATCTATCCCTTCCTATTACTTATAGAGTAGTTAGAAAAAGTTTAGATTCTTCTCGGAGCTTGAGATGGTCGAAAATGAACCCTGGTCCAAAGTTACTTCTGAGTCACAAGCAGACGCGTTTGCAATATTGCGAAAAGTACATGGCAATGAGTGACAATTGGAAGAAAGTAATTTTTTCCGACGAAAAAAGATTTAAATTGGATAGCCCAAATGGTTAGAAGTATTATTGGAGGGATCTCCGAAAAGAACAAAAATCTACATTCAGCAGAAATTTTGGTGCGTTAGTTTGATGATTTGGGCGGCGATCGCTTATGATGGCAAAAGTGAAATTGTATTTTTAAACGATCGTCAAATATATTTTGATTACAGTTTAATTTTAGAAAATTCATTTCTGCCATTTTCATGGCAATATTACGGTTTAGATTACAACTTCATGCAAGGCAATGCTGCTATTCACATTTCAAATGCAATGAAAGATTGGTTTAACGAACAGATTATTGTTCTTTTAGATCTTCGACCTATTAGTACTGATCTGAACCCCATCGAAAACGTTTGGGGGCAGCTTGTTCGAATGGTTAATGCAAATGGGATGCAGTCCACATCATTTGTAGAATTGAAAGCTTCAATCTGTTAGAACTGGAAATTAATTGATCAGAAATGCATTCAAAATCTTGTTTTATCAATGCCATCTAGAATAAAAGAAACTCTGATGAATAAAGGCGGTTTACTAACTATTAATTTCAATTAAATGTGATATTTCATAAATCAATTTCCATGTTTTTTTTGCTACTAAAATCTAATTTTTGACCTCATATTTTAGTTTATTAATGTGTATGAAATGTTATTATTCTAAATTGTTCGTTATACTTACTATGTAGATTTCATGAAATTTCATTAATTTTTAATGAATATTATAGAAGTTTTTGTTAAAAAACAGTGATTTCATAAATCAATTTCCACCAGTGTATTAAAAGATAACTTATCTACACTAAAAATCCATAAGAGTATATTAAATGCAATTAATAAGTTAATTATCTAAAGTTTATTTGATCCATATAAAGGCTATAAATGTGTGTCACCTCTCATGGATGCCAGCACCACCAAGCGAGACTCAACTAAAAATTATTTATTTTTTTATTATTTTCTGGTTGTTTGCCGTCTAAAGTAAGCTAATGAATATTACTTTTAAATTATGCTATTTTACTTTGAGTACTTTTATTTCATGAGTCTAGTTATAGAGTTATAGCGTTATAGCTATATTATTATTTCTGTCTTAAATGCAACCAGAAGCAATTCATTTCCTTATTCTATATTCTTATACAATTCCAACTTCTATCATCTTATTTTTGAATTTCATTTGTTCGTCGTTTGTTTACAGATGAATACTTATTTATTTAATAAATCAATCATCAATTTTTTTTCGCTTAAAAACTGATAAAATTATCGGAACACGATCAAAAACAATGTTTTATCATGTTGATAATCTAATTACTGTAATGGCTGACAGCACATTGCCTGCAATAGCCACATCATTGAGATTTTTCCTTTATCACCATAATAACTTGATAGCTACGGTGCGAGAAGCATCTAAGGTCACAATAGCAGAAATAACAAAAATTTGGGTGAATGTTAGAATTCCTATGTGGGATCTCCAGAACTATCAGAAAAAATTAGAAGAATTATTTCAAGAAGGGAGGCTGTTAAAGAAGAAGAAAGGGCGTGAAACACCTAATCAAAATGCCAAACAGCAAATTATTTGATGAATTAAGCATAATCAAAATAGCTGATGAGAATCAATGATCGGTGTTGAATAAATATCTTGCGGAGGGAATTGATTGCTGAAAAAAGAAGTCTTCTAAAGAAAAGATTTGAAAAATGGAAATGTGCACAGCAGAAAGAAACATCAGTAATTGTACTTGAGTCTTCTACAGGTAGATCAAATGAAGGAGATGTAAACGAAACTGAAGAATACAATCACGAAATAAAACTTTGGGCAAAGCTTCAGATCCTGGTCCATCCAAACTAGGAGAAGGCGTACGGATATTTTAACTCCAGAATTAGCAATAGCTTTAGACAGGACAAAAATACCAGGCAGAAAAAACAGTGTTTATAGTTGCAGAAACAGCAGTTTACTATATGACATTCATGACGTCAGAGTTAACAAGAGTACAATTTGTCGAAAAGAAATTGATAGGAGAATTAAACAATGCCAGAAATTAAAATATCGTCTGCAAATGAATGTATCCTTATTGTCCATTGGGATGGGAAAGTTATACAAGAATTAACCGGTAAATTAAAAATAGACTATCAATTATAATTCCGTAAAAAGAGTTTCTAAGATGCTCTCAGTTGTTCAAAGAATCTTCCAAGTTGTTCAAAGAAATGAAATTATGACAAGTATCCTTTCAAGTAGACTCTGGAGATTGAAAGACTAATTCTGATTATAGAATTACGATAGAAATGGTGCTATCTATGAAATTCGTAAATGATCATGCTGAGAGAGATCCTTTGACCAAAGAATACATTGAAATCCTTACACAAAATGAACCTCAGTTTCAGATATTCACAAAAATTGTGGAGGAGCACCTAAAAACTTATCATTACAGCAGAAAAATGAACACAACAAATTAAACTAGTTATTAATACTTTCATGCATTAAATTTTTTAAAGGCTTAATATTGTGCTTTATTGTTATAAAAAATATGGAATTAATTTACTATTATAATAAAAATTATCATTTTGGCCTAGTTTTATTTTGTCAATATCATCATATTTTTAAGCGTAATCTCCTGAGCTATCACTAAATATCGTATATTTCTTTTTCATCCACACTTTTCCTGCTTTTTTTTACTGAAATGGAACAAATTTTCAGGGTGAGACAAAAGATAATTAATTTCTTTTAAAAAATCGGCCGTATAAAGACCATCCTAATATATATATACACTGGCTGTCCCAAAAAGGACTGATGGATTTTAAAATTCAATGATAGCATTTTGAATTTCTAGCGTGGCTGACATTTTGAAACGTCCTGATTTTTGTCACGTGATAACGGGAGTATTTATGAACCAATTTGGATGTACCTTGGTGTGTACATAGAACATACAAATTTCTCGACCGAGTTCGTTGTCCAGCTTCATCCGCCATCTTGTTTCAAAATGGCGGCCATTTAAAAAATTTAAAAAAATTAATAATTTAAAATGTGATACCAAAAAATTGGAAAATTATTTTTTTTTCGTATGTGTTTGACCTTAATACAAAGATTCCGGAACATTTTTTGTTTTGTCTATATCTAAAAAAAAATAGCTGAGTTATAGCATTTTGAATTTCTATTGTGGCTGACATTTTAAAACGACCTGATTTTTGTCACGCGATAACAGGCGTATTTATGAACCGATTTCTATGTACCTTGGTCTGTACAATGCACACACCAATGTCTAGACCGAGTTCGTTGGCCAGCTTCATTCGCCATCATGTTTCAAAATGGTTGTCATTTAAAAAAAATTAAATTTAAAATGAGGTATTAAAAAATTGGAAAATGAAAAAGATATTTTTATGTGTTTGGCCTTGATACAAAGATTCCGGAACAGTTTTTGTTTCTGAAAATTTGTTCTTTTGTTTATATCTTAAAAAATGGTTGAATTATCGAACTTTGAATTTCTAGCATGGCTAACATTTTGAAACGATCTTGTATTTGTCACGGGAAAACACCTGTTCTCCTATTTCGATGTAAGAAGGCATGTGGACAGTATTCATCAATGTCTCGACCAAGTTCGCTGGCCAGATTCATCAGCCATCTTGTTTCAAAATGGCGGCCATTAAATTAAAAAAAATTATATTTAAAGCGAGGTGCAAAAAAATTAGAAATTGAAAAAGGTTTCTTTCTTAATTATTTGACCTTGATATAAGGATTCAGGAGCATTTTTTGTTTGTCTTTATCTTAAAAAATGGCTCAGATATAGCAATTTCAATACCTAATGTGGGTGATATTTTGAAAAATCTGATTTTTTGCCTGCGACAGCACTGGTACATATCAATCGATTCCGATTTGAGTGAGCATGTGCACAAAATTACTAAGGTCTCGACCAAGTTCACTTGTTAGCCTCATCCATCATGTTGTCTTAAAATGGCAGGCACTTTAAGAAAGCGCCGAATTTGGCAGCCAAATATAAGTTACTTTAAATAAAAGCAGCTTGGACAAAGCTGACTAATTTCGCGAAATTCTCATTCATAATGATTTTGTATTGATAAAAATTAGTATTGAATCTCATATATTCTGTTTCCACTAAATTGAGCTTCGTGTGTTTGAATAATATGTTTTTTTTTTTTTTTTTTTTTTTTTTTTAATAAGGAATATGAAAGCTACCTCTTCTTCCCGGCACTGGCCGGAAGGACTTTTCAAATATTAGTTTGTCCTTTCATTAAATTGCCAACGTTTGTTACATTCAAATTTTTGTAATTTCCTAATACTAAGTAAGTTAACAACTTTAGTATGTCTAAAATATTAAAGTTACTTTTATTCATCCCATTATGTTTTATACTTCTTCACAAAAATTATTGTTTACATTAAAACTCCACAAAGGCATCTTACCCCTAGATAGTTGACCATCTTACCCATAGTTATGGGTAAGATTCCGAAATCTGTTTACGAAAACAAAATTTTTGATGCTTTATATAATATCTGTAAAATGAAATAAGGTTTTAAATGACACATAAGGGTGCATAAGGGTACCGTTGAAAACGCAGTGCTAAAAATATGTTCCACCCCTTCTATTTCCGAATCTACTGACACTAGAAAAAAAGTAGAGGTAATAGACATTAATTTAAACCTTGCAGGAAAATTAGAGTGATTACCCTAGGTCACATAGTTTTTGAGAAAATCGCATTTTTTCGTTACACACAAATTTCGATTTGCGAACATTCAGAAAAACTGTTGTGGAACGCTTGAGGTACTATCGTAGTAGAAATATCGTAGTAGAAAGCATTATTGATAATGATTTTCGAAAAAAAAATCGTCGGTAATTTGCCTAGATATTAACCCTTAAAGATACGGACGGTTTAGACATACTTAATGACAGGGGTAACATACTGTATGTACCATATTCTTTTAAAGCTTGGATAACTTTTAATGATATATTTATGTGATGCAATCTCCAGTAGCTGTATAAAATAATTAAACGTCAAATTGTTAAAAACTGACTAATTTAATTAGAATTAATCTCATAAATACTATGGGATTCTCGACTAGTTTGCATTGAGTGGACCACTCAATACGCGTGCCTTTAAAATTAAAAATTAATTAAAAACATATCTGGAAAAACAAGGCATGGACCAAGGCGGTGTTGCACCTTTGTGACCTCCTTTCGAAGCATGCTTAGCACAATGCCAATTTTAAACTTTGAACAAGTTTTTTGTTTTAGCTACACTGTAAAAAGAAAAGATTATTATTACGCTAAATTTAGTTTTATGAAATACCAAATGAAGTTTAAATATGCACTACTTTTATTGACAGTACCGAATTAAGTTCACGATAAACAGATTAGGATAAGATAATAATAAAAAAAAAGATTTATACAGAATAGCAATATTTAATATTATTGAGGCTTCATATCTCATAGAACTTTTATAGTATACCCATTTATACTTTTCTAGTATATACTAATACACAACCCTACGTTGTATAGTTTTTAAACTCTTATTATTGTTTTAGCAACGATTTATTTTATAATACACTTGATAATTCATATATTTATTGTACGGAATCACCTGCGTGTGAGTAACTCTCGCACTTGACCGTTTATTTATTCATTCAATTCCAATATTTTTTCGGTTCAAGAATTTTCATTCCCGCCAAGAAAAAAAAAATGCCGTTTTACAGCCATTTGATGATTCTGCTGTAACTTTCCCAATTTGTTTTCTCATTGCCTTCTCGGAACACACAATTTTCTTTTCTTGCGCACTTACCATAAAACACTGAGTTAGGTCGGATATCAGTTTGTTGTGTTTTTCTTCCGCTATAATTAAGACGTGCACTAGTATATTTTTCTATAAAACAATTGCCATTGTCAAAAACACGACTATGTGAAATTACTGAAAATTTGTATTATTAGATTTCAATATATAGAGAGCTATAGCTTTTACACAGTCAAAAAAAAAGATTTTTCATGAATACATTCCCTTGAATACATATTTTTTATTATTATAAGAATAGTAAGCGTTAGCACAAATTCCGTATGCAAATTTATGAAAATCTACAAATTATCGCCTCCTTTCTCTCACCAAATATCACTATTTTACAGCAGAATTTTTTAATGGAAACTTCATTTACATATTTTTTTTTAACATACAAAAATTGAGCTGTACCAACAGTTCCGAATAATAATTTCTGAAAATCGTATCTTGGCACGTAATTATATCACCCTTTTATATCGTCGCTTCATGAAAAGTAAAAAAAAGGTGTAATTCTGTACGATCTACGTGTTTGGCCCTCCGATGATTAGGGTCTTAGCTAGTTAACCGAGGGGCAATTTTCTATTTTTTCCTCTCATCAGGTGATATATCATTCTTTAACCCCTTAAAAACTCTTATACTTTGTATACCTCATCACCCATTCCACTCATTTTTAATTTAAATCATTCATTAAGTAACTTGGCCCTTAATTACCTGATCCCCATTTATCGGCCCTTCTTAAAAACTTGATTTTAATGGGGTAACTCGGTATCGCTATCTGTTTCTGACCTCGATTTGCCTTCCGACCATTAGGGGCTAAGTTGCCCCCACAGATCGACACGTTCCTAACTTTCTCGGACTCCTTCATATTATGTATCATTTTACAGCCATTTTACCACTCTTCCTTATTATGTATCTCTATCCCCTGTTTACCTCAAATTGCCACACCCAAACCTTTTTCTCTTATTTGTGTCCAGACCTCACCGACTAATGTATCTCCGGATAGGTTAAATAACGGTGTTTCGTTCGGATACAGGTTCGTTTAGAATATAGTACGCCCATTCTCTGGAAAGCAGAACTAAGATATTTTGCCTTTCGTGCGCATCGCACTTGCTATGCAGTGCCGCAGGTGGCAGTGACATATGTCAAAGTTTCGTGTACAACATATTGCTTCTCTGGTGGTGGAAGGTGGAACCAAAGCATTTTGCAGCGCGTCCATCGTATCAATGGATCATTCGGGGTTAGTCTGAAAAAATTGATGGCCCGGGAAATGCAGGGCTAGTCCGGTAGTAGGTATATACATGTGATACATGTGATGATATTGGGTAATTGGTCATGGAACAATGTAAAATGAAGGAAAGACCGCTCCGTAACATTCAAATAACTTAGGCGACCGTCATTAGGATATTGATTAAGATCACACATGCAATAGTTTATCTGCAGTCGTCTACATTTTACCTATGGCCTTCGTCAAAACACACTGGAAGTTTCCCGAAGAATGTAACAACACTTCTTCACAAAAGAAGAAATTTTATTACTTTCGTCTATGGACCAAGCATTAAAAAAAAAAAAAAAAAGAAACTAAACGATACGAAACCCTCCTTAGATTTCTGCCAGCATCGTTTTTTCATTTTATGGAGACGGATTCTAATTACCTCTCCATTTTTCGCATTGGTTGCAATTTCATTTTGGTAAATGGTTATATTACTCGGTACAAAAATTTTAACTTTTTTATGGCGGAGTTATGTCTAGACTCCTACATATAAGAAATTCCTCATTGTCTCCTATATAGTGTGACCAATAGTTATTTAATTAAATGAGTGTTTAATTATTGTAGTGAAATATTTTGCATAATTAATACATTTATCTTTATTTTAAAGCTATTCAAGGGTAACAGCTAGGGGTCTATAAAAAAGCATTCAAATAATCCTGATTATCAAAAATTAAGCAGAAAGTCTGGCTTAGAGAAAAGGATAAAATACATACTTATAGCCATTCGCACAATCAAAAGAAAATTACGAATGTATATTTAAATAGACTGCCGGGAGTTCAGGGGACAGAGCCCCCTGAAGAATTATAATTTTTTATTTTAAAAGTTACCAGAATAAACAGCTCATCAGAATTTCAGAATATCATGCATAACCACATCTTTAGCACTTTTAATTCGTGAAACTTTATGAAGTATTTTTTATTCTTATCAATATTTATGTAATTTGAATGCTTTAAAAAACGATTTGTAGGAAGATTATTATTACGCAAAGTGTGTTTTTAACACACTTTGCGTATTTATAAAATTATTGTTTTTTAAACATTGTGTTTTAAACAATGATTTGGAAAGTTTACGTTATACTCCTGATCTAAAGATTTAATAGTTTTATTTTCCGTAGATTTGAAAATAGAGGGGGATGGTTCCTGGCATATTTTTGCATTACATTTTCGATATCTCTGAAAATATAATACCTAAAATAAAAAGAAATTTATTTTTGAGTACGACTTTACTTTCCCGCGATACCCCACATGATATAGGAGAGACCGGGGCACATTTTCCATTGGGGCAAGTTTTCCAATTCGCTTTAGTTTTTAAATTAGTCGCTAGGTGACGCTAGCGAGTGAATTTGCTGATGTGGCAACATCTTACACACCATCTACAAAAGTTATAGCTTAATAGCTGCTGTCACTTTGTCTGGAGAGCTGTTTTTTTCATTTTTTTCAACGGTGAGTAAAAGTTTAGATCTTTATTAAAATGTAAAAAAAAAAGGAACTAGTGTTAAATTTACTGTTTTGACATGCATGCACTAAAAAAGCGCTTCTTACTTCAAATAACAATGCGTATGTTCGCAAATAACTTACACCGCTATTCGTCCAGGTAGTGTAAAAGTTCAAATATGGCAACGGGGCAGGTTTTCCAACATGCTTCTAGTTTAAAAACGTCCCCCCTGCTAAATCAGCTAGTCTTATTGTATTAAAAATGTATTTATTGTGTAGTAAAATCGGCCAAATAATCAACTACGAACCCGTTTGATCATTTAGTCATGTCAGTAAAACTATCAATATAAGAAACAAGGTGAATTCAAAAATATAATAAAATGTCATTTTTTTTTAAAAATATGTTCATTTAATGAAACCATTTTATGTTAATTATGCCTTTATAATCATAAGTTACAATAGTGAGATCGAAGTGTGTATGGACCCCTCAAAAAGCAAATTAACCGTGCTTAGAGCTGCTCCACTGACGATAATCCACGTCAATATTATGGTGGGTTTTAAACGTTAAAGAATTTTCCCACTGAATACTGAAATATTTACAGACTCTGCTTTTATGCCATCATTTTTTACTGACAGGCCATCTCCTGCCGCACCAAATCTTGAAAGCGCCAACAATCCTGAAAAGATTTCAAACTTTCCTTTATAATCGATTGCCCCCCCCCCCTCCCCACAAAAACCTAAAGCATCTAATCCGTCTATACCAACGAAGGCTTGCACTTCCAAAGAAGCTATTCCTTAAGTTCTACTCAAAATTTCCTTATAGCTTATAAAAAAGGCGTTCCTTCTACATCCAAACAAACTTTGCCTCACCAAAAGAAGTTAGGACTTTTAAGGAGGCAAACACGGCGTGGAAAGAAAAAGAAGAAGTATTGTACTGACTGATTCTGTTAAAAATCAACTGTAAATGGAAAAAAAAGATTCATCTAAAAAAGGGCAAATCCAAAAAGGATCAGACAAAAGGGGCGATAAAACAAAATCCAATTCCGGCCAGGGAGCTGTTGGGACCTTCGACTTGAAATGTAAATGGATTAAAATTGTTTTTTGTATGATATTGTTATGTTACAGTGCGTTTAATTTACCATAAAAAATACTTATTAATTAATAAGCAAGATTTATTACCTGTGTTTTACCATTTAAAGTATAGTTAGAAAACTTGCCCCTGGCCATTTTTAGTAGGCTGGAAAACTTGCCCCGCGTACTGGGCACAATTTCCAACGCAACATGTTTAGACTTAACCATGTTTTGTGAAAAAGTATATTTAGTTTTTTGAAATATAATTGTGCCAGTTTGTACAGAAAGGTCTAGGGAATACAATGATATTTTGTAGATATCAAAATTGTTAAAAATAAAAAAATACAACAATAAAATTTTAAAAAGTTGGAAAACTTGCCCCTGTCTCCCCTATAAAGCAGAGATTTTTTTCAAGTAACTTAATTAGACCCTCTACATTTTCCATAAATATATTTGTGAAAGGTTAATAATCTGTAAATATGTGGATCAATACCATTTATTTCTTCAGGCAATTTAAACTCTGCACAATACATAGTTTAAGTACGAGTAAAATGGCCGTTACAGACGGACAGCCAGACACAGGTATGATCTTATAATGGTTCTTTTTTTACTTTTTAAGCACGAAACACTACAAATTCTGAACATAGCAGTTTAAAATTCTCTGATGTCTGACATTTTGAAACAATGTAATTTTTGTCATGTGACAGCACTGTTATATATTAACCGATTTCTATGCGACTGACTGTACAGGTCATACCAATGTCTGGCTCAATTTTATTGGTTAGCTTTTTCCGTCCTGTTGTTTTGAAATAGCGGGTAATTTAAGAATTTGCCAGATTTGGTGACGAAAAATAAATCGCTGTAAATGAAACAATCTTGGATATAGCTGACGAATTTGATGAAATTCTCATTCAAATTACGTATTCACTTAAGCGGGGCTTGAATATTTTATAATCGGGTTCCACATATTTTATCTTCAGGTGTTTCAGTATACATTATTGTTCAAGAATTTTTGAATGCTCATTAAAAATGGACATTTTTGACATATTTTGTAGAATAAAAAAATATCGCTTTCAGTTTCAGGAAGTACCTACTTAGCATAATAATACAGGGTTATACATAAGTCTCCATATAAATGGTTAATGCGATGAATAACATAAGAGTTTTAAGACGATGCAGCATCTGAAGCTTGCTTGTGTGAAACTTATTAGCCAGCAAAATGCACATGATAGTGCTTTTGTTGATTTTCATCTGTACACAGAGGTGTGTTGTCCCTTCTCTCCGAATTCTAGTCATCGCTGCTAGAACCTGGTTGATGCATATTCATATGTTACCTTTATTGATCTTCCAAATATGCTTGATAAGTTTTGCCAGGGTGTTACCATTCCCATCCAAGAGAATAATGCTAATCTGTTCATCCTTCGCTTGTGCCATCTCTTTCCAACCTTCCTGAAAACGAAAAATAAATTAGTCGTTTCTTTAAACATTTGTATTTAAATTTATGACTCGCCCTGTATAAATCACCATGTTTAAGAGCTGTATGTATATTTCAGTAAATGCTAACACCTTTTTATTAACTTGTAAAATATTTTAATAGAATATAAACCTATGAGATTCAGCATAAATTTAATTTTTGTTCGGGTGAACAAATAAGCAAAATGTTATTATGTGCTTATATTAACTTCTTCAAGATACGAATTTTATGAAGTAGAAAGAAAAATAATCCCTTTCAAATTCTCTGAATGGATATCATGAGTCGAACTGGAGTAAAATAATCTTTTTGAAATTGAAATACGGTTTGTTTGACATTCTAATATTGTTTGAAAATGATTGTTGAATTGTTGATAGTTTAAAGAAATTGGGTTATCAAAAATTTTTTGGGATGATATTTTCAATGTTTATCTTGTATTGGTTTATTTGATCAAAAGTCTGAAATTGTAAAAAGAAGAAAAAAATAAAAATATTTCTTATTTAAATATTGTCGCCTGAATAAATCAAGATAAAAAAGGACATTTTATTTTAATTCGACTTTTGATTTGTATTCTGCTTTTCAGATAACAGGTTTAGCAAATTGTCCATTGCATTGGACTGCAATTATATCACCTCTGAAGTTATGTATAATAAACGTGAAACTGATGTTAGCAAAAAAAACAAGTAAGAAAAATCATGCGTACAGCATAGATTATGAAACACTTTCCAACACTCCCTGAAAGCTTTAACGAAACTTCGTTACTTAGGGAAATAAGGTAAATCAGATAACTAAGTAAACATTTAAAAACCGGATTTTAGTAGTTACCGCCCATAGCCAAATATGTATTCCAATTCTTTTGAACAGCCCTGTATTCGATCTGTATGTTGATATATATATTATATAATAGGAAAATTTAGTTTAGCAATAAAATGCATAACAGGTTGAAATTCATCTTTCAGTTTTTTATACTGATAAGTGGAAACATACTTGAATACTTCTGTACAGCCCTGTAGTTTACCTAGTACCTTTATTACATGCCACTATTTAGCTAAAATTTAATTCAAACTGAAACACGCTTAAAACTACTAAAATTACATTTGCAGAAATTATCACCCATAGACGGCCATGTATCCAACTCTTTGCGTGGCCCTGTATATCTTTTTATCTATATTCTACAAATATTTCTTAGTACACTAAATTCAGTTCAGATTAAATTGCATAACTCCTTTAAAACCCACCTTTAAGCAATTTATGCTCATACTCAGTAACCTTTATGAACTATAGCATTTATACGCACTTTATAGTATGCATAAATATAGTGAACAAGTAGGTAAGTGTGATCACAAATTCCACAGAGGGTTTTGTTTAATATTCCTTTCAAAACACTTTGTCCTTTTGAAAAATCTGTTAGTTCCACATTTCGCAACCAGGGGCGCACTCTATTCTAAACAAACCTGTATCCGAACGAAACTCCGTTTTATAGACTATCCGTAGATACATTAGTCGAGAAGATTGAGCCGATAGCACCCGAGATAAGTAGGCACCCTGGCGAAAAAATGTGGAACTAAAATATGTCAGGCTATGGTGCATAATATGAAAGAATAGTCAAAGGGATGTTGGCAAATGTCGGAAAAGTGCTCCCCGAGTGAAAAGGGCGGAGGTTTGAAAAAATGCTAAAAATACACAAGTTAGTAGGGGGAGTAAATAATATGAGACTTTTTGAAAATTTTATGATTTGCTGTGTGATCTGAGGTATTCAGATATACGTAAGCAAAAATTTATGTCTTCAACTTAATTAGGGCTCTCTTAGAAAGAATTGCTTAAAATATATATGTGGTAGCTCAAAGGGTTAAACGTAAGGCTTTTAAAGGTTTTATGATTTGTCGCCTGGCCTCAGGTGTTCTGCTATAAGAATGCAAAATTTCAAATCTCCAATTTAATAAGGGCTCAGTTAGAAAGAATTACTTAAAATACGGATGTGGGAGCCCAAAGGGTTAAATGTACTATTTTTTCAAAATTTTATGATTTATCGTAGGATATGTTGTGTTCAGCTATAAGTATGCAAAATTTCACACCTCCAACCTAAATAGGGGCTCACTTAGAAGGAATTGTTTAACCCATTTGTGCCTGGCGTCCTAATTTTGGGACGCTTTCTTAAAAAAATTCCCGTTACAAACTGAATTATGATATCCTTTCAAAACTTAGTAAAATATATCCTTAGTATTTGTTTTCAATATTTATCCATAAATGACAGTGCATTTTTAAGAATAAAAAGATGAAATAAATGTTTGTTGTAGCGCAAAGTTGGATTTTCCTGAAATAAAATGGAGCGTAAGAAAAGGTAAGATATTTCTTTTATTTTTTTATCAATCATTTTATGAGTGGTATTATTTATAAGATGAAACATTATTTAGAATACGTATTTTTGCATTTTTTCAGATTTATATTTTTTTGCTTGAATTTGAACCTTTATATATCGTCCCAATTTTGGGATGCTAGGCACGAATGTGTAGGGGGTTTTTTCGTTACTGTCTATGCATTAAAGGTATGTTTTATGCCATTTATTTTGTTACAAAATGGTTACATACCACTCGGATTATTATTTTGTTATAAAATTATTATTCGGATTATTATTTGGCTATTCTTTGTTATTACTAGGGAACAGGGCCTGGGCTCTGTTCAAGAACATGACACCCACACCATATTCTTAGCTATTGGCTTAGTAAAAATTTATATCATACCGTTATGTATTGTACTTAGTTTAGTATTTGACATCCTGAGGTTACAAAAATATATACAGCAGAACCTCGATTATCCGACGTAATTGGGTCCGAACCGACAGCAGATAATCAATTTCCAGATAATCGAGAATTTATCAATAATCATCTAGTTTAATATGCAACATCGTCATCGAGCTGCTATTAGGGCTATTTAAACTGCTTAATAAACATCTAAATTTAAATTATACATGGAAATAATTTTATTTGTTTAGAACAGGGACGTGTACACCGGGAGGGGGGTGGGGGGGTATAATCTTCACGAGATCGGATCTTGCGGGAGCTCAAGCTAATTTCAGTGGAATTCGAAGAAAGGGAACCAAAATGCTTATCTCTACTCGTGGTTTGGAAGGGAACACTTGCATACACAAAGAATGTAAAAGTTAAAAAAAAAAAAAAAGTTAAATAATTCAGGATATCGACATCAGTTTACTGAGAGTTCTGGTTACACGAGGGTCGGATAATCGAAGTTCTACTGTACCATATATACTCGTATGTAAAACGAAGAATTTTTGACAATTTTCTGCAAGTAAATTGGGGGGTAAACTTATACGCGAGTCAATTACATAGACAAAAAAAAAAAAAAAGAAAACCTTCGAATACTGCAAAAGTCTGATTTTTTATGCATATAAATAATAAAATATATAAAATGTACAAATAATAATAATTTATTATTTAAAAAATTTCAATGATTTGTTTTTGTTTACTTACTAATTTTTTGCATTACTAAGTGAAATCTTTGGTTTGATTTTGTGCGAAATTGAAGTAAAAAATTAGGTGGTCCACATACGCGAGTTTTTGCATTCAAAAGTTAATGTGTCGGCATATATGCGAGTATCTACGGTATATATACTCTATTAGTAATTATTGATTATTATAAATTTTTACTATATAAATTTTTACTATGCCAATGGCTAATGGTGAGGAGGAAGGGGTTCTTGTTCTTGAGCCAACCCCATCCCTCCCCCCCCCCATTATAATATTAATAAAGAAAATTTTATAGTCAAATAATAACCTGAATGATATATAACATTTTTGAAACATATTAAATGGCACAAAACATAGATATAATGCTTAGACAGTAACGGAGAAAACACCTACCCTTTCGTGCCTAGTGTCCCAAAATTGGGACGTTTAGATTTTTATATGTTAAATAAATATTTTTTCAAAGAGAATTTTATTATTATATTTTACGTTCATTTTACACCATTTACTATAATTATGTACAATATTGAGTTGAAAAAAATTCAGGCACTAATGGGTTAAAATACACATGTAGGAACCCAAAGGGTTAAATGTACGGCTTTTTTCAAAATTTTATGATTTGTCATCAGATGCGAGGTGTTCAGCTATAAGTATGCAAAATTTCACGCTTCCAACCTAAATAGGGACTTACTTAGAAAAAATTGTTTAAAATACACATATAGGAGCTCAAAGGGTTAAATGTGCGACTTTTTCAAACTTTTATGGTTTATCGTTTGATGCGAGATGTTCAGCTATAAGTATGCCAAATTTCACGCCTCAAACCTAATTTGGGACTCACTTAGAAAGAATTGTTTCAAATACACATGTGGGAGTCCAAAGGGTTAAATGTACGACTCTTTCAAAATTTTATGATTTGTCACATAATGTGTGCTGTTCAGCTATAAGTATGCAAAATTGCAAGTCTCCAACATGTATAGTTTCTGAGAACGGGCTCTGTGACAGACGGACGGACGGACAGACAGACAGACAGACAGAGGAGCGAGACGAATAGGGATTCGTCAGATGAACTAAACCTTAAAAAAGCGCATATGATAATTAAAAATGCATTTCGAGCAATCATTACTAATATAATACAGTAATTCGGATACAATATCTTCGAAATGCCCCCTGCGCATTCCATATCAATGAAAATCCCCAATATTTTTTATAAAAGTTTGGTTCATATATATAAATAAGATAGAGCATCGAAATTTATATATTTGAATTTAAAGGTTAAAAAAAATTGAAAAATGTGGAAATTTTTCGAAAAAATTTCCAAATTTCCAAATTTTTGAATTTTTTTGTAAATTGCATCTTAAATATTATTCAAAGGTACATTATATGCATTATGGCATGCATTTATCAGTAAAAAAATATATAAAAAAATTTATTTTTGAGATAAAAAAATGGAATTTTACACGTTGTCTTAGAAATCTTCGAAATGCCCCCTGCGCGTTCCATATCAATGAAACTCCCCAATATTTTTTATAAAAGTTTAGTTCATATATATAAATAAAATAGAGCATCGAATTTTTTATATTTTAATTTAAAGGTTAAAAAAAATGAAAAATTTGGAATTTTTTTCGAAAAAATTTCCAAATTTCCAAATTTTTAATTTTTTTTTTTTTTTTTTTTTTTTTTTTGTAAATTGCATCTTAAATATTATTCAAGGGTACATTATATGCATTATGACATGCATTTATCACAAAAAAAAAAAAATATATATATATATAAAATAATTTATTTTTGAGAAAAAGATGGAATTTTACGCGTTGTCTTAGAAATCTTCGAAATCCTCCCTGCGCATTCGATAGTATCCAAAATCTTTTCAAATACACTGCGAACAATTTCCCCTATACCATTATGAACGGAATTATTTTGTGTGGCCCTGTAAATGAACAATAACTATTCTTTGCACCGCATATTCAGCAGAATGCATATTTTAGTGGACTTCATAAATGAATATCAATTTCACTGTGTTTGAAAGTGTGTAACACCATTAAAAATCATTTGAAACGGTGTTTTCCCATTGGCCATAATGTAACGGAAACATTTTGACTGTCCGTGTAAATGAACTAAACATGCTAAAATCTTCATTTGAAATAGGGAACGTTCTATGGTAGAGGTCACTAACATCCAAAAATTTCAGAACGATCCGAGCATATTTACGAGAGTTAGAGCGTGGACAGACGGACAGACACACAGATGTCATAAACACTTTTCAACTTTGTTGGAAAGTGTTAAAAAGGGATATCAAAAAGAGTCTGACCAACCCAATTTGGTAAAATTTAAATATATTGCAAATATAACTCCTACATAACATTCCGTTAATAAACTGATTTTTTTTTTTTTTTTTTTTTTTTCAACAGCAATAATTTTACAAAAAAGGAATTTATATACTAACGAAATATGGTTTCGTAACATTTTATGTATTTTTTTTTTTTTTTTTTTTTCAAATCTGAGGCTAACATGGCATGCTCTTCTGTTGACGAGGGTTCCATAGAATTTTAAACTGTTCCAAAAAAAAAAATAATTATTATTATTTTTCATTTTATCCTTTTTTTAAAAAAAAAGATTCTTTCAAATACTGCAGTTATTTTTTTCTTATTTGGTCATATACTCATTTAGATATCTCATTAGATGATGTTTTTATTTATTCTGCTTATATCTTCCCTATATATGTAAAATCCTAATGAAACGAATTTATGAAACGGAAGTATGAGTCGACTGATTAAACAAATGATTATGTTTCACGGCGATTTCTCCTAAAATATGGAATACTTTGCAATGAAATTAACACCAAAAATCAATATTGATCCGCAGATTTAAAACTGGTATTAGAATTTTTAAATTCGAATTAGTTTTCAAAATATTAATTTTTTTTCTAATTTTATATACATTTTTCTAATGATGGCAACTCAAATTTCAATCATAACAGATATTTTTTTTCGCATTTCAAAAAAGATTGTAATTTTAAACTTATTTGGCGACCAAGTTTGGCCTCCCTTAAATCTATGCTAAGAACAATGCTTTTTTTAAATTTCGTTATTATTTTATTTAACACAAAATTTTCATTAAGAAAAAAAAAAAAAAAAAAAAAAAAAAAAAAAAAAAAAAACATTTCAAATTAATGGCTTACACTTCTTTCTTTTTTTTTTTTTTAATGAAACGAAAAGAAAAATATTAGGCTCAGATGTCATATACACACCGGCGTACCTAATTGCATCACAATGGCGTTATTTTGCCTGACATGGTAACCCGGCTATTGTTACTTATTCATCAATAAATGTTTATTTACATTTATTTTCTTTTTATTTAAGAAAAAATTTTTATAAATTGCTTTGTTCTATAGTTATTGACTATTTTTTTTATTTATTGTTATTTCATTTTTTAAATAATAGAAAAATAATTTAAAAATACATATATAACTGGTATTCGAAAACGAGGTTTTCGCCAAATTGTCAAAAAAAAAAAAAAAAAAAAAATCACGCCAAACCCGGTGCTTATATGACATATGTGTTAAATATTAAGCAACAAATCATAACATTTAATTTCAAATTCAAAGCAAATGACCAATATCGCCAAATTATATAAATCGCCAAACCATAAATATATAAACCGACAAATTATACAAGTTGACGTTGTTTTTTTTTTTTTTTTAAATAACGAAAAAACAAATAAATTAGTAAAGAAATTCATATACAAATAAAGCGTCGAAATAAAAATCACTTGATTGCGTATACACGCGTAACTACCTTACAGTTAAGTGAATGTTACATTTTCGATCAACCATTATTATCGTTTAATCTTATTGTCTGGGGATTTATTTTTGATCAATGGGATAACCAAGGAGTACCGTTTTAATTTACCACTCAAAAAAAAAAAAAAAAAAAAAAAAAAAAATGCTAACTAACGAGTTTAAAAAAAGGGGGTGCTTTTCCGTTTACGGACACCATTGTCGCTAAGCGTAACAGTTGGCGCAAAATGAAAATAATGTGAATTGAAACATTTGAAAAATAAAAGAAAAAACACTGTCGATAGTAAAGTGAGTCTTTTAAAAATATAACATTTGGAAACTACAGACTTTTATGAACTGTTTTACTAAATCACAAATATATACTTAAAATAAATGAACAAATAACTATTATACAATAAAGTATAGCAAATAATAGCAAATCACAATGTTTCGCATGTTTTACTATAAAAATCATTTCGCGATCAGGGTTGAAATAATTGGCGCATTAGCATACATTTTGGCACGGTGTCCGTATAACGGAAAAATACCGAAAAAGCTATTGGCGAGATTTGAACCCGGCTAACATAAAAGTACCAAGAATTCTTTGCGATCATGGCAACTTTTATGTAGTTTTTTTCGAAAAAATAACTTTGATTCTTTAATCAAAATGGAAACCTTTATTATGAAAAGCGAACGAACTGTTGATGATAGTCGCATGACTTAGGCTATTATAATAGAAATTGTTTTCAATTTTAAAAACAGTGCAAAGAATAATATTTCTGACTATTACAAATTTACTTACATATGCCTATTAAAAACAGAAAAAAAAACTTAAAATTACTATTAAATGAGTACCAGTCAAAAGCAGGAAAATATTAAAAAATTATGTCTAGAAAATTGTATTTACACATCAATATTAAAATAGAAAGGAAACTTTAAAATAACATTAATATGCGTTTAACCCTTTCAGGGGCAAGGTACTTCTATTCGTAAAATGTTGAAATCAGTGAATGGCGCCGGAATTTACAAACAAATTTCGAAATAGGAAAATGCTTTTGTCACTTACTTAATAAAAAGAAATTTTTCATTCCAATATTCTGGTGCCAATTTGGCTTTTAAGAATTAAAATTAAGTGGTCCAAAAATGAATTATCGCCCTTGAAGGGGCTAAAGCAGTAAATTGTAGTTATTGTAGTAAATTCTATTATGTAAATCGTTTTACAACGCTGTTAAAAAGTACCGGTCGGCAAAGACTCTGTTTACTTAATTCATTTTATTTTAGCTTCTTTTCAAATGTTTACCTGATCTTTTTTAATCAAACACGAAAACAACCATTGAATGTCTTAACAGCAACTGATTTGGCCTTAAATTTTCGCAATAAAAGGGAATTGAATGGAAACCTGTTTACTGGGAGATCGCTATAGGTTTTTTCATTTTAATTCAATCTTCTCTAATCTTTTAAATTCCGATCAAATTAGCGTGATTTTAGATTATGAGGTGTCTGAACGTGGGTTGACGAGCGTAGCTTGCAGGGGGCAGAGCCCAGTAGTATATATATATATATATATATATACCGGGTGATTATAATTAAAGTTACGATTTCAAAAATCGATAATTTTAAAACTACTGATTCGAATGACTTGATATTTGAGCAGAACAATAGTGAGGCAATGAAAGTTTGTTTGGCGAAGGAAAAAAATCAGTTCCAAAATGTGCCGATAGATGGCGCTGTCAGGGTTCACATTGTCTAGTGATATGCAAATTACTAATACGTGACATGCACACCTCAGACATAGCTTCTATAAAAATGCAGAGCACCAACTCTTTGCCTGAATGCTTCATCATGACTCTGACTATGAAGGATCGCGCTCTGCTCTTGAAGCTTTTTTATAAGAACGATGACTGTGCACTTACAGCTATTAGGATGCTTCGGACATTAAAATCTATAAACAAGGGTCCAATAACCACAAATGGTCTGCGAAAAATTATTGCTAAATTCGAAGACACCGGTTCATTTGACGTTAAACGGGGTAGAGGAAGGAAACCAGTTTCGGCTGCGGCAGTGGAAGATGTGACTGCAGCATTACAAAAACAGACTAACAGTGAGACTGGAATCAGCAGTGAACGGGGAATTGGCCGAATACTGGGTATGCCGAACAGCACGGTGCGTAAAGTCCTATAGAACATCTTGCGCTGTTATCCGTACAAGATAACTCATGTGCAGGAGTTCCTGCCTGCTGACCTGGAAGCACTTCAATCTTTTGCACTACAATTTCTTGCCCAGATGGAAGTGGACAACGGAAAATTCTGCCATGGAAAAATGGCCATGGAAAATTCTGTGGTCTGACGAAGCCCACTTTCATTTGCAAGGTTCTGTAAATACGCAAAATTGCAGGATATGGGCAACCGAGAATCCGTCCCAGCTACAGCCATTACCTATTCACTCTGAAAAGGTCACTGTGTGGTGCGAAATAACGGCAGCGTTTATCGTCGGTCCGTTTTTCTTCGAGGAGTTCACACCAGCGGGTCCCGTTACCTGCACCGTTACCTGCACCGTTACTGGCAAGCGGTATGGAGCACTTTTTCGTAACAATGTTCTTCCGACACTTCAGCAGCGTCATTGTGTGGATCGCACAATATTCATGCAAGATGGTGCCCCTCCGAACATTGCTACTCCTGTGAAGCAGTTTCTGGGTGCTAATTTCGGAGATGATAGGATCATAAGCCGCCATTTTCCAACAATGTGGCTGCCACGTTCCCACTACATAAACCCGTGTGATTTCTGGCTTTGGAGGAACCTGAAGAATGTTGTTTACAGCGGGCGGATTGAGAATCTAGCCGACTTGAAGGCAAGCATCACACACCACACCTATTGCATCAGTACAGATAACCACCGATCTGTTGTGGAGCATGCCGTTTTGCGCTTCCAATTAGTAGCGGAACAAGGCGGAGGGCATATCGAAGAACTTATGCCTTAATCATCAGTAAGGTGTTTGTTCCATGAAGATATTTTTTTTTTTTTGTTATTATCGCTGTAGTCGCTGTAAACACGTATTCTTGTCTTTTCGCTAGTAAATTTTTAGTAAATCCCTGAACTCTATTTTTTCCTTTTGGCTAACAACATTCCTGTGTTTAACGATTACATTTTTGGTATTTCCACTGACATTACGCTGACAACGCCATTTATTGGCACATTTTGGAACTATTTTTTTTCCTTCGCCGAACAAAATTTCCTTGCCTCACGATTGTTCTGCTAAAATATCAAGTCCTTCTGAGCAGTAGTTTTAAAATTATCGATTTTTGAAACCGTAACTTTAATTATAATCACCCGGTATATATACAGGGTGATTCATAAATATCGAAACAATAGGCTATTTCCATAAATATTACTTCTAGACCCATACTTCCAATTGCAAAGTTTCATAAAAAAAGGTGCAAAATTTAATGACATAAGTTACAACTGCATGGGGGGTCCATTTGAAAATATACGAAAATTAAATTTTTATACGGACCCCGTAGTGTAAAATTTCCAATCAGTAAAACTTTCCTTATCCATTCCTGAATTAAACACAAAAAAATGCATCTTCATATCTGAAAAACTCGCAGAGTTATGGCCGTTTAAATAATTCATCAGGTTTTAAGGAATTAGACACAAATTGAAATGTGTGCAATCCAAGAAACAATGTTACTTTAAAAGTTCTAGGAAACATGAGAAAATATATTTGTTGAGTTATACTTTTGATTTTTCTGTCTTTTTTCGTGATGGTTAACCATATAATTTGCAAACAAAATCACATCCTAATACTTCTCATAAAGTTTTTAAAAAAATTAAATGATTAGTATTTTTTTAAGCGGATTTAATTTAAAATCTTTATAACTCGAAAGATTATTCATCGGATTTCAATTTTTTTTTTCATTTAATTAAAGAGGAATGTATAATTTCAGTTTTGTTTCAGGATTTTTTTAAATATTAAAATATTTATTTAAAAATTATGTAATTATTTTTAAAAAAATTATAGTTTCAAAAGTAATTTTTTTTCAAATTTGCCGAAACAAAATTAATGTAATATAATCAAATCAGACATGTTCCAAGTTTGCACCTTTTTTTTTATTTACGATACTTGACTTATAATAATTTAATGACGAAAAATTTTAAAAAGAAAAAGAAATCTTCATGCAAGAGAAAAAAAAAAAAAAAAAAAAAAAAAAAAAAAAAAAAAAAAAAAACGCATTTCAAGTTTTAAACATTGATTGAATTCTAATAAAATGTTTAAATGCTTTTTTAAAAATTGCACTTGGTAAAGCTACTTCTTTCTGTAGCTTAAACTTCCGCTTCAGTTTAACTTTTGCCATCTCCCATTCCTTTTTTGTACTATTAAATGCCCATAAATAAATGTTAAATGTGTAATTTGAAACAATGCATTTTCTAACATGCCGATTAAGAGTTTTTCATAATTTTAGTCCTCACAAATTCAAGCTTTTTATCGTCCCGGCGAGACCGTTAAATAAGTCTATATTCGGGGCCCGTGCCGGGCTAGGCGACTTTTTTCTGTAGACTCGGTCAGGCCGGGCCTAACGTATTTTTTTTTCGTACCGAACCAGGTTTTGGTGCAATTTATGACGGTCAATTATCTACACGAGGGATATGGGCCCGAAGGGGGTGGGGGAGTGCCTTCCATGGAGGTCTTTCTAAGAGAACCTAACCCGTATTTACGTTGATATCCAAGGTTCGAAGAAAAACACTGAAAACGCCGAATGATTTGGCCGAAGGGCGCGATTGGGTTCGAAACCTGCATCTCCCATTCTTCCAGCTTTGAGAGCAGAACCTCTCGGCCACTGATTATACCGAACCGGGACTGGCTTCCTTATTCCTTTTTCTCCTCTGGGCCAAATTTTCAGTCCCGGTCTCGAGACAACCCGTATTAAAATCATTATCTCTGACTGATCTAATCCGTGCAAAAATAACTAAAATTTTGTTCAGCCCAAAAACTTTTACAACAAATGCATATATTTTTAAACGGCCATTATTTTACAATAAAACTTTAAAATTCACATTTTTAAAGGATAGTAGATTTTTAAGGCAAAAAAATTAAAATACAGTAAAACTAGTGAAAAAAAATCTGCCTATCACGGAATCCTTTCTTAAACGGAAAAATCTGTTGATCCATGGAAATTGAATATAATAATACCTGAGAAAAAATAGACTAGTACATTTACAACTCCTAAGAAGTGAACTTGTCTATAACGTTTTTTTTTTCTTTCCTATGTGATTCCATCTTATAAAATTTTACTTTATAGCATTTTTCATCGTCTCCAACACATGGAATATGGATTAACGATATTAAAGGAGAAGTGAATCGTTTACATATAAATAGAGATTCATTAATAAAACAAATAATCACAGCTTTTGGCGCTTCTTTAAAATTAATAATTATAAACATGAAAAAAAAATAATATAATAAGTATTTTTGGTCAGAACTCTTTCATACGAAACAACTTTTAACCATTTCGATGTAAAAAACTATTTAGAAATTCAGTCAGGCCGGGCCAGGCTACGATTTGAACTTTTTCCAGGCAGGGCCGATTTTTTCCCTATAGGCCGGTTTGGGACCGGACCTAGATATTTCGACCCGTTCAGACCTCTAGCGCAGACCACCATCATACTTTGAAAGCAGGTTTAAAGTAAAATCTATACGCTGCCTATTTTATGTCCAAAGGAGAGGCACTGTCTTCTATCGACTTTTAATAATGTACAATTTGTGGATGATCCCTATCTTGCATTTAAAATGAGCCAAAAACTCGTTGCTCAGAGGCATGGATAAATGGTGTAAGTCACGAATTTCTGATTTTGATATCTCTGCGAATTTTGAAGATATCGAGATGATTTTTTTTTTGTGTTTAATTCAGGAATGGATGAGGAAAAATTTCCTGATTGGGAATTTTACTCTACGGGGGCCGTATAAAAATTTAAATTTTGTATTTTCTCATATAGACCCCCCCCCCCAGGGAGTTCAAACTTATCTCATCAAATTTTGCACCTTTTTTTGTGAAACTTTGCAATTGGAGGTACGTACCTAGGGGCAATATTTAAGAAGATAGCCTATTGTTTTCATATTTATGAATCACCCTGTATATATATATATATATATATATACATATATGTTACTTTTATGTATTGAATAATATGGAATTTCTCTAGTTATAGAATGAATTTCATCTATCACACGAACACATACAAAAAATTTGGAAATAGGAAGATTATTTCATAGGATATAAAAATGTTTAGACACTGCAATTATTAAAGCTGTTTTATATTATATATGCAAATTTACAAATGAGAGCTACATGTATTTTTACTTTGTTGAATACAATGTAAGTATACAATTGAGGACTGTGCTGTTAAATAATTATTGATATATCCGTTAGTTTTTAGATAAGGAACGATAATATTCAGCTTAATATTTAAATACGAAATAAAAATATATCTATTAGCTTAGACATCTTGTCTTGCATCAGTCGACGGTTCGATTCATGTTCCGAAAGTCCTTTGTTCGAGTCCATCGAAATATTTATTTTTTTTCCATTTGTATATTTGAACAATATTATTAGTAATAAATTGATCATATTTATTTATTTTATCATTTATTCACGCGTATATTTTCTTAAGATGATGTTTTTTAATATTGAATCAGCGTTCTCTTTCTTCATACTTATCAATTAATAACGTACTGAAGTGTAATGATTTCCTTCAGATAATTTTTCATTAATGATTTTTAAGTAAGTATATCTGCCCTATCTAAATTATCTATATTATAAAGGACATACATATCTGTGCGTAACGCATACGTCATTTTTCTAATGGCAACACTTTGAAATTTGAAGCAAAATTTTGGTTTTGCAATTTTCTCTACTGCAAATTTTTAAACTTCTAACAAATAAACTAAAACAAACATAGCCCCGGGTAAATGTCGGGTATTGAACCTGAGCCCACGGAACAGCGACCAAACTCCGTACCAATTGAGATACGATCAATACAACCCTCTTGTTTCAAATTAAGTATTTAAATTGCGTTTTAATATTAGATCCCCTGTTTCTCAAGAACTAAGGAGCGTTGTATAAAATCCGTCGAACCTGAGACTAAGGGGTCACTACCCTACAACATATATTAAAATAATCAAAATTTGTAATTATAAAGGTTGGCTCTCTCCTTGTCAAATAAGGGAAAAAAACTTTAAAAGGATTAACTTATTACACGGGAACAAATTCCATGTGAAAATTATTTCATATATTAAAACTATAGATTTAAAAGGATTTTCTTATGAGTAATATTCCTGTGACGACACATTGGGAATCATATGGTGCAGAAGTAGGGCGGCTAACATATTTGTTGAAATATTTCATCACTTAATGGAGAAGAAATTGAGGTAAATGCCTGCGGAAAATATTTTCGATTTATTTTCTACGAATTATTATTCGATAAATACTTATTACAAAATTGGTATATAATTTATTAAATAAAATAAATCATTTACGTTTTTAAAATAAAAATAAAATATGCATGACGGTGCATTAAAATGGAGTTAATAATTAGAAACTGTTACTGAAAATATCTAAAGTCGAACAAAACATAAACGTAAAATTTCAAAACACAGTGCATTTCCGCAGTTCTGAATACTATTGCGAAGCGGGCTTTTTTTTTTTTCCTTTTATCGTCGAACCCAGAGGAAGAATATTGTCCATAGCATCGTTATAAAAATCTGAGAGGCAGCAAGATTTTAAAATTAACCATTTTATAAAAGTTATTTTCAAATGTTTAATTTCAATTATGAATTTCAAAAGTAACCGTCAGATGTCGCGACAGTGATTGATAAGGCCATGGTAATGTAAAAATGCATCATTCAAACGGAAAAGCGTGGCAACATTATTACACAAAATACGCGTTGTTCGTGATATCATTCAATTTTGCTCAGCCTGGTACTGTTTTTAAAACAAGGCACATTTCCACGTTTTTAAAGTCTGAACGGTGTTTGTCGGGCATAGCTCGCAAGAGGCAGAGCCACCTAGTATATATACATTGTTCAATTATTGTACAATTGATTGGAGGCGTTGGTAATTATAGTAAGTAAAAATATGTTACTTGTTATCAACCATTTATCGAAAATCGCACCGTTGGCCAGTAGAGCGGAAAAAACACATTAAAATTATTAAAAACATTCACTATTTTCGTGCTGAGTCGCTGAATCCATCACAAAAAATACTTTTATGGGCAACAATAATTAACAAAATGCGAAAATACAGAAAATACTGAAAAAAATAGCAGGACTTAAAAATAAAATGGTGGAGCTGCAGTTCCGCCACCACTTAAAAATAGTCAGAAGTAAATTAAAATACAAAGCTAGTATGTTATGAGCATCACAAAACTTTCTTCTATATAAATCACGTCAATTAAATCATTTAAATAGTACAAGAAATTACATCAATTTAGCACCAATTCATATCAAAGTATACCTGAATTTGAAGTTTCCTGAAAATTCGTGCATTAGTTATTGAGATAGAGCTGTAGAGGAAATGCTGAAAAATTCAGCATAGCAGCGCCACTTGTTCAGCGATTTACACCAAAATGTATAAAACGTCAATTAATGTCAAGGACTAACTGAATCTGAAGTTAGATGAATATCCGTGCATTAGTTGTGGAGATTGAGCTATTGCGGAAATCATAAAAAATGCAGCATAGCTGAGCCACCTGTGGAGCAATTTACACCAAAAAGTGCAAAACGTCAATTCATCTCAAGGACTAACGGAATCTGAAGTTTGATGAAAATCCGTGCATTATTTCTTGAAATAGAGCTATTGCGAAAATCGTGTAAATGCTGCAAAATGCTGCATACCAGCGATATCTGTAGGGCTATTTACATCAAAATGTTACCAATACCGACTCATATCAAGGATTAATGTAACCTGAAGTTTGATGAAAATCCATGCATTAGTTCTTGAGATATAGCTACTGCAGAAATCGTGAAAAATGCAGCATAGCAGCGCCACCTGTTGGGCGATTTAACCAAAAACTAATCAGCACCAATTTATATTAGGGACTGCTTGAATATATATTTTTTATTAAATTCTGTGCCTTATTTCTTGAGATAGAGAGCCCACAAAATTTGTGTCACATGCATACAGACAGACATAGTCACAGACTCACAGACAGACATTTTGTAAAAACATGTTTCTTCTAAAACGTGTAAATCCGTCAAATAAGGAAGGATTTACAAGTCCGGAAGTCGAAAATTTTCATGAACCCAATACTTCCTTCTTGTAAAGATTGAAGAAAGTAAAAACAACCACATAATATTTAGCGAGGTGTAACTGTAACTAAGAGGGGGGGGGGGGGGGGGGGCGGAGAAATGTTCTTTTATTTCACATCAGTCATTCGGCTCAGTTCACATCAGTCATATCAGTCATTCGTCTTATCTGAGCAACACTCGCCCCCCCTTGTCATGTTCCATCCATTGTTCACTTCCAGTATGACAAAATGGGAGCGAAGTGCCAGAATTCCTGAAATCTGTCGAAAAATCTCAGGGAATTAGGGCATGGGCGTAGCGATGTAGCTATACGGAATTGGAAAACAACGTGTGTCGCTCACATGTAAACACACATTCCGTTCTTTTTTTCTGGATATCGCGTCGTGAAGGGACCAGTCGTTTATTTGCGAATTTTCATTAAAAATGGCGCAGAGAAAAGCTCAAAAAGAACTTAAATTAAAGGAGAAAGTGGATCTTCTTAATTTTCTGGAAAGCAGCAGCCAAAGAAAGACAGCGGAAAATTTGGTGTGAGCAAGACAACTGTGAGCAACATTTTAAAACGCAAGGAAGAATATCTGGAAAGATATTCTTCCGAAAACGGGAGACCCTAAAGAAAACGCAATAAACGTGTCTCGACGATGTGAACGAAGCCACGTTTCGTTGGTTTAAAGAAATGAGATCAATCAATGCAAGAATATCAGGACCTATGCTTCAGGAAGTAGCAAAACAATTTGCAAAAGAGTTCGAAATAGAGGACTTCCAAGCCTCAGCAGTTTGGCTTGAAAAATTGAAAGTACGATGCGAGATTTCTCAAAATGTTTTGTGTGAGGAATCGAACGAGGTTTCAGCTGAAGTGGTGGAGAAGTTTATTGAAAAATTCCCAAAGTTTGTTAAATGTTTTAAAGATGAGGACATCTTTAATGCTAATGAGTGCGGTCTCTTCTTTAAAGAAATGCCTGATAGAAGTCTAGTAATGAAAGGTGACACTTGCAAAAGAGGAAAACTTTCCAAACAGCGTTTTACTATTCCTCTATGTGCTAGTATGACTGGGGAAAAATTGAAGCCGACGGTGATCGGCAAATCCGCAAAACCTCGTCCATTTAAAAATGTAAAACCTGAAAACCTTCCTGTTTTTTGTAGAGCGAATAGATCTGATTGGATGACCAGTGCCTTGTTCGAAGAGTGAGTTAGAGGAATTGACGCAGAAATGAGAAAAAAAGAAGCGGCCTATTCTACTTATCGTGGACAACCGCCGCTGCCACACGAAATTGAATAATCTCACAAATGTAAAGCTAAAATTTGTGCCTCCAAACACAACCTTTAGATCAAGGCATTATTCAATCTTTCAAAGTGCACTACAGAGCTCAACTTCTGGAATGGGCGATCATGAAAGCACAAACCTGTGGTCCTTCTGCATTGGCAACGTCAACAGCTGAGTCAGTAAATGCTTTGAATGCTGTTCATTGGATTAATTCTGCTTGGAATAATGTTACGCAAACCACGATTAAGAACTGCTTCAAGAAAGCTGGATTTGGTACAGCTACAACATCGGTGCAAGATGATGAGCTTCCTCAATCTCCCTTGCCAGTTTTTGATGGGGTTCATTTTGAAGATTATGTTACCATCAACGATGACTTAGTAACTTCTGTTGAACCAGACACAGAGGCAATCTTCAATGAGATACTCTCTGCAACTGAGCACAGCGAGAACGCTAAGGTACAAGAAATGGACGGCGAAGAGGATGATGATCCAAGTGACGACAAAACTGAAAAGTACCCAACTCAGAAGGAAGACGATGTAAAGCGCATGATGGAGCAACTTACAGATTTTGCTGCAGAAAAGTGCCCAAGCATGCTTAATGGACTTGTAAACTGTGAAGGTGCTTTTTGCAGTTAGCTAATGAACAAAAAGTGGACTCAAGCAAAAATTGAATTATTCTTTCAAAAATTGTAAAATGTGCTGTACCTTCAGTAAAAATAAAAATGAGTAAGTGCTATATTTTTCTAAATTTTTCCTTAAAAAATACTAAAAATTTTACTAATTTTTTTCAATATTGTACTAAGTATTTTCTAAAAATTCCCTAAGTTGACTACCTCCGTATGTTGACCCCTTAGTTACAGTCCCTTGGGTGGTCAACTTATGGAGATTCTACTGTATTTTTTTTCTGAAGCAATATAATTTTATAGTAAATCTACTTTTAATTGTATATCTGAAATTGGTGACTAATATTTCATTGAAAAATGAAATCACCATATTGTTAAATGAAACACAAAATATTTTTTTATGACAGATTATTACAATTTTTTAATTATCATTTACTTAATTAACAAACGTGTGATAATCAATTCAATAAGATTGAGTGCAACAATAATAACCGAAAATTTGGAGAATTTGAAATTTAAGAATTCAATTTGAAATTTGTCTAATAAACTAATAAAAAACTTAATAATATTTAACTAATTAAAAAAAATGTTAAATTAGAATTAGGAGTGTAAACGGGATTATATAATAAATATTAATTAAAACGAAAAATAATAAACTTCAGTTATTTATAAATTAATGAAAGATCTATACATAATTTAAAACAAATCTAACGTTATTTAGAAGTACGATTTTTAATAAGTTCCTTTTTTATTCTGAAAAAATGGAAAATAAATATGCCTGTAATCTTTTCAGAAATATTTAAAAATTTAATAGATTTGTAATTTATGCTTTATGTTTATCTTACATCATCCATTATTCCTATAGTGTGAGTGTACATTATATTTTTAATAATTTATACAGTAAATTGATTGTAAGTATTTGAAAGATCTTTATATTTTCTCGCTATTTAAATTAAAGTGTATACGAAAAACACTTTTAATCTGTAGATTAATTTTATATATTATACGATTTACTTATATTCTATTTCAAGTTGAAAGATACTCGGAATTTCAGAAAATAATTAACAATTAAATATAACTAACCATTTATTTATATTTTTCTGATAAACATTAAAGTATTTCATGAAGTTATTTTCAATTTTGCTTGTGAAATATAGGTGAACTCTTTATTCAATGACGCACTATGCACAAAATATCCTAATATTGATTGTCACAGAATCAGTAAAATTATCAAGAGTCTTCAAAGAGAATAATTTTCAAAGATGCAATTAAAGTCTGATCAATAGACACTTAATTAACTAGAAAATGTTAAGAGCATTATTATGTTGATTTTCTCTTGTCTACGTTGCAGTTTAATTCACAAAGCCTGCTTGCTGTTTTCTAAGATATATTTACTTCAAAATCCAATACATTTTGAAATATATAATAGGTATTGAAATGCATAAGTAGGTATTATGATGCTATGTCAGTTTAATACAAGAATATACGTATTTATTCAATTTCTTGAAATATAACGAAATTTAAAAGAAATATATACCATCAGTTAAAATGCATATTTGTTTAAATATAGATATACTTTAATAAAATACTTAATGTATAATATAATTTATATAATATTTATGTATAATATAATTTAATATTATTTATATATAATATATGATATTTCACATGAAAATTATTTTAATGCACGAAAATCACATAATGACTAGGAGATACTAAATACTATCAACACAAAAAAAGTCATCGTGAAAAATAATGTAATATGTATTGTTGAATTTATTTAAATTAAGTTTAACATTAGAGATTTAAATTTCACACCTCTGTAATTCTCTACTTTTTACTGAATCGCGCTAAATTTTATTTCTAAATTCAAATTTTGTTCTAGAATGAAAATATGGCAAGCATTTTGAGGGCTGGCACTAAAAATTTTAATGCGTGCTAGTATCATATATAGAGACTACTTTATAGATTATCCTCTAAAATTTCTCTTATAGAAGACATTCTTTCTAATAGAATGCGAATTTTCAATAGCAATTACGACAATTTGGCAATTAAAATTTTGAGGCAAACTTCATAGTTATGATTATTTATCGAGATTTTCAGTTCCCTTTTAATTCAGCTGGTTTAGCTAGATTTTCAAATATGGCTGGTCTAATTATAATAACCATTTTACTACATTTTCGGGCATTTCGTATAATTTTTTCAATACGTTATGTAACCCGGAAATGTACATTTTTTTATAATTGTTTTTATAAAACCAAAGCCCAGAAATTATCGAATTGTAAAATATATTTTTCTAACACAATGACTTTTAAGGGTTTATCGAAACTGGCGAATTAATTTTATATATGAATCATTTATTTCAATGCCCCTTTAATCTATAAGGTAAAAGAAAAAAAAAAAAAAAAAAAAAAAAAAAAAAAAAAAAAAAAACAAGAAAAAAAAAAAAAAAACAAGAAATGGTGTAATAGAATTTTGCTTTTCAGTTGGGAAACCAGAAACATTCATATACATGGTGTATCTGAAAAAGTGGGAAAAAATTTACAGGGTGATTGAACGCATTTATACGAGCAAATTTTGTCATAGAACGTATGATTGGAACGCGAGCGGTGAGAAGATAAAAGGTAGTTTTCCATTGCCCCAGGGCGATGGTTTGGTGGAGGTGGTCCCATAGCTTGGCCACCAAGATAGCTGGATCTCTCGTTTTTTGACTTTTTACTGTAGGGCCACATGAAAAGCCTAATCTACGAATACCCCATATGGAAGCGATAAGGATCTACTCACCAAGATTGCCGTTGTTACCGACGATAGTCGTGAAATGCCTGGTGTCTTCGCAAATGTGCATCAGTCCTAAAACTACCTTTTAACTTCTTACCGCTTCCGTTCCTATCATACATTCTACGACGAAATTTGCTCATATAGCTGCGTTCTATCTCTCCGAAAAGTTTTTCCCAATTTTTCAGATACACACTGTATAAAATGTGTGAATGGAAATGTATGAAAATGTTCGAATTTTACTCACTTCAATATTTTTTTTATTTACTTTTTGAATGAACGCAAAGGGAGTTGTAAGAAGTCTAGATATCAGGAACTTTCAGATATTTTTAAGAAATACATTCATAGATGACATAAGTTCCAATCGAAAGCAAATTTTTGTTTACAAGTACGACAATTTGGCAATTTAAATTTTTTATAAAGGCCTCATAGTTATTATTTATCCAGTTATCCAGATACATTTTAATTAATTTGGTTTAGCTACATTATATCATATGGTTGGTTCAGCCATAAAAGTCATTATAATACACTTTCGGCCAGTTCGTATATTTTTTTCAATACCTTATACAACCCGGACTGTACAGCTTTTTATAATTGTTTTTATAGAACCAAAGTCCAGAAACTAACAAACTGCAAACGAGATTTTTTAGCACAATTACTTTCCAGTGTTTTTTCCCAGAAAATATTGAAATAAATTAACGTATACTTAATTTATCTTAAATGCCTGTGCTATATATATATATAAAAGAAAAAAAAAACAAGAAATGGTGTAATAGAATTTTGCTTTCAGTTGGAAAACCAAAAACACTGATATATAAAATAAGTGCTGTGAAATGTAAGAAAAAGTTCAAATCTTAGCCTCTTCATTATTTTTTCCTATTTATGTTTTTTATGAATATGAAGGGAGAATTAGGGAGATTAGGAATCAGTTACTCTTAGCAGTTTTTAAGAGTTAAAAGTATTTTAAATGTATCACGAATGTTTCTGAAAAACCAACATGTTTCCCTTTTAGTTGTTAGATAATGAGATTAGCATCAATAAAAGCTCTCCTCACAGTATTGGTACTGAAGTTATTAATAAAGTTATTTTCTTTTCTTTAGGGTACACTTGCTTCAGAGCAAAAGAAAGAAAGAATGTTTTCACATCATTTTGCTTATTTACATCATTTTCACAAATATTTCATTCGTAGTCATATAGTGAAAGTTTTTATCTGACAGGTATTGTGTTTAAATTTGTTTTCGATTTCAATTTAATATTTAAACATTCAATAAGTTTCACAATATTATTTTCAGATGCAGAATTATACTGATATGTAGCATTAAAAACGTTTCTGAAGGCATGTAAAATATTTTACCAAGAACCATCTCAGTCGGCCTTTCATATAAGAACAGTAAAATCTTACTTCCCTTTATTAGATTGATGGATATTATGGAGGATAAAATGATAATTTTTGCAAGTAACATATTCATGTGTTGCACAGGAAAAAAAATATAGACCGAATTATTTCGAAACTTTCTTCTATCTCATGCATGTTAATGCATCAATATTCTCTCGCAGAGTGCCAAATTAAAGAGCAATCTGTGACTATCATGAAGATCCTAAACATTATGGAATTCCGTTTATTAGTTCTTGAGATATGAATATCTCAATAATCGCGTAAATCCTGCAAAATGCAGCATTGCAGCGCCACTTGTTGGGTGATTTACACCAAAACCTAATCAGCAACAACTTATGTCAAAGTCTAAATGAATCTGAAGTTTGATAAAAATCAGTGTATTCGTTTTTGAGATAGAGTTATTACAAAAATCATGAAAAATCCAGCATAGTAGCGCCACCTATTGGGTAATTGACATCAAAATATAATCAGCACCAATATTAATCAAGGTATACCTGAATAGGAAGTTTGATGAAAATTCGTGCATTAGTTCTTGAGAAAGAGCTATTGCGGAAACTGTGAAAAATGCAGCATAGCAGCACCACCTGTTAGGTGATTAACACCAAAACTTAAACAGCACCAATCCATGTCAAGAAGTAACTCAATCTGGAGTTTTATGAAAATCCGTGAATTTGTTTTTGAAATAGAGCTATTGCGGAAAACAAGAATGATGCAATATAGCAGCGCCACATGTTGGATGATATTCATCAAAAGCTAATCAGCACAAATTTATATTAAGGTGTAACTAAATCTAAAATTTTATGAAATTCCGTTTATTAGTTCTTGAGATAGAGCGCTCACAAAATTTTGGTTACATACAGGCAGACACGTCCCAGAATCATAGGCAGACATTTTCTAAATCCATCAATTTGTAATCCGGGCATTCTAAAACATATAAATCCATCGAAAACCGGAAGTCGAATTTTTTTCACGAATCCAATTTTTTCTTCTCGTAAAGATAGAAAAAAGTTTAAAAAAATAATTTTACGGTATAATACTGGCAGCTGAGGTGCTAGTTTACAACCATAAATTTAACAGTTTTAAACCGTAAAATTAGCCAGTATTAAATCGTTAGGCAGTAATATGGTGTTTAATTCAATTATAGGACGATATTTACTGCCTAGTTTATTGCTATAAATTGGCACACAGCTGCCTATATTATACCGTAAAATCAACTTTATTTTTTACTTGCAGTGTGGTGCAATTTTGTGATATTGTACTTTGCATGCAATCTATATTTCTGGTAAATATTTCATCTAATATTCATTTTCTCTTGATATTATATGATAATGAATTTGTGTAATTATCATTTGCTTTTAACACGACTACTAACTTTTTTCTCCGTTAAGTTTAACCTTCCAAATTCCCTATCGGATAGTTATTTTTTCCATTATTTTAATAATATTATTCTCCTCTTAGATTTAGTTGTTCTTTTCTAATTTAAGATATTTATCTGCATATATATGTCATTTAAAATATGCAATCGTTTTTCACTTTAATTCACACCCATCGAGCTTTAAAAACACATTTTTTTTTTTTTTTTTTTTTTTTTTTTTTTATAAAAACCGTGACAAAATTATAGTCGAAATCATTTAATTCGCATTCATTTAATACGTTTCATAATTTAGACTATCTTAAGATTTCCATGCTTTTTACGAGTGAGAAAAGCCGTATCATGTCCAATACGAACAAAACGTCTATTCATTTCAATTTGATTTTCGGAAAAAGCAAAATAGAATTAGAAAAGAAATCCCTTTACTATCTCTCAACGATATAATTTCGACATTACAAAAGTCTGTTAAAATTTATTCAATTTTATCAGGCAGAAATTCTACCTTAGAGGACACCCCCACCCTTGCAGACAAGAAAAGTAAAATAGTCCAAGAGCTGTTAAACATTTTAGGGAAGGCATTTGAGGCACCCTGAAAATTTGTGCAACACTTCTTTTGTAATTTCTGAATACAAAATCGAATGTCTGGCTGAAGGATCGTGGCCCAAAAACTGTGCCAGACACGTGTCAAGTGCCATTTTTTGACTACCCAAAAAAGGTATTTGAGGCACGCTGAGATTGAGACAGAATAATATTTATGCTTAGAAAAAAATATTTTGAAAATGACAGACACTTTAGTCGGCACAAAACTGTGCCAGACACGTGTCTGGCACAGTTTTTGGGCCACGATCCTTCAGCCAGACATTCGATTTTGTATTCAGGCATTACAAAAGAAGTGTTTCACAAATTTTCAGGGTGCCTCAAATACCTACTCAAAAATGTTCAACAGCTCTCCTACTAAAAGGGATTTTCTCAGGTCTTGAAAGTATAAAAAACGGATTGAGACATAAGTATGTTACAAATACAGTCTCTTTTTGAGGTTTACAACTAATCCATGAAACGTAAGGAGTATCGAAGGTAACCTATATTTGTTTCTTGTTTTAAGGCGTCTCAAGACTCTTAAAGCTTTTAAATTTTCGAAATTAATTTTTTTTTAGATGTTAAACTCCTATGTTTTCTGAACATTTTCATATAATATTTTCCTTGAAATTCCCATTAGAACAGAAGTGATGACTTTTAAAATTATATCAGCTCAATAGCTGAAGCACCGTTTCCGAAATTTTGAAGTCATTTTTCTCCAAATGACGTTTTTGGGCATAACGCGCACGATATTTCAAAAAATTCTGAATATACTTTCATGAAATTTCACAAAATATGTTGCATGTTAATCTGTATAAACGGAATCTGAAATTTCCTTTTTATTGTTCAAAAAAATATTTTTTTAGGTGATTATACTGTTGAAATTTTCTAAATTTTGCATTAGCTAAATACAACTTCGTATTAAAAATAGAAAATTGCTTTAAATACAAATTTATTTAGATTCAGGGTAACTACAGCAATCTGAAGTATAAGTAGGCACCAAAATTTTCATTCTAATCGCAATGTTTATTTTGTAATCCTGCGCGTAATCTGTTATGCCAATTTTCTGCCCGTCAAGTGTCTGACATTTTGGAGGCCCATGTAAATGCTAATTCAGCAACTTGCAATTTTTAAAAAACAAAATGAAAAAACATATTTATTTCTTTCAACCCAATAAAAACTGTGTCTTAAAATCAAATACATTTTAAGATATTAAATGTTGAGAATGGTCTTTTTTTATTCATTTTTTCCAGTTTTAAGAGTCCTTAGGCCCTTTAAATCCGGTCTCGGTATCATTTAAACTTTTCAATTATCTGATTGTACTAATAAGATAAAAATGATATCTGAAATAACAATCTCAATTATTCGAAATCATATTAAAGATCGAAGAGATTAGCTGCATTTCTGTTATTGATGGAATATGAAATTAGCAATTCTTTAAATGCTTCGATTCCACTGCTTTAATCTTAATTTTGTTTAAAGAAAACATTCTTCTAATTTAAATGACTCTCACAGAAGCAATACTGAATATTTTACGTTAACTTTACGCTATTAAGTTAGCTTTAGTATTGGGATAATTAGAACAATAAACAATATTGGTTAATTTAATTTTTTGTGTGGTTTCAAGATGGGTATTATCTTGCCGAATATTTGAATTAACTGTTAAAATGAGAAACTTTTTTATTACCTTGCTTCTCGTGTTAACAGAATTCGATTATATAAAAAAAATACTGAATTTGGAACTTAGTGTCCGCTCATGACAAAACACAGAAAGTGATTTATCTTTTAATGTAAGAGGCTACTTGCCAAAGCTGCAAATGCTTTGGTTTAGAAAATCTCCTTTAACCCTTAAATGCATATGGTATCGTTTTTGATACAATAATTGTTCCCTATTTATTGGATTTTTTATTCACATATTCCGTATTTCCACCAGAAAAATAAAAAAGAAAATTTCACTCCATTTAATAACAGCCATTTCGTTATTAAATAAACCGAAATTTACCATTTATATTTTCTGGTATGAATTCCGATTCTCTGAATTATGAAATTTCGGGAACGCATTCTACCCTATGCATGTAAGGGTTAACACTAGAATCGCCGAGCGGTCATTTTGACCGCTACCAAATAAAAATATTTTGATTATCACCAGAATTTTCTTTCTAAAATAAGTTTAAAATGTACCTCGGTGAAATAAGTTAAATAAATATGTTAAGTAGTTTCAATTAAAATTGACGGTGTAAAATACTTTTATAACACTTCAGTAAAATTTCCGGTGGTTCTCGTCTTAAGGGGACCCTGGATCTTTATTGAACAAAAATCGACATTTCTTTTTGTGTGCATTATTATTCTACAATTTCTACTACGTCATTCGTGGAAAACTGCATGTAGTTGCTATTATCTTATTAAGTTACAAGTGTTTTAATTTTGTTAACAAACAGTTTTTTGGCCTTTTAATACACTTTAAATATGTTTTCCTCAATACTGATGTTTCAGGTTTTCTTTAATTTTTGAAATGCTCCTAGCTACTGAATTTTGGATCAAAATTCATGAAACTGATAAGGAAGAAACCTGATATTGTTTAACCCTTTCAGGAGCAGAGGAATTCTGTTAGTAAAATGATGAAATAATTGACTGACACCAGAATATTCAAACGAATTTCTTACTAAATAATAAAATGCTATTTTTCACTTTAATTACAAAAACAACATTTTATTAAAATATTCTTGGTGCCAGTAGTCAGTTTTGGAATTAAAATTAGGTGGCTAGACCCTTTAGCCACTGCCCTTGAAAGGGTTAAAAAGAAACTGTGTATGCTTTTTAAAATTCGACTTCATTAAGACAATTAAATTTGATTTTTAACTTATTATAAGGCAGAATTTTGATGAAAACCGACATAGAATTCACAAAAATATCTCTAAACTAGTCGGATGAGGCAATCCCAAATCTATCTTCTATCTCATACATGTTAATACTTCAAAATTCGCTCTCACGGTGCCTAAATTAAATGACAATCTACGCCCAGCATGAGGATTCTAAAGATATAATTTCCGTACATCAGTTCTTTAGATATGAGAATCGCTAAATTCCTCTAAATCCTCCAAAATGCAGCATAGCAGCGCCACCTGTTGGGCAATTAATACCAAAAACTAATCAGCCATAACTTGTGTCAACGTCTAACTGAATCCTAAGTTAGATAATAATTCGTGCATTAGTTCTTGAGATAGAGCTACTGCGGAAGTCGTGAAAAGTGCAGTATAGCAGCGCTACCTGTTGAACGATTTACACCAAACCATAACCAGCACCAATATTTATCAAGGTATACCTGAATCTAAAGTTTGATCAAAATTCGTGCATTAGTTTTTGAGATAGAGCTATTGCGGTAATCGCTGAAAATGCAGCATAGCAGCGCCACCTAATGAGCGATTTACACGAAAACGTAAACAGCACCTATTCATAGCAAGGACTAATTTAATCTGAAGTTTGATGAAAATCCGTGCATTAATTTTTGAGATAGATCTATTGTGGTAATCGTAAAAATGCAGCATAGCAGCGCCACCTGTTGGGTGATTTACACCAAAAATTTATCAGCACTAATTTATATCAGAGACTAACTAAATAGAAATTTCTATTAAATTCCGTGCATTAGTTCTTGAGATAGAGCGCACATAAAATTTGTGTCATATACAAACAGACAGACTCTGTCTGTCTGTCTGAAACTTATACTTACAGACAGACATTGTGCAAAAACATGTTTTTCGGGATCTCAGACCCCCTAAGCGTGTCCGTGAAATCCGTCGAAAACCGGAAGTCGAAAATTTTCATGAATCCAATACTTTCTTCTTGGAAAGATAGAATAAAGTAAAAATTAACTGTTTAAGAGATTAAAAAATCGATGCACAAATTTGTTTGTAATACAAGTTTACGCGATTAAAATCCAAAATCGGGGAAATATCTCAAAAAGATGCAAGGAGAATTTTTAAATTTCGTTTTAAAATTTTAATTTTTTAAAAAATCTTAAAATTATAATGATATTGGAAATTTCTTTTAATGTGTTCTATACTTATGGAAAAAATGTATATTTGCCCAAAATTTCAAATCTCCATTATGAAAATTAAAAGCATTTTTTAAGCGTCCACCGTCCCTTTAAGGATTATATGATGACAAAAAATGGAAAACTATGTAAGTGCCAAACTTAAAAATCATTGTTTTTTTTTTTTTTTTTTTTTTTTTTTTTTTTTTTTTTTTTTTTTTACAGAAAAATGTCTTAAATGACAAACTTAAGAAACTGTAGAACCCTTGGAGTGCCAACCCTAGTTGAAGCAGGCCAAACAAGTAAAAATTAAATTTTTAAAATTACAAAAAACCTGACTACGTAAAAAGTGAACTAATTCATTATTTCTCATCAATGTGAAACTATTTTTTATAATACTTACCTATTTTTTTTTATTTAATTGTAATGATCAATGTAAAAAAAATCCGACCAGGTTTCCTATAGGAATCGGAAAAATAGTTTACCTTATCGTACCGGAAAATTTCCCGATCAGCTCGGAATAAAATCCGTAAACAAAAAGGAAATACTCAATAAAACGGTATTTTAAGGATTTTATTCTGAGCTGGGTCGGAATTTTTTCCGGTTCGATAACGATTCCGGTACGATTTAAACACTTTATTGAAATTTAATCATAAATGGAAATAATTTTATATTTTTATAAAAGATGAAAATGTTTCGAGACAATTATAATAAGTGCTTGTTCGCTTTACAATAATAATTAATACCTCAAATTCTGCACTAAAGACATACAAGTTTCACCTTCAAAAGTCTAATATTTCACTTAGAGTTCCTTAATATTAGAGCAGCTATGAAACATTTTATCGCTTTATATGAAACTGGAAACACTAACCATTAAAACTTTTATTTTTTAACCTAATTTTCTATTATAAATGTCGAAAAACATTTATGTTGAAGAAATCCGCGTACACATTATGAATATGCAATATTTGAAATTTCATAACTTTTTGTGCATGAATAATTTTTTCTAATATATATATATATATATATATATATATATATATATATATATTATTTAAAGTATCGCATTTTATTTTCCAATTATCCCTAATTGAATGTTTTTAAATCACAATACAAATATTACCGATTTGAAATAAATTATAAGAAAAATTTACACTAAGATTTGTTTTACACTTTAAATTGTTGCCACTGAAAAAATCCCATATATCTAGCTTTTAATTTGACTTATTTTGTCTCTTATTTTTATGAATAAATATATATTTTGGTTTTATACAAAGGCAATAAATATTTTATTTTATAAAGCCTATTCTCGAAATATGATGAAGACAATTTTGTATATAATTTGATATTAAAGTTTTTCGTTTTTCGAGGCAGATAAAAAGCAGTTTAAACTTAGTAAACAGAATCAAATAGAGACCTCTATATTAATACAATTAAATGTCTGGTTAAAATCATCAAAAAGCTAATAACTCTCACCAAAAATTAATACTCGTACTAGGAGGAATAAATTGTGTTCTGATGTTATACAATTTTATCCCGCAAAAGTCATATATTTGAGATACAGTGTGTAAAGTCTAAAATAGGGATCGAGAAAATTATCTCTTTATCCTTAAATACAATTATCTGCTGACGGAAAATATGTTTTTTTTTTTTTCTTTTTTCTTTTGACTGAATGTTTACGGGATTGTAGTACACAGTGAGACGAAAATTATTATTACTTAACGAAAGGCAACGATTTTTATTCTTTTGGAAAAAAAAATGCGACATCTTTAAACTACACAAATACGCTACACATTAATGTATAAATGGTTATAAAAAAGTAAAAAAAAAAATTAAAAATTAAAAATTAAAAATATGAGCCTCGGGTGGGCAATGACAGACCTTGGGCTACGTTCATGCAAATTTTCAGCCTCATACGTTTAGTAGTTTTCACTAGCCATCACACGGCCCCCCACACACACATATAGATAGAGAGAGAAAAAAACCTTCTTTTATTAATAAATAACTTTTTTTACGTCAGAACAGCATAGTAGATACACTATGAGGCACCTCTCACTGTGTACCACAACTGTATGTCTCACTGTGCACTTTCGTTACGTTGTAACAAAATGGATTCCGTAACTGTTTCATCATCAATTTCATAGCTTTGAATGCTTGTGTCGTTTTGACGACATAGTCTATAATTAAATATAGCTTGGCTTAATTAAGTAAATATATGCCATAATGAAAGAAATAAACTTTAAAATGGACGTTTATGTAACTTTAACCCCTGTAAAATAAATAATTACTTACTATTTTGTTGGATGAGTAACCGAAGTGCCGAAACTACATCCACGTGTTGCATAAGATGTGGTGGTTCAGTGTGTGTTCCAGCTAGGAGAAAAAGTTATAACTATAAATCAAATTGCTGCTGTCTCACTGTGTACCATGTCTCACTGTGTACTCCCCCTACCCTATATATTCTTATACTCTTTCTTAAAGTTTGTTTTAAAATCGCAAGCAATGTAATTACACCCTGAAAAAAAAATAAGCTTATTTAATTAATATTTTCTTTTGTACAAATATTTTCTCATAATAACCGCATAACATATAAACTAATAACTATAAAATATTAATTTACCTCAAAGTAAAATACTAAGAAGTTTTTGATTTTAACTGTATTTCCTACTTATTTTAAAACATGCTAAAGGCAGTGATAGGTTAAAAGAGTATATTTCTGCAAATTACTGAATATAATTCAACAAGAATATGAACAAAATTTATGCACAAGATTATGATATTCAATTTATAAAAAAATAGAGCATGCTAAAAATATTTTCAGTTTTGAGGAGGAAAGGTTTCAGTAATGTTAACAATTCTTTGTACTTTTAAGACAACTTATGATTTACATGTAATATAAAAATCTAACATTCTAATTAACATATATATATATAAACAGCCACATTTCAGCTATTCTGCAATCTTTTATCCATTTTTAATTTTCAATATTTTTTTTCTTTGATTTGTTGCATAAATGAAGCTCATATCATGTACTCTAATGAAAACAAAACAATTGATAATATTACAATATAAAAACCACAAAAAACTTTGTAACTACGAGATTTAAATCAAACTTTCAAATATTTTAATGTTCATTTTTGGAATAAACGTGAAGTTGACATATGCAATCTATTTCATCATTTGATGTAGTTTGTAAATTGAAAACACAGTATTTTACAATATATATATATATATATATATATATAACTTTCAATATGAATAAATGATAAGTGATCAAATATTTCATTTTATACAAAGTTTTATTCAAATGCCATAAATATTTAATTTTTACTTACTATCTCAATATCTATTTTCTAAACATAATGAAGACATTTTTGTATATAATTTTATAGAATATGTCTAAAACAGGGCGCGGAATATCCGCTCGTCAACTCGGCATTGGCGAGCAAATATTTAAGGTTGCAAATAAGTTTAGTCTTTTAAAATATTGTGCTTCAAATCAAACTACATACCCTCAGAATATCGTACCTCAATCCATTGGCACGTGAAAGTGTTTTAAGGGAAGTAATAGCCTCCCAAAGAAAACATTCTTGAATTTGGAACAGAAGAAATAAAGCAGATCATCATATATTTGAACCCCTACTTTTAAAAGTATATTAATTGCAGTTGACAATATATTCGATTATGAACTTTCTGTCGGTAAATCATTCATTAGAAATTGCAAATGCGTACAGTTTCTTAGGGAATTTACGCATGTTTATTCAAGTACATTGGACATTTTATGTTGTAAAATTTCTAGTTATTGTGTTGTAATTTTTTCATATTTTTAGCATTATTAAAACTACGCATATAAATCAAAGATGAAAAAAATGGTGTTCAATTAATAATGCATAAAGTGACAAGAATCCTAAATCATACCGGAAAAATTTGATCCCGTATCATGGTTCACTTTGAGGGAATTTTTTTTCTATATTTCTACTTAAAATAATTTTTCATTTCTCCTAAATTGTAAAATAATATATTTAGAATTTAAAAATAGTGATAGGATTCTTTTATAAAAAAATCATATAAAATAATATTTTTTCTACAAATTTATTTAACAAGAAAATAATTTCATTATAATATATTTATCATAAAATTATTTTAAATGAAATCTGTTTCATTATTATATATTTTTCATCATTTTGAGGTTATAGACTATATTTTTTATATTTCCTTAGTCATATAATTTGAATGGGTTAATGGGAATCTGTTTCATTATTCTATATTTTTCATCAATATTGAGGTTATAGACTATTTTTTTTTATATATCTTTATTCATATAACTATAATGGATTAAATGGAAATAATTTGGCATGGGTTAAGTCATGCCTAGAAAGTTCTTCATTAGTATATATATAAAGATAAAACAAGAAACACTGGAAATTAATTATAAAAAACAGAAGAAAATAAATGAAATAAAACAAATTTTAATTAAAAGCTTTGGAAAAAGAAAGCGTATAAAAGTGATTAAATATAATCTGGAATATTTTACAAAGAACAATTTTATGCACACCAATAAACTCTTTTAATCAACTAAGGTTTAATTACTTTAGAAATAAGACAGCCATTTTATTTTTTAAAAATCTGCAATGTTTTAAATCATTGAAATAAATTTTATTACGCATTTCGAAATCTGAGCAAAATAAACATGTAATTGGAAGTTGAATCAACTTCCGTAATTATGTTCCGTTAATCACTTGCATGTTATCTGTTTAAAAGAAAAAGAAAACCTACCTTAAAAATTAACGTTTGAAATGTACCTTGCATTCAATATATATATATATATTTAATTAATTTGTTTTAAAGTAATTATATCAGTGATGTGTACAGCATTTTTATTTTTATTTTTATTTATATATACATATTTGTTTTACAAAAACATGTTACATTAATCGTGCATACACGGTCTGTGGGATTTAAGTAAATTAATAAAAGATAAAGCATATACATATATATATATATATATTCAGATATTCATCCGACAAACTCAGAGTGTTGTTAGTGAACTTCAAGACGAACGAAAATTTCAAACGAACCTGGGGTCGCAAATCACATTTAGTTAGTGAAAATAGCGAAAATGCGTATTGCGTTTACGAATCAAGAGGAGAGGGAAATTGTATGTTACGTTTTGCAACGAGACATGCGGTCCATGCATAATGGAGCCCCAGCACATTTTTCAGGTGAAGTGTGCAATCATGTCACATATCTAGGTGGTGGATTGGGCGAGGCGGACCTGTCCCTAGACCTTCCCTTTTGCAGGATCTAAATCACCTGAACTTTTTCCTTTGTGGTTAAATCGGTTGTTTATGAGACGCATGGTGACAAATCGGTTGATTTTATAGCATGGCTCATCGTCGCTGAGGTAGTTCTTTCTTTCTATTCTTTTTTTGTTCTTTTTTGTTCTTTTTTTTTTTTTTTTTGCTTGTTTGTTTGTTTGTTTTGTTTTGCTTTGCTTTGTTTTTTACATCGTTGTAGTTTCTGCAATGACGACCGCCTCCGTAATAAGTTCCTTTTGCGTTGTAAATTGATGTGTACGGTTCCGTACTTAAAAGTGAAAAACCGAACCATTATAAGATCACTCGTTTGTCTGTGTGTCCTTTTAGCGCAGCGGTTTTTCTCGAAAACTACGGAATGTCGAAAGTTCAATCTTGTTACAGTTATAAATGCTATGGGCTTATGTTTTTATAGATTATTATCCGTTCACAGAAATTTTTAGGAAAACTTTAGATGGGCTAATCAAGTTACTTGATTTTTTTTAATCATGTGGGGGTATTGTTTAAAAGAAACTCGTAGCACTAAACTTAAATATATATTGTTTTATTTTTAGAAATAATTTTCAGCGATATCCGTGAAAATGTACTACGAATATACTTTTGCTCCACTCTATTCCCGAATTTACAGTAACTAAAATTATGAAAAAAATGGGATAGCAGAAATTTATTTATACCTTGCAGGAAAACTATAACGATGATAGTACATCATATAGTTTTTGAGAAAATCACATTTTCCGTTTCATGCAAACTCTCCTTTTCTGGCTCTTAACGGGTTTGTTGGGGAGTGGGGGGTTGACATACCTATCGGTTCGAATCATCCAAGGATTGCTGATAATCATTTTCGAAAGGATTGTCGGTTATTATACGAGATATTAATTAAAAATGTATCTAGTAAAACGCGGTATCGCAACATTTTTTTCAAACCGCGCTTGCAAAACGCCAAGTTTAATCTTAGGACTTTGTTTTAGATAAAGCAAATCATAATGTTATATAGATAACGTCTGTATCCTTTGTTCAGAAGTATAACTCGCACTTGACGGTTTTATTTTCTTGACATTGCTCTTGTTTTCCTTTTCTTGTGTCATGTAATGAATATGTATTTTCGCCTACTCAACATCGGTTGTCACTCCATTTTCCATTACATTTTTCTCATCGTGATTTCCGCTAACAGCCCACTCAGTTTGTTGGCTGAACATCTGAACAGCGTGTATAATATTACTCCTAAAAATATAAATAACAACAAATTTCTTTTAAATGTAATATATTATTATAACTGAACTACTGCAATAAATTGGAAAGAATCAAGTCCAGAAAAGAAAAAAAAATGATTTTCTTTTTGTTGTAGTTGTCGATAAACAATTTAAACATGATAGTATGGAACTATTTTTAAAGTACTTTCTAAATATGTATTGTTTAATAAAATGTTCATACACTCAAATGCTATACAGACACAAAAATAAACATTCATTTAAGTTTTTTTTTTACGTATTAAAGGAATTACAAGAAGAAACTTGCAATACATAATATTCTAAATTTCGCATAGAAGGGTTTTTTTATTTAGTGTTCACACTGTAAATTAAAATGTCTGAAATTCAAACACTTAAGTGTCTGAAACGGAGTGTTCAGTTTTCAGACATTTTAAAATGTCTGAATTTTTTCAGACACTTTTCGTGTCTGAATTTCAGACACTTCAAACGTCTTAATAGCATCCATTTTTTTGTAAGCATCATACGTAGCCATGTTTGACCACGTTGAATCCTGGAAAAATATTTGGCTGGGGTCCTGCCCCCCCCCCCCCCCCTACAACCTGATTGTCGCAATTTTTGTTAAGCTGATAATTTAAATCTTTTACGACATTTTACTGATTATAATCAATATTTTGAACTTCAGGAGTAGAACAAGATTAAAACAAAAAATATTTATCTAAATATTAGATTTTTTTAATTTGTTTTATTTTTAATCTTATTTTACTTTAAAAGTTCAAAATATTGATTATAATCAGTGGAATTTCGAAACAGATTTAAAATATAAACTTTACAAATATTGCACATCAAATTTGTGGGCACTAAAATCGTAGGGGGGGGGGGCGGGGCACGGCCCAGTATGCCCATTCTTTAATCAAGAAGTTCTTTTGCAAAAAATGCAACCCTGCATTATTGTTATCTTAATTGAGATATCCGGTATTCGGGAGTATCCGTTGTGGAGGTTAATGGACATTCTCGAATAGCTATTCTGAAACATCTATTTAGCGAATACTTTTTTAATCAGCATGGCATACATATTTGTATATTTTTACCTCACAAAAGCAGACATCTCCGATTATCGGACAAATTCAGCGGCAAGAGCTATTGAGGGCTTTTAAAGTACATGGATAAAAATATATATTTCTTATAATCTTGTCGTACTCTACTTCATATAATTTAAAAATAGATTTTTTAAAAATTTATATTGCCACATAGGCAATTTTACATATATATCAGATGATAATCACAACAGCTATTTAACTATGAATAAATAAATAAATATTCTACTTTACCCTTTGCACTCGAGGGCTCCGGAGCGGAGCCATTTGAAATTTGTCTTCAAACTCGAGGGCTCCGCTACGGAGACAATGCAAATAATTTTGTGATACCTGTCTAGAAAAGCCAAGATTACATGGTATCACAAAATTATTTGCATTGTCTCCGTAGCGGAGACCTCGAGTTTGAAGACAAATTTTAAATGGCTCCGCTCCGGAGTCCTCGAGTGCAAAGGGTTAATATTGAGAAAAAAATTACTTCGGTATTTTGTTTATTTATATTTTGTGTTTTTTAATCTTGTCCTACTCTAAAAGTTCAAAACTTTCATTATAATCAGTGCAAGGTTTAAGGTATCAACTTTACGAAAATTTCGTACAAAATCCCCCCCCCCCCCCTCCCGAAAAAAAAATAAAAATCCTTATCATTTAAAAATTAGATTTTTTAAAAATTTATATTGCCACATGGGCTTATTGTTATCATTCCTATGAGGTACTAAACAAGACATCTTTAAAGCAAAATAAAGCCAAAAAAAAAAAAAAAAAAAAAGTTAGCACATGATATCACTATGATACAAACTTGCGATGCTTATCAGTAAAGTCTAATTGGAAAATGACCTTCGAATCCACGCATGCAGCGAAATCTAAATAAACAAATTATTTCCTTTTTCCGGACTGGCTTACTTCTATGTTTCCAAATCAAAAGTTTTCACACATTAAAAGATTTAATAGCTTTAGAAATATATCTAAGAAATACTTCAGATAAACATTCATTTTCAATTATATATAAATTTCATGAAAATCAATTGATTTTTTTTTTCCAAAAGCGAAAGTTTATAAATATATTTTTTTAATTTCAGCTGAATATTGTTCAATGGAAAAAAAAGGCAATCCCGAAAATCCCGGAATTTTCCAGTAAAAATTCCGGGATTTTCGGGGTTAAAATTAAAGCGGGATCCCGGGATCTCAATCCGGGATTGTAATCCCTAGCTAGGAAGTAAGAAAACATTAGGAGATCTTTCAAAGTTTTTTTTTTTCTATTTCCTTGTGGTCGAGTATGAGATAAGCATTAGCCATTGAAATTGAAACTAAGAACTGCCATATTGAAAACAAAACAAAACAAGAGAATGAACTTAACTTTTAAATATGTCTGTTTTTTAGTGATGCTATTACTTTAAATTTGAGAAAAAAGATGAGAATAAATAATACATAATTTGTAATAAAAGACAACGTCATAAATTTAAAAATATGTACTTCTAGAATTAGTGTTTTTTTTTTTTTTTTTTTTTTTTTTTGCAAAAAGATTCAAAACTAATTAAATTGCATGTAAGATTTTGTTTAGTACAATAAATAAAATCATAAAAGACAATAATTTTAGTACTATAAAGAAATTATAAGACTTACTTCAATCGCTGTTTGCAAGAGGTAAGAAATATTCCTCGATTTGAAATTTTAAAAACTACCACAACCACACTGAGGGAGAAAGACTTTCATCAGTTTAAAAGGTAATCCCATAATACATCCGACTAGCCATATTTAAAGAATGATATGTTTCATCCTAAAAACAGGACCCGCCAGACAAAAGTTTCTTTTTTTTTGCCAGCTTCGACAGGACGAAGATGAGTAACACAATATTATTGATATAAATTGATACGAGTTAACACTAAGCCCATTGCACACGCTTTGTAGAATTTCCGTGTGTAATCTTCAACCGTCGTCTACTTCTGTTCTGTGTCTATCCCGCCCTTGTATCGACGACAGCTTCTATGAGACATTTGATGTCGAGCACACGTCAGATGTATGTATTCAATAAATAAATAATCCAAGTTAATATGAATTAAAAGCACAGTACTTCACATTTCGCAAAAAACGAATTAAAATACACGCGTACATAAAAACAAACTTTGTTTGAATTACAACGTATACCACTTCGAACGAAGACATCTAAAACGCATGCGCAACTGGGAGTGCTAGTGCGCCCTGGTGGTTATTGCGTCGAAAGAATCAAAACGTCTTAAATTAAGACACGTTTAAAGCAATGAAGTGTCTTAAAATAAGACGTTTGCGGATATTTTAGACATTATTCTCAGTTCGTTTACACCATGGTCATAGTAAGACACTTATGTATCTTAAATTAAGACATCTATAATGCCTGAATTTTCAGATTAAGACACTTAAGTGTCTAAAATTCTTTTTCAGTCACATATGTGTCTAAATTTAAGACGCTTCTATTTGCAGTGCAGATATGAATTTTTTCAGCAACTGTGATAGTAGCTTACAAAGTGAATTTTAGATAACCGCTAATATAAAAAGTGTACCAAATAAAATTTGCATGTTATTTCAAATATTTTATTTCAAAATGTATTAAAAATTTATAATTAGAATTTTCTCAATACAATAATATGCTCTTTTTTATTTGCTATGATATTTCTTTATGTTACATTTTCTCAGATTTTAATTACAAATCAGATTTTCAGCTAATTTTTTTCTTTAATTGCGCTATAATTTTTTACTTTAATTTTTTACACGTTAATATGGAAGACTGCATCAATTTCTGCCAATTAAATGAGAAGCATCTTTATAACAAATAAGAATAATTCGAAAGAATAAAAAATTAAAGGATTTGCTATTTATTCATGCACATTTAACATAAAAAAATTTGCACATGCTTTTTTTTACATTTTCTTAACCACTAAGTCTCTGCATACAAGGTGATTTAAAAAATAATAATAATAAATCGAAAAATATACGCAATCGATTGTTTCGGGTTTCGAATAGACACACAGAAATACAGTAAATGTTTTAGAAAAATTACCAAATAAAAACGTTCTGTAGAAGTCACTGGTAATCTTTATAACAAACAAGAATAATTCGAAAGAAAAAAAAAAAAAAAAAAAAAAAAAAAAGGACATGCTATTTATTCGTGCACATTTAACATAAAAAATTTGCACATGCTTTTTTACATTTTCTTAACCACTAAGTCTCTACATACAGGGTGATTAAAAATAATAATAATAAATCGAAAAATATAAGCAGTCGATCGTTTCGGGTTTCGCATAAACACACAGAAATACAGTAAATGTTTTAGGAAAATTACCAAATAAAAACGTTCTGTAGAAGTCACTGGTACCAAAGTTCCTACCTGTTTTTATGAAAGGTATTTTTTTGATAGGGATTACAGCAAAAATAATTTTCGTTGCTCTGCTTAGTAACTTGCGATATCTGACAACTATTCCCACTAATGGTGTCCGTCAAATTGAACATTTTTAATCACAGATATAATGCGTATTCTTTATGCACTACCGTAGAGACTATTCAGTTCATACAACGTAAACGCAACTTGTTGGTGGGAAATAAAATTATTTGAAGCTTCTAACCGCTATGTTCGCCAGATGTATTAAACGCTCCAGCCTTCATTATCTCGCTAGCCGAATTACAGCATATAACTTGTCGTTACCTTAAACTTGTCAAATATAACTTTTTTTTCAGTTGGATCTTACTTGAGCCTCTCTACAACTCTTTCAGTATGTCTTGAAGCAAGAGGCCGCCGATTACGTCTCGTGGAAAAGATCGGCAACCCTTTCACAACCGGGAAAATTTCAAGTTAAAATGAATAGCTGAATAAGTTCAAGACTTCGAGCAGCGCGTTTCGAAGGACTGGGGGCATCTTTACACATCGGACGGCAGCGGCCAGCGGCAGCTTTACTTATAGTTATCTGTGGCGGATAGCGTGCGCCGGCCGCTGACATTCCCCGAACAGGCGGAATTGGCGTTCTACTTTACAGACTGCTCCATGGTGTTATTAAAAATCCTATCCTTTCGGAAAATCATTGTGAAAGTCACATCGTACTACTGTACTTACTTTCTGAGTTATTAAAATGTTATTTACTTTAAGATTTGTTTCACGGTATCAGGTATGTTAGCTTACTTTATATTTTGAATGTGTACAAAATAAATATTATAGTTGTAGGAAATAAAAAAATTGCAGATAATGTACGCAAAGTATTGCAATTAAAATATTTTTAAGGGCTTACTATATTCATCAATTTCACTACAAAAAGCATCAAACTATAGTCGATATATGTATATGTGATAGAAAAATTTGTATTTTTTATAAAAACTGTGAGTTTGATTACAATCAAACTCAGTGATATCAATCTCGGTGATATCAATCGATCTCTAAGATTTTCTTCAAAACATTTTATGCTTTTATATTTTGCAACTTCTTATATGTTCTAAGGTTAAGTCTAGTTTATGGTGAGTTTAATTAATTCTAGTGAAGGTTAAGCTAAGTCTGGTGATATTTTGTACATTATCTCGAATGAAGGAAAGTAAAGCACACTTAAGTTAAGTCTAGTAGTGCCATATAATTAAGATCACTTAACTCTAGTGACGTATAGTTAGATCTAGTTAATTTAAGTCTAATTGATGACTAAGTTATGTATATATTAGAAGTTTAATGTGAAGTTTGGCTTAGGTTAAATAAACTTTAGTTAATGCTCGGTTTAGGTTGTGTTTAGTAATGTTAAGGCTAACTGAAGGTTAAGTCTACTTAAGTTAAAAACTTAAGATGTGCGAAGGTTGTTTGATCAGTGAACACCAATGCGCACTGATAATTATGCTTTTCTCAACAATCCTCAACTATTAAGTATTTTTTTGTATATATTTCCTTATACTTTAAGCTGCTAATCATATGTAAATGGTCTCGAAATGATCAGGATATACACTATTGTCATTATTCTGTTAGGTACTTTTCAGTGGAAAGTAGAATCAATAATTGCAATATAAAGCATTGTCGTTTGATTATCTAATAAAAAGAAATTTCCGAAATGTATTCACCAAAGCTTGTGTTAAATAAAAAAAAAACTAGCTAATATGAACCTATAATGAGCAGTGTAGGAGAGATCGGGGTAGTTGGCTACAGGGTAAGTAGGCGCAGTCCTCATAAATCGCCTGTTTGTGAATAGATTGTGCGTTCAGTCACAGAGTACTTTTCTTCTTGATTTTTAAAATCTTCATTGTAGTTTTGCAGCGTTACCTACGTGCAGTGGTTTTTTATTACGGTTTTTTTGTCTTTTGCACTCACAAGTAAATTTTCGCTGCTTCATTATTTTTCTAATTTCTAATACTTATCGTAATATTTCGATTGAACTTGTGCAGCTTTTCTTAGTGTATGATTAACTGTACCTACACCATGTGTGATTTACATGGATTATTTATGCTTGTATGGTTACGTGTCCCGGTATACAAACACCCGGTATATAAAACGCAAATTCTTATTTCATTCCGATTGACTATAACTCAAGTTCTACTGTTAGTTCTACTGAACGGAGTTTTGTAGAACTTACACTGTTAGTTGGGTAATTTGTTTTAGAAGTGTTATAATGTAAAAGAAAAGTATTTCTAAGTTGCTTAGTGATAGCTACGGGAGTTTTAAAATTATGTGAACCCGATTATGAAAGATTATCTTTTATTTAAAGTTGCACTGAATGGATTTTGATGCCATGCGGAAAGTTCTCTGGGGTGTAGTAAAAACCTAGAGGATGTACGCTATATGCAGAGAGTATATACTAGAGAATGTATATGCTATAGCTATGGAAGGTGTGCAGAGTTTCTTTTAAAAAAATCCTGAGGGTAGGTAACGTAGACCTACCCTACATCCCTGAGAATTCTATAACCTGGTTAACGCGATTACGAAAGATATATTTAAACTTAACTATCTATAATATATATGAAATGCAAAGAGAAATTTCGTTCTGGCCGCTTAGAACTTGAACTCTACTGAATAGATTTTGATGAACTTACATTGTTAATTAATTTTTCATTAAAAAAATTTTAGTATATCATATCGTTCTACATTGTTTGCTTAAATAATTATGTGGGAAAATTCTAAATCAGATGAACACGATTAAAAAATGATTGGCTTTTCTAAAGGTTCTGCTGAATGGATTTTGGTGGGACTTAAAACTGTTAGATCGGGAGGCGGCAACACAGACAATCACCTCATCGAGTTCACAGCTGAAATTCCAGAAGTAGTTCTAATTCGATTCCCATATTAAAACGCAATTGGCCTGCCATTTCATATCTTGGCGGAAAATACCTGAAAATCCGATGTTGACTCGCGTGTTTACCAATGTGTTTTCCTGCAACCAAAGGAATGAAAACAAGGAGGACCGGGAGCAGGAAAACACAATAGTAAACCTTCGAGTCAACCGCTAAAATCGGGTTTTCAGGTGTTTTCCACCAAGATATTACTTGGCAGGTCAATTAAGTTTTAATATGTGGATCAAATTATAACTAATTCTGGAATTCCAGCCTTGAACTCTATGAAGTGATTGTCTGTGCTTCCGCCACACGGTATATGTTAAGTAGATAATTTTTAAAAAGGTTTTGGTACATTTGATAGTTTAAAAGGTTCTGCGTAGTGGTTTCGGTGGAACTTGCTCGGTTAGTTAATTTTTCAGCGAATGTTTTATTATAAAACACATATTGTTCTAGGTTGCTTGGTTATTGAATTTTGGCTGAAAGTTCTAGAATCAGGTGAACCCAATTATGAAAGATTAGCCTTTTTAATAGGCTTTATTGGACGGATTCTGATGAGAATTGCATTGATACATATTTCGATGGTACTTACATTGTTAGATAAATTTTCAGAAAAGATTTGAGTATTTCAAATGAAAATAAAATTTCAAATTAATTGCAATTAATTTGAAATTTGATTTTCATTTGAAATATCGTATGCAAGGCGAATGTTTCTCTCTCTGGAAAATTTCCAGCTTTTAAGATTTTAGTATATCATATCGTTAAACGTTGCTTATTTAAATAATTATGTGGGAAATTTTAAAATCAGTTGAACACGATTATGAAAGATTGACTTTTTTATAGATTCTGCTGAATGGATTTTGATGGGAGATAAACTGTTAATTTGATAATTTTAGGGAAGCTTTTGGGACATTTGCCAGTTTAAAAGATTTTGCTAAGTGGATTTCGATGGAACTTGGTCGGTTAGTTAATTTTTCAGGAAATGATTTAGTATAAAACACATATCGTTTTCGGTTGCTTGGTTATAAAAATGTGGCTGAAAATTCTGGATTTAGGTGAATCCAATTATGAAAGATTAGCCTTTATAATAGGCTCTATTGGACAGATTCTGATGAGAATTACATTGATAAATTTTCAGAGGAAGGGTTTTAATATATTACATATTGTTCTATCGTACTTTACCAAATCCTACAGTAAAGGAACAAATAAAGAAGTTGGTCCTTAACAGCCCAAAATTTCGTGTGTCTCAATATGATAATATAATAGCACTAGCTAACTTAACCCGGCGTTGCCCGGGTACGTCAAAAAACAGCTCGAATTGCGAAAAAGCTCTGAAAATCACAATAAGATATCGCGAAAAAAATTTAAAGTGCTGCACAAATTTCGAAAAAAGAAAAAAATATATATATATTGTGTTCGAAGATTGAAAATTGATTCTTTTCACTAATATGGGAAAATGGTAGGAAATCGCTAAAATACACTAAAAGCACATACAAAATTCCCGAAAAATTCGAAAATTGTTATACGAAATTCTAATAAACTTTATTGAAATGAGGGCAGAAATTACTTTAGTAGTATAGGCCAAAAATGGAATGTCAAAAATTGCAGTAGATCGCGAAAAAACGTAGAAATCGAATTAAAAATCACAAAAAGTTAAAAAATCACGAAAGTCAAAATTTACTGTAATTGGATAAAAGTTTCAAATCTATTTCCTTTGACCTGCGGGCTCTCTTAAAATTTAATTTTGGGAAAGCATGCTAAGCATTGTATCATGTTACTTTTATTCATAATTTAATTTACTTGCTTTCCATTAAATATAATTAATAAAACACATTAAGTTAATATTAGTTTTTGTTGCAATAAAATATCTCAATTTGTTCATTTTCTGTAAGCAAGTAATCCCTATTGGTTTACAATGAAAGTCTATGGGAATTTGGCGAAATAATAGAGATATCGCCAAGTTGGCGACACGTTTGGTCGCTAATTTTGGTCGCCAACTTTGGCTCTATATCGCCATGGTGGCTACAAACTTGACAGCATTCGGCGACAGAACTGTGTCCCCCATACGGTAACCCTCTTATAGGTATGAAGCTGCATTAAATGTTGTTCAATAATCGCATAAAAAATTGGCTAAAAATTCAAAAATCGGTGTACGAATTCTGAATAAACTTTTTTGAAAAGAAAACAAAATTTACTATATTGGGTTATAAGAAAGAAACCGTATTCTTTTCACTAATTGCATAAAAAAATAAATTTAAAAAAATCTAATAAAAAAATCGAATATCGGGCTTCGAGTTGCAAAACTTCATATATACACGGATCTTTTCCCCAAATTTTGTAGCTCTACGTGCAGCTGTCCCCTCAGAACATCGTCGACGCACGAACACACAAACTTCTTTTCTTATTATTATAGATTTAATTTACCTGGATTCCCTTAAATATAATTAATATAACCCCTTAAGTTAATATTAGTTTTTGTTGCATTAAAATATCTCAGTTTGGTGATTTTCGGTAAACAAGTAATCACTATTGGTTTACAATGGAAGTCTATGGTAATTTGGAGAAATGTTAGAGATATCGCCAAGTTGGTGTCACTTTTGGCGACTAACTTTGGTAAAATTCAAAAATCGCTGTGCGAATACCGAATAAACTTTTTTTGAAAAGAGAACAAAATTTACTGTATTGGGTTAAAAGAAAGAAACCGTATTATTTTCACTAATGTGGAAAAATCGCCTCGAAACTTAAAAAAAAGCGCTAAAAATTGCATAAAAAATTAAATAAAAAAAATCTAATAAAAAAATCGAAAATCGGGCTTAGAGGTGCAAAACTTCATATACAGACGTACCTTTTCCCCAAATTTTGTAGCTCTACGTGCAGCGGTCCCTTCAGAACACCGTCGACACACTCACTCACACACTCACACACAAATTTCTTTCCTTATTATTGGGTCATTCCATGCAAAATGAGCAAATCAGCTGTGGCACACATGTCACAGATTTTAATCAAAATCAGTCTATAAGTAGATCATATCTATTTATGAGTAAATGCAAAATAATAGATTTCTGGATTGTTCATTTAAGTATTAAAATTTACATTAAAAGTGAATGTAAAATCGAGGTATTGTCTACGTGCTTAAAATTTCAATTTCAAATATTAGCCTTAGTAATGGAAAGAATATATTAAAAATTATTTATAATTAGGAATGAATGATAATTAACAGACTGGCGTAAGTTAATAATTGTATTTTTATTTCGTATCGAGAAAAAAATTATTTTTGAAAATTTTTAAGAGAAAAAAGCAATATTTCTATTAATCCTTTACACACGAAGGACAGCCTTGACAAGCTGCAAATTGCTACACCTTATAGCTAAAAGTATATATTTGAAATATCGGAAGTTTCATTCATGCCTTTTTTATTCCTTAATGAGAAAAAAAAATAAATAGTAAAAAATGTTGAGGGTAAAATGCAATATTTCTATTACTTTTTTTTAAGTCAAGGAAAGCTTTATTAAACTTTTAAATTGTTTTATATTACAGATAAATGTGTATACTTTAAATGCAGAAACTTTTGTTCTTGCTTTCAGTTTATTTTTGCCTCAAGAGAATTTTAAATTAGAGTAGAAATCAGACTGAGCTAAACGAAAAACTATATATCAATTCTAAATTCAAATAAAAAAACTAGATGGCAGCACTAATTTTTTTTTCCCATGCAATCGTGCAATATTTTAAGATACGCGGGCGAATTCAAAGAGGTATAGCTAATGGAATGCAGAAAACATTACTATTTTGAACCCATTTTTCTTATGATAGGAATCAAAAGGCAATGTTGATTTTTTTTTAACGTATCATGGACTTATTAATCTTTATGTCTGAGCAATATTGTTAATGTCGGGCCTGTCCTTTATTTATGTTTTGCTTATACAGAAGAGGAAAAATCATGATTTTGTAATTTTTTTAAAAGTTTCTAAGTTTTTTTGAAGATGAAGGAAATAAATGGCCACTTTAAAACTTGGGGAATTCGATCTACATACGACATACTACATCAGGCATTAATTTCACAGAGGTTTTTTAATTCCTTTGATTTTTATAACGTTTCTAATTTTCTCAAAATTCACAAATTTTCAATTTTTGCAACCAATTTATAAATAATCATGGTGTTACTAGATTATTATAACTCAGTAAATAAGAAGATAATTTTTCAGAGTTTACAAAATTATAAAAAAAATTCCTTTCTGTTAAACAGTTTTCAAGATACAGAACTTCAAACTTGCAACTTTGAACGATTGCGCACATGTCATTCTATATCACAAGTTTTTTAAATGTCCAAAACTGCTAAAAAAATTTATTTTTTGTCAAGATATTTTGCAGAGCATTACTTGAATATGAATTGAACCTGAGCATCGAATTTTATTAAAATTGGTTAGTATGTGGCCACAATTTTTTTTTAATTTTTGCTCATTTTACGTGGAATGACCCTATTGTAGAATTGAAGTTGATAGTTAAATATATCTTTCATAATCAAGTTAACGTGATTGTAGAATTTTCAGGAATGTAGCATAGACTATACGCCGTAGACCTTCTGGAATTTTTTAGAAACTCTGCACTCCATAGCTATAACATATATACTCTCTAATATATACCCTCTACCTGTAGATTTTATCCTACTTTTTTTTTCAACTACACCACTGAGAACTTTCCTCATAGTTCCATAACTAACAATTGTAGAATGACATGTCAAATATTGCAACAATCCTTAATATTACCTAACTGTGCAACTCCAATCAAAATACGTTCAGTGGAACTTTAAATAAAAGGTAATCTTTCACATTCGGGTTCACCTAGTTTCGGAACTTTCTCTTGTAATCTAATTTTTGCAATCTGATTTGTTGCCAAGTTTGTGCTTCAGAAAAACAATAACCCAGAAGAAAACTTCGCTACAGAGAAGTACCATCCATGGAAGATGTACCAACCATTCACAAAAAATAATCTAACTAACACTGTAAGTCCCATCAAAATACATCCAGCAAAACTCAAATTATAAACGGGTGGAAGGAAAAGCAAATTTGCATTTTATATAATTACAGTAGATGTATCTTTCATGATTGCGTTTCCCTTACAGTATAGCTTTTCCAATAGCTCTATATCTAAAACTAAACAAAGTAGAACACCGTGTGAGTACTTAAAACCCGTTCCAAAAACATTACGTAACTAATAGTGGCATATCCTATCAAAATATTATAAAGAATAGGAATAAAATGCAAATTTTTGTTTTAAATATGTAGTAGATGATGATGATACGATTTTCTGTAATAGAATCATGAAGTTCATGATCATCATGAAGTTTTCGCTTCATACATAAACGATGCTTTCACCATTGTAATTAATTCACCGATTGAAGAAGTATCTGATTACGGAAGATTAACCAGAAATTCCATGAACAACTACCCTAAGAAAGGTGAATATATGGCTTTTGTGATACTTTTATGTTAGCCGGGCGCAAGTAATAAATCAACAAAGATTGTTTCCATATCTTATTCTTATTTTATTATTTTCATTCAAAATAAAAACATTTCACTAATTTAATTTATAATACATGCTTTACACTAATGTCATTGAAAAAGATGAAAAGTAAAACTATAGGAAATAATGCCTTAACTTAAAACAAAGAATTGTTTTTAATTTAGATACGCGAAATGTAACTACTGCTATTGGCAAGTTTAAAAATGCTAATGACGATATTTACATACGGATACGGCTGACATAAAAGTACCCAATTTTTCTTCTTATCCAGAGCATGTGATAAATCGCGATGTATTATATCAATTCCAATTTCTTCCATTGAAAAAAGTATTACTTACGCATTATTCGGACCATGAGATAGATCGCCAAAAATGGTTGACAATTGCCACTCTTGTTTATCGTTTGCCAATTACGTTCAAAAAAGTAATTTAACATTCTTAAATACATAACGTTGTTAAAAATGGCAAATTATTTTAAGTGAATAAATAAATAAAATATATAACATAAAACTACATACTATCTATATTATAAAGGACAAACATATCTGTGCGTAACGCATACGTCATTTTGCGAATGGCAACACTTAGAAATTTGAAATGAAATTTTGGTTTTGCAATTTTCTCAACTGCAAAATTTTAAACTTCTAAACATCGCACATTTTAAATTTTTACACCGTCGTATAAGGAAAAAAATGCTCTTTTAAATGCAATTTGTTTGAAACCTGTATCTCAATTAATTTTTGAGATATTAATTTTTTTTGCAGTTTTTAATACCTTTTTTCTTATTGTGGCAACAAAAGTACCTCATTTCTATTGAAAGTCATTGAAAGTAAACGGAAAATAGTTGAAAATAAGAGGTACTGTATATTTTTGTTGCCATTTTCTCATAAAACCTGAAAAAATAGTTTAAAATAAAATATGGGCTATATCAAGAATATCATCTGTTATTCCGTGATAATGACGTCATATGCATGCTTTTCTATAGACGAAGTTTAAAACTGGATTACAAAAGTGGATTACTTTAGCGGATGCAAATGACGTCATTTTACAAAAAAGCGTGTATTTTAATTCTTAAACCTGAATTATGTTTTGTAGAAGTGCGTCATTTTCACAGCCCAGTTGCTTTGAAATTCTTCACAGGTAAAAATCTTCACTTTTGAAAATAATGTAATCGAAAACACACACTGATAAACGCAATGTTTTACAAAAATGTAGAGTGTCTTTATAAAAGAGAGGTGACATGCAAATAATAGCGATTTGTATTACAGAAATTGATGATTCTCGCCTGGATGGATTTGCTTCGCCGAGTTAGACAAGCAAACAAATAATTCGTGGTTTAAAATAATATCGTGTTCCTGAAGTTTTTGTCGAAAATTCTCTCGAATAATAAAATTTTATTGCTATTCTTTAGGACATTCTACTATAATTTTATCAAAATAACATAATTGGCATAATTTAATTTTTCCTAATTTTATGTAATCTATATATTTAAAACACAAGTGTGTTTTTTAGTCATCTGCCCTGATCTTTCTGCTGAACCAATTTTACTAATATGTATACTTTTAAAGCTCTTCCTTTGTAGATGTGGTCGCACTATCTGTTGTTTTTTAATATTTTAATTTTAAAAGCATTTTATGAAATTTCTTCAAAATGATGAAAATTAGATAACTTTCATTTCTGCAGACAAGAAAGAAATAATGACGTATTTTAAACTTTTTTCATGCTATTTTCTGATAAAAATTCAAAATTGTTGATAAAAATTGTTGTATAGGGTTTAGTGGCGCAAAATCCCATTAGCAGCAGAATATTATATTAGGGGCATAATAACGGAAAATGACATTACTGCTTTTGAAAACACGCATTTTTCCTCATAAATTTTCTATAGTGATTTTCATTCTGCACGTGTACTGATACTAAGTTTCAGACACCAGGCGAAATGCTTATTTAAGTGAAAATGGAGTCATATTTAAAAGAAAACGATCATTTTCTTAGATAAAACTAAGCCTTTTAACACAAATGCGTCTAAAAACCATAAGTTACGGAAATTTGTACCCTCCAAAATTGAGATTAGAATCTCAAATAAAGAGTGCGTCTGTTCACATAAAAGGTGTTGCTGGCAATCTTGACTTCAAGTTTTGAGTTAAAATGATTTTTAAATGATCAAACAAAATACAACTTTTTAAAAAATAATGAATATGAGAAGTGCGTATACAAATTTTTAGTAGGTGAAAATTGCTGTTTTCATTCCGGAAATCCAAGCATAAGAGGCTCAATTGATAACCACATCTTAATAACTGATCTTTATTACATTTTACTGATTATGTATCTATATTATAAAGAACAAACGTATCTGTGCGTAACGCTGACGTCATTTTGCGAATGGTAATACTTCACGATCAAATTTCGGTCTTGAAATTTTCGCTACTGCATTTTTTCAATCTTCTACCATCATACATTTTCAATTTTTGTCGCATACAGAAATAAATGTACTTTCAAATGCAATTTGTTTAAAAACTGTATTCATTGACTGATGTATTATATTTTCTAAAATAATTTTTAAGCATGATTTTTTTAAAAGTTTATCTTATCACGTGCCGGTTTCAATAGATAAAATAATGAACATTCTGCACATAAAGCAACAAACATTTTTCAGCAATTGTTTCTGATTATTTTTGCATAATGAAATTAATACTTCCTTTATAAGCAAATAAAAGAATAATATTAAAAAAACACCAAACTAACATATTTGTGAAAGACAAATTAACGAAATTAATACTTCTTTTATAAACAAATAAAAGAATAATATTGAAAAAACACAAATCTAACATATTTGTAATCATACAATTTAAATTTTTAGTTCACCAAATAGGATTTTTTTTTTCAAATGGAATTTGTTTGCACAGTTCATCTCAGTTTACTGATTGTCTATGGTTTTAAAAACAATTTTAAAGCATGAAATATTTTTAAATTTATCTATATCGCGCGGAGCTCGATTACGAAAGATTAATCCGTTTGCCCTTAAAACAAAACAAAGAGTTGTTCATTTTCTTACGGCTAATTTACATAAAAAAAAACTTCCCTATGAATAAATAAATAAAATAACATAAATAAACCACAAATTTACCAGACATGTATAATCTCTGAAATTATCACAATATAAAAGGATGCCATAAGTAGTAAAATCTTGGCAAATAACTCTTAGCATGAGGCTAATAAGAAAATATCGCTTTTGATAAATTTCAAAAATGTATTTGATTGTGTAATTCGTATTTTCCATATGAAAAATGCTTTTTTAATCTAAGTGGGCAATCTAAAAAATTTATTGCATATAAAAAAATTGTTAGTTTTCAATAAAAAAAAAATGTTTTCACTTATATTCTTTAAGCCGGGAAGCCCGGGTACGATCCCCTAGTAAGCTATAATAAAAAAACATTATAATAATAAAATTAATTTAAAACTATACTAAATAAACTATCAAATGGACAAAGAATAAGGTTTGCTGTAATTAATGTAATTGCCATGCTTGGAGCAGTTGTATCTGACATGGCCCGGATGTAAGTATCACAAAATTTTTAAAGTCGTACAAACATTTCTTTCATTTTTAAATATTTTCGTTTTATAATGTTAATTTCTAAGTGGATCGCTTCCTTGTATTTTAAATAAAATCAATGTATTTTTTTTTCTTTTTTTCAAGATGTTTGTATTTATTTATTTTTTTCAAACTCATATAGCCGTTTTAATTTCTTAACCAAAAACATTAACAAAAAGATTTAATTTGAATTTATTCCGTTGCTACAGCAACAGGTGTACAATATGAATGAATATGGATGAATTATCGCTTGTAACGTTAGTTATTTTGAGGTTTAGGCGCCAAAAACATCTCCAAATTAGAAAAATATGACTCACAAACTGTTGGTATTAAGAGAATTTGGTTAGTACCATTCAATTCAGCATACAAAAATATATAAAAGTATGTTATCAGTTGAAAAATAACTATAAAATCAGATTTTTAAGGAATTTTTTAAAAGTTCGTTCTATTTTTTACCCCCCTTAGGGGTGGAATTTTAGAAAACCCTTTCTTAGCGGCACTCTGTATCATAAGAAGCATTTTTACCCCAAATTTCAAGATTTTAGGTTCAGTAATTTGGGCTGTGCGTTGATTAATACAAAATCCAGGCTTTCTTTTACATATGTAGATAATGACGTCCCTATCGTGTATAGCAATTCGGATGTGCAGGTAAATTTCCATATTGCTTTCAAACACATGATCACATTCAAAGATATATTTTGTTTGATTCAAGGTTTGTTTAGAAAAACCGACCAGCGTAGCGGGTGAATGCTGCTAGTTTAGAATATATAATATACATCTATATTTAAAAATAAAACATATTCTAACAGGTCTATTATATGAGATACAAATTTTATTTTATCTTTATTTTTAATTAAATAGTACCTTACGTTGAAATCCATAATCTTACATATACATATGTATATATATACTAGCAGGCTATGCCCGCTACGCTGGTCTGTTTATCCAAACGAATCTTGGATTAAACTAAATGGTGAATTTGAACTTGTATTTTAAACAATATGGATCTTCAGCTTGACCTTGCACATTACTGAAAACGATGCGAACGCCATTGCGATATAATGTTATCTTAAGCGTTGGACAAAATTTAGCAGTTAAGAAGTAATTGTTTTAGTTGATTATAAACAGCGCACTTATGGTCGGGTAATCAGACCGTTATGACAACAGGAATTAATACCTCTGTAACTAATCAACATATAATGAAATCGTATATACTAACACCATTCCTAAAAGTCATGCAACAGGGCCACTTGTAACAAAATATATTCTGTAGATTTTTTTAAAAAGGCTAAACTTTCATAATCAGGTTCACTTAATTTTTGAACTTTTACTGTTGCTCTATAACTAAGTACCCTTGAACAATATGTATACACTAAAACCTTTCCAAAATTATTACCTAACTAATTGTGGTATATCCTACGAAAGTATTATAAACAATCGGAATGAAATACAAATTTCCGTTGTAAATATATAGTAGATGACGATGATGCGATTTTGTGTAATAGAATTCATAGTAAAGTTTTCGCTTCAAACAAAAACGGTGCTTTCAACATTAAAGCTAATACGCCAATATGTGAAGTATATTACGGAAGGTTAACTTGAATTCTCATGAGCAACTACTCAAAGAAAAGTGAATATATGGCTTTTGTGATACTTTTATGTCAGCCGGGCGCGGGTAATAAATCAATAAAGATTGTTTTCATAGCATATTCTTATTTTATTATTTTCATTTAAAACACAAACCTTTCACTCATTTAATTTAAAATGCATGCCTTATACTAATTTCATTTAAAAACTGAAAAGATAAACAATAACAGGAAATAATGCCATAATTAAAAGCAAAAAAATATTTTTAATTTACATACGCAAAATGTAACTACTGCTACTGGGAATTTTTAAAATGCTATCAGCGAGATGTGCGCACGGTTGTTATAAATGTACCCATTTTTTCCTCTTATCGAGGAGCAATTTATAAATCGCACAATATTTTTCCAATTCCAATTTCTTTCATTGAGGAACCTATGACCGGAAAAAATGGAAAAAGACTCTTGTAGATTCTTGGGATGACGGCATCTGACGCCATAAACCGAGTTTATATATATGAAAATAATTTTTAAATCGTTACAAACATTGCTTTCATACTTAAATATTTTCATTGGTACTACTTGTTATGCCGTCGACCAATTTCGCCAAATTATATAAATCGCCAAACCATTCGCCAAATTATATAAATTGACATAATCTTTATTTTAAATAACGAAATAACAAATAAATTAGTATAACATTAATAAAAATACAAATAAAACGTCGAAATTAAAATCACTTGATAACGTAAACACGTGTAGTTTGTTTAAATTCAAGTGAATTTGATATTTACGATCAACCATTATTGGCATTTAATCTTATAGTTTGACGATAGATTTTTGGTCGACGGAATATCTAAGTAGTACCTTTTCCATTTTTGTTTTATAACGCTAAATTCTCAGTAATTTTTTCCCTTTTATTTTACATAAAATCACTATTTTTAAAAAAAATTAAGATGCTTGCATTTTTATTTCAAACTCATAGAGCCGTTTTTATTTTTTAGCCAAAAGGGTTGATTTGAATTTTTTCCGTTGCTAGAGTAACGGATGTAATGATAGATATTTTGAGGTTTAGATGCCAATGACACCGCCAAATTAGAAAAATATGAAATGTGTCATGAACTGTTGGACTTATAAAAATTTATTTGGTAGCATTCGATTCAGCATACAAAACTACATTAAAATATGCTATCATTTGACGCATAATTTTGATATTCGATTTTTTTCCCCTCCCCGTGCAAAAACCATTAGGGGTGACACTTTAGAAAATCCTTTCTTAGCAGAAGTTTATGTCATAAGAAGTATTTTTACCACAATTTTCAAAATTTTAGGTTCAGTAGTTTGCGCTGTGCGTAAATTAGTCCCATAATCCAGACTTTATTTTATATACTATATTAGATATGCGATTTTGCGGTGAATCGATGATCGAAAATTAGTCCAATATCATTTGAAATATTACATAACAGAGGAGAAAGTACGAAGAAAGACGAAGAAGAAATGACGAATTACAAAAGACTTGTAATTTTTTTTTTCAAAATGTTGAATTTTTTCATAGTAATAACGTATTAAAACATAAATTTCTTTAAAAATTATTTTTATTTCCTAGATTTCGAATCTGTGAATTTTCCTATAAATGAAATTGGCGATATGACTTGAGAAAATAGATAATATTTGCTTAAATAAAATGGGTAATATTCGTTGATCTGAGTTCGAGTTTATAAATATCACATGCTTTCGGAATTACGGCGAAAAACATTTTAAAAAGTATGAAATTATTTTACAATATGTATGTGTGGCAGAAATTCACACTGAAATTTAAGTATTCGATTCCATTTTTAAAATATTAACTGATATCTATATAAGTTACAATTGAATATGAAAATGTACTCAAAAAATGATCTCTTTCACCTAAAAAAACACCATTTGTGAGAACATCCTCAAGCTAATGTCACGCTTATGCATTTTTGGCTTAAAATCACATTGTTTGGCGACAAAAGAAAAATAAAAAATTGTAAAGAAACAAATAGTAATTACACATGTGACTCACAATTACATCTGCTTGTTTCTTCTATAAGTCACGTGATGGGACAATTAGATATAAAAAAAAAAAGAAATGAACAGAACAGAAAAAAAATTTCGTTAAAATTTCATCTAATCAAATTTTCAGATTCGTTTCCATATCTAACGCAGGCGATAAGGAGCCAAATATTGCGTATCAAGTGTAATATTTCTTATTAAATTAATTTTTAAGCATTACAAATATTTCTTTCAGGTTTTGATTAAATGTTTCCGTTTTTTAATATTATCACTCATTAAAACGGATTTCCTTCTTCTTTTTTTCTTTTTTTTTCATTTAAATAAAATTAGTAACAGTTTTTCTTTTATTTTTCGAGGTTTAATAGCCGTTTCAATTTTTTTTATCAACGATGAATTTCGCCAAGAAATAAAATGGTAACCTTATCGCCCAAAATAACAGAATTTTCCGTCATAATTCTAAAACTAATATAGGTAGAATAATGTGTTATAGCTTAAAACCTTCCCTGAAACAATACCTATCTAACGGTATAAGTTCCATGCAGTAGAACTCGACATCTAGGCGTTCGGAACGAAATTTCCGTTTGGATTTTATATATATAATAGATAATAGAATAGATAATAGATTTTATATATATATAATAGAATAGATAATAGATTATGTGTTATGAACTATCTCAAAGTTTAAAACAGATTGCATTGTTAGATTTCATAATTTTAACATTATCGCGTTATGTTAGTTCCACATTCCACCACCAGGGAGCGCACTCTATTCTTAACGAAAGCGTATCTGAACGAAACTCCTTCATGCAACCTTTCCGTAGATACATGAATCGGGAGGGTGGCGGTCTTAACCAATAATTTCAGATAATTGCTGAAATTACTACGAAAAATATTTTAAAGGGGCTCTACGCGGGCCCCTAATTGAGTTAGAGGAAATCGGAAGACGGCAAAATAATCGCGGGGAAAAGTTTGCTTGGGTGCTTTGGAGCTACTTTCGGCGCGAGATCTAAGCTCTACGACCAATAGGAGCCCAGATATTTAAGGAAATATGAAGTAACAAAGTCCAAAATAATAGACTTTTCCGTAATAATTCTATAACTAATCTAGGTAGAATGATGTGTTATAGCTTAAAACCTTTCATGGAACGATACCTATCTAACGGTATAAGTTCCGTAAAAATCCATGCGGTACAACTCGAAATCTCGGCGTTCGGAACGAAATTTCCGTTTGGATTTTATATATATAATAGAATAGATATATATACCGGGTGGTCTTATAAGAACGTCCTCGATATATGAACCCCTAACACCATAACCGCCAAACCAATCGAAAGAAGAAAATTTGAGATACTATATTTGAGGTATGCGCCCGACATCGTGGTGCTTTATAACAATGAATTTCTCACGATTACGGTTACACTGAAAAATTTTCGAAATTTTCGTACGGCTAGTTTTTGTGAGATATTTATTTATTTATTTTTTATGTTAGATCGCTGTCATAAAAGCAGGCTCCAAATACACATTTATTGTATTATTTTCGCGTTATTTTGGTATATGAGAACAAAGGCGAGTTTCTATGATCAATGAATAACATATGAAAAGAAATATATTTTCGATCATAACAATATGCACCATAAATATAACAATCAAATATCTATACAATCTTTTTTTCAGAATAAAGCCACATATTCCTTGAATTTTGTACAGCAATTCTGCTCTATCATTATGAATATTTAAAACATTAAACTAAACATTTCCTACTTTTGGGTTTACAATCTTAAGAAAATGGCACAAGAACAATATAAAATGAATGACTTTTCGCCTGCGAAGATATGGATATTAAATTTTAATAACTCTTTGCATCCACATCTTATAAAGGAAACCAGTAGGATAACTTGTTTTAAAGCGTATTATTGTAAATAAAGAAAGTTTTATGTAGCAAATAAAAAAGCACTATTTAAAATTGTATTTCTCGTTTGAACAACGAAACATTTGTGTTATTTTGTGTCTCTGAACTAATTAATTTGTAATACTATAAATGTGCTTAAAATAGCATTAATTATTTCAATTACATTACTCAGAAAGTGTGTAATATTTATTTTTAAAACGTTTTGAGGCTCATTTGCCAATATTTATTAATAGGTAAAATTCAGTTATTGGATTGGTGCTGAAGTTCACTATTTCAATAAAAAATCATTTTATATAAATACTTTTGTAAAGATTATTTCAAATATAAACCAGCTGCGTCCATAATATTTATACTTAAAACTTAAAATCTATTATTTTTTTCAACAAGGACTGTTTCCTAGAAATTCGCACAAACTTTTCCTGTCTGGTAAGCTATGCAAAAACGGACAAAGAGCAATGGGCACTATAAGGTAACTTACTATCCAAACAGCGTAAACCGCGGTGCATCTTAAGATGAATTTGCACAGGATGCGTGCGCAATAACAACAAATCTAACTGTGATAGACTCTCGCAAGACCACGTGACTCATAGCAAGCATGCAGTTCTTCTGAAAATTTTGGAGTAGTAATCGGGGAAAAAATGTAATATTTGCGCAAAAAGCGACGAAAAAAATCACTGTTTTTAGCGAAAAAACGCTACAAAAATGTTGTGAAGTACTGAAGTTTCGGCAAAAATATAGTTTAAAATATAAATATATTAGTTTACCATCCAATGCTAATCTGAAGGAGGGTTATCATTGACATTGCTACAAAAGTTTCATCGCTTTAATGAAGAAATACGGCGACGACAACGCTTGAGGAATATCCAATGTCCCATCTCCTTCATTAGGTATAGTATAATTTTATTTTTATTCTTTATAATAATACTAGCAGAACTACCCGGCTTCGCCCGTGTCAATTATAAGGAGCCTTCCAGGTAAAATAAATTAAAACGAAATAATACGGCATCCACAATAACTGGAATTTGTACATTCCCATTCACAAATCATTAAAAAGACAATCAGAAAACATGACGTTATTGTCTCGCAACCATAGTAAAATCCCTTAGCTTTAATAACAGTATAAGCGTTTTCTTTGGTGGGTGCAAGAGAAAAATATAATCACAATATGAATATAGAGAAGAGAATATACAGAAAAATATGAGGTCAAACTGTATATCTACATCATAAAAATATATAACCTAATAATAAGTGAGTACGTTTGCAAATGTTTACAGTGAAATGCTTACTTTTAGTGTTATGAACGGAAACGATAAGAATATCAGTTTTGCGATTTTCCAAAATTACTGGTTTTCGCCTTTTTTTCAACTCCTCTGCGGAAGCCGTATATCGTACAAAAAAATAATAAAAACATGAATTGTAGGTAATTTACTCGTCTGTATTTTAATTTATGGTCATATTTTGCGTAAAAAGCTTACTTTGCAAGTTATAAGCCAAAAACCCAAAAAATCTGCGATTTTTAGTGGGTTTTTTTCCCGATTTTTCATATTTGCCGAGAGAAATTTTGTTGGACAACTTCAGATTCGTATTCAACACCCCCGAAAACATAAAGTAAGACACTAAAAATAATTACACCAGAATTTTCCACTTCAAACTCTAATTTGACTGGACTAATTGGTAGGCTTCTCCTTTGGACACCAGAAAAATCAAGCATTTCTTCCAAGGTTTCGTCCGAAATACAGAGTTGAAATAAATACCCCTTTACCGCAGATCTGCTCACGAGACAGTCAAAAGTTCCCGATGAGATGGAGATTATTTAAGGGCTTTGGATCATGGGGTTGCGAGGATAGAGAATTCCGAACTCTAAAGAAAGAAGAACAAAAAGAAAAGAAACTCGCGTGAAAAAAAGCGACGTATATTCTTGCTCTGCAAGTTTTCTGCAAGTGCGAGATTTTTATAGTGCAAAATAATCTTACATATCCCTTTTTTTTAAAAAAAAGCTGTATATTTTTATATGACAAAATCAAAGTAAGAAATAAAGTTTTCCGAATATTCCCCATTATCAAGACAGCTTAGTTTATACATGTTTTGTTACTCAATTGTACCTTGTCCAACTTTATCTTCTGATTTTCCCAGATTTATATTATACATTTTAATATCAAAGTTTCAAGAATTTTAGGATTAAATTAAATACACGCATTTGGTGTAATTAGTCTGTGTTTTGTTGTACATATGCATTTATTATTAAACTATTTTTCATTTTGAATTCCTGAGTTTTTTTGTTAAGTTTTTTCTGTATAAACTCTATTGTTTTATGTTTCACAATGTAGCCACTAGATTTTGGTTAGGAGCCAAAGTGGCAACTGGATTTTGGGGGTTTAGAAGTCAGTGATTCCTTAAAAAATTTGGGAATCTGCACCTATAGTGTGGACCTCAATAAAATGATACTTTTAAAATCAAACATTTCATAAAACAAACAAAAGTAAGTTATCTAATAAACATTTATAATGTTTTTAGAAAAAAAAAATATGATATCTTGATTCAAATTTTAATATAGATAAATATTACTTACTTTTACGCAATTGCTGAATTGATGACATTTTTCTAAACCTCACTTGCAACCAACAGTTTAGACATGAAAATTAGTCAAATGTTTAAAACTGTTGGGCTCAATTTGAAGTTTAAACTATCATAAATTTGATTTCCTAATCAAAATTTAGATATTTTGATTGGTTTTTTTTACAATGGGCTAAGATCCAAGGTCCACATATAAGGATCTCAGTAGCGAAGAGGATACAGTATTGCAACGTGTCGTACGTAATATGTATATCTCGAAAAATGTTTTTCTACAGCTGTGCATTTTTATTTTCAAGAAATTTTATTTATTATGTGACTATGGCAGCAGACGTTAAAACGATATCTTAAGAATAAGGGAATAAATAAAATAAAAATTTTGTTTATGTTTGTTATAAAAAGTTTTTCTTTATTTAAAAAAGGTAATAATTAAGCACTATTAAATAATCTAATTATTTGCATGCGAGGTAAAAGAATTATCGTAATAACCTCTACATCTTCTTAGTGTTGCAGCGTGCCATACGTAATATGTATATCTCATATTGTAGTAAAAATTTAGAACTGGTTAGAACTCGCGCAATTACGGGTGCAATACTATATTCAATTATTCAATTATTATATTCAATATGAAAAATTCGTCAAACACATAAAATAAAATAAAATAATCTATTTAAAGTTTTCGATTTTTTCTCCCCAATCGTTCAAGGGCCCCCTACCACCAACGCGTGTGCCAAATTTCGTAGCCCTGCGCCCTGCGGTTTCCGAGTTTTTGTGTTTACAAAATTACGCGTACGGATTTTAATATGGTAGATTTATATCTAAAATAACTATAGTTTAGATTATTTTATAGTTATTTTGAATTCAGGATAGATGTATGTTTAGAAACATGCAAGTTTTTAACAGTGGGGGTGCAGTTAGGTCTGTCTCACACCCACTGACGAAAAACAGACAGTTTTTTACCTGTGTTTTTTTAAGATTCATATATGTGTGTGGTGAAATTTATGACTAAAGTAATGTTTTGTGATTTTATTCAAAAAGCATGAAGTATTTTGTATGGATGTAAAATTTATAGTTAAAGAATAAAATAAAATTTTACTCATTTTAAATTTTCATTCATTAATTAATCTCTTCAAAAGTGATTTTTTTTCACCCAACCACGGACACATGTATACACACTCAAAAGCATTCTATGAAAAATAGAGTTAGTATAAAATATGATTCATTATACTTTTAATATTTATCATTGTTATATTAATTAATTATTATATACGCCGTATGCATTAATATACAGTGTGTCCACGTATAACCTGACCGACCTTTATTTTAGCAACCGCTGGTCTTAGATGAATGCTTCCAAATACAAAAGTGGTCAAAATTAAGTGCAGGGTTAAGATAAAAAAAGTTTGAAGCGAAAAAACAATTTAGAGAAGAATTGCAGAATCTAAATTTTTATAGGTTCCCCAGTCCTATAAGTTATATTTAGTAACATTTCCTTGTTACATTTGCAATTAAAGCAAAAAAAGTCCCGTTATTCTATGATTAAAACTGACCAAGTAAAGCTGTTTAAAATTGGAGTATATTTTTTGCTGCATATTAGGGGTCATTCACAAATTTAGTAGAAATATAATTTCGTCAGATATATTAAAGAAATGGTCGAGAGTAAAATTAGCATTGCAATATAAATTTGAAATTTTAATCATTCTGACATATTACTGCAAAATGTACAATTTGTACTGAACATTATAAAAGGATAAAAATAACAGATTTTTTGTTAAATAAAACGATGAAAAACAACAGCCTCAATTCTTTACAAAATGATACATATTTCAAAATGCTGTTAGATTACACTCTTTCAAATTTCGGGTTGTGGCATGTTTTTTAGCTTTTGAAAATTGATTCTTATGTATTTTTTAGCGCTGAATCCGTAAATGACATTCATTTTGAACCATCACATCAGGAATTTTCTCAAATTGCAAATTTCAAAGTTAAAAAGCTAAAAATTAAAATTGATCACCCCTCCCCTCCCAACCTCATCGGGCCCCCGATCTGTTTAGCTGTAAGAAACCCAGTATAAGCCAACAAATCTAATAAATTATTGAATTAAATAAAATTAAACTGAATAAAAAAGTCTTAGATCTATTTTATAGTACCAGATTTTTCGCTATTTTTTAACCTTGAAATTTACGATTTGCGAAAAATCTTGACATGATGGTTAAAAGTGAAGGTAATTTTTTGATTCAGCGTTAAAAAATACATAAAATATATTTATAAAAGTTAAAAAACACAACCATCGCAGGTTTATGTTATCTAATCTAAAACTCTTTCTTAAACGTCTTGACGGTAATGTATCCGAATTTTTTGGTGTTATACTCTAATATAAGTATGTATAAGATGGTAAGAGTAGAAAATCATAATAATATTGCATTGTCGTCGAATTTAAGTCAGTATGTAAAATTTAACTTCCATCGGACATTTTAAAGTAAAAGTTCGAGTACAAATTTTAAACTGGAAAGACGATCATTGCAAGTTAAATAAAACCTTATGAAAATAACATAACTTTAGTTAAAAGAAATCATAGCCTCAAATCCTTACAAAATAAAACATATGTTTAAAATACAATTATTTTAACTAATCTGAAACTTAACTAATAAAAGTTAATCGTAATATTTGTACGATTTCTTTCAAACCGCAGATACCTTGAAATAAGTTTAAGTACTTTATACACGACCCTTGAAAGCATGGTCGAAATCATCAGTTATGATATGCAAAAAGGGGTATAAGTCTTGCATTTCAAAGTTTCATAACTCGGTCAATTTTAATGTTAGATGAATGGGACTTTTTTTTTGTCTTACTTGTTAGTGTCACAGTAAATATTTAGTAAATATCACTTATAGGACCAGGGGACAGTATAAAAATTTAAATTTCGTAATTTTTTAATAAATGTTTTTCATGACCCAAATCGCTTTTAAAATAATTCTTTACCTTATTTAAAGCATTTTTGTAATTGGAAGTATGCATCTAGGACTAACGGTTGTGAAAATAAAGGTCGGTCAGGTTATATGTGGACACACTGTATATAAAAGTCGTTCTCTGAGTGTATGTCCTTTATACAAATCTTCAATTTTTGATCGATTTGCACGAAACTTGATGTACATACGCTTTAGAACATAGATAAGGTCGCTGTCTACTTAAACAAATTATCAGATCATTCTTTACTGCTTTTTTCAACCATCTCAAATAATTTAACAGTGTAGAAATATCCCCTTTTAAATTTTCTAATTTAATCATTTTTTTCCTGTTGCCACACCCTAAAAAATGGTACGGAAAGAGTTCCATATCCTGTGCTGGTTAGCTCGATTGGCAAAGGAATCCAAAATGGCGCTAAAAAGCCATTTTAGCATTTTATAAAAATTTTCAAGATGGCGGAAAAACATGGTCTTTTAATATTTATAAACATATATGTATTTAATAAATGTTATATATGTCACATGTAAAAAATACGATGTTTATGCAGATAGTTTTAGTTTTATGTATATATATTACATATAGAGATATACCTTATGCATACATAATGCATAAAACAAATAAATAAATATTGTGTACTTATATATAATTTTATATATTTACTAGATTTGTAATACATGTCAAATTAAAACAAAAGCTATAAATTGTTCCGAATGAAATATGCTAAAGGCACAAAACTTCCGCAAAAAACATATGAATTAAGTCCATTCCAGAAAAAAAGCAACCTCAAAGGCTGAAGATCGTAACCACATCGATTCATTTAATGCTAAAAAAAGCTCGCCAAAAAACCCAGCACAGAATATGGAACTCTTCCCAATGGTACAGTAATTTAAATAAAATGATAACAAGTGTATTTTGTTTTCATTTGCCAATACAAATTCAGCTTTTCTTGCAATATTTTTGCATTTTTGAAATTAAAGTCATTCTAAACAGAACATGTATATTTTTTTATATATAAAATAAAAAATAAATAAATATAAGAGCGGTAAAATGACGTAGGACCTTAATTTAAATGTTTTTTTTTTTTTTTTTTTTAATTGAAACGTCTATTTTAATCAGAGAGTCAAATTTCATGAAAACAATTTAGGAAAAGGAAAAAAAAGTTTAGATACGATGTCATATTCTATCAAATCTTTTCATCATTTAGTTAAACTCACTATAAATAAATGGTTCCTATATTTTGTATACTACTTCGATTGTATATTAGAGCCATATCATATAGCTATACTTTATAGGTAAGGGTTGTATTGGTTTAGATTTAGTGGTAACATTTTCTGTGATTTATAGTAAAAAGAGAGAAGTTATTTCTCTTTTCAAAAAAATTCTTGACTGATGTCACGATTTAAAATTTATGGAAAATGACATAATTTCATCTAATCATTGTAGATTTAATTTCTATTAATGAAAAGTTTTTGTTTACGTTTAAGACTGACATATTTTAAAAATATTCATGCTTAAATATTACTTTAAATTCCATAAACATTGAGAGTAAATTGCGATAACCATTACGGACATATATTGCTGAAAGTACTTTTGTTTTCTATAAGACGTTGGAACAATGGAATGTGCGATGTTTAGAGGTTAAATTGCACTAAAAGTGAAATTTATTGTTGTGTTAGGTTACTGCAACCGAAAACATGATACTAGTGTTACTCATAGATATGTCTTTTCTTTATACTCTTTCTACTCTTTATTGCATTAAGAGTAAACGGGTTCATCTTTCGTAATTGGGTTGCACGCAACTTTAAAAGTATCTATGCTTGAAAATTACTTTAAAATTCATGAAAATCAGAAAATCGGGATACAATTTTCAAACCAATTTCATTTGAAAGAACTTTTTTCTATTCGACATTGTAAAAAATTAAATTGTGTGATGTTTATAAATTAGAAAAACTGCAGTAAAGTTAAAATTTAGGGGCTACAATTTAAGGGGCAAAATTTATGAGCACTGGCATTAGTGTTTTTACTTTATAATGTAGATACATTTCGTACAAACGAGAATTTAAATAAATACTTCAAGATTTGGGGGATTTATTTTTTCGTATTGTCAGGAAAATCACATTTTTTTCTCTTACGCCCGCCAAAGAAAACGCGCATTTTATCAATAAAGCTCAATGATTTTACTATGTTTGCGAGACAATAACGTCATGTTTTCTGATTGTCTTTTTAACGATTTGTAGATGGGAATGCACAAATTTCAGTTATTGTGATTGCTATATTATTTCGTTTTAATTTATTTTACCTGGAAAGCTCCTTATAATTGACACGAGCGAAGCCGGTTACTTCTGTTAGCTACATATATTTTGCATGAATATTTTCTATGAAATTTCAGCTCATGGTTCCTAGTTTTCGGTTGTGACCAAACGCATGGTGAACTATATACATTTATTGGAATTTTTCTTTCTTTTTTAAACTCATTGTGATTTCACTCATGTTAGTTTCCTAAATTTAAAACATGAAATAATGCTGTTTAATTATCAAAGCTTTTTCATAAAGAAGATATATGGCTTTCAATCATGTCTATCATACTACAGATACATTTCAAACTATGTGTAATTTCACATTACTCTCTTTTAATTTTCGGAATAATAGACAATGTTTTTAGTACGGCTTTTTTTAATGCTGCCAGGCTAGCTCAGTGATCTCAGACATATGTGATATAATTCGCCCATAAATTCAAAAGTCAACTGCATCTAGGGAAATGAGACGTCTTAACCCTTATGTAAATGACCAAAATTTGCTCGTGTCTCCAATGACCGGGGTACCCGGGTACCTGCTGCATTTTAACATAAGCAAGCCATAAAAGACCCCTATTTCATAGAATGTGACTGCCCCGCCTTAGGAGAAGAGGAATTTGACGCATGTTTAGGAATATTAATTTCTTAAGGTGTCAACTATTCAAACAAAGATCACATATAAGAAATGTGGAAAACAAACTCACATGCGTTATATCGAGCAGGTATGAGTGTAAAACCGATTCCTGAGTTTATCTTACTTTTATTAGTTTTGACAACCAGAGCACACAAGTGGGACATCTCCAAAATGATAAAGCAGCAGCAAGTCGAGATTTATGGGCTATACTAAATCATAACCTACTGAAAAATTATAAACAGATGGAAAATTTATTGGTTGACGTGCAGTAATTTCCTCATCGAGAAAGAACAAATTCATACAATATTTTCCATCTAAACCGGCTAAAAAAAGTGGGTATGTGAAGCAAAAAATTATTACACTCTCAACAACCAACTATGCACTAGAAAAACAGGTACAGACCGTGAAATAGACCAAAATGAAATAGTTGCGAAAAACTTGATTCAAGGATTCTGGACGAAACATCAACATAGAAAAAAAAATTTCGTTTTCTTTGGCAAAGCGTTTGTTATACTGAAAGCTCACAATGGTTGGCACTTTGAAAAGAAGCAAACTTTATATTTTCCAGGAAATCAGGCGCCATGTAATTCACGCAAGTTTTATTCACAGAATTTGCATTTCATGATGACGTAAGTATTTGTTTGTATGTCACAAAAAGGAACAAAGCTGTCAGTCTAATGTCTACTATGCATTATAATAAAATCACCAAGAGGCCGAACGAGAAACCCAAAATGAATCAGTTTTACAATGAAACGAAATATGGAGTGGATATAATGGATAAACTATTGTGGCGATGAACGACACGTTGGCATATAACAACATGGCCACTTGAATTATTTATCAATGTTGTGGATATAGAAGCACTCCCTACTAACATTATACATACTGCCAATAATGATATGAATAGCCACAAAACAAACAATCGTCGCTGTTTTGTAAGAATTAGGTGAGACCTTGAGTCTACCAGCAATTCAAGATCAATCGCAAAATTTACAGGCTATGAGACATTTTCGACCAAATTGATAATTGAAAATAAACTGAAAAAAAAATCTTTGACCGTATTTCAAGCTGCCACACATTCAGAAATCGAGAGCTTAAAGCGGGATCAAACAGGTAGGATAAAAGTAGTTGGTGTCAGACGTACTTGATAGAGCCTCAAAAACAGAGCAGAAAAAACACAAGGTCATGTTGCGTATGTACATTCCTACAGAATTCGCTATTGTAAAGCTTGTCCACAAAATTTCACGTAAATGAAATACTTTTTACCTTTAATAGTATGTCTAACTGTTATTATCAAATTAATTTCAAGGTTTATTGGTCTAAATCTAAATAATTTATCAATTTCAGTATTGTTCTATGGAAAACTCGCGTGGGTATCCGGGTACCATGATCATTAATGAAAGGCATAAAAATGTTTAATGAAACAAAATAGCAATAAAAAAAATCCAAATTTTAAAGTGATTATTCTAATGGACAGTGAATAATACAAATAATGGGGATCTGAATTCATTTTAGTTTATTTTTATATTAACACTCTGAAATCGGGATGAAAAGTGAAAAAGGGTACCAGTGATTGACATAAGGGTTAATTCTATTACTTTTAGCTTTGCATCAAATATCTGTATTCCTGTTTTCGTTAAATGTATCGGATGAAAGTTACGAATTTCAATTAATACTTCTTTTTATCCAAATCCCATAATCTAAGTTTAAGCTGTTCACAGTGCAATTTCAATTCTACATTACGAACTGATTATCATTCTCCCTGTAATCTTTTAAAAATGTTAGTTTAAAAATTAAAAATCTTGGATTATCAAAAACACGATAAATCATCTTCCTATTTTGGCACCATAGTTTTTAAATTTTAAAGTTATTGCAGGTTCATTAAACTATTTATAAACTGCACTTATATTTCCAGAAAAATTTCTTTTATTTGTTCAAGCCGCGACGTACGAATAATGGGGTTTCTAATCTTGAGTACTAGTTTTAAACAAATCTGAGAAACTACACAATGTGATTTATCTTTCTTTCTTTTTGAATATGGGTATAAGTTTGATACAAAAATGTATTTTCAACTGTATTTCACACGATTTATAAAATTCTGAACTATTTATATTCGAAACAACAGCGAATGGAATAGATTTTGAAACAATTTCCAACAACTTCTGAATACTGTAACAAAACTTCTCAGTTTATTAAGGTGAAAACTGAAGTTCAATAAACAATTTATAAAACACATAACGCATTTGAAAATCCACTTTCTGCTATTAATATCAATAGTAGAAAAATTATCCGATTTGTTTATGCAATCCTGTATGGGACCTACAGATTTGTATGTACATTTTATGCTACATTTTATGCTAAAAGTTAGTTCAGTTAAACGAATACCATAGTTGAAATTTTCCACTCAACAGTTTCTATGATTAAACGGAAATATGGAGCATTCTCACAATCTTGTGACTTTCATGTCCCTGAATAATAATTTTTATTTTAATGCACTTTTTTTTTTTACTTCATATACTGGGGAACATCCCATTGCATGATTGAACAACAGTATTAACGAGATAAATAAGTTTTGACTATGTTAGGGTCCAAACACCTGGAAAACTCCTATACCGTCCCGTGTCCCTGACGCTGATTTTTAAGTTTGGAGCTATCTGGATAAAATTGTTTCGATAAAAATAATTCGATGTAATTTTTTTCTGAAACTGGAACTATAGTTTTATATAAATTTGTAGCCAAAAATTAACCTGCACACATTTTTAGGGTTGTTATTATTTTTAAAACTCTGTCCCTGGGTTTTAGATTCCTTACCATCCCTCTTCTAAAATTAAACAGAAAATCATTTCAGATGCAGCCACAGAATTTTTTTCAAGTTTTTTATCATGCAGAAGTATGCTAAAAGAAGAATGGCTAAAATTCTTTGGCAGGAAATTTACTGTAGAATTTAAATCAGCATTTAAATATCAATTTCAAGCATCGTGGCTTTATTGGTAGTTTCACCGTCCCCAAGGTTTATTCCTGAACTATTCCAGGTAAATTAATCAAAAAATTAATCCAATGTTAACAACTGTTTCTAAAAATCAATGAGCATTGTGGCTATCACTTAGTCTTAACATGATTTTTCTAAAAATAGGTCGTAATTTTCCTTACCGTTCCATCCTTACCGTCCCTTTTTTCCAATGCCATCCCATATTTTTACCTTATCTTCTATTCTTTAACACCATTTAAGACCATAATATACAAAAATTATGTATTAAAAGTGCTACATTTTTATTATTTCTTAATTGAATGTCCTGTGGGTACTATGCAAATTTATTATAAGTAAAAATTTAAAAGAAAATAAAAAGTTATACGGGTAAAATGGTAAGGAAAATTAAATTCGCAAGTTCAATTTAAACCTCAGTTAAATAAAAAAAATTTCCCTGCTGACCATTTTTTCTTTATTTTGAATCATTAAGGCATTTGTCTATCAGATTAAAATGTTATTTTAGCAAGTTTAATTTTGTCAGATTTTTTTCCCCGAAAAGTCAAAAAATTGCGAGAATGCCCCATATACTGGATAACTTTTGTGCAGCCCTGTATGTTATCTGTAGCATTTATACGCACCAAGTAATATTAAACACATAGTTCAATTTAAAAACGTGTACCACAACTGAAAACGCACTCCCAGAAATTATTGTTCACAGGCTTCGATAAACTATTTATTTTTCAATTTCTTCTGTTGTCACATTTTTTTGTGTGTTCCTGTAAATGTACGATAAATGCTATGCACACAATGTTCTACAGTAAGCACCATGCGTTACACATTAGCATATATAAATTTCAATGTGTAATGTTATTAAAATACACCGCCAACGATTTTTCTCCATAGACCGTAATGTAACAGAATTCTTTTGAGTGTCCCTGTAAATGAACGAAAAATGCTACACACTCTATTTTCATTACCGAATATGCCATATTAATTCCCAACAATATCTATAAATTTCATGGCAATCTCACTATATTTACACGAGTGTGAACAGGGGTAGACGGCAGAGAAACCGAAATCATAAATAATTCTCAAATTCGTTGGAAAGTGTTAAAAAAGAAAGAAAGAAAGTAATTCTTTAATACTTTAGCCTTTCTTTATTACCCGCTCCTATAAGATAATTTTCGTCAGTGTGAATTAATTTTGGGTTATTGCAAGAAACACTTTTAGACACATTTATAATCCATTTTTTTAGTTAGTAATAGGGATGAACTTTTCAATGTTCCTTAAAAATTATTCATTTTTTAAAATAAGATGATATGTTGCCTTTTATATTAGTTTATTAAGATAAAAGATCTGATAAACATCAATACAAATGATAAATAAGATATTATTTTAAATAATTATATATCAAAGCTATATAAAGCTTTATATATCTCAAAATGCATCCTCTTTATTTGCATAATTAATGCTTTAAATAATAAATTTTGTACATTTGCCTTTTAAGTCATAAAATAAAAGGCTTGGGAAAGTTATAAAATGTATAAACGTCCGCCTTTTAGGGAACTTCTATACATTTTTAATGATTCATTCTAAACCAAAAAACAATATGATAAAGCGAATCGTACAACCTCATTGTTTATTTATCTTACGATTTTTTATCTAGCAGATAAACTTATATAAAACTTTGTACAAAATTTTCTTTAGATAAAAACAAAATTTTGCTTAATTTTTTTCTTTAAACAATTTCTACTCGTATTATGGATGTTTAAGTAATAATATTATAGTATAAAGAATATATGCAGAAACATTTAAAATATGGACAAATTAAAAAATATAGTCTTTGATTTTTATTGAAATTATGAATTTTATTACCAATAAATGATTTGGTAAATAAAATTACTAAGTAAAACATACATGTTAGATGAAATATTTAAAGTTATTTTTACAAAACCTACAGAAGATATTTTTTTAAGATAATCTCTTTTTTAATATATCTAAAATTTTATCAAATAAAATCATATTTATATAATTGAAGCGAATTCGTGGAAATCCATCCATTATTCAGTTTTTACGAAGCAGATTAAAAAGTATAAATATGCCAATTTTTAAATACACCCAAATGATATTTTAGATACTCACTAATATTTCAATATATTATATTTTAAAAAGCTTAAATTGTTATTGTAACTGAACATTTCCAAATGCATCTACACCAAAAATAGAAGAACTAAATTTCGTGAAAATTTTCAGTTTGAAAATAAATCAAGAGTCAAGTGGGGCAAACTGTTGTTAAGCATTATACCACGCATTGTTCATTTACTATATAAATTGAGCATTTGTTTTTAAATGCTCATTTAATTTGCTCATAAAAAGTTCTGAAAAAGAAACAAAATCACTTCAAACTTTTTATAGGATATAACACAGATAAATCTGGTAATCACAAGTAAGACATTTTCTAACAAATAGTAAATCATTTATTGTATTTGTTATATGCGATGTTTATATACATTTAAATAACAAATTAGAAAACAAAGTACTTTTCAGGTAATTTTGTTTTTCAAAATATATAAATAAAAAATATTTTTTTACGATTTATATTAAAATGAAATTTATATTGACAAAACGCATAATTATATGTTGTAAAAAATATTTTCAAATATATCAATAAGCAAATTATTGTTACAGAAAAAGCTATTAATCAACATGGTGTTTTTACATGCATTTTTTTAAAATTAAATTAACGTCATTATCGATTTCATTGAACATTCACTATCACGAATATGTATTTAATTAATCGCATCTACACTTCACTCTAAAAATACTATTTTTAAAACATTTTATGTTTCTGAAAAATTTAACATAATTTTATTCACTTGAAGAATACTGTAATAACATTAGCATAATTCATTTTCTCTGAATAAACAAGAAACGTATTTCTATATATGGATGTTCATTTCTTCAAAACCCCAATTATTAGATACCGACAGAAGAATAATCCCTTTTGAATTCTCTGAATGCAAAAATGATTTTCTGAATACGCAAATAGAACTTTATCAAAACTATATTTTATAAATTGAAACGAGGATTGTTTGACATTCTATAAATAAGTTGTAATGATTGTTGAATTTTCGATAGCTTAGAGAAATCTTCTTATCAAGATATTCTTGTTTTCTAATGCGATTTTGAATGTGGAAGTTATACCGTTAAATAAAATAATGCAAGAGTAACTTTAAATTATAATAAAACGGATTTTTTTATATTATTTTTAAGTACTTATCAGAGTGTATCCTCTTTAAGGAGAAGTTTTATTTTGTATAACATTTTGAATCAATACTTTTTTCTTTTTTCTACCATTAAACTTTTCTTTTATGAAACTTTGCTTTTATGAATTGCATTGCTTTTATAAAACGGAATACTCTTACGTACTTACACATTAAGATCGGTATTATATCTCGTAAAAATTGCAATGAAATGTTAAGAAAAAAATAGGTCTATCGAATAAATCCCAAAGCACGTCATTCATACATTATAAAGAACAGTGAAATTATCTATATATATATATTTTTTGTTAGATTTTTTTTTTCAGTTTTAATTGTTTTTAGAATGTGCTAGAAATACATTAAACATCTAAACATAAGAACAAAATAGGATAATTTATGGTGTATTTAAAGCAGTGTTTTAACTAATAATGTATAAAAGCAAGGAAAGAGTGTTGTACGAAGATTTATAATTCAATTTCTGCGATCGAATGTGCAGTGAAGTAACTCTGTTTTAAAACATTAGACGGATAATTTAAATTTAATTCGAGAAATGATAACACATTGCTTAAAGAAAGATGCAATTTTATTAATAATATTTAATTGCAATAAATAAAAAATTGTATCGAATGATTTTCTGTTATATGGTACGGCATTTCTTACAAAATGCATTATACTGTCTAAAAATTGTTAGAAAATGTTAAATAAATATATGCCGAATAAATCCAAAACACGTCATTCATACATTTTTAAAAACACTGAAATAGTCTACATGTATATATACAGTGGCGGTCAAAAGTTTCCGGCCAGTTAGTTTTTTTTATTTGTTTGACAGAACGTTTTAGCAAAGAAGAAGTTCAATTGCTCCAAAAGTTAGGAATAAGCAAATTACCTCTGATCACCTTATTATTTTGATATGTTACTTAAGATACTTGATGCAAAGGGTAGGAATTTAAAAATCGCGCGTGCAAAAGTTTCCGGCCATTCGTCATTCATGGTGTTTTTCCTATCGCTAAAGTGTTTTTTTTTGGCCAAGTTTGTTAATTAAACAAGGTGAATAATGTAATTAAATTCCAAAATGAAAAGTTTAACAATTTATTGTTCCTAAATGAGTGATTTGTTTGTCGCTGAAAGGAAAATCGTCTCGCGAGATTGCGGCAAAGCTGTCGATAGGAAAATTTGCTGTAAACGATATTTAAAAAAATATATAAAGATGGTCATAGCCATCGGAACTTGCCACGGTCCGGGGAGACACCGAAAAACGACTATTCTTGTGGATAGAATTATCAGAAGAAAAGCAGTTGATGACCCGCGTAAAAATGCCGATGCAATTCCACGCCATTTATGGTGTTAAAAGTGATTTATGGTGTTATGGTTATTGCTGAAACAAGTCTATCTACAGTGTCAAGATGCTTATGTGACGTAGAACTTTGTGGAACAGTCGGTGTTAAAAAACCTTTCATAAGTAAAAAAATTCAGAGGGCCCGACTGGCGTTTGCCACGGAATACAAAGACTGGACAAGTGAAAACAGGAAAAAAGTAGTATTTTCAGATGAATCGACGTTCAATCTTTTTGTGAGTGATAAAAAACATTACAACCGACGACCTAAAATCAAAAGATAAGGTGCGAGACATATTATTCCTACAATGAAGCACGGCGGAGGACAGGTTATGCTGTGGGAAGCATTTTCTGGAAAATGGGCTTGTCCGTTATTTGAAATCCGCGCCAAGATGAATAGTGCAATGCATAAGGATATCTTGCAAGATCATTTGCTGCCTTATTGGAGGAGAAATTGTGGTCGCAACTATTTGTTTCATTATGATAACGACCAAAAACATACATCCAAGCTCGTCAAGCAGTGGCTTTCGCACAAAAAAAACTTCGCTTTTGAAATGGAAACTCCAATCATCCGATCTGAATGTAATACAAAATCTTTGAAACTAACTTGAAAACGTGTTTGGAATTATAAATATTCCAATTTAGCAGCATTTTCACAAAAATTGCAAGAACCGTGGACAAAACTTAACACTGATGATCTACAACTGTTCATTGAATCGATGCCACGTTGTTGCTCCGCAGTACTTATTGTATGTACTTATACTAAATGTATGAATACAAAATACTAATTGTAAATGTTGTTGATCACTGTTATTTTTTTTTCTAACACCATTTTTTTCCAAACTTCCCAAGGTGGCCTGAAACATTTGAGAACATGCGTTTTCTTTTGAAATTAATTTTGTCAATTAAATTTATTAATATTTAATTTTTATTCCATAACTATGTTCTTAATTGTTATGTCAATAATGTGTATAAGTATCACTTTGAGATTCCTCTCCATATGGGTATACTTACAAATTAACCAAAAAATTTATGCTGGCCGGAAACTTTTGACCGCCACTATATATTTTATTTTAGTTTTAATTGTTTATACATAGAATGTGCTAGAAATACATTAAATATCTAAACATAAGAACAAAATAAAATAATTTCTCGTGTATTTAAAGCAGTATTTTAACTAAAAATGATTGTTAAAACAAGGAAAGAGTGTTCTACACTGCAAATTCCCAGCACGCATTGAGAACACACTTGGAACACGTTTGGAACACTTTGATTCAAAAAAAGTGTTCCAGTTACTTTAATATGTTCCGAAGATTTATAATTCGACTTCTGCGATCGAATTTCCATTGAAGTAACTCTGCCCGAAATCATTAGACGGATATTTTAAATTTAAATTGCAAAAATGTAACGCAATGCTTAGAGAAAACTGCAATTTTATTAATGAGATTTAATTACAATAAATTAAAAATTGTATGGAATGGTTATCTCTTATATTGTGCGACATTTCTCACAAAAGCCATTATACTGACTAAAAATTGCAATAAAATGTTAAACAAAAAATAAGCTTAACAAATAAATCACAAAAAATATCAAGCATACCTCTTTAAAAAATGAAATAGTTTATAATTTCATTTTATTATTAGACTTTCTTTTTTAAATTTCAGTTTTAGTAGTTTAGAGAATGCGTTAGAGGATACAGTAGGCATCTAAACATAAGAAGAAAATACATACTTTCGGGTGTATTTAACGCAGTATATAAACTAAAATAACTATGTTAAAATAAAGATAAGATTCGAAAATTTAGAATTTAAATTCCTGCAATCGAATTTGAAGAGAAATAATACTGTTTGTACGAATATCTTAAACATTTATTAATAATATTTAATTAGAATAAATTAAAATTTGCATGGGATGATATTCTCTTATATGGTAAGAAATTTCTTCCAAGAGTTATATGTTTAGAGAAAACTGCAATTTCTTTATAAAGGATTAAATTTCAATAAATTAAAATTTCTTTAGAATAATTTTTCTTATATTTAAAGAAATTTCTTTCAAAAGTTACGTATAAATAAGTTGTAACCGAATTCGACAGACAAATTCACAGGGGTGACAGTACGCATCAAGAAGATGAAATGTAACTTTGGAACATGTCGTCAGAAACCAGATTATTCGGTAAAAATCGGAAAAATAGACATAGAGAGGACAATGACCATGACGAAGAAAGGGGCCAAACAAAAACGAGGGTTAGGAGCACTGTGGTCGGGAAGAAGAATCCTTCTCGCAAGCGTCCAGCAATCCTTCGCCTCTCGGTGTTGGCTGAGCAATGACCGTCGCGGCCGGAACATCGAACAATACAAAAAAAATGTCTCTTCACCTCCTTTCTGACATTGAACTGTAATGCATTGTAATCCTGCTTTACGGCAAATAAATATTTTTCGATCGGCGTTTTTTGTTCTACTCGATGTCTCACACTTCACAAATATTTTTGCTATTTTCTCCCACTATACGTGGTTTACGACCCCATTTTTCATGGCAATTTTTCATCCTCTTGATGCCTAATATCACACTTCTGAATTTGCCGGTCGAATTAGGCAACACTCTGTATATGTATATGTATATATATATATATATATATATATATATCATCAACAACAACAATCATTTTGAATTTATTGATAGTTGTATGTCCCCCATATTTTTCCAGTTTCTTGTCTAGTTACCCTAGTTAGTCCAATTAACACCGACAATATTCTGATTTCGTCACTATATCTTACTTTAGGCCGTCTTCTTGGTCGTTTTATATCTCTGGTATACCACTATGGGGTGTTTGTGATCCAGCCATTTTCTTGTCTTCTTTCAATGTGCCCAGCCCATTTCCATTTTAACAGGTTAATTCTTCCAATGATGTCAAAAACTTTCGTCTGATTTCTTTTCCATGTTATTATTTTTCTGCTTCTTCTAGTTATGCCTAGCATACATCTTTCTACACTTCGCTGTGTTGCTTGTAATCTTTGTACAATCCCTTTTGTCAGCATCCATGTTTCTGCTCCAAAAGTTAGTGCAGGCAAAACACATTGTTTAAACACCTTTTTTTTTTTTTTTTTAACAAAGATGTTATGTTATGAATGATATTGTTCTTCTCAAAAGCACTCCATTCATTTATAATTCTACTATAGATTCCATTCCTGTCTATCCGATGATGTTTATTGTCCAAGGTACACATAACTTTGCGTATCTTTAATTTTGTGTTGTTGTAGACGATTTTCTTTTTTGATGCAAATGTACTGAACATTACCTTAGTATTTTCCAGATTTAGTTTTAATCGCAAATTAATGCTAGTTTCTGCCAAATCTTTTAGCATACTTTCCAATTTTTGAGGGCTATTACTGAAAATTAAAATCTCGTCAACGAATCGGAAATGACTTAAATATTCCCCCTTTATTATAAACCCTTTGTTTTCCCAATCCAGGTTCTTGAAAATATTTAATAAGGGAACAATAAAAAGCTTAAGCGAAATTGTGTCTCTTTATCTTACCACTCTTCCAAATTTGCTTTTCGCATTTCCTTTTACTAAACAGATGGTTGCGGTTAAAAAATTGTAAACCTTCTTTATGATATTGATGTACGGTTTGTCTATACCAGTTTTCTCCAGAGATTCTACTAATGCTAATATGTAGACTGAGCAAATACTTTCTCATAAATAATAAAGGTAAGGCAGAGAAGTAATTGTATTCTTTATGTTTGTTTTTCTATGAAATCTGTTTTAATATGATCCATTGTCCTCTATCCAATTCGGAATCCTGCTTGATCCCTTAGTTGCACTAAGTCCAAAGCTGAGTCAAGTCTCCAAATTCAAAACTTTGAGGAAAATTTTACAAATCACTGATATTAAACCCTAAAATGCCTGATTTTTCAAAACTCATTTTAATAATGTTTTTCGGCTTTCATTTTTATATAAATCATGGGAAAAATACTAAAAAAAATCATATTTTGTTTTAAGTATGGTTTACGGCTAAAAAACTGTTTGTTACTAGTCGGCAATACTGGTCTTTAAATGAAAAAATAATTTTCCCAGGTAACATTCTGTAATATTTTACACACAAGAATATTGTAGGAACTATGATAAGAAATAAATTTTACATGCTCACTTCGGTAGAAAATAGGATAATTCGCAAGCTTCCAAACAAAACAAAAAGAGCATGAAGCAACAAATGAAAAAAATGTATCTTTATTCTTAAACAGCACAAGTGTTGCCATCTACATGACTAAAATCGATTTAATAATATTTTCATAATGTATTTTATTACCAACATTAGGTATTGTAGCTTCAATATTATTATAATAGTATTTTAGATGCCTAATTGGGTATGTTGCCGAAAGGCAACACTCGGCATTTAAGAGTTAATCTGATCGGATGGTAGCTTTTAATGTTTCCCTTCTCCCCTTTCTTGTAAAGTAGCACCATCACACTATTATTCCTATCTTCCGGTACAACTGACTTCTCGAAACATTTGGAAAACAGTAAAGATGCATTTTTTCTAAATTCTTCTCCTGCTTCTTTGATAAGGTAAATTGTAATTCCATCTTCGACAGGGCATTTACCTTTTTTCATACACTTAATGGCTTGTAAAACTTCGTCTGTCCTCACTGGGATTGTGTCTTCAGTTTATTTTAAGTTTTCTCGTCGATCTCGTCCTGTAGGTTGATTTTCCTTTGATCTTCACATTTATATACACTGGTTTCACTGATTAAGGAAAACAACATAAATAGCGATTACTCAATGTTGAATGTCGATTTTAATAAAACAGAGCAACAATATGCAACACATAGTAAGGTACAAAATAACATTAAAATATATTACCAGACGACTGTGATGTTTCAGAAATTTACACAATTATAACATAAACGAAATAAATGTGTTAGTTTGGTATAGGAAAAGTACCTTTAATATGGAGCATGATAAACCCTAGAAACAATACAGCGGATACAGCATTGTGTGATACTATTAATTATGCGATCGATAAGTTCGCTCTGAAGTGCGAGCCGATCCCCTTGTAAAGTATTTATAAGCTTGACAGCGTCTCAGAGGGGGGCCTGAGATTGGTAAAACACTTTTCTAAAGTATCCCAAACATACTCGACATGATTAAAATCCGGTGATCGGTCTGGCCATTCCATGCGCTAAATTGTTTGGTGCTGAAGATAATCTTACATGATGCAAGCCCTGTGCGGTCTAGTGCTTTTGTCCTGTAACAGGAGATCTCTAAATATTGCGCTGGTATAAGGCGCACATAAGCATCAAGAATATCATCTCTATAAACGTGAGCATTTCCAGCTCCACGTGGAAAGACATGGATTTCTGTATGTTCATCCAATGAAATACCACACCAAACACAAACACTGCCTCTTTTTATGATTCTCATCCAAGAATGTTTGATGGACGACAGCATGTTCCCTGTTCTCTCCAAATCAAACTGCGTCTACTACCGGTTTGGGTGCTAAACCGGTACTGATCCGGGAAGAGAACAAGCCTCCATTGATCAGCCGTCCAGTGGTCATGTTGACGTGCCCAGCTTAAACCTTCCACCCGGTGACGTGTGGCGAGCGGTACACAAATGGCTGATCGCCTCGCATAAGGATAACTTTCATGAAGTCTTCTACGCACAGTAGATGTTGATACCCAACTTCCAGTGACTGTAGCAAAGGAGGATCTAAGATGAGAGAGGGCTGCTGTTCTATTCCTTCGAACACATAACCTCAAATATCGGTAATTGGTGGTTGTTTTAGATAAACCTTCCGGAGGCCGAATTAGTGTTTTGAAATTGTAGCCACAGCCTATCAGTAACATGAGGACTCATATTTAGCCATCTAGCTCCCTCTGGCTGACATTGACCTGCCTCCAATCTTCCAACAGTTCTATATCGCAATTCTGTGGATAAATGATATCCCGAGCTCATGCTAATGAATTGGCTATCTCAGTTTTCTTATCTCATAATCACATTGACACCTGCATCCTTACTTTCTAGCTTGCATTTTTATGCCCCTCACAGATGACAGCAATCAGATTGCAGCTCCACTAATTTGCATTATATAATTTTACTCAGCATCTTTTAGTTAATAATATATGTAATACGGATAGGTTTCTTTTTGAAAGAGTTGTCGCACTTTTTGTGATTTTCCTTAAATTTTGGAAACCAGTGTAGATCGTTATAGAAATTTTCGACATTATATATACAAAATGATTGTCTCCTATTCCATTCATCAACATTATCTGTGTGATCACTATAAAAACTACTGTATTACTCATTATACTTAAATGTAGCGATCTCTTGCTACAACAAATTCTAAGATTCAAATCTAACTAACAGTAAATTAAGAGACATTCTTCTCAACATTAAACTAAAGAAGTTTTAGTTGAAGCACGATCGTAGCACTTTTTGTCGTTTCACAACAGCAGCATAAATATAGAAATGAAAGTTGTATTTTAGATACCACGATGTTTAGAATTTACCAGAATTTCATGATTCAAATCCTTGAGTTGTCCCAAACACGTCAATTTTTAAAATCAAACACAATGCATGTTGGCTAGAAATAATTTTTATTTAATCCACATATTCGGTAGGATTCGATAACTGTAAAAATGTCGACAATAATGAAAAGATCCTCAATATTTTAAGAGCTACATCTTAAATATTTAATAATTAAATATTATAAATAGTTAATTCTCATGATTCAACAAAAATATATTCACATCTAAGATGATGCGAGATTCTGTAAACTTAAAAAATGCAGAACATCAAACCCTGAAGAAGGGATTTATTGTAAATAAACAAAATCACAAATGTCTGCAATGCTGCATGAGCGAACATTCAATAGCAAATCCCAAACAACAGTCTGCACTAGCGAATGTTCGGCGGTTGAAAAATGCTCCGGAAAAACCCGCAAAGAAAGTTTGATAAATTTCTAAAAAAGCGAGAAAAACCTCATAAAAAATAGGATCCAAGGATTCGGATGTATTAAAAGAAATAAAAATATTTGGCGTGCGACCGAAACGAATGTTGAAAGAATTAAATGTAGGAAAAGAATAAATGTATGATATGCATCGAAAATGGGATAACAAATTTTAAGAAGAAATAAATTAAATGTATCAAAAGAAAATTTAGAATTAATTTAACATTGGTTAAACATTAAATAATTTTAATATATGTTATATAAGTCATGGTTTATACGATAAAATACGATATATGTATCGAGGGATTTTATTTCAACGCATAAAATGTCTTAAAACTAAATTACGAATTTTAACGTATTAAAAAATTTTTGTACGCAACATAATAACTTTTGTATAAATTAAATTTAAGTATGATCCATTTCACAAGTATTTTTCTATAAATGTATAAGTCAATATTTAAGTCATACTAAGTTAGCATTATTAGTTTTTCGAACCCAAACTTTTTTATTCGAGCTTTTTATATTTGGTATTTTTAATCTGATTTAGAAACTGTTATTTTTAAAATGCATATCACACTTTTTTTTTATAAGCTACATTATAAAAGACATTTCGGTATTAAATTGTATAACATCAATTAACACATATAAACTGGTCAAGAGTTTTATAAACATGGGACACAATATTAAATTTCTGATGCATATTATCTGCAAGAAGACATTAAATAGTTAAATAGATATATATATATATTTAAACTAGCTACATAAATGCAGTTAGATTAATTGATGGAAATGTTTCTTTCATTTAAAATTCGATTGTTTCTCAAAAACATAAAGGGAACCCATTAAGGGAACTGTTACAAACATTCTTTATTACACATCTTGGCAATAAAATATCCCGAGTTTGGTGCAATTATTTATAAGATCCCGCTTGTAGTTCTCTAGAAAAAAGAATAAATGTCGTTTAGAAAGTATATATTTCTGAAAGCAAAACGCACTTTTATTCTACTCTAATGTACATCCCCCCCCCCCCCCCCCTGAATTCGTAAAATATATCTAGCGATGCATGTTATTGCACGGATCGACTTTATGTCTTAATACTACATGATTTTAAACACGAGTAGGTTTATTTTATTTTACCAAGAAATTTAATGATAAAAACAAATCTATCTGCATTTAAAAAGAACAACTTACTTCAGAATTTTATGGCTAACTTTGAAATGAATTATAAATACGAGGTTCCTTAAATATGATGACTAAAAAAATATTTTACATAGAATTATTTCTTTTTTTACATTTTTTAAAGTTACGAAAAAAGCAAAACCTTCCGAATTCAGAATTAAATATAATAAATTAAAATGGTATATTCGAATTATTTCTCAAATTTGCAACATTATACTGTTAAAGAAATGGAAAAAAAATCGAAATTTATTAAAATTAGGATTTTTTATTTTCTAAATTTCTCTTCCATATTAATAACAAAAAGAGTCATCGATCATGTCTAAATATTTCTAATAATCCTAGTTTTCTTATTTGAACAACATTTGCATTTAAATTTTCCACTGATTTTCAAAGAAAAAGTGATACACAGTTAAACTATACTTTGAAATGTAAATGGAGGTGATGTATGAAATATTAGTATCAATAAAAAATAATGAAATGTATTTATTATCTATATTATAAAGGACAAACATATATGTGCGTAACGCATACGTCATTTTGCGATTGGCAACACTTTGAAATTTGAAATAAAATTTTGGTTTTGAAATTTTCTCTACTGTAAACTTTTAAACTTCTAAACATCGCACATTTTGAATTTTTACACCGTCGTATAAGGAAAATATTCTCTTTTAAATGCAATTTGTTTGAAAGCTGTATCTCAATTTATTTTTGAGATATTAATTTTTTTGTAGTTTTAAATACCATTTTTCTTATCGTGGCAACAAACGTGCCTCATTTCTATTGAAAGTCATTGAAAGTAAACGGGAAAAAAAGCAGGCTCTCATGTCAAGCACACAAGTCGTATGTTTGTTGTACAATAAATAAATAAATAAAACGGAAAATAGTCGAAAATAAGAGATACTGTATCTTTTTGTTGTCATTTTCTCATAAAACAAGAAAAAAAGTTGAAATTAAAATATGGGCTATGTCAAGAATATGGTCTGTTATTCCGTGATAATGACGTCATATGTACACTTTTCTATAGACGAAGTTTAAGACTGTATTATAAAAGTCAATTGCTTTAGCGGATGCAAATGACGTCATTTTATAAAAAAGCGTGTATTTTAATTCTTAAACCTGAATTATGTTTTGTAGAAAAGCGTCATTTTCAAAGCCCAACTGCTTTGAAATTCTTCATAGGTGAATATGCTTCACTTTTAAAAATAAAATTTTAATGCTATTCTTTAGGACATTCTACTATAATTTTATCAAAATAACATAATTTGCTTAATTTATTTTTTTTCTAATTTTATATAATCTATATATTTAAAACGCAAGTGTGTTTTTTTGTAATCTGCCCTGATCTTTCTGCTGAACAAATTGTACTAATATATATATATATTTTTTTTTTAACTGAAAGTTCTTCCTTTGTAGATGTGATCGCACTATCTGTTTTTTTTTGGGTTTTTTTCTGTTTTGTTTTAATATCCCCACTTTTATATTTTGATTTTAAAAGCATTTTATGAAATTTCTCCAAAATGATGAAAATTAGATAGCTTTCATTATTGCAGACAAGAGCAAAATAATCAGGTATTTTTAACTTTATTCAAGCTACTTTCTGATAAAAATTTAAAATTGCTGGTAAAAATTGTTGTATAGGGTTTAGTGGCGCGAAATCCCATTAGGAGCAGAATATTATATTAGGGCATAATAACAGGAAATAACATACTGCTTTTGAAAACACGCATTTTTCCTCATAAATTTTCTATATTGTTTTTTCCTTCTGCATGTGTACTGATACTAAGTTTCAGACACTAGGCGAAATGCTTATTTAAGTGAAAATGAAGTCATGTTTAAAAGAAAACGATCATTTTCTTAAATAAAACTAAACCTTTTAACACAAATACGTCTAATAAACATAAATTACAGAAAATTTTACTCTCCGGAATTGAGATTAGAATCTTAAGTAAAGAGTGCGTCTGTTCACATAAAAGATGTTGCTGACAATCGTGACTTCAAGTTTTGAGCTAAAATTATATTAAAAGGATCAAACAAAATACAACTTCTTAAAAAATGATGAATATGGATATGAGAAGTGCGTATGCAAATTTTGAGAAGGTAAAATTGCTGTTTTCATTCTGGAAATCCAAGCATAAGAGCCTCAATTGATAACCCCATCCTAATAACTGATCTTTAATATATTTTACTGATTAAGTATCTATATTATAAAAAACAAACGTATCTGTGCATAATGCTGACGTCATTTTGCGAATGGCAACACTTCACTATCAAATTTCGGTCTTGCAATTTTCGCTACTGCAATTTTGTAATCTTCTGACCACCGTACATTTTCAGTTTTCGTCGCATAGGGGAAAAAATTACTTTCAAATGCAATTTGTTTAAAAACTGTATTCATTGACAGATGTATTATATTTTCTAAAATAATTTTTAAGCAAGTTTATCTTATTACGCGCAGGTTTCAATACATAATAATAATAAACGTTTTGCACATAAAGCAACAAACATTTTTCAGCATTTGTTTCTGACTATTTTTGCATAACGAAATTAATACTTCCTTTAAAAACAAATAAAAGAATAATATTAAAAAAACACCAATGTAACATATTTGTGAAATACAAATTACCGATATTAATACTTCTTTTATTAACAAATAAAATAATAATATTGAAAAAACACAAATCTATCATATTTGTAATCGTACATTTTAAATTTTTAGATCACCAAATAGGATTTTTTTTCAAATGGAATTTCTTTGCAAAGTTCATCTGAGTTTACTGATTGTCTATGGTGTTAATAACAAGTTTAAAGCATGAAATATTTTTTTATTTATCTATATCACGCGGAGCTCGATTAAGAAAGAATAATGCTCTTAAAACAAAATAAAGAGTTCATCATTTTCTTACGGCTAATATCCATTAAAAAATCTTCGCTATGAATAAATAAAAGCCCACTGGTGTATTGGTCATTACGCCTGTCTGCCGCACCGCAGGTCGAGATTTCGACTCCCGACTGGGCCATGTTCACTCAGCCTTTCACCCATTTGGGGTCGATAAAATGAGTACCGAGCTTGCTTGAAAACTAAACACCGAAGGTCTCGCGTTAGGTTGACCACCTGGCCGGGACGCATGCTGCATAGCAGAGTCAAGAAATCAGAGATGAGCACTGTCGGCCCTGATCCTTCTTGGATTGTATAGCCACAGAGTTTTTTTTTTCTGAATAAATAAAATAAATAATATAAATAAAACACAAATTTATCAGACATGTATAAGCTTTGAAATTATCAGAATATTAAAGGATGCCATAAGTAGTAAAATCTTGGCAAATAACTCTTAGCATGTGGCTAATAAGGAAATATCGCTTTTGATAAATTTCAAAAATTTATTTGTTTGTATAATTCGTATTTTCCATATGAAAAAAGGGTTTTTTAATGTAAGAGGTCAATCTAAAAAAATTATTGTATATAAAAAATGTATTACTTTTCAATAAAAAAAATGTTTTCACCTATATTCTTTAACCCGGGAAGCCCGGGTACGATCCCCTAGTTATTAGAATGACAGATCCATCTTCAATTTAACAATAAAACTAGCTCGGCATGCCTGGTTGTTTTGACTTGTAAATTAGACTACATCTACGTAAATTCTACGAATGTAAGTCGCCTGTATTTTGAATTAAATATATTTGCTTAATTCAACCAAATACAGAATCAAACTCCAGATTCCTGTGATTGAATAGGACGAAAATAATTTTCAAAATTGATTGTGAACAACATTCTTAGAAATTTTGAAGTGTGCTCATAATCAATTAGTCGCGAGAGATTACCTGGCAGTTATGGTTTTGAAACATAATAATTTAATTGAGAAAAAAATATTTTAATGCAGTTGTTAATTTGATCTCTAAATTTATGACAATGAATTCTCAAGTAATATTTTCGAAGAAGTAGTAAAAAAATTAAAAAATGATTTGTCTCGCTGATTGTTTTTTTTTTCTTTTTTTTCTGAATAATCCGTGATTCTCATATTAATATTATAAATAAATTTGTTATCATTTTAGAAATTGAGTTGCTATTTTTATTTCCTCGAAATTTTAATTTAGGTTTCTAATAAATTTCTGAAATAATTTTGAAATTGATTCCATATTTATGTTCAAGTTTTCTTCTGTATTCTTGAATACATACATACATGAATACATGATTACATTTCTTCAAAGTCTGTAATACTTGATATTAAATTTTTGTATAACCTTTAACTATTTAAGGATTTTGTTTTCACATTTACTCTTAAAATATTGGTGAACACTTCCTTCAATGGCGCTCTTTGTACTAAGTATTCCAATATTGATTCTCAAAGAATCAAGAGAAATAAGCAAAAGTCTTCAAACAGAATAAATTACGAACTTCGGATCAATAAATACTTAATTATCTTGAGTATGTTAAGAGTATTTATTCTGAGTTTCCTTTTGTGTACGTTACTGTTTAATTCACAAAACACGGTTGCCGTTTTAAAAAATAAATTTAGTTCAGAACGAAAGATATTTGAAATATATATTCATAGTTGAATCTGGCTGACACGTATAATTACATTATATTTAAAGGAAAGAAGATTTGCATTTATTCAAATTTAATCAAAGTGATTTTCATAATAGATAAAATAATTTAAAGTAGATATATAATGCAATTTCATAACTATATTTTTATATAGGATAGTACAAAACGTTATTTTTATGAAGAATTGTTCCAAGATCTTCAGTGAATAGTTTATAACAAAATTTTTTAAAAAAGATAAAAATATATAAGAAATGTTCAATATATTTGGCAGTTATTGTTTTAATTATTAAAATTATTATTTAATTAATATATAAAAAACAATACAGAATATTTGTCGTGTGGTGAGTCTGACAATACAATATTGTTATATAATATATCTATGCGTATTTTTGGATTCATTTTTACTTTATGTAATTTTCCATTTTCAATTATTTTACATATATTCCGAATTAAATAAAATAATAATAATAAATACATAATGTATAATTAATTAAAAACATTAAGTGATGAGAATTTTTTTTGTTATAAAATGGAAATTACATTAATTTTTTTGAATACTGAAAATGCAATTTTAAAATCAAAAGAAATGTATCAAATATAATACTGAAAGTCTTGTGTGCATTTATTTATTTTTTTTTTAAATGTGTATAAATAAATGGATAAACTTTTAATTGTTTCTTGCTGTATACAAAGTCAAAAAAATTCAAATGTCACTGCATGTAACGTACGTTACGTCACATATGTGTAAAAAAACCCACCATATTGTAAGTCACAGTGTGACAAAAATATGAACTTCAAAAATCTTTGAAAATGAAGAGAAATATTTTAAACAGTCCCGAGTTACAGCGGCATAAGGATTGAAAATATATTAGTGTATAGCAAATAGTAAATTCTGTCATGAAAGTTGGAAGGGGCATAATAAATAAAGCGAACGATACAAGCATTAATAAACTAAACTTTCATAGTATATTTTATCAATTTGGTATCTAAGAGAGTGAAATTATTCTTTTTTCATTATTTCAATTTTATCTAGCATTGCAATTTAATATAATAATCCTTCCCTGATTGTTATTATTACAAAAGTGTTTCGCGGAAAAATGGTACGTATTCTACAGAAAATTAATATGAAAAGAATGACAGATTGACAAAGAATTTTTTCCCCTCGATAACGCTTTCTTATTTATTAAGAAGATGTTTTGTATTTATTACGTGTGAAACAAACTTTGCTTAAAAAAGGGGGGGGGTCAATATTATCATTATCAAATTTATTTTTACACATTTTAAAAATTTAAACAATGTTTTATCTAATAAACTCTAATTATGAATATTATTGTTATAATTATTTACAAAAAAGAAACTTTACAATCCATTTTAAGTGGAATTGCTTGGAACTGATAAAAGAAAAAGGTAAAATACGTTGGAAAATTCTTCAAATAGAAAATTTTAATTTAAAGACAAACTCAAAAAATAATTGCGCATTTAAGATTCAAATCTGTTGTATACAAAAACAAATAAACGATAAAAAGAACACCTGCTCAAATAGTCTGCCTCGCGATATTACCATAGAATAAACAAGAGAATACGCGGAAGTTACTTTACTCCACTGTTTAGAACATCACCATGTCTACAGCAGTTCTTTTAATATAAGAGAAAGATATCCGCCATTTTAGGATATTACAAATACACGGATATTATTAATGGAACATATATGTAAGTCTTATTTAATTTAAATATTTTATTCATGTTTTGTATATTATGATGATGAGTTAAGTATTTTTATGTTACATATATAGAAAGAGACTTATCTGTATTGTTTTCAGAAGGATATTTTCCTATTCGATTCTGTTCTATCTTAATCTGCCATCGCTCGAAAAAAAAGCTGACGCAGAGACTGATCCACGCCTATATTCATAGTGGGATGAATGTAAATATTAATTTTCAGTTACTTGAGATTGAAAATGTGTTGAAACAGTGATGTGGAATTATTTTCGGCTTCTTAATGTTTTATCATTACTAACACTTATAGCGTCATTATTATTTTGGAGTTAAATATGATATTACGAAACTGTTTCAGATTAGAAATTAACATTATACTAGGAAAATGACTTTTTACATATTATAGTAGTGAAACTTTAGAAAGATTTTTTCATTGCTAATAATATTTTAAATTATTAATTAAAACCCTAAATCTTCATACAAATGTTTTTAGATTTAACATTTGACAACATTATAAAATAATAGGAATTCCTTATAACGTGTGGAAATATTTTGGGGAAATTGTTAAATCTAATAATGCATTAAATTCATCTATTGTAGTCTGTTGTTGTTTAATAGTACAATTATGAATACTAATTATTTGGTGTTTTTCAAATTTTTTAATTGTATGTAAGCATTTTTTTTTTTTTTTTTTGCTGTTTGTGATTTTAATCAAACATTTAATTGTAGACACTCAGAATCAGTTATTACATTTTCTTCGATTGTAAATTCATTTTCTACTTTTTTGATAGATGTAATTATTGGTATTAAAAAATTAAATATGATATTTAACATTGGAGTAAAGTGTTTTCCATGCCTGTGATAACAGGATTATAGATTAAACTGCTTTAGTATATTTTTTAAAAAGTAGGTATTTACTTACATAATATAGGACTGAATATTTTTTAAACGATTAATAATTACTTTCTACATTAAAATGTTTTTCAAACAATAAAAATAGTTCATATGCAGTCATATATTTTACTTTTATGTTCCTTTTTAATACTTTTCAACAAAGTTGAAAAGTTTTTATGACTTCGGTTTGTCTGGCCGTCAGTCCGAGCTCTAACTCTCGCAAATATACTCGGATTGCCTTGAAATTTTTGGATGTTATTAACGTTTACCATAGCACGTTCCCTGTTTGTAATTTAAGTTTGTAGCATGTTTAGTTCATCTACAGGGATTGTCAAAAGTATTCCGTTACACTACGGCCTACGGAAAAAAAATCGTTTCAAATGATTTTTAACGATTTTACACACTTTCAAACAGAATAAAATTGATATGAATTTATGAAACGCACTAAAATATGCATTCTGTAGAATATGCGATGCAAAGAATAGTTATTGTTCATTTACAGGGCTGAAAAAGGAATTCCAATACATTATGATACAGGGACGGAGGGAATTGTTTGCGGCGTACTTTAATTATGTTCATCTGTTTCATATATAATGAAATTGATATAAGTCGCTGAGGTTTACATAATATAAATTATTTCATGATAATACGAAATGTATATAACATTTACAGGGACACACTAAATATTTCCGATACTATACTGTATCCGAGGATCATTAGGGATGATTGCTGGAAATGCATTTTTAATTATGATATGCGCTTTTATGATTCACTATATTTAGGCATAGTATATGGTATATATAAATGCTATAATTCATATACAGGGCTATACAAAAGTATTCGTTAGTGTTACTGGGTATATGCGCAAATTGATTAAAGGTAGTTTTTAAATGAGTTATGCATTTTTACAATGGACTGCATTTAATGTACTAAGAAATGTTTGTAGAATATAGATAAAATGATATACAGGGTCACGCAAAGACTTGGATACATGGCCATCTATAAATTATAATTTCTGGAAATGGCATTTCAGCAGTTTTAAGAGTGTTTTAGTTTTAATTAAATTTTAACTAAGTAGTAGCGTGTAATAAACGTTCTAGGTAAACCACAGGTTTATACAAAAGTATTCACATATGTTTCCATCTATTAGTATAAATTTCTGAAAGAGAATTTCAAGCTGTTATGCGTTTTCTTGCTAAACAAAATTTTCCCATTATATAATATATATATATATATATATATATAAACCTACAGATCAAATATAGTGCTGTTCAAAAGAATAAGAAAACATATTTGGCTATGGACGGTAACTGCTGAAAGCAGTTTTTCAAATGTTTTATGCGTTTTCTAAAATATTTACTTAGTTATCTTATTTAGGTTATTTCCCTAAATTACGATGCCTTTTTAAAAAATTCAGGAATCGTTGGAAAGTGTTTTATAATCTATGCTTAACGCATGATTTTTCTTACTTGAGGTTTGCATACTATGAATTATTTCATGTATAATACGAAGAGTATATAGCATTTACAGGGACACACAAAATATTTCAGATACTATATTGTATCCGACCCGTAAGGCATGGTGACGTTACGGCGACGTCGTTGTGAAGTCACACTGTGATTTTGTGACCGTCGATGTGACGTCATGCGACGTCGATGTGACGTCACAGTGACTAGAATGCGAGGTCGTTATGGCCGTTTTAGAGGACGTTTGTGACGTCACATTGTGACCACTCTGTGAAGTCACGGTGTGACAAATTTGTGAAAAGTGTGTCATTTGTGACTATTTTGGCATTAACTTTGTGACGAGCCTGTGACGAAAGCGACAATGCTTTGAAGTCACATTGTGACCAATTTGTGAAATATGTGTCATTTGTGACGAACTTGCCATAAACACTGTGATTTCAAATGAAAATCAAATTTCAAATTAATTGCTTAAAAGACGCAAATAGTGAAAAAGATTCCATGCTGGGACTCGAACCCGGGCCATCAGTACAGCACACTGACATTCTACCGACTAAATCACATGGAACGATACCCAGGCTGGAAAATTTCTCACTATTACATGTTGGCAAGGTTACAAACGCAGCAAAAGATGGAATATTTAGCGTGAACCACCCACATGATGCAAACACGAAACTTAATTAAATCCAGCATTGATTGAAATTATATTAATACTTGGAAATTTTTCCAGAGAGAACCATTCGCCTTGCATACAATATTTCAAATGAAAGTCAAATTTCAAATTAATTGCTTAAAAGGCAATTTTAATTTGAAATGTTGTATGCAGGGCGAATGTTTCTCCCTGGAAAAATTTCCAATTATTAATATAGTTTCAATCAATGCTGGATTTAATTAAGTTTCGTGTTTACCCCATGTCGGTGGCTCACGATAAATATTCCATCTTATGCTGCGTTTGTAGCCTTGCGAACATGTAATAGTGAAAAATTTTACGGACTGGGCATCGTTCCATGTGGTTTAGTCGGTAGAATGTCAGTGAGCTACACTGATGGCCCGGGTTCGAGTCCCGGCATGGAATCTTTTTCACAATGTTGGCCTTTGCGCCTTTTAAGCAATTAATTTGACATTTGATTTTCATTTGAAATATTGTATATAAGGCAAATGATTCTCTCTGGAAAAATTTCTAAGTATTAATGCAGCGATGAATTTTAAAATAAAATTTTGCTGTAAATATAAAATCTTATCTTCTTACCGTAGTTTTTAGCAAAATACCGCTACTTTGGAGTCCTATTCTTTTAAAACATTTTACATTTTTCCACTTAAAAAACAATGCTTATCAACTAACATATTTTTTTATTAAGTTCTATGCTTGATATTTAGAATGTGTAAGTTTTTTAATTTGTTTTGATTTGTCATTACTTTATTAAATACGAACATGGAAACTAACGGATATTAATACAACTATTATTTATAGAGCGGCATGATAAGCGATATTTATTGAAATTTTTTATTCCCGTGTATATTGTACTTTGTGAATATGAGCTAAATAGATTTGGTATGTTTTATAGGAAAAGACTGATCTGGGAAATAGGAAAAAAAAAAAAAAAAAAAAAAAAAACGAGTAAGAAAAATCATGCGTTAAGCATAGATTAAAGTATACTTTCCAACACTTTCTGAATGCTTTAACAAGACATCGTAATTTAGGGAAATGACGTAAATAAGATAACTAAGTAAACATTTTAGAAAACGCATAAAACATTTGAAAAACTGATTTCAGCAGTTACCGTCCATAGCCAAATATGTTTTCCAATTCTTTTAAACAGCCCTTATTTGATCTGTAGGTTGATACACTGAAAAAAATGAAGTACTCAAAAATGAGCAAACCGACGTACTCATATTCAATTGAATATTTTTGGATCAAAAATGAACCTATGCTTTCTCTATTTTGAAGCATCACATGTTATCAAACCCAAACAAACAAATAGTTTTGTACCCTGTAATGGTTCATTTCATTTATGGCGGCATAAATGATGTTTATTAATGTAAATATTAAATTATGCACAGCATTTTAAAAATAATTGCTTGGAAATAATGTTCTTGTCATAAAAATATTCGATTTGAGTATCTTGTTAAGAATTTTGCTATTTTTCTTGATAAATAATCAATTAAACATTTCTTGTTAAGAACTTTGGACGGGAAATAAATGTCAGTACATTTTTACTTTACATTTTAGGTTTTTTTTTTTTTTTGGGGGGGGGGGGGCAGTACATAACGATTCATATTTGATCACAGCCATGGAATAAAAAATGAGTACACGTGTTTCTCAACTTTGAGTACATTTGGATCGGAGCTATTTTGTGCATGTGACGCATTTAAAATTGAGTACTTTTTACTCAATTTTGAGTACCCATTTTTTTAAGTCTATATATACTATATAATGGGAAAATTTAGTTTAGCAAGAAAACGCCTAACAGGTTGAAATTCATTTTCAGCACTTTATACTAATGTATGGAAACATACTTGAATACCTTTGTAGAACCCTGTAGTTTACCTAAAATCTTTATTACACGCCACAATTTAGTTAAAATTTAATTCAAACTAAGACACTCTTAAAACTGCTGAAATCACATTTCCAGAAATTATAATATATAGACGGCCATGTATCCAATTCTTTACGTGACCCTGTATATCATTTTATCTATATTCTACAAATATTTCTTGGTAAATTAAATGCAGTTCAGCGAAAAAAAGCATAACTCATTTAAAAACCACCTTTAAGCAATTTGCGCCCATACCCAGTAATCCTTACGAATACTTTTGTGTAGCCTTGTATAGGAATTATAGCATTTATATACACCATACACTATGCATAAATATAGTGAATCATAAAAGTGCATATCATAATTAAAAATATATTTCCAGCAATCATCGCTAATGAACAGTACTTCGGATGCAATATGGTATCTGAAAGATTTTGTGTGTCCCTGTAAATGCTATATACGTATTATTCTTATTATACATGAAATAATTTATAGTATGTAAACCTCAGCGACATACATCAATTTCATTATATATGAAATAGATTAACATAATTAAAGTATGCCGCAAACAATTCCCTCCACCTCTATATCATTATGTATTTGAATTCCTTTTTTAGTCCTGTAAATGAACAATAACTATTCTTTGCATCGCATAGTCAACAGAATGCATATTTTAGTGCACTTCATAAATGCATATAAATTTTATTCTGTTTGAAAGCGTGCGTAAAATCATAAAAAATCATTTGAAACGACTTTTTCCCATAGGCCGTAATGTAACGGAAAACTTTTGGCTGTCCCTGTAAATGAACAAAGCATGCTACAAACTTCATTACAAATAGGTACCGTGCGATGGTAAACGTCAATACCATCCAAACATTTAAGGGCAATCCGAGTATATTTTCGAGAGTTAGAGTGCGCACAGACTGCTAGACGGACAGACGGAGAGACAAACCGAAGTCATAAGCACTTTTCAACTTGTGTCCTACATTATATATCCTGTATTATATGAACTTTAAAAAAATATATACTAAAGCAGTTTAATCTATAACTTCCTATCAGGCATGAAAATTACTTTATTTCAATGCTTAAATATCATATTTTACTTTTTAGTGCCAATAATTACCCGAATCATACACGTAGAAAATTAATTTACAATAGAATAAAATTTAATAACCCATTCAGAATGTCTATAATTAAATGTTTGATTAAAATCACAAACAGAAAAAATGCTTACATACTATTAAAAAAAATAAATATACCAATTTGAAAAACACTAAAAATAATAATTAGTATTTATAATTGTACTGTTAAACAACAGCAAACTACAATAGATAAATTAAATGCATTATTAGATTTAACAATATCTCAAAAATATTTCCATATGGTATAAGGAATTCCTATTATTTTATAATTTTGGCAAATGTTAAATCTGAAAACATTGGTTTGAAGATTTAGGATTTTAAAAGATAATTTAAAATATTATTAGCACTAAAAGAAAATTCTTTCAAATGTTTCACTACTGTAATATGTTAAAAATACATTTTCCCAGTATAATGTTAATTTCTAATCTGAAACAGTTTCGTAATCTCATGATAATCGAACATCATATTTAACCCCAAAATAATAATAACTATAAATGTTAGTAATCAAAAAATAGTAAGAAGCCGATAAAATAATTCCAAATCATTGTCGTTCCATACATTTTTAATCTCAAGTAAGAGTAAATTAATGTTTATATTAATTCCAGTATGAATGTAGGCATAAATGTCTCTGCGCAGTTTTTTTTTTTTTTCAAGCGATGGCAGATTAAAATATTTTTCTTCACAGTTATCAAATTGGGAAATATCGCTTCTGACAGTTAAAGATCAGTCTCTTACAAATATAACTATTTAACTCATAATATACAACCAGGAATAAAATATTTAAATTAAATAAAACTTACATGCACGTTCCATTAATATCCGTGTATCCTAAAATGGTCATTTCCTTATCTTAAAGTGTTGTAGACGTGTTGTTCTAAAACAAGTGAACTATTTACCGCGTATTCTCATATTTATTTTTCTGTGGGCAGACGATTTTCGAGCAGATGGTTTGTTACAGTTTGTTTGTTTTTGTACACAAGAAATATGGAATTTGAACGCGCAGAAATTTTCTGAAAGTATCATTCATTAAAATTTTGTATTTGAAGAAATGTCCAATATATTTAATCTTTTCTTTTTATCCGTACCAAATAATTCAAGTTAAAATGTATTGTAAAGTTCCTTTTTTCTAAATAATTATAATAATAATATTCATAATTAGAGTTTATTAGATAAAACATTGTTTAAATTTTTAAAAGGTGTAAAAATAAATTTAATGTATTAACGACACCCCCCCCCCTCTTTTTTTCTATTTTTTTAAAGTAAAGTTTGTTTTCCTTTATTTTCGGAAAATGCTAATTTTATTTTAAAAGTCTGAAAGAAGTAGAATTTATGACATGAATACAAATTATAAAAATATTCTAAACCAAGAAATGCATAGATGACTGAACTCTGAAGACTCTTTCTACATGCTCATTAAAAGGTGCAGATTTAACTGTAATAGAAAATTTTTAGTTTGAAACCACAGAAGTGTTTCGAATAATTCTGGTCGGTAAAAAAAGAAAGAAAGAGTGAAATTTCCTCCCAGCAAACTAAATATGTAAAGTGTATAAATTTAATATTCGTAATTGTAAATATATTATCCAAATGCTAGATAAAATTGAAATCATGAAAAAGTATACATTCACTGTCTTAGATATCAAATTGATAAAATATAGCCTAAAAATTTAGTTTATTAATGCTTGTATCGTGCACTTTATTTATTATGCCCCCCCCCCCCCCCCCTTTCCCTTTAGTGACGGAATTTACCATTTGCTATCCACTAATATATTTTCATTCCTTATGCCGCTGTAACTCGTGGCTGTTTAAAATATTTCTCTTCATTTTCAAAGATTTTTGAAGTTCATATTTTTTGTCACACTGTGACTTACAATATGCTGGTTTTTTTGTCACATATGTGACGTGGCGTACGTTACATAGCAGTGACATAACAGAGACGTCACAATTTTTTTTAATTGCCAGAAAAATATAATTTTACAAAAAGTAACATGTTTTGAAGAATTTTCGTAAGTTTTTAAAGTTTTCTAAGAAGTTCACATTTCAGTCACAATGTGACATCACTGAGTGGTGGCATTTCGGTCACAGATGTGACGTGACCACAGTGACTTGCAGTGACGTCACAGTGACGTCACCGTGACCATGCATGCTATGAGGGGAAGTACTGTTCATTAGCGATGATTGCTGGAAATGCATTTTTAATTATGATATGCGCTTTTATGATTCACTACATTTATGCAAAGTATATGGTGTATATATATATATGCTATAATTCATATACAAAAGTATTCGTAAGGGTTACTGGGTATTGCTTAAAAGTAGTTTTTAAATAAGTTATGCATTTTTACGCTGCACTGTATTTAATTTACTAAGAAATGTTTGTAGAATATAGATAAAATGATATACAGGGTCACGCAAAGAATTGGATACGTTGCCGTCTATAAATTATAATTTCTGGAAATGTGATTTCAGCAGTTTTAAAAGTGTTTTAGTTTGAATTAAATTTTAACTAAATAGTGGCGTGTAATAAAGGTTCTAGGTAAACTACAGGGTTGTACAAAATTACTTAAGTATGTTTCCATATATTAGTATAAATTGCTGAAAGAGAATTTCAGCCTGTTATGCGTTTCCTTGATAAACTAAATTTTTCCATTATATAGTATATATATCAATCTACAGATCAAATACAGGACTGTTTAAAAGAATTGGAAAACATATTTGGCTATGGATGGTAACTGCTGAAAATGTTCAAATGTTTTATGCGTTTTCATGTTTAGTTAGTTATCTTGTTTACGTTATTTCTCCCGATGTCTTGTTAAAACATTCAGGAAGAGTTGGAAAGTGTTTTATAATCTAGGCTTAACGCATGGTATATCTTACTTGTTTTTTCTATTTCGCAGATCAGTCTTTTCCTATAAAACATACTAAATCTATTTAGCTCATATTCACAAAATACAATATACACGGGAATAAAAAATTTAAATAAATATGGCTTATTATGTCGTATTTAATAAAGCAATGACTAATCACAACGCATTAAAATCTTACACATTTTTAATATCAAGCTTGAACTCAAGATCAAGTTTAATAAAAAAAAGATGTCAGTTGATAAACAATGTTTTTTAAGTGGAAAATTTTAAAATATTTTAGAAGAATAGGACTCCAAAATATGGATATTTTGCTAAAAAGTACCGTAAAAAGATAAATTTTATATTTCAAATAAACCTTTATTTTAAAATTGTGCATATTAAAATTCATCACAGTGTTTATGGCAAGAACCATCACAGTATTAATACTTAGAAATTTTTCCAGAGAGAAACATTCTTCTTGCATACAATATTTCAAATGAAAATCAAATTTCAAATTATTTGCTTAAAAGGCGCAAAGGCCAACATAGTGAAAAAGATTCCATGCCGGGCCTCGAGTCCGTGCCATCAGTATAGCGCACTGACATTATACCTGTTAAACCACGTCCCACCAGTGGCCGAGAGGTTCTGCTCTCGAAGCTGGTAGACGGGAGGTGCTGGGTTCGATCCCAATAGCGCCCGTCGGCCTAATCGTTCGGAGTCTTCGTGGTTTTCTTCGAGCCGTGGATCTTCCATGCGTTAATACGGATTAGGTTCCCTTAGAAATACCCCCACGGAGGGCACTCCCCCCGGGCCTATATCCCTCGTGTAGATAATTGGCCGTCAAAAATCAACCCAACCCGACTAAACTAGATGGAACGATACCCAGCCTGGAAAATTTCTCACTATTACATGTTGGCAAGGCTGCAAAAGCAGCACAAGATGGGATATTTATCGTGAGCCACCGACATGGGGCAAACACGAAACTTAATTAAATCCAGCATCGATTGAAACTATATTAATACTTGGAAATTTTTCCAGAGAGAACCATTCGTCTTGCATACAATATTTAAAATGAAAATCAAATTTCAAATTAAAATTGCCTTTTAAGTATGTAATTTGAAATTTGATTTTCATTTGAAATATTGTATGCAAGGCGAGTGGTTCTCTCTGAAAAAATTTCCAAGAATTAATATACTTTCAATCGATGCTGGATTTAATTACGTTTCGTGTTTGCTCAATGTCGGTGCATCAGGATAAATATTCCATTTTGTGCTGCGTTTGTAGCCTTGCCAACATGTAATAGTGAGAAATTTTCCCGGCTGGGTATCGTTCCATGTGTTTTAGTCGGTAGAATGTCAGTGTGCTATACTGATGGCCTGGGTTCGTGTCCCGGCACGGAATCTTTTTCATTATGTTGGCCTTTGCGCCTTTTAAGCAATTAATTTGAAATTTGATTTTCTTTTGAAATCATCGCATAGTTTATGACAAGTTCGTCACAAATGACACATATTTCACAAATTGGTCACAATGTGACTTCAAAGAATTGTCCCTTTCGTCACAGGTTCGTCGCAAAGTTAATGCCAAAATAGTCACAAATGGCACACTTTTCACAAATTAGTCACACCGTGACTTCACAGAGTGGTCAGAATGTAACATCATAAATGACCTCTAAAACGGCCATAACTACTTCGCATTTTAGTCACTATGACGTCATATCAATGGTCACAAAATCACAGTGTCATTTCACAACGACGTCGCCGTGACGTCACCATACCTTACGAGTACCGTCTTAGAAGATATTACTCTATATCATATCTCCAAGCAATGGAATATGGATTAAATATATTAATGATAGCTGATACATTTACATACAAATAGATATTCGTTAAAAATAAATAAATATTGTTTACATGGGCAGAGGCAAAAATAAATCTAAGAAGGTTCGGTAATTTAGAACGGTTCAGCTTGTACTTTACTGTTCATGGCGTTTTATTTATTTATTTACTTTTAATGAAGAATATAAATATTTAACTCTTAGTTTAGTAGATTTGTTATGCTCAATTCCACGCTCCTGTGAAAAAATATTGCTGAGAAATGATGAAATAACGTAAAACATTCTAAACACTCTCCCCCTTGTAACACCCTTAAGAATTGAATTTTCTTAATGCCTTTCATGTTAGATGCTTTACATCGTGAAAGGTACAGGTCTTCAAAATTTCGTTGTCCTAAGGGTAAGGCTTGAAGCTCTGCATTGACATATGAGTCAGTCGGCCCATAGATGTTATATTATAAATATATATTTCAATTCGATATTCAATCACCACCTAAATGAATCCGAAGCAAACATAAAAGAATTTTTATTATTCTTTCAGATATGTTAATATCTGAAAGGATATGCAATTTTAAATATGGCGTACTATTTTGATGTAAAAAATATCGATAAATTGATAAACCCTCATACACAAAAATTACAATAATTTCTTCAAATAATGTATGTACTTTTATATTCATGATTATAATGCAACATTAAAATAGTATTTTAAACAACTTATTCGGAGTGTGTTTATGAACTATATTTTGCTCATAATTTCAAATTTTTCTTCATATCATATAATTATATTGCATAAATATTTTCATTTAAAAATATTAAATAACCACTTACTTACTTATTAAACATTCTATTTTACTTGAATTTGAAATCTAATTACAAGAAACGCAATCTTTTGTTTCTGTGGTATAAGAGTAAAACCTAAATTACTATTTTATTTTACTTATTTTAGGTGTTTTTTATTTTATTTTATTTATTTATTTATTTATTTTTTTTAAAGATATATGGAAATTATAATAATATCTGAATTATCTTAGATTTCAAATTAAAGACAGATTAAACATTATAAACATACTATAATATAAATTACTAGAAAAATTACATGTAATCATGTGAACAATAAATTTGATGGCTTTAAAGGTTTTTATTTATAATTATTACTTTTATTTATAAAAAAAATACTAGTTTAAATTATATACAATTGTTTTTAATGTAAATGTACTTTTTTATATTGAAGCGTAAATTCAATTTTAATAAAAGATGCAGCAAATTCAATAACTAAATTTCGGAAAATTTAAAATGAATAACAGTTTAAATTTTTCATGTGATTTTTGTTCTATGCAGCATATATAACATACTTTAATAAAAGTCGTTAAAAGTCCTATTCAAACAAAAATTTCTACTGATATTTTTCAATTAAAAACAACAAGTTTCTAATACAAAATGAATTGAAAAACAGAATTGAACACAAATAGTATTGCCAAATAGCTAGTCGCGGTTTCTTTTTCAATGAGGTGAAATAAAGCAATTTTTGATTCCTATGTATTCCTGGGCTGTTGCTAGTGATAAATCTTGATTAGACATGACACAACATAATACGACCTAATACGATCGTGTACGACACGCGGAAGACCATAATGTTCACCATACCTTTAAAATCCGATTTTTCATCGTTATAAAAGGATTAATATGTTCCACTCATAAAGGATAAGGATGCTCTCGCATTATTTTACCGAACGATAATCGCTTATGGTGCCAAAGTTTTAGCTGCCTAACCCTAAGGTCCGTAACGCATGTAGCTTTCCGGTAGTACACGAAGGCCCATATACTAATATAGTCCAGGCAATAGAGACCGTGTAGGGGCTCTACCTAGCAAAATTCATGGTAGTTCTGGAAAAAGGCTTACTATATGTTAAGAAAAAGAAACAACGTATAAAGGCACAAATAAAATGTGTTTAAAAGCATACAGCTGTTTCAAAACCTCTAAGGTTTCCTCATCAGTGCTTAAAATAAAAGTTAAATTAAAACTAAAACATTGTGTAAAAAAGGGGGGGGGGGTGGACAGAGAGTCAGAAAAGAGTACCTTTCAACTCTACTGCCAACAGTGAAATGCGACATACGGCTGACAAACAGCTACGGAGTTGATCTCACGCGCATATTCAGGGAGACCAAACAAAATCATCCAATTGCTCTGGAAGAGTCCAAACTTAGAAGGAGAAAAGGGGGGGGGGGGAGTGGAGAGAATTATAGAAAATTAAACCATATCTTTGAAAAATTGGGCGTACTGGATAAATCGTTAACTAAACTGTTTGAATTTTTCCATATGTGGTAAGCCTCCCAGAAGTCCAGATCATAGATTGAAGTACATTTCTGTATTATGGAGGCTTCGGAAAATTTAAAATTATGATTGTTGGACCAGCAGTGGTTGGCAATAGCGGAACGTTTAATATCACAATTTTTAACGCAAGTTTTATGCTCCCCCAAACGGATCTTAAAGGGACGCTTCGTTTGACCAATGTACATTTTGTTGCATTCACAAGATATCCTGTAAATACCCCAATTTGAAAAACTATCAATTGGATGTTTCATATTTGTGAATTGAATTTTATTAAAAGGAGTATAAACTATTTTAAAGTCAAATTTTGACAAAATTTTAGAAATTTGATGGCTTATTTTCGGAAAATATGGGAGTATAATTAAATTTTCATTACCGACAGTATTAACCCTGGATTTTGTACGTTTACTTAGTTTGTTATGAATGGAATCGACGATTTCAGCTGTAAAACCTCGATCAATGGCAATAGATTTAATGTGGTCTAATTCTGTTTTTAGTAAACTGACGGAAGAACAAATATTTAAAGCCCTGTACCCCCCAAAGGAATACCTTCTTTAGGTATTTACGGGTTTCGCGACCCCGGATTCCTGAGCGATCTTTTCTCCTTTCTTGTCTTCTTCTCTTTTTGGTTGTCTATCCTTTTTCTTTGTTTCACACTTTTTAATCTTCTCTTTTTGGTTATCCCTCTTCGTTCTAGTTCTTGTTCTAGTGTTTTACTAACTTACTTGTTCAAATTGTTCTTTGTTCTACTAACATTGTTCTCGTTCTGTTGGTAAAAAAAAAAAAAAAAAAAAAAAAAAAAGAAAAAAAAGAAAAAAGAAAAAAAAAGTTTAAAAAGTGTAAAAAAGACAAAAAAAACACCTTTTTTCTAAGTTCTCTCTCACATTACTTTTTCTTTTTTACAATAGTGGATTTTTTTTTATTTTCACGTGAGACACTCTGGGTGTTGAGGTTTTTTAATCTCATCGCCTCGTTTCTACCTCTTTAGGCTGATCTCGAGTCCCAGAGTGCAGGGCATCTCCAAATTCCGGTTCCGTGATCGGTGGGCGCCGTACTTGTATGGCGGTGGTTAGGAATGCACTGGGCGACTGGTGTCCTTTCGACGTAAGGGCGATGTAGGTTGGACAGAGCTGTAAAGGCTTACCTACGACAACCGAGTTCCACTGTGAAAGAACTAGAATTTGGAGACGCTATCGAGTTTAATCCAACGTTCGAAAAACATGGAAGTTTGTTGTGAATAGTTTTCACCCTTTTGAGACCTGCGCCTAAAGTAACGGTAAGAAGAAGGGTCGGTGACCAGCCCGATGTCTGGCGTTTCATAAAATCTCTCTCTAGAATATGGCTACAATATCAGGAATTAAGACATGCGATGTGGAGGCCCCACAAATTAATAAAGAGAATAATGATGCATTGGGTTCTAGCTCAAAGGCTACTATTAATCAGGATAATAAAGACTCATGGGGTAAGAGAGTCGAAGATTTTGTTTCCAATACGGAATCTAAAAATCCTGACTCTCATGAAAGTAAAACAGAAGAAAGATTCTTCATCGTTAAACGCCAAGAAGGGAGTTTTGATAAAACATCTCCCTTTTTGATTAATAAATCTATCCAAGGACTGGTTGGCGAACCCAAAACAATAAAAAAACTCCGTACAGGTGAACTACTAATTGAAGTAACCAACAAACAACAAGCGCTGAACTTAAAAAAATGTATTCACTTCGCTAACATTGCTGTCACCATATCGCCACATAGAACCTTAAATTCGTCTCGTGGAGTGATCTCGGAATCTGACCTTCTGCATGTAACTGAAGATGAAATAGTGGAAAATTTAAGAGAACAAAATGTCATAGGAGCTAGACGTATAAACATAAACCGTAAAGATGAACAAATACCAGCTAACCAAGTACAAATACCTACCAAGCATATTATACTGACCTTTAACACACCCAACTTACCCAAGTATATAAAAGCAGGTTATTTATCATGTTCTATCAGACCATACATCCCAAACCCATTGCGTTGCTTTAATTGTCAACGCTTTGGGCCCTCAAAAACATCATGCCGAGGTAAAACCACATGTGGTCGGTGTAGTGCAGTTGGCCACGAAAGTGTACAATGCAATGCACCACCTTCTTGTGTAAATTGCAAAAAAGACCACCCATCCTATGCTAAATCGTGCGATCAGTGGAAAAAGGAAAAAGAGATACAGACCATACGCACAAAAGAAAATATATCATACCCCGAAGCAAGAAAAATCGTTGAATCCAGGACACCCAAAGTTGGTGTTTCATATGCTACGGCGTATCTAAAACTGCGAAAAAAACCTATCAAACTATTGCAACTCAAACTGGACTCCCCACTAAACTTAATTGCCAACCTAGTCAAAAAGAAAACAACCTGTCTAATAATTCTGGTAAGATAAATAGATCAACGCAATCTGCCCCTCCTAAGTCACCTAAATCTGCACCTCCTAATTTACCAAAATCTGGTCTTTCTAAACCAGCTCAAAATGCCTCTTTAAAATCATCACAATCTGTTATTACTAAATTTCCACTCCATAATAGAGGTTCTCAAAATACAACTAAAACATCATCTGTGAAACCAAACCATAAATCTGATGCAGAATAATTTAACCTTCCAACAATTAAAGCCACTGTGTCATCTGAAAATACAGCCAAAAGGAAAAAGAGCAGAACATCCAAAAATAAAACCCATTCAATGCAGAATGATAAAATGGAGGAAGATGATGCTCTAGCTCTTCACCCAGAACCGGATGAAATATTTAACGACGGAGATAGTATGTCTACTGTCTCAGATTAAAATAACGCAGATTTATTACTTAAATAAAATCTTTCATGTCTAATATTATTTCGTGGAACTGCCATGGTTACCACAATAAACATGACGAAATCCGTAACATTCTATCCGACCACCAACCATTATGCTTACCTCTACAGGAAACCCATTTAAAACCCAATGACAAAGCCAAATTACGCAGCTATTCAACCTACAGAAAAGATTTTATCGGCAGTGATAGGGCCATTCGTGGAGTGGCTCTATTCATCTCCAATAGTTTACCCCATACACATATTGCTTTAACTACAAACCTACAAGCTGTTGCTGTCCGTGTGCATATTAATCAAATCATAACTATGTGTACGATTTATTTACCTCCAAACAAAAATATTCATTCAGAAGATCTGGACAATCTCCTTCTCCAACTCTCCGCTCCATATATCATTCTTGGTGATTTTAATGCACATAGCCAACTCTGGGGAAACAGCGATTCTAATCCACGTGGTGATATTATAGAAAAACTTATTTCTGACAACGGCTTATGCCTGCTCAATAACGGTGATCATACCTATTTTCACGAGCCAACACGCACATTCCATGCAATAGATCTTATAATCTGCTCCCCAATTCTCTATCCTTTCTGGAACTTTTGGGTTTCAAATGACTTACACGGCAGTGATCATTTTCCTACTTTTATATCATTGACTACTAGTGGAGGTTCTAATAATTATCCGAAGAGATATGTTTACGACAGACCCAATTGGCCAACTTTTACTGCACTTGCAGACATTACTGATAGCATAATAGAGACTAACATAGATATTGACAAAGCGCTTGATAATATAATTCATTGTATTATCAATGCTGCTGACGCTAGCATACCTAAAACTTCATCTGCTCCTAAACACAGAAAACCATGGTGGAACAATGATTGCCAAGTAGCAAAGAAAAAACAACAAAAGGCTTGGGGTTTATTTCGTAGATATCCAAATAACATTAACTATATGGCATACAAAAAAGCAAAGGCTGAAGCTAGAAGAGTGCGACGCAAAAGCCAACGGGAGTCCTGGATTAACTATATTTCGAGCATTGACTCTAACACCTCAAGTAAAGAACTCTGGCAAAAAGTGAAAAAATGTATGGGCCTGTACTCTGAAAATAATATTTCCATTTTAAATATGAACGGTCAAACCATCACTTCTCCCAAAACATAGCTGAGACGATAGGTAGCACCCTAGCATCAATTTCTAAATCAGACGCATATCCAGAAACCTTTTTAACTTACAAAAGACAAACTGAAATGACCAGGATTAATTTTAACTCTCATAATTCATTTTCATACAATCAACCATTTATCATATCAGAGCTATTAAAGTGCTTGCAAGACAGTCATTTATCTGCCCCAGGTCACGATGGCATTACATATGTTATGCTTAAGTACCTCTCACCACTTTCTCTTAACAATATCCTTTCCTTTTTCAACAGAATATGGACAGAACAGAAATTCCCCAACGCTTGGTGCAGAGCTATTGTTATTCCTTTTCCTAAACCTGGAAAAGATTCTAGCAATCCTAATAATTACAGGCCAATCGCACTCTCTAGCTGCCTTTGCAAGTTACTTGAAAAAATGGTCAATCGCCGCCTCGTGCATGTTTTAGAAACTAACAATTGCCTTGCGGCATTTCAAAGTGGATTTCGACGAGGTAGGTCTACTATCGATAACCTGATCCATCTTGAACATTACATTCGGACAGCTTTTCTTAAACGCAACCATTTGGTCTCAGTATTTTTTGACATGGCGAAAGCCTATGACAGAACATGGCGTTACGGGATTCTTCGTGACCTTTTTAACCTGGACTTTAGTGGGAACCTCCCAATTTTTATTAAAAACTTCCTCGCAATTCGAATTTTTCAAGTTCGAATTGGGGGGATTTTATCCAGTTTCTATGTACAAGAAGAGGGTGTACCTCAAGGCAGTGTCCTGAGTGTCACTCTATTTGCTATTAAAATAAATGACATCCTTAATCAACTACCACCTTCTGTTAAGGGAGATCTTTACGTTGATGACTTCCGCATTATGTGTATGGGACAGGATATTCGTTTTATTGAGAGACAACTGCAAATAGCAATAAATACTATCCTTAGCTGGACTAACAAAAACGGTTTTTTAATTTCTATTGAAAAAACTTCATGTGTTCATTTCTGTAGACGAAGGGATCTACATCTAGATCCTGAAATTTTTATTGGGACATCTCAAATTCCTGCTGTGGACAACGTTCGTTATCTACGCCTATACTTTGACAAAAAACTTACTTTTTTACCACATGTTTTACAATTACGGACAAAATGTGAAAAATCGCTTAATTTACTTAAAGTGCTTTCAAATACTTCTTGGGGAGCAGACCGTACATCTCTCCTTAAGATATATCGTGCTGTAATTCGTTCTAAAATTGACTATGCCTGCCAGGTCTACGGCTCTGCCCGTAATTCTGTTCTTAAAAAACTTGACACTGTGCACCATAGCGCACTCCGTGTTTGCTCTGGTGCATTTCGTACTTCTCCAGTTTTAAGTCTTTATGTTGACTGTAATGAACCAGCATTACACCATACTCGTGAAAAACTTTCATTAGAATTGTATTACCGTGTCCTCTCTCATCCTGGCCATCCTCTTCACACTTACATTTTAAATACCAACAATGATATTCTTTATCAGCATCGACCATCTTGCATTCCATGTTTTGGAGCCAGAATGAGAAACATTATTAATAATGGCCATCTGAATAGGATCAAGGTGAGTCCATGTCCCTCACATGTGCTCCCTCCTTGGAATCCTCCTAATATTACCTGTCTCCATCCTTTTAAAGGATATAATCAAAACAACTTGGCTCCTGTTGTTTTCCAACACTTGTTTGCTTCACATCAAGCTAATTTTAAGAACTACACTGAGATTTTTACAACTGGCTCTAAAAGAGGTGATATTGTTGGTTGTGGGATTTTTTGTGACAGCACTTCATTAAGCTATCGCCATCATTCTTGTACTTCTGTGTTTACAGCCGAACTAATTGCAATAGAGAGAGCCATGTTCCACATTTCTCATCATAGCTCATCGTTCATCATTTATACTGACTCAAATAGTTCTATTGACGCAATTAAATCATTTAAAAAGCATCCTTATGTCTCATCCATCCTTGATTTTTATAATAAATTGACAAAACGTGGCTATAATATATTATTTTGCTGGGTACCTGGACACATGGGTATTCACGGAAATGAGAAAGCGGATGAGGCGGCAAAACGTGCTCTTAATCCATTACACCATAATGTTCCATTCTCAGACATTAAACTACTTATTAAACACTCTATTCATAATAAATGGCAAGAAAGTTGGGATTTAGAATATGATAATAAACTGCACCATGTTAAACCAAGAATCATGCCCTGGCCTCCAATTATCCAAGGAAAACTGATGTTCTCCTAACCCGTCTGAGGGTGGGACATTCTAGGATCACTCATAAACATCTTTTGCTTCGATAGGTTGCACCCATGTGTCCACATTGTCATTTTGATTGCCTGACCATTCATCATGTTTTAACTGACTGTCCGGGGCTCCGGCACTTATACAGAATTTATTTTAACTCATCATCACCAATCTTAACAAACCTCATTGGGGATACACCTCATGGAGCACTCTTCACTTTTTTAAAACATGCTGGATTTTATTTTGAAATATAATCTTTATTTCTTTTGGTTTAACAACAACTTGATGTTTTCTATACTCTTCTCGCATCTGGATGGGCGCCCATCCAGACTGCACTTTGCATTTGTGTATTTGAAATCTTTTATGCTCTGATTTTTTAGCTTTTAAATTTCCTTATTCATCTTCACTTGTCTGACTGCATCTGGATGGGACCCCCCATCCAGATTGCTTTTCTCTTTGCTCTTCATGTTTTTTTTTTGTTTTTTTTTTTATGTGTTTAGTCTCTTTTTTTGGCGCAGCATGTCCCTTAAGGGATTTTGTGCCATTAAACATCATTCAACCAACCAACCTTTAAAGCCCTGTAAACATAATTGTTAAATGCAGACAACTTTTGATTAGGTGGATGGGATGAAAGGCAATGTGGGGGGTAAGGCTTACTAAAAACAGAATTAGACCACATTAAATCTATTACCATTGATCGAGGTTTTACAGCTGAAATCGTCGATTCCATTCCTAACAAACTAAGTAAATGTACAAAATCCAGGACTAATATTGTCGGTAATGAAAATTTAATTATACTCCCATATTTTCCGAAAATAAGCCATCAAATTTCCAAAATCTTCTTAAAATTTGACTTTAAAGTACTTTATACTCCTTTTAATAAAATTCAATTCACAAATCTGAAACATCCAATTGATAGTTTTTCAAATTGGGGTATTTACAGGATATCTTGCGAATGCAACAAAATGTACATTGGTCAAACGAAGCGACCCTTTAAGATCCGTTTGGGGGAGCATAAAACTTGCGTTAAAAATTGTGATATTAAACGTTCCGCTATTGCCAACCACTGCTGGTCCAACAACCATAATTTTAAATTTTCCGAAGCCTTCATAATACAGAAATGTACTTCAATCTATGATCTGGACTTCTGGGAGGCTTACCACATATGGAAAATTTCAAACAGTTTAGTTAACGATTTATCCAGTAAACCCAATTTTTCAAAGATATGGTTTAATTTTCTATAATTCTCTCCACTCAATTCCCCCCCTTTTTCTCTTTCTAAGTTTGGACTCTTGAAGAGCAGTTGGGTGATTTTGATTGGTCTCCCTGAATATGCGCGTGAGATCAACTCCATAGCTGTTTGTCAGCCGTATGTCGCATTTCACCGTTGGCAGTAGAGCTGAAAGGTACGCTTTTCTGACTCTCTGTCCACCTCCCCCCCCCCTTTTTTTACACAATGTTTTAGTTTTAATTTAACTTTTATTTTAAGCACTGATGAGGAAACCTTAGAGGTTTTCAAATAGCTGTATTCTTTTAAACACATTTTATTTGTGCCTTTATACGTTCTTTCTTTTTCTTAATATATTGGCACAAAGTACAATGCTTCTCCACTTTTTATTTACTATATGTTTTTTGGGTCGCTGAATCCGAATTTTTAACTTCCCACCAAAATTTCCCCCGGCAACCTCCCCCCCCCCCGCCAAATTTTGGTAAAAAGCCCCAAAAAAGGTTTTTATTAAAAAAATCAGTTTTTTATCGTTTTAGAGAAAAAGTGTCTAGAAATTCAGAAAATAGACAAAATTTGCAACAAATTAGATATATGACATTATGACTTAGGATGAAGGAGAAGGGGGGATCTGCTCGGAACATGCGCGCGGTGCTGCGTGAACTAAGTTGCGCAATTCCACTTAACCACTCACACGTTTACATTCGCCCTCCCATCTCCCCTCCGAACTTTCTCTATAAGGTTTACTTTAGGTTTTTGGGGTCGCTGAATCCGAATATTTAACTTCCCCCTAAAATCCCCCCCGAAAACCCCCCAAATAGTTGTTTTTAACTTAAATTTCTCATTATTTTAGGGGAAAAGCATTACGAAATTCAGAAACTAGACAAAATTTGCAACAAATAGGATACATGACATTATGACGTAGAATGAACGGGGGGGGAGAGGGCAGCCGCGGAACATACACTGCGGCGCAGTCCAAGTAATAGGGGATTTTACCTGGCAAAATTAATACTAGTTCTGGATTTCGACTTACATTGTGTTTTTGGGTCGCTGAATCCGAATTTGTAACTTCCCACCAAAATTTCCTCCGGCAACCCCCCCAAAAAATTGATTTTTTAAAAAAAATTGTTTTTTTAGAAAAGCGCGCCGGGAATTTTCCGAGGCAGCCCCCTCTCTCCCCGTTTATCCTACGTCATAATGTCATATATCCTATTTGTTGCAAATTTTGTCTAGTTTCTGAATTTCGTAATGCTTTTCCCCTAAATTAATAAGAAATTTAAATTAATAACATCTAGTTTGGGTGGTTTTTGGACGGGGGAAATTTGGGGGTAAGTTAAAAATTCGGATTCAGCGACCCAAAACTTAAAGTAAACTTTATAAGGAAAGTTCGGAGGGGAGATGAGAGGGCGAATGTAAACGTGTGACTGGTTAAGTGGAATTGCGCAACTTAGTCCACGCAGCACCGCGCGCATGTTCCGAGGCAGATCCCCCCCTTCCCCTTCCTCCTAAGTCATAATGTCATATATCTAATTTATTGCAAATTTTGTCTACTTTCTGAATTTCTAGATACTTTCTAGATCTTTTTTTAATAAAAACCTTTTTGGGGGGCTTTTTACCAAAATTTGGGGGTGTTGCCGGGGGAAATTTTGGTGGGAAGTTACAAATTCGGATTCAGCGACCCAAAAAACATAAAGTAAGCCGATTTTCAGAAATACCATTAATTTTGCTAGGTAAAATTCCCTATTGCCTGGACTAATAAAATACACCACGTTTTGAGGAATGACAAGTTTTAAACATGATGTTTGCGAGAATTAGTTACAATTTTATTATAGAGCCAGGTTAAATTGTGACAGTGAACGCATTTGCACAAAGCTAATATATTGAAATACTGATTACAAATGAACCGCCGGGGTGATTCAAAATATACTTAGGTAGTGATTCTCAAAATATAGTTAGATAGTGATTCTAAAAATACATTTCTCAAGACACCACGATTCGTATGTCGAAAGAAAAATTGCGTAAAATGGTATCGTTAGTTCGTGTGTGATTTACTAGTGTCAACAAATGAAAGAGTGAATAATGCACTCGCGTATTGATTTTTCAATAAGGAGTGCCTATATTGAAATGAACCTTCCTATTTTCCTTTCGCTGCTGCAAAGGGTACAGCCGTGATATTTAACACCTATAATCTACTTCAACATATGGGTTAATATCTGAAAACTGGACTTTTCACTCCAGAATTTTTATTTATTTTTTAATTAATTTACCAACTTCCAAATACAATTATATACTATGATACATGTTTTGTCATTTGAATGCTGTAGTGTTTTGAGTTCAAGGGTGTATATTTTATGCGTAGGATAAACTTTTATGGAAGAAAGAGCCTATTAACACCATAATCAGTGTCTAATAATGGGGACTGAGATGATGGGGTCTCAGGTGATGTTGTTGTCTTAAAAGCTGCACAGTCATTTTATTGAATCTTTATGAACACATGTAAATGATTAAATATTCCATGTGACATTTGTATGTTACATAAATAAAGTTGCAATAAGTTTTTTTTTTCTTTTAATAGATAACAAGTGAAATATGGGGACATGAATGATGCTGTAGAAAAATAGTCATCCCTTTTCAGAACAAAAACTAAATATTTCTAAAAATGAAACAATGAGAAGAGCAACTTACCTTCATCCATGGTGGATAGTTGAACTGTAGTTGCTGTTGCAATGGAAATAATTCTGCTAGCGCCACCTACTATCTGTTAACTTAAATGTGTGGTTAGAGGGACTGAGATGATGGTCAACGTCAGGGACAAATATATGTACTACACAATTTTACTATACAATCTGTACGAGTAAGGGAGCATTATATTTTCCCATACTGTATATATAAAGGTATAAATATATAATAGCAAAAGTTAAAAATATTTATATATATATATATTTTTTTTTTTACAGCATACATTTAATATTGGATATTTGTACCTGGGGACAGGGACTGAAATAATGATTTCGTTTGATTAAAACTTAAAATTAATTATTTATACATCATCATATTTCAATTTATCATTAGTAAATAGTTAAAACAAATGTTGCAATATATTACATTTTTCAGTTTTTGGTTTTAGTATAATTAATGGAATATTATTGGCAGTTGACGCAAATTGCCCAATTTTCAGATTTTGACACATATTTATATGATTCAGACATATTTTATTTTTAGATTAATTCCGCAGTTTATGACTTTCAAAATCAGTGCATCTAAATTTAGGAAAGAATGAATGTCATGTTTTTGGAAGATGAGTCGCAGTTCGCAGAATTTCTCCGAATATCCCATTAAACTCCAATATATGATTTTCGAAAATATGCATTACCGCCATAAAAATAATTTGCATTATTATTTAAACACGGAATCTCAAATATGGAGTATGTATTTTATTATATCTAGCTAAGTAACATACATATGTGTACACATAAAGATGCTCCCAATCATATATAAATTCCCATTGAACATTCTGAATACCAAATTTGTTTGCAAAAATATAATATTCATGATCTAAATAAATTTTAGATTGTTTGTTTGATATTTAATTGATTTGTCTGTTCTATGCATAACAATATGTGTATTGATTTGTATTCATATATAATAACCCATTAACCGCTGGTGTTGCGTTGACGCAACAGTCAACCTAACTGCGTATAAAAAATTAACTATCAAACGAATTTTATATAAATAGTAATTTTTAAGTAAGGAACGTTATGGTTGATAATTCAATAGAAAAACATTTTCTTTCATTTTTTTTTTTTTTCTATTTAGTAACAAGTTTGAAACTTAAACCATTTTTAAAAGAAAACTTTCACGTTGTCGTTTTCGCAGAAGAAATATAGTTAGACAAATGTTAGCTTTAGAGTAAATCTATTGTTAGTCAAGCTGAAAGTACATCAGAACATTCAACGAATCAGCTGCTTTTGTTTCAGTCGGGGAGGAAGAGAAAATAGGTGTTGCGTTTACGCAACGTCAGCGAGAAAGGGGCAGTTCCATTATTCACTCGTATCATTCGACTCTGTGGATTTGTTTCTTATTCTGTGCTCACAGAAATGCTTGCAACTAAATATCGTATGTCAGAGGAAGGTCTTCAAAGAATTTTTAATAAAGATTCATGTAGTGATGACGGGGATAAAACTGATATTATCTTTATTTCATTCGAAATAGGAGAAATTATTGTTCAAGAAGAAGGAAATGATAACAAATCAAACAATGATAATGATATTTTACCATGCGCTACTGCTGGCGAAATTAAGTGTGCGTAAAAAAGACGTATGTATCTCTAAAAGTAGTACGAGTCATACATAAAGAAAGAAAAAAAAAATGGAGACTTAAAGTGGATAAAGATGGAAATATTTATTATGACTTAGCCAAAAAATGGAGAAAAAATAAAACCTTGACAAATATGGGAAGATATAAAGATTATGTATATAAAGATTATTAAAAAAAATTCTCACTTAGATTCCAGATGTGAAGTTGTATTGTGCCCTTTGAATATAAAGAGTTACCCATAAACATATCAGCCGCAAAAAGACATAGTACCTTCCCCATGCAAAAGCCATTACAGACAGAAAACGGACATTTAGCCCTTTCCGGGGCAAAGCATTTTTATTTCTTAAATATTGAAATGAATGAATGACACCGGAATTTACGAACAATTACATAATAAGGAAAAATTACTTTACCAAATTTCGGGTGCCATTGTGGCATTTGGGAAATAAAATTATTGGTTTCAGAAATACACGACTGCCACTGAAAGGGTTAATAGACAAGTCCGATGACTGCAGAAAACTGCATTGTAAACAATGCCATAGCCAGAATGTTTATCGCTGCAGTAAATTTCTGATGTTGTTTTACATCAATAGTGTAGCGAATATTTTGATACTTGAAACTGTTTTCCGGATATAATCAGTAATTTAGAAAGAAAAAAAATATTAATAAATTAATTGCGTTTAATGTGATTGTTTGCTGTCTAAATTGAAACAAGGCTAAAAGAAAATCTTTCAGTGCCCAAATATGCAAGAAAACTCCGATGATGCTCATTTGAACTCACTAAACATCAGTACTCTTATTCCGCTGACGTTGCGTAAACGATACACTCGATTTTTCGTAAGCTAACACAAATTTGTTATTTTCACTATAAATTACTATTATATATGTTCAAATGAATAACCAATACCATTTGTATTAAAAAAATTTAAACCTTTATTGTTTTGGCGGTTAATGGGTTTAAAAGATTTGATTTGCATTTTTTTTTTTTTTTTTTTTTTTTTTTTTTTTTTTTTTTTTGTTCATTGTAAAAAAATTATGTAGCGTTACTCCATAAAATTGGTGGCAACATGCTGCTATCAATTTTATGCAGTAATTTAACTTACATAATGGTGTAATTGAAACTCATATAACTGGTGTAATATTACATATTAGTGTAATGTCAGACAAGTTATATTGGTTAAATTACTCAATAAAATAGAGGCAGCAAGTCTGGCACCAATTTTATCAAGTAACGTTACACAAATTTGTCACAGTGTTTGAGAATAAGTAGATGGAATTTATTTTTTCTCAAATTCTTTTTACATTGTTAATATTTAATGAATTCATTGAATTATCTGTTTGTTACAATACTGATGATAATACTATTCAACGACACCCACTAGTAACTTATTCTAGATCGATGAAACATAAGGAAAATAAACAAGATTCTCAAAAAGAATTAATTTCGATGCTGAGACTAACATATAATCGATTTGTACTTCATTAAATAGAGAAGGTAAACTATATTACATTGCTAACATTCATCAAAGTGGTGATGTTATTTAATTCTGGAAGCTTGCTTGCAATTGTCTGAAAAAGATTTCAGTTAATAATTCCAGATGCTTTGAAATAATATATTATAATTTGAAACTGCTGACATTATGTGTTAGAATTTCCAGTTATTTTAAAGTCAGATGCATTTATTCAATAAGATTCATTTAAACGATATAAAGAGTAATGTAATGTGAGTAAATGATACAATATGACTGTAAATAATAGAGTGCTTCATTGTTTTAAACGAATTTTGTAGAATGTATTTTTCAAATATTTTCAAACATTATAATAGAAATAGTACAGAGGAATACGAAAAAAATAATATATTTGTTTGATAAATCTTAGTTTGTTACTGCTAGTAAAGTTATTAATATTTTTATTATTTAAATAACAGATTTTTACCCATATGTCGCTACGTTTTTTGACTATTAGTTTTAATTGTCTCACAAAATTAATAATCAAAGTTTATATTATTATTATTATTATTATTAGCAGTAGTAGTTTTCCCCATTTTAAATTAAATGCTACATTAATTAATTATTTTATAGATTTTATTTATTTACTAGCAAGGTTTATTTTAGAAATATAATTAACTTAAAATAAACTTTCAAAATAAATATATATATATTTTAACTATTTATAATTCTATTTTAAAATACTAAAACAATTTTGTTTTAAAATGTTGTTGTAAGAGATTACAAGCTATTAAATGTGAACTTTCAAATTTTCTAGTTATTTCATAAACATAAGCAAGAAAACAGTCAATAGTTTTTTTTATTTTGTGTAATTCTTTAAACAATCGGGAGAATATATAATATTTGTTTATCTCAGTAAATCAAAGAATGAATACAAGTGATCTGAATAATCTTTAACTTTTTCCTTTTTTTTCTTTGAAATATCCGTAAAAAATTCAAATATAAAGAACTTAATAGACACGAATCAGATACAAAAAAACTACCAAAAAAAAAAATGCGTAGTATTTCCAATGCGTTTTAATATTTAAATATTATATTCTTTCAAAGATAGAAGAAAGAATAATTTTATTTTAAAATGAAATCGATAACTATTGCTCAAAAGAAAAAAAATAATTTAAAAATCTTATATTGTTATAACATGTTTTTAAAATTTTGAAGAAGAAAATGCAATAGGTAATAAAATAATTAAATGGAAAGTTATGTTTGAGATAATTGCCCTAAAATCAACAGTCGAAATGACATTAGCTATGCGATGGAGTTTGATCATAACAGGATTTGTTTATCACAATAGATAAAATAAACACTCAAGTTTGAGTATTACTCGCATTCTGAGGGTTCCGTACAATAAATATTGTAATTATTAACAGTATTATTAATAAAATCGTTGCTAAAAGAATATTAATATTTTTCAAAGAACTGTACAACGTAGGGTTGCGTATAGCTGCATACACTAGAAAAGTATGAATGGGTATGCCATAAAATTTCAAAGACATATGAAACCTAAATAATATCAAATATTGCCATTCTGTATAACACCTTTTTTAATATTATTTTTAATATTTTTAATTTAATATTTTAATTTAATTTTTTTATTATAATTTTAATTTTTAATTTAATAATATTTTTATTATTAAGAAAAATTCCTGTAACAGACGCTGTTACAGGAATTTTTGTTGTTGCCGTTACATAAAAAGTTCTAGGAATCCCAGTTTCCTAGAAAAAATTTAGTAACTTTACAGCATTTTTTTACAGTGTAGAGTCCCTCCGATAGTTTGGAGAATTGAGATCGCAGAGATATAGTTAAAAAAAAAGGTGCATCTTACGATGAAAATTAAGCAAAATATCGTATTAAATATTGTAGGCAAGATGTCGCACTCAATTAATATGACAAATGACCAAGTGTACTCCAAGGGACTATTCCTCATCCTCAGCTAGAAGAAAGATATAATTAGAGGTATTCTCCTTCGAATTATTCGTTTTGTGTCCATTTTTTTATTATATTTATATGAGTCCATGATCCACATACCAGATGTCTAGTATATAATAAATTAATAAGAGGATTTAATTTAATAGTATAAAATGTTAGATGTTAATAACTAATAGTCATGAGACAATATCAATTAAAATAATGATGCTTAAACTTTCCCCATCAGCAAATAATGCTGAGAACATCTTTATTTGTACTTATTATAGTATGTGTTTTAATTATTCTTTTTAGGTTAATCTTATTTAACTTAATTTCTTTTTATAAGTGCGTGTGAATTACTTTTCCCGCCAAAATTTAATTGATAGGTATTTTATACAAAATATTATGTTCAGTTTTCAATTACCAATATTTAATGGTGGGAGGTTTATAATCAATGGGACTTCGTAAAATTACACAGCGCAATCCCTTTATTACAGTACTTTCTTAATGTTCAACATAAGCGTTGTTGTTATTATTATTATTATTAAATTTAAACCCCATTACACCCCGTTAACCCATTACAAGAATAATATTCTCATAATTAAGATGAAAATTCGTTAATTTTGATAAAGAAAAGTAGTTGTAAATACATGACTTGGTGGTGGCGTTTGGATTCATAAAAATAAATTAAATAAATTCAGATATTATACTAAGGTGCTCATTTCTGTTTAGCAATAGTTAAAGGAAATTTAATAAGAACATTTCTAATGTCCTAATTCAACTTTTTGAGTCAGGGATACGTTTTGAGTCAGAAGAAAGTCTTCTTTTGCAAATAAGAAAAGAGGAACGACCGGAAGAGGAAATTGACTTCGAAGAATACGCGTACGACAATAGCGGAAGCATCAGCATAGAAAACGAAACATCTGAAATTTCACGAACCTCATCTCAAATGGTCCCTGCTTATCAACCGCCATTGAGCCTATCAAAGAAGGCAAAGATCAATTTCGACTAAACTTCTAACCAAGACATCATGGATGTTCTTAACTATGCACGAAAAGCTTCTGCGATTTAAAAAGATTACTGACAAGAAAAGATCGCTGTTTGAGAAGTATCTATAGATTCGTTACAATGTCAGGAAAAAATTGCGGAGAGCCGTTTTGAAAATAACGGATTCACGACGAAAATCTTTTCATTTGGGCTCTTCGATCTAATCAGATCGTTCGTTAAAGAATCGAGTCTGAAGGCGTCTAGAACGTCGATGGGAACGTTTAAAACCATGAATCTAGTTCTGAGTCGTAAGAACTGTAGCATCACAATTCGCATTAATTTTTAAAACGGGTCTATTCTTTCGGGAACCATTTGCAGATTTCGCCGCTAATGTCATATCATTCTATAAATAATTTTCTCCCGATTTCATCCACAACGTTGATCAGTGTTTCTTCAATTACGAATTGTAATCCTGAAGAACTCTGACATTGACAATCACCCAAGACGTGCAAGTTTTGATGCAATCCAAAGGCGCTATGAATTTTTCGTTCAACATTCAGCCTACAGTTTCTAAGAATGATATTATCTTTCCGATTCAATTTATCTGAATTCAAGAAAGATAGGGGTTTCCTACTAAAATCTTTGCTCGACTTTTGAAGCCCAATAACTACTGCAGCCTCTTTTCAACGTCGAGAAACTTATCCACACATGTATTTAAAGAGTGGTGTAACAACGTCTTTGTTCCAGAAGTGATAAGAATAAATAACAAGAAAGAAAAAAATCATGCGTCAAGCATAGATTATAAAACACTTTCCAACAGATTTAGAATAATATAACAAAACTGCATCGCTCAAAAAAATAACATATTACGTCTAATTCAACAATATGGAAACGCATAACACATTTCAAAACACAATTTCAGCTGTTCCCATCGATAATAAGAAAATTATCTTAATTTTTGCGGAAGCCCTGTATAGATTTGGATCTATTATCTACATGCAAGCCAACATTTAGTTCACTTAAGAAATACAAATTCTTCAGTTGAAAATTCCCCTTCAGCAATTTCCTCGAATAATGAGAATGAATGGTACGTGAATACTTTTGTGAGTATAGGTATATGAGTATAGAATATATATGGGGCATAGAATTTATATGTAACGAGTAACATGCAAAAAATTAATTAAATTTAAAATTGCATACCAAATTTTAAACCGTACACTCCAGTAATTATTACCCAAAGACAGTACTGTAAACGATTTCTTTTGTGTGTCCCTGTGAATGAATAAAAAATTATATGAATGCCCTGTTCTAACGTGATCTAGTGAAATTCAATAATTTGTATAAATTGTAATACATTTGAAATAGCGTAATGTCATTAAAATACACTGCAAACGATTTTTCGCCATATACCATACTGTATAAAAATTCTTTTGATTGCCCCTGTAAATGAACTATTAATTCATTCTTCATATACAATACCAAACATACTTTGGTGACCCTAAATAACCTTTATCAATTGCATAAAAATCTGAGTATATTTACGGGCGTTAGAGCGTGGACAGGCGGACAGACAACCTGAATGCATAAACACTTTTCAACTTTGGAAAGTGTTAAAAGGACGTTCTCATGAATGATTCAAAAACTCTGTTTCACAATCCTGCTTCATTGCACGTTGACGATGTACAAATTAATCTGATGTGTATGACTGCAAATTCGACTAGTGTCATTCAACTGCTGAATTATTGAGTTTCCGACATTCGAAAGTATTTGTAAAATTCATCCTATTACTACATTTCTGACAGCAAATTAAATATCTCACTCGTGACAAGGAACAACTTCATAAAGCTTCAATCAGTGTCACACTATCAGTTTGTATGAGTTAATTTTATCCCTATATTCAAGTATAGATTTGCAAAACGAAGGCTACATCAATAAAGACGAAAAAATACTTCAGCCCTAGAGACTACTGTTTTAAATTTCAAGAAAAGAAGCTAACGTATTATGGCTACTTGTGATTTTTAAAGCTATTTTTAGAGATTTAAGTGAATCAGAATACCGAATTAAAATTATGAATTTTCCCAAGAAGCAGTGATTTGTATTAAGATGCATCTTAAATTTAACACATTTTTTCATTATATTTTATATTTTTATTATTTTTTTTGTAACAGATAATAATTCAAATAAATTAAAAAATGCAATTTCTACATAAATGGAAAGTTCATTTCAAAATGTAATGTATTTATAATAATTCCAATCATTTTTATTGAACACAAAACATTCTAAAAGATAAAATATAATCACATGAACAGAAAAATTATTAATGCAAAAACACAATTTTCTGTGTTATAATATGTTGTGTAAATTATAAAATATTAATAAATACAAATTGTAATAAAATTAACTATTATGAGAAGTTTTATGAGAATGATCCTGAAAATAATTATGAAAAAAAGATTTCGAGAATTTAGTTAATGTTTTTGCTATTAATTTTAATTTTTTTTAAATATAATTTTTAGAATTTTGTAAAAATTATGTCAAATATATTTGTTTACTAAAGTTTCAAAAATTTTGTGTTTCTTTAAAATCTTTCCCCGTCAGTAGAATCTGTAGAATAAAACTTGTTTCTAGACTTAAGATAAACTGTAAATACTGTATATATAGTGTAGTGATTTAAATTAAAAATCTAGTACAGTCGACGCTGGTTATAACGGCCGCCCATTATAGCGACCGTTCCATTATAACGACCGATGCAAAATATCTGGAAATATATCCCCTTTGTATTATGTTATTTTTGGACCCATTATAACGACCGGCCAAATACCAGCTTTCCATTACAGCAACCAAACTGACCTTTCCTACCGATTTTTTTTTTTTTTTTTTTTTTTTTTTTTTTTTTTTTTTTTGAAGAAAAGATTTCGATTTTCTCTCCCCAAATACTGATTGCCGAGTAAAATCCGAAGGGAATATTTTCCTGCGTTGAAATTAATAATGACTCGTTTGAACTTGATTCTCCTTGCCGTAAGCATATGAGCACACTGTAAAAAAACGACATTTTTACTGTTCATCTTGCGCACAAACTCGATCACAGTGAATGTGCTGTATCTTTCTTTGGTTTCCTGACTATATTAACATGGAAAATTTAGTATTTTCGTAAAATTAACAGCACAACGTGCTGGTAATTTGGACGCCAGCAGTTTGTGCTGTACAAAAATGCGTCCGAATTGCCAGCACATTGTGCTGTTAATTTTACGCAACTACTGTATTTTTCATATTAATATAGTCAGGAAACCAAAGAAAGATACAGCACATTCACTGTAATCGAGTTTGTTCTGGCAAATCTACAGTGGTTTTTTTACAGTGCATGCGAGTATTCTAATTGCTCGCACGCTTATTAAGCTCGGTGGACATGTGCATTTTCATAAGATATTAGTTTCAAACAAACCAAATGCGATTCCCTTGTATACAAAATTAAAAGTTTTCCCAGCGGTTGATGAAAAATTGATGCCTAAATCTTAAATTGCTAAAACATTTAACATGCCAAAACAGCACTTTGTTTACGATCATTAAAATCCGTGATTCGATTTTGAGGGCCAAAGAAATTGGTGGCCCTGCTTCTCGTAGTCGATCGCGAGAAGGGGAATTTCAGCAATCAGAGAAAGCATTGTATGAATGGCTAAAACTTATGAGATCGAAAACAACCTGTTAAAGACAAAAGCCCAATTTTTTGCAGAAAAAATTAACATTGATGAAGTAACATTTAAAGCATCAGATGGATGTTTCCATAAGTTTAAAGTGAGACATAATGTTTGTTTTTGTAAGCTTTGTGGGAAAAGTGGCTCTGTGAATCGTAAAACAGTTGATGAGTGGAAAAAGAACAAACCGAGAACAATAATCGAGAGGTATGCTCCAGAAAACATGTTTAATGCGGACGAGACCGGGTTGTTTTTTATGATGACACCTGACAGATCTTTAGTTTTGAATCTAACAGTGGACAGAAGAATGCTAAGCAACTAATTACAGTTCTCCTATGTGTCAATATGTCAGAGACTGAAAAACTTCCACCTTTAGTTATAGGTAAATCAAAAAATCCTAGATGCTGTAGCGGTATTAAAACTTTATCATTACTCTATCGAAATAGTGCAAAATCGTGGATGACAGCAAGCATTTTTAAGGAATGGCTACATTGTTTGGATAAGCAAATGACAAATAAAGGCAGAAAAATCGTCCTGGTAATTGACGACTGTAGTGCACATCCTCAGATTGACTGTTTGAAGTCTATAACAGTGAAATACTTCCCCCTCCTAACGTCACGTCCGTTCTCCAGTATCTCGACCAGGTAATCTTCTTAAGCTACAAACGCAATTACAGGAAATTACTTTTAAGGAGAATTGTTTCTGCACTGGATGAAGACAAAATTTATAAAGTAAATATTCTTTCAGCAGTGTACCTTTCCAAAGCAGCATGCAATATGGTAACAGAAAAATACATTAAAAACTGTTTTCATTATGCTGGTTTTGAAGTACCTGTGAAATCGTCCGATGAAATGGCAGATAATCAACGAATGAATGACGCAAAATTCGACGAGGAAGAAATAAAAATGAAAGAAATTTGTGAAAAAAATGAATTTGGAGGAAAATGTGAATTTTATTGATTATGTGATGATTGACTGTCTCATGGACTGTGTGGAAAGACTGACGGAAAGTGATATTATTTCTTGCTATTTTTTACAAGAAAAAATAGACTCATGATTCTAAATAGATCTGAAATAGACTTTTGATGAAGAAAGTATGCAGTCACCGCCCATACCTGTGAAAAGTGTTTTAAATGCTATTGACACGTTAAAACATGTTTTTAAGCCAAGAAAACACTAAAAATTACTTATAATCGCTAACTGAGATGGAAAATTTATGACAACGCGTACGACAATAGCGGAAGCATCAGCATAGAAAACGAAACATCTGAAATTTCACGAGCCTCATCTCAAATGGACCCTGCTTATCAACCGCCAGTGAGGCTATCAAAGAAGGCAAAGATCAATTTCGACTAAACTTCTAACTAAGACATCATGGATATTCTTAACTATGCACGAAAAGCTTCTGCGATTTAAAAAGATTACTGAAAAGAAAAGATCGCTGTTCGAGAAGTATCTATAGATTCGTTACAATGTCAGGAAAAAATTGCGGAGAGCCGTTTTGAAAAGAAACGGATTCACGACGAAAATCTTTTCATTTGGGCTCTTCGATCTAATCAGATCGTTCGTTAAAGAATCGATTCTGAAGGCGACTAGAACGTCGATGGGAACGTTTAAAACCATGAATCTAGTTCTGAGTCGTAAGAACAGTAGCATCACAATTCGCATTAATTTTTAAAACGGGTCTATTCTTTCGGGAACCATTTGCAGATTTCGCCGCTAATGTCATATCATTCTAAAAATATTTTTCTCCCGATTGCATCCACAACGTTGATCAGTGTTTCTTCAATGACGAATTGTAATCCTGAAGAACTCTGACATTGACAATCACCCAATACGTCCAAATTTTGATGCAATCCAAAGGCGCTATGAATTTTTCGTTCAACATTCAGCCTACAGTTTCTAAGAATGATATTATCTTTCCGATTCAATTTATCTGAATTCAAGAAAGATAGGGGTTTCCTACTAAAATCTTTGCTCGACTTTTGAAGCCCAATAACTACTACAGCCTCTTTTCAACGTCGAGAAACTTATCCACTCATGTATTTAAAGAGTGGTGTAACAACGTCTTTGTTCCAGAAGTGATAAGAATAAATAGCAAGAAAGAAAAAAATCATGCGTCAAGCATAGATTATAAAACACTTTCGAACAGATTGAGAATAATATAACAAAACTGCATCGCTTAAAAAAATAACATATTACGTCTAATTCAACAATATGGAAACGCATAACACATTTCAAAACACAATTTCAGCTGTTCCCATCGATAATAAGAAAATTATCTTAATTTTTGCGGAAGCCCTGTATAGATTTGGATCTATTATCTACATGCAAGCCAACATTTAGTTCACTTAAGAAATACAAATTCTTCAGTTGAAAATTCCCCTTCAGCAATTTCCTCGAATAATGAGAATGAATGGTACGTGAATACTTTTGTGAGTATAGGTATATGAGTATAGAATATATATGGGGCATAGAATTTATATGTAACGAGTAACATGCAAAAAATTAATTAAATTTAAAATTGCATACCGAATTTTAAACCGTACACTCCAGTAATTATTACCCAAAGACAGTACTGTAAACGATTTCTTTTGTGTGTCCCTGTAAATGAATAAAAAATGATATGAATGCCCTGTTCTAACGTGATCTAGTGAAATTCAGTAATTTATATAAATTTTAATACATTTGAAATAGCGTAATGTCACTAAAATACACTGCAAACGATTTTTCGCCATATACCATACTGTATAAAAATTCTTTTGATTGCCCCTGTAAATGAACTATTAATTCATTCTTCATATACAATACTAAACATGCTTTGGTGACCCTAAATAACCTTTATCAATTGCTTAAAAATCTGAGTATATTTACGGGAGTTAGAGCGTGGACAGGCGGACAGACAAACCGAATGAATAAACACTTTTCAACTGTGGGAAGTGTTAAAAGGGCGTTCTCATGAATGATTCAAAAACTCTGTTTCACAATCCTGCTTCATTGCACGTTGACGATGTACAAATTAATCTGATGTGTATGACTGCAAATTCAACTGCTGGATTTAGTGAGTTTCCGACATTCGAAAGTATTTGTAAAATTCATCCTATTACTACATTTCTGACAGCAAATTAAATATCTCACTCATGACAAGGAACAACTTCATAAAGCTTCAATCAGTGTCACACTATCAGTTTCTATGAGTTAATTTTATCCCTATGTTCAAGTATAGATTTGCAAAACGAAGGTTACATCAATAAAGACGAAAAAATACTTCAGCCCTAGAGACTACTGTTTTAAATTTCAAGAAAAGAAGCTAACATATTATGGCTACTTGTGATTTTTAAAGCTATTTTTAGAGATTTAAGTGAATCAGAATACCGAATTAAAATTATGAATTTTCCCAAGAAGCAGTGATTTGTATTAAGATGCATCTTAAATTTAACACATTTTTCATTATATTTTATTTTTTTATTAATTGTTTTGTAACAGATAATAATTCAAATAAATTAAAAAATGCAATTTCTACATAAATGGAAAGTTCATTTCAAAATGTAATGTATTTATAATAATTCCAATCAATTTTATTGAACACAAAACATTCTAAAATATAAAATATAATTACATGAACAGGAAAATTATTAATGCAAAAACACAATTTTCTGTGTTATAATATGTTGTGTAAATTATAAAATATTAATAAATACAAATTGTAATAAAATTAACTATTATGAGAAGTTTTATGAGAATGATCCTGAAAATAATTATGAAAAAAAGATTTCGAGAATTTAATTAAAGTTTTTGCTATTAATTTTATTTTTTTATATATATAATTTTAGAATTTTGTAAAAATTATGTCAAATATATTTGTTTACTAAAGTTTCACAAATTTTGTGTTTCTTTAAAATCTTTCCCCGTCAGTAGAATCTGTAGAATAAAACTTGTTTCTAGACATAAGATAAACTGTAAATACTGTATATATAGTGTAGTGATTTAAATTAAAAATCTAGTACAGTCGACGCTGGTTATAACGACCGCCCATTATAGCGACCGTTCCATTATAACGACCGATGCAAAATATCTGGAAATATATTCCCTTTGTATTCTGTTATTTTTGGACCCATTATAACGACCGGCCAAACGCCGGCTTTCCATTACAGCGACCAAACTGACCTTTCCTACCGATTTTTTTCTTTTTTTTTTTTTTTGAAGAAAAGTAAAAAGTTTTCTCTCCCCAAATACTGATTGCCGAGTAAAATCCGAAGGGAATAGATTTTTTTCCTGCGTTGAAATTTAGTAATGACTCGTTTGAACTTGATTCTCCTTGCCGTAAACATATGAGCACACTGTAAAAAAACGACATTTTTACAGTACAAAGTACTGTTCATCTAGCGCACAAACTCGATCACAGTGAATGTGCTGTATCTTTCTTTGGTTTCCTGACTATATTAACATGGAAAATACAGTATTTTCGTAAAATTAACAGCACAACGTGCTGGCAATTTGGACGCCAGCAGTTTGTGCTGTAAGAAAATGCGTCCGAATTGCCAGCACATTGTGCTGTTAATTTTACGCAACTACTGTATTTTTCATATTAATATAGTCAGGAAACCAAAGAAAGATACAGCACATTCACTGTAATCGAGTTTGTTCTAGCAAATCTACAGTGGTTTTTTTTACAGTGCATGCGAGTATTCTAATTGCTCGCACGCTTATTAAGCTAGGTGCACATGTGCATTTTCACAAGATAGTAGTTTCAAACAAACCAAATGCGATTCCTTTGTATACAAAATTAAAAGTTTTCCCAGCGGTTGATGAAAAATTGATGCCTAAATCTTAAATTGCTAAAACATTTAACATGCCAAAAAAGCACTTTGTTTACGATCATTAAAATCCGTGATTCGATTTTGAGGGCCAAAGAAATTGGTTCCCCTGCTTCTCGCAGTCGATCGCGAGAAGGGGAATTTCAGCAATCAGAGAAAGCATTGTATGAATGACTAAAACTTATGAGATCGAAAACAACCTGTTAAAGACCCAATAACGACCTGTTAACGTCGAGTAACCACGAGTAACAACGAGTAACCAATAAAGACCTATTAAAAGCCCAATTTCTTGCAGAAAAAATTAACATTGATGAAGTAACATTTAAAGCATCAGATGGATGTTTCCATAAGTTTAAAGTGAGACATAATGTTTGTTTTTGTAAGCTTTGTGGGAAAAGTGGATCTGTGAATCATCAAACAGTTGATGCGTGGAAAAAGAACAAACCGAGAACAATAATCGAGAGGTATGCTCCAGAAAACATGTTTAATGCGGACGATACCGGGTTGTTTTTTATGATGACACCTGACAGATCTTTAGTTTTTGAATCTAACAGTGGACAGAAGAAAGCTAAGCAACTAATTACAGTTCTCCTATGTGTCAATATGTCAGAGACTGAAAAACTTCCACCTTTAGTTATAGGTAAATCAAAAAATCCTAGATGCTGTAGCGATATTAAAACTTTATCATTACTCTATCGAAATAGTGCAAAATTGTAGATGACAGCAAGCATTTTTGAGGAATTGCTACATTGTTTGGATAAGCAAATGGCAAATAAAGGCAGAAAAATCGTCCTGGTAAGTGACGACTATAGTGCACATCCTCAGATTGACTGTTTGAAGTCTATAACAGTGGAATATTTAACCCTCCTAACGTCACGTCCGTTCTCCAGTATCTCGATCAGGTAATCTTCTTAAGCTACAAACACAATAACAGGAAATTACTTTTAAGGAGAATTGTTTCTGCACTGGATGAAGACAAGATTTATAAAGTAAATATTCTTTCAGCAGTGTACCTTTCCAAAGCAGGATGCAATATGGTAACAGAAAAATACATTAAAAATTGCTTTCATTATGCTGGTTTTGAAGTACCTGTGAAATCGTCCGATGAAATGGCAGATAATCAACGAATGAATGATGCAAAATTCCACGAGGAAGAAATAATAATGAAAGAAATTTGTGAAAAAATGAATTTGGAGGAAAATGTGAATTTTATTGATTATGTGATGATTGACTGTCTCATGGACTGTGTGGAAAAACTGACGGAAAGTGATATTATTTCTTGCTATTTTTTACAAGAAAAAATAGACTCATCGGATGAAGAAAATATGCTGTCACCGCCCATACCTGTGAAAAGTGTTTTAAATGCTATTGACACGTTAAAACATTTTTTTAAGCCAAGAAAACACTAAAAATTACTTATCATCGTTAACTGAGATGGAAAATTTTGTTTTAAGAAAAAGCGAAATGCATAAAAAGCAAACAAAAATTTCAAATTATTTTTGTAGAAAATAAATATTAATACTTAAGTAACTTTTTTGTGATTTTACATTCACCTTAAATTTTACTTTAGTAATTTTATAAGCCTTCTCTCAACTGGATTTTTTTTAATAATGTTTTATTGTCAATGTTTATTTGATACGAAAATAAACAAAAATTTGTAATAATATTGTATTATATAATTTCCATTGAAAACTTAATTTTTCTATACCTGATTGGAGTTTTTTTCGTTCACTTTCGTTATAGTGACCTCCCAGTATAACGAGCTCTTTCTTTGTCCCACAAAGGGTCGTTGTAAAGAGCGTCGACTGTATCCGTAATTTAACCGTTATTCTATGCATATCCTATCTTGTATCCGTACTTTTATTCAGTATGTATGTACTTTTATTCAGATACGGAAAACAATAAATACAAGTTTAGTATGCTACGCTTTTTTTACTAAACATAATACTTAATTATTATATGTTAAATTCTTAGTTAATTATAAGTGGTATGATATTATAATAAAAGAGGTAAAATGAAAGTGCACTCGTTAAAATTTTAAATAAAAATGTAAAAACCTTTTACAGTTCTTAATTTCATTCTTGGGTGTACGTTAAAAAACTTATTTTTAAATTTTGGGAAACCGATTATGAAATTATTTTTAAAAATCAAGTTTATTAAAGTCAATTTAAAAACTGTTTCGTTATAAAATTTAAAAAGTTAAAAAAATATGTGTATTCTTATGTTATGTTTTATTTAAAACGTTAAATTTGCCTTTTATATTTTCTTGAGAATTAAAAAAAAAAATTACCTTAATAATGAATATATTTAACCTCCTCTTGAAAGAAGTCCGTATTGATGAATTGTAGTTTAAAATTTTAATTAATCATTATCTTTACAGATTTCGCTAGATGCAGTATTTTGTATAGATAAGCATTCATGTGCAAATAAAGCCTTGAATAAAGCAATTGATCGATGGATATCATTGACATAATACCCTAAAAATGTTAGTGAAGGGTGAAAATTTTATCACAGTGCATGACAGATATTTTATCTACATAAATTCGAAAAATATTTTAAAGAAAAGAATCCTGATAATGTTATTGCATAGCTATTCCTTTATTTTTAAGACATGACCTTCTATTATGAATTTTAAGTTTTTCTACTTATGAATATAATATGTATTCTACAGACAGGAGTGACTTTATTTTGCATGGTAATACGAACTTTTTTATTATAAATTTTAGTGCCTTTAATATTTAGTATATATATACATCACGTTCCATCAAAAAAAGAGAGAGAGCTCCTCTGAAATATTTAAAATATCAACGCATGCTTTGCTCAAACTCTACAATTTTGTAACATGAACAGCAAAACTCAATAAAATTGTTTTAAGGTTTATTATAAAATTTACTGCATTTTTTAAGAACCCTTATAATCAATCAATTGTTGTTATTGCCGTTAGAGTACTAAAAAATGTTAAATTTAATTACACATAGGCTTATTTGTGAGTATTACATATTTTCATATTCGCGAAAATTACATATATGCATTTTTGTGAACGTTGCATATATACATCTATGTGAATATCACATATATGCATAGTTGTGAACAATACATATATGCATTACATACATGCTTATATATTTTTAAAAGTTTTGTTAGTCACACATAAAAATATAAAATATTCTACATTTAAAAAAAAAATATTATAATGTTAAAATATGATCTCATTTTTCAAACAGAATTATTTACGAAAACTTTGATCAATAAATGAAGACATTGAATGTAAAAAGTTTTTATTTTAAATAAATTAGTATTATTTCAGGAATGTTTTATCAAATTTTAAAACTAATTTATTTATGTACGTGTTATTGACATTATACATAATTATCTAAATATAGATGACGGATAGTAGGTTTATAAAAATCCAATGGAGAGGCCGATTAACCCTCTCTAATTCAGAAATTATTATAAAGATTAAAAATACTAATAAATTAGTAATTAAAACCTTCCTGCAAGAATATTTAATTCATTTCTTCATTTTGCCAAGCCTTGCTTTTTCTAGCACGCTGTGTCTTGCTCTATCTTGCACTGAAGAAGAATCTCGCTCGTAGATTCGAAACAGCTCTTTGCTGCTTTTTCATTTATTACTTGTGCATTTTTAACGTTGGTTTTCTGCTTTTCAACATTCAAAATACGTTTTATGACATTTTGCGAAGACTTTTTGGCCCCATTTTTAGCTGTTATATGTTTAGAATTATGCCCCTTGGGGAATATATGTACAATGTAGGAAACAAAAAATACATACTTTAGCTTGTATAAAATTGATGAAAATGGCTGCATGTTTTCGAAAGAACCGCAAATTTAGGCAGTAAAAATACCTGCAGCAGTTTAAAACAAGTGGATAAGTATGATTACAGATCGAACAGAGGGTTTCGTTTAATATTCCTTTTAAAACACTTTATTCTTTAATTAATAAAGCCAAATTGATATCATTTTTAATTATTAAATCCTTAAAAACCGCACATAAAAGGTAAAAAAAACGCTAAGGTTTAAAAAAAATTGCCCACCCCCTCGATGAAATTTCTCGCACCAATCTTTTGAAAACGTTTTGTTATATGTTACTGTCTTAAAGTTTCAAACAGATCACCGTGTTAGATTTCTTAATTTAAATAAAATCGCGTTCTTTTAATTCCACATTCCACCACAAGCGAGCGTTCTCTATTCTTAATAAAACTGTATCAGAACGAAACTGCTTTCTTAGTGCAGGGGGTGGCGGTCTTAAGCACCAATTTAAGATATTTGCTGCAATTACTATTCTAAAATAGTGTTCCCCCTCACCCACATCTGCCCGTAATTTCGCGCGCCATTCTTTTATAATTTTTTTTCTTATCTATACTAATATTATAAAGAAGTAAAAATTGTTTGTTTGTTAGAGGTAATCTCTGGAACTACCGAACCGATTTCAAAACTATTGGTATGAAAATAGTGGTGCTGGTCCAACTTAGAACATAGGCTATATTTTATGTCGGTGCCACTATCGCAAAGGGGGTGCAGGAGCAAAAAACGTTCCAAAAATACGATTTTTGTGTTAGTGATGGGCCTAGAAATATGAAATTTGGAATATTAGTTACTTATAACATATAAAAGATGTCTAAGAACATTTTCTAAACAATTCGAAATTTAAAAGGTGTGAAAATGCACAAAAGCGTTCTAAATGGTGGTTCTACACAATCTCAGGAAATAACAAACCGAATTAAAAAAAAAAAATGGTGTCAAAATGATGATGACAACCCCTGCTCCAACATATTTTATGTCAGTGCCACTAACCCAAAGGGAGTGCAGGAGCAAAACAGTTCTAAAAATGCGACTTTTGCGTTACTGAAGGGCCTAGAAACATGAAATTTGAAATATTAGTTACTTATTAGATATAAAGAATTTCTAAGAACAGTTCTTAAACAATTCAAAATTTAAAAGAGGTGAAAATGCGCGAAAAGCGTTCTAAAAAACGTTCTAAATGGTGGTTTCTACACAATCTCAGGAAATACCAAACCGATTTAAAAAATAATGGTGTCAAAATGATGGTGACAACCCTTGCTCCAACATAGGCTATATTTTATATCAGTGCCATATCCCAATGGGGTGCAGGAGCAAAAAACGTTCTAAAAATGCGATTTTTGCGTTACTGAAGGGCCTAAAAATACGACATTTGAAATATTAGTTACTTATTAGATATAAAGAATTTCTAAGAACAGTTCTTAACCCATTTTCAGCCAAAGGTGCTTAAACGCACCATTTTAATAAATGTTTTTTATTAACACTGTGACGTATGTTTTTCACTAATTTTACTCTTCTGTTATTTTTAAGGGTTCTAAAGACATCTATAAAATATTAGTAATTCAATTGGAGTAACCACTTTTTGTTGAGAAATTTTCAAAATACACTGCTTTTTAACTTGAAACGGTTACTGAAAAATTGGAATTTTTGAAAATGCATAATTATTCCACATGAGATTAATCATATGTTTTATAGTGGATTAAAGTAGCAAGTTCTGTAAATAAAATACAAAATAAAAAAGTAATAAAAAAGTAAATAAAAAAGTGAAACAAATGTCATAAAAAATTTAAATTTTTTAAATTTAATTTTAATGGTGCGTCAACGCACCATTGGCCGAATGTATGAAAAGAGGAAAAAATGAAAACCCACTTTTTATGCAATTTTTCAGAGTTTTATTGCAAATTTGGTGTGATTTTATGGTGATATTGGTTGTGGAATACTGTCTCAACATTTGTTAATTGACGAAGAGATGGTATCTTATATTGGAATGCATTTATCAAAAATCTTTATAAAGGGGAAGCCACAAAGGTTTGGATTCAAACTTTGGTGTTTGTGGTCTTCTGACGGATACCTTTTCCAATTCATTCCTTGTGGAGGTGCTGAGTCTGGCAGTGATCTACAAAATATGTCATTAGAAACAAGTGTTGTTCGGAAGTTACTTAGCGTTGTTCCTAAACCTGAAATTCACAAAATGCATTTTGATAACTTTTACTTTTCCTACGGCTTATTCGAAATTTTGAAAGAAAAGGTGGTTTTTTTTTGCATGTGGAACAGCTCGCGAAAATCGCATAGCTGGTTTTATATTGGAGGACTCCAAAAAATATGAAAAAAAAAACATCATTGTTCCAACGATTTTGCATTCTACAAGTATGCAGAAACATAAGAACAAAAAACTTCTTAAAACACCTTCAAAAATTTTCAAATGCGCTAGGCCTTTTGAAAGATCTGAGTCTTTCTTCGTCAGGCGCAAAGAAGACGTCCTTCTACTATGAAAGGACAGGCAAGACTGAAATGAGGGATAAGGGAAAGGAAACAAGCTGAAAAAACAGCCAGTAGAGAGTTAAAAATGAACAGCCAATAGGAAAGTAGAAGACAACAGAGAATCGCAGAAGAGTATAATCAAAACAAAAGAACACAGAGTAGGAGGGGCAAAATTGGGAGGGGGGAAATTAAAAATGGGAAAACATGAAATTAAAAAAATAAATAAATAAATAAATAAAACAGACTAATATTAATTAATACAAAAATAAATTAAATGGTAGTACTGAAAAGGTTTTTCCAAGCTGCAGAGAGCATTGTGGAATAAGATTTATCATTAACAATAACATCACGATTGAGATAAATAGCTAGATTTTCAAGAAAGTCCAATTCAGAGATACTATTGGCATTAGAGATAATTTTAGCATTTTGAAAATTAAAACTATGGCCAGAATCCCAAGAGTGCTTGGCAATAGAAGATTTAGAAAATTCTTGGTTGATTATATAACGAGAGTGTTCTTTTAAGCGGATTTCGAGATTTCTTTTAGTTTGACCAATATAAGAAAAATCACAACCATTAGAAGGAACTTTATAAATTCCCCATTTACGAAGACCAGGAACAGGAAATTTAGTGAAGGGGAATTTGAATTTATTGACAGGTTTAAAGATAACGTTAAAATTTAAACGTCGTAAAACTTTAGCTAACCTGAAACATAAAGGAGGATAAAAGGGGAGGACAACCAAATTATCAGGTTTGCTTTTGACCGATTTGGAAAGAGTAGATTTATTAGATGGTCTATTGAATTTCTTCACTGCATTATTGATAACAGAAGGATTAAAACCTCTTTTGACAACAAGGGTTTTTAAGTAATTAAGTTCTTCCTTAAGGGATACAGAATCGGAACAAATTTTGAGAGCATGATTTACATACGTGTAAAAAAACACCGATTTTTTGGTTGACAGGATGATTTGAGAGAGCATTAGGTGGGTTAGAAACCGAAAAAGGTTTTTTATAAACACAAGTTTTGAAAGAAAAATCACATTTGGTAACTAAAACATCAAGTAAAGGAATTTTATTACAATTTTCTAATTCAAAAGTAAACTGAATATGTGGGTCGATAGAATTGACAGTATGAAAAATGGTAGAAATATCAAAAGGATTATCAACTAAAACAAAAGTATCGTCGACATAACGCATCCAACATTTAAAATTAACCCGATTTAATAAGTTTTCCTCAAAATAATGCATATAAATATCACAAAGAATTGGAGATAAAGGATTACCCATACTTAAGTCATCTGACTGTTTGAAAAATTTATTATCAAATTCAAAAGTAGTTTGAGTGATGCAAATTTTAGCTAAATTAACAAAATCTTGGACTTCAATATCAGAGAAATGGAAATCACGTAATCTTTTTTCCAAGCAAGAAAGAGCACCTTCAATCGGAACATTCGTAAATAAAGATTTGACATCAAGAGAAAGCATAGAACAATTGGATGGGTTAATATTTTTTAATTTACTAACAAAATCATAAGAATTTTTTATCGTATGAGAATTAGAAATGCATAACGGAGAAAAAATGGATGTTAAAAATTTGGCAAGAGGATAAGTAACAGTACCAATATTAGAGACGATAGGTCTTAAGGGGACATTGGTTTATGAACTTTAGGAAAGGATAAAAACGAGCACAAATGGCTGAAGAATGAATAACACTATGTTTAGTATTGTCATTTAAAATAACAGAATTCTTAACAGCTATTTTGAGAGTGGAAAGATGCGAATTAGTAGGATCTTTTTTAACTTCAACATAAGGACATTCAGATAAGAGAGCATAGACTTTATCAGAATAATCTGTTTTATTCATAAGAACAATTTGACCACCTTTATCAGCTTTAGTAATAATAAGATTATCATTGGACTTAAGCTCATTCAGAGCGATATTTTGAGAACGTGAAAGATTAGGTTTAAATTTTGAATTATTATAAGAAATAGTATCAGCAAGGATGTGACGAAGAGTTTCTTTTTGAAAAGGAGTGACGTTACTTTGTTTAAAGGAAGATTCAATAAGAGCAATCAATTTGGTGAAAGAAGGTTTGCAAGACTGAGGAAAATTTAAGCCAAGATCTAAAATGCTTTTTTGCTCAGGAGTTAACATATGAGAGGAGAGATTAACGATGCAGTTCTCATTTGATAGATTCTTATTTGAAAATTGAGACTTATTTTGCTTATTACACAATGAAGAAAACTTTTTATCAAGCTTATTTTGATGAGCAGATTTGAAAGTAAGTAGAGAAAACCAAACTTTATTTTCAATATCACAGAAATTGTCAAGATTTTTACTAAGGAACAAATGAAGGTCAAAAAGCTCGTCTTCAATTTTGGAGAGAGTATGCCGAACATCTTTAATACAGGCTCTTAAAATAATAAAATGTGAACGAACCATAGCTTTTGAAATTCTAACAGAGCTACTAACAGAACATTTAAGTTGAATAAAATTGGGAATAACATTATTTTTCTTGCAATTTTGAAGAAAATTTAAGTGGTTAAGAAATTGCACACGCTTACGTCTGAGTTTAGTAAATCTGTTAAATTGAGCAGTAAACATAATAGCAATAAAAAATAAACAAAGTACAAATGTAGAATACTAAACTATAAATAAGACATAAAAAATAAGCAAATAAATTAGTCAATGGGGGAAAAAAATAAATAAATAAAATACAAATATAGAATACTAAACTATAAATAAGGCATAATAAATTAATCACTAAGATAATTAAAGAATAAACAAAATTAAAATATAGAATACTAAACTAGAAAAAAGACATAAAATTAAATAAGACAAATAAATTAATCAATAAGAAAAATAAAGAGAAATATCAAAGCAAAATTAAGACAAAAAAAGTACTTACATACAAAAGGGAACGGGTGGAAAAACATATAATGTTGAAATGCCAGAAGAAGCACAATCAAAGAAAATAAGTTAAAACTGGTGTGAATGAATAAGAACAAAAAAAACTTCTTAAAACACCATAAAAAAATTTAAAATGCGCTAGGCCTTTCGAAAGATCTGAGTCTTTCTTCGTCAGGCGCAAAGAAGACGTCCTTCTACTATGAAAGCAGAGGCAAGACTGAAATGAGAGATAAGAGAAAGGAAACAAACTGAAGATATAGCCAATAGGGAGTTAGAAATGAACAGCCAATAGGAAAGTAGAAAACAACAGCCAATCACACAAGAGTATAATGAAAACAAAAGAACACAGAGTAGGAGGGGCAAAATTAGGAGGGGGAAAATACATATAATTAAAACTGGGAACACGTGAAATTAAAAAAATAAATAAATAAATGAAAAAAACAGACTAATATTAATTAATACAAAAATAAATTAAACGGTAGTACTGAAAATGTTTTTCCAAGCTTCAGAGAGCATTGTGGAATCAGATTTATCATTAACAATAACATCACGATTGAGATAAATAGCCAGATTTTCAAGAAAGTCCAATTCAGAGATACTATTGGCATTAGAGATAATTTTAGCATTTTGAAAATTAAAACTATGGCCAGAATCCCAAGAGTGCTTGGCAATAGAAGATTTTAAAAATTCTTGATTGATTACATAACGAGAGTGTTCTTTTAAGCGAATTTCGAGATTTCTTTTAGTTTGACCAATATAAGATAAATCACAACCATTACAAGGAACTTTATAAATTCCCCATTTACGAAGATCAGGAACAAGAGATTTAGTGCAGGGAAATTTGAATTTATTGACAGGTTTAAAGATAACGTTAAAATTGAAACATCGTAAAACTTTAGCTAACTTGAAACATAAAGGAGGATAAAAGGGGAGGACAACCAAATTATCAGGTTTGCTTTTGACAGATTTATAAAGAGTAGATTTATTAGATGGTCTATTGAATTTCTTCACTGCATTATTGCTAACAGAAGGATTAAAACCTCTTTTGATAGCAACGGTTTTTAAGTAATTGAGTTCTTCCTTAAGGGATACAGAATCGGAACAAATTTTGAGAGCACGATTTACATGCGTGTAAAAAACACCGATTTTTTGGTTGACAGGATGATTTGAGAGAGCATGAGGTGGGTTTGAAACAGAAAAAGGTTTTCTATAAACACAAGTTTTGAAAGAAAAATCACATTTGGTAACTAAAACATCAAGGAAAGGAATTTTATTACAATTTTCTAATTCAAAAGTAAACTGAATATGGGTCGATAGAATTGACACTTAAATGTTCTGTTAGTAGCGCTCTTAGAATTTCAAAAGCTATGGTTCGTTCACATTTTATTATTTTAAGAGCCTGTATTCAAGATGTTCGGCATACTCTCTCCAAAACTGAAGAAGAGCTTTTTGACCTTCATTTGGTCCTTTGTAAATATCTTGACAATTTCTGTGATATTGAAAATAAAGGTTGGTCTTCTCTACTTACTTTCAAATCTGCTCATCAAAGTAAGCTTGATAAAAAGTTTTCTTCGTTGTGTAATAAGCAAAATAAGTCTCAATTTTCAAATAGGAATCTATGAAATGAGAACTGCATCGTTAATCTCTCCTCTCATATGTTTACTCCTTAGCAAAAAAACATTTTAGATCTTGGCTTAAATTTTTCTCAGTCTTGCAAACCTTCTTTTACCAAATTGATTGCTCCTATTGAGTCTTCCTTTAAACATAATAAAGTCACTCCTTTTCAAAAAGAAACTCTTCGTCACATCCTTGTTGATACTATTTCTTCTAATAATTCAAAATTTAAACCTAATCTTTCACGTTCTCAAAATATCGCTCCTAATGAGCTTAAGTCCAATGATAATCTTATTATTACTAAAGCTGATAAAGGTGGTCAAATTGTTCTTATGAATAAAAAAGATTATTCTGATAAAGTCTATGCACTCTTATCTGAAGGTCCTTATGTTGAAGTTAAAACAGATCCTACTAATTCGCATCTTTCCACTCTCAAAAAAGCTGTTAAGAATACTGTTATTTTAAACGACAATACTAAACATAGTGTTATTCCTTCTTCAGCCATTTATGCTCGTTTTTATGCTTTGCCTAAAGTTCATAAACCAATGTCCCCTTAAGACCTATCGTCTCTAATATTGGTACTTTTACTTATCCTCTTGCCAAATTTTTAACATCCATTTTTTCTCCGTTATGCATTTCTAATTCTCAAACGATAAAAAATTCTTATGATTTTGTTACTAAATTAAATAATATTAACCCATCCAATTGTTCTATGCTTTCTCTTGATGTCAAATCTTTATTTACGAATGTTCGGATTGAAGGTGATCTTTCTTGCTTGGAAAAAAGATTACATGAATTCCATTTCTCTGATATTGAAGTCCAAGATTTTGTTAATTTAACTAAAATTTGCATCACCCAAACTACTTTTGAATTTGATAATAAATTTTTCAAACAGCCAGATGGCTTAAGTATGGGTAATCCTTTATCTCCAATTCTTCGTGATATTTATATGCATTATTTTGAGGAAAACTTATTAAATCGGGTTAATTTTAAATGTTGGATGCGTTATGTCGACGATACTTTTGTTTTAGTTGATAATCCTTTTGATATTTCGACCATTCTTCATACTGTCAATTCTATCGACCCACATATTCAGTTTACTTTTGAATTAGAAAATTGTAATAAACTTCTTTTCCTTGATGTTTTAGTTACCAAATGTGATTTTTCTTTCAAAACTTGTGTTTATAAAAAACCTTTTTCGGTTTCTAACCCACCTAATGCTCTCTCAAATCATCCTGTCAACCGAAAAATCGGTGTTTTTTACACGTATGTAAATCGTGCTCTCAAAATTTGCTCCGATTCTGTATCCCTTAAGGAAGAACTCAATTACATAAAAACCGTTGCTGTCAAAAGAGGTTTTAATCCTTCTGTTATCAATAATGTAGTGAAGAAATTCAATAGACCATCTAATAAATCTACTCTTTCCAAATCTGTCAAAAGCAAACCTGATAATTTGGTTGGTCCTCCCCTTTTATCCTCCTTTATGTTTCAAGTTAGCTAAAGTTTTACGAGGTTTCAATTTTAACGTTATCTTTAAACCTGTCAATAAATTCAAATTTCCCTCCACTAAATCTCCTGTTCCTGATCTTCGTAAATGGGGAATTTATAAAGTTCCTTGTAATGGTTGTGATTTATCTTATATTGGTCAAACTAAAAGAAATCTAGAAATCCGCTTAAAAGAACACTCTCGTTATGTAATCAATCAAGAATTTTCTAAATCTTCTATTGCCAAGCACTCTTGGGATTCTGGCCATAATTTTAATTTTCAAAATGCTAAAATTATCTCTAATGCCAATAGTATCTCTGAATTGGACTTTCTTGAAAATCTAGCTATTTATCTCAATCGTGATGTAATTGTTAATGATAAATCTGATTCCACAATGCTCTCTGCAGCTTGGAAAAAACTTTTCAGTACTGCCATTTAATTTATTTTTGTATTAATTAATATTAGTCTGTTTTTTTTCATTTATTTATTTTTTTTTAATTTCATGTGTTCCCATTTTTAATTATACGTATTTCCCTAATCCCAATTTTGCCCCGCCTACTCTGTGTTCTTTTGTTTTGATTGTACTCTTCTGTGATTGGCTGTTGTTTTCTACTTTCCTATTGGCTGTTCATTTCTAACTCCCTATTGGCTGTTTGTTCAGCTTGTTTCCTTTCCCTTATCTCTCATTTCAGTCTTGCCTCTGCTTTCATAGTAGAAGGACGTCATCTTTGCGCCTGACGAAGAAAGACTCAGATCTTTCGAAAGGCCTAGCCCATTTAAAAATTTTTGATGGTGTTTTAAGAAGTTTTTTGTTCTTATTCATTCACACCAGTTTTAACTTATTTCCTATGCAGAAACATGTGCTATCGAATGAAACGGCAATGCTGTGGTAACGATTGTTACTAATAATGGGACCATTTTGCCCCTTGTAAACGCTAGACGATACAGTCGCAACGAAAGAAAAGAAGATGTGACTGCACAACCGAACATTATTTCGGACTACAAGCATATAGGAGATGTTGACCTACATGACAATGCCATAATTAATTACTGCATAAAGATTCAAGTTAAGAAATGGTGGTGGGCATTATTTACAAATATCATTGATAGCGTTATAGTAAATTCATGGAAGCTGTATAGAACTTCTACTAGCACAAAAACTGCACTTATGGACTTTAGATCTTATACAGTGTGTCTACTCTCAACGGTGTCCAATGGCTAATTCCTCAGCCGTTAGTCATAGACATATAGTTCCAATTACAAACATGTTTTAAATCAGGTAAAAAAATATTTAAAAAGCGATTTGGGTCAATGAAAATATTTCTTAAAAAATTACGAAATTTAAATTTTTATACGGTCTTATAAGTTATATTTAGTAAAAGTTTCCTATTACACTGACAAGTAAGACAAAATAAGTCCCGTTCATATAACACTAAAATTGGGCGAGTTATGGAACTTTAAAAAGGACTGGAATTTGTGAATGACCCCCAATTTGCAGCAAAAAATATGCCCCAAATTTAAACAGCTATTACTCGGTCAATTTTAATCGTAGAATAACGGGACTTTTTGTATTATTTGTCAGTGTAAATAGAACATTATACTAAACATAACCTATAGGACCGGGGGGAAAGTAAAAAAAATTAAGTTTCGTAAATTTTTAAGAAATGTTTTTCTTTACCCAAATCGCTTTTAAAATATTTATTTACCTTTTTAAAATGTTTTTGTATTTGGAACTATATGTCTATGATTAACGGTTTAAGAATTAGCCATTGGACACCGTTGAGAGTGGATACCCTGTTTAGCGATTGCTCTATTAAAATCTGAATACAAGAACAGTCTGTCTGGTGAAAATACATTACAAATGACACATCCTAATAAAGATCGTCCAGTATCTACAGCTCTACCGAAAGAAATACCGACTGATAGAATCGGACATACCATAAGTGAATATGAAGAAAAAGCCCGTAGACGATGTTAAGTGTACAAAAACCCCACGATTTGTTTGTACCTCAAATGCCAAGTCCATTTGTATCCAAAATATTGCGAAAACTTCCATCAAAAAATAAAAAGTTTGACTAGAATACAAATGTTCAACTAAATGATTTGTTCATTAATTAGGCCAATGGTGCGTATACACACCGTTTTATTTCTTAAATAAAATATTATTTTTCATGCACGAAACTTTTTTTTTGTGTCTTAATGAACATAATTTAAGCATATTTCAATGAAAATAACACTACATTTTATAAAATTTCTATGCTTGGCCTAAAATGGGTTAAAAAATTCGAGATTTAAAAGAGGTGAAAATACGCGAAAAGCGTTCTAAAAAACGTTCTAAATGGTGGTTTCTACACAATCTCAGGAAATAGCAAACCGATTTAAAAAATAATGGTTGTAAATTGATGGTGACAACACTTGCTCTAACATAGGCTATGTTTTATGTCGGTGCCACTACCCCAAAGGGGATGCAGGAGCAAAAAACGTTCTAAAATACGATTTAGGCGTTACTGAAGGGCCTAGAAACATGAAATTTGAAATATTAGTTACTTATTAGATATAAAGGATTTCAAACAGCAGTTCTTAAACAATTCGAAATTTAAAAAAGAGTGAAAATGCACAAAAAGCGTTCTAAAAAACGTTCTAAATTGTGGTTTCTACACAATCTCAGGAAATACCAAACCTATTTAAAAATAATGGTGTCAAAATGATGGTGATAACCCTTGCTCTAACGTAGGCTATGTTTTATGACGGTGCCACTACCCCAATCGGGGTGCAGGAGCAAAAGTCATTCTAAAAATTATTTTTGCGTTACTGAAGGACTTAGAAATATGAAAATTGAAATATTAGTTACTTATTAGATATAATATTAGTATAGATAAAGGAGAAGAGTTCTTAAACAAGAACAGATATTAAACAATTCAAAATTTAAAAGGGGTGATAATGTGCGAAAAGTGTTCTAAAAAAACATTCTAAATGGCGATTTCAACTCAATTTTGGGAAGTATCAAATCGATTTCAAAAGTAATAGTTGTAAATTGGTGGTGACAGACTTTGCTCTAACATAGGCTCTTTTTTATGTTTGTATCACTACCACCTGGGGGTTGCAGGAGAGAAAAAACGTTCTAAATTGCGGTTTTTGTGTTATGGAAGGGCCTAGAATTAAGAAATTTGGAATGGTAGTTACTTATAAGATACCAATGATCTCTAAGAACATTTCCTAAAAAATTTAAAAGGGGTGAAAATGCGCTAAAAGCGTTGTAAAAAACGTTCTAAATTGCGATTTCTATGCAATCTTAGGAAGCACTGAACCGATTTCAGATATAATGGTGTAAAAAATTATGGTGACAGATCTTGCTCCAAGATATGCTATGTTTTATGTCTGTTTCCACTACCCCAGAGGAGATGCATGAGCAAAATCTTTCTAAAAATGCGATTTTTGAATTATTGAAGGACCTAGGTTCATGGAATTTTGCATGGTATATATTTATTGGACATAAAATATCTCTAAGAACATTTCTTTAAAAATTTTAAATTTAAAAATGGGTGAAAATGCCCGAATAACGGTCTAAAAACGTTCTAAATTGCGATTTCTACTCAATCTCAGGAAATACGAATCTTATTAAAAAATTATGGTTGCAAATTTATGGTGAAAGTCCCTGCTCCAACATAGGCTATATTTTATGTTGCTGTCACTACCATCTGAGGGTTTCAAGTGCAAAACATGCTCTAATTTGTGTTTTTTACACAACTGAGCGGTCTAACATTTTGAAATATGGCATGCTATTTACTTACAAGATGCAGCTGTTTTCTAAGAACAGTCGAAAGAAAATTTCAACTTTAAAAGAATGAAGTGAGTGAAAAGCGTTCTAAAACCGTTTAAATTACAATTTTTATACAATCTTATCAAATACCAAACCGAGTTAAAAATTAATGGGGACAAACTGTTGGTGACAGAACCTGCTCAAACATAAGCTATATTTTATATCTGTGCCACTACCACCAGAGGGTTGCAGGAGCAAAAAACTTTCTAAATTGCGATTTCTGTGATACTGAAGAGGCTAGAAACTTTAAACATGGCATAGTAGTTACTTAAAAAATATAAATGCCCTCGGAGGACTGTCGAAAATATATTCGAATTAAAAAGGGGTGAAGCGAAGGGGAGATGAGAAAAGCATTCTATAAAAGTCCTAAATTACGATTTCTATGCAATTTCAGGGAATATAAACTGATTATAAGAGTAATAGTTGCGAATCGATGATAACAGTCTCTGATCCTGCACAGGCTGTATTTTATGACGATGATTCTACCACCTGGGGTTCACAGGAATAACAAACGTTCAAAAAAGACCTTTAAAAGCTTTCTAAATTACGTTTCTGTGGAATATTAGGAAATAACAAACCGATTTCTGAATTAATGTTGGCAAATTAATACTGACAGTTCCTATTTCAACATAGTCCTTTATGTTGAGAGAGGTGGTAGGACTTGGAATTTGACATGGTTAATTTTAAGATGCAAGAAGATGGTTTCTAAAAAAATAAAAAAATTAAAATGTATACTGAAATGAGCATATTAATGCAGCATAAAAGTTTCAAAATATTTTCTAAATTATGATTTATTTAGTTTTATTTATTTTTATTAATTTAAGTCTCATTTCTGCCTAATGCAGTGTAATAATGAAGTTTAGTCAAACTGTGTTTTAAATAGTAATTTTTGAATTATTCCTAAAAGTATAATTTCTTTTGATAAAAATTAAACATATAAATATCACTTGGCATATTTCAAATATTACGCGAGCAAAGCCGCGGGGTTTGTTAGTGTGTTATAAACTTTCAAACTGATCGCCTTGTTAGATTTCCTACTTTAAATGAAATCACAGTCTGTTAGTTCGACATTCCACCCCCAGAGAAAGCAGTCTATTCTTAAAAAAAGCGTATCTGAACGAAACTCCTTTACAGAACCTATACGTAGTTAAATGGGTCGGGAGAGGTGGAGGTCTTAACCGAGTATTTAATATATTTGCTGAAATTACTATTTGAAAATAGTGGTATGAACGCTTATAAATTTTTTGATATTGAATTAGTAGTAATTATCTCATCCCGCCGTCAAAAAATCGCACGCAAAATAGAAAAAACGCTAATGCTGCTGTAAAATATCATGTGCCTTCATTTTAAAATACACTTTTAATAAAAATAAAAACCAATAAGTTAAATAATAATTAATATATCAGCTTGTAATTAAGATGGAAGATTGAAATTGACATTTATGAAATCAGCGAAAATTTTTACGTCCGGATGTATGAAAATTTAATCTAAAAATTTAACAATTTAAAAGTTTAACATTCGTTTTAAAATATCCCAGTATGAAAAACCACGTGACTTGCTTAAATTTGCGCCTCCAGAACCTGTTGAAAAGAAAGTTGTAAAGAAATAATTCAATTAATGAAATAATAATAATTATCTCATCTTCTAATTAAGTCGAAGAATGAATCTTGTAGAAGAATGAAATGGACATATATGAAATCAGCAAAATATTTCACATCCGGATGTATAAAAATTTGATATAAAAATTTAATAATTAAAAAGTTTAACATTAGTCTTAAAAAATCCTACAATAAAAATCACGTGACTTACAAGTGCCGTATGCCTGGAGAGAAAAACTTCTCCCTGCCATTGGAAATGAAATTCATTAACACCTGGCTTTCTAATCAAAGAAAATTGATTTTTTATCGATCAATTTTTAGAGGATTTTTTTTTTGTTATACACATCGCAGAGAAATAAGCTTTATATCTGTTGAAAATAGATTTTTTTCAACGTCCGTCTGTCCAAGTTAAACATTTCTAGGCCAAAAACTTTCTGAGATGCTTGTCGATTTAAAAATGTTCTCTTCACTTTTTAGATTAAAGTGAACTGGGCAACACATCATTTTCCTCAAGCAACTCTGGCAACACCTCATTTTCCTGGCAAACCTTAGGAGAATCGCCAGTTCTTATCTGCCGTTAAAATGACACCTGTTTTTAATCCGTCAAAGACATCGTTTTTGTAATTAGATAAAAAAAATCCATGCTTTTGTTGAATTATGAATGCATTTCCGATCTTGTAATTGGGAGGTTTTAATTAATAATGTCCGTTAATTACGGCTTTTTCAAAATTTTATGATTTGTCGTTTGATGTGAGGTGTTCTGCTATAAGTATGCAAAATTTCAAATCTCCAACATATATAGTTTCTAAGAGCAGGCTGTGTGACAGACGGACGGACAGACAGATAGACGGAGGAGTGAGACGAATAGGGTTTCGTCAGATGAACGAAATCCTAAAAAATACAATCCAGATCTACCATAAATTTGTAACTCAAACAAACGGCATAGACAAACTGTTTTTGAGGAAAAAATTCCATTATGCCAATACATTATGATTATAATAAAACACTCATACTACAATATATATTAAAACACACATACACACATAAATAACGCCTGCAGTCAACAATTAAAGGTATGTATAAATATTATACAGAGATACAAACAATAAATACAATAAACCCAACTGGAGTGAAAAATTAGCCAGAGCCAGGAATCAAACCCGGGACCACATTATACAAGACTGCTGCTCTAACCACTGAGCTACTCCGGCCGATGCCTGAGTCCTCAATTTCTCAATAATAAACCATGTTGGGGAAGTCACCAACCATCTATACGACAGCCTTGGATGACTGGACAAGTAGCTTCATCGCCCCGAGCTCTGTCTCCCCGCTTTCCGGTGTCTTTAATTTGTGCAATTTTCCTTTTCAATTTGTCCGGTTTCAATTTTTGATTTTTTTTTCAATCCTGGCCTTCGCTAGAGTGTCTTTCACTCGGGACGTGGCTGGGGACCTACGATCCTTGCTTTCGCAAAAGAGTCGGAATAAGTGGATGAATAAAGGGCTACGGACGAAGAGAGGCCGCTCGCTGCGGCGGTTGATCTGTTCATCGTTGTCTGGTCATCCAAGGCTGTCGTATAGATGGTTGGTGATTTCCCCAACATGGTTTATTAGTGAGAAATTGCAGTCTCAGGGATCGGCCGGAGTAGCTCAGTGGTTATGGCAGCAGTATTGTATACTGTGGTCCCGGGTTCGATTCCTGGCTCTGGCTAATTTTTCACTCCAGTTGGGTTTATTGTATTTATTGTTTGTATGTCTGTATAATATTTATATACAACTTTATATATTATGATTATGCCTGATGATAAAAAATCGGTCACTGTTTTAAATATTGCAAATAAAAGGATAGACAGTAGCGTGGAACTTAAGTATAGGGTAAAAAATACTTTTTTTTATGTGTAATTGTGGAAAATTTCTTTTCTTTATAGATGTCTAAATTATTGGCTGAAAAGGTTTTTAAAATATAATTTGTTTTCCGGTTCATCAAGGGCACCAAAGTTTTGCAATTGCAGCATAGAGTAACTTAAAGTAAACAACATAGCTATTAGCTCCTATCAGATTATATTAAGTGGTCTCAGGACTCTTAAAATTTAAAATTTTTCGAAATTTTATTTTCTTTTTTTACATATTAAACTACTATATTTTTTTAACCTTTTGGCATAAATGTTTCCTTGAAATTCCTATTAGAACAGAAGTTATGGCTTTTAGAATTATACCCGCTCAATAGCTGAAGCGGCGTTTCAGAAATTTTGAAGTCAATTTTCTCCAAATGATGTTTTTGGGCATAACGCGCACGATATCTCAAAAATTTCTGAATTTTTTTTCATGAAATTTTTAAAACATATGTTTCATGTTAGTCTGTATAAACTGAACCTAAAATTTCTTTCTTATTGTTCAGAAATATATTCTTTATAGATGATTATATTGTTGAAAATTTCTAAATTTTGCATTAACTAAATACAACTTTGTATTAAAAATAGAAAAATGCTTTAAATACAAATTTATTTAGGTTCAGAGTAATTATTACAATATGAAGCATAGGTAGGACCCAAAATTTTCCTTCTACTTGCAAAATTTATTTTGTAATCGTGCGCATAATCTGTTATGCCGATTTTCCGCTCGTAAATTGTCTGACATTTTGGAGCGCACTGTAAATTCTAATTCTACATCTTGAAATTTATCAAATACATGAAATGAAAGAACATACTTATATCTTTCACCCCAATATAAAATTTTGTCTTAAAATCAATAACATTTTATGATATTATATGTTGAAAATGGTCTTTTAGGTAGCTTCCACTACAAAAAGCTACCTATTGCAGCCGTTCGGAGGAAAGCGATTTCAAAACATTTTGGTATATTTTCATCGATCATGACCTCCAGACCCCGAAACCACCCTCCATTCAAAATTTATATATATATATATATATATATGACCTATGTTACACTCTAACTCTCGTAATTATGAACCGATTTCGATGTAATTCGGTGTGTACATAGTACATACCAATGTCTCGACCGAGTTCGTTGGCCAGCTTCATACGCCATTTTGTTTCAAAATGGCGGCCATTTAAAATTTAAAAAAAATTAAAATTTGAAATGTGGTACCAAAAAATTGAAAATGGAAAAATATTTTTTTCTTATGTATTTGACCTTTATACAAAGATTTCGGAGGAGTTTTTGTTTCGTCTATATCTTAAAAAATGGCTGAGTTATAGCGTTTTGAATTTCTAGCGTGGCTGACATTTTGAAACGTCCTGAATTTTGTCACGCGATAAAAAACGTATTTATGAACCGATTTCGATGTAATTCGGTGTGTACATAGTACATACCAATGTCTCGACCGGGTTCGTTGGCCAGCTTCATCCGCCATCTTGTTTAAAAATGGCGGCCATTTAAATTTGAAATGTGGTACCAAAAAATTGAAAATTGAAAAAATATTTACTTCTTATGTGTTTGACCTTGATAAAAAGATTCGGGAGCAGTTTTTGTTTTGTCTATATCTTAAGAAATGGCTGAGTTATAGCATTTTGAATTTCTAGCGTGGCTGACATTTTGAAACGTCCTGATGTTTGTCACGTAATAACAGACGTATTTATGAACCGATTTGGATGTACCTTGGTATGTACATATAACATACAAATGTCTCGACCGAGTTCGTTGGCCAGCTACATCCGCCATCTTGTTTCAAAATGGCGGCCATTTAAAAAAATTAAAAAAATTAAAAAATTAAAATGAGATACCAAAAAATTGGAAAATGAAAAAGATTTTTTTGTATGTGTTTAACCTTAATACAAAAATTCCAGAACAGTTTTTGTTTCGTCTATATCTAAAAAAAATGGCTGAGTTATAGCATTTTGAATTTCTATTGTGGCTGACATTTTAAAACGACCTAATTTTTGTCACGCGATAACAGGCGTATTAGGTAGCTTTCATTACAAAAAGCTACCTATTGCAGCCGTTCGGAGGAAAGAGATTTCAAAAAATTTTGGTATATTTTCATCGATCATGACCCCCAGACCCCAAAACCACCCTCCGTGCAAAATTGATATATATATATATATATATATATATATATATGACATATGTCACACTGTAACTCTCGTAATTATGAACCGATTTCGATGTAATTCGGTGTGTACATAGTACATACAAATGTCTCGACCGAGTTCGTTGGCCAGCTTGATCCACCGTTTTGGTTAAAAATGGCGGCCAATTAAATTTGAAATGTGGTACCAAAAAATTTAAAATTGAAAAAATATTTTCTTCTTATGTGTTTGACCTTGATAAAAAGATTCGGGAGCAGTTTTTGTTTCGTCTATATCTTAAGAAATGGCTGAGTTATAGCATTTTGAATTTCTAGCGTGGCTGACATTTTGAAACGTCCTGATGTTTGTCACGTAATACCAGACGTATCTATGAACCGATTTGGATGTACCTTGGTATGTACATAGTACATACAAATGTCAAGACCGAGTTCGTTGGCCAGCTTCATCCGCCATCTTGTTTCAAAATGGCGGCCATTTAAAAAAATTAAAAAAATTAAAAAATTAAAATGAGATACCAAAAAATTGGAAAATGAAAAAGATTTTTTTGTATGTGTTTAACCTTAATACAAAAATTCCGGAACAGTTTTTGTTTCGTCTATATCTAAAAAAATGGTTGAGTTATAGCATTTTGAACTTCTATTGTGGCTGACATTTTAAAACGAACTAATTTTTGTCACGCGATAACAGGCGTATTAGGTAGCTTTCATTACAAAAAGCTACCTATTGCAGCCGTTCGGAGGAAAGAGATTTCAAAACATTTTGGTATATTTTCATCGATCATGACCCCCAGACCCCGAAACCACCCTCCGTGCAAAATTGATATATATATATATATATATATATATTGTTGTGTATTTCATTCTTTCATGACAAATATCTCTTAACTCACTTATGCATGTTTCCTTATCAGTAAGGATTCGTTCTCTAATACGGAATTTTTTAATCCTATTAAGTAATCTTTTCTAATTGTATTTTATTATTGTATTTTAACTGACACGATTGGGTACAAGTGAAATGATTCTTATTAAATCCCTTGATAATATCTGCATTTACATTAAGCCATATTGATGCTAATATCTTTTTGTTTCATGCTAACCTTTTCAATAGACTAGATTACGGAAGAATAGAAGGTCTACGGGCTCACTGCTATGATCCATTTGAAAATCTATCATTCTTCTCATCTAATCGTGTTGAAGAACTAGCCAATTTGCCAAGGTTTTAATTTTTTAGCTAATTTTATTCGAAACCTGAAAACTAAAATGCGTGGAACCGGATTATAGAAGATTCATTCTAACGTACATATCGATTAACAGGTTACATATTATAGAATTATAATAATCATAAGGAGAATTGTCAATTTCGGTGCTTCAATAGTTTCCGTAAATTCTATTTATATAATACAGAAGTTTCAGCAGAGTAAAGATTAACAACGTAGTCACAGTAAGAATAATAACAGTACAATATATTAACAATAGCAGAGGTTTTGTGCAGTGACGAAACTACTGGCACTTTGGAAATATTCGTACGTTATATTATTTAACTATTCAGATGATATGTGGAAAAATATAAATAGATGGCTCGCATTAATAATTAACTCTTTGAAAAATAGACACAAACGTCAAATACTCGCCAAGTTTGGCAACATTTAGCGAAGTGTCACCAAATTTGGTAATATATCATGTCAATTCTCAAATTTGGCGACAAAAATTGTTTTCTTTGTTCTGACGTCATAAGGATGCATATGTATTATTTATTATACACATACCTATAATATGTATGATGCAAATGTATTACGTATTATATGCATATATATAATATGTATGATGCATATGTATAAAGTTCTTTAATATCACTAAAACGCACTTAAAGGAATAGTGTTCCATAAATAGAAGGGATATTTGTCAGATTGACCAGAGTGCTATTGAGATTAGAATTCCGACATTTATTATAGACCGGGAGGCGTCTGCACACACCATCACCTCATCGAGTTTACAGCTGAAATATTAGGATTAGTTAAAACTAGATTAGTACATTAAAATGCAACTGGTCTGTTAAGTCATATCTTGGTAGAAACAACCTGAAGACCTAATTTTAGTGGGTAACTGATAGGTTTACTATTGTATTTCCCTGCATCCAAAAGTATGGAAACATGAAGGAATGGGTGCAGGAAAACACAATGGAAAATCCACCAATTAGCCGGTAAAATCGGGTCTGTAGGTGGTTTCCACAAAGATATGACTTGGCAGACCAGTTACATTTTAATACGCTAATCGATTTTTAACTAGTCCTAAAATTTCAGCCGTCAACTCGATGAGGTGATGATCTGTGCAGACGCCTCCCGGTCTTTAATAAAATTTGTTTTAAGGAAATAAAATATTGAAATATGGACAGATAAACTGAAAGATTTGCCTTAAGATTTTTGTAAAAGCATATAAAAATTCATTCAGCTTGAAATCATGTAACATCTTTATAACTCAGGCTAATTTTCTGTAATCGAGTTTTGGCAACCAACATATCTGATCAATAACTATAATCTTTCTTTTACAGATTTAAAATTAATAATAAATTAACAGTAAGTAGGCTAATAATACAATATAATAACATTATCAGCGGACTTCGGACACCGCATCTGTCGCACATCGTTAAAGGCAGCTTTATTAGATATACATTTCATTTAATTAAAAACAGATTTTTAAACTTTCATATGAGAATTAGGATATTTTTACACTATAGGGACCTTGGCGTTTTTTAAAAATCTTGGCGCAATTCGGACTTCAGAAACTGAGATATGTTGCCAAATGATATAAATAACTATGAAAACAAACCTGATAAACTTTTATGTTATTTATATACATATAAACATTTTATTTATACACGTATAAAATATTGTTTTTTATATACAAATTATTTATGTTGGTATATAAAGATAAATAAACGGGTTCCTTACATTAAATAAATTGTATACATATGGAAAAAATTGCTTGTGTATATGACACAGTAGATAGGTTGCTAGAAAATACGTTATTATCAAATTTCTTTTCTCGTCAAGGCTATTTTCTCTATTTTGCCAAGGCTACTATATCGGAAACATACCGAATTGCGGTTAAATTTTGTTAAATGTTTTATTGTTTTAATATCGTGAATATATCATAACCTATGCTGATTACAATTTTTAGGTATATTCATTTTTTTCTATTTAACAAACATCTTTGGAAAAGCATATATATAAAGTTTTATTCTGCTTGAAGTTACGTGACCCCCTTCAAAACTCTGTAATCGAGTATTGGCGACCAACATTGGCGCAATTGAATGTGAAGGAACTGTTTACGGTCAAATCAACACCCCCTGTTTTAAGGGTTTAGAGGCGGAAATTCTGTGTTTTCAGATTTTTCTGGTTAATTGTGCTACAAATCCAACTTACTTGTGAAATTTCATGATTCTACGACTTTTAGAAGTACATTAGTTATTTGATGATGCGAAGTGAGTCAGTGACAAAAAAGCGCTTTTTCGGAATTTAATATTTCGAAAACTACTAAATACAGAAACATGAAATCGTGGAACCTTAGTTCACTTTGATCATACGAACATGTGTATAAAAGAAAAAATTCTATATCTCTCCCTAAAACGACGTTATGAGGGGGTGAAAAGTATGCCGAAATGGTTCAGGAATAGGTAGCTTACGGCTTGTGCGAACTTGGCGGACGCACTGCCGTGCTCCCAGATATCAGCTTGTAATTAAGATGGAAAATTGAAATTGACATTTATGAAATCAGCGAAAATTTTTACGTCCGGATGTATGAAAATTTAATCTAGAAATTTAACAATTTAAAAGTTTAACATTCGTTTTAAAATATCCCAGTATGAAAAACCACGTGACTTGCTTAAATTTGCGCCTCCAGAACCTGTTGAAAGGAAAGTTTTAAAGAAATAATACAATTAATGAAATAATAATAATTATCTCATCTTGTAATTAAGTAGAAGAACGAATCTTGTAGAAGAATGAAATGGACATATATGAAATCAGCAAAATATTTCACATCCGGATGTATAAAAATTTAATATAAAAATTTAATAATTGAAAAGTTTAACATTAGTCTTAAAAAATCCTACAATAAAAATCACGTGACTTACAGGTGCCGTATGTCTGGAGAGAAAAACTTCTCCCTGCCATTGAAAATGAAATTCAGTAACACCTGGCTTTCTAATCAAAGAAAATTGATTTTTTATCGATCAATTTTTAGAGGATTTTTTTTTTGTTATACACATCGCAGAGAAATAAGCTTTATATCTGCTGAAAGTAGACTTTTTTTAACGTCCGTCTGTCCAAGTTAAACATTTCTAGGCCAAAAACTTTCTGAGATGCTAGTCGATTTAAAAATGTTCTCTTCACTTTTTAGATTAAAGTGAACTGGGCAACACTTCATTTTCCTCAAGCAACTCTGGCAACACCTCATTTTCCTGGCAAACCTTAGGAGAATCGCCAGTTCTTATCTGCCGTTAAAATGACACCTGTTTTTAATCCGTCAAAGACATCGTTTTTGTAATTAGATAAAAAAATCCATGCTTTTGTTGAATTATGAATGCCTTTCCGATCTTGTAATTGGGAGGTTTCAATTAGTAACGTCCGTTAATTACGGCTTTTTCAAAATTTTATGATTTGTCGTTTGATGTGAGGTGTTCTGCTATAAGTATGCAAAATTTCAAATCTCCAACATATATAGTTTCTAAGAGCAGGCTGTGTGACAGACGGACGGACAGACAGATAGACGGAGGAGTGAGACGAATAGGGTTTCGTCAGATGAACGAAATCCTAAAAAATACAATTCAGATCTACCATAAATTTGTAACTCAAACAAACTGCATAGATAAACTATTTTTGAGGAAAAAATTCCATTATGCCAATATATTATGATTATAATAAAACACTCATACTACAATATATAATAAAACACACATACACACATAAATAACGCATGCATTCAACAGTTAAAGGTATGTATAAATATTATACAGACATACAAACAATAAATACAATAAACCCAACTGGAGTGAAAAATTAGCCAGAGCCAGGAATCTAACCCTGGACCACATTATACAAGACTGCTGCTCTAACCACTGAGCTACTCCGGGCGATGCCTGAGTCCGCAATTTCTCACTAATAAACCATGTTGTGAAAGTCACCAGCCATCTATACGACAGCCTTGGATGACTGGACAAGTAGTTTCATCGCCCCGAGATCTGTCTCCCCGCTTTCCGGTGTCTTTAATTTGTGCAATTTTCCTTTTAAATTTGTCCGGTTTCAATTTTTGATTTTTTTTTCAATCCTGGCTTTCGCTAGAGTGTCTTTCACTCGGGACGTGGCTGGGGACATACGATCCTTCCTTTCGCAAAAGAGTCGGAATAAGTGGATGAATAAAGGGCTACGGACGAAGAGAGGCCGCTCACTGCGGCGGTTGATCTGTTCATCGTTGTCCGGTCTTCCAAGGCTGTCGTATAGATGGTTGGTGATTTCCCCAACATGGTTTATTAGTGAGAAATTGCAGACTCAGGGATCGGCCGGAGTAGCTCAGTGGTTAGGGCAGCAGTATTGTATACTGTGGTCCCTGGTTCGATTCCTGGCTCTGGCTAATTTTTCACTCCAGTTGGGTTTATTGTATTTATTGTTTGTATGTCTGTATAATATTTATATATAACTTTATATATTATCATTATGCCTGATGATAAAAAATCGGTCATTGTTTTAAATATTGCAAATAAAAGGATAGACAGTAGCGTGGAACTTAAGTATAGGGTAAAAAATACTTTTTTTTTAATGTGTAATTTTGGAAACTTTCTTTTCCTTTTTAGATGTCTAAATTATTGGCTGAAAAGTCTTTTTAAATATAATTTGTTTTCCGGTTCATCAAGGGCACCAAAGTTTTGCAATTGCAGCATAGAGTAACTTAAAGTAAACAACATAGCTATTAGCTCCTATCAGACTATATTAAGTGGTCTCGGGACTCTTAAAACTTTAAATTTTTCGAAAATTTAATTTTTTTACATATTAAACTACTATCTTTTTTCAACCTTTTGGTATAAATGTTTCCTTGAAATTCCTATTAGATCAGAAGTTATGGTTTTTAGAATTATACCCGCTCAATAGCTGAAGCGGCGTTTCAGAAATTTTGAAGTCAATTTTCTCCAAATGATGTTTTTGGGCATAACGCGCACGATATCTCAAAAATTTCTGAATATTTTTTCATGAAATTTTTAAAACATATGTTTCATGTTAGTCTGTATAAACTGAACCTAAAATTTCCTTCTTATTGTTCAGAAATATATTCTTTATAGATGATTATATTGTTGAAAATTTCTAAATTTTGCATTAACTAAATACAACTTTGTATTAAAAATAGAAAAATGCTTTAAATACAAATTTATTTAGGTTCAGAGTAATTATTATAATATGAAGCATAAGTAGGACCCAAAATTTTTCTTCTACTTGCAAAATTTATTTTGTAATCGTGCGCATAATCTGTTATGCCGATTTTCCGCTCGTCAATTGTCTGACATTTTGGAGCGCACTGTAAATTCTAATTCTGCATCTTGAAATTTTTCAAATACATGAAATGAAAGAACATACTTATATCTTTCATCCCAATATAAAATTTTGTCTTAAAATCAATAACATTTTAAGATATTATATGTTGAAAATGGTCTTTTAGGTAGCTTTCATTACAAAAAGCTACCTATTGCAGCCGTTCGGAGGAAAGCGATTTCAAAAAATTTTGGTATATTTTCATCAATCATGACCCCCAGACCCCGAAACCACCCTCCGTTCAAAATTTATATATATATATATATATACATATATATATATATATATATATATATATATATATATATATATATATATATATATATATATATATATATATATATGACCTATGTCACACTCTAACTCTCGTAATTATGAACCGATTTCGATGTAATTCGGTGTGTACATAGTACATACCAATGTCTCGACCGAGTTCGTTGGCCAGCTTCATACGCCATTTTGTTTCAAAATGGCGGCCATTTAAAATTTAAAAAAAATTAAAATTTGAAATGTGGTACCAAAAAATTGAAAATGGAAAAATATTTTTTTCTTATGTATTTGACCTTTATACAAAGATTTCGGAGGAGTTTTTGTTTCGTCTATATCTTAAAAAATGGCTGAGTTATAGCGTTTTGAATTTCTAGCGTGGCTGACATTTTGAAACGTCCTGAATTTTGTCACGCGATAAAAAACGTATTTATGAACCGATTTCGATGTAATTCGGTGTGTACATAGTACATACCAATGTCTCGACCGGGTTCGTTGGCCAGCTTCATCCGCCATCTTGTTTAAAAATGGCGGCCATTTAAATTTGAAATGTGGTACCAAAAAATTGAAAATTGAAAAAATATTTACTTCTTATGTGTTTGACCTTGATAAAAAGATTCGGGAGCAGTTTTTGTTTTGTCTATATCTTAAGAAATGGCTGAGTTATAGCATTTTGAATTTCTAGCGTGGCTGACATTTTGAAACGTCCTGATGTTTGTCACGTAATAACAGACGTATTTATGAACCGATTTGGATGTACCTTGGTATGTACATATTACATACAAATGTCTCGACCGAGTTCGTTGGCCAGCTACATCCGCCATCTTGTTTCAAAATGGCGGCCATTTAAAAAAATTAAAAAAATTAAAAAATTAAAATGAGATACCAAAAAATTGGAAAATGAAAAAGATTTTTTTGTATGTGTTTAACCTTAATACAAAAATTCCAGAACATTTTTTGTTTCGTCTATATCTAAAAAAATGGCTGAGTTATAGCATTTTGAATTTCTATTGTGGCTGACATTTTAAAACGACCTAATTTTTGTCACGCGATAACAGGCGTATTAGGTAGCTTTCATTACAAAAAGCTACCTATTGCAGCCGTTCGGAGGAAAGAGATTTCAAAAAATTTTGGTATATTTTCATCGATCATGACCCCCAGACCCCAAAACCACCCTCCGTGCAAAATTGATATATATATATATATATATATATATATGACATATGTCACACTGTAACTCTCGTAATTATGAACCGATTTCGATGTAATTCGGTGTGTACATAGTACATACAAATGTCTCGACCGAGTTCGTTGGCCAGCTTGATCCACCGTTTTGGTTAAAAATGGCGGCCAATTAAATTTGAAATGTGGTACCAAAAAATTTAAAATTGAAAAAATATTTTCTTCTTATGTGTTTGACCTTGATAAAAAGATTCGGGAGCAGTTTTTATTTCGTCTATATCTTAAGAAATGGCTGAGTTATAGCATTTTGAATTTCTAGCGTGGCTGACATTTTGAAACGTCCTGATGTTTGTCACGTAATACCAGACGTATCTATGAACCGATTTGGATGTACCTTGGTATGTACATAGTACATACAAATGTCAAGACCGAGTTCGTTGGCCAGCTTCATCCGCCATCTTGTTTCAAAATGGCGGCCATTTAAAAAAATTAAAAAAATTAAAATGAGATACCAAAAAATTGGAAAATGAAAAAGATTTTTTTGTATGTGTTTAACCTTAATACAAAAATTCCGGAACAGTTTTTGTTTCGTCTATATCTAAAAAAATGGTTGAGTTATAGCATTTTGAACTTCTATTGTGGCTGACATTTTAAAACGAACTAATTTTTGTCACGCGATAACAGGCGTATTAGGTAGCTTTCATTACAAAAAGCTACCTATTGCAGCCGTTCGGAGGAAAGAGATTTCAAAACATTTTGGTATATTTTCATCGATCATGACCCCAGACCCCGAAACCACCCTCCGTGCAAAATTGATATATATATATATATATATATATATATATATATATATATATATATCTGACATATGTCACACTGTAACTCACGTAATTATGAACCGATTTCGATGTACTTCGGTGTGTACATAGTACATACCAATGTCTCGACCGAGTTCGTTGGCCAGCTTCATTCTCTATCTTGTTTCAAAAGGGTTGCCATTTAAAAAAAATTAAATTTAAAATTTAATACGAGGTATTAAAAAATTGGAAAATGAAAAAGATTTTTTTTATGTGTTTGGCCCTGATACAAAGATTCCGGAGCAGTTTTTGTTTCTGAAAATTTGTTCTTTTGTATATATCTTAAAAAATGATTGAATTATAGCACTTTAAATTTCTAGCATGGCTAACATTTTGAAACGATCTTGTATTTGTCACGCGATAACACACGTATTCGCCTATTTCGATGTAAGAAGGCATGTGGATAGTATACATCAATACCTCGACCAAGTTCGCTGGCCAGATTCATCAGCCAGCTTGTTTCAAAATGGCGGCCATGAAATTAAAAAATATATATATATATTTAAAGTGAGGTGCAAAAAAATTAGAAATTGAAAAAGGTTTCTTTCTTAAGTATTTGACCTTGATATAAGGATTCAGGAGCATTTTTTGTTTGTCTTTACCTTAAAAATGGCTCAGATATAGCAGTTTCAATTTCTATTGTGGGTGGCATTTTGAAAAATCTGATTTTTTGCATGCGACAGCACTCGTATATACCAACCAATTCCGATGTGAGTGAGCATGTGAACAGCAATTACTAAGGTCTCGACCAAGTTCACTGGTTAGCCTCATCCACCATGTTGTCTTCAAATAGCAGGCACTTTAAGAAATCGCCGAATTTGGCAGCCAAATATGAGTTACTTTAAAGAAAAGCAGCTTGGATAAAGCTGACTAATTTCGCGAAATTCTCATTCATTATATTTATAAAAATTAGTATTGAATCTCCTATATACAGTTTCCACTATGTTGAGTTTCGTGTGTTTGAATGATATAAGTTGGCTTTTTTAAAATAAGGAATATGAAAGCTACCTCTTCCTCCCGGCACTGGCCGGAAGGACTTTTTATGAACCGATTTGGATGTAACTTGGTCTGTACATAGTACATACCAATGTCTCGACCGAGTTCGTTGGCCAGCTTCATTCGCCATCTTGTTTCAAAAGGGTTGCCATTTAAAAATAAATTAAATTTAAAATTTAAAATGAGGTATTAAAAAATTGGAAAATGAAAAAGATTTTTTTTTGTGTGTTTGCCCTTTATACAAAGATTCCGGAGCAGTTTTTGTTTCTGAAAATTTGTTCTTTTGTTTATATCTTAAAAAATGTTTGAATTATAGTACTTGGAATTTCTAGCATGGCTAACATTTTGAAACGATCTTGTATTTGTCACGCGATAACACACTTATTCGCCTATTTCGATGTAAGAAGGCATGTGGATAGTATACATCAATACCTCGACCAAGTTCACTGGCCAGATTCATTAGCCATCTTGTTTCAAAATGGCGGCCATTAAATAAATATATATAGGGGAGATGGGGGCACATGTGAACAGTTCGCATAAATATAGTTTTTTCTTATAATTGGATTAATTCTTATAAATAAAAACTAGACAGTATAGTAAACAGAACTTTCTTTTACACATGGTAATTTTTTTTAAATCACCTGTATAGTTTTTCTTACATTTTTTAATTGTTTTATAAACTCAAAAAATTGTTCACATGTGCCCCATCAGCGGGGTAGTTGTGAAAACTCGTGGGGCACATGTGAACAGAAGGTAAAAATATCCTTTGACATGCTTTTTCTCCTGTTATTAATTTGTTATCATAACCATTACTTATATTATCAGTTAAATTCGCCATAAAGAAAAAAAAAATTTTCTAGTTTCTGAGTGCTATGTTTAAACAAAAGGTTTAAAATGAGACTAAATATATATAAAGCTGTTCTGACACCATACCCAAGAATTATATTAGTTATCAATTTGAAAATTTTACATTTTAAAAATGTTACTGATATCCATCCCAATTCAAATTATCCTATTCATAGCTGTTGTTTGAGAGACGGAAGTAAGCCATCATTGCAAGTTTGAGACAAGTGAAAAGAAAAAAAAAATTACAAAGTTGTTGTTTGTCATAATACTCTTTGTATTAACAATACATAAAAAATATTGTTTTAAACCGTTTACTAAAATAGTACATAACACTTATTGCATTTTAGGAAACATTGAATTTATTTAAATTATAATTGAACTCAAATGAGCTTCTTGCTCATTGTGTACTTCCTGACAAATGTGGAAGTGGAAGTTACAATACAATATCACTTTTTTGTATGACAGAAATGTCTACTATTTCAGGGAAATTATATGAATTGGATCTGAGATTCTTTCTCGGGAATTTAACATACATTTATCATTATCAATTCTTTCTATTCGCCCAGCACAGAAAGTTTTTGATTTTTGTGAACTGTTCATATCTGCCCCAACTAGTCTGTTCACAAGTGCCCCACATGGCTGCTAGAGTTAAATTGATAAATAATTAACATTTATCGATTTTAGGGAACAAAACAACTTTATCCAAAATATTCATTAGTAGTCATAGTATATGTTAAAACATTAAAATTCGAATAACTAACTAAATAAATAAACTTTATCACTTACCAAAGTTGAAACCGACATTTTACATTTGACATCTACAAACAGTGTTTTAGCTACTGAAGACAAACAAAATGTCGAAAAGCTTCAAAAAATTTTTACCATATGTCTACAGGTGCTGCCATCTTTGGTAATTTTTTTCAAATAAAAAAACTTATAATAACTATTGAAAAACTGTGACGTTCACATCTGCCCCCTGTTCACATGTGCCCCCATCTCCCCTATATATATATATATATATATTTAAAGTGAGGTGCAAAAAAATTAGAAATTGAAAAAGGTTTCTTTCTTAAGTATTTGACCTTTATATAAGAATTCAGGAGCATTTTTTGTTTGTCTTTACCTTAAAAAATGGCTCAGATATAGCTGTTTCAATTTCTATTGTGGGTGACATTTTGAAAAATCTGATTTTTTGCATGCGACAGCACTCGTATATATCAACCGATTCCGATGTGAGTGAGCATGTGCACAGCAATTACTGAGATCTCGACCAAGTTCACTGGTTAGCCTCATCCACCATGTTATCTTAAAATGGCAGGCACTTTAAGAAATCGCCAAATTTGGCAGCCAAATATAAGTTACTTTAAAGAAAAGCAGCTTGGATAAAGCTGGCTAATTTCGCGAAATTCTCATTCATTACATTGATAAAAATTAGTATTGAATCTCCTATATTCGGTTTCCACTAAATTGAGCTTCGTGTGTTTGAATGATATAAGTTGGCTTTTTTAAAATAAGGAATATGAAAGCTACCTCTTCCTCCCGGCACTGGCCGGAAGGACTTTTTTTTCGATTTTTCCAATTTTAAGAGTCTTGAGACCCTTTAAGCAAATACAACCCAGAAGTCACCACGAGGATGTGACTATGTATCGACATCCGCCCTTCTTCCCTCCTTTTGTTATTTTAGTTATTCAACCTACTGGCTTATAATCGTTCTTGGTATCGAACTTTGGCATTACATTGTGGAATTCAACTTTCCTAAGATAAAGAATATCTTGCTTCATATCCAGAGACAGCTGACGAGCTTTCATGAAAAATTTGGCACATCTTTCCACTGTTTGATTAAGACAGAGAAAACCTAAATATCAGGTGTTTCCCCTCTTTGTACTATTTTATGAAGCTATTGATCCGATTTGCCAAAATACTACATTCCTCTGAATGTATCGATTGACGATGCCTTTATACTGTTTTTCGAGGTGCTTGGAACATTTAATCATTTTCCATAAATGAACATACCTATCCTTGCCAGAAGCTTTTATCTTGATCTTGAACCACGTATGTCTATGATTTTACTTAACATATTCAGTGAGAAACTTTACATTTTCAGAGTCTTATAGGACAGATATAAATGCAAATTTTGTTGACTGTAGTTAACCAACTAGATTGATCAAGTTTTCCAGAGTTTGTTTCCGCTAAATCTAGAGGAAATATTTCTTTTCACACCTTTTGATGGATTTCAAGGCCCGTGCTTAAATCGCTAAAATTAACTTATAGCAGCCGTGATTCAAAATTTTTATACTCTATAATTTTCATATGTTCGCATTTTTCATGTTGATTTCCTATTGGTCCAGAAAATATTTTAGGGTTCGTAGTTTTTCTATCGAGATGATGAAATAAGTGTCTAAAAGAAAGTTAATTTGCATGTAGTAGGCAAATTCTAAATTGTAAAGTTTTTCGGTCTCGCTTCCAGTGTTTTGTTCAGTCCAGATTTGTGTCCTGAATTAACAGCAATTTCGTAGTTCCCAATAAGTTTCAAATTTGAAATGTACATATCATTATTGTGAAAATACACCAAAATTCCATTGGCTATATTAATAGCAGAGGAAGATTGCAAGGAAATATGACTAATATATTTTGATCCTGGGTTTTGAAGTAAGATCATATTTTCTTCTTTGACGATTTTCTGGAATATTTTACCCCATTTTTGGTACAGTTATCATGGTATTATCATTTTTTCCATCTCAAAATAGGAACTTTCAAAAACTAACTCATTCCGTCTTTCTTGTTCTTTCAGATTCTTCCTTTTCTTTTCTCTTTGTTTTTGAGGTCATTCTGTCAATTACCTTTTCTTTATTATCTTCAGAAATGTTCATAACCTTCTAAGGTGCCATTTGCAATAATACTAGCAGTTCTGTATAATACTTCGGTTATTTCATCTGGTTGATTGTCAAATTCAGGGCTAGCAGAACTACTGATTGTATCTTCTGAATTATCTTCTTCAGAAGGCGAGTCTTTCATCAAAACCTCACGTTTTTTGTTTTAAAATAATTTTTTATTTCCTTGATAATTATTTTTTTCAATCTTGCTGCACTTCACATAATTTTCTTTGTAGTTTTTATATGTATTGATCCTATTGCCATTATCCTTTCTTCTATTTGGTCTTTGAGAAAGTTGCGTTCTTTTCCTGATGCACGACAATATTTAGTGCATTTACACAAAGAAAAGTTTTTTTACTATTACCTAAAATTTTGCAATTTTATATTAGAGAGGGGGATTATAACAGTGATGCCAGATTAGGTTATTTTTTGTCCCCAGATTGTTGATTGTCACCGCTTTTTTTTTAAATAGAAATATTCGACCTCTTTAAAAATAGATAAAAAATTCTGAAAATTAGGCGAATTAAACTATTTTTAAAAGTGGTGACAATAAAGTAATGTGAATTTAAAAAGTCATCAATCTGGCAAAACTGGATTATACTTTCCACTCTTAATATTTTTTTTTTTTTTCAAATTTTGACATTTATCATTGTAGTCTGTAATCATTTTTATGATTCGTGTATCAGAAACCGTTGGAATTGAAGCTCTCAGCCACACATTTTTGATCAGCAACAGCGTTAGATATCTCAGAAAAAGTGTTCTAAATTCCAGTTGTCAGATATTAAGTAAAATTGAACTCATAAATAATTTTTCTTAACATCTTCATATGTTGGCAAAAGAGGACGATCTAATGTTAATTGTTGTGATTTACGAAACACAAGAAATTTTAGCAAATTTATAATTTTAGGCACGTTTCTAGACATTGTCACATTTGACACAAACTTTTTATTAAAAAATAATCGACAAAACTGCTACCAACAAAACACCACACTTCGCTAACTGAACCAAACTTGCTATGGCTCGCAGACAAGTAAAACAGAGAAAATGTATGCCAACGCCTATTACGCTGGCTTCTACCAAGGTAAAATAAATTGGGGCCATTTTTTCCCATAGCATACTACAGGACATTAACACGTCATTATTTTAATTTTGAAAAATATAAACTTATTAATAAGCTTAAAGTATGTTTAATGCAATTATTCAGTTTTAATCGTTTTTCAGGGTAAATCAGACGCTTTGAGGAACAGGAATATATTATTTTAATATTAAATGGAAAATATCTTTTTATGGAGTTAAAAAGGAAAAATCAATTGACTATTAGAATATAAAATTCGAAATTTCGTTTTGTAGTTCCACCCTGAGACAGCCCCTGATATTAAAGAAAAGATTCAACAGAGGTGACTTACTGTCTTGCTGAAGGGGTCATGTTTGAATTCCAGCAGCTGGCAATGAGACATATTTCCTGATAAAATTTTTATTGTATGTACACATGGACATTTCGGCGTATGGTATATCGGTTTTTGAAATTTGACTAAGTAACGAAATTCACATCGTTGATGAAAGCTCCTCGTTGAGGAAGGGGGAATAAACTTTTATCATGTCTTCACTGCAAAAACAATTACAAAATTATATTGTAGAAAAGCTCCAGTAAGATTTCATTTTTTTAATGACGTTACATATCAGTATTTATTTAAGTAAAACAATGTTAAAGTGTTTTAAACATACTAAAAAGACTTTTACAGATTATTTAGAAAGTGTTTATTTTAAATCTATGAACTTTTCGACACAATAAATAAAATTTTGATCCCAATAATATTTCGGTATGTTTTACAAAAGAAAATTATGAATATTTTTTTTATAATAAAGACAAATATTTTTTTCTAATAAATTTTTGAAAGGATATAATATTTCAAGAAAAAATATAATCGATAAATTTTGAAATTTTTAAAGGTTACATAAGCATATTTTTCAAAAGCATTTTTAAATTTAAGATTAATGTTCTTTGGGGAAAAAATACAATCTCTGTATTGAATGTATCGATTATATATTAAAGTAACGAAGTTTTTCCTTTTTAATAATTATGAAAAGAAAATTGTGTTTGGTATTCTATTATAATGACGGGGTTTCACATATACGTTAAAGATAAGAAAAAGAAATAATGAAAGTTTTCAGGCTACTTTAAAAGGACACATTATACTTGATTAAGCGTCTTTTGTGTTTGCATGAGGGAAAAATTCTGTTGAAATAATTACACAGTTTTAAAGAATTTGGGCATAAAATTTCATAAAAATGCTATTTAAAAGAGTATCTGGGAAAGAAATTTTAAAACAGAAGAAAGCTAATTATATGAAATTTTGTCTAAAGTTATATATTTAATTTTACGATAAAAATAATGATACAAAATTGTTTAAAGATTTAAAAACAGGTCTTTTTAACAATATACAGAACTTGTTCTTTCATAATATAACGGGTGAGTCAAAAGTTCGTTATAAATTTAAAAACTCATAAAAAAGGAAGAAATTATGATAAACGAGTGCGGTTTACAAGAAAGGGTTCACAAGATAGCCAAATTTTTTGAGCAGCAAAAACAAAAGCTAAAAAATCACACATAGAGGGCGGTGCAAACAGAAACAAAACATCAACCCTCCATATCCGTAAATCAGCCACAATAGAACTTCACCATTGGTTCAAATTTATGCTGAAATCACCAGTGCTATATACTAAAATAATAGAATGTGTGCGTATACTAAAAAACAATCAACTAATTTTTCAAAACCAGCAAATGCCAATAGATGTACAAGATTAGCAGTAATGGACAGAAATATGAACTTCAGACCAAACAGTGCGAACTAAATCGAGACTATAAAATTGAGAAAAATCTTGTACATATAACAGCCATACACTCAGGTTATCTATAACCTAATAGTTATCTCACAACAAAACACTTGAACTCATGATAATGATTATCAAACTTATGCACCTGAGAGTATGTAGAGACTTAAGAAAACCTTATTCATCTGCTGCTATTCATAATTAATCATCACATTCGTGTTGAAAAAAATACGCTGTTTCGTCTGTAAAGCGCTCAGTGCATCTGTTCTATTATTACTTTTATTATTATATTTATAATTACTTTTATTATTATTTTTACTATCACCTTTAAGTCTTATTGTTAAAACTATTGTTAAATAGTATTGTATTTTTTTTAATAAACTAGCAACGCGGAGTCTGGAAGACTATGCCAATGGTGGGTTATCCCGCATTGCAGAAACTGTAAAATGAACAGGACAGCAGTTGTGTCGTAGAATGTCCTGGGGGTCACATTGAATATTTGTTAATGGAAGAACAAATAATGGAGCATATTGATGTCCTGTTCATTGTCTTTCGGGTCGTCAGCGCCATCTTCATGTGATTTTTTTCCTACTAAAAAATTCCGACTACCTTGTAATTCCTTTCTTGCAAACCGCACTCCTTTATCATAATTTCTTCCTTTTTATGAGTTTTAAAAGTTGTAACAAACTTTTGGCTCACTCGGTACATTGGATCACGCTTTGTATACAGAGTGTCGACGAATTCGACCAACAAATTCTCAGGGGTTATAGTAGGAATCAAGAGAATGAAAATTTATCGTAATGGGATCTAAAACACTTATTTAATCAAACATTACAGGGTGTTCTTCCTTAATTCAATTTGGGTTGACGGTAATAACTTTTGGAGAACAGAAGTATACTATAATAAAACTTTAAGAGACATTCTCACACTTGTTGCAAGTGTGATAATGTAAAAAGAAAAAGTTTTAGAAGTTTACATTATACACGCCAACATTAAGCACTTTTATCTCGCTTTTTTGGACTGTAATTAACAGTACATACGGCATCATCGATTTCTTGAGCAACCTGTTTTTCAAGAACTTTTGTAATGCTATACATATCACACAAAATAATATGCATAACGTTGCATTTTCATTGCAGTGCCATTAATTTTCTCAAAATTATTTCCGTCAACCCAAGTTCAGTTAGGGTGAAACAACGTGCATTTGTAATTTCATAAGTGGTATGGGGCCTCATGTTCTACGGTAATTTTTTATCCTCTTGATGCCTACTATCAGTCTTCCGAATTTGACGCCAATCTCGGTAACACTCTACATAAAACTAATATTTTTAATCGTCTGAAAAAATACTTTCCAATACTTTTAGTTTCACGAAACACAAAATCGATATATTTACTATTACTGCATAATTAGGATACAAATATATAATACGGACAGATAAGGACATTCATCTCTACCCCAACACTACCAAAAAGACTCTATAATTCAAAAATAGCTATAATAAAGAACGTTAACTAGGGGTCGAAAATATACTTTACATATGTCGAAGAATGTCATGTCATATTTCTTATGTGAAAATAAAGACTCTTTCGTAGAAACGAAAAATTTGGAAACTAGAGAAGTTTTATTAAATTTATTAAATATGGACAAAAAGTATATTTAAATAAACTTTTTCAAAAATCTATATAATTTTACAGCTACTAAATTTCAATTTCTTATTTCATTAACATAATAATATCATCTACTAAGTTTTTCAAGAGAGATAACTTTTTATAATTGTAATTTTGATTGAATCCAATATCTAAATATCATTCTATTACAAAACTGAATATCCAATACTGTCTGAATTATTTCTCATTAAAAACTATTAGAAACTAAATAAATGATCATTATTAATAAGAATTACTACATATTGTTATCAATAGCTATCAATATTAATAGCTTTAAATGTATTTTACTATTTTATTTATATAAAAATGGCAGGATCTCACTTTATTAACACTTTCCAATATTTCCAAATTATTATACGATAATTTATCTCTTCTTAACAACCGTTTTATTTCTATTAGCTTTAAAAGAGGTCATGCTACAAATAAAAAAAAAAACTAGGAAGGGCAATGGAGTCATAAAGTTTTATTTAGATAGCTCCAAGAAACCTAATAAGGAAAACCCTATGAGGGAAAGCCATTCTTTCCAGATTCATTTAAATTCAGGGACTTCAATAGCCTCACGAGGTTTCTAGAGCAAATCTTTTGTTCTTCTTGAAGCGCAATCATCACTGATAGTTATATAACTATAAATTTAAGACTTCATAAGGTCCTTCTTTATAGGTGAAAACACAACTTCTTAAAAACAACATCCGTAGCCTTGCAGTAATAATATTTCCTCTGACGTGCCAATGCAATTGTGTAAGTGATCGATATAAGATCGGAAAAAAGCTTCTTCTATGAGACGTTCTTTATTACAGCTAGAGCAGCGGAACGGCGATATCCCCTGGAAAACAGATGTTTCTTACTAAAATATTACTATGTATAGCTACTACATAACGCCACTTACTAAACATATATTTCCAAAATAACCGTGAAAAACCTATTCAGGATTCCATTCGTACTTTGCGAAACTTCAATAAAGACAAATAGATTTATCACGCACGGAAAAATATATAAGTAAAAAATATATACGATCTGATCAGCATCATAAAAATTCCACTCGTCCATTCCAATACACTTATAAACAAAAAGCCAGTCAAATTTCATGTTTATAAAGATACATTATCTGTTATACATTGTAAAAGCAACATTAAAAATGTCAGAATAAACAAAAATTTCGCAGACTAGTTTCGGTAGCGTTAAACGTACCGTCCCCAGTGCAAAGAATAACGGAAACTTGCTCATTTATATAGAGGAGTAGCGGATTCAACTGAGAAGTTCATTACTCAATGGGGAAACAGGAAAACCTGGGTACCAGCCAATGTGAGACTAGTGTAGGAAATGCCACCAGAAATGAGTAAAAAAAAAAAAAAAAAAAAAAAAAAAAAAAAAAAAAAAAAAAAACGGTAGTGATTAAGCAAAAGAGGATTTTATGAAATATTCCCAGCAACCTGATAAAGGGGGAATAGCAAATTCCCTATTAACAATATTGTCATTCTTTTTTTTTTTTTTTTTTTACTCATTTCTGGTAGCATTTCCTACACTAGTCTCCCATTGGTTGGTACCCAGGTTTTCTTGTTTCCCCATTGGGTAATGAACTTTTCAGTTGAATCCGCTTCTCCTCTATATAAATGAGCAAGTGTCCGTTATTCTTTGCACTGAGGACGGTAAGCTTAACGCTACCAAATCTAGTCTGCGAAATGTTTGTTTTTCTGGCGTTTTTAACGTTGCTTTTACAATTTATATCATTCTGCGCCATGTAGCATCTTAATAATCATTTATACATTATCTGTATCTAAAAATTGTCATGTTCCTCAAGACAGTGTTAATTAACTAACAACTAATCTAATACACCTTATAATTTTTTCGTACTTTTTTTAGGATAGCATTACAATAAAATTTTCAGATTTTCCTAAGTGTTTATGTTTTAGCATTCAATGTGGTAATCTTATACGTTAATTTACATTTATTTATTTCAGCACTAAACATGAGAACAAGAATCCAAAAACTTTAATTATCTTAATATTTTCCCCAAAAATTAAAAGCAATATTATCACCAAAATAGTTATAAAAAGCTAATGGAAATATATATAGAGAAAAAGGTGTAAAAACGGGCACAGGTGTAAATATGGCCCCCCCTCCAGAAGTGGCCATTGGAAGTGCTGAAGACTAGTGGTCAGGATTGTACATGATATCACTTGTTGATATAAGATAATATAGGGCAGTTGGAACCATTTTTTCAAATAGTGTGAATGCAGCGTGAGTTATTGTGCGTATCGGTGTTTGTGAGGGACTGCAAATTTATGACAGGTATCTGAAATCGTTTTCTTTTCATGTCCTTATAGTTGATTTGAAATAATTTTTGAGTGATATCGGGAGAGCTAAGATCCAAAGCTACTTTTAGAAGCACGCCTTTAGTCATGACCGTCTATAGGTTACATGTGAAGGAGGTCACATTTTTAGATTGGGGTTGGTGTAAATATGGGCGCCCTTTCTTGATGTAAATATGGACCCCCCTCTTTTAGGAATTATCTTGATATATAAGCACGTTAAACTCTAGCTATGCTAATTAATTAAACTGCTAAAACAACGCCATGTTTCCCGGGAAATTTAAATAGAGTTTCTTTTTTAACATATTTCCTGCCCCCACGATGAAGAAGAGAACCACTACTCGTAGGCGCAGGAGCGGCAAGGTTTAGCGCTTTGACTCGCTTCAGCACCAAGTCCCTTGACAAAAGTGCTCTCAAGAAGACATTCTTGAGTTATCCCGGAGTAAGAGAACGGTTAAGGGGCAGGGGCTGGAAGAACAAAGACCTTAAAAAAATTACCAACGAAACGACACGATTTATAATCGGACTCAATACAGACCCACTCCTTGTCCTTCTGGACAGTGATGATGATATGAACCTGGATATCAGTGATGGGACTAAATCAGTTTTAAGTGATGGAACTTGCATCTTTTGTGATGGAAAGTTCTGTGAAGACATTCTCAGAGAATTGTGGGTTAAATGTGCGATGTGCCAAATGTAGGTACACTTAGATTGTGCCGATCTGAACGAGTCAGTTATGTTCTCGATTTCTGAAAAAAACATTTTTTAGTTATAAATAAATTCTCTACCATTTTATATTGTTTTATCCTGTTTTAAAACATTTTAAACTAGTTTTTGTGACCTTTTTTGGAGAGGGACAGTGGTGTAAAATTGGCGCAGAGGAGGAGCCTATTGACACCGCTAATATTTTGAAGTATTCTTCACCTTAATAAAAACTCAAAAATGCTATTATTAAATAAGCCAAAGAATACTACTAAAATTTAGTAGCGTCAGTAGGCTCCTCCTCTGCGCCAATTTTCCACCACTGGAGGGACCATATTTTTACCCCATTGTTTCTGGTGTTTTTTTAAAGCTTTTTGTAAATCTTTGTTTTTGAATTGAAATACTTGATATTAATAATTGCTTTGCATTCTCCCGTTTAGTAAACTTGTTATAGTTGTTGATGAAGCTCAAAGATCTAACAATTTTTTAAATGAAACTCACTTTAAGTCAAAAACAAAAGAGGATGCCCATATTTAAACCTTTTCCTCTATATAAATATATATTAAAAATCGAATAAAAAAATTTATTAAAAAAAAGTCACGTGAAACCATGGTAATTGAATCTCAAACAGTGCAGCCAATTATTGAAAAGGGAATTAATGAAGCCGATAACCGTTCATTCATTCGATGATTGTCTGTTTTGCTAAATGTGCGGGATTGTATTTTTCAAATATTATTGCAGCTCATATGGAATTTTATCCAATTTGCAAATCTTTCCTCTTTTCAATATATATATATATATATATATATATTTACTGAAAAGTACTAAAAACTTCTGCCAAATATCTAAAATAAGTATTTATTTTCAATTCATCTTAAATATTCATTAATATTTACATTATATAAGTTTTCATGGTGTTTTGAATCAAAATACTTTTAATAATACTTAACTTTTTTTCGAAGTGGTGACATTGTATGTCTGTATAATTTTATATTTTATTATTTCTTTTCACTATAACAAAAAAATAAGCATGTTTTAAGAAGAATTTTGTCTAATTGAAATTAACTAAATGTAAGACGTATATGCATTTTTTTTTTATTTTAATGATTATTTTGAAAATATTTGTGTAATTGAGAATACCCAATTTAATATAAAACAAGAACATGAAGAATAAATTAGTGAAAACCCATTGGAAATAATTGAAATAAAAAAAAATTAATTAAAAAGTTAGATGAAAAATTCAAATAAAAGTGTTTAAATAAAGGCGAAGTATTTTACGAAGCAAAATTTTATGGAAACCACTGAACACTCTTAATCAATTATGGTTTAATTACTTCAAAAAGAAGATTGTGTGTTTTATTTAATTTAACCTTCTGCAATGTTTTTAATTATTGAGTTAAAATTTATTTCGTAAATTGAAGTCTCAGTTGAGGAAACATGTAAAAGAAAGTTTAATCAATCCTACTTTAATTACTTGCATGTTTTCAGTTTAATGAAAAGAAAACAATTTTTTCCGGGAATTTCACGACTGAATTATATTGTACATTCAATTTGTATTTTATTTAATTTTATTTACAGTAATTGCCTCACTAATGTATTTTGTTTTTTATGCTATAGCAATGAGCGTTAAGTAAGTCAAACATAAAAGATATCAGATTGTGTAAATGGTAACATAAATTAAAAAGAAATCATTATAAGAACATAAGATTACAGATAAAAGTGCAAACAAAATAGAAAGTTTACAAAAGCATTTCATTTTTCAGCAATTTAATAATTATTTTATTAAAATTTGCCCACTAAATCTAAAAAAAAATCATTTCTACATATATTGATAAAAATTTAAATACATAAACCTTTAAAAGCGGTTTGGAATCGCTAGTAACTGGAATAATTTCCGTTTAAGACAGGATTTTGTCCTAGCAAGCATATTTGTGCTGTACTCTTTCTAACGAAGTCATGCTTCCATTTTAGACAGAATCTAATTTGGGCATTTTTTAAAGAACTTGTTCTAAAATATTCCTAAAGCACATGCTATTTAATCAAAGATTGATATACTTAGATATTATCAACATGTTTAGTTGAGTATTTATTCTTCATTCATTTAAGAACGTAGAAAAGTTAAACCCACATCGGATCGCGGTTTTGTAAACATGTCATCTATATAAAAATGATTTAAAGAAAAATTATGAAAATATGACATATATATGTACCTATAAAAGTTTTTATACAGGCAGAGTGATTCAGTAAAACATAAACGAAACTATTGAATCTAGAAACTGCAAATTTTGAGTATACATCGCTAACACCTAATAGTTATCTACTATAGAGAAGGGTTTCTTCGAAATTCAGCTGCAAAGCGAATTACAATGAAAACTTTTAGGGCATCTATCCATAACTCAGGATTATTTTCTCTAGAAGCATAATAAACAGCATAAACACGTATTTGAGATAATTTCGAAATTGAAACACTAAGATGTGTAAAAGTTGAAGTAAAAAAAAAAAAATAAACAAGGCGTCTTCAGTAATCTTGCCTACAGTCGATTTTTATATTTTATCGAGCGTGGTATAGAACAAAATTAATTACTTAATCCTTCTAGTGCGGGAGTCGACTAATGTCGACATCTTGGAGTTGGGTGCTGTATACTACAGTAAGCGTCGACAAAAGTCGCCTAGGCGTTCACGGCGTGTATTGTGATCACTGTAGTACATCATGAGCTTAGCAGTGATGACGTATTGTGCCTGCGTAGTGCAATAATTTGGCTATAACCAAAACCAGTAGCGTGCCTTGCGTGTATATTGTACAAAGTGCTTGTAGACACTACTGATTTCGATCCGCACGACTATTTCAAGTTATTTTTCGCCGACGGTGTCTCTGAACTGATGAGTAACGAAATCAACCGGTATGCAGAACGTTTTTTTTTTTTTTTTTTTTTTTTTTTTTATTCACCGGTTGATGTCTATAACAAAATATTCCGCACATGGCATTACCCCCCCCCCCCCCAAAAAAAAAAAATCCTAAAACTGCATTTTTGCCAGATTTGCTAATTTTTGATTAGATAATTTGTACAAGCATATGTCCAATGAATTCTTGTTTATTTTTATTATTATTTCATGTTTTAAAAGTTTTTTTTTTTAATGTTTTTAATGTTTTGGTGAATGGATTTTAATCTTTAGCTAAAATATAGTACTTTCCCTTCTCTTTTGGATTTTTTAAGTACATATTTCGGGGCTGCCGCTGGCGAATATTTCTTTTTTTTTTTACACCGCTATTTTAATGTAATAAATTTTGTAGTATATTTCTCTTGCACATTTTGTCAAAGTGTATGTGAAACATTTTGTTTTGAAAAAAGTGGTACGAGATAGAATTAAAAAAATAGTCGTCAATGGCAGCCCTGAGATTTGCATTTTAAATACAGCACTCCTTATTAAAGATTCATGGGCTCGAGGCACTTAGGGCCCCTTTAAAGTGATAGTCCATTAAACGTTTATAGGAGTAAGGTGCTCTGTAAAAATTTCTGTCGTTACAAATATTTACAAAGGACCTAATTATCGTGATTGTAATTTTACTCATTTATAATTGCGACACGATGGTTAACAAGTTATGGCCACTAACCGTATAGTGCTCGGTCTTTTCATCGCAGAATTAACAATTTGTGAACTCGTAACTCACAGTGTCCAGTTACGATAGCCATCATATTTTTAGGTTATAACATTTCTTATTACTTTACCTAGAAGCCCGTATCCGTTTATTACAACAGTTTTCTATTTATAGCCTGTCTTCTTGGATCCTCCTCCGAGGCTAATGTGTAATGCTGACAGCTGTCTAAACTTCATTTTATGGCCATAAAAAAGAGACATCAACAGAGAAATAAATATGTTTTAAAATTAAGAACATTTTTTTTAACTGTAGAAATTTGAAAGTTGACACATTTATTACTTTTAAGATCAAAATGCAAGCTAAGAGTGGTTTTCCAAAAAAAAAAAAAAAAAAAAAAAAAAAAAAAAAAAAAAAAAAAAAAATTCTAAACTTTAAAGAATGAGTTATGTTCCAAACCGTTCTAAAATCGAGCTGACTCTAAAACCATCCAACTAAAACTATTAACCTTTAGAGAAGGGCTTTTTCAAGAATACATGCTGAAGACGAACGGATGCTGTCTGAGATCCCGCGTAAAGATCAAGTTTAAAACATATAGAATATTTATGATAAAAATGCTTTATTTGGCTTCAAAAACTCAAAAGTTAAAGGATCAGTTAAAAATTTTTCAAAATCACGATGACTAAAACTATTCGACAGACTTTTAAAATATTTCAAGTAACACAATGGGAAATGTCTCCGCTTAAACATAAGCTATCTGTATTGTGATCAACACCTCTTTGAAAATGGAAAAAAAGCGTTCTAAAATTTCTACTTAAAAAAAGGAAAAAAATCTTAAAATTAGAATTTTTCAGGTTGACATGTTTGCAATTTATACGATATGAGCGCTTGCTTTGAATTTAAAACATCTCTAATTTTAAAGCGTGAAATATACAGAAACATTGTTATATAATGACTACACAGAAAAACAATTACAATGTCTAAAACTATCCGCAGATTTTCAAAATATTTCCAGAACTACGATAGGAAATGTCCCTGCTTAAACATAAGCTATCTGTTTTGTGATCAATACCTCTATGAAAAGAGGAGAAAAACGTTCGAAAAGTTTTATTACAAAATTCTTATATAGAGATTTTTGTAGTTTATGTACTTGCTACTTATAAGATATGAGCGCTCGCTATGAATTAAAAAAAAAATCAAATTTGAAGTGTGAAATAAACAGAAATATTTTTACAGGGTGGCAAGAAATAACTTGGACGAAGTTTCAAACCAAAAATCTGTAACTACCACTAAAGTTAGAAAGTTATTGTCATAGGGAATTGATTCTAGAAATCTACTAAACGGGTGTAAGTAAGTTGGTTTTTGATAACCAATATGGTTAACAAACGATCTGCCATACTTGAATTACATAAGCAAGGAATGAAACAATGTGAAATTGTTCAACGATTGACAACACGGACATCATGGTGATAAGCCAGGAAGAGGAAGAAAGCACACAGTTAACACATCAAGAAACCAGACAGTTGTCAAAAAGCGAATTCAATGAAATCCTAGGATTTGAATGATAAAGGTTGCTAGAGAGGTGAAGATCAACAGAGAAACCGCGCTTTTGATGGCAAGAGTAGAGTTTGGTCTTCACCCTTACAAAATGAAAGAGGCTCAAAAACTAACAGTAGAGAACAAACGCACAAGACTTCAAAGATGCAAAAAACTGTTAAATCTGGCCGCAGGTGATCGTTGGCAAAAGTTTTTCTTCCCAGATGAGAAACTGTTTTCGATTGAACAAGCTCACAATAGCCATAATGATAGAGTTTGGTTAGCAGAAGCACCTGGACCTTCTTGCATTGTTGAATGGCGTCATCGATCACAATCTGTAATGGTTTGGGATGGGATATGTGCTAGTGGAAAAACACCACTTTTTTGATCAAGGGATAAATATTAATCTTCAAACATATCACAAACTGATTTTGGAAGATGTTGTCTTACCTTGGTCACAAAAGTTCTTTGGAAACAAAAGATGGACCTTCCAACATGATTCCGCACTTGCACACAGAGCTAAAGGCATTCACTTTTGGTGCAAGACACATTTTTCTGACTTCATTGGAGCTCAAGAATGGCCACCGTATCTCCCAGATTTGAAACCAATGAATTATTCCGTCTGGTCCATCTTGGAGAGAATGATATTTGCTAAATATCATAAAACTTTGGCATCCCTAAAGAAATCCTTTTGTAAGGAATGGGATAAAATATCAGTAAGTGAGTTGCGGCCCATAGCCGAAAATTTTGTGGCACGTTTAAAGCTCTGTATTAAGGCTAAAGGCAGCCACTTTGAAAATTTGTAAATATATTAGGCGACATAATGTATTCATATTTATTTTGAAGTTTGGTCGTAGTATTTTCATTAGCATTAATGTTATAACGTATCATGTGTGTCCAAGTTATTTCTTGTCACTCTGTATATAACGATTATACAGGAAATACCTAACCTATGACGAAAGCTTTTGCGGTATCGTAATTGTGATTGTGTCTCCTTAAATACTGAATATTGTTTCTCTGAGTGGATGCAAGAGAGAAAGAAACACGCTCTAATATTAAGATTACTTTGAAACAGCCGTGTCTAGAAATATGAAAGTTGACATGGTACTTATATATAGAACTGCAATTTTAGTAAACAGCGGTTGTGAAGAAACTAAAAAATTGGCAGAAACGCTTACCATTTAAGCAGTCCGAAAAATTTAAATTTGAAAACAAGTATTTCAATAAGGAAGTTTCCATGTTATTTAATCACAAACTTTGAGACATTAAATGAGTTAAAATTACACTATCAAAAAACTGGAGTGAACTGGTACCTAGACATTAAAGAAGTGTCGATAATAGTCGTCGTTAATGGGTTAAAACGTTTATATGATTGATAAATGCGTTAAAAATACGACTCTCATGATAGTGTAGGTAGAATCTTTAAATTGGGCATTCAAGTTATTTTTAGTATGTCGTGCTTCTAAAGAACAATGTTTAAGAACTGTGTTTATTTAGAATGGGGTCTACACTAACGTAAAACTGTGGGATTTACTGCAATCTTTTAAAGTCAGAAATATTAATTTATTCCATTATAAAAAGTCTGATTTTGAAAAGATTCAATCGCAAAATACTTTTCTGTAGTCAGGTTTTAATAAACTACTATACTAGATGTAACAGAGAATCAAAAGTCAGCCAAATCTTCTCAAATGTTGCACAACATATTTCAAATTTCCTTTTAAAGATTGATGTAGAAACTTCCATATAATATGCTTATAAATATTCAGCTTAGAAAAAGTCAAAACATACCATAACGATCAGAAAAATTCTAAAAATGAAGAAAATTGAAAAAACAAAATACATCGGTTTAATTTAAAAACATTTCGCTGATATTAAGTTTTATAAACTGTTGCGCTTCATTTGGTAGACACTGAGATTCGTATTATAAGATGTGCCAGTAACTAATGTTACGTTTCAAATAAGCAAGATAGTTTACGTTTTAACAAATTGATTTACATAAAGTTACAATTAATATAAATGTTTGAGTATTTTTAACTTATTTTTATTAAAATTCAGTAACGAGCTATACTGAATACATATTCAGTATACAACAAGTATGCAACAATGTAAGCCATGTGTCAAAATTTAGTCTTTTATATTTTATTAGGGAATTAGTGTATATAATTTTTAATAATGATATTCGATTCATTAACAGCATTCACAATGAAATAAATGCATGTTTCGCTGTCCATATTTACAGAATTATAGATGTACAAGTGTGCTAATTAAAATTGGATTTATGGTGGTAATTATACATTCAATTAGCTATCATCGTACGCGTTCATTTAGCACGTATTTGTAGTGAATTTTTAAACTTCAAAATATCAATTAATTTTAATTTTCGGCTAACTAGCTATAATTAAGCAGGATACTCAGTGAATAATTGCGTTAGAGTTAATAATCATTTTATTATAAAATAAAAGAAATATTTGGAAATAAGGGCAGATTTGCCTACTGGAGGTTAAAAATGTGATTTGAAATATTTTCTTTCTTTAATAGAAATTTAGATGCTGTCTAATGTTTTTTGCATGTCATTTATTATCATTTAAGAAACATTCCAAGTATATTTTAATGAAAACGTATGATGTGGATCGAGTTAGGTGGTTGGATAACATAGCTTGAACGCCATGTACTTAATATCCGGCGGGATCCCACAGATTTCTATAATCACTTGCAATCAATTTTATTCAAGGGTTATTAAAATAATACTTTCGGGTGCTTCAAGCGCATTAAGGTCAAAAAATTGAAAATCAACTGCGTTGCGTGTATTTGAAAAAATGTTTTTTTTTTTTGTTTGTTTGTTTTTTCTGACACATTTTCGCAATATAGCGTGTTTCTAAAATTTATTTTTTTCATACAAAATGGTGATAATGGTCCAAGATCCAATAAATTATATTACCTTTAAGGAAAAAAACTTAGCAAATTGGTTTAATAGTTTTTGTGTTCTGATCGCGCCAAGTTTGAAAAGGCTCATTTTACGTAAAATGCGTTTTTAGTCCTACAAAATGGTTGAAGCCTAGGGACGCGTTGCGTGAAAGCACTAAATAACTAAGTAAAGACTTGGAATTCGGCCAAATCGTTTTACAGGTATAATCTACAGCCTGTAGGGAATAGAAAAACAAGAAATCGATTATTTCAACTGTGAAAAAACAAATGGCTTCTTAATTACATTAGAAATTTAAAAAACTTTCATAGTACCACTTAATAAACTGTACAACAGAATATATTATATTTAAAAAAAATACAGAGCACTAAGAAATAACATGAACTTATGTTTTAGAATACATTTACCTTAATAACCAGAGCAATCAAAATCATATTGCTAATAGAAAAATTATAGATCTACAGAGAAACTACTGTTTTCCGAATTGGCAATGTTTACTTTTACGCAATAGCGAAATTATCCATAAATTTTTAACATTGGCCAAAAAACATTATATAAGATCGTTACCGATTTCTTCTTAAGAGGTTTTTCAGAGATATGAAACTTATGTGCTGTTTAAAAAAAAACACTTTTCTCTTGAGTGATCGTGCATAATATCCAATCTTATTGAGATCTAGAGAGTACATGGGCAATCTTTGGGCGCTTAAGCAGTCTGGAAAATGTTACTTGCAGCATTCCTTGTCCTTCACTTGTTCTTTGTGCTGAAGCAGAATCTTATTGTAGTGTGTTATTAGCGTTATAGAAAGTAAATCAAATGCTCTAGAACTGTTCGAACAATACACTCTCCAAGTTGTTTTAGCAGTAATTTTGATGGCTCATTTTGACGACTTCGTTGACACAAAAAAACAAAAATGTGTTTGGACAGTTGAAGAAATAACAGCCCAAAACTAAAAACACAGAGACACACTCATTCTTTCAATAATGACTTACAGACTAAGAGTAACGAAGATAGACTGCTGTTTCGTTATGACCAATAGTGATTCAGATACTGTGAACAGCCATTCGAAAACAGTAAAAATTTGATAAATCATTTCTCGCTTCTCATGATCGGTTCTCTTGATCGGTTTTATTCGTTTTTGAGGTCATGTCATTTTGTTGGTCACTGTAAGTTTCTAAAATCGTTTCTGCTTGTAAATTTGGCATCCAAGAAACTTTACAAAATTTGCTGAATCGTAACAATTCATTATTTTGTTTTAATTTTTATTTCTTTTTCGAAATATAGGAACGCATTTAATCATCTTTAGTGTCACTTTGTGTTTTCGGTAGATGTTGATGATTTTTTTCTTTACCTTGAATTGGTCTGCCTATGTATTACAACCGTTTTGCGGCATCCGACACACGGTACTTTATGAATTCGGACAATCTCTAATTGCACAAAGCTTTCAAAATGTTATGCAAGAAACTATTTTTCAGAGAGATCGTTATTACAACGCTTGAACACACTGCATGATTGATGTCCGATGGTTATATAACACATGGAGACATTTTTAACTTCAAATTCAAATTTAACTGAATTACCTCTTCTCATTCTTTGTATCATATTCCTCATTGTCAAATGTCCAAATAATCTGTATCATAAGGTGATCTTACAAAATGAAATAATTTGTATCTAATATTTGGGTCTTATTTTCGCTAGTTCTCTAGCAACATTTGTACTTAGTAAAATACATAATTCAAAGTAAAAATTTAATTTATATCAAAAAGTAAAGTGAAATTAAAAACAACTTTATTGTTTTTATTTAAAGAATTTTTTTATTTAATGGTCTCTTTTAAACAAAAGTTATTTAATTTGTCATTTAAAAATTACATTAATTTTCAATTAAAATATATACACTGTAAAAAAATGTCCTGAAATTAACAGGTGTTATTCTGTGAATTTTCCCTTTTTTAACTGAAAAGTTCCGTTTTAGATAAAACTCTTACTTTTCCTGGAATTCTAGGAAATGTTCCGTTTTCTATTGGCCTTGAACTCTCAGAGTATCCATATCTGGCAGTAAAAACGGTATATCTCCGTCTCCGTATCTAAACAAGTACTCCGGCGACAGCCATGTTGATTTTATATTATCATCGGTTATCAATGTTCGGGCTACGTTTATATGGAATTTCTGCGATCACTTGATGTCATTCTGACATTTAGTTGCAGCAAAAAGAAGCTGATTCATCTTGAAATCACTGAAAAGGGAGTTTGTCTTGCCTTTCTGCGCTCGCTAACCACGTTGTTTTGTTTACATTTATTTCCTGATCTGCTCCATGTTTCTGTTACTTTTGTGAAAAAGAGGTAAGTTATTCAGCTTTATTTTGTAATTATTTTTTATAATGAACGTTGTATTTATTTTAAATAAGTGTTTTACGCAAAACTTTGTTTATTTCTGCGATTGCACGTTTGGCTTATAGAGCATACATTTTAAGACACCGATACATGGTATCCAAGATCGGCGGGTATAATGTTTTTGTTCTTGGGAGGGACAAATATTTTTTTTTCTCTACACGTATAAAAAAAAGGTTAACGCTAGTATAAAAGATTCTCTGGGATGTTTACTAATTTGTGTTATCATTAGCACTCTTTACGAGCAAGGAAGCAGAAAATGTTTAATCTTCTTTCGATGAAAATTTTATTGAGAATTAGTTTTACTTAACCATTTTATACCTTTATTTATTTGCAATATTTTTGTTTTTATAGTAGTAGGCTATGAATTTTGTTAGCCGATAGCATGTTTAATGTAAAGTGGGACACGTGTTTTCATTTTTATAAGAGAAGCTTTTTTTTTCTTTTTCTTTCCCCCCTCCCCCGAAAAAGCTTTTTTCCCCTATTTTTTACTGAAATATAAATTAAAACTTGTTTTTTTAATCGCTTAAGTTTATTAAATTTTTAAGAACTATTTTTTAATTACTGTTATAAATATCATATTCCAGTTTTTTCTGTATTACATTGATCTATCAATATTTAGCCATTCTCATAGTTAATTTTCCATTAATATATCAAATACATACATTTCCAGAAATACATCAAAATTACAGTAATGGAACATCCAATGAAAAGTACTACCGAATTGTTTTTATGATTGTATTAGCAGAATTTAATAAAAGTACACTAGTAAAATTATTTTCAAATATAATATATTTAACAATTAGAATATCAATAATTAAAATTATATTTTTGCGAATGATTCACTATTTAATTATTCAGATTGTCTCGAGATCAATAAATTATTTTAGATAGAGGTTTAAAATACTATATGGTAGGAAGTTATCAAACTGAGACAGTGTTTGGGGGGGGGGAGGGGGGGGAGAAGTATTTGCAGGTTGAATTTTTTTGTGTACTAACTTTCATAACATTCCAGAACTGATGTTTAGGACCACTTATTTGCAGATTTACTAGTTTTGTTACTATTCCTCAAGCAGAATATTTTGCAATGTTCTGCAATAAACGTTTTTGTTCCAAAAATGTTTTCTCGGAATAAAAAATAATAACACGGGGAAATATTAGTGCAATTTAATTTTTTAAAGAAGTGCAAAATATATTTTTTAAAACATACTTGGGATGCACCGAATATTCGATATTCGGCCATGTTGCCAAATATTAAAAAAAAAAAAAAAAAAAAAAAAAAAAAAAAAAAACTTATAAAACATATTTTTAAAAATCTTATACAACTTCTACGTTTAACAGTTAACTTATAAAGATATTCAGAATAATTAGAAACACAATCATATTTAAATAAAAGATGATGTTTTTACATTATTAATTTGTTGTTTGTAAAGTATTATTTAAGAAAATTAACCAATCACGAGGATTTTCATCGGAATTAATTATGCACAACCTTTCAAGAGAAGGGCCACTTGCAAATATGTCTGGTTTGTCGAGAGCCACATCAATTTATATTTCGGGTAGATGGGTGCAGGTCCGAAACTAACCTTTTTAGCACCCGGGGCAAACATGGATTTTGCCCCCCTCCCCCCCTTTTTCCGCAAAGTATATTTACAAAGAGAAATTTACTCATTTTTTAATAACCGACTTATTTTAAAATTTAAAATATGTAATACTGAATATAGATTGACCAAATACCGAATAGTCGATTTGATATTCGGTGATTCGGCATTGTAAACCGAATAATTGAGGATAAGTATTTTCTTAGAAGTAGAAGAATTATCTTTTACTTTGAAGTAGAATAGGCTAAATGATGAGTTTTAATATTATGTGCATGAGTTCAGAGTTCAGCTGCACTGCAAAAAAAAAGAAACAAAAAAAACAAGACAAAGCCATTTTTAATTTAAAAAAAAAATCCTAAAATAGTCTACATAAGCGTGAAATCGGAACAACTGTCTACGATAGATAAAAAAAAAATAAGGAAGATGGGTATCTTTCCCTTATCATTTAATTTTAATTATTTCTACATTTGTTTTCTTAATTTAAATTTATTTAATGTGTAATTTCTTTAATATATATTTCAAATAAGTATATCAAAGTTCATCTCTGTATATCTAAGGTGTATATTAAAAAAAAAAACACAAGTAAAATTATACTCCTATGCCTATCCTATTAGCTTTTATAACCATTAAATTAAAATCACTCAGATTTGTTATTTTCATCACCACAATGTTAAAATATTAACCTTTAACTGATGTCACAGAAATTGCCACATAACTAGAGTGAAGCGGTTTGTGAGACCGCTCCGTCGAAAGTTGAATAAAAGGCACGATTAACTCATAGGATTGTGTTTTTGTACTAAACTTTTTGAACAGGACTTTTATAATTACAATTCACCCTTTCAAAAGCCTCTGGTGATAGTACTTAAGTTTCAAACGGAACAAAATTTCGGTAGTGTTTGTAGTTAAACTAAAAATTGCAAGTTAAACTATAAAAATTGAAAAAAGCCGCGGTCTGAGAGACCGGTAACACTGGTTAGAGGTTAATCAAAATATAAATATGTATCAATAATTTGAGAGAAAATAGTTAAATGTACAAATTGATATACCTTTTGTATTTGAGAACATTCCTATTCAATTCAATATGTTTATAATTAGACTTAGACAATCAGTAAATTAGCTTAATGACAACATTTTTCTTTTTATTTGAATGAACTTTTGTTTTTCTGACAATCCTTATCCTTATTAATAGACTGTACAGTTTAATAGTTTCATAGGTTAATTTGGGTAATGACTAGTGATAAAATAACAAAAAAATAGGTGATGAGTTAATGAATTGGTTAGTGGAAAGAAGTCATTACATTTTTGGTGTAATTACACTTAACAATACAAATGTAACTGAATTAAATTATTAAGATTTTAATTAGGTTTATAAAAAAAGTTAATATATGCAAAAATATGTATTGAAAATTTATTCGGTATACACTTTGACCGAAACTTCGGTATTCGGCAAAATTGCTGCTTCGGTTAATCCTAATAATGAAATACGTAATCTGCTTTGTCAAATATTGATTTATCAAAATCTTGCAAACGAAATCAAAAAGAATCGAAAAACAACTCCGCTTTATACAGTATCCTTATGCCATATTATCCTTAGATTTTTCTCTGCTTTAGCATACCTCAGACAGGACGATTTTAACAATACTGCGCTAAATATAGATATGAGAAATATCGCCACACAAAATCTTCATTTGGCGCTCCTTGGTTCTGGCGCCTTGTGTGCAAGACCTTGTCCTGAAGAGATTTTTGTCTGATAGAAAATTCTACATTATATACTTAAATAATAACAATTTTATTATCAAGTGTTTTTAATCACTTTCTTTTATTATAAGAGATCAATTGTTAGCCATAATGCAAGGCATAGAAATTTTCTAGCCCATTTTCATTTGGTTATTTCTAATACCCAGAAAAGTTTTCAGCCTTGACTGATATATACTTCTTGCATCCATGTACTGGTTCCCGGGACGCCATGCCTCCTCTGTCCCTTCCTTAGTTTTGGCCCTCTGGGATTGGAGGGGAATCTGTGGTGTAATAAGACTTAAAATATGATTTCAGAGATGGGACAGTTTTACCCTCTAAATTCTAGCCAGTCAGCTTACCCGATTCAGTAGACAAGGATACGTGATTATACAAAATTCAGGGTAATTTTTTTTACTAATGACTGATTGACAAATTTCACTGTAATTTTCAACTGCCGATTGGCAAAATTTTCACCAGCCTGTGCTTTCTCTAAGCTCGATTGACGAACCTCGTGATTTTTTAGAACCAGAACAACTAACTTCGCGATTTTTTCGCACCTGATCAACAACCTCACAATTTTTCCGAGTCCCATCGCCGAAACTCGGAAATTTTCCGGGCTCGATTGATGTACTTTGAGATTTTTTGGTGCATGAACAACGAACCTTGCACTTTTTTCCTGCGACCTATTGCCAAAAATTGATTATTTTCAGTTATTAATTGGCAAAAGTTAATTGTGTCATAAGTTAAACCCATCGCGGGCCACAGGTTGTGCATCTCCCATTTGACGAAATTCACTGCGCTAATGAAATTCGCATTTTCTCGCGACCATTTGCTGTTCACATTTTCTTGTGGCAGTTTGTTCTTGTTTTTTCCACAACCCTTTGAAAAAGGTTTACTCTAGGACTGTACTGAGTACTCGGTACTTACTCGGTATTCTGCATACTAAACCAATTTACCGAGTACAATACCGAGTAGTTGTAAGAATTTCATTTTTTAAGCTTTATTATCATTATTGAAGACAAAAGGAATTGGTAACTGATCTGTAAAAGTTATTTGAATATAAATGTATAAGATATGTAATTATTCATAAAACTATTTACTTAGCATATGAAAATGTCAACAAAATATAGAAAAGTTAAGAAAAACCAATGGAGTTCAAAATTTAGTTTTAATATACAAATAAAAATGGGTAATTTTTAAAACTAAGAAAAAACTATGATTTTGGATACAGAAACATTTTGTAAAAAAAATTAATAATTAAATTTGTTATATCATAAATTATGATAATATATTTAAATTTATATATGAAATATATTTAAATATGCAGAGTTTCACCCAGGCAGTTTCAAGAAGGCGCTGCACCCTGCCTGCCCTTTGGTTTACAAAATAGCACCCTTCTTGCCTCTCCATTAAAAAAAAGGGCCCTTTTTCTTTTTTGCATTAAAAAATTTACTTACATAGTAAAATCTGACTCAATGTTGTTTTGAAAACAGATACAGTAGCCTCCCTCTTAACCGGCCTCCTCTTAACCGGAAATCCGCTTTAACCGGACGACTTTTTTCCCGGGATGATGGCCTCGGGAACTCAGCTTACGCTTTCGAGTTGAAGTGGAATCCCGAGTGGAGGGATGCAAAATTCAGAAAGGAGAACGTTGGTTCTAAATGTATACACATTCAATTCAGGGTGCGGCCCGGGGAGGGGACATCTCTCCCCCCTCCCAGAAACAATGAGATGTCCCCCCGGAAGATTTGAGATTTTGTGTTTTTAATAGTCAAAAGTGCACTCCCCCCCCCCTTTTGGAATTCTATAATGTCAGATCTATTTGCAAACTGTTTTGTACAAAAATTTAAAAAGCTTGAGGGATGCGAACAGATCACCGTAGAAAATGTATAAGAGTTGTTTGAGTCTGATAAAGATCTCAAGCATGAAACATTATTTGACGAGGATATAATTAGGACTGTAACTGATGTTGTTCAATACGAAGACGATCATCATGATGATCCAGTTGAAGCTGACACAGCTAAATTCCACATACGGAAGGGATAAAAGCATTGGAGTTAGCGCTACGCTATGTTAAGCAGCGGCTAACAGCTTCCTCGGTTAAACTTATGATTCTAAAGAAATGGAGAGATTATGCTGCAAATTGTTTGCCATCTTGCCTTCAACAGAAGAAGGTCACTGATTTTTTTGTGGTTGATTAACTTAAATGTACATAATGTAGAATAATTTCAACTTCTTATAAAGGTGTGTGATACGATTTTCAACAATTTAATTTGCGTTAAATATTTTGCATTATTTGTTATCAGTGATAATTTTTCTGTCAATTTAACTAAGTATAAATAGTATTCATTTCAGAAAATATGTACTTTTTTTAAAACTACACAAATTGAAAAAACTTAATGCATCTCACGGGTTTAATTAATTAAATTATGCAGATACTTGTTTACTTCTCCACTTTAACCGGCTTTTCTCTTAACCGGCTAACCATCGGTCCCGTTTAGGCCGGTTAAGCGGGAGGCTACTGTATCTAAGTTTTAAATATTAAAAGTGACTTTAACCACTTCACGGGCGACAGGTATGGAGAAACAATGCTTTTACCCCCGACTCAGGGCAGCCAGTGAAGTGGTTAAAAATCAAAAATTGGTCTTAAGAATCCAAAACATGACCTTAAGAATAAAAAAAGTGCCCTTTTCTCACCGGCAGCACCCTGCCTTTTTTAAAATCCAGGGAAAACTCTGAAATTTGCTTTTATGTTTTATTCTCTAAAACATTAATTATTTAAATCAAGAAATGATTAATTAAAAATATTCTTTATTCAATTAAAAATCAAATTTCTTTTAATAAACTCTTGTAAAAATTATTTTCAATATTTTACTTAGATTCAATAATGATACAGTTGTGAAAGCACGAGAAAATTTGAAAAACCCACAATGGATTTTTTCAAGTGGGGCCCGCCAGAAAAAACCCGGTAATCCCACTTGGGCAAACCCTGACAATAACATACAACAATAATTGATTACAGCATTTGCAATTGTTTGTAAATTAGGTAAAGTGGCCCATGAGGGGTTAACTTGTGGCCTGAGAATTTCGTTGATTAATAACTGAAAAAAAATCCCAATTTTTCAGTAGATCGCAGAAAAAAATTGTGAGGTTCGTTATTCTGGCGCTTAAAAACCTCGAGTTTTATTGGTCGAACTAAAAAAAAAAAAATGTAATGCCACCATAGCCTGTCTTTTTCGTTAGCCCCAGCCGCACATATAGTAGATAGATATGAAATGGCTACATTCTATATGCAATTATTTTAAGTTGGAGTAAATAATTCTATTTTTGAGTAAACCCTTTATGCACTCGCAGTTAAATAGTATTTTAAAGTACCATTGAAGTAAATTTAAGCTAAAATGTACTTACTCAGTCTATAAATAATGCTACATTTCTTTGCACATAAAATACTCTGCTCAATAAAATTTAGAAAGCGTAGAGAAAACGGTTAAAGCTAAAAAAAAATTTTAAAGGTGATACATTTTCTAAATCATTTACATAAGTATGTGTTTAAGTATTTATTAAGTTTACATGAAACATTTTCAACTGTAAAAAATTTATTTACAGAGAGGATCATAATACATGTAATTTGATACATTGTTTTTATAAGAATTGTGATATCTGCGTATGGTGTAAGTCCTGATTTTATTGTAGATGATACCAGACGTACAGCATGTTTGTCCTATTTTATTCATATTTGAACTGTTACTTTTCATTTTCTAGTGAGGTTCTACCTTTTCACAGGTGAACAGATCATATACAAACAAAACAGGACATACACCATGTATGCATCATATGTCCTGGATGTTATGGGTTAATCTGATTATAAATTACTATACCTACAGATATTAAAGAACAAAGCATTTTTCGAAATTTTAAATCTTACAAGAAATCATTTACAGTTAATTGAAAATAAGCTAAAACAGTGAAAATGGACACACGCACATATATATATATATATATACACACACACATAGAGTACCGCGTATATGGTCACCCCGCTTATAAGGTCACTTTTCGCAAGTCAATTCTTAGCTTTTTTATTTTGTGGTCACGTGATGCTTTTCATCTTTAATAACTTTTGTAGAAAACGGACAGACATTCTGAAAGAGGAAAATCTTTGCGTCAAGTCGATCTAATCTTCCAATTTTCTTTCCATTGTTGAATATCCCCATCCTTTTGTGAATAACTGCAAACGATTGGAGAAGAATGGTTGTCAATAGCGTTTCCGGGACAAGTTTTGAAGGAAGTAAAATCAATCATCTAAACTCAGCCTTAGACATTGTGATAATATTGCATACCACTTGACTTCGCTGAGTGTATACACACTGTGGAAAAGAAGGCACAGCTGACCGAATAATATCTATTCTTGCGGGTTGCAGCCAAATGGATTCCAAAAGATGAAGCAGTCATAAATGACGTCACTTGATGCCGTTCATACCGCCCTCTTGCGCCCGTCATATTTAACCGAGTCTTGCATTGGAGACTACTGATTTGACTGCTGACGGTCAGTCAAATATGGCAGACGCGGGAGAGGACGAAAGAACTCATTTTCCGCGTTAAAGCTTTTCATAGTCGAAGATTGATATGGCTACTCCTGTCGCAGGAGATAAGAGAAACTTTCTATGGCTTTTTGGATTTCTTCATCATCGCAGACAACTATATTGGTGATTGTATAATTCGCAATTTAAATTAGATTGAATTCGTTTTATTGCTTCCAAACTGCACTAGTGTTGCACAACCCTTAGATCAAGGAATTATTCAAAATTTTAAGATAAATATACGAAAGCTGCTTCTAAAATACTTCCTTGCTGCAATTGATCAAAAAGATAACTTTTACGTGTCTGTGTTAGATGTCATGTATTAAGTTGCCTAGAGTTGGAATATGGTATCAAAGAAAACCATTGAAAATTGCTTTTGACATGATTGGCTTCCAGAATGTGAAGAATTATCGTTAGAAGACAACAACAATGAAATGATGCTGTGCTCCTACTTGCACAAAAGTTACGGAATGCTGGCTGCACAATACAAGACGAACGGACGTGTGCAGTTATTGACAATGAGGTCGCTACTACTGGTGAAGCTTCCATACCGTGAATTATTTCGGAAGTTTTAAATAAAGCACTGATGGAAGCTATGATAAAGAGAGTGAGTCTGAAGCTGAACTGAGAACGCAAGCAGAAGCTCTCAAAACACTAAATATCCTCAGATATTTTTTAACACGTCATTCACCGATGACTGACGGTCTAAAATATGTCATAAACTAAAAATACATATATTGTTTTAAGTAATTACTTTAAATTTATTTAAAATTTACTTGCCTTTTATTTATCACAGGATTATACTTTTTTAAAAATTACTTAAAACATTGCAAATTTTTCAGCTTTAGTATCAGTCACCGTGCACTCAATGTGTTAACCAATTCCGTTGGTACAGAGGAATATTTTAAATACGTTCGTCAATTAGAAAACTAATTTTAACAATCATGATAATAAACAAATCTGCATAAAAGATTATTTTAAATAAAAAATAAAGCTTTACTATATATTATGCTCAACAATTCGAAAATTTAAGTGTAAAGAAATTCTTGTTTATACTTCTTCTCTTATTGACTTATAGTTTCATATTTTTTTTTTGTACATTATTTTACTAATACAACTAACACAATAACATTTTGTCAAAGTAAAATTCCTGTTTACACCGCATATAAGGTCACCCCGCTTATATGGTCATAATTTTCAGGACCGCATGGGTGACCATATATTCGATACTGATTGTATATATTATGTGTGTGTGTGTGAAATATAGAAAGTGAAAGATAAGAATTTGTAAAAAGAGTGGTTATGCATTGTAATAATCATCAAAGAATCAATTTGAACATCAGAAAATACCCATCCCAAATGGTGAATTAATTTCTTTATAAATGCAGTGCAGCTTCAGGGATCGATCCAGGCAAAATTTGGGGCCTATTTAGGGCCACTTCACAAAAATAAATTTATTAAAATGGACCCTTTCACAAAAATGAACTTAATATAACAGGCCCCTTCACAAAATTCCTTTTTAGAAAATAGGCTCCCTTCGTAAAATTCTTTTTCATAAAAAATGTTTTAATATGCGTAATTTGTAAATAAACGATTTAAAAACAAAAACTTTAGCAAGGGGATATAATGAGGTTTTTGTTAATAAATTTTTGGTTCGAATTTGAGTAATTGGATTTTAAGTAACGTTACAAAATGTTTAATAAAATTCACAAAAAGTAACTTCTACTTTTCGCAAAATGGGCCCCAAGAATAAAAACTGCATCAACTCTTGAGCTTGTTCATTAATTTTAAGTCATTTTCCCCACCAAAATTAATTTATATATAATGGTGTGAACTCTAATCCTTATATGAGTAATCCTTGTATGAGTTATTGTAAGTCATCTTTTAAGATTTTTTTTTGTCTATTATATTGCATGCAAGATTTCTTATATGACAAAAGGTTACTGTAAAATAAAATTAAAAGTATAACTGTGGTAATTGTGTATCATATATCTTTTTACATCTTTTAACTTTATCAGTGTCTTTTATTACAAACTTTCGTATTTTCATTTTTCAGAATCTTTGCCAATATTAATCCGGATAAAGGTAGCAAAGCACCTAGGATGAAAGGGAAAAGAAATAATATGGTTGCCAAGCCAATTATAAAACTTGTGAATCGACTTACAGACTTTAAAAGTAATTTTAATTTGTAATGCAACAATCAATAATTTTTTTTTGTTTTATTTAGTGTTTTCTTTACTGCTAATTTTATATTTATCTCATACTTTCAATGTAGTTTGATCTCACCAGGGTAATTATGATTATGATCTTGTTTCTCACAAATGCCACTGTTGGGAAGTAAAGAAATTACAGTGAATTTATCAGGATATTTGTCATCTTGTACGGTGATACAAGAAGTCTAAATTTTGTTATTTGAAATAGTTGCATTTTCATTTGTATATTAATCGGTACACATTCAGTTGTTATGGTTTTATTATAAGCACTTGTATTAATGTATAACTAAGCAATCTAGAGTTTTCATGAATTTAAGATGTACGAAATGAAAATGTAATATTGCATTTAAGAAACATGGTCTTCAGTAAAAATTCTTTTGTGTGTAGGTGATTATTTAAGATAGAGCAATTTTAAAATTCTTTGTTTACTGTTTTAAAGATTTAGAAAAATTTCACTACTTGATAATAAAGTCTGTATTTACCAGGGTTCTTCAAGTGTCAAATTGAAAACCGGGCAGTTTTAGCAGCAGAGAAATAGTGTCATACTGATATTTCTCCACATGAATTGGCTGTCTGTATCTGATATTGATTCTAAAGTTGCAAATAGCAGTGATACAAATAATAGTGAAATTTTAAAATAAAATTAAAATTCTTTACTTTATATATATTTACATATTAACTTTCTGATAATGGGAATTTCAACCTGAAGCTTTCAATATGCAAAGAAAAAATTAGTTCAGAATGGACTATAATAAAGAAATGCTGCTTTTTAAAATGAAACAAAAAAGAATTAATAAAATTTGCTTTCATTTAATTAAAAGAATTACAGGATTTGGAGCTATTATACTTTTAAGGTAGTTCTTCATATCCATAAATGTCGACGGAATTTTTTGACTCATTTAAAATTAACAGAAATCAAAATGAGTTTATTATTATAATTATTATTAAGTAAATGTTTTTGGCATACCTTATATGACGTGAAGTTTTTCAAGGATTAACTAAAAATACACTTGCGTGTAAGAAAATATACTCTCTTATAGGAAGTAAAATACATTTCTCTACTGAATATGTAACATAAATCTGGATAACTGCATACCTTCTGTAGTTATTGCAGCATATTCTTATTGGTGTATATGTCTGAATCATTCAATTTGCCAAGGTTATATATGGTCAAAATGTTTAATGTACTTACTTTGTTTCTGTTATGGAAAAATTTGCAAAAAAAAAAAAAAAAAAAAAGACAGAAATTTATACAATCAGATTTCATACTTAAAAATTAGAAAATGTATTAAATATAAAAGCGATAATTTTTCAAGCTATGGTTTTTTTAACACGTTGACGGACACTTGCGTCTACAGCCGTCAAAGCGAAGTTCACTTAATTCCTAAATTGGCACCAGTATTTTAAAATTAAATTTTGCATTATTTAATGTACGTGAAGTTAAGCTTTTACTTATTTTCATATTTTTTCATGTAAATCCTGGTGTCAATCAATCATTATGCCACATAGTGAACTTCGCTTTGACGGCTATAGATGCAAGTGTCTGTCAACGTGTTAAAGGACAAATGTCCAAACAGCTTATTCATTATTAGAACAATTAGGCTATCACCCCCCCCCCCGCCTCTTTTCTTCATAATGAGTTCTGTTTATGTAAGTAAATGCAAAGTGAATTGTAGACAGTTAATCAAAATACTTTAAATTATTTACACTAAAACTACTTTTATATGCAATTGAAATGTAAAGTTTTAATAATTTTTCAAAATATTTTTCTAAATATGAAAATAAATTAAAATCGTTGGTTATTTTATTACATTTGTAGCACGTGTGTGAAAACAGTTTTATTTTTAAATATATTTATATACACATAAATAAACAAAGAAAATGGCAACAATTTACATATTTAACCCTTTCGGGACACATAATTGCATTTCTGCAGTGTTGAATTCACAACAAAATCACCATGGGCAACATAATTTGTGACAATGGAAAACAGTTGATATGGATCTTTTTTTTCCAAATCTAAATATTGCAAATTATATTGCCAAAAATAAGTAAAATAATTAGTTCTTGAGTCAATACTATGTACATAAATATCAGCTGCAATGTTGGTGTCATCTCTATTTTACCTCTAATGTTAAACCAATGAATGTGTAATGTATACATTCTAATAAAATTAATATTTTCAACTTTTTTTTTCTCTGCTCTTTTTCTTGAATAGCTTTTTTCTTTTTGTTGTCTAAATATTTCTAATATATAATTTTATTTGAGTATTTCTTTGATTTGATATACATGCAATTATAATTTAAGACAAACATTCTTTACACAGAAAAAATTGGTTACAAATAGCTATTTACTGACATAAATGCGAATATATTATGTGCCAATAGGTTTCGATCAGTATGGAGAAATTTGAAAATGTCAGTTTGTAAAGGTTGAAATAACCATGCTTAAATTTAAAATTTGTTTCAGGAATGGCAAATTTCATTCTGAAAATCAATATTTGTCTCAAAAACGGAGCGTTTCAGTCTCAAAAACGGAGCGTTTCAGTCAGAAACGGAGCATTTCAGTCTCAGAAACGCAGCATTTCAGTCTCAAAAACGGAGCATTTCAGTCTCAAAAAAGGAGCATGTCAGTCTACAAAACGGAACTTTGCAGTCTAGAAAACGGAACTTTGCAGTCTACAAAACGGAACTTTGCAGTCTACAAAATGGAGCATTTCAGTCTACAAAACGGAACTTTGCAGTCTACAAAACGGAACTTCGCAGTCTCCAAAACGGAACTTTGCAGTTTCCAAAACGAAACTTTGCCGTCTCCAAAACGGAACTTTTCCGTCTCTAAAACGGAACTTTTTCGTCTCCAAAACGGAACTTTTCCGTCTTCAAAACGGAACTTTTCCGTCTCCAAAACGGAAAAATCATGTAACTGATTTTCTGTGATTTAACGGAAAAGATACGGCAACTCTGCTGCCAGTACCTTTTCCGTTTTTTTACTGGAGTTTATTTTTACAGTGTAGCAATTCTAATAAAATAATATACCTACCATTTTCTCAGACAGTTTACAATATAAAAACAAACAAAATAAGTCATTACAGTCGTAGTATTATCTTCTTTCAAAATATGAAAACAATTATTAAAATAAAGGTAATCTATATTAAAGAAATTGCACAAACGTCTATGTTTTAAATGGTTACACCCGTTATTAGAGCATATTTGAGTTCATTGTATCAAGACATACCAAAAATACACTGGTCATCAAAATTAAAGGATAATAAGAAAAAATATGCTCACTAAGTGCATGTTGTAACCAATGCCCAATGCTGCAATTATTTATGTTAATTAAATACTGTTGAATAAAAAATTGCACTTCAGTGCATGCATTAGCGTCGGAAATATGGAAATTACGTGATTGACAATAGGGTGCGCAATAGACGTATGGAATTCTGATCCGTAGTATTGTTTAAAGCGAATATGGTGCCTGAGAGTGACCAGTATTCATTAGTTATGGCACAAAGGCATAATTTATGTGACGGTCAAAAGTGGCGAATAATTGATAGAATCGAGGGAGGTCAAACTCAAATGGAGGTCGACCAAGATTTGAATATCCCTCAAAGTGTCATATCAATAGTTGCGAGCCGCTTTTTAAGTACTGGATCCGTTGATAGACAGCCTAGTTAAGGAAGACCAAGAGGGACAACTAAATTCGAAGACCGTTTTCTGTCATTGACGACTCAATGAAACCGCGAAGCGAGTACAGTAGATTTAGTTTCAGACCTTCAGGCTGCCACAGGAACTTGAATTTGCTTTACTGCTGCACGAAGGCTTAAGAAGGGTGGACTGTATGCGAGCTTACGAACAGTTTGTGTCCCACTCACATCAGCTTCCAAAGCGGCCCGTTCAAATTGTTGCCGTCGTCATTTTCCAGGGAACCAAAAAGACTGGGTTCGAAAATTGTTTACGAACGAGTCCAGATGTAGTCTGAACACTGATTCTAGACGTGTTTTGATCTGGAGAGAGGAAGGAACACGCAACTTGTCTTCCCTTGACCGTGAAATATCCCGTTCTAGTCCAGTCTTCTTGGCTCCATTGAACATGACGACGGCAAAAGTTTAAACGGGCCCCTTTGGAAGCTAGACGGAGTGGGACACAAACTATTGGTTTTCTCGCATACAGTCCACCCTCGTTAAGCCTTCGTGCAGCAGTAGACTGGATAATTCAAATTCCTGTCACAGCCTGAAATTCTGAAACCAAATCACTCGTAGTCGCTTCGCGGATTCTTCGAGCCGACAATGACAGAAAACTTTCTTCGGATGCAGTTGTTGATATTGGTCTCCCTTGACCAGGCTGCCTATAAACGGATCCAGTGCTTCAAAAGCTGATCTTTACTCCTGATATGACACTTTGAGGGATATTGAAATCTTGGGCGACCTCCATTTGTGTTTGACCTCTCTCGATTCTATCAATTATTCGCCACTTATGGCCGTCACTTAAATGATGCCTCCGAGTCATAACTAATGAATACTGATCCCTCTCAGACACCGCATTCACTTTAAACAACACTAATGACCAGAATTCAACATACGTCCATTTTTCGACACATTGACAATCACCTAATTTGCATATTTCCGATACTAACGTATGCGCGGAAGTGCAATTTTGTATTCAATGATATTTAATTAACATAAATAATGGCAACATTGGGCACTGATAGCAACATTAACTTAGTGAGCATTTTTTTCTCATTATCTTTTAATTTGATGACCAGTGTATGTGTTTCAATGCTAGCAGAATATCCTCACTATAGACATTCGAAAAGAAAAATTTTGCTATATTTTGAAACAAAATCGTTTAGAATGAGTTGTAAACATACATAACCCCCTTTTTGACGATGTCGGTTCTGTTTATGTCAAAATTAATGTCCGTCATTTTCATAATTTTTTATATTAATATATAATTATTTATAATAATTCGAATTATACTTTTGAGTAAAAAACTGCTTAGAATATTTATGTGTCCAGTCAATATATCTCAATGAAAACAAAAAATAAATAAAAAAGGGGTGATTTTTTTCAGAAGATATAAATGAATGTTTGTCACGCGAATTTAACTTTAGTATCCATAAGCTTTGATTGCTTGTACCTTGCGTAACTGTCTTAACTTATCTTATAAGTAAAAGCTCTTTATTACATTTCACAAGAAATTGTTACAAATCATCAACATCTATTGAAAAAACTATTTAATAGGTATAAAATTTTTGAAAACATATAGTGTCATTGGCGTAGTGTTATTCAAGACAAACATTTTTTTATTTTATTTTTTTTTCGTAACATAGTTGTGAAACAAAAACACAAGCTTCATAAAATTTTATTCAATACTCTATACTTCATTTTTCTTATAGTTCTATTATCATAAAAAGAAGAAAAAATATGTGTAAGATTAAATTATTTTGAAAAGGGTCAGCGGTTATTGAAGAAGAAAAGAAAAATTATTAATAATAAGTTTTAGACTCTCGAAAGAAAATTCTTTAAACCAGCTTAAAAGGATTTTATACCAATTTAGGATTTTTTTTTTTTTATTATCGGGATTTTATGATTTAGAAAAGATTGATTTTGAACGTAACATTAATTTAAATGAATCTTGTAGAAAAAAATGTTATTTCGCATAGGAAGATAACCTTGTACTAAAAAATCAAAATTAGATGATAAATAATGTAGTTTTAAATACATAGAAAAATAAAACTCTTTACTCATGTAAAAGCATGTAACAATACTGTAATGTATTATTTAAGATTTAAAAGAAGTTTATGTAAAGGGTTTTAATTTATGGTTTATATAAAAGGGATTAATCTTAATTAAAATTAAGTTGTTATAATTATACAAAATAGTAATTTCTTTTATTCAAATTAAAAGATGATTTGTTACTTTATATTAATAATAAAAAAGGGAAATAAACATGCAGAACATTTTTTAATCCAGCATGTTTTGTATAGTGTAATTGAAAATTTAGCTTTTAAATAAAATTTAAACATTAATTAATTTGATATAATAATATTATAGACAAAAATTTAGCTTTTCAGAAACAATAAGGTGTAAAAAGTGGAATCTTCGGCCATATTCTGTCGTTAACTCTGTTTTAAACACACTTTTTTCACACTTTTAATGTCATAAAAGAAAAGGTATGTTTATTAGGATTAAATTAAGCTTGTAATACTTTGAGTTTATCTAGGAACATTAGAAATAGAAAGAGTAATAGATTTTAGAATAATGAAAAAGTAGCTATATATTAAAAAATAGAATGATTTTAAAATGTTTTACTCTAATTTATATATGTACTAGGGGGCTCTGCCCCCTGCAAGCTACGCTCGACAACCCCCGTTCAGACACCGCAGAATCTAAAAACACGCTAATCTGATCGGTTTAAAAAATATTATAGAAGATTGAATTATACTGAAAAAAGCTGTGCAGATCACCATGATGTGACAGTACATGAAACACCAATATAAGCATAAGCATAATCAATTTCTGTATAAGAATCCAGCATAAGCGAAAAATAGATTCCTAATGCACCCAATCGACCACACACCAAAAGAAAAAGCTTAAAAATCCCATGGTATGTAAATTTAATAATATAAAAATATTAATCATAGCAAGATCCTTAATAATGAACAATTTTAATTTAAAGAAACAATTAAATTCGAAGACATACCAAGATATAGAATTGCAATAACCACTTTAAACCATGAACAAGTAGCAAATTAATCACAGCAAATGTCCCGCTGATTTATTTTTACAGTTAAAAACAAATTCTTACGGTTGCAAAACTACATAGTGTGCAAAAAAAAAACAAAAAAAAACATTATATATATATCTATATCTATCTATCTATACTTAATATTATAAAGAGGTAAAAATTGTTTATTTGTAGGAGGTAAGTTCTAGAACTACCGAACGGATTCTAAAAGTAATGGTATCAAAATGATGGAGTTAGTCCAACTTAGAACATAGGATATATATTATGTCTGTGACACTGGCCAAAAGGGGGTGCTGGAGCAAAAAATGTTCTAAAAATGCGATTTTTGTGTTGCTGAAATACCCAGAAACATGGAATTTGGAATGGTAGTTTCTCATAAGATATTAATGATCTCTAAGGACATTTCGTACAAAAATCGAAATTAAAAAGGGGTGAAAATGCGCGCAAAGCGTTCTAAAAAACGTTCTAAATGGCGATTATTGCGCAATTTCTTGAAGTACCAAACCTATTTCAAAAATAATTGTGTCAAAATGATGGTGACAACCCTTGCTCTAATATAGGCTACATTTTATGTCGTTGCCACTACCCCTAAAGGGGGTGCAGGAGCAAAAAACCATTCGAAATTGTGATTTTTGTGTTACTGAAGAGCCCAGATTACATGGAATTTGGAATGGCAGTTACTTATAAGATATAAATGATCTCTAAGATCATTTCTTAAAAAATTCGAAATTTAAAAGGGGTGAAAATGCGCGAAAAGAGTTCTAAAAAACGTTCTAAATGGCGATTTCTACGCAATCTCAGAAAGTACACAACCACGGCCTCCTGAAGTAAGCCGTGACCCAACCTATTTCAAAAGTAATGGTCGGAAATTGGTGATGACAGCCCTTGCTCCAACATAGGCTCTATTTCATGTCGGTGTCACTTCCACCTAGGGGTTGCAGAAGAGAAAAAACTTTCTAAATTGCGATTTTTGTGTTATTGAAGGGCCTAGAATCCTGAAATAAGGCAGGGCAGTTATTTATAAGATACAAATGATCTCTAAGAACATTTCCTAAAAAAATCAAAATTTAAAAGGTTTAAAAATGAGCGAAACGCGTTCTAAAAAACTTTCTAAATTGCGATTTCTACGCAATCTCAGGAAGTACCTAACTGATTTAAAAAATAATGGTGTGAAAACAATGGTGACAGTCCTCGCTTTAACATAGGCTGTATTTCATGTCGGTGCCACTAACGCAAAGGGGGTGAAGGAGCAAAAAACGATCTAAATTGTGTTTTTGGTAATGCTGCAGCGGCTGGCAACTTGAAACTAGGCATGGTAGTTACTTATAAGATATATAAATATCTTTAAAACATTTCCTAAATAATTCGAAATTTAAAAAGGGTGAAAATGGACGACAAACGTTCTAAATTGCGATTTCTACGCAATCTCAGACTCCCATCCGATTTAAAAAGTAATGGTTGTAAATTGATGATGACGGCCCTTGCTCCAATATAGGATCTATTTCATGTCGGCGTCACTACCACCTTGCGGTTGCATTTTAAAAAGCATTCTAAATTGTGATTTTTGCGATACTGAAGGGGTTAGCAACTTGAAATTTGGCATGGTAATTACTTATGAGATGTAAATAATCTCTGTGAACAGTTCCTTAAAAATTTGAAATTTAAAAGAAGTGAAAATGAATGAAAAGCGTTCTAAAAACGTTCTAAATAGCGATTTCTACGCAATCTCGGGAAATGTAAACCGATTTCAGAAATAATGATATCAAATTGATGGTGACAGTCCCCGCTCCAATATAGCCTATATTTTACGTTGCTGTTACTGCCACCTGGGGGTTACAGGAGCAAAATATATTCTAAATTGCGTTTTTTGTGTTACTGAGGGGGGTCTAACATTTTAAATTTGGAATGGTAATTACTTCAAAGATGCAAATTCTTTCCAAGATTTGTCGAAAGAAAATTCTAAATTTAAAAGGATGAAGTCAGCAGAAAGCGCTCTATAAGCGTTCTAAATTACGATTTTTATGCAATCGTATGAATTATGAAACCGATTTCAAGCATAATGGTTGCAAATTGGTGGTAATAGAAACTGCTGAAACATAAACTGAAAATATAGCTGAAATAGAAACTGATTAAGCTATATTTTATTTGGAGGATTGCGGGAGCAAAAACTTTCTAAATTGCGATTTCTGCGGTACAGAAGAGGCTAGAAACTTTAAATTTTCACGGTAGTTACTTATAAAATATAAATGTCCTCTATGAACAGTCGAAAATAAATTCGAAATTAAAAAGGGGTGAAGAGAAGGGAAGGACCGGAAAGCATTCTAAAAGAGTCCTAAATTATGATTTCTATGGAATCTCTGGATATAATAAACCGATTACAGAAGTTATTGGTTGCGAATCAAGAGCGATAGTCCCTGATCCTATACGGGCTATATTTTATGCCGGTTTCACAACAACCTGGTTGGCAGGAACAACAAGAAAGCCTTTAAAAACATCTAAATTCCGTTTTCTATAGAATATTACGAAATACCAACTGATTTTAAGGTTAATATTGGCAAATTAATGGTGAAAGTCTCTTTTTCATCATTTTTCGAGACATTCTATACCAACTCTGTTTCGGCATTTTATGTTGGTGCCACTAACACCAGAGAAGGGGTAGACTGTTAGACAAGAACCTCGGGATTTGACATGATGTTTAATTTTAAGATGCAAATGTGTTAAGATGCTTTCTAAAAAATTCAAAATTTCAAATGAATACTCAAATGAGCGCATGAAATGCGCATAAAAGTCTCAAAATACTTTCTAAATTATCATTTAATAGGAATTAGTTTTAGTTCTTATGAATTAAAATCTCATTTCTGTCTATTGTACTCTTATAATGAAGTTTAGTCAAACTGTGGCTTAATTTGTAATTTTTGAATTATTTCAATAAGTGTTCTTCTAATAAAAAGTAGTCATGCAAATATCACTTGGCATATTTCATCTATTACGCGAGCAAAACCGCGAGGTTTGCTAGTACTACTATTATAAAGAGATAAAAATTGTTTATTTGTAGGAGGTAAACTCTGGAACTACCGAAACGATTCCAAAAGTAATGGTATCAAAATGATGGTTTTAGTCCAACTTAGAACATAGGCTATATTTTATGTTTTTGCTACTGGCCAAAAGAGGGTGCAGAAGCAAAAAGCGTTCTAAAAATGCGATTTTTGTGTTACTGAAGGGCCTAGAAACATGAAATTTGGAATGGTAGTTACTTATAAGATACTAAGGATCTCTAAGGACATTTCTTACAAAAATCGAAATTAAAAAGGGGTGAAAAGGCGCGAAAAGCGTTCTAAAAAACGTTCTATATGGCAATTTTGACGCAATTTCATAAAGTACCAAACCGATTTTTAAAATAATGGTATCAAAATGATGATGACAACACTTGCTCCAACATAGGTTACATTTTATGTCGGTGCCACTACCCCTAAAGGGGGTGCAGGAGCAAAAAAAACTTTCGAAATTGCGATTTTTTGTGTTATTGAAGGGCCTAGAAACATGAAAGTTTGAATGGTAGTTATTTTTAAGATACTAATGATCTCTAGGGACATTTCTTAAAAAAATCGAAATTAAAAATGGGTGAAAATTCGCGAAAAGCGTTCTAAAAAGCGTTCTAAATAGCGATTTTTCGCAATCTCAAGAAGAATCAAACCAATTTCAAAAGTAACGGTGTCAAAATGATGGTGACAACACTTGCTCCAACATAGGCTACATTTTATGTCGGTGCCACTTCCCCTAAAGGGGGTGCAGGAGCAAAAAAACGTTCGAAATTGCGATTTTTGTGTTACTGAAGTTCCAAGAAACATGAAATTTGGAATGGTAATTACATTTGCAAATGATTTCTAAGGACATTTCTTAAAAACAGCGAAATTAAAAAGGGGAGAAAATGTGCGAAAAGCGTTCTAAATAGCGATTTTTACGCAATCTCAAGAAGTAGCAAACCAATTTAAAAAATAATGGTGTCAAAATGATGGTGATAACCCTTGATCCAATATAGGCTACATTTTATGTCGGTGTCACTAGCTTTAAAGGGGGTGCAGGAGCAAAAAAAAACGTTCGAAATTGCGATTTTTGTGTTATTGAAAGGCCTAGAAACATGAAAGTTGGAATGGTAGTTATTTTTAAGATACTAATGATCTCTAGGGACATTTCATAAAAAAATCGAAATTAAAAAGGGGTGAAAATGCGCGAAAAACGTTCTAAAAAGCGTTCTAAATAGCGATTTTTCGCAATCTCAAGAAGAATCAAACCAATTTAAAAAATATCGGTGTCAAAATGATGGTGACAACTATTGCTCATATATTGGCTACATTTTATGTCGCTATGCACTAGCCCTAAAGGTGGTGCAGGAGCAAAAAAACGTTCGAAATTGCGATTTTTTGGTTCCTGAAAGGCCCAGATACATGGAATTTGGTATGGTAGTTACGTATAAGATATAAATGATCTCTAAGGACATTTCTTTAAAAAATCGAAATTTAAAAGGGGTGAAAATGCGCGAAAAGAGTTCTAAAAAACGCTGTAAATGGCGATTTCTACGCAATCTCAGAAAGTACCCAACCTGTTTCAAAGGCAATAGTTGGAAATTGATGATGACAGCCCTCGCTCCAATATAGGAACTATTTCATGTTGGCATCACTACCACCTCTTGCTATTGCATTTTAAAAAACGTTCTAAATTGTGATTTTTGTGATACTGAAGGGGCTAGCAACTTGAAATTTGGCATGGTACTTGTGATTTAAATACTCTCTGAGAGAGTTCCTTAAAAATTTGAAATTTAAAAGGGGTGAAAACGAACGAAAAACGTACTAAAAATGTTCTATATAGCGATTTCTACGCAATCTCAGGAAATATAAAACAGTTTCAGAAGTAATTGTTTCAAACTGATGGTAGCAGTCCCCGCTCCATCATAGCCTATATTTTAAGTTATTGTCTCTATCACATGAGGGTTACAGGAGCAAAAAATGTTCTAAATTGCGTTTTTGTGTTCCTGAGGAGTTCTAACATTTTAAATTTGGAATGGTAATTATTTTAAAGATGCAAATGCTTTCTAAGAATTGTTGAAAGAAAATTCCAAATTTAAAAGGATGAAGTGAGCGAAAAGCGTTCTATAAGCGTTCTAAATTACGATTTTTATGCAATTGTATGAAATACGAAACCTATTTCAAACATAATGGTTGCAAATTTATGGTGATAGAACCTGCTCAAACATAAGCTATATTTTATATCGAGGGTTGCAAGAGCAAAAAAAATTTCTAAATTGCGATTTCTGCGGTACTGAAGAGGCTAGAAACATTAAATATAGTACGATAATTACTTATAAAATGTAAATGTCCGCTAAGAATAGTCGAAAATAAATTCGAAATTAAAAAGGGGTGAAGCGATGCGAAGGAGCGAAAAGCATTCTAAAAGTGTCCTAAATTACGATTTCCATGGAATCTCAAAAAATAATAAACCGATGACAGAAGATTTTGGTTGCGAATGAAGAGTGATAGTCCCTGATCCTATATGGGCTATATTTTATGCCGGTGTCATTATCACCTGGTTGGCAGAAACAACAAGAATGTCCTTAAAAACATCTAAATTCCGTTTTTTATAGAATATCGGGAAACACCAACCGATTTCAAGGTTAATGTTCGCAAATTAATGGTGACAGTCTCTATTTCAACATTTTTCGAGACATTCTATTTCAACTCTGTTTCGACATTTTATGTTGATGCCACTAACACCAGAGAGACGGTAGACTGTTAGACAAGTAGCTTGGAGTTTGACACGATGGTTAATTTTAAGATGTAAATGTGTTAAGATGGTTTCTAAAAAATTCAAAACTTCAAATTAATACTGAAATGAGCATAAAAGTCTCAAAATACTTTCTAAATTATCATTTATTTGGTATTAGTTTTAGTTCTTCTTATTAATTAAAATTTCATTTCTGTCTATTGCACTTTTATAATGAAGTTTCGTCAAACTGTGGCTTAATTTGTAATTTTTGAATTATTTCAAAAGTGTTCTTCTAATAAAAAATAGTCATGCAAATATCACTTGGCATATTTTAACTATTATGCGAGCAAAGCCGCGGGGTTTGCTAGTATATATATATACAGGATTATTACAGTTAAAGTTCGCCTATTCAGAAGGCTCTAAAGCTGGTTCTATGGCTCCAAACGAAACAAAATTTCACAAGTACGTAGTTCAAGAGATGCGCTCTTCGAAAATCGAAAAAGAAATTGTTAAAGTTTTTGTCAATAGGTGGCGCTGCGTCAATATTTAAGGCGATGTTTGCAGATTCATTATATCAATTTCAGTTAATCCAGACGAAACACACAAATTTAAAAGTTTCATCAAACTGCGAGGAACTGCGAATTGTTATAATTAATGTTCACCTATTCAGACAGCTCTAGAGCCTGAGCTATGACTCCAAACAATACAGAAAAATGAATACAAATTCATGTGATGTAATCTGCATCAACAAAAATAAATCATGTCGCTCGGCAACGAGAAAATAACGATGAATAATATTACGCATGCTCGATGAATCCTCCACCATTTTCAATAACGCATTCCATTCTCAGAATTGTGCTTTCTACAGCATTGCGTAAACTGTCCTGTGAGAATGAGCGAATATGAAGTCTAATACTGTCTTTCAGATCAGAGATTGTCTGAGATCTGTCTTTAGATACAGAATCTTTCAAAAATCCCCACAACCAAAAATCGCATTGTGTTAGATCAGCCGATCGTGGTGGCCAGACTGCTTGAAAATAACGACTTATGATGCGGTCTTATGTAAAATGACTTGTTAAGAAATCCCGAACTGTTCTAGTAATGTGCTGTGGTGCACCGTCTTGCATAAACACGATATTTTAAAGGCAGCCTCGCTGTTGCAGCTCGATAATCAGAAAATTTGACAACATATTGAGATACCTTCTCCCATTTACGGAACATGTAACAGATCCTGTGGATGTTAGTTCCTCAAAAAATGGCCCTATCATAAACTTAGCTGTGAAACCGCATCACACCGTCACTTTAGCTGCATGAAATGGAACTTCTTGGACAACATTAGGATTCTCTTTCGCCCAAATTAGACAGTTGTGTGTTTTCACTTGTCCGTTTAAATAAATATGCACTTCATCAGTCCATAGAGTATTCCAGTGCCAAGAATTGTCCACATTCATTCTTGCAAGAAACTGTAGTGAAAATGATAGCCGAATTTCTGTAGCACCCTGTATTAGTTGCTGCACACTCTGAATCTTGTATGGATAGTAGCGCAAAATTTGACGCATCACTTTTCTCACAGTGGAAATCGGCATATCGACTTCATTCGCAATAGCTGGCACACTTGCATTACCAAATGATGACTGGCATGCTAAATCCACGGCAGCAGTAGCAATATCGTCAATGCTAGAAATGTCTACCTTTTTTCGTCCACTGCCAGGAAGAATGTCGAGTTTTCCTGTTTACTCGAACTTTTTAATATTTTTGTGAACTCCACGGTCCGACATTGGTCCACGTCTAACATCTTTTAGTTTCCGGAATTCTCGAAGAGCTGCGGCTGCGTTGATGTTATTTTGATAAAATAACTTTACAATAAGTGCATTTTCTTTCAAAGTTACAATTCTCCACAAAGCGTAGTTTCAAATGCTTTTCAGAAACAATCAACTGTTCCAGTGTCAAAGAAATCACAGACACACTTTACCAGCAAGTTTTAAATCATCAGGTGGTTAGAATGGTATTTCAAGTTTTCGAAGATGCGACGTCTCTTTGACGTCGTTCGTCTAAAATTTGAATAAAATGTGATCTTTTTCAAGCGTCGGGTGAAATTTTGTGATTTTATGTGTTTCATCTGGATTGACCGAAATTGATGTAACGAATATGAAAAAGTTTACTTTTACCAACTGTGAAATAAAATTTCCTGTATTTAGTTTTTTACAAAATAAAGGAACCTGCAAATATCGGCTTAAATATTGGCGCTGAGCCACCTATTTACATTTATCAATTTACGAAGAGCGCATCTCTTCAACTACGTACTAGTGAAATTTTGCTTCGTTTGAAGCCATAGAACCGGCTCTAGAACCTTCTGAAAAGGCGAACTTTAATTATAACAACCCTGTATATATAAAACATTTTCAGCATAATTTGAGGAATTGTGATTATTTTTTTTTTTTTTAATTTTTGACGAAACACTTCTAAAAATAAGAAATATTTCTATTTTGACTGAAAAGACATCTATTATTACGTGGTAGGAATTAATAGGAAACCCACATGTATCTCCATTATATATATATGTGTGTGTATATATGTATATCAAGTCTGTAAACAGATACCATATATGAGAAAGTATATGAAAACTGTCTTGGTTCAATGCGGGAGTAAATAAAAGTTTTTTCAAGATGAACTTTGTCTACTATGGTTGTGAACTCCTCATATATATATTGATATGATGAAATACAACACTAAACAAAATAACCTGTTGAATCAATTGATTTCCAACCACAATAAAAAAAAGCACTGAATAAATATTATTTGTTAATAAAAAAGGATGTTCCGACACTAAAAAACACATTTAATAGAAATCCATAAAAAGAAACACTGAATCTGTGTCCACACAAAAACTTATAGGTATGTATAGAGGGTGCGTCATAAGTTCATTCAAACTTTTAAAAAAATCATAGTAAAAGAAGAAATGCTCGGAAACATATTCGATTTGCGCGAATATGATCAAAGAGATATTTGATTCTTTTCATGTATTAAAGAATATTCCAAAGTTACTGAAAGAGGGCACCACTGCATTCTCCTCATGTGAATGTTTGGTGTGGTTTCACCCCGTCTTTCATTCTGGGTCCTTTTTTTTTTTTTTTTTTTTTTTTTTTTTTTTAAGTGCTTTGTGCTAAATCCGACTGGAAAACGTATGCATATACATATACAGTCACTGCAGAACGGTATGTTTCGCTTTTGCCTGACCATGTTGAACTCATAGATTAATAAACAAGATGGAACATTTCCATAGAACATAATGGTAATGCGAGTGCCGTTAGTGACAATGGGGAAGAAACTCCCTATCCTTGTAATATTTTTATTATTGAGTATTTACTTTATTGTGATATTTCTTGTTTTAATGTTGGAAGTTTACGTATTCAATAGAATCTTACACCGATACATGAACATAGAATAGATATTCTATTTTATATATCTAATATCTATTCTATGTTCACGCATGGATATATGCTTTTATTTCTTTTTTAGCAAGCAAAAAGCAAAACATAGAGATACTGATATTACACTTGATACAATTGTATTCTATGTGAATAAACTAATAGAATTCCCGAATTTAATTTCTTACAATTTTATCTCATTAACTTACATATTTACGTTTTCAACAAAACTTTCTGGGTTTTTTCTTTTATATTAATATTATAATTATCATTTTGTAAGATAAAACTGAACGAACAAGTATGATAAAAAAAACAGCTAAATAAATCAAACTTAAATATAATATCATATATCTCTTGTTCGTACAGGAAAGAATAGATATTCAAAACATAGAGCGTAAACATATTTCATCAACATAGGTAAATTTTGGAGGCTTGTTAAATTCCCTTTTTAATCCCCTTGTAGGTAGTGACATTAGTACTGTTGCCCTTTTATATCCTGATTTAGCCCTTGCCCTTCTAATGGATACAGATATTTGTTTTTGTTTTTTACCAAGTTATTTTGTTTTTTACGTGTCGCACTTGCCTAAAGCCTGGTGGTGGTAGTTATGTGGAACATCTTTAACTTTAAAATAAGTGCTCTGTTGTTTGTTTGTATTTTCCTTATTTGCATAAAACGTCTCAGTATGACGTGTAAGCGCCTTTTCGGTTACTTTTTTAATCTTTTACACATGGAAAAAATTCCAAACGTCCCCCTGAGCATACTCGCGCAAATCCGAATTTTTTCAGAACATTCTTTCTTTTATTATGATTTTTTAGTGTTCACAAATTTATGACGCATATATAAATATATAAATATGGAAAAACTTGATAAACACTTTACTGGATAACAAGACATTATTTTCTCTATACTAATATTACACTTCAATATAATACAATATAATTACCATATTTAAAAAGTTAATTTGAAAAAGTTCTTTTACATATCAGACATTTTATCATCGGAGACACGAGAGCATGATGTCCAGATCAACTTCTAGTCAGAATTTTGCACGAAATTGAATATTAATTCTCAGTCTAGGAACTCTCACAATACAATGCCTGAATCTATCCTTTGGAGTTGGGACTTTTACGTCAGAGCTTTCTAATGGGAAGGTGTTTGCATCATCTTGTTACGATGAAGTGTGCCGTGAAAACCTCTAACCAGAATCACACGTGGACATTAGACATGCAGACGTCCCCGTCTACGCTATGAACAAAAGAGACAAGAGAACATATAACTTTTTAAAAAATAAAAACATAAAAAAAAACTTAACTTCAAGGAAACAAAAACTACGAAACAGTACTGTTGCTGACCTATACAGGGCTGCACTCTAACAAAATCAATGAAGAAAAGAAAAGACATATATACATATATATATATATATATATATATATATACATATATACAGGGTGTCCAGCGAATAAGACCCTGATTTCAAAATTAAATATCTCAAAAACAAAGATCAATAGAATTATGCGGTAAACGGTAGCTTTATTAGCTAAGCTGTAAAAATGTTGTACAGAACTTTCAAAAATTAGTTGCAAAAACTGTTAACAGATGGCGCTGTAATCGCAATGCCTATAAATTGTGTTTTGAAGTCGAGAGCCCTAGCGTCTGATTCCTATATGGCTTCCTATGGAAGAACGAAAATTAGGAAAGACCGCTTTTTCTTCGGGGTGATGTGCAAAAGTGGAGGCATCTCGTCACAGAATTATTGCATCAGCTTCAAATTTAGAGAATTTCAATTAATAGAATTTTCAATAAAAAGTTTAGCAATCATTATATAAGAACTTAAAAAATATTTTATTTGGGTAATGTGCAGAAGCAGAGTCATGTGTTGACATAATTGAGATTTGTTTCAAATTTTGTTATAAGCTACTTCGGTCCGAATACCAATATCTCTGTGGTATGTCTTTTAAACTGTGAAAAAAGTTTGAATAAAAAAATCCAAAGTCTCTGGTTTTAAAATTTAATTAAGCTAAAAGAAACCCCTTTTTTACAAATCATTGAGCATTTACAATAATGATTCATAAATCATTTTTTTTTAATTGTAGCGAATACTTTGAATGAAAAATATAAAGTGTCTATTTTTAAAAACTTTATTAAGTAAAGAAAGTAATTTTAATTTTAAAAACTGGTTTTCATTTTTTTTATCATTGAGCACAGAAATATGGTGCAGCTTCTAGCGATAGGATCCGAAGTGTTCGAAAGGCATGCAGCATCCAAAATACGTTTGCTTTGACGTTGATGATATGACTTATCATCAATTCCTTTTAAAAGAAATAATTTAACGCATAATTTCTGTCTCTAAAACTTTGTTTACAAAGAAAAGAAATACTATATGTGTTGTGTTAAAACCAAAGTATTATGCCGTGATTTAAAAATAAATCAAAAGTGAAAAATTACTTTTTTATTTATAATAATTCAGGTATAAACAATAATACCAAAATACTATGCCGTGATTTAAAAATATAAAAAATAAAAAGTACAAAATTATTTTTCTAAATACATGCATTTTGATTTAAATAATTATATGGCATTAAAGATTGAATTTAATAAAATATTTAAAAAATTCTTATAATGATTTCTAAACTTTTTATTGAAAATTCTATTAATTGAAATTTTCTAAAATTAAAGATGATGCAATAATTCTGTGACCAGATGTCTCCATTTCTGCACATCACCCAAATGAAAAAATGGACTTTCCCAATATTCGTTTTTACGTAGGGAGCCATCTAGGAATGAGACGCTAGGGCTCTCGGCTTCGAAGCAGTTTACAAGTATTGCGATTACAGCGCCATCTGTTAGCGGTTTTTGCAACTAATTTTTGAAACTTCTGTACAACATTTTTACAGCTCAGCTAGTAAACAAACCGTTTACCGCATAATTCTATTGATCTTTGTTTTTGAGATATTTAATTTTGAAATCAGGGTCTTATTCGCTGGACACCCTGTATATATATATATATATATATATATATATATATATATATATATATATATATATATATATATATATATATATATATATATATAAATATACATATATATATATAGAGAGAGAGAGAGAGATTTATATAAATATAGATAGTACAAAACATATTTCTGTTTAAGTCTTAAAGCACACGCTTTTACTTTACATACAATGACGTCATTCGCATCCGAATGAGTTCCACATTTGTGATCCAATCTTTAAACAACATCTACAGAAATATATGCATATGACGTCACTATCTCTCAATAATACACAAATCCATAAAAAACCGATATAGTTATGCAAGAACCACGACACAAAAAATCGACTATTTAATGATTCAATGATTCATATGCCTTCATTTGTTTGTACCGTTAATATAGAATCTTAAAATTAAATATAGTTTATAATAGTCCATGTGTTATTAGAAATAATTCATCTATATTTTTTCAAAATAGCACATATTTTAATTACTTTCTTTTCAGTTTTTATCAGAAATGACAACAAAATGATATAATTACTATGTATTTTCCCTTTACTTTCTGTAGAAATAAAGGTTGATTTTTTTTTTTTTTTTTTTTTTTAATGGCACAGAAATCAACAGAAAAAGGAACACCTTAAAAATAAATTCAGATGCAATTTTCAAACAAATTGCATTTAGAAGTACTTTTTTATCCCTATACGACGGTATAAAAATTTACAATGTGCTATGCTTAGAAGTTTTAAAAATTTCAATACAGATTAACAGTATTTAACAGTACAATGATAAATCTGCTTTGTTTTACGGCTGGCTACTGTAACGGAAAGTTATTTTTTAGAGACTATACTTTAATTGCTGGCCGGAAGAAATAGCATATCGGGAGCTAATAATCATCTTTTTTGGCATAACTCGTCATTTAGAAACAGAGAGAAAAAATATTGTTAAAATTTGCTTCACCTAAACAAAATTTCTTCTCATTCGAAAAAAAAAAAATTGTTTAAAATGGATATTATTTTATAGTAAGGAGCGTTAGTTATGAGAGGAGAGAAAATACATATATATATACATACAGTAAATATTCAAAATACAAAAACAGAACATTATTTTCATATTCAATCAAATTTAACACTAAAAACATTACTGTAACGTATATTTTTGGCAGTTTCTCTTCAGAGGGAGCTAAGGACGTGGTTCCTTATGCACAAAATAACTTTCTATAACTGATATACGCAGTTATGAGCTACCCAAGGTGGATACCGGGTCACATCCGTTGACCGGAAAATTTAATACAGCCACTCGTGGTGTTAGTGATTTTTAAATAAGTGAAACTTCTGATTATATATTGGTGACGTGTCGTCTATGTGTATATATATGTTCATGGCGTCAAGAAATAAAAGTTGTCTGTGTTTACGAGAAATCGCTTCAATTTCTGTGAAAGTGTTCGATTCCGTTACATTACTATTATTATTAACAATAGCAACAATGACTTCAGTTTTAGTTGGTGTAAAGTTAATGAGTCTGTGTATGAGTTCTTGAAAGAAAGAAAAAAAAAGCATTATTTGTTCCGTTTCTCCTTGTCTGCGGTACTTTGAAAGAGAAAAAAAATCCCTGCCGGCTCGGGCCTACAGGCGGAGGTAGATTTCGAAGTTAAGTACTAAATTCACCAACAAAACTTAAATCAAGATTAAAGATAAACCCAGTTCCTTCGCTAAGAATGAGCTCTAGGGAGCTAAACATTTTGTGAAAATTCTAATATACACACACGCATGTATATGGAATAGGTTTAAAAATGGCTAAATAAAATTCAGAGAACCTCAAAGTGTTAAAATATGTTAATATTTCCATACTCGGGTTTTTATCATGTTTTAATACGTTTCTTCAAACTCAATGACGTTACATATTCGCCTGCTGTGGCCCATTATATTTTCAATATGACGCAATATTTTGTTGTTGTTTTTTAATTCGTCAAACTATTTATTTCATTTTGAATTTTCATGCAGAAATCTTGCTCTAGAAAACTTATGACGTAATATTCAATTTGTTTTCAATTCATCAAACTATTTATTTTATTTTGAATTTTCATGCAGAAATCTTGCTCTAGAAACCTTATGACGTAATATTCAATCTGTTTTGAATTCGTCAAACTGCTTATCTAATTTAATTTTTCACGTGAAAACACTGCATTAGAAAAATAATTGTTGTGGTGAGAATTTTATTGCTTTTTTTTAATTGTTGGCAACAGCTATAACGAAAAATATTTATTTTTTCCTGCCATTGTTGTGTAAAAGCTGGTTTTATCAGAATCATGTTAAGACGGTATTCAAAATTTTAAACCTTCCCCATTCCCATTCCCTTGGACCGATTTTGCTCATTTTCAATCCCCGCCGAGAAATTAGCTATCTTAAAGTTGTTGGCGAGTTTGAAGACGTTCCGTGCATAATTGCGACTTTTATCGTGCGGACAAAATTTAGTACATACATACATACATATATATATATATATATATATATATATATATATATATATATAAACTTTTTAGGTGGGGGTGGTTTTGGGTTCCTGGGGTCATGTAATGAAAACTTATGAAGGAATTTTTCAAAAGTCGCACCATGGTAACGACTGCAATAGGTAGTATTTCTTACGAAATCTACCTAAAAACTGCAATACTAAAACAAAATACACTGTGTTGTATCGATTGCTTTCCAACGACAATAAAAACCCTGTATGAATATTATTTGTCTAAAAACGGGATGTTTTGATACTAAGAAACAGATTGAACAGAACTCCGAAAAAAATCTTTGAAATTCTGTTCACACAAAGAGAAAATAATAATAATATTATTATTAATATTAGCCATGCCTTTCGTGGATACAGCAGATTAGTACACACAAAGAAGGAATATATCGACTAAGAAAATCGCACAGCTTGTCATCTTGAGTGAAACAGTATCGCACGTAACAGACTTCTATACAAACGCCCTAGGCTTCAATAAAATAGCTGAGGATGAGGTCCAAGCGGACCATTATGTTGAGTCAAATTCTTCACGTCACATCAGTCCTGCAGTTCGGCTGCGATGATCTTCTAAGGTCAGTGATACCTGGATCAAAGCTTCAGCCGAGATCTGATCTGCGTTCTTTGTATAGCGCTAAGATAACCGACCTGATAAAGAGTGGTCTCTTTGCGTTTCTTGTTATGTAGAGCGTAGGTTGTTTTTGATAACGGAAAATACTATATTTTGTGTGTCTCGCAATTGATATTTATCGTGTATGAGAGATTGTGCATGTTAGGATTCTAGCAGTTCTTTGATAATCCGATCCTCTTTATTCCGCATCTAGACACCCGTGAGTAACTCAAATGGAGGAAACTTATTTGCCATGTAAGTGTTTCTTTTTATCATACTTTGCACAGACACGGCATGATTAAACTACTTTGCGGGATCATCCAATGTCAGCTGTGTAACACAGAGATAAGCCTGGCAAGTGCGCGTTCAATCTTGCTATTTCCTCGTAGTACCACTGTAAAACGTAAAGACAGTGTAAAAGATAATTGCACTTTTTGTTTGTAGACGAGATTTGGCCTAGAAAATCACAGTGATAGGTATCTAGCGATTATCGCCTTTAAGCATTTTCATGTAAAACGCCTTGCGTTTTCCTACCTTTCGCGAGGCTAAAACGCATGGGACACAACTTGCAACAATCGTTTGAACAAGCATAGTGAAATTAGGGATAAAACAGTCTTGGGACACAATCTCTTGTGCTTTGTTAGCAGAAAAAAGACCTTTGGAGTACACATTTTGATGTATCGGAAATTGCATAACCTCTGGGGTAACTAATAAGTCACGACCGTCTCGTATTTTAAAAAGGACGGTGGTTTTCAGTACTCTACTGGAGCCTTAAATGCTGTTAACTTGCTTCAAAAAATAAAGGCCTTTGTCGATTGGGTCAGTATGCTTTTATGCATATTTTTGTCCTATGTAATGTGCATCTCTTCAGTGAACTCTCATGCTGCATTTTCGTCGTTGGCCTACGTATTATTTTAAAATCAATTTCCTAAAACCCAGCGCGCAATTTTCGGCGTGAGGTCTTTCTTGTTAAGAGCTTTCTGGAGCGTTTGGCAGCCTATGTTAATCCGAAATTTGGTACGTTGGTGATACACCTAATTTTTTAGCACTTGAATGACCACAAATATCTCTTGTCCGTAGCCTACACAAATCTTCCTGTAGCGGCGATGTAGTTTTACTCATACATGCACTGGAAAACTGATCATCGCGCAGTGGGGATAAATCCCAATAATCTGGCCAAAATATGAAAAAGTTATTCGAATTGCATGAAACTTTGTATACTGGTATCTTTTAGGATGCTGATTGCGATTCCAGAGTTAAAATTCATAAAACAAAACGGCGGATACAATCTGGAAGGCTAAAATTCTGCATTCAGCCGCATTTGAGGATGCTAATTATGATTCATAAGTAAAAATTTCAAATACCAGTTGAGTAATTTACGTAACTTATTCATATATATTTACCTAATTTAAGTAAGCTCAAAATGAAAGAGTGTGATGAGTTTGAAAGCAGTAAACACATCTTCCATCGTTTATGTTATGTTATATTTTCACGAGAAATCTTTTCGGTACATTTAAATCAATTTGTTTCACTATACTTGCGCGTCTTCCAACATTTACTCAATTGACAACATAATTCTTCTAAATATAATATAATAAACATAATTATTAATTTAAAATATAAGAATATTTATCGGATGAATGGTTGAGAATTGTTTTTTTTTTTTTTTTTTGTTTTTTTATTAAACTTTTTTATCAAATTCATTTACTCTTATGACTATAATACTTATTTGTAATGTAGTTCATAATAATCTATTACAAATCTGAATAATCTAAAGTTTTCAAAAATGTTTGCAGCTTATCTAATGTGAAAAAAAATAAATTTTGAAGTTTTTTAGCGACAAAAAGGGGGCATTTCTACTCCACATCGGAATTCTTCTAATCTGTTTAAACATCCTGTTCCCCTCATAGAATAATTATCTTGTACCACAAACTGAAACAAGTTCATGAAGATTTTCACAAGTGAATCAAGTTTTATCACTATCTTTAGAGCTTTCTTTATTATAAAAATTAACAACTTTTGCCTTTAAATCCAATAAGTCAATTGTGCTTTAAAGGTCTGCAAAATCAAAAGCAACTTATCGTCTTATAACTAAAACATGGGAGGTGTAGATTTGCTAGATCGGTTTTTGAGTATTTATCGCCCAAAAATAAGAGGGAAGAAATTGTGGTGGCCATTTTCATCAACACACTAAATATGGGAGTTATAGCAGTATGACGAATCCATAAGGAAAGTAAAGAAAAGCTTGATCAGATAGATTATCTCCGTGAAATTGTTTCGTCATTGATGAAATTAAAACAGAAAATAGAAGAACGTCCCCGTTCGGGACCTTTTGTATTTCTGTAAAATGACGTACCTTTTGATGGCGTCAACCATTTTCTAGAAAATGCTGGGAAACAATCTAGACTTAAAGTATATCAAAACAAATACTAGAGTTTCCTGTAAAAAGTCAATGTAATGATGAAAAATAAATAGATATATAATGAAAATGCTTATGAACAGGTAAATTCACTTTATTTTTATTATAAATGTAGATGTTTATTACAATTGTGGATGTAATTTATACGAATTTTTCATAAAATGTATGTTATAAAATGATACAGTCCCTTTTATTTATTATAAACAATTGAAAAAAAACACTGTTATAACTACACGGAAGCAAAAGTATATTTTTATTAAGAAAAAACAAATACTCCCATTAAGCGCCATTGTCATACGGAAACATACATTTTTTCATAAATAATCTAATTTTTTTTTCAGAAGTACTATAATGATATCCTGTTCATTAAGAAAAATCGATGATTCTATACAAAAATCGGTTAATATATATAGCGGCGCTTAATAGGTTAACAGGAAGGTGAATGCATAAAAATAATAAATAAATAAAGATGAATATGTAGGAATTCATAAATATTTGAAATATTTTAGTTATTTGTTACTAAAACATTTTAACCATGGAAAAAGACAAAAAAAAATGAATCATTGACATACTAATATATCCATTGTACGAAATGTAGGATCTCAAAATTGAAAAGAGATAACCTTAAGGGGACAAGGGACCTTAAAAATCATTTTTTTTTTTGTAAGTTTCACTTTAAACGTTATTCAAGGGTGCATTATAGGCATTAAGGCATACATTTACTGCAAAAAAAAAAAAAGGAAAAAAGAAAAATAATGAATTTTCCGTAATATTTTAGATGTTACAGAGAACTTTTCAAAATGCCCCATGCGCATTCCACATCAATGAAAATCCCCCAAATTTATTATTCAAGTTTTGTTTATATATAAAAATGAAACTAAGCATCGAATTTTATATATTTCAATTTAAAAGTAAGAAAAAAAATAATTTCCAAATTTTTGGAAATTTTGAGTAGGAAAAATGCTCAAAATTTCGAAAATATTTTTTTCCTTACCTATAAATTCAAATATATAAAATTGGATGCTTAGTTTTATTTATATATATATATACCAAACTTGAATAAAAATTTTGGGGGATTTTCATTGATATGGAATGCGCATGGGCCATTTTAAAAAGTTTAACGTAACATCTAAAATATTCCGAAAAATTCATTTTTTTCACAATTTTTTTAAATTTTTTTTTGTGATAAATGTATGGTATAATACCTATAATGAAACCTTGAATAATATTTAATGTGCAATTTACAAAAAATAAAATAAAAAATGATTTTTAAGGTCCCTTGTTCCTTTAATAAGAAAAACCACAAAAGGAATGCAAAAAGGGGGGACAATCATGAATAAAAATGTAATTTATGATTCTTAATTCGTTTTCAATAGAAATATTACTATATCTTTAGAAATGTAAGTTAATTTCTGTTAATCTTAATAAAGTAGAAATAATAAGCAAACGCTTAAATGCATATTTCTACTTTTGCCCGATTAACCGTAACTAAAAGAAAAAAAACAAGATTTATATTAATAAATAAATATATAAAATTTTAACAGAATCAAGACATGCACAATAAAAATAAAAATGGAACATGTGAGCTAAAAACTTACTCATTAATAGAAACAGATAATACCTTAATATTCATAATTGAAACTGAATCATGCATCCTTACCAATACTGCAAATACCCTTACACGTGTTATAAGGATGAGTTACATTTAATAGCGAATTCTTACAATTAAAAATCAGCATATTAAGGGAATAATTATATTAATAATATAAATATAATAATTATTAAGTATATTATCGTAATAAAACGAAACGTACGTAGAATTATTATTAAGTCATGATTAATATTTTCTATATATGATTCTAAGAGAGTATGTGTGTGTATATATACGAGTATAAGGAAATTTTCTATGATTTAATAAATACCTTAACAATTATATATATATATATATATATATATATATATATATATTGATAATAACATATGTATAAAACTATCAATACATACAATTTATTTCGACTTAAAGATTGATTTACTCTACCGACCTCTGACAGGTAAAATTCCTCAATAACTATATTCTTAATTTATGAACGCAATATATTGATATTCTATTCTAGGCAGGAGTTTATGTTCTTTTCGAAAAAATTTTGTGAATGAAAAAAGCACAAGCTTACGTCAGCATTTTTTATATTACTTCAATTAAGGAACATTTTTTCATGTTTTCATTATCATAAAAAAAAATTTTGAAAGTATATGAAATTGAAAATTTTCGGCCTTTGCTGAGAAATATTAGAAATAAAAGAATAATACTTTTTACACTCTTAAAAGAGAATATTTAAAAACGTGTTAAATATGTTTTACGGGAAAAAAATAAAAGAAAAAATTTATCTGATTTTTTTTTTTTTTTTTTTTTTTTTTGTAATTTTTTGTCTCAGATTTCTTTAAATAAAGTAAGAAAAATAATTTTATGTGGTCTGAAAGGGAAAATGCTACATGATATCATTAAAATTAGCCAGAAATACATGTAATTACATTTATATATATATATATATATATAAATTGTTTATGAACTTAAAAAATATATATTATATAATACTACATAAAAAAAAAAAATATATTTTTTTTTTGTCTATAGTGATGTTAGTTAACTTCTTCTGTATTTTTTTTATTCTAATTTATAGCTAATTTCTTACTTTAAACTAATAAATAAACGAAATAACTATGGAGAATATTTTTTTTTTACTTATAGTTGCAGTATAGAAAAATAGAAATTGTTGAAGATCAACATATTTGTTTTTGAACCTTCGAATAACATTTTAAAATTTGAAGAATGAGTTAAGTTGTTTAACTGTTTAATTATAGAAAAAATATTTTATCTTCTTTTCGAAACAATCCTGTGAAAAGTCCCAAGCTGGGGTTAGAATTTGTTAATTAATTTACCTAAGAGACATTATTTCATTCATTCAAAACCATAAAAAATTATGTATTAGGTTAAATTCTATTGGAAATAACTAGCGTTTACTGAGCAAGATAAGAAAGAAGAAGAATATTAAATTTTCGACTATTAATAATAAAAAAAATACTTTAAATCAGCCTTATCTGGTATTACGCTAATTTGACAAAGCAAAAAAAAATAAAATAAGAATGTTCTGGTTCAGTAGAATTTCATCTTCAGTAAACAATATTTTAAAAAATAGGTTTTAAAAAGTACGAACGTAGCCAGAATAATATACATGATTTTAAATCAACGGATAAATTATCTATGCATAATATCTATATATAATTATCTATTATAATAGAAATGAAAATTGTTAATTAAAAAACATTCTAGCAAATTTATCGCACATAAAAATCTCTTTTAATCTTCGCAAAACAAATTCCACAATGAATTATTTAGAAAAGCAAAGGTTTTTTTTTATTGTATTTTAGGAACTTTACTTTTATACGACTATATACTTCATAATCTCGCTTTGTTACAATTAACTTAATCCTCCGTCGCTAGCGTTGTTTTTATAACAGATTTACTCGCGATAGGTGAGATAAAGCTAATACTGTAAATATTTTACTGTAAAAGTAAATTAAATTGAAAAGATAAATGCTTTTCAAATGTAAATATAAAGATTTTAAAAATATGTTTTTCGTTATTGCAGACTATTTTACTATATGAATTGTGATTACGCTGCTCATTTTATTGCTTTGCCGTGTTGAAAGTCGCGAACCAACAAATGCGTATTTTATTCCTTCTATCCATATAATTTATGCCCGCAAGGTGCATTTTTGTTCTAAATCAGTTCTATTAATTATGATTGGTGTTCTAATCGACGACTTTTTGTATTTAATTTGCTCATTGTACGGAGTTGCAGTTTTGGAAATCGCAAACAAATAAATATAAATTTAGAACGCCGATCTATTTATAATATTTATGTTCATAAGGTGTAGTTTTGTTGTTTTTATTGTATCACCTACAGCTTTCGAGATAGGGAAAGCTAACTCCTAATTTTAATTCTAGGGGACAATGAAAGTAATTACAGTGAAGAGCGAATAGCCTCTTAACCATACTTATATACCATTTTTATCACTAAACTTGTAAGCATTCAAATGATAAACGCTTGATAATTATAAGAGTTTTCTGAACTACAATGCAATTTCACAATATGCTTGTATATTTCTAATAAGCAATTGAACTTTCAATCATGCGCGATTTTTATTCTGTTACTTTTTAAAACTTATTTCTTGAAAGTTATTGAATCAGGAAGCAATTAGATTGGTGTATCATAACTTCTGTCCAAATTATGTACTGAGTGATTTTTTTTTTTTTAAGTTGTGAAATTAAAACCCTATAACAAAAAATTCACTGATCCAAATGACCTGAAATTTCACCAGTATTCCCCCAAAATAATTGGTATTTTATAGGCGTGGTTTAAAAATAAAATTAAATAAAGCAGACAGATGACGCTGTATATAAAGTAAAGTTGGGAGACAAGCTTGGGATCGACACACTGACAGTGGCGATAAAAACGTGAAGCAGGCACAATTTCTGTTCATTATTCTACGGATATCCTCGCACAGACTGTGCAATTTACGGACCGTGCGTTGTTAGTGAAACTGTAGTATCAGACTAATGACAGCTCAGCAACTTCCCTTAAAAGGTTTTGGACACTTAGAATTTAAGACAAAATCTAATGACGACAGAAGGCATAAGGAAGATGGTTTTGAAATTTAAACAAATTGTTTCAATAAGCCTAAAACTCGATAAAGGAAGGAAACCAGTTGATATGACTGCTGTGGAAAGTGTATCTACTACATTAGAAGAAGAATCCAGCAGTGGTTCGGGAAGCTGCAGTGCACGGGCATTGCCAAAACTTTGGGTAAGATGGTCAGTATGGTACAAAAAATTTTGAGAAAAATTATTCGACACAATTATTCTATCCGCACAAAATATCCCAAGTGTAAGAATTGCTTACTAACGAGACCTTCCAAAACGAGAACATTTTGCTTTTTCCCTGAACGCATGGACCTGGACGTCGCATGGCCCTACAGGATTTTGTGGACAGATGAGGCAAACTTGCAACTGCAGAACGCAGTCAATAGGCAAAATTGCAGAATACGGGCAACAGAAAATCCGAACATTTCTCAATCTTTACCTCTTCATTCCTCAAATGCGATTATGTGGTGCGGGTTTAAGGCGGAGTTTGTCTTTGGTCCCTACTTTTTCGAGGAAGTCAATCCTGAAGGTCCTGTTACATGCACTTTCAATGCCAACCACTCTGAATTTCTGTTGTCCAGTTACGTCATTCCAGCACTACAGCAGCGTCAGTGCCTGGGTAATGTTAATTAATGCGTTCAAAAAGATGTTATTATAACATCCCAGCATTCAGAATATTATGCTAATGCCAACAATCACTTAAAATGTAGAAAAAGAAGTCGATTAACCTCTTAAACACAAATAATTTATTCAACAGTAAAGCTTTCACCTTTTTTTCATAAAATAATCAAAACTTTAAACAAAAAAATACAATTTCTAATTCACATTACATCATTTTTTAAAGATATTATGAGAACAAGATATGAAAGGATAATAATAAATAAATAAACATGGACAACAGATTTAGCATCCTCCCATCTTTTGATTATATATTATAATCAAAACTTCACATTAAATAAATACAACATTTACATAAACATCGTAAATCAAGTCTTTATTGAATCTTTATCATTCTACCAGGTCTCGTCTTTTTAATTTGTGACTCGCGTTATAGAGACTCAAGCCGATTTTCATTCAGATTTGGTTTAGAAAAAAAAATGTTTTCGGTACAATCCACTAATGAAACTTCCAGAGGGTAGATTCTTTGAATAGAGCGAATCATCTGCGAATGAGACCTTTGTAACTTCAATAGGCGAACTATTCCATCTTTGCTCCGAATGAGCTCTGTAACTCGTCCTAATGGCCTATTGATCCATGTCTTCTTATCTGCTCCCACCGAGACTATATCTCCTACCGCAATTGAAGCAATCGTTTCCTATTTGGTCGTTGAATAAGAAGAGACAAATATTCTGATCTATATCGATTTGTGAGATCTTTTTGCATTTCTTGCCTACATTTAAGTCTCCTAGTAAGAGAACTTTCCTCAACCGCATCAACGTCTGGTAAATCACATTCATCATGTTTCAAAAATATGTTCGGAGATATGGGATTGATGGACTTCTTTTCTGACATGTAAGTCGGTGTTCGGGAATTTATAATACATTTGCAGTCAGCCAATCTATTTATATAAAATCCAAGTCTCTGTGTGTCCCTCACTATTCCGGTAGGACCGCCTCATTGAAATGAGTAATTGTTGAAAAATATTAATGCAGGGTTACCACAGTAGCGCCAAATGTTAGCCAACTTGGCGATACCTGGCTAATTTGCCGAAATTCCCATTTAAAACCATTAATCTTTCATAATGGAGGTCACCAAAATTTAATTTAAACTCCACTCTTTTAAGATATTTTTTCGAAATCTATAGGTGAGAATTTAAAGTACATCTTTACATCTTCCTCCCGATGCTACTAATAAAATAACCACCAATAGACAACGGTGTACTGTGTGAGCTCCTAACTGCCCGATTTTAATGTGATTTAGGTACTTTTCCATTATAGGTGCCAAGGCGAAAAAGGAAATTTGGTAGCATATTTTCCGGGAACCTATTCACTGTTTCATTTTATATACACATGCATTATTTCGATATTTATACGATTTATTTAACATAAAAAAGCCGTTTCTCTAATTTTATACAGAAACAGATGTAATTTGTACATAAAAACATCAATAATATACATATAAAACAAACAAAAACGCTCATTAAATTTGTTTTCATAGCTGTTTATATGATTTGACAACAAATCTCGATATTTTCCCGTTATACGGACACCATGCCAAAATGTATGCTAATGCGCCAATTATTTCAAAATGCTAAAAGATATTTGTAATTTTATGCCAGCAGTTTAATATGAGTTTTATATTATTGCTTTATTTTATAGCAGTCATTTGTTCACTTATTTTAAGTATATATTTGTAATTTGATGAAATAGTTCGTAAAAGTCTGGAATTTTCAAATGTTATATTTTTTTAATGCTCACTTTAGTATCGACAATGGTTTTTCTTTTTATTTTTCAAATGCTTCAATTCACGATTTTGCGCCAACTATAACGCTTGGCGACAATGGTGTCCGCATAATGGAAAAGTACCCAAATCTCACTTTCTGATGCCCAAATTACACCAAGCTTTTTTTAAAAAAATGCCAAAGCCCCTACAGTGGGAAAGTACCAAACTGTCTGTTATTTTGCGCTATCCGTGTTATAGTTTGTACTATATGCAAGGGGAGTGGAGCGAAGAGTTTAAACATTAAATATTAATGTTTCGGCACAGATGTCATATACGCCCCATATTGGCGAGATTTTTTTCTGACGCCAATGTCATATACACAACGGGTACTTAACTGGCGCCAAAGTGTCGTAATTTTGCTTGACATGGTAATCCGGATGTTGTTGTTTATGCTGTTGATGTTTTCGCCAAATTGGCGTCGGAAAAAAATCGCGCCAATATATATGATAACGTATATGACAACTGTGCCAAAGTTTCTATAAAGCAGTATAAGACTAAAAATTTAAGAATAAAATAAATGCAAAATAAGACTAAAGAAGAAAGAAAAATGATGCGTTAAGCATAGAATATGAAACACTTTCCAACGCATCCTGAATGATTTAACAAAACTTCGTTATTTATGAAAATAAGGCAAATAAGATAACGTTTCTTCTTAGATATCCCGTCGACCAATTTCGCCAAATTATATAAATCGCCAAATCAATAGTAAAACATTAATAAAAATACAAATAAAACGTGGAATTAATGATTTTATTGGCCATTATTGGCATTTAATCTTACAATTAATTAATTAAAGACAACCATTATTGGCAATTAATCTTGCAATTTGGCGACAGTAATTTGGTCGACGGGATAACTAACAAGTACCACGATAACTAAGTAAACATTTTAGAAAACGCATAAAAAATTTTAAAAATTGATTTCAGCAGTTACAGTCCATAGCCAATTGTACCGTTATTATGTGCCACTATTTAGCTAAAATTTAATTTAAACTACTCTTAAAACTACCGAAATCACATTTCCAGATATTATCATCCATAGACGGTTATGTATCCAGTTCTTTGCGTGACCATTTATATCATTTTATCTATATTCTACAAACATTTCTTAGGAAACTAAATGCAGTTCAGCGTAAAAATGCATAACTCCTTTAAAAACCGCCTTTAAGCAATTTACTCTCATACTCAGTAACCCTTACGAATTCTTTTGTGTAGCCCTGCATACGAACTGTAGCATTTATACACACAGTATAGTATGCATAAATGTAGTTAAACATAAAAGCGCATATCATAATTAAAAATGCATTTCTAGCAATCATTGCTTATGTACAAAACTTCGGAGAAAAGTTTCTTGGGCGAGAAAGAAGTTTCCCAACGTATTTTCTCTCAACCTATTTACTGCTTCATACTCACAAGCAATTTTTTCCATATGTATACAATTTGGCACAGATGTCATATATTGGCGCGATTTTTTTCCGACGCCAATTTGGCGAAAACATCAACAGCATAAACAACATTCGGGTACCATTACAAGCAAAATAACGACACTTTGGCGCCAGTTAAGTACCCGGTGCGTATATGACATCGGCGTCAAAAAAGAAATCGCGCCAATATGGGCGTATATGACATCTGTGCCAACAATTTAATATAAAAAACCTATTTACCAATTTTTATAAAGATACAGAAGTAATTTTTGCACAGATGTCATATACGCATGGGGATTGGCGTGATATTTCTATGACGCATATTTGGCAGAAATCTCGCTTTCGAATACCAGTTACTTATATATTTTTCAAATATTTGCTATCATTTTGAAAAGAAAATAACTATAAATAAATAAAAGCTTGAATAATAACTATAGAACAAAGCAGTTTATATAATTAAAAAACAGAAAATAAAAGTAAATAAACAATCTATTAATAAATAAAAAAACAATAGCCGGGTTACCATAGCAGGCAAAATAACACCATACTGGCGCCAGTTAGATAACCCGGTTCATATCTGAAATCTGTGCCGTAATTTGTATATAAAAAATATATATATATATTTAGAAACGATTTTTTTATGTATATAAGTGCACATATAAACAATGATAAAAGTTCATTAGATTTGTTTTCATAGCTGTTTATATATTTTCGCAACATATCTCACTTTCTGATGCCCAGATCGCGCAAAGCTTTTTTTAAAAATGCGCTATAATAGAAAAGTACTTAAATAAATAATTAACAGAAATAACAAATTATACAAACTAAAACTTTTTATTTCGATATCAAAGCATTCTTTTTAATTTCGTTTAAAAATACATATATTCTTGGATAACTTCATTTGAAATTAGGTTCACAGCTTAATATCTCATTCCATAAACCTAAACAAACACAAGTGATTCATTCATCATGAAAAGTCAAAAATATTAATCATTGAGGTAATTATTCACAAATTAAGTTCTCCAACAATCAATGGGCAATTTTCTTATGACGTCATAGTAGGTAAAATGGTGGCGGTATCGTTTGCTTATGGTTTGTAATCACAAAGATATAATTTTGCAATGTCTCTCAGTTACATTATTTCATTGTCATATTTATGAGCTCAGAACAAAAGCCTAATTTTTCATAGACAGAAAAAAATCATAAATGCATGATTTAAAAATTTTAAATAATTTTCTTTCTTAATACTAAAAAATAACATCGGGAAGTAACAGCGGGTTTAAGTTAAATAAGTTTAACTGTTTAATTCTGTTGTAATATTCAAAATAACTGTATTTATTAGATTTCAGTACTCAACATCAGGGCCCGATTAAACTTTGAAGTTAGAGGAATTACAATGTCATTTCAGGACCTTTCTTTTGGAGAAGCTTTTCTAAATTCCATATATACATGGAAAATCTTCAGTGTTAGAAATATTATTCGTAGGACTGACATAACACGAGAACGGCCTGCAATTTTGCACAAGTTTTTGAAACCTACTTTGTATCAGAAATTTTACTAAAAACTGGTTACTTTTTTGTTATAGCGGCCCACACTATTACGATTATGACAAGTTGCAGCCAATTTCGCCAATGTCGTAACCAAGATCGTGAAGCACACACATATAATACCATATAATACCATTTCATGAAATCGTGTACGATAATTTAATAGTTTTTAATCTTACTTCAAGTGTGTTATTTATTTATTTTTAAGGCTCAACAATCTAAATTGTCCAATATATGAATTTAAAAAAATGTAAACAAAGATTGAATAGACATGACCGCAAAAAGCCTCAAATCTGCATAACACTTGGAACCAAACTGTGCAGATTAGTGGTCTTCTACTGTACACAGTTTTTCATAAATATGTTTCGTTCTTAAAATGTGTTATTTTCATCTATCACTGCGGATCAAGCGAGAAAACTCATATTCTTGCACATGAGTTGTATATATCTTTACATCTAAATTTCCGTCATTTTTGACGGGCTACCTTCCTAGTACAATTATAATCTCTTCATAGTTCAAACAAGCTTATCCTACACTGTTAAAAATTTTGCAGCATTCTGGCAGGCCTTTAAACCGTTTTTTGAAAAAACGGTTTCATAACCATAATTTAACTATATTCTGACCATAAAATGGCCAATAATATGGTCAGAATAGTGTTAAAATTGCAGTTGTGCAACCGTTTTCTGAAAAAAAGGTCAAATGACCTGCCAGAATGCTGCAAATTTTTAACAGTGTAAGGCTCTTTTTCATAGATCTTTCATCAATCTGATGAGACTCTCCCACCAGGCAGCAGTCGGAGGGTTGAATAGACATGCGATAGAATTTATTGCTCCATAGTTCTGTATGCGATTCCAGTTCAATCTTTAAAAATAAAATTGGATTCACCAACAAAATTGGAACCACTATCACAATATACAGGGTGTCCGGTCTCAACGGTGTCCAATGGCTAATTCCTAAACCGTTAGTCATAGTCATATAGTTCCAATTACAGAAATGTTTTAAATCAGGTAAAGAAATATTTTAAAAGCGATTTGGGTCAATAAAAACATTTCTTAAAAAATTACGAAATTTAAATTTTTATACGGTGCCCCGGTCCTATAAGTTATATATAGTGAAATTTTCCTTTTACACTGACAAGTAATAACAAAAAAGTCCCCTTATTCTACGATTAAAATTGACCGAGTAATAGCTGTTTAAAGTTGGAGCATATTTTTTGCTGCAAATTGGGGGTCATTCACAAATTTAGTCGAAATATAATTTTGTCAGATATAAAAAATGTTTGGGAGTAAAATTAACATTACAATATAAATTTGAAATCTTTAATCATTCTGGCATATTAATGGAAAATATACAATTTGTAATAAACATTTAAGAAGAAAGAAAAAACAGAATTTTTGTAAAATAAAATGATTCTAAATTAACAGCCTCAATTCTTTACAAAATGATACGTATTTTAAAATATTATTGGATTGCACAAGCCTGCAAAAGTTGGGTTATGTCATGTTTTTTTAGCTTTTGATAATTGATTCTTATATATTCTGTACCGCTGAATCCGAAATTGACCTTCATTTTTAACTATCATAACAGGATTTTTCGCAAATTTCAAAGTTAAGATTTTCAATGTTAAAATTGAATTTCCTCCCCCATCTCATAGGACCACTCAGCTGTTTAGCTGTAAGAATACCAGGATAATCAAAAATATCGAATAATTTTTTTAATAAAATAAAATAAAATAAAATAAAAAATGTTTTACATATGTTTTATAGTATGCGATTTTCGCTATATTTTAACTTACACATTTGCGATTTGCAAAAAAATTCTAACGTAATGGTTAAAAATGAAGGTCATTTTTAGATTCAGTGCTAAAAAATGCGTAAAAATCAATTATCAAAAGTTAAAAAACACAACCATCTCCTCTACTTTATAGTATTCAATTTTTGTTATTCTTTAAATTTGAGAATTTACGATTTGCGAAATATCCTGACATGATGGTTAAAAATTAAGGTAATTTTCGGATTCATTGCTAAAAAATACATAAAAGTTGAAAAACCCAACAATCGCAATCTTGTATTACCTAATCTAAAACTTTTTCTTAAACTCCTTGGCAGAAATCTATCCGAAATTTTTTGTGTTATCCTGTAAAATAAGTATAAATGGGAACCACCGAAAATCTTAATAATATTAGATTTTTATCGGATTTGCGCCAGTATGTAAAATGCAATCTCGATCGGATATTTAAAAGTGGGTTAAAGTTCGAGTACAAATTTTGAACTGGAAAAACATACATACGATTGTTGAAGTAACATAAAAACTTATAAAAAAACATAATTTTTGTTAAAAGAAATCATTAGAGAAACAGTCTCAAATCCTGACAAAATAAAACATATGTTATTTTAGCCAATTTGAGACTTAATCATAATACTTGTAGGATTTTTTTTCAAAGCGCAGATACACATGAAGTAAGATCTTCGAATACTTTAAACACTTGGTATATGATCCCTCAAAGCCAAGCCGAACTCATTTGTTTTCAGAGCAGAAAAGTGGCATAAGTCATGCATTTTTAAAGTTTCATAACTCGCTCAATTTTAGAGTTATATGAATGGGACTTTTTTTTTTTGTCTTACTTGTCAGTGTAATAGGAAAAAATTACTAAATATAACTTATAGGACCGGGGGATCGTATAAAAATTTAAATTTCGTAATTTTTTAAGAAATGTTTTTATTGACCCAAATTGCTTTTAAAATGTTTCTTTACCTGATTTAAAACATTTTTGTAATTGGAACTATATGTCTATGGCTAACGGTTTAGGAATTAGCCATTGGACACCGTTGAGACCGGACACCCTGTATAATAGATTATATTCCATTGTCAGATACAAATCGTCTCAAAGTCATAAAAAATGACGCTGTAGAAGCTGAAGTCACAGCTAAAAATGCACAGCTCTGTAGAATGACATATGTAAATAACATAAACAAACTCTTCTGATTATTGTTAAGAAACAAAGCGCCAGCCAGATCAATGTCGATAATCTGAAATACTGCAGCATCTTTCACTCGATTTTCTGGCAGAGAAACTGGAGAAGATTCCAAATTTTGTAAAAGTGTGTTTTTGGTTGTGCTATGCGTTGTTTACATTAATTAGATTTTACCTCAAATATGTGATAGCTATAAAAATTTGAAAATAATATACAGTGCTCTATAAAAGAATTCGAGTGCATTTCCCACTATTTGCGTATTCTACTAAAAGTGAAATTTCAACTGTGTATTGCATTTTCTAATTGAAATAATTTTCACATACTGCGTATTATCTATATAACTCTATAGATATTTTACAGAATTGCTCAGAAGTAATCGCCTAATTTTCGGACTATGGATGAATTGGGTTTTTGAATGTTTTTTTAAACTGTCTTTTTACATATCTCCTTCCAACTTACTTAACGGTAAAATATCGTTACAGTTTTTATGGAATGATTAAAAAGTGTTTCATAATATATGCTCGATGCAAGATGTTTTTTTTTTTTGTTTTGTTATAATGATGTAAAATATCCCGAAATTATTTGAATTTTATTTTAAACTTAAAATTTATTTACAATATTGCATTAAATAATTATACGAAATAAATACCCAAAAATAACCTAAACCGGAAATTATTTTTATAAATATATAGAAATATTTCAAGTCTGAAACCTCAAGTTGTTAACATCAAAAAATTTTTTTTCAATTTATATAAAGTTATTCGTTTTTAACAACTATCTTTATAACTATGCTGATTATGTACTTTTATTTTATTATCAATTCCTGCACACTTCGTCCTTTTAGTTTCAAAGCCAGTGAAATCTGTCTCAGAATTGTAGAACAAAGCATAATATTATTGACAAGTGACTTTTCTTTTCCTGTAAGTGTTCTTGTAAGAATAAAAAAACATAATATATGCTGAATACTTACTTCAAGGAATAATGTTTTTTCTCATTTTCATTGTCATAAAAAAGAAATTATGTTAGCGGATAATAATAATAATGAAAGTTTTGACGTTCATTGGGGAAGATAAGAGAGAGAGTAATGACACTTTTCACTATCTTGAAAGAGAATACTTTATAGTTGATTAAGCAGCTTTGACACAAATCAAAGCACACAACTGATTAACCAAGAATATAGGATTTTATTATTTACCGTTACTTTGTAATAAAATAATTCTATAAAGTCTACTCTATAGTCTGAATTTAAAAAGAGTGTCAGTAAAATTGTACAAAATTGCTCATAAATGGACTAAAATCATTTTTAAATAAATAGAAAATATTATTTAACAATTTAAAAGTATGGCAACAATATATATATATATATATATATATGTGTGTGTGTGTGTGTGTGTGTGTGTGTAGTAATCTTTAAAATTTAATTAATAGTAAGAAAGTATTTCTTACAAAGATTGTAATTAAAGATGTAGTTACAATTCTACTGAATTAAATTATATAACAGATTTTTTTTCTTGCATTTTTACATTAACAGTACTAAGAATAATCTGATTTGCAATATTTAAAGGGAATGTTTGAAAATCTCAATTTTAAAACATAGTTTTTTTTTTTAAATGCCTATTTTGAAATATGTATTTCTATTTTATATAGCTTGTAAAATATATTTGAATATTAAATAGAGTTGCGCTATGTATTATATCAGAAATCTTTATTAAATATTTACGTGAGGATTATGAGAAGAAAAACTCATTTTTTTCCATACTTTTCCGCTGCATCTTTTGTAACTTCACATTTAAAATTCATAATATTTTGGTTTTTGTACCTCATAAAGAAAGCTTTTGTTGCTCCCCGTGACAAAATACATTTTTGAGTTTTATGTTCATAGAAATTTCTTGTTTTCATTATGTGTATTTCATTTCGTCTTTGTTCGGCATTATTTATTTTTGAATATGTTTCAGAATCTTACTTTTCTCATTATACATAAAGGAAAAAAAAATACTGAAAAAAGTATATTCGACGTTTGCTGTTTAAACAATAATATGAAGTCTCGACTTTAGTCCATTAAAATAAAATGTTATTTATTATTATATACAGAGTGTCCATAAAGGCTTATGCGCTTATAAGTAAATGTGTTTATTCCATGGAATATTATAGCAGTTTAATTTAGACTATTTACAACAAATCATACATCAAATTGAAGGTAAACTAACCTACTTTTTCATACAAATGTTCAATATGTGGATATTTATTTATACGATACACATACAACCTAAAGTCCAATTCTTCAAGCACTTAACAATTCCGGAGTAATGGAAGCAGTAGCCTCTTCAATCCCTTGTCTCCACTCTGACAAATCATTAGGTAGCGGCGAAACGTAGACACGATCTTTTATAAATCCCCAAAGGAATAAATCATTGAACTGATAGTACAGATTCAATCTTAGGAAATTTCAGAATACAAAACGTTTTACGCTCATGAGCCGCCGTTTTGCGTATGTGGCAGTGCTAGCGAGTAAATATTAAAGCAGTACTCGCGCATGCGCTTATTTAAAACTGTTTGAGTTAATCTTTATTTGTGACCTTGAAACAACACTCTACCACGCTTAAAGTTGATAGCAATAAAATTTATAACTGTGGCATTCTTTTATGGATACTCTGGATAATATTCTATAGAATTTTTAACTAATTCTTTTAGAAAATTTATTCATCAGTTTAATATCTATCACAATATATCCTATTTTTTAAATAATGTATTTGTGAAGTTACTACTATATAAAGACTAACAAAAATTATAATGCATATTATGAATATATTACATGTGTTTAATAAGATGTAATTTTCTATTGTTCCACTGATACTTTAATTTTAAATTTAATGATTTGCTAATGGATAGAAATTACATGTAACTAGCAGACCCACCCGGCGTTGCCAAGGGTTTCTAAATAATAACCTTAAACAAAACTTAAGTTTGCATGATTTTAAATCTTTGGAAATTCTTTTAAATGAACCTAATTTCGGAGGTCCCATTTCCTTTCGCAACGGCTAGTTTGTTCCCATCAAATTTATTTCCGAACGAACCTGTAAACTAGATCCCTGCTACGTATGGCAGGATTTACCGAAAGTACCCGCACGTGACGGAGACAATCGAAAACCAAGTTGAGTGAGCCAAACCTTGTAGGACCAAACCTCGTAGGGATTAAGCCCTTAGAATAATAATAAAACAAAGAATGCACCATTAATGTTAGAAAATGTTGGTAAATCAAGTCTAAGATAAAATTTCATAATACAAAAAGTAACTGAATTCTAATCTAAGTTGAAGGAAGCAAATCACGTTGAAATTAGGCCCTTAAACCCGAAAAAATAACGCGCCCCTAAGCGGTGGAAGATGCCCCATCCCCTTGTAAATTTCATGAATTAGTGTTAGCATTAACATGATATTTAACCCTAGAACTACCGAAAATTTTACTCAAGTTTTATAAAAATATTACACATCGGAATTCTTATTTAAAACTATTGAACTTATTTACTTAACTCATTATTGTCTGGTTTACATATTTAGTTTATTTTAAAGAAATTTCTGGTTAGAATAAATATTTCGAATGTACCCATCGGGCCCATTGGACCCGTCTGGTAGGCGGAGGGTTAATAAACGGATGAAATCTCTTACCTAAAGTTACCTTTAAAGTAATCCGATTTTTTATTTACGGCTGTAGTGAGTAGACGAAAGTTGTTGCTGTGAAAGGAAATTAATGTTCGAAAAAGATGATAGCTGAGGTATAAAGAAAGACCGGGGCCCTGGGGGCCAGGCTGTTAACTGGAATATAGTTGGGTATACGAAAATTGTGTTGTGCTTTTAAAGTGGCTGGAAGAAGCTAAAACTAAGTTAAAGAAAAGTGCAATAGAATAGGATAGAGCACTAAAACTTCAAGGGGCCCTGTATTGGGCCGCTTGCAAGGGTGCCAGGATCTTAACTAAAATGTAGAAATGGGCAGAAGCAGAAAATCAGATAGGGAATGAATATTGGGATGAATGAGGAGAATTCACCCCCAAAACGAATAAGATCAGATAGAAAAGAGGCATGTTATTAACAATTTAGTGCAACAAAACTTCAAGGGGCCCTGTACCGGGCACCTTGCAAGTGTGCCAGGGTCTTAACTGAAATATAGAAATGAGGTAGAAAGTGAAAAGCGAATTCACCCCAAAAAGGAAGAAGATCAGATAGGAAAGAGGCATGTTATTAACAATTTAGTGCATAAAAACTTTAAGAGGCCCAGGGGCCCGGCCCTTAAAAAATTAAAAATCTTAGCCTCAGGTGCATCAGGACCTGTCTTGGACTAATCACTCAATGAATTTTCAAACTTGTACGTGTAGTAGATTTCGCTAGCCATCGCTCACAGTCACACACACACACACAGAGTGATTTGTTCTTTTATTAGTATAGATAACAGATTCGATACAATTTTGCTTTCTGAGTCAATGTGTAAAAATTAATGTTTTTATTTTGTGTTCAAATTAAAGATCGTGTGTTTCAAATTCAGAGTTAAGAATAAAAGAGGATAATTGTTGAAGCTACTTACCAGTATGAGCTATATTATATACTGTTATGTGTAGGCATACATCTTGTATTGGCAGTATGGATAAGATATATTAAAAATATTCTAGGCGAGGGTGTTCTACAACATGAAAAAAAAAACGATGCGGTGTAAGAATGAACTTTAAAAAACGATTAAAATCATTCCACCTCTGTTTGGCATACAAAGTCCTTCTAATTAATTTCGGTAATGTACTGATTGACTCAATAAGTTCAATTTTTAGATACTTTTATGCATTAACGTAAAAAATATATTATAATTATTCTTGTAAGCATTATTGTTCTATCTTGTAAGAAATATTGTCCGCTTTAAAACACAAAAGTTTAAGATAATTATTGACCGAAAAATTATTATAACACTTGATCGAGTTTACGATTTAATCTGTTTGCTTTCTTGGAATCTCTTTACTGAATAGTTATTTATGTATGATTTAACTTTAAAACTCCTTTAGTATCAATCAATTTCAGTCTGTCTTGTAAACGTTTTAATTACATTCCACTTGCAAAGTTTTTGTTATTTATTTTCTATAACAGAATAAAACCTTTTAATTTCTTATCGAGAAACATAATAATTTTACCAATGCACACTTTATTACTATATTGATTTGAAATTGTCATTAATAGTTATGGATAATTGGTTATTATACTTTTTCAAATTAATTTTATATTTTTTTATGTAAACATTTCAATTCACTATTAATTAATAAATTATAAACAAAATTCCTCCAGAAGCTAAATAATCTATTTTTTATAGAGTTATACAGCTTTTCAAAATTACATTTATTTTTTGTTTTAATTTTAAATGCATCCAGCAATATTTTTAATCTATTTTTTCAGCCTTCGTAAAATGCTATTTCAAGAAAGTTATAAAATGTATTATTGCTTTATTTTAGAGATTGGAGTGATACATTTTTAAAGAGTTTTCAAATTTGATTTTTGTAAAGAAACACAATTGAATCTGTTTTATCTTCTTTTATCCGAAATAAATTTACCGAGCTACTGAACCAGGAAAAAGAAACATTAGAGTAATGAAATTTTGAAAAAAAAATAAATTGGATGAAAGCATTAAAATGAATATTTAAGAGGACCTGGTGCAATATCTTAATAAGTAAGTTTTCAAATCGGTAAACTAGTCATTATAAATTTAAAAACATGTATAAGGGCCTATTATAGAGTGCATTTTTCATCTGATATTTCGTTATGCCGTTCTATAAATTTTTGTGTGATTCAGCAATAAAACAAAATAAAATTTAAGAATATTTAAGCAATAACGTATTCTTAATTGACGCCTCTTAAGGTTAAATACATAACAAATAATTTAATCCATTTCAATTTTCATAGATATCCAGCTTTTTCAGCAAATGTTTATTTTACCACTTTTTTTATATAACATTTGGTTTTTGAAGGCTTATAGAATCGTTACGAAATTCATCGTTTTAACCCCCCCCCCCCCCCACCGATAATTAGGGGACACTGTGAAGTGTTGATCCATTTTTACAAAATGAGTTTTTATTTTTTAAATAATGAACATAGAATAGAGTTTCCTATATCATTTCATTCGTTATACAATCAGTTATCAAAATAAAATTGCGACATAAGTGTAATATATAAGAAATTTGAAAAATTATTGATTTTAATCATGAGAAAATAACGGGTCAAATCTTCCCACATATGGGAGGTTTGATCCACTGTATGGTAGGATTGACTCACTTTATTTTATACTGAAATATTTGTAAAGGGAAATAAAATCAGTTTTAAGGAAGGCAGAATAACTTTATGCTGAATGGTTTAATTACCATACAAACTTATTTGGGAAAATTTGATGTGTAAACAAACCTGCTTAAACGTAATTCAAGGCACAGGAGAAAATTCCGTTTTATACACCTACCTTTTGTGAAACTCGAACTGGCAACGCTAGTTGCCTCATAGTTTGACTTCAACACATTGTGTTCATCTTGGTGAAATTTCTCTACATATCTTCCTAAAGTGTTTTGATCTTTGTTATGTACTTTTGCAGAGGATTCAACACTTAGCATTTCTTAAAGCTGCTGCTTTCATCATTTCTAGTACTTTCCATTACTTCTATTTATCTACTTTTGGTACTTTATATATGAAATAAAAGTTCCTATCAACTTTCCAATTTATATTTCATTAAATTTTTTCTTGCTTCTAGAGCAATTTTTTTTTACACCTTCCTTTAATAAATTTTAAATATTTCTATTATGTCACCCTATTTTACAGTATCTTTACAGAATAATTTTGTATTATTTAAAAAATATAATCATTAACTCTTCCTAATGCACATTGTATGCTAAAACGATTTCCAAAAACACACAATTAAAGGAGCTTTGATCATCTGATAAACTCTCCCTCACATTGATTAGGCCAAGCCTCCCCACATAGCTATTTTTTTAAAGTATAGCACATGGTTATGTTTTTTAAAAACTATGTAATTCCGTAGATTGGGCATGCGGAACAATAAATTTTGGTTTTGTTATTGAAATTTCAAAAGTTATGTTTAATTTTAATATACAGGTTGATTCAAAAATACGTTTACAAAATGACACGGCGAATCGGGCATACAACAAGGATAAAAAATCACTTAAGAACATCGGGTCGCAAACCACTGTAGTCTTGAAGTTAAGTTTTGGTTCAGTTTTATTCAAACTGAACCCGGGTTGATTGTAATAATTTCGATAAAAATAGAAAAATTGTAATGAAAATGCAACGATATGTACATTGTTTTGTTTGAAATGTGATAACATCACGAACAGATATGGAAAAATATGCTGCTCAAACAATCGATGATACCGTATGAATTTAAAATCACAGTCGAAAATGTGGAGGTCAAGTGCATACTACAATATGCAAACTTCTACCACATTTGTTTGGTGTTATAACACTTACAACAAAGGTGAGAATGTCTGTTAAATGATTTATTATAATATACTTCAGTTTTCTGAAAGTTATTACCGTCAATCCAAATTGAGTTAGGATCAAACACCCTGTATTTGTGACTAAATAAGTGGCTTCCGACCCTATGTTCCTATGGGATTTTTTATACTTGTTGTATGCCTGATTTGCCATGTCATTTTGTAAACTTTTTTTTTTTAATCATCCTGTATAGAAAAGTATTTGCGGCAAAATAAATTACGCATACATATAATGAATGTTATACGAAAAAAGAATAAAACAGTGCTTTTCTTTCGATCTTTCATTAATTAAAACAGAAGTTAGGAGTTTCTTTTTTTTTCACGTACTGCTCCTGCTATTTTCCACTGCCGCACGCCCGTTTCCCTAACGAATATGTATTGTAGAATCTAAAGACTGCGTTATAGCTTCCATTTCTTTCGATCCAGACACTACTGCTTGTCTCGAATGGATGGATATCCTTGGCAAAAAAATATCGACCAGTCTTGAAAGTTGCATATATCTACAAAGTAAATTTTGTTATTTTTCTATTTACATTCGTAATTTTCTCTAAGGTAGAGAGCCACGTTTTAAAAGAACGAAATATTAATTTTAATCTTAAGGTGTTCATAAATTCCCATCTCCTTAAATTGAAATCCTAGAAAATAAACATATTTGTCTATATTTCTAAAATTTTCTAATACAGATGTTTCAATTTTATTTAAATTACATCTATGACTTTCTACCTTTTGCATTTGTTTTCTCACACGTACAATAATGACGGATAATTTCAGAAACATAAAATTGGTTTGTACTGACTGAGATGGTTTTAAAATGTAATAATATTTTTACATTGCTTAGAGTTATAGAATTGGCGAGGGGGGTACTATAATCAATTGAATCCAATTACGAGAAATTAGCCTGTTAAAAAGTTCTGCTGGACATATTTAGATGGAACTTGCTGTGTTAGATACTTTTTCAGAGATAATTTAAGTATTTTGTATATCGTTTTATCGCTGTTTTTCAAATCATACAGTAATTGATCAACTAATCTTTAAAAAACAACATAAAATTCAATGACATATTTCATTTTATTCTAAGTTCGTTTAAAGAAATTGACCACCGTAGCAGGCGGAGACCTCTAGTATACACTAAATCATCGACACTCACATTAGTTTAAATAATGTGACGCTGCCTATCACACTATAACAGTTAAATAAAATTCACAAGATTTTCAACAAAAATCTTTTTTAAGGTTAAGACGAAAATTCTATTTTTATTATCATTATTTTTTTTTGTTTGTTTTTTTCAAGTATCGAAATTCAATAATAATTGCTCAATTATTAAAAACCTCTATTGAAGTACAACAACGAATTTTTTATTCTTGAATGCTACTTTTTGCACAAATAAATTTCTTTTTTGAAATTTAAAAGAATGTAACGGTACATTTTAGACTATTTTTCAAAGTTCTTAAAATAATTGCTTTAGATGTTATAAAATATTTTTTTTTTCTTTTCTTTTGAGAGAAGTGATATGCATTTCTAACGACCCATTTGTGACTACGTTTTTAGGAGAAGCAGCTTGTTAAAATCCTTTTGTACTGTTTTTCCGAAGATATTTTACTTCTAAATAAATACTGCGCTTTTAAAACAAACAAAATTTTTATTATTTTTTTATTACATTCAAATGCAGTATTTTTTACTACTATTAATGTATTAAAATAGAGATTTTGAATTTCTCCCAAAATATCTCAAGCGATATTAAAATGTAATACAGGGTGTCCATACAAAAGTCCCAGTTATTTTAATGGTATCTATTGTAAGCGTTGAAGTGTGTTGATTCAAGGTCACAAATGGTCAGTAACTCAAACAGTTTTAGATAAGCGGTTGCGCGAGTACTGCTTATGGTGTTATTACACGAGGGGTCAAAGACGCTTCAGATTCCGGGCGTCTCCATGTTATTCCTATGGCTGCAGGGGATTCGCTTGGAGAGCGAACGCCTTTTTTCTGTCGGAGCATCTTTGACCGCCGAAACGAGGCGAGTCGCCAGTAACAGCCAATCAAATGCTTGGAAATCTGATAATAGAAAAGCCTTTTCCGAAACAGCCAATGAAATGCTTGGAAAAAATGGGCCGTGAGGCGGCTGTTGTCGCTAGACGCCTGGGATTTCAAGCCTCTTTGACCCCTCGTGTAATAACACCATTAGTTAATTACTTGCTTGCAGTGTCACAAACGCAAAATGACGGCTCTTGAGAGCTAAGCATTATTGCTGGGCTGAAGATTTAACCCTTAAATGCCGGGTGTTGCTTTTCGGCAACATACCGAATTTAGGCTCTAAAATACTATTAGAATAATATTGAAGCTATAATGCCTAATGTTGCCAATAAAATACATTCTGAAAATATTATTAAATCGATTTTCAATATATAGATGGCAACACTTGTGCTGTTTAAGAATAAAGATAAATTTATTTTTTCAATTATTCCTACTTGTTCTTTTTGCTTTGTTTAGAAGCTTGCGAAATACCCTATTTTGTTCTGCACTGAGCAAATAAAGTTTATTTCTTATTATAGTTCCTAAAATTATTGTGTGTTTAATATTATAGAATTTTATCAAGGAAAAATATTTTTTCAATTAAACACCAGTATTGCCGATTAGTAACAAACTGTTTTTTAGCCGTAAACAATACTTAAAACAAAATATGATTTTTTTTTAGTATTTTCCAATGATTTATTTAAAAAATGAAAGCCGAAAAACATTATTACAGTGATTTTTGCAAAGTCAGGCATTTAAGGGTTAAATGCCCTTACAGAGATGCGATTTTTACTTTCTTCTATCTTTACAAGAAGAAAGTATTGGATTCATGAAAATTTTCGAATTCCGGTTTTCGACGGATTTACACGTTTTAGGGGTCAGAGATTCCAAAAAACATGTTTTTACAAAATGTCTGTCTGTGACTCTGTGAGTCTGTCTGTCTGTGTGTATGTGACACAAATTTTGTGGGCGCTCTATCTCAAGAACTAATGCACGGAATTTAATAAAAATTGATATTCAGTTAGTGCCTAATACAAATTGATGCTGATTAGTTTTTCGTGTAAATCGCTCAACAGGTGGCGCTGCAATGCTGCATTTTTCACGATTTTTGCAATAGCTCTATCTCAAGAACTAATGCACGGATTTTGATCAAACTTCAGATTTAGTTAGTCCTTGATATGAATTGATGATGATTACGTTTTGGGGTAAATCGCCCAACAGGTGGCGCTGTTATGATGAATTTTGCAGGATTTACACGATTTCCCCAATAGCTCTATCTTAAGAACTAACGCAGGGATTTTCATCAAACTTCAGATTAAGTTAGTCCTTGATATGACTTGCTACTGATTAGGTGTTGGTGTAAATCGCCCAACAGGTGGCGTTTCTCTGCTGCCTTTTCCACGATTGCCTCAATATCTCTATCAATAGAACTAATGGACCAATTTTCATCTAACTTCAGATTTAGTTGTATGTTGACACAAGTTGTTGTTAATTAGATTTTGGTGTTAATCACCCAATAGGTGGCGCTGCTATGCAGAAATTTTCACGATTTTCGCTATTGCTCTATCTCAAAAACTAATGTACGGATTTTCTCCAAACTTCAGATTCAGTCAGACGTTGACATAAATTGTTGCTGATTAGGATTTGGTATAAATCACCCAATAGGTGGCGCTGCTAGGCAGCATTTTGCTGAATTTAGAGGATTTCAGCGATAGTCATATCTCAAGAACTAATGCACGGAATTTTATATCGTTAGAATCCTCATGAGATGCATAGATTGCCATTTAATTTTGGCAGTGTGATAGCGAATTTTGAAGTATCAACATGTATGAGATAGAAGAAAGTTTTGGGATTGGTATATCCGACTAGTTTTCCTTGGGGCTTTATAAAAATCGTTTCTACGTTCCGCCGCTGTCTGATGATTTGTCAGCGTTGAGACACAGAATTGAAGAGGCTATTGTCTCCCATACTCCGGACTTGTTAACCGAAATATGGGAAAACTTGGACTGTTGGATGTGTGTCGTATAACTAAAGATGCACATATTGAACATTTGTTAGTAAAACTAGCTTAGATTACCTTCAATTTGTTATCTGAATTGTTATAAAGAGTCTAAATTAAACTGTTATAATACACCATTGATATTGGGACATTTTTTTTTTATATACACCCTGTATTATGAATAAATAGTTTAAAATATTTCTTTCTACACTGTGCCAAATGAGTCTTAAACTATGTCTTATCTTTCTTTTATCGTTTACAAAATTATAATATAATCTCTTCCGAATTACCCAAGATTCTCATGAGTGTTTCTTTATCTTCTGAAATCTGAGAAACAAACATTTTCCCCAGATTTAAAGAGAAACTTAAAAAACAAAATTTTCTTTTGTTGCTCGTAATTTTCGGAAATGTTTCCAAGAAATTTATGTAATATATTAATCAGTTTTATCAACACAAAATATATATATATATATATATATATTTTAAATCAATTTTCACGAAAATATTTTTATCTTCAGTACACATTACGAATTAACAGAATTAACATTAATGTTACAACGAATAGCATTAACATTAAGATTAAAATTAACATTAACATTATTCTGTAAATCTATTCGGAAACGTTTCCAAAAATTACTGTAGTAAAAAACATTTGTATCAGAAATCTTTTATTAAATCTTGGAATCTTTAATGGTTTAATCAGTTTCTAAATATAAAATAACTCTTTTTTACTTTCTTCTACCTTTACAAAAAGAAAGTATTGGATTCATGAAAATTTTCGAATTCCGGTTTTCGACGGATTTAGACGTTTTAGGGGTCATAGATTCCAAAAAACATGTTTTTACAAAATGTCTGTCTGTGACTCTGAGTCTGTCTGTCTGTCTGTGTGTATGTGACACAAATTTTGTGGGCGCTCTATCTCAAGAACTAATGCACGGAATTTAATAAAAATTTATTTTCAGTGAGTCCCTAATACAAGTTGATGCTGATTAGTTTTTGGTGTAAATCGCTCAACAGGTGGCGCTGCTATGCTGCATTTTTCACGATTTTCGAAATAGCTCTACCTCACGAACTAATGCACGGATTTTGATCAAACTTTAGATTTAGTTAGTCCTTTATATGAATTGATGCTGTTTACGTTTTGGTGTAAATCGCTCAACAGGTGGCGCTGCTATACTGCATTTTTTAAAATTTCCGCAATAGCTCTATCTCAACAACTAATGCTTGAAAATCAACAAACTTCAGATTCAAGTATACTTTGATATAAATTAGTGCTGTTTGTGTTTTGGTGCAAATCGCTCAACAGGTGGCGCTGCTATACTGCACTTTTCAGAATTTCCATTATAGCTGTATCTCAAGAACTAATGCAACAATTTCCACCAAACTTCAGAATCAGTTAATCCTTGATATGAATTGACATTTTGTACATTTTGGTGTAAATCGCTCAACAGGTGGCGCTTCTATACAGCATTTTTCCCGATTTCTGCAATAGCTCTAACTCAAGAACTAATGGACACATTTTCATCAAACTTCAGATTCAGTTACTCTTTGATATGAAATGATGCTGACTACGTGTTGGTGAATATCGTCCAATAGGTGGCGCTGCTGTGCTTCATTTTGCACTATTTCTTCAATAGCTCTATCTCAAGAACTAATGCACGAATTTTCATCAAACTTCAGATTCAAGTACACCTTGATAAATGTTGATGCTGATTATGTGGTTGTGTAAATCGCTCAACAGGTGGCACTGTTATGCTGCATTTGTCATCATTTGCGCAATAACTCTATCTCAAGAACTAATGCACGGATTTTCCCCAAACTTCATATTCAGTTAGACATTGACATAAGTTGATGATAATTAGCTTCTGGTGTAAATCACCCAATAGGTGGCGCTGCTATGCTGCATTTTGATGGATTTATACGATTTTAGGGACACTAATATCTCAAGAACTAATGCACGGAATTTCATCTTTTAAGAATCCTCATGATGAGCATAGATTCACTGTGATAATGAATTTTGAAGTATTGACAAGTATGATATAGAAGAAAGTTTTGTGATGACCACAACATACTAGTTTAATAGTTGGTAACCCGGAGGAGGTTATATTATGTTTCCGTAAATTTTGCGAGAGATAGGAGCTTGATTGAGAAATCTTTGTATTTTTTTTACAGAGTATTGATAAATATAATTTCTTTTCTTGACAAAATTCATTGGCCAAGGGATATTTTATTTACAATAACTCTAAAGATACTCAAATAAGTTTTGAAAATGACAGAAAAAATGAAAAGCTTTGTTTATTATGATCAGAAAAATTTAGTTTACTTGTTAGACACTGGAGAAAACCTCAAACTGATATGCATACAATTTTCAGTATTTAACACTTAGTATGAATTTTAGGTATTCTTTTTTTTAAGGTTTCATATACTTAAGACATTTTTAACAACACGTAATAGTTAATTACAAGAAATAGAGGAAAGACCATTTTTAAATCTTCAGCCATGCAAGAAACGTGTGCAGTTGGCAAAAGAACATATTAATAGGTCAGGAAATCAGTGGGAGTGAATAATCTGGAGCGATGAGAGTAAAATATCGCCCTTTGGTAGTGATGAGCGAAAATATGTGAGACTTAGAGAAAGAGAAGTATTGCATCCTGAGTGCATTGAAGCAACTACAATGAACCCAACAAACGTCATGATATGGACTAGTATGTCTCCAGATGATGCTTGCCGCATTCAAGTGATTGATAGTATTCTGAATGCAAAAAGATTCATTGAAACTGTCCTAGAACCAAAATTGATACCTTCCATCAGAGATCTCTTCCCCAATAAAGCACTATTTATCTTTCAGCAGGATTCATCTCCATGCCAAAAATATGCAAAAAATGGTTTAAATACACTTCTCAAAACAATTAAAGGATATTTGAAGTTTTATATAAAATAAAGATATAAACGAAATTTTTTTTGCCGAAAATAGAAGAAGAGAATCACAAATGCAAATTTTTCTGGTTTTCAAACTGTGGAGTATGCAAATTTTGAGTTCGACGTCAAAAACGTCGCTTCAGCGGCAGCGAATGAAATTTGACTTTCAACTGAATAAAAGAGAATGAAGACAAGGATGATCGGCATTCAGTGATTGCTTTGTTTCGATGAGTACGATGTCTCAGCGAAGTCATTTGACAGATTCAGAAGCCTTGAGAATTGTTGGTAGGTTAGAAGGGCACCAAACTCAAGCCGAAGTAGCGCAAGCCATTGGAGTGTCACAAAGTGTCATTTCCAGGATCTGGAACCGTTTTTTGGAGAGTGGATGTGCAGGCCGAAGACCAGGGCAAGGTCGTAGACGGGCAACAACGCCCAATGAAGATCGGTATTTAGCGTTAACAGCTCGGAGACACCGAACCATGAACGCTACTCTTCTCCAACAACACTTTCGCTCGGCTACAGGCACCACGATTTCAACTCAGACTGTCCGAAACCGGCTCCATGCTGTAGGTCTGTATGCTCGCCGACCTATGGTATGTGTTAGATTAACATCAAGGCATCGTCGCGACCGCAGGGAGTGGGCAACCGAGCATGTCAACTGGAGGAGAAATGAATGGAGCAATATTCTGTTTTCTGACGAGTCCCGTTTTTCTGTGCATCCGGATAATAGGCGTATTTTCATCTGGAGGGACCGTGGCAATAGGAATAATCCTGCGTTCGTGCACGAAAGTGTCAGATTTGGCGGTGGAGGAGTGTTGGTGTATGGTGGCATCTCCATTGACGGGCGCACTGACCTCTACATCATTCGAGATGGAGCTCTGACTGGTCGCCGATATAGGGATGGGATCCTCAGACCTATTGTAGTCCCTTACGCTGCAGCAATCGGAGATAACTTCATTTTAATGGACCATAACTGCAGGTCACATCGTGCAAACCTGGTGGAGGATTTCCTTTTCGAGGAAGGAATCGTTCGAATGGAATGGCCAGCGTGTTCTCCAGCCATGAATCCAATCGAGCACGTTTGGGACGCTCTAGGAAGACGAGTTTCTGGCCGCCAACAACCCCCACAAACTCTCCAAAAACTGGAAAGAGCTCTTCTGGAAGAGTGGGGCAGAATACCCCAACTCGTCATTAATAGCCTCATTGAGTCCATGCCTCAAAGATGTTCAACGTTGCTGGCCGCCCGTGGAAACCATACCCCCTACTGAAAATGATTTTCTTTGAAGAAAACACCTTTTCTTATTCTTTTTTTCTCATATGCACAAATTGTGTTTTTTTCCTTTAGTACACAAATGCGCAATAAAATGCATTTTTTCTGCCAAACATGTGTAATTTATTCTCATATAACCTACTATGTCTGTCGACCATGTGTCAATCAGCTAAACAGTTTACCAGATACAAAATCCACCTAAAACTGCAATATCCTTTAATTGTTTTGAGCAGTGTATAAAAGCATACAATTCATTGGGCAGGAAACAGCCCTGATCTGAATCATATAGAACATTTGATGCGACGTTTGAAAATTCTTGTACAAAAAAAGCATCCATCTAATAAAACGCAACTTATTGAAGCTATAATTTAGTCTTGGCATCATGTGATTAAAAAGGATAAACTCCAAATACTAGTTCTCTCAATAAAAAGACGCTGTGAAGTTGTAATAAAAAACAAGGGTTATCCTACTAAATATAGAATGTGTAAGTGTAACTTTAAAATACAATGAAATCTAAGATAGATCTTATTTTTTGTAAGAGTAACATTGTTTGTAATGTAGATATTTTAATTATGTTTTTTTATTAAATTCTACATTAAATTCCCTTGAATTTGATATATAAAAATTTGTATTCAAATGAAATTTATTATATTCTTCAAGCACACAAAATTATAAAACATGAAAATTTTAAAAAATGTCCACAATTTTGAACACCGCTGTATATTATTTTTAAAACAGTTTTAACCTTACTTATGTGTTTAAGTGTGTAACTTATTTATTTTTAAGAATTAACAATCTAAATTGTCCAAAATATGAATTAAAAAAAAAAATGTAAACCAAGAGTGAATAGACATAACGTGGAATCCGCACAACAATTGCAACCAATCTGTGCGGATTAGAGTCTGCTTCTGTGCATAGTATTTCATAAATTTGTTTATTTCAGTTTTTAAATGCGTTATTTTCATCTATTACTGCTGAATAAGTGAGATAAACTCGTTTTCTTGCACATGCATTGTATATATCTTTATATGACATTTTTCGTCCTTTTTGACGGGCTATCTTTCTAGTTGTTTAATAAAACTTTTCAATTATTATAACAATTATGAGACATAAAATAGTTTATTGTATTTATTGTAATTATATATTTATTTTATCACAATGCAAACAGTAATTTTATCAGTTAATCGTGCAACTTAAAAAAAAAATGTACACATATAAATGCCATTGAAAGTTCTTCTTTTACAATTTAACATTACTATAAGATCTGACATACTTACAAATTCTGAGAAAATTATAGACAACATGCGAGCAGGTAATGAATTGTAAAATATGAATATAGGAAGCAACAAGATCTTAAGCAACCATCACCAATTTTTACGATTATTATTTGATATGTAATTTTAAATATTAAGCTCAATTTTTCTTATCAGTATGTTAGAGAAAATATTCTCATGTAAACTATATATAATTTTTTTTCATAATTATTTTTCAAATTGGTGTTCATCACTTATAGGAATTATTGAATATCTTGAAATTATTCTCATTCCTTATGAAAAGTTTTCAAGGATCATAGTTTTTTTTATATATTGTTGTTACATAGATTTTTATTGCAACAAAATCTGTAAAATATTCAGTTAAAATGGTAATAAAACAACAGGTTTTTTAACAATACATAATAAAACGTAAATCTCCATGGAAGAAATAACACATACACATGTGACTAAAGACTTATCACTTACAATTTCTAATCACGCATCTTTGATGCTTGCCAATTTTGACCAACAATAGATCACATATTAGCAAATAATGAATAGTTTATATACTAAATAACGATATATTTATCTTAAATCTTTATTTTTACGAATTTCATTTTATAAACATTTTCAAAAATTCATCTTATTTCCTCTTTTGACATATGAAATTATTTTAATCTTATCTCTTAATACAAAAAATCCCAAGGATGATTATAATTTCTGGAGAAGAATGTAATCTACAAATCCGTCGTTAGTAATATTCCTCCTTCTTCGGTAATTTTCAAATGCAATTTTTCATCATTCCAAATAAGTTTCAAAAAATGCAGTGCTATGAAATTCATAAACAATACTTTTTACTTGAATAAACAAGTAAAGAATTATTTTGCACGTCTCTATGCTCCATTTTCAAAAACGAAAACATAAATAATCTCTCGTTGAAATACTAAGATCACAAACTCAATATTATGAAAGAAATTTCGGGAAAATCCCCTACTTTAAATTGAACCACGTATTGTTTGACATTTTAATATTCTCCAAAAATGATTGTTCAATTCCCAACCTCTTAAGGAATTGAGATATAAGAAATATTTATTTATCTTTCAGAAAAGGAATATTACGTGTTTATAAAGGATTTATATGTTACAAACAGATAAAGATAATTTAAAAGTATCAAGTCGTGGTAGATTAAGCATTATTCTTTTTTCATTTAAAAAAGGAATTGGATTATTTAAATAATGTTCTACTTGATTAAACGCAGTAAAATTATAACACGCTGAGCATTTTGTAACTGAGGCAAAACTAATTTATTGTGAGATTTTTGCAGATATCTACATTATTTATTACAATATTTTAAAATTATATTTAATTTGCATTAACTTATTAATTAGTGTTTTTGAATTCGGTATTCGTATTCGTAATATTGGAAATATTTCCCTAAATACATTGAGGTGAAAAAATAAAGGAGCAATTATATTAAACTAGTTCCAATAAAAATAAAGTTTAGAAAAGAGTAATTTAGAATTCACTTTTAGTAAACAGAAATATACATATATTTGCACCGGCGCAGAATTGTGTAAATTTTTGGTACGTGTGAAGAAAAAGGGGTAAGGGATGTCTTAAATTTTTAGTTTCAAGGTTTAAACGAATAAATGGGAAAATTTTCACATATGGGCGTGCAACTTACGATTAAGAAAGTGTCTGATGGCGTTTGTGGAATGGCGTTTAATTCGGATAAGGAATATAGACACTGACACAGGAATGCAAAGATCTAAAACTAGCTAAAAACATTGCATCAAGAACCTGGAGACTGTATTATACGCTGGTGATGGAGGGAGATAATCAGGTCAGGATGAAATCATACCAAAACATTTAGCTTCCAATTTTTGGAAGCTAAACGTAATAGATGTTTATAATAGACGTAATAGAAAACTTACTAAAAAGACAAAGGAACGAGTCAGATACAGCTTGTAAAGTTTTTCAAATAAGTTACAAATTTATTCAATGTATTTTCCAAGCATATGCAGTATAATTATGTTTGAGATTCAGTCAAAAAACAACTTAAATATATTATTGCCGAAAGAAATAATGGTCAGTTTGTTCTTACCCTTTTTAATTACTTTCTATATTTTTGTCTTTAATGACGTTTTATGTGCATCCGTTATGTTTAAATTTTTTTAAATAAAAATTTAACTAGCTATCATAATATTCAGTTGTTGCACTAAAAAAGAGCAGCATTTTTGTTTTTCATTTTTAAATCCCCAGTTTCATTTTATCGCATAAAATACAAGTAATAAGTAAAAGTCTGTCCATTCTGAAAGGCATTTTAATTCCAACTCTATTTCTTCAGTTGTTTTGCCATTTTTAGCTGAAAGCAATCAGCAAGATGCTAAAATCTTAAGAAGGTTTGATTTCAATGTTATTTTTTCTCCTGTTAATAAAAACTGTTTTTCAAATTTCAAACACCCCATTGATCGAATAGATAACTACGGTATTTACCAAATCTCTTGCCAGTGTGGTCTTTCTTATATTGGCCAGACTAAACGTGCTCTTAGATTTCATTTAAAAATGCATGAAGGTTTTGTGAAAAAAATCAGGAGCTTAAATGGCCTTCTATTGCTCAACATTGATTTTCTTTTCATCAAAGGTTCAGTTTTTCCTGAGCAATAATTTTCTAAAAATGTTCTTCTAACCTTGATCTCAATTTCTGGAAGCTTATCTCATCATTAAAAATTCTCACTCTTTAGTCAATGACTTATCCAATACGCCTGTTTTTCCAAGTATTTGGAAAGCATTAATTGAATTTCCATTTTTCGGTTTCTTTTTCTTTCTTCCTCCGGTAGATGTCGAGACTTGTCCACTCAATTGTTCCATGCTTCTTTCCTCTCATTGCTTGCTACCCGTATCGGGTATATAAGCGGGCGCATCTTTGTCGTTTTGCCCAGCATTGCTTTTTCTAGCACGCTGTGCCTTGCTCTATCTTGCACTGAAGAAGAATATCGCTTGTAGATTCGAAACAGCTGTTTCCTGCTTTTTGTATAACATTTGTGCATTTTTAAACGTTGGTTTTATGCCTTTCAATATTAGTAAATACAAAAAGCTGATGAAAATGACGTCAAATTTGAAACAAAAATTTAAATATATTTTACTGATACTGATTTTAAAACATGAATAGCAGATACATAGAGATGAGCGCGTAGTTTGATGAAATAGCTGTTAACTTTGTGATTTATTTATCTTATTCTTGTTTTTATTTATTGGTGAAGTTTTAATTTCGTTATGGAATATTTTCCGGAAACAAATACTGAACTATTTGTATTGTTTTAAGAAGATGTAACAATTGAAATTGTCCGATTCTTGGAGGTTAATTAATGTGGAAATGAGCATACTTTATTTTACAGGTTGCATCGTCAATACGATGTCAGCGTTACACACGGACATGTTGTTGTTGTATAATATATAAATATATATATATATATATTGTTCAAAGGCGATTTCCTTTTGTATCAACAATAAAGAAAAAACAATTATTTGTAAATTCAAAAAATATAGAGACACTTTTAATGTTTTGTCTATGGCATATTTTTTAAATTATTCCTCACGGACAAGATTTTTCTCTTTTTGTTACGAAAACGACGACATTGAAAAACTGTTGAATTATACGATCATCGGTCGAACAGATTTTGGACTTTGAAAGTGACCAGGAAACAAATGGTTCGCGCTAAATAATTCATTTCTACGCCTTAATCTTGATAGGGAAATTTTTAAAAATAGTAAAAGGACGTAAATTTCCTAAATGTAAAAGTGATTCATGTTAATACAACAAAAAAACATATGTTTGGAGTACGATTTATACATTTTTGAAAACAGAAAACAAATTTAAATAAATGTCTAAATGAAATGCTTACTGTATGTAGAAAAAATAACAGATTTTGGACTTTTAGAGTGGCCTAGAAACAAATGGTTCACGCTAAATAATTCATTTCTACGGCTTCTTCTTGGTAGGAAATTTTTTTTAAATAGTAAAACGACGTAAATTTCCTAAATGTAAAAGTCATTTACGTTAATACAACAAAGAGCATATGTTTGGAGTACGCTTTATACCTTTTCAAAAACAGAAAACAAATTTAAATAAATATCTAAATGTAATGCTTACTGTATGTAGAAAAAACATGCAGAAAAAGTTACTGATGACAGGCATGTGTATTCTATGGATTTTGTTGGTCTAAAGAGCCCAACTGAGGAGTATCCCAACCTGATGCCCATTAAAGAGTTTTCAGTGATTCACCTTAATACACCAAAGAGCATATGTTTGGAGTACGCTTTATACCTTTTTGAAAACAGAAAACAAATTTAAATAAATGTCTAATTCTAATGCTTACTGTAAGTAGAAAAAATATGCAGAAAAATTTACTGATGACTGTCATGTGTGTTCTATGCATTTTGTTGGTCTAAAGAGTCCGACTGAGGAGTATCCCAACCTGATGCCTATTAAAAAGTTTTCAAAGTCATTCAAGTTAATACAACAAAGAGCATACGTTTGAAGTACGCTTTATACCTTTTCGAAAACAGAAATCAAATTTAAATAAATGTCTAAACGTAATGCTTACTGTACGCAGAAAAAATATGCTGAAAAAGTTACTGATGACTGTCATGTGTGTTCAATGCATTTTGTTGCTCTAAAGAGCCCGACAGTGGGGTATCCCAACCTGATGCCCATTAAAGAGTTTTCAAAGTGATTCACGTTAATACAACAAAGACCATATGTTTGAAGTACGCTTTATACCTTTTCGAAAACAGAAAACAGAAAACAAATTTAAATAAATGTCTGAATGTAATGATTACTGTATATAGAAAGTATATGCAGAAAAAGTTACTGATAACTGGCATGTGTGCTTTATGCATTTTGTTGATCTAAAGGGTTCGACTGAGGAGTATCCCAACCTGATGCCCATTAAAGAGTTTTCAAACAGAGGAGAAAGACAAGAAGTTATATCTACACTGCCGAATAATAATGTTCTGGATAGAAAAACAGACGAGAACAAAATTCTATTGCAGAAACCACATCATGAAAAAGTAAGTATTCACAATATTATCAAAATAATTGTGAAAGTATTAAACGTAACAGAATTTCACGTTGTAAAAAAGGTAAAAAAGACGTTGAAAAAAGTGTTTCTTCTTATTTTGTTCAAAATAAATCAGAGTAAAGAAAAAAATGAATGTGGTTCGCAAACAAATATACACTTCATAACAATTTTTTCCTATCTACTAAAATTAACCCTACCAGGTTGAGACAACTTGTTTTAGTGAAAAACCTACTAATGGATAATGGATTCAATCTATCACAGCAATGTAGACGAAAAAATATTGAATTTGTTAAAACACAAATAAATGCTCAGTTACTCGCCCATAACACTCTAAGCATTAAAGATGTTCTGTATGCCACGGGTTCCTCCACTGCCATGAAATTTTCAAGTAGTTGTCAGCAAATTCTTCTGAAATGTATAGAAAATAACAATGCACAAAATTTGTGCAAAGTTATTGGTGTGAAAAAATTCACAATTCTGTGGCTTCGCATATAGATGTAAGTAAGTATCCAGAAAGTAAGATAGGCTACGTTTTATTTACTTTATTCAAAAGTTTTGTTAATTCAAAATTTCGTTATTTTTATTTACAATTAAGGGCAGTATTTCCTATAAAATTTAACCCTTTGTACGTGATTTCTGGAGAAAAATGAGATTGAAATAATTTTTTGTAAAATTTAAAATGAACATATTTATGACGTCATACTGTAAATAAAACTTATTTTTCTAAATAATTTATACGAATACAATGAGCATCAATGCAAGTATGCACAAAAAGCAGGTCAATATGATGTCATATTTATAATAAAATGGACATTTTCCAATATTTGTCAATGAAACAAGAAACATCAATATGAATAATTACAGAAAGCTGGCCAATATAGGACGTCATTTTAAATCAAAAAATATATATATACTTTACCAATACTGGTTAATAAGAATGAATATCAGTTACAACCGAAAAAAAAATTGTGTCAAACATGATGTCATAATTCACAGGAAAAGAAAATGAAAAAATATTTATTAAAAAGATTTCGCCGGGGAGAAAAGTGACGTCTTATCTATATTATAAAGGACAAACATATCTGTGCGTAACGCATACGTCTTTCTGTGAATGGCAACACTTTGAAATTTGAAAGAAAATTTTGGTTTTGCAATTTTCTCTGTTGCAAATTTTTAAACTTCTAAACATCGCATATTTTAAATTTTTACAGCGTCGTATAAGGAAAAAAATGCTCTTTTAAATGCAATTTGTTTGAAAGCAGTATCTCAATTTATTTTTTAGATATTCATTTTTTTTGTAGTTTTTAATACCATTTTTCTTATAGTGGCAACAAAAGTACTTCATTTCTATTAAAAGTCATTGAAAGTGAATGAAAAATAGTCGAAAATAGGTGATAATGTATTCTTTTGTTGCCATTTTTTCATAAAATCTGAAAAAAAAGTTGAAATTAAAATATGGTCTATGTCAAGAATATTGTCTGTTATTCCGAGATAATGACGTCATATGCATACTTTTCTATAGACGAAGTTTAAGATTTGATTGTAAAAGTGGATTGCTTTAGCGGATGCAAATGACGTCATTTTATAAAAAAGCGTGTATTTTAATTCTTAAACCTGAATTATGTTTTGTAGAAGTGCGTCATTTTCACAGCCCAGCTGCTTTCAAATTCTTCACAAGTGAAAATGCTTCACTTTTGAAAATAATGTAATCGAAATCACACACTGATATAACGCGTTGTTTTACAAAAATTTAGAGTGTCTTTATAAAAGAGAGGTGACATGCAAATATTAGCGATTTATATTACAGAAATTGATGATTCTCACCTGGATGGATTTGCTTCGCCGAGACAAGCAAACAAATAATTCGTGGTTTAAAATGATATCATGTTCCTGAAATATTTGTCCAAAATTCTCTCGAATAATAAAATTTTATTGCTATTCTTTAAGACATTCTACTATAATTTTATCAAAATAACATAATTTGCTTAATTTATTTTTTCCTAATTTTATATAATCTATATATTTTAAACACAAGTGTGTTCTTTAGTCATCTGCCTTTCTGCTGAACCAAATTTACTAATGAATTTTTTAACTGATAGCTGTTCATTTTGTGTGCCGGCCTTAGCTGTTTTTTTTTTTTTAATATCCCATTATTATATTTTTATTTTAAAAGTATTCTATGAAACTTCTTCAAAATGATGGTAATAAGATAGCTTTTATTATTGCAGACAAGAGACAAATAATGAGATTTATTTAAATTTATTCATTTGATTATCTGATAAAAATTCAAAATTGCTGATACAAATTGTTATATAGGATTTAGTGGCGCAAAATCCCATTACGGATATAATATTTTGAACGGAAATTGACGTACTGCTTTTGAAAACACTCATTTTTCCTCAAAAATTTTCTATATTGTTTTTCCTTCTGCATGTGTACTGATACTAAGTTTCAGACACTAGGCGAAATGCTTAATTAAGTGAAAATGAAGTCATATTTAAAAGAAAACGATCATTTTCTTGGATAAAACTAAACATTTTAACACAAATGCGTCTAAAAAAGATAAATTACGGAAATTTTTACTCTCCGGAATTGAGATTAAAATCTCAAGTAAAGGGTGCGTCACTTCACATAAAAGAAATTGCTGACAATCGTGACTTCAAGTTTTGAGTTAAAATGATTTTTAAATGATCAAACGAAATAAAATGTTTTAAAAATGATGAATATGGATATGAGAAGTGCGTATGCAAATTTTGAGAAGGTGAAAATTGCTGTTTTTCATTCCGGAATACCAAGTATAAGAGCCTCAGTCGATAACCACATCCTATTAACTAATCTTTATTATATTTTACTGATTAAGTGTCTATATTATAAAGAACAAACGTATCTGTGCGTAACACTGACGTCATTTTGCGAATGGCAACACTTCAATATCAAATTTCGGTCTTGAAATTTTCGCTACTGCATTTTTTTAATCTTCTGACCATCGTACATTTTCAATTTTCGTCGCATAGGGAAAAAATTTACTTTCAAATCCAATTTGCTTAAAAACTGTATCTTAGTTGACTGATGTATTATATTTTCTAAAATAATTTTTAAGCATGATTTTTTTTTAAAGTTTATCTTATCCCGTGCCGGTTTTAATACATAATAATAATAAACATTTTGCACATAAAGCAACAAACATTTTTAAGCTTTTGTTTCTGGCTATTTTTACATGATGAAATTAATAATACTTCCTTTATAAACAAATAAAAGAATAATATTAAAAAAACCACCAATCTAACATATTTCTAAAAGACAAATTAACCAAATTAATACTTCTTTTATAAGCGAATAAAAGAATAATATTGTAAAAACACAAATCTAACACATTTGTAATCGTACAATTTAAATTTTTAGATCACCAAAAAGGATTTTTTTTTTTCAAATGGAATTTGTATGCAAAGTTCATCTTAGTTTACTGATTGTCTATGGTTCCAAAAACAATTTTAAAGCATGAAATATTTTTTAATTTATCTATTCGTGCGGAGCTTGATTGCGAAAGATTAATCCGTTTGCCCTTAAAACAAAATAAAGAGTTCATCACTTTCTTACGGCTAATATCCATTAAAAAATAACTTCCCTATGAATAAATAAATAAAATAATATAAATAAAACACAAATTTAACAGACATGTATAAGCTCTGAAATTATCAGAATATAAAAGGATGCCATAAGTAGCAAAATATTGGCCAAATAACTCTTAGCATGCGGCTAATAAGAAAATATCGCTTTTGATAAATTTCAAATATTTATTTGATTGTATAATTCGTATTTTCCATATGAAAATGCTTTTTGTAAGTGGGCAATCTAAAGAAAAAATATTGCATATAAAGAAATTATTAGTTTTATCTTTATCATCTATATTCTTTAACCCGGGAAGCCCCGGTACGATCCCCTAGTTATATTAATAGCTTTTATGGTTATTATGAAATGTGTTGTACTGAATCAATACCATATCTTTTGCGTATATAGCGCCCACTACGAGGAAATAGTGTAATCAAATTTAAGTAAAAAATATATTTTAATGTTTCTCTGTATGATAGATATGCTAAAGTTAAAGGTAGTTGTCACGGATTCAATAAAATTTTCTTTTGCATGTCAAAGCGTCTCTTGTACGGAAATCAGGTAACTTAATTTAAATAAAATTTATTTGATGTTGTTTTTTTACTAAATTCAGACAAATTTCTGACATGGTGAAATGTATGTTTTGATAATTTTTTTTCACTTGAAAGCCATTTTTACGATGTTAGCGCCCTTGAGGGAAATTGCATAACTAAAACTTAAAAAGTTTTTTTTTTTTTTATGGTGACTCACATAGGAACCATACTCCAAATTAAAATACGTCAATACAACATTTAATTATAAAATTAATAAAATTGACATTTTGTTATATATATATGTATTTATTTAAGCTTATAAACTTGAAATATTAAACAAAAAAGTAATTTCCAGAACAAATTTAAATAACGAAATTTATTTCCTATATTGTTTAATCCCTAGAAAGAATATGTATTAAGATATTTCATTCAATTAGTTCTACATTTAATGTTAATTTTTTTAAGAAATAAGTTCAACCAATTTGACATAAAATAAATAAAAATAACATACAAACTATATGATACTTAAAACACCCCATAAAATTAGATTCCGTTCGAATGAAATCGAAATAAATCATAGACTTTTTCCATTATTAATTTGCAAATATTTTTATTGCAGATTTCTTATCGTGTTTATGATGATTGTACATAAAATGATAAGATACATGCAAAATACAAAACTTTTGTAAAAGGTCTAATATTTACTTGGATTCTAATTTACTCTAATTAACCTTCAAATTTTGTGCACATGCTATTCACAACAATCGTATTTCTCGTAAAAGAAATTAGTTTCAGAAACCTCCGATTCGTGGTACGGTACAATTGGTCATACGCTGAAAAGATGCACTTATACAAACTTTACTTGAACATGCCAAATGTTCAAGCAACAAGAGCATTATCTACGCACGGAATGCTTCTCAATATTGTTCATTCATGAAGATGTAATATCTGTAGTCTGTGGACAGCTTGTTTCACTGCAGAACTTAACTAGTAGTCTGAGATACTTCTCACATGAAGAGTGATACCTTTGTTCAGGTATGCCGAGGTTAATAGAAGTCCCGAATAAACAAGGTTTTTTAAGTGTCCACACAGCAAAAAAATCCTACGTACTAAGATCCGGAGAACAAAATGGCCAGGTTGGCAGAAACACACAACTTGTTGCTTTGATATTATTCAAAAGTTGCAGAAGAAATAACATGCTCACCAGTTTTTATTCAGAATAATTAGATTTATAAAGAATAACTCTTTAAACACTAACCTTTTATTAAACCCATGGTCGACTTCGAACACGGTTTTGCCGTGTTCGAAGTCGACCATGGGTTTATTAGAAAGTTTGTGTTTGAAAAGTGAAATTGCAGTTACAATATTAGTTTAAGCCTATTTATTTTTTCCCATTAGAGCAATAAGAATTAAAACAGAAAATGTTTTAATTTTAATTAAAATTTTAATTAATTTTAATTAAGTAAAATTATTAATTAAATTATTAATTATTAGTTAATTATTAATTTAATTAATTAATTAATTAATAATTAAGTTATTAATTAATTATTAATTAAATTATTAATTAATTATTTATTAATTATTAATTGTTAAATAATTATTAATTAAAATTTAATTAATTAAAATTTTTATTAATTTTAGTTAAAATTTCTCAAGTGTTTAATTTTTTGTCTTTTTTTCTTATTTTCTGTTGTGCAACGCAATCTATCGGTGTTCCCGGATCTTTTTTTTTTTTTTTTTTTTTTGCTTAATCTGTTTCCCAAAGTCTTGATTCCTTTGCACACGAAATTTTAAGCCTGTACAATGAATAGCAGGGTGGATCTAAAAATATAAGTTTTTTTTTTTTTTTTTTTCGCGTGCAAAAGTTGTATTTCATGTATTTTAGTTTACTTGTTTTGTTTTATTGAATTCTATTGAAATTTTTATGAAAATTTATATCTTTTTTGTTCGTTTATTTTTTTTTAATTACTTTTAACGAGGGGAGCGAAAGTTGTTTTTTATGTATATAAGTTTACATGATTTTTTTTATTTATTTATTTTTTTTTTTTTTTTACTGAGAGCTCCCAAAATAGTTAATAATTGAAATTTTCATAAAATTTATATAAATATGTAGCAAATTAACACCTTGTAATAATATACTAATTTCAAATGCTAAAAGATGTAAATTAAAACTTTAAAGCCAGCAAAAATACGTATATTTCGACTGTTGACATGTTTCGACTTGTCCCGAGTCATTTTCAAAACAAATAAATAAAATTATTCTAAACTTACATGGTCTATGAAATGACATCATTCAGTTTTTTCATATTATGCACGTTATTTTTTATTTTCCTTGGATTTTTTTTTTTTTTTTTTCATAACTATTGAGTAGCTCAAGCCATATTTTTGGTAAGTGAAATGATGCTTCTTCGTTACATAGTTTTTTTTTTTTTTTTTTTTTGCGCGTTAAAATATCTGGTTTCTCTTATAATGTATGGGTCACATAGACTGGAGAGGAAAATTATTTTACTTTTATTGAAATTTATTTGGATGGTTTCTTCTTGATAAGTTCAAAGAATTCCTTTATTGGTATGACTAACAGGAAATTTAAGCATATAAAAAATGAGCATATAGCTGCTAAAAAATATAATCGAAAACCACTGCTCTAGCAATATTTAACTAAGTTTACATTTGTAGAGTTAGCCGAAATGAGATTATATTAACAGGTCACAATTCGTTTTAATTGTGATATTTTAATCAGATGTTCTCTTAAATGAATCTTTTCTTAAATATTTCATTGTTAATTAAATGTTTACTTTTTATAAATTTAATATTTTTTTAAGCATATAAAAAATGAGCATATAGCTGCTAAAAAATATAATCCAAAACCACTGCTCTAGCAAGATTTAACTAAGTTTACATTTGCAGAGTTAGCTGAAATGAGATTATATTAACAGGTCACAATTCGTTTTAATTGTGATATTTTAATCAGATGTTCTTTTAAATGAATCTTTTCTTAAATATTTCATTGTTAATTAAATGTTTACTTTTTATAAATTTAATATTTTTTTAAATAATGTGATGGATGAAAACCAATTAGATTGAATTTTTCATAACATAACAAGATATAATTTTATTAAATCAAGTTATTTTCTAGAATAATTATTTCAAAAATTAAAGTAGATATTTCTACACCATCTCGTTTTAATATTTTGGAAAATAAATGTGAAATTTTTAGTCTTCTAATCACGATTTTGTGCATAAAATTCTAAAAAAAAACCGGAAATTTAAAACTCTTCTTCTAAAATTAGAGTTAATTCAATTTAAAGTTATCGATCACTTAAAATTTCAAAACAGATTAGGTTAAATAATACTTTAACATTCCAGATACTTAGAGTGACACTTTTGCGCCGTCCTGAAAATGTAATTAATTTTTTTGCTTTCAGAATTCTAAGACAATGCATTTAAAATAACTAATAAATAAATTCCACAAAAAGTCACTACGTTAATTGGTTCGCCATCTTAATTAGATTCCGGAGCTCTGTTTATCATTATTTTTGGAACATCCTTTCCAAATTAATGATTCTTTGGTTCTTTTTATCCTCATTGTGTCAAGAATAACCTCGTTTAGTTGTGTAAAAAAGGCATTTTGCTTACTCTAATAAAGGTCTGGACTTATTTAATTTGTCCCATAAAATTACTTGTTGTTATTTTTAGTCTCCGTGGAGACTGCAAGGAAATAGGGATTTATAAATAATAAATGAAGGAAATTGGATTTACGGATTTTCCGTCGCATTATTTAGCATTTTTAATTAACAGTGTTTGGTTAAGTGTAAACGTTTTTGAACACAGAGTTAATGCAGAAAATTTAAGCAAAAATTCTATCGAATTTTTAATGCTCTAGTAAAACTATTTTTCAGCCCTACGAAACTCATATATTATAGCTTATTATCCAGTATCCAGTTTGCATAATTTTGACCCATGGCCATAAATCAAAGAGAAAATTTACAAAAATAGATATTTATATAAATCAAAATGTTCAAATTTGACACATTTTAATTACTAGAATTACATTTAAAACAATCTCAAAATAAGTTATGAAGTATTTATACCATAAAAGATGGATTTAATTTTTTTTTTCGAATTAGTTTAACAATATACCTCTTTATATAATAAAACACACATACTACAATATATATTAAAACACAGATACACACATAAATAAGATATACACAATAGAGATACATAATACAGATACACACAATAAATACAATAAATATTCTTTTATTGTATGTATGTCTGTACAATATTTATATATACCTTTAAATATTTCATTGTAGTTTTGTTTTAGAAATTTGTTTGCATTTCAAAAGGAAAACAATTTCTTTCTTTGAGTAAATAAATTAGAAATACTAAATTTTAAATTAAGAAAATTATGTATAAAAAATGTTATTATATATAAAACATTCCATGTTTTTTTAAATCAAACTTCTTTGAATGTTTGGATTTTTGTTAAACTGAATGAATTTGTCCAATTAAGCTCATTATAATGTTCTTTCATCATTATTATTACTATTATTATTATCATTATTATTATTATTATTATAGATGCCGATAAGATTTTTTTATGTCAGGCAAAGTAGACGAAAAAGATTTGACTAAAATAAACATAATTTAGTCTATATATATATATATATATATATTCATATTAAGTATTTCCCATAATTGAATTGTTTTTCAACTGTTGCCTTAAAGCATCAAATATTTAGATTTCTATTTTAATTCATTGTTTCTTAAGAAATGTTTGATATGTTCAAATATAATTATCCTTAAGAGTTTATCATACACAATAATGTTAAGACAAATGAAATAGCTACTTGAATATGTGCTTCTATTTTTTTCAGCGATTAAATTAGAAATACTAAATTTTAAAATAAGAAAATTACGTGTAAAAACTGTATTTATATAAAAATATTAATCATATTTTAAGTAAAACATTTTAAATGTCCCGAATTTTTTTTTTTATCGGAATTAATTTATTGCATAAGTGTACTTCTGTGTTCTTTCGTTATTATTATTATTACAAATGCTGTTTAGATATATTTTATAATGTCAGACGAAGTAAAATAAGAAGTTTTTTTTTTAATTAGCCTTGATCATTTATACGTACATATATAGCAGGAAAAGCTCTGACTAATCACTTATAGGGCGATTTATTGCATACAAGTTATCATAATACCTTCCTCTCTCTTAATTTTAATTACGAACCCTCCATCTAAGATTATCGCATCATCCCAATAAATTGAATTTTTTACTAGTGAAACTCGTTAATATTGTATTATTGTAACTTTGCAGCCGCCTCTATTACACCTGGCACAATGTCGAAAAATTGTAGTGTTTCCCCGGTAAATAACTAAAAACAGTTATACTTCAGGGAAATATATTTGTTAGATCACTCGGACATCGCAAATAATTAGAATATCCGACACAACTACGGACGCATCTTATTCAATAAGCCATCTTAATGAATAATTATACGGGGTCCGCTTCAACTTTTTGTCAACTCTCCACTATACTCAACATTATTAAAGAATGTTAATTATGCTCTTCCTTATTATTATGATGGTCTCATTTCCTGGTAACGTATGTAAATATTTAGTAAACTTAAAATACAAAACATGTGACACCAGATCTCATGTATGCCCAATAAGTACTAGCCGCAGAAGGGATTTTTATGGCAATGCAAAGAGATCAACGAAGAAATAGAATCACGTAAAAGCACGGACTCTAAATTGTGGAATAAAAATGAAGTAAACCATTCTAACCTAAAATAGCGTGAAAATGGATTTTAGAATAAATAAAATGAAAATGGTAAAAAAGGAGACTTGCAGAACTTGTAGGACTGACTAGTTGGATGTGCCAATCCCAAAACTTTCTTCTATCTTATACATCTTAAAATTTCAAAAACTAGTTACACATGCTAATACTTCGATATTATTAGTCAATACTATGCCAACTTTGATTGTCATCGTAAATTTCTGCTTCAGTCAATTAAACGGACTAAAAGCAAGTTAATCTGTATCATATTTGTTAAAATTAATAGTTTTTCATTATTCTGTTGGTATCAGCTGTTTGCGAATAGCCGGCTCAGCAGAAAGCGAGTTCCCGACGCTGCACCATCCAGCGATGGACAATAGAACTAAGAAAAATCAAGAAAAGTATTCAAAAATCACTCACAGAGCCCCTTTACCGCGCGATATTTCCAAATTCAAGGAGGACCTGTTGGCCAAAGCCAAAAAACATGCACAAATAATTTGTTCAATTGTATGCGTAATTCTATACACTTTTCGATGGTACAATAAATAAAATGGCGCAAACATCACTATTACAGCGCCCCCCTTCGGGCAGATTTTTTTTCAAATTCAGGGAGGAATTGCTTGCCATAGCCAGAAACATACACAAAAATTTTGTTCAATTCTATGCATAATTTCATACACTTTTCGATGGTATAATATTCAAAATGACACAAAAATCGCTATTACAGCGCCCACTATCGGTGATTTTTTTCCAAATTAAGGAAGAACCTGCTTGCTATAGCTAAAAACTTAAATCAAGTCATGCTTGCCATAGGCAAGAACATAAAAAAATTTTTTGGTTCATTTCTATGCATAAATTCATACACATTTCGATGGTACAATAATCAAAATCGCACAAAAATTGCTATTACAGCGCGCCCTACCGGCGATTTTTTTCCAAATTCAGGAAAGAGCTGCTTGCTATAGCCAAAAACTGAAAATAAAAATTTGGTTCAATTCTATGCATAACTTCATATACTTTTTGATAGTATAATATTCAAAAACGCACAAAAATCGCTATCACAGCGCATTGTACCGGCGAATTTTTCCAAATTTAGGGAAAGCCTGCTTGCCATAGCCAAAAACTTAAAATAAAAATTTTGTTCAATTCAAAGCATAACTTCATACACTTTTTGATGGTACAAAGGCGACAGACAGACGGACAGACATTTTCTATAAACATGTTTTTGGGATCTCTGACCCCTAAAACGTGTAAATCCGTCGAAAACCGGAAGTCGAAAAAAATTTTGATTACAATACTTTCTTCTATTGAAGATAGAAGAAAGTAATGATTTTAATCGAATTCATATACGCATTTAATTTTGAAATAAAAATGAAGAGACCTTGAAACAAAAATCATAATACGTGAAGTGTTTTTATAAAAAAGATTTTGAAAGAGAAATAAAATATTAATGTATGCACTTAGATAGAAAAAAAAAGAATGATTTAAATATTTTTACGTCAGGAAAGGAACTAGGGTTATAAACTAGGGTTATAAAATTATGTTAGATGAGATAATTTTATGGAAAATTTTATATTTTTTATATGGAGCGGACATTTAATTTTCGTAATATTAATATATTCTTTTCCCTAAAAGTGTTCCAAACAAAGAAAGAAACAGCGGGCCATCAGCTGGAAAAAAGATGGCAGCCAGCACTGCCATCAGCGGTAAAGTGCCATGGTACCATTACTTAAACAAGTACAAATGTGTCCGTGTGGAATGCAGCTGGCCCATCAGTGATGGCCAACAGCAGACCAGCATTGGTAAGCCATAACATTACTTCAATCTGTCACTTTTCCTGCAGTGCCAGCACCTATCCTACTGTTATTCCTTTGCCGGCCCAGCACTTTCCCTTACAAAAATTTCTTATAGAATTCTATAAAAAACATAGATAAATTATTATAGAATAACGGTTGGTTTTTCTATGAGCTAGATTCACCAACAGATTATAGAAATGTCTAAACTTGCAGCTGTTTCCCTGTGGTCACCCTCCCAAGTACTAACCGCGCTCGGTGCTGTTTGGTTTTCGTGACCGGACATAAACAATTACTTTCAGCGTACAGCGCGTAATTTTTAAGCTTTCATTACACTATTTTAAGTTTGTTTCTTTTGTGAATTGCGTCCCCAATCATTAAGCTTTTATAGAAATTATTGTATTGTATAGAAATCCTATATATTTTACACGTTGATTTATTCTCAACTGTGTAAATTACGAAAACCGAAATTCTTTGTAACTTAGTAAAACGAGATTTAAGAAGAAAAAAAGTTCGTTGTAATAAATAATTTATTTATTTATTCATTTACTTATTTATTTTGTTGGTGGCAGTGGTGCTATATTATTTACAATAAAAAAAAATAGCTTGACAGCTTAAAATGTGTTAAGGCATTCATTTCAGATTTCTGTTCAAATTCATTAATCTGCCGCGGGGTGATAAAAATAACTCTTATTTTAATATAGACTTGACAAAATATTTAAAAGTCTAATAGATTATTATTTATTAAACTTGAAACATAATTGTCTAAATATTTTTACACTTCAGATTAAAATATTTGAATAAAAATTACAATTAGTTAAATTTGTTTTAACTGAGATGAATTACGACACCTAGCGTAAGGGTGCACAGCGATAATACTGCAAAAGTTCGTTCACTTCCATGTAGTGGTGGGCCAGCGCATGAGATAAAACGGAAGCCCACCAGAATTTTATCTGATGATTTCCAACAGCAAAGTTAACTGAAACTGTTCAGCAGTGGTCATGCAAAGGTAGACCATTAGCCAGCACTTCTCCATCATTGCCTGCACCTATTTTGCTGCAGGCCAGCAGTTTCTTCTTTGCTGGGTTTCTTCTATAAACAAACTGAATGCATTGATTCAAAATTCATTTATTACTGAAATAGGTGGAAATATACACGTATAAAAGTTTTAAAACATTAAAACTATTTACGATATTAAAAACAGAGATGTGAACTTCCAGAGCGCTTTCAGCTAAATATTAGCCATCACCAGGGGAATTAAAATGACAAATACCGTAGTTTCAAAGATTTACACTGGTTAAGGAGCGAAGTGTGAAACCAAAAAAACAATAAATACAAGAGAGGGAGAGAAACAAGTAGTGGGGATTCTATAGAAAAAAAAGGGGGGGGGGGGTCATTCAAAGCCAAATGCACCAGTTGACACAGTATGGCAAGTAAATTAAATCATATACGTGGTATATGATAGGATAATACATCCATACATGTCTTCTTACCTCTTGTCATATCGCTATAGATTTTCTTATTGATTATGTAGATATTATAATGTGATAGATGTGCAATGGTTTTAGCTTTACTGAATAAGATATCAATGTATGTATATTGATTTAAATGAGATAGAGCTATGGATAATATTCTTTATATATATATATATATATATATATATATATGTAATGTGTTCTTCAATAATTTCTTGTAATTTTCGAATCGTCAAGCCACATATGTGTACGTTTTCAATCTGTTATTTTCCTTATAAATTATCATATAAACCCCAGGTTTTTCTTAATAATTTATAGGCTCAATCATTCTATGTACAAGTAATTTAAATTTTGTCTGTGGTTTAGCCTTGAGTGTTATAATATTTTTCTTTAGTGCATACATAATTCGCTCATAAAGTTGTGGATTATATTCCAAATTGCAAAATTTAAAAGCGGCCTTTTCTTTTCTAACTATTGTAGATTTATTGATTTATTTTTATAATCATAAATTAACTTGCTGACAAATTAGTTTGAAAACCATTATCAACAAATTTGCCAACAAGATAATTTATGATTCTAAAATTAAAATATCTACAATATTTAGCAAAGAAAAGTTCGCTTCTAAATTTTTCAGTTTGGCATATATTTCACAGCTTTATAAATGCTTTATGTAACGTATGCATTAAAGAAACATAATATAAAGTTCGTTGCTAAACTACCAACGAATTTAAAATACTTTTTACGCAGAATGTTTGATCCTATAGGTAATTATGAATAATCCGGTTCCTATATCATCCCTTTTAAAGATAATAACAGATTGTAAACTTATACATAAATAGGCATAAACACTCGAAAATTACAAGAAAAGATTAAAAAACCTATGACAGATATGAACAGAGGTAAATTATCAACAGCTCTGCCACATTTAAATAAAGATAAATAGATTTATATCCTATTCAGTAAAGCAAAAATCATTTAAACGCATCACATTATAATATAGCCATAAGTAGAGAATATCTAGAGATATTGAGAAAAAGCAATTAGACAAATAATGATGTATTATCCTATCATCTACCACGTATATGGTTTAATTTACTTGGGCATAACCGGTGCATTTGGTTTTGAATGACGCACACTACAGTCCTATTTGATATAGCCATCTACACTTCTTCTTTACATCTTTCCATCCCTTCTATTTATTGTTCTTTGAAGCTTGAAGCTATGGTATTCCTCTTTTTAACATCTTAAATAGTTTTAATGTTTTAAAAATTTTTTAGTAGGGTAATTCCGGGATTTAAGCCGCACATTTTTTTTTTTTTGAATTTGTATATAAAGTCCCATGGTGGACATAAAATAAAAAAAATCATGCTGTGCTATTTAATGTTAAATATACAACGCGTGTACTGCGACAAAAAAATTCAAAACAAATTATTAATATTTTTTAACATTTTTTTTCTAAAACATTACACTGCGGCGCGTCATCCGTACCTTCAGGCTGAGACGCCGCACTTGTGCGGTAGTTATGCCGCGTTTCTAATAAGAGCAGGATGAAATTATAAATAAAAATATTCAAAAAAATATTCATATCTGGACTATGATTAACGATGTAATAACAAAATGAAACTAAATGAGTACAATGAAATGTATTATTAGATTAAAATTAATAGTTGTTGCCTTCACTATTAAAATTATCGACTTATTTTACATTAAATTTGAATTGTTATTTCAGCAACAACGTAACATCAATGTATTGAAAAGGGCAAAAAAATAAAATTGTACTTACATAATTTATTTGTTAACTCTTTCGGGACCGTTGGCTTTTACACAAATTTTATTTGGTTGGTACAACTTTTTTTAAATAAGTTACCTTTACTTAAATAATCATGAAAATGCTCTAATGAAACAAAAAAAAGACATTACTTTTCTTTTTTACTGGTGCCAGAAACAAATTTTGTAAACTCTTTATGAGGGGCTTATATGCACCTATGGTCCCGAACGGGTTAAGAGACCTGTTTTTTTTTTACCACAATCTACATGAAAACTGTCGAAAAAGTACAGTTTTTATGTAACTACATTTAAACACATGATGCAACGAAGCCAATTACACTTCCTCTTTTTTGGAGTAGCTTGCAAAGAACGTCTGCGTTACGCGTAACCGAATTCATCTTGACTTGCATCTTTCTTGCCGTTCTTACTTTTTATTTTCCCCTTTTTCTCCTTTGGCTTTAGTAAACTTGATAACATGCCTAACATGGTTAGTCTGTGCAAAAAGAAAGGGTAAAGTTAATAACACTTAATCATCCCGTACAAAAGAAAATGCGGCATGTATCCCTTTAGAATGGTGCAGACGTCGGCCATCACAGTTACCTGCCATATCTAAGGGGAATGGCGTAACCATACACACAGTACTCTATACAAACGCTACACTTAGTTTTGACTTCGAAATCATGCATGCTTTTAGTAATTACTCAGCAAAGAAAGAAACAGTAGGTCATCAGCTGCAAAAAAGATGGCAGCCAGCACTGCCATCAGTGGTAATGTGCAAGGGTGCCATTACTTAATCCTCTCAAAAAGTGACCGAGCCTAATGCAGCTGGCCCATCAGTGATGGCCAACAGCAGGCCAGCATTGTATGCCATCACGTTACTTCAATCCGGCACTTTTCCTCCCAGCACTTTCTCTTACAAAAATTTCTTATAGAATTCTATGAAAAAACAAAGTTTTATATAATTATGGCTCTTTTTTCTATAAGCTAATTTCACCAAGAGCTATAGAAATATCTATAGAAGTGTATATAATAGAAATGTCTATAGAATTACTTGAACTTTCAGCGGTTTCCATGTGGTCACCCTCCCAAGTACTAACCGCGCACGACGCTGTTTGGTTTTCATGATCGGACATGGACGGGCTTTCAGCGTACATTACGACTGCTCGTAGTTTTCAAGCTCTCATTACACTATTTCAAGTTTGTTTCTTTTGTGATTTACGTTCCCAATCATTTAACTGGTATAGAAATTATTATTTGTATAGAAATCCTATGTATTTTATACGCTTTTTTTATTATTGATTCTGAACAGCGTAAATTATGAAAACCGAAATCCTTTGTAACCTAGTAAAACCAAATTTAAGGACAACAAAAAAGTGCGTTGAAATAAATAATTTATTTATTTCTTCATTTACTTATTTATTTGTTGGTGGCAGGGGTGCTAATTTTTTACAGTAAAAAAAAAAAAAAAAAAAAAAAAAAAAAAAAAAAAAATAGCTTCACAGCTTAAATTGTGTTAAGATATTCATTTCAGATTTGTGTTCAAATACTCAATGTCTTTGATATTCGCAGCATCACCTAGCGTAAGGTTTCCCAGCAATAATACTGCAAAAGTTCGTGCACTTCCATGAAGTGGTGGGCCAGCGCATGAGATAAAATGTACGCCCACCAGAATTTTATCTGATGATTTCCAACAGCAAAGTTGACTGAAGCTGTCCAGCAGTGGCATGCAGTGGTAGACCATCAGTCAGCACTTGTCCATCATTGCCAGCACCTATCTTACTGCTGGCCAGCAATTTGCTCTTTGCTGGTTAGTGTATGAAAAGTATTTAAACATAATGTGTTTAAAAGTTTGGACAGTTAAATCATGCAGTTACATCTAATTAAGGATTGTACTTCTACAAGTAAACATCGAAATGGGATTCACGATACACACTGGTTAAAATAATCTCATTGCGCACCTATACCGTGCGTTTGACGACCATCTATCGATTATTACCGGAAATACAAGGGGTGCGGCGTCTATCCCGTATGCGGCGACTCTCCCAGAGTTACCCTATATTTGCAGCTATTTCAGTAATAAATGAATCGGGAATCAATGTATTCAGTTTGTTTATTTTTGATTTATTAAGGTGAATATGACGTTTCAACATGATATACATAATTTTTTAAATGTATTTAATAGCCTGTATCCAGTTTAGCAGTATTTTTTTAAGATCTGTCGAAAATATGGTTAAATATTTTCATATTCAAGAGTTCATCATATACAATAATGTTATGACAATTAATGAAATAGCTAACTGTAATTGTCATTTTCTTCAGTGAATATATTAGAAATACTAAATTTTAAAATAAGAGCATTATGAGTAAAAAATGTATTTTTGATAAAAGTTTTCATATTGTTTTAAATAAAACAATTTTGAATATCCCGATTTTTCTTTTACACGAATGAATTTGCTGCATATTACTATGTTTTTTCATCGTCGTCATTATTATTGCTTTAGAGACGAACTTTAGATAGTTTCTTTTTCTGATATCAGACGAAGTGTAAGACAATTTTTTGGTTCAATTGCGCATCATTAAAAATGTATCTACATATCTCCCTAAAAGTTTTTCTCAAGATTGAATCTACTTTAACGTATTGCCTACAAGCATCAAATATCTAGATTTTTCATTAATTCATCTTCTGTAATTAACAGCGAACAGTTGCAGCTGAAAAACAAATATTCATTTTCGTACTGTTTTGCTTATGCATAATGGTTATGAACTAAAACATATTTTTGAAGAGTCATTTAGTTTAACCTCTTGACACCGAAGCCATTTTTTCCGGTACGGACGTATATAACAGAGTTTAGTGTAAATTTGTATTTTCATATTCCACATGTTACGTCTACTATTTGTGTACAATAAAATCCGGACGTATCATTGTACGTCATGGATGTCAAAGTGTTAATGTGAGAAAGACGAAAGTTTTAAATGCTTGCTTTTGAGATACTTATAAACGTTTAATAACAGTTTTTCAGAAATTTTAAATAGATATTTTTATTTTTAAATTCTCAACTCTTTGAAAATTTCTGTAATGTAAAACTATTTTTAAACTAGTTTTTTTTTTTTTTTTAATGACAACACACAGTGCGCATAATATATTGAAAATAACATTCCATCTCATTTTTTTTCTTCTTTCCTATTAGAGGTAAAAAAATGCATGTATAAATAAATTTTTTTCCGTTACCTTATATAAAATGTCTTTTAACGTTCCGTACTTTATTTTACATGAATGAATTTGTTACATTAAGTGTGTTACTATGTTATTTCAGTCATAAAAATTCCTTTTTATACTTGAAGTAAAAGCATAGACAGTAATTTTTTGTCTGCTGACGGAGAAAAAAACTGTTTTCGGGCTCAATTAAGCATCGTTATAGAAAAACATATATTCATTTCCCTCAAAGTAATTCACATGATTGAATTTTCTTTCAAGTGTTGCCTCCAAGCATCAAATATCAAACATTTTCTTTTAAGTTTTAGTTTGAACAGAATTCCGGAAAATATGCTTAAGTGTAATCATCTTTAAGAGTTAATAATATACAATAAAAATGTGATAAACGAAATGATACCATAGTATAATTCCTTTTATAATCCACGAATGTTTAAAAAAATAATTTAAAATTAAATATTTTTGGAAAAGAAAGGATTTTTAAAAGGGAAAATCGACATTTCAAGTGATTATTTTTCAGATACATTTTACATTTATATGGATGATTTAAAAAAATAAACATTAATATATGTACTCTTTTATTTATCATTTATAACCTTTGTTATTTCCTTGGTGATTTTCCCTAGAAGAAGATATTTATAGAAGGCACCGCCAAATGTTTTGGAAATTGATTAAATACCAAATCAATCGGCTACGTTTTACGAAAATCTATATGGTTTAGTTGATATTTATATATTTGTAAAAAAAGTGGTAACTGTACTATATACATAAGGTGTGTCCCAGCGAAATAAAGCCACCCTGATTGTGTACTGTAATTAGACATGAAATAAACCAATAAGAACAAAACCAATATATTAAGAAAGTTTATATGCAAATACATATTTACAAAGGGTAATTCACTCCCTGCCCCACCTGGGCTGGAAAAAAAATGAATGCGTAAAAAAAAAGGGGGGGATATCCCGCCGAAATAAAGCCACTACTGTTAATAGACAATATATCCACCATGGTTACATATGACTTGGACTATTTTTATACGATGTGGCATACTATTTAACAATCCTTGGAGGACTTCAGCAGCAATATTCTCCCTCTCTTCAATGACGACCACCTTCAATTTCGCCACTGACTGAAACTGACTGCCATTGGCATATACAGAACTTCCGAGGAAGACTCAACATTTTCTTGGGTATTGAGATCAGGTAAAAAGAGCAGGCCATCCCATGACACGCACCCCATTATCTAAAAAACGTTCTCAGGAGGATTTTGCAATGTGAATGGGCGTCTTGTTCTGCTGGGAAATCCACCTTAGTCCACCTGTTCCCTTTGAAAATGGCAGTAAATACTTTTTTAGCATTTCTTTGTAATTCGTAGCCTTCATGCGGCCTGAGAAAAAAGCCAGGTTATGTTTACCTCCATATCCGAAGCCTCCCCACACCGAAACCTCCACCTTTCTGTCTTTTGGAGAAAATTTTCTGTTCTTTCCTTATGTCATACTAAAAGAAAGAAAGACCGTCTAGCCCATCTAAATTATTTTTTTCTCATCTGAGACTATAATGCGATGCCGCTGGTCCTTCCAGGTTTGATGATATCTGACCCAATCCACTCTTCTTTGCGTGTGAATAGCTTCCAACATGGGCTGTTGTTTCCTATTCATATATCAAAGTTGGGCCCTGCCTTGAAAAAAGTTCAAATCGTCGCCTGGCCCGGTCTGACTCAGTTTCTACATAGTTTTTTTTTGTTTTGTTTTGTTTTTACATCGATATGGTTAAAAGTTGTTTCATATGGGGGAGTTCTGACCAAAAATACTTATTATATTTTTTTCTTTTTTCATGTTTATAATTATTATTTTTAAAGAAGCGCCAAAAGCTGTGATTATTTGTTTTATTAAGGAATCTCTATTTATATATAAATGATTCACTTCTCCTTTAATATCGTTAATCCATATTCCATGTGTTGGAGACAATGAAAAATGCTATAAAGTAAAATCTTTTAAGATGGAATCACATAGGAAATTTAAAAAAAAAAGACTTATAGACAAGTTCCCTTCTTAGGAATCGTAAATGTAGTCTCTTTTTTCTCAGGTATTATTATATTCACTTTCCATGGATCAACAGATTTTTCCGTTTAAAAAAGGATTCCGTCATAGGCAAATTTCTTTCACTAGTTTTAAGTGTATTTTAATTTTTTTGCCCTAAAATCTACTATTCTTTAAAAATATGAATTTTAAAATTTTATTGTAAAATAATGGCCATTTAAAAATATATGCATTTGTTGTAAAAGTTTTGGGGTTGAGCCAAATTTTAGTTATTTTTGCACGGATTAGGTCAGTCAGAGATAATGATTTTAATACGGGTTGTCTCGAGACCGGGACTGAAAATTTCGCCCAGGGAAGACCAAGGAATAAGGAAGCCAGTCACGGTTCGGTATAACCAGTGGCCGAGAGGTTCTGCTCTCAAAGCTGGTAGACGGGAAGTGCTGGGTTCGAACCCAATCGCGCCCTTTGGCCCAATCGTTCGGAGTTTTCAGTGGTTTTCTTCGAACCTTGGATATCCTTGCGTAAATACGCGTTAGGTTTCCTTAGAAAGACCTCCACGGAAGGCCCTCCACTTTGGGCCCATATCCCTCGTGCAGATAATTGTCCGTCATAAATCACACCATCTCCCAGTTCGGTTTGAAAAAATAGGAACCCGACCTAGCCGAGTCTTCAGGAAAAAGTCGCCAATCCCGGGTCTGGCCCGGCCCCAGAATACAGACTGTTTTAACAGCCTCGCCGGAAGGATAAAAAGACTGAATTTGTGACGGCTAAAATTATGAAAAACTCTTAATTGGCATGTTAGAAAAAGCAGTGTTTCAAATTACACATTTAACATTTATTTGTGGACATTTAAATAGTACAAAAAGGAGGTGGAAACGGCAAAAGTTAAACTGAATCGGAAGTTTAAGCTACAGAAAGAAGTTACTTTTTCATGTGCAATTTTTTAAAAAGGATTTAAACATTTTATTAGGAGCCAGTCTTTGTTTAAAACTTTAAATGCGTTTTTCTGCATGATGTTTTTTTTTCTTTTCTTTTTTTTTTCATTTTACCATTTCTCGGCTTTAAATTAGCATAAGTGAATAATCATAAATAAAAAAGGTGAAAACTTGGAACATGTCTTTTTTTATTATTTTACATTAATTTTGTTTCGGCAAATTTGAAAAAAAATTTACTTTTGAAAATAGGATTTTCTTAAAAATAAGTTACATAATTTTTTAAATAAATATTTCTAATACTTTTTTAATTAATATTTAAAAAAATCTTGAAATAAAACTAAAATTTTACTTTACTTTTTAATTAAATAAAAAAAATGAAATCCGATTAATAATGTTTCGAGTTATAAAGATTTTAAATTAAATCCGTTTAAAAAAATACTAATCATTTAACTTTTTAAAAAACTTTATGAGAAATATTAGGATGTGATTTTGTTTGCAAATTATAGGGTTAACCATCACAAAAAAAGAAAAAAATCAAAATTCTAACTAAACAAATATATTTTTTATATGTTTCCTAGAACTCTTAATGTAACACTGTTTCTTGGATTGCACGCATTTCAATTTGTGTCTAATCCCTTAAAACCTGACGAATTATTTAAACGGCCATAACTCTGCGAAATTTTCAGATATGAAGCTGCAATTTTTTGTGTTTAATTCAGGACTGGTTAAAGAAAGTTTTCCTGATTGGAATTTTTACACTACGGGGACCGTATAAAAATTTAATTTTCGTATTTTTCAAATAGACACCCCATTGGATTTGCAACTTATGTCATTAAATTTTACACCTTTTTTAAAGAAACTTTGCAATTGGAAGTATGGGTCTAGGGGCAATATTTAAGGAAATAGCCTATTGTTTCGATATTTATGAATCACCCTGTATAAGGTCACAGTGGAAGGAAGCGTTTTAATTACATTGGGAATTTTCCCACAGTAAATAAAGAAGCTGCGTTTATCATCAACAGGTTTATTAGACGTCAAGTAGCAGAGAACAATTCCACTGATTTTCGAGTTTTGGACCCATATCGGTGTCGTGTTACGTCTTACAGAATATAAAAAAGATTTTAACTTATTAGAGACACATATCAAATATTGAAGAAAAACTCCAATATGACATGGATTTATGAGGCAAGTAAAAAGCGTACAAATTCTGCTCTTCAGGCCTGTGTAACCTGTTTAAATATTAGCAAATTGTCCAAGGATACGCAGACCTGCTCTATGTAGAGCCAACGAAACTCAAGTTAGGGGAAGTTAGGGAAGTGGCTCGCCTAGTGACTGGTTGAAAACGATGCGAAAGGCGGGTAAATCATGACGTAATATCGATACTCTTTATTAACAGCGAAAAAAGAAATAGGTAAATAATCTGGCACGGGAATTACGTGCAAAGGAGACTGGGATATCGAAGAATAATTTTAATAAAAATAAAAATGGTTTTAATAAACATTCAAAGGAAACAAAAATGAACATCTCAAAATATGAAGGAATAAAATAGATAAGGGGTTGTTATAAAGAAGTGTCGCTTTTAATAGATTAAGGTTTTTAGAATACGAAATAAAAGGATGCGCTGATTTAATGGCCTGGTATTAAACTATAATTGATTTTTAAGATATTATTCAAAATAGGGGAAAAAGGTAGATATTGTAAGCATTTGGAATAATTTTATCAAGTTAAAAATGTCGAAAAATACTTACTATGACATATATATACTGGGTGTCCCTAAACTCGTTGACAAAACTGAAATGTTTGACATACGACGCTGTAACAATCATTTACTGTATATGAATGTATGGGCGCAAGTGGCGCGTTTAGGCACAAACGCAGGAAAGAGACATGAAAATAAAGTTAAGTGACAATGTAATTGACAAGTTCAATGTTTACAATGAGTGTTCAAAATTGTGTCACCCGACAGAAATACATGCTTGGAAATGTCAATGGAGCGATTGGCGTACGGACTCAAAAATGCCAGGATGAATACGTGCAGCAGAAACGGATATTCGAGCAACGAGAACCTCCTAGAGTCACATAAACGCACATCCCCAATCCATCGCGATCTGATAGTGGCATCCAGGTAACTGCGCAGAACAGTGGTGAAATGGATTAGCACTGCATGATGCTGAAACCACAGACGCTTATGAATTCCAATTGCAACATCTTTAAGTAGTTCTGGTAAAATTTTCAACAGAAAAAAAGCGATAAAACTTTCTGTCTTGGCTTGCTAGAACTGTTCCTTTGCCACCCCGATCTCACAATTTAACAACCGTTCAACACTTCTTAAGCGGACATCTTCAGAGTCTCACATATGAGACTGTGGTTAGTTCTCAGCAAAGAAAGAAACAGTGGGCCATCAGCTGGAAAAAAAGATGGCAGCCAGCAGTGCTATCAGCGGTAAAGTGCAAGGGTACCATTACTTAAACCTGTCGAAAAGTCTCAAAGCCGAATGCAGCTGGCCCATCAGTGATGGCCAGCAGCAGTCCAGCATTGATATGCCATCACAAATTACTTCAATCCGGCACTTTTCCTGCAGTGCTAGCACCTATCCCACAGCTATACCTTTGCTGGCCCAGCACTTTCCCTTACAAAAATTTCTTATAGAATTCTATAAAAAAAAACAAAGTATTATATAATTACGGCTCTTTTTTCCATAAGCTAGTTCCACCAAGAATTATGGAAACATCTGTAGAAGTGTCTATAATAGAAATGTTTATAGAAATATTTGAACTGCGTGTGGTCACCAGCCCAATTACTGACCGCGCTCGATGCTGCTTGGTTTTCGTGATCGGACATGAACAAGTGCTTTCAGCGTACGCTACGATTGCTCGTAGCTTTCAAACTCTCATTACACTATTTCAAGTTTGTTTCTTTTGTGATTTACATTCCCAATCTTTAAACTGGTATAGAAATTATTCTATTGTATAGAAATCCTATGTATTTTATACGCTTTTTTTTATTATTGATTCTGAACTGCGTAAATTATGAAAACCGAAATCCTTTGTAACCTAGTAAAACCAGATTTAAGGAGAGAAAAAAATGCGTTGAAATAAAGAATTTATTTATTTATTTATTCTTTAACTTATTTATTTTGTTGGTGGCAGTAGTGCTATATTTTTTACAGTTTAAAAAAAAAAAAATAGCTTCTCAGCTTAAATTGTATTAAGATATTCATTTCAGATTTGTGTTCAAATACTCAATGTCTTCGATATTCGCAGCGCCACCTAGCATAAGGGTTCCCAGCAATAATATTGCAAAAGTTCGTGCACTTCCATGTAGTGGTGGGCCAGCGGATGAGATAAAATGGATGCCCACCAGAATTTTATCTGATGATTTCCAACAGCAAAGTTGACTGAAGCTGCCCAGCAGTGGTTATGCAGTGGTATACCATCAGCCAGCACTTCTCCATCATTGCCAGCACCTATCTTGCTGCTGGCCAGCAATTTCCTCTTTGCTGGGTTGTGTTGACGATTTCGTCGTTTGAATATCGTTTGCTGCTTCATGTATGCCTAAAATAGCTAGTATCTTTGAATTTCTACTCCAATCGCTCCACCGACGTTGCCAGACATCTATTAATTTTGGTTGATGCAATTTTAAACAATTGTTCTAAACATAGCATTTGTTAAAGTGTCTGATAATAAACATTCATTTCATGCCTATTGCCTGTGTTTGTACATCAATACGTGACTTGACATCAATACTTGACTTTAGTGTGATACGTGTACATTCCTACAAAATATTGTTACAGTGTCCACTTTCAACCCTTAATCTTTAAGTGCTTGGTTTTTTATTTAGTTTTGAAAAAATTATATATGGTTCTCTGAAAGGTTTATTCTGTTCTCTGAAAGGCACAGGAAAAATAATGAATAAAAAATCAGAGATTCGTTTTTTATATAATACGATTCTTTCTTCTGCTGCACATCTGTAATACAAGTAAAAAGTGCTGTCGTGTGGCTGTTTTACGTTAAAATATTGCAAATTAGTAAATGTTTTAATAAGTATGTCTCCAAATATCTTATTTTATATAACTATTTATTTTATAAAACTTTACCTTTAACCCTTTAATTGCTATGATAGAATATGTTCTAGAAATTAAGTACTTCAGAAAATCTGACTTTACACAAGAAAATTTCAATAGTTAATTTCGTTTTATTTAAATACGGAATGTCTGTTATTAATTAAAGCAAATAATGCTATTTTAATTCTCTTGTGTGAATTAGGTATATACGAATAAAAAAATCTATTAAATTCAAAACACTGTTTGTTTCCATATATGCAAAGCTGCCCATTAAAGGGTTAAAGTTTGTCCGATAATTTAACCCTTTCAAGGGCAGTGGCTAGAGGGTCTAGCCACCTAATTTTAATTCCAAAACTGACTACTGGCACCAAGAATATTTTAATAAAATGTTGTTTTTGTAATTAAAGTGCAAAATTAGCATTTTATTATTTAGTAAGAAATTCGTTTGAATATTCTGGTGTCCGTCAATTATTTCATCATTTTACTAACAGAATTCCTCTGCCCCTGAAAGGGTTAAGGGACACCTTGTATAGGTTGGGAGTTATTGTTCTCAGATAAAAACACAGATACAAATCATGATTACACTACATTCATTACTTTATGTACCCGGAAAGCAAAGAAATCTGAATGTGCGCAAGGATTGCATAGGTGCAGATGTCATGCGAAATAAAAACGACATCATCATGAAATCCCGGAAAATTTAGACCCTCTATTGAAAGAATGTTGAACATATCGGATGTAATGCTTCGCAAAATTGTTGCTGGAGATTTCGGGAAAATATCATATGTTTCATGAGGATGCTAAAATTTTACATTTACTACATTTTTTGTCAATTCATCGCGGGCATCATTTCATGAAAACAAATAATCTTCTTTTTTTTTAAGGAATGCCATTTACAAATTGCATTAATAATATCTGATACTATTAACATAAAACTCGAAATTAGGAGAAAAATATTTGGAAAAATATTTCATATATTTTAAAAAAAAGAGTTTAAAAACCCTTTACCCTTTTCTAAGATTTTTTGTTTATTATTTTAGGAATTTATCCAAACATGTGCTTCTTTACTTATTACTTTGCTAGTTCTTTTTACGTTAAAGGGGGAAGATGTTTCAGAGAACACATTTAATTCAGGATTTATATAAGTAATGTTTAAATATCAAGTTTTACATTTTGGTGTGTATTCTACTTGTTCCTTGAACAGTAAATTCCAAAATGGGGTTATAAAAATTTACAAGCAATTTAAAAAAGTCATATTTCATACAGTTTTTAAAGAGTAATCATAAATATCTGAATAAAAGAAAAGAAGTAAACTAGAAAACAGGAATTCTGCTTTTACAGAATTTAGTGTTGTCCCCGATGAAAAAAATATATGTATATATATAAACTAGCCGCCTTCGCCCGCTACGCTGGTCGGTTTTTCTGAAGAAATGTTGAATGAAACAAAATATATTTGTGAATTTGATCATGAGTTTTAAAGCAATATGGATATTTACCTGGTGTATCCAACCGAATTGCTGAAAGCAATTTGAATGTCATTACGCTATTATATCTTTTATTGAGTCATACAAAATTCATACTGTTAAGGACCAATTTCTTTAGTTGTTCTGTTAGTGTAGGATTCGGTAAAGAACAATAGAACAATATGTAATATACTAAAAGCGTTCATGAAAAATTATCAATGCAAGTCTCATCAGAATCTGTTAATTGGACTTATTGAAAAGGCCGATCGTTCATAATAATTGGGTTCGCCTGATTCTAGAACTTTCATCTATAATTCTACAATTAAGCAACCTAACAACCAAGCAACAGCAAATGATATGTGCTTTATACTAAAACATTCACTGAAAAATTAACTAACCGATCAAGTTGAATCGAAATCCACTTAGCAGAATATTTTAAACCGGAAAATATACCGAAACCTTCCCTAAAAATGATCTAATTAACAGTTTAAATCCCATAAAAATTCATTCAGTGGAACCTTTAAAAAAAACAAATCTTTCAAAATCGGGTTCATCTGATTTAGAACTTTCCCCATAATTATATAACTAAGCAACGTAGAGCGTTATGTTTTATACTAACATCTTTTTTGAAAAATTATCTAACTAACAATGTAAATCCCGTCAAAATCTATTCAGCAGAACTCAAGATATAAGCGGCCGGAATTGAATTTCTCTTTGCATTATATATATATTGAGATAGTTAAATATAACTTTCATAATTGCGTTAACCTGATTATAGAACTCTCTGGGAGGTAGGGGTAGGCATATACTGCATCACTTCTGAATTTTTTAAGGAACTCAGCTCAACTTCCATAACTATAGCATATATACTTTCTAGTATACCTTATCTCTGTAGCGTATAGCTTCCAATTTTCTTTACTGTAAAACTGAGAACTTTTTCCGCATAGCTCCGTAACCAAACAACACAGAATGATATGATAAATATTGAAAAAATCCCTGAAATATTATCCAACTTACTGTGCATTTAATTAGTTGACTTGAAATCTTTCATAATCGAGTTCACCTAATTTTAGAACTCCCGTAGCAACTTAGAATGATGGTTTTTACATTAGACCAGTTATAAACCAAATTTACTATTTAACAGTGTAAGTTCTACAAAATTCTATTCAGTAGAATCTGAGTTATAGTCATATTTACAATATTTATTGCTCATTAAACATTTTTCTTTACATTTGAAATAAAATCAGTAACTGTTTTGGTATTTCTCTGTTATGCCAACACCATTGTTACCAAGCGTAATAGTTGGCACAAAAATGAAATGATACATTTGAAAAAAAAATTGTTGATAAAAAAAAATGAGCATTTAAAAAATATAACTTTTGAAAATTACAGACTTTGACCTACCATTTTTTAAATCAAATAATGGTACTACATGGTTATCCTGCCGACCATACATCTATTGCCAAACTATAAGATTAAAGGTCAGTAATGGTTGATAGTAAATGTCACATTCACTTGACTTTAAGCAAGTTACACGTATTTACGTCATCAGGTGATTTTTATTTCGACTTTTTAAGTGTATTTTTATTAATGTTATACTAATTTATTTGTTCTTTCGTTATTTAAAATAAAAATTATGTCAATTTGTATAATTTGGCGAGTGGTTTGTCGATTTATATAATTTGGCGAAATTGGTCGACGGGTACGAGAATAAATACTTAAAATATAAGAATAAATACATATTTTGCAAGTAATAAAATATAGTCAATTTAAACTGCAGTCTTGAAATTGTAAATGTCTTTTACTACTGAAGCATGACGTACGTAATACGTAGTATGTCTCACATTGCAGTAAACATTTCATTCTTTCAATGAAGACATTCATGGTTTTTTGAACAAAACATTTTTATATGTATAATTCCTAACTTCTGAAATAATTTTATTGTAGCTTCGTCATCATCAGATAACTGCGAAATGGTAAAATCTATATCAGTATCAGTAATAAATATTTTATATTAAAAAAATAACAAATCGAATTCCATCATTAAAAATTCCTGCATAAAAATATTCACGTTCAATAATTAGCAAATGTTAATGTGTGGCATGGTTTGCAATAAAAATCGTTTGCACGATTAGGGTTGAAATAAATGGCGCGATACCATACATTTTGGCATGGTATCGCGACGAAAATTAGAACGAAAAAGTACCACAGGTATTTTTTTTATTTTTTATTTAATTTTAGTTTTTGAGGCTTTTGAATTTTTTCTTTTCTAATCGACGAAGTTGTTTTTATTTAACCAAAAGGATTGGTTAATAAAATATTCACATTGAATTTCTTCCCTTGCTATAGTAATAGAATGAAGAGAATGAGTTTTTAGAAATTATCACTTGGAAATTTGAGGTTTTAGCGCCAAAGATAGCGCCAAATTAGAAAAATATGAAATATCTCATGAACTATTAGACTTAAAATAATTTGGTTAGTACCATTCGATTCAGCATACAAAAATACACTAAAATATGTTATCAGTTAAAAAATAACTATAATATCAGATTTTTAAGGAATTTATTAATACTTCGTTCTATTTTTTATCCCCCTTAGGGGTGGAATTTTAGAAAATCCTTTCTTAGCGGCACTCTATATCATAAGAAGTATTTTTACCCCGATTTTTAAAAGTTTAGCTTCAGTAGTTTTGGCTGCGCGTTGATTAATACAAAATCCAGACTTTCTTTTATATATATAGATAGTACAAAACATATTTCAATTTTAAGACTTTTATTTTATGTAAAATGACGTCATTCGCATCCACATTTACGATCCACACTTAAACATCTACAGTAAAGCATGCACAGGATGTCACTATCGCAAAATAATACACAAATGCAGCAAAAAGATGCCGTTATAAAGAAATTCGACAAAAAAGGGGCTATCTAATGATTCATAGGCCTTCATTTGTTTGAAACATTAATGTAGATGATTTCAGTCGTCACGTCAGTCATGACGTTTTGGTTGGAAACTGACTCCAAAGAAACGGTTGCTATGTTGTATTTCCTATTTTATTTGTGTATGCAGTATCTTATAGCTATATCTCACATCTAAGTGTTTTAATACTTGATATGTTCTGGTAACATTTTCCACTATTTATATTTAAAAAGAAATGACGCATAGCAACCGTTTGCTTGGAGTCAGTTTCCAACCAGAACGTCATGACTGACGTCACACTGAAAGCGCCTATAGATACTTAAAATTAAATATAGATTATAATAGCTCCATGTTTTAAAGGAAATTATTTGTTTATATTTTGTCAAAATAGCACGTATTTTAATTACATTTTCTTTCGGTTGTTATGAGAAAATGGAAACAAAAAGATATAATTGCTATTTTTCAACTATTTTCCCTTTACTTTCTAAATAAATGAAGTACTTGAAATGCCAAAATTAAACAAATGCTGCTGAAAACGACAAGAAAAATTTATGTTTCAAAAATAAATGGAGATACAGTTTTCAAACAAATTGCATTTAAAAGTACTTTTTTTTTTTTTTTTCCAATACGACGGTATAAAAATTATAATGCGCGATGCTTAGAAATTAAAAAAAAAATTCTATAGAGCATTTAATCATACAATGATACATTTGCTTTGTTTATTGCTGGCTTCTGTAAGGTAACGTTATTTTTTGGAGACAAAATAAGCTGGGAGAAAAAAATAGCATACCCTACCGGGGCTAATAAAAATTTGTATGTAACTATCCCATTTTCAAGAGGCTTGCAGAAGACGAAAAACTAAACTTTTCCAATATGCCCACTGAGAATATACGGGTTAGGATCCTTTTCAAAGAATCCTGCATAGGGCGGTACCTCATAGGCCTATACCTCCTCATGTGAATAATCGATCATAACACTAACCCAACATCACACCACCGACAACCATCACCAATCCCCGCAGAAATTAATTTTTTTAATCGGGGATTTACCCATCGAACTTGAAAGAGAAAAGGGTCATTCCACGTAAAATGAGCAAAAATTTAAAAAAAGTCGTGGCCACATAGTAACAGATTGTAATAAAATTTGATATACAGGTTCAATTCATATTCAAATAGAGCTCTGCAAAATATCTTCACGAAAAATAAATTATTTTAGCAGTTTTGGACATTTAAAAAACTTGTGACAAAGAATGGTATGTGTGCAATCGTCCAAAGTTGCAGGTTTGAGGTTCTGTATCTTGAAAACTATTTAACTGAAATGAATTTTTTTTTAATAATGTAACCTCTGAAAAATTATCTTCTTATTTATTGAGCAATAATAATCTGGTAACACCATGATTATTCTTTAATTGGTTGTAAAAATTCAAAATTTGCAAATTTTGTGAAAATTAAAAACGCAATAAAAATTAAAGGAATTCAAAAACATCTGAGAAATTAATGCCTGATGTAGTTTTAGATATTAAGATCGAATTACTAAAGTTTTTAAGTTGCCATGTATTTCCTTCACCTTTAAAAATTTTTAGAAACTTTTAAAAAAATGACAAAATCGTAATTTTTCCTCTTATTGACAGGTAAAAAAAACAATGAAGGAAATGTCCCACATTACAGTTATTGCACAGACATAAAGATCAATAAGTCCATAATCTGATTAAAAAAAATTCAAGCATGCCTTTTTGATTCCTAACGTCACAAAATTGAGTTAAAAAGGCAATATTAACTATATTCCATGAGCTATTTTTTTATATTCGCGCACGTTTCTTAAAATATTGCACGATTTCAAGGTGAAAAAATTTAATGCTTCCATCTATTTTCTGTATGTGGGTTTAGAAATTAATATATAATTTTCTGTTCAATTGAGCTTTTTTTTTCTACTTTAATTAAAAATCTTCTTGAGGAAAAAATAAACTGAAAGCAAGTTAAAAGTTTTTATGTTTAAAATATACACTGTTATCTATAATATTAAAAGAATTAAAAGTTTAAAAAAGATTTCTTTCACGTCGAAACAAGTGATAGAAATATTGCATTTTATCCTAAACATTTTTTACTATTTATTTTTTTTCTCATTAAGGAATAAAAAAGACAAGAATTAAAGTTTAAATATTTAATATATATACTTTCAGCTATAACGTCAAGCAATTTTGATATTGTCAGAGGTGTCCTTCATCTCTATAGAAACGTTGCATTTTTCCCTCAAAATTTTTCAAAAATAATTTTTTTCTCATTAAGGAATAAAAATACAATTACTAACTTACGTCAATCTGTTACTTATCATTCATTCCTAATTATAAATAATTTTTAATATCGTCTTTGCATTCTTAAGGCTAATAACCAAAATTGAAACTTCAAGCATGTAGCCAAAACCACGATTTTGCATCCACTTTTAATATAAATTTTAATACTAAAATAAACAATCCTAAAATCTATTATTTTACATTTACTCATAAATAGATATGATCTTCTTGCAAAATGATTTTCGTTAAAATCTGTGACATGTCTGCCACAGGTGATTTGCTGATTTTGTATGGAATGACCCAAAAGCAACATGAAGCAATGATGAAATAAATGTAGTGCTGCCATCTACTGACTATAAATAAATAGAAAATCGTTTTTGAAAGCCATCAAGATGAGCATCTGCATTGCTATTTATAAGTTCATGTTTTCGTTCTTATTGATATTTTCTGTTTTAATATCTTTAACCGTAAAAATGAAAAAATATTCATAAGTAAATAGTAAATAGTGCATAATAAAATAATGAATAAAACATATTAGAAATTAATTTCTTTCATAATTGTAATCTACCAATGTGCAACGCAGTTCATAATTTAAATGCATACATTATTTTAAAATTTATGAGAAAGAATTATTGGAAAAATAAACTGTTTAACTTTTCTTTAGTTATTAAAAAAGGCAAATTAGATTCCAATTTCAGTATTTCTTATTGTAATTGTGATTATTATTGCAGAAATGATCATGAATTACACAATTCACGTTTAGAAAATGTAGAATTAATCTATCTTTATTCGGTCCTTCAGTTTCTTCTATTATTTTATCATATAGATATCCTTAGTTAAAGAAAATAATAATTATTTGCTGTTATTTCAAACGAGATACGTTTCCGTGTCTAGTTACTTTTCCATTTATAATTACGTGTCCTTGTCTAATTACGTTTCCGTATCTAAATACGATTCCGTTTCTAGTTACATTTCCATGCCTAGTTACGTTTGTTTTTACATCTCGTCATAAGCAGAACAGGAGATAAATTTTCCGTAATTTATACTAAAAGTAATATTTTTCTATACAGTGATATATTTTACACAATTGTTGAAATTAATGCTTAAAAAAAGGAAGCATCATCCGCACTCGGCTACGAAATTTTCAAAATTTACCGTAGTTTCACGAATAAGACATTAACGTCAATAGTCCTATAACTAGAATGTTTTCATTGTACCTCCGTATATCTAGTTAATGCGTCTTTTTGTGCAACGCTCATGCACGCTCATGTATTCTAGTATTTCTCATTAATTACTCCATTTTGCGGGTAAAAGGTTAAATCTAGCTCTTCTGTTTGCTATTAGAGCATGAATAATGACACATTTTCCACCATTATTCCCAGACTTCTTCCTGCTAGCAAAACTTTTCTTCTAAAATGACAAATGTAAATTGTCTAGTGTTTTCGGATAAAGCAATAGAGTAACGAGTTACACGATAATTATTTTTTTAAATGATTTTCTAGATCAACATTTCAGAAGTACAAGATTCAAAATAAATTTAATTTATAATCTATCTACAACAACCAAGCATTCTTGATTAACAAATGTATAAATAGAAAAAAAAAAGTTTCTTTATTGAAACAAATACCTCATTCATGCATTTTTTTTTTTTTTTTTTTAACATGAAAATTTTCTCGGAACAACTACATTCCCTTTATAAATTGCTAAAATTGATGTGTTACTTGTATTTCATCTTTTTACTACGAAAACGAAAAAACTTCTTGCAATTCAAGCAGTGGTCTGACCATTTTACGTGTGATAAAAACCATAATTCCTTCGAGACGAGTTATTTAATCATTTTTATGCATTTTAAAAGTGTTTTTCTTTGGTATACAGACGACATTTTAGAATTTTGTTTTCTTGGCAATCTGAACTCCGTTTAAAAAAATAAAATAAAATAAAATAAAATAAAATAAATCTCATTTACATTATTTCTTTTACGATAACTTGGTTGTTAACGGAAAGGTTGTGAATCAGACACCTACCTGTTTGCGACGAATTTCACTTCTCTCAAGTAGTTAAAGTAGAAGTGTCTCTCCACATAATATTTTATCAAAAATATTTTGCGTAAATATTCATATTGTGTATTTTCATTTTTGTTTTTTCTATTTATTTAATTCGAATTTGCACTGAATTTTAATAAATATCACCTCTGCTCCCAAAGTGGAAAAGGTAAACGTTTCTTTTGATACAATCTGAGTGAGGCTAAATCTGAAGTCACAAGAGCAATTTCTCCAAAATTACACCAGTGTTATCCGATTACAATGGAATGAAAAATGAGTACAATAATGAGTATGAGATCTGGTATGAGTTTGATTGACAGCAGTTTCGTTAACAACCAACCTATGGTAAAAGAAATAGTGTAAGTGAGATTTTTTCATGGAGTTATGCCATGTTATCAGAGTAGATCTTCATACAGGCTTGTGTAAGTCTCCTTTATTGTAATAGCGTTAGACCTCTGTAAGGCTTCTGTATTGTAAAAGGCCTGCATAAGGATCATGTATTGTAATAGACCTAGGATTAGTTAAAGCTCCTGTAATGTAATAGCTCTAGACCTGGATAAGGCTCCTGTAATGTAATAGCCCCAGGACTGAGTAATACTCCTGTAATGTAATAGCCCCAGGACTGGGTAATACTCCTGTTTTGTAATAGCCCTAGGCCTGGGTAAGGCTTGAGTCTAGGAGGATAAAATAGAAGGAGTAGATATATCAATTTTCCCCTATGGAAAGCTCCTGTCTGTACTGAACTACGGGAACGCTGTCTATCATTCAGTGCGATCAGTGCGATGTTAAAATTGTACGTGAGGTGAGTTCAGTCATGGGTTTTAAAATATCCATTTTCGTCAATAAGACTATATCATTCAATTCTTTTTTTATTTTGCTGCTCTATGTTGTTAATGTAATAAATGAACAACTGAGACATAAGTTTGTACAATAATTTTACAGGAATGAATATGCAATTATTTGATACTTTGATACATTATCATAATTACAAAGTGTTTTGTAGTAACTGTAGAAATATTCCGTTATGATTCAGGGAAAAAACTTTAATTTGTGATTTTTGCACTTAATAGAGCACCAGTGCTTGAAAAGTGTCAAAATTTGACTTAAATATCGACTTTCGTATTTGTTATATTAAAATGGTGCATATACCGGGTGTCCTAAAAAGGACTGGCGGATTTTTAAATTCAATAACTCGCAAGCGGTTAGAGATATTTAATAAAATCTTGCAGGAATGTTATGTATGATGCCAGGAATTTTTTTATTGTGATTCTCGAATTTAGTTCGAATTACAAAAAATAGATGGCGCTGCGAGCAATATGGGCTAAATCCAATCCCGATTTTTGGTACTTCAGGACACACTTAATACATTTTAATCTCCTTTTTAGGTGTGTTCGTAATTATATAAATACGTATCACCTATAGTCGTTGTTCAGTCCGTCAGTCTGTCTGTCCGTCCGTCCGCCCGCATATAACAGAGCAAAAACTACCCAAGGAAATGGTCTGAAATTTTAAATATATGATTGTTGCAAAATTTTGTCGAGCCATTTCAAATTTTATGAAAATCGAATGTATACTTTAATTACAGGGGCAGTCAATTTTTTTTTTTTTTTTTTTTTTTTTTTTTTTTTTTTACATTACGGCCAGTGAGAAAAATTAGTGAAAGTAAAATTTTAATGATGTTACAGCCTTCCGAATGGTCTGAAATCTTAAATATATAATTTTTGCAAAATTTAGTTGAGCCATTTCCAATTTTATGAAAATCGGATGTATGGTTTAATTACAGGGACAGTCAAAAGTTTTCCGTTACATTACGGGGAATGGGAAAAAAAATTATTGCAAGTACATTTTAATGATGTTATAGAGTATGCACTTATGAAGCGCAAAGAAATATACATTCAGTACAATATGGGGTGCAATAAATAATTATAAAACTAGTTATAGTAAGAACGCACCTCATTTGCCACGTTTCACGAGCATTTTTGACTTGAGAGAAGAGAAAGGCCAAAAAATCCAATTTAGCACCTATTGCTTGCCACGCCATCTATTGTTTGTAATTCGAATTAAATTAGATAATCACCGTAAAAAAAAAAAAAAAAAAAAAAAAAAAAAAAAAAAAAAAAACCTTCTGACATCATCCATAACCCACCTGCAAAAATTTTTCAAATATCTGTCACCGTTTGCGAGTTATTGAATTTTAAAATCAATCAGTCCTGTTTAGGACACCTGGTATATAAAGTACAAGGTGGTCATAATTAAACTGACGGTACTCAGGGGGTTCTGTAGCGCGATCTAATTGCGGCAATGGCGCCAAATTTTGTAGGAAGATTAAACAAAACGGGGTACGAAGGATTCCGCGAAAAAAAATTGTTCCAAAAATCACCGCCAGGGGAATATGTGGCGCTGTGTATTCGAAAAAGAGAGTTTCAAAAAATAAGAATCAATACTGAAATAAAATTAACGTTTATTTAACGAATTTAGCAATTTAATTCAAGCTCAAAATCGTAACAGTTTATAAAAAGCTAAAAAGTTACATAAACACTGCTAAAGTTTCTTTATCTGCAATTTCACTTACAGAGCTCCAAAGAAAGCAACAGCAGCAGAAGAAGTTCTTTATTCAAATTTCGCGTTACATCTTTTGGTCCAGTGCCAACTTGATCGGCTTTAAAAGTTAATGTACTACTGTTAGAAGCAATTTCTTTGAAAGTTATCTTTCATAATGTCTCCTTCTTTAGTCGAGTGAGCTCTACTGGTCAAATTCTTTTACCTCAACCAGTGCAATGCGGCAGCCGCTCTTCGTGTTTTTAGAAACCACAAAAGAATGCGCAAAAGTAACGGTCCTTTGTCAGTTAATGGTTTAAAAGCGATGGTTGAGAAGTTTGAGAAAACAGGTTCTCTAAATGTTCAGTCAGGCAGAGGACGAAAACGCTTATCACAGGATACAATCGAAGAAGTGGCAACGGCGATTGTCGACAGAGCACCAGAGAATATTCCTACCCCTTCCAGCGCTCGTGAGATAGCTCGGAATCTGGATATGCTTTATTGTACGGTATGGAAAATCCTACGAGAGATTATCCACTTCTACCCGTACAAGATCAGATGTGTACAAGAGTTACGTCGCACCAACCATGATAAGCGATTGACTTTTGCTCTCACTTTTCTTGACAGAATGGAGTTGGATGATGCTTGGCCCTGGAAAATCTTATGGGGAGTCGAGGCCCACTTTTACCTGAATGGAACTGTAAATACCTAGAATTGCCGAATTTGGAATAACAAGTCACCAAGAGCATTCAAAGAAATTCCTTTGCATTCACCAATGATAACTGTTTGGTGTGGTTTTACAGCAGGTCCATTCTTCCATGAGAACATAACTCCGACAGGACCTATAACTTGTTCTGTTATCGGAGACAAATATCGCCAAATGCTAAACAACTTTGTTATTCTGGCACTTCAGCAAAGACAGTGCCTGGAGAAAATCATTTTCATGCAAGTTGGAGCTTCTCCACATATTGCTTTGCGGGTAAAGCTGCTGCTACGACAGAAATTCACAACAGAAGAGTCATTAGCCGCTGTTTTTCAACTGCATGGCCACCTCGGTCCCCTGATCTTACACCCTGCGACTTTTGGCTATGGGGTTACCTAAAGTCCAAGGTCTATTACGGAGGTGTCCAGACCTGGCTGCGTTGAAGGATAACATATCGCGAACTGTAAGGAAGATTCCTCCTGACATGTTAATCTCTGCTGTTGTAAATGCTGTGCAGAGAATGCAATACGTGGTCCACAAAAACGGCGGCCACATCGAACCTGAGTTGGATGTGCTAAATAAACGGTAATTTTATTTCAGTATTGATTCTTCTTTTTTGAATACACAGCGCCACATATTCCCCTGGCGGTGATTTTTGGAACTAATTTCTTTTTCGAGGAATCCTCCACCCCCGTCTTGTTTAATCTTTCTACAAAATTTTGCGCCATTCTCACAATTAGATCACGCTACAGAGCACTCTGAGTACCGTCAGTTTAATTATGGCCATCTTGTACATTAAGTTGACTCTCAAATAAATTATTTTCCCAGCTCAAAAATGAGAAACTTCGTGACACGTACAATGAGTCACTTTTAGAGATAAAAGCATGGAATTAACAGATGTCTCATAAAATGATTTGGAATTGAAAAAGTGTTTCTCAGATTTTGACAAATGTATTACATCTTGAGTTGTAATCGGTAAAACTCATTTCGACGTAAGCGTACAGACTGACATTGGGTTCCACGGAACTTGCAGGTTCACATATGTTTCAATACCCTGGGGCCCCACCAGTGGCCGAGAGGTTCTGCTCTCGAAGCTGGTAGACGGGAGGTGCTGGGTTCGATCCCAATCGCGCCCGTCGGCCTAATCGTTCGGAGTTTTCGTGGTTTTCTTCGAGCCGTGGATCTTCCATGCGTTAATACGGATTAGGTTCCCTTAGAAAGACCCCCACGGAGGGCACTCCCCCCGGGCCTATATCCCTCGTGTAGATAATTGGCCGTCAAAAATCAACCCAACCCAACTCAATACCCTGGTCGTTATCAGGACGAAGAAATACACCCAGGCTTCCCGCGTTACAGAGTATAAATAACTATATGGAATTTTTTACATTTAATATTTTTTTTTAGAATACGCAATAATAATATCCAAAATCATATTTATATGAAAAATAGTAATTAGTTTAAATAGAGTTCTGAAATTTACTAAAAGCGACAGTTTTGTATTGGCCTCGCTCCAGGAGTTAACAACAGAAGAAATTGTCAAAGATTTTAAATTTTATTTAAAATAACATTTTTTTGATTCTGATCATTTCATTGATTTGTGTACATAAATCGTTGATATGGCCTAAATTTGTTTTTCATTTTTATTGTATCGTTTTATTTATTGGTTGATGAATGTTTTAATTTCTTTATGACGTATAAGCTGAAAACAAATGCTGAGCTATCATACATATTAAACGAGCAAGCAATTTTTCTGATTATGAATGATATCGTAAACGACTGAACCGATTTTCACGAAACTTTTATCCTATACTAAATCGAGCACGAGAAAATATCTAGCTAGATCCATATTTCAAGAAAATTCGATTTTACAGGGTAAAACAAAATCAGAGGTGAAAACTTCTGCTTGCTATAAATCAAATAATGCTAGTGCAATTTACACGAAACGTGCTTTCTATCCTAATTCGAGCACGAGAAACACATCTAGCTAGGTTTCGAATTTGAGAAAATTTGTTTTGATCGATTAAATCTAACTCAACACTGAAAATGTTGATATATATTGAAAACAGTTCTAAAGATTTTTATAAAACTTGGTTTTTATACTAATTCGACCACAAAAAATCGATCTAGATAAGTCACTAATTCGTGAAAACTCGTTTTCTAATGTTAAAACAAACTCATTACTCAAAATGGTGGTACTAATCGAAAATAATTCGACGATTTTTATGAAATAGGCTTTATTCGATTGTGAGAAAACCATCCAACTACGTCTCGACTGCGGAAAAATAATGTTGGTAGGTTTAAAGCTTTTTTTCTTTTTTTTTTTTTTTTTTTTTTTTTTTAATATTTAATCATCGTAATCGAATTTCCCGCCAGTATGAATGTTCATTTATCATCATCAGGTTCAAAGCATGATCTCAAAGGCGGCACTAACTGCTTGCCTTTTATTCTAAATCGAACACTAGATAACGGCCTATGTATCTCAAAAGTACAGCAACATTCGTTTTAACAGACTAGGCAATATAAATTAAATTATTGTTACCAAATGTTGATTTCGTGAACTTAAGTATTTTCATAAATATAATAGTAAATATGCTTGCTAATAATTTTGATAGATAACTGCGCTTATACTTTTGCTATCTTTAAAACTACTAACAGATTGCTAGAAATATCGCTCTAATTTATGCCATGGCGATGCACCCTGGTGCAAAATTAGCAGCCGTTTTAAAAGCAAGATAATTTTTCTGCCAAATTTGTCACATACTTCACAAAATGTCTCATTTTTGCCGCCAACCATTGATTGGGACAACGATTGTTTATGAATAATCATTTAAATTTTTACAAAACGTGGAGAATAGCAGTCAGAATATGCCGAAGGTAATCGCATTCAAATAAGTCTTTTATTTTTATAAATGACAATCCAAATTTCCTTCTATAGTATACATTTTTTTGTGAAATTGTTTGCAATGCAAAATTTAAATTCCACAGCCCACCGTCTCTCCCCCAAAATGATATTATATTTAAAAGAAAACAAGCACTTTTATATTATATCTGAAACATGTCATTACTTTTGCGTCACTGTGACATCATTTTCACTGACCTTTCGCTTTCGACTGTTCTAAAAATACGAGCCATAGATTTAAATATATACGTCATGACTCATTGATGTTTTCTAAATAGTGCTTTTACTTTTGGATGTTTATACAAAAATTTGTATAAAAGTAAAAATATTTTTTTAAACACTCTTTTATAAACATTCAATATTCACCTTCAAAATCACGACTTATTTCTTTTTACTTATAATGCATTTATTTTGCGCGATTACCGGAAACTATTACGAAAAATTCACTGTTTTTTTACGTTAGGTTTTTACGTTAGGCTAGCGCAAGCATGTGAATTAGTCACAAAATGTACAATTTTTATACTTTTTCTTTCTTAAGATAGGTCAAAAGAATAACCATTTAAACTATATGTTTAGAATTTCTAAATTGATTCCTCAACATATTGGTTAATATTAGATTATTAATTGATAAAAGCGTATTTTTTCCACTCTTTTATTGGCACAGATGTCATATATGCACCATATTGGAGCGATTTTTTTCTGACGCCACTTTGGCGAAAACGTCAACAGCATAAACAACAACATCCGGGTTACAATATCAAGTAAAATATCGACACTTTGGCGTCAGCTAAGTACCCGTTGCGTATATGACATTACCGTCAGAAAAAATCGCGACAATATGGTGCGTATGTGACATCTGTGTCCTTTTATTTAACTCAACCAGGTTTTTGAAATGTAAAGATGAAATTTTGGGCTCTATTTTTAATACACTTCTTGATAAACTAGAATTATTAAAATTATGTTCACAGGTGAATTTTCGATGACAGTGCAACGTTTTATTATTTTCAGTAATTAATTATAAATTAATACATTGATTTTAAGGCATTTTAATGTTAGCATGCCATAGGTGACCCATCCCCAAATATTCCCTGTAATGTGTACAGTTCTATGAGAGTTAAAACAACAATGGATTTAATTATGCACCAATAAACACTCTCAAAAATTGGACAAATGTTTGTGAAACTGCAACAATGAAATATTTTAACGGTTAAAGAGTAAAAAAAATAACTTATAAATAAAAAATAAAAAATGTAATATTTAAAAAAAAGGATGCTTTTATCAATTAACAGTTGATAACTTAATTAAATTACGATTATACGTTGAACAATGAAGAAATCCTAAAAGTATAATTTAAATAATGTTGAATTTTTTCCCCTTCCCGTTTCCCCATCTTGAAAAAGATACAGAGCAAAAATTATGTAGTTTTTAATAAATTCATTTGCTTGCGTTTTCTAGAAAGCACAAAAAAATCCGTGAATTTTTCATAATCGAGTACGTTGCCCACGTCAAATGAATGTATTGTAAAAGAAATTTACAAAAAAAAAGATGAATTGTAGTCGCACAAATAGACGTGATTTTCAAGATAAACATTGAAAGCATTTTTTTTTTTTTTTTTTTTTTTTTTTTTTTTTTTTTACTATTTTTGATTTTACTAGGGGGCGCCAACCCCCGTCCAGACACCGCAGACTCTAAATGCACGCTAATTTGATAGGCTTTAAAAAGATTTCGAAAGATTGAATTATAATTTAAAAAACAGTGGCGATCTCCCTATAAACGAATTTCTATTCATTTCTCTTTGATTGGGGAATTTTAACCCCAAATCCGCTGCGGTACTACTTGATTATCCCGTCGACCAATTTCGCCAAATTATATAAATCGCCAAACCACTCGCCAAATTATACAAATTGACATAGTTTTTATTTTAAATAACGAAAGAACAAATAAATTAGTACAACATTAATAAAAATACAAATAAAACGTCGAAATAAAAATAACTTGATGACGTAGACACGTGTAACAACATTTCAAAATAAGCTAACATAAAAGGAATGAAGTAAATAGAGTCTTTGTCTCCTGGTATTTTTTGACAAAGCGAAAAGAAAGTTCTTTTAAATGAGACATTTTAAATTAATCGTTTTTAATCTGACGTACCTTTTACCAAGCTATTCTTTCTCTTTTAAATATTTACGTGAAAATACTATTGTTAGAAATGAAATATTATTTGCGCTTCCCTAACAAAAATCGTTGAAAAGATCCTCTCAAAATATCAAATAAATGTCTAGCGCAATTTCTAAATTTAAACTGTTTTGCAATATTATTTTGTGTTCATTTTATGTAATAACTAAAATGTGACGTAAATATGACGTAATTTCTCCTATTTAAGACTTCTAACGCATGTTAATGAATTTATTATTTTACAATATCCTTTCTCTTTTAAAATTCACGTGTATACTTTTTATGACGTAATTTTTAATAAGTTCCTGCTTTTTGTACATAATTATTTAATTCTAATTCTAAATGATTTTTTCTGTTTATAATAGTCACGTGTAAATAAATTTTTAATTTGAAGCAAACATTATTGCTTGCGCTGTTTATACATTTGGCAACAGTATAAATTAATACCATTTTCTAAAATAATGTAAAAAATATCTCTAGAAATGCTGAAAATTTGAATTTAAAATAGAAATAAAACCTCAAAAAATGAGTCAAAATAAAAAAAATTATGCAATCTGCACTCCGGCAAATTCTAACGCATAAAATGATCTAAAAATGATTACACTGCCATGCATAGTTTTTGCTGCTATAAAACTTTTTTAGTGGAACGATTTTGTCAACTTTAGCATTCAATATCTCTTAAAATAATTCTCCGATTTGAAATCTGTCTGCATCAGCGTGTTTATCAAACATTTCTGTATAAAAGCACCGATTTTCATATTTTTGTATGCATTATTTTTCTTAATATTAACGAAGAAAGACCTCCGGTCACCAAAAATTCAAAACCGGCGGCGGCGGCGGTGACAGCGGTAGTTACTTTTTTTTAGAATAGAGAGATACTTATTAGTCTTCATATATTATTTATAACTTATTTTCTATTTTTTAGTCCTTAAAATGTATCTGCAGTTTATGACAACCAGGTAAATATTTTGGCGTGCATTTGTTGGCACATAATTAAATCCATTGTTGTTCCAACTCCAATACAACTGAGGAAGTGATAGAGAATATTTGGCGATTTATCACCTATGGAGGGGTAATAGAAAAATGCCTAAAAATTAATGTATTAATTTATAATTAAGTTCTAAAAATAATAATACACCCCCCCCCCTCCCACCACCACCACCACCACCAGTGTCCGAGAGGTTCTGCTCTCGTAGCTGGTAGACGGGAGGTGCTGGGTTTGATCCCAATCTCGCCCGTCGGCCTAATCGTTCGGAGTTATCGTGGTTTTCTTCGAACCTTGGTTTTCCAAGCGTAAATACGGGTTAGGTTCCCTTAGGAAAAACCCACGCAGGGCACCCCCCCCCCCCCTCCAAACTCTTAGAGCCTACATCCCTCGTTTTGACAATTGGCCGTCATAAATACAACCAACCAACCATCTAAATATAATAATAAGTTATCCTGTCATTGGAAACACGCCAGTGAAAACAATTTTTATAATTCTAGCCTATCAAGAAGTGTGTTAAAATTCTATTATAAAATTCTATCTTTACATGCAAAAATCATTGAGTTAAAAAAAAAAAAAAAGTGTTAAAAAATATACCGAGCGAGGCTCGGTCTACCAGGTACTTTATATTAATTTAAGTACGAACGGTTTTATCTTACGTAATCGTCTGCACGCGATAGACATAGATTTTTACAAAATCATGCCTAGTAATTATTTTAAAAATAATAAAAATTTAGTAAATAGCGATACACTTTTAACTACTACTTGCGAACTACTTGCGAATACGCCCGTAGTCCGCCATCTTGTTTCTTTGTTGGTCATTTATAACCACTTTATGCTTAATTTAACAACATAAACAACAACAGACATAAACAACAACAGACATAAACAACAACAAACATAAATAACAACAAAATTAAATAAAGAAATCCAAATAAAGAAATTTAAAATCGGCGATGATCAACAAAGAAACAAGATGGCGGACTCCGGGCGTATTCGCAAGTTGTTCCAATACAACCAACCAACCACCCCAAGGAATCATGCGAAAAATATTAGGAAATGGAGATTTTATATAGAATTTCACAAATGGGCATCCGATCATTTTAATACTTTCATCTTAAAGCGTGTTCGCGTATCTTTCTATTAAAAAGTAATTAAAAATATTTGGCAATGATTACTTTAGTGTAAAAAAGGCTTTCTTTGAAAAATGCTTTATTTGTGTTGATAAAAAATATATATTTTATGACCCACAATCCATATTTTTGTTCACTTTTAAAGTAGAAGATTAGTGAATTGAGAAAATTACCATTTTATTAACGAATTTTGTTTATACATATATTTTAATTAATAATGTCTTCTAATAGCTTACACATCTATAAGCATTTATTTATTGTTATTTTATTTAAATATCTTTAAATGTGATCCCAGTAAGATTAGAGTAAGATTAAGTTTTAAACCCACACAGCACACACGTAGATATTTCGTTTATTTAGAGCGGTTTACATCTAGAACACATACATGTACATCAAAATGATGTTCATTCAAAACCGTAAGATGGATGGTTGAACACATTATATTCATATAACATTTATATCCCAACAATCTATGGACCAACATAATATGGAGGTGGACTTAACGTTCATTCTAAAATATAAACTGGATTGTCAAAGAAACTACGTCAACATGACGTTTATATACCAACACTTTATGGAGGTAGACACAGCGCCCTCTGTAAAGAGCGCTAAAAGAGTCAAATATCTTACTTCCGATACACTTTTTCGTGTGGCAACATGAGCTTTCTGTTGTTTTGTAACACGCCAGACGCGACGGCATTATGTTATGCAGATGTTTATGCATTTTTTGGTTGGTTTAATTTAGACTATCAAAGTTCAACTTGGTTTTTAATTTTATAAATTTTTAGTTGTATCAAACAGTTAGCATTTACAACAACCACTGAATCTAATAATAGAAGTAATGTTTACTTTACTTTAGGTTGTGCATGGTGTTGTTTGAGATTTGGATTAAATATCAAGTAGGATTATATGTAAGTAAGTCCTTTGATTTCTTTTTTTTTTCAGGTTTTTATTTGCTATTCTATGTTGGTGCTTTTTGTAGCATTTACGATTTTTAATCTTATCTTTAAAAAACTACAAAGAAATTAGCCATATAAATTTTTTATTAACTCCTCAAATTTTATAATCTTCTCTATCCCTATCATATAATTGACTGATCATAGTAATCTCTATACTTGACTTACATGGTTACTCATCGGTTTTACATTTAAAATGTTTTGATTTTTCAGTGAATCTTAATTTTCTATATAAAACTTTACAAAGTTTGGATTATATTTAATTTCTTATACTCCTTCTCCCATACCCCAGAAACTTTATCTAATGCGAAAGATATAAAATTGTATAATTATAGTGCAAACACTTTTTTGGGGTCAACAGTCAGTTTTGGCAAAAAAAAAAAAAAAAAAAAAAAAAAAAAAAAAAAAAAAAAAAAAAAAAAAGAGAATGTTTATTATCAATAAAAACTTTCAAATGGTTAATTTGTCTTGAATAAAAGAAAATAATGCTAACAAATTAGATCCAATGAAAACAAGGATAAGTTAACAGTTTGCCTAATAATAATAAATAATTTTTTAACATTGAAAATAACTTATCACTTTATTATGTTGTTAAATTACGTTATTAAAAATTTATTGTTTCATAAAAAAGGTTTCTTAATCTCAAAAGTTTATTTTCATATATTTAATTTTATCTATTCAATGTATTTTAAGTTAAATCTGCATATCTTGTTAACGATGGAATGATTATTTACATTTATTGAAAAAACATTGATACCGAAATAATAGGGGTTCTCCATTTGAAATACATATTTACAAAATTTTATTTAAATTGATATTTAGGTGCATTTCTTTTACAAGTATAGCTACTATAGATTTTTCTTATAGCATAGGTCCTCAGTTTAAATGTAATTATCTATTAAATTAAAAATTTACCTTTTTTTTTTTTTTTTTTTTTTTTTTTTTTTTTTTTTTTTCCAAAAAGCAATTACTTAATATTCTTACTATTTTTGAAAATGGGATTCATTAGCAAAACATGAAATACTTTCTATGGAAGATTCTTTGATTTGAGTCTATATGTTTGAGTGTATAATAAAATTTTTGACGAATCAATGAATTCAATAAATTCAGTGGTCAAAATAGTATATTAAAAGTAACGAGAAACTATAGTAGGTCCTAGTTTTGACATTGTTTGTTGTGTAATATGCTATTTTTTAGAACACATAATTTAGCTTGTAATGTAATCTAAAAAAAATAAACTAGTTTGTACGGAGCATCAATGTTATTTTTGACGTTACGTCCAGAAACAGTATCTCAATCAATACAAAGTATACCAGTGGTGATGTGCGTCTGGTGGGTCAGCTGGTGCCGGGATAGATCTTCAAATTTAAATCCTCTCAGAAAATCACAGGTGTGTTGTTTTATTATAAAATAAGTAACTACCATTAGTGATCTTCTGCAAGCAACTGGAATTTGTCTGGTGTCCTTTGACGGTATGCTCTTTTGCAAGGATTATGGATTCAGCATCGAAGATTTCAAAAAATCTGTGAGTATGTAGGACTCCCATTGCTTTCAAAAGAGGATATAATAAAGTAAGTTTATTAAAGTAACCTCAATAATAATATTGGCGCTCCCTACGAACTAGTTTTTTTAATCACATTACTCGCTAACTTATATTTTCCAAAAATAGTATGTTACGCTACAAACTATGAGTACACAATAAGAAAAGTAAGTACAAGAATTATTTAGCTGAAAATATTTTTAAATGCCCATGTAATAATAAAGTAAAATTGAAAATATAATGTGAAATAAACATTCATATATGTCTGTCTGGGGCATAAATAAAATCTGCCGCTAAGTAAAAATAATAGTGTGGGACAACCCTACGTATACTCCCACCTTGTTAGTTACCAGAGTAATTACACTATTTGGTTTGATTTTAAAAGATAAAAAACAAGTTGGAAATTGCTCGTCAAACGTGGCAAATGAGGTGCGTTCGTACTATAACTAGTTTTATAGTTATTTTTTGCACCCCATACTTTACTGAATGTATATTTTTTTGCACTTCATAAGTGCATAGTCTGTAACATCATTAAAATGTACTTGCAATATTTTTTACTCCATTACCCGTAATGTAACGGAACAATTTTAACTGTCCCTGTAATTAAACTATACATCCGATTTTCATAAAATTTGAAATGGCTGGACAAAATTTTGCAACAATTATATATTTAAAATTTCAGACCATTCGAAAGGCTAAAACATGATTAAAATGCACTTGCAATAATTTTTTCATATTGGCCGTAATGTAACGGAAAAATTTTGACTGTCCCTGTAATTAAACTATACATCCGATTTTCATAAAATTTGAAATGGCTCGACACAATTGTGTAACAATTATATATTTAAAATTTCAGACCATTCGGAGGGCTGTAACATCATTAAAATGCACTTGCAATAATTTTCCCCATTAGCCGTAATGTAAAGAAAAACTTTTGACTGTCCCTGTAATTAAACTATACATCCGATTTTCATAAAATTTTGCAACAATCATATATTTAAAATTTCAGACCATTCGGTTGGGTAGTTTTTGCTCTGTTATATGCGGACGGACGGACGAACTGAACGACGACTATAGGTGCTACGTATTTATATAATTACGAACGCACCTAAAAAGGGGGGGAGAGATATGATGTTTTTATATAATAAAAGTTTCTGTTTTTGAAAGTAAAATAATTAAAAAAAATACATTTTTAAAAAATAAAGCATTTATGTTGTTTTAAGATAATAAAAAGTATTTTTTTCCCTGATATTTTCTTATGTTAATTATATTCATTGTCATCAAAGCAGTTACACGATACAGTTGGTATGACTTAAAATACAGTTATTACAGTTTAGCTAATATTGCTAATAATTTGTACTTTTTACCAATAATTTTGATACTTTAAAATATTTTTTAAAATCGTAAACTTTTCATGAATAACGTTTTCTTGTAATTTACAAAAATAAGTCTGGGTATACGCATACTGTTCCATATTACATATATATATGTAAACATTACATAGATATGATGAATATATATGTACATATTACATAGATATGTGTAGTTTAAATACGTACATATTACATAGATATGTGTAGTATATATACGTACATATTACATAGATATGATGTATATATACATACATATTATGCCTAGGATATGATCTATATGGACATAGACATCCGTTTTACATAGATTTATGTCAGATCTGGATGTCCAACAAACGCTATATGGATGTATTCGGAGAGACATCTGATGGTAATATCTACGTAGATACTATGTAATATGGAATTCCTTGGATGAATTATGGACATGGTATATGGATATACTTTACGTTATATGGATGTCATATTTACCAATTTGTGCTGTGTGGGAAATATGGAATTACTTCACATGCGAAATAGGGCATTCACCTGCTTTTCATTCCGCGGACATCCCCTTCCTATCTCTGTCTAAATAAGTAATTTCACTGCTGTGCAGAATAAAATAAATATAATATATTCTTCTTTTAAAGTTAAAATATATTTAGACTTTACCTTTTCGTTTATTTTTTCATATAGAATGTTGCATGACATTCCCAGATAGCATGTAAGGTTTCCGAAAAGGGTCGTTTTTGCTTTACTTTCTAACTATCCTGCAAAGTTTTTCGTGATAATCGTGTAGCCAACCCATGTTCGGAAATCATTATGATCCGTACGATTTTTGCGCATGCGCAACTTATTTCTTTTCACGGCCAGCGTAGATGGCGGCCTCCCAATGGCGTCTGTTTTGAAAGCTTTCGTTGTGTCAAGTTTCTAACATTTACAGAAAATGCGGTAAGTTTGCCATTACTTTTACTTATTAGTATATATCATTATTGTTTAAATCGTTCTTACTGTAGTCTTTTTTTCTTCTGTACTGTCTTATATTTAAGATTTCTGTGTAAGTTACCCATGAGGAAAAGATGATATTTGATTCAACGCTATTTTGTTTAATTATGTTATACAGCATGCTACATCTTTAAATTAAACTAACTTCTATAAACATGATTTACTTAAAACATGTTATAACGTATCGTTTCACGTTTCGTAACCATCGCGAATTTTCAAATGTATTTTGATAACATAACTGCAGTTCCGTTATATATACTTTTAACACATAGGATTGACGTAATGGTAATGTAAATGAACCATAAAATACGAAATCGAGAAAGTGTAAGGAGTTTTTTGTAGGAGTAAGTGTTTAGTAACATATTTTATTATAATAAAACATTTTTAATTATGATCGAGGCTAACTAGTGTTTTTATAATTAAAAACACTTAAGTCTTAAACACAATTTTGTTTTTATGTTTAATTATTTTAAACTTGTAAAAATAAATTTTATCTTTTTTTCTTAAAGTCTTCAAAAAATAAGGAATGTATACTTAAAGTTTTAAAATCACCACCACCCCCTTGCTGTGGACTGATTTACAAATCAAAACAGACTTTGACCTTCAACAAATTACATTCATTTGAAAATATATATGCATGCATAGCGTATAAAACACGTAGATCATTTCATTTAAATGTATTTATCAAAATGTAGGTATATTGTTTGTTATCCCTTTTAGCGTCTATATATATATTTACATATGATTTTCTGTTGTAATTTTAAAATAACATCCAAACAGAAATCTTTTTTTTTTTCAATTATATGCAAATATGACATCTGTGCCAATAATTGTATAATTTTAATGTCCTTCATTAAATTTATTTGAGAATATCTTATCCTTATTGCACAAACACCCTTTTCGCTATTCCTATATTTATAGTAGCTGCTATATGTAAAATTTAAAAACTGTCTTCAAACACAAGTAATTATTTAAAAGTTTTTCTGCAAAAAACCCCCACTAAATCATGTGCATGTATACATCTCAAAAAATAAATTTGCTATGTGTAGTGAAGAATAAAACAATTATTTATTAAAAATAAACATATATTTACAGTAGAAATTAATTTTCGTATGTCATTTTGCCAGCTGATTGAGAATCGGCAAAGCTTTTAACATTAAGAGGCTGTACATATATAACGTTACCAACTTTATAGTAATTTTGTAATCTTTCCGGCCTTTACAATATCTTACATTATCATTCCTGGATTATGTCCCACCCTTCCATCACTAATCATATTGTTATCAGTGTCTCAAAGTTCTTTTTTTTTTCCTTTCATTTTATTTTTACATATTTTCAGTTATATGTAAACATATTGTTATATATCTGTTATTTATAAAATTTTCTAATAAAGAAGAAAGAGTATGTACAATATCACTATATTAAATATAAAATAAGTTTATATCAATAAAATTTTTTAAAAGTATTTAAAAATAGCTCTTTGTTACATAATGTATTCAACAGATATATTGTTTCTTGCCGCTCTTATCAACAAAACAGATAGACAACATTCTTCCTCTTTATTTTACTAATAAGCACAAGTATCACTTCAAACGTACTATCTGGTTTCTCCAACAGCAGATTATATGCAAATATAGGGTAGATGTGCCAGTGATGGACACCCTTAAGGAATTTCTTTAAAATTTATTTTTTTATTAATAGTTAAAATTATTATATTCCAGTTTTTTCAATATTATATTAATCTATCGACAATATTTAACCATTCTTATAGCCTCATTTCCCAATATGAATAGAAATTTAATTTTAAATAACAGAAATATATCAAAACACCCAAAAGCCCAGTAATGGACACCCTCTGGCCCAGTAGTGGACACCCTCTGTTCCAGTAATGGACACCCCATAAAAAGTAATAAATATAATTGTTTTTATGACTATTTAGAACCAGAATTTAATGAATACATACTAATGAAACAAAATAGTTATTTTCAAATAAATTTAACATTTAGGATACCAGTAATTAATAAAGTATTTGTGATAATCATTTATTGTTTGTATCAATAATTGAAATTATCAGATGATCGATGTTTTAATTATTTTAGATGCATAGATTAAAATACTAAATATCAGGCAATTACAGCTATCAAATTATTGTAACAGTGATGGATTTAAAGGGTAATTAAAAAAAAGTTTTGGAATATTAATGTTTAGTTTTGTGCCACTATTTTTAAATGTTTAGTTTTGTGTCACTATTTTTAACAATCTTCCAGACTCTACTTGATATATCATTTATAATAATTAATATTACAAATATGAAAGAAATGATATTGTGAGTTGAATATTTTAAATACTAAATAAAATAATTTCAAAATAAAACTGTAGTACTGATGTTTGAGGCCAATGATCTGCAGATTTACTATAGTTTCATGAATATTACCTGCAACTTTCATTAATAGTATTACATTTTTTTTTAAAATAAGGAAACATTTAAGACAGAAAATAGATTTTTAATAGCTTCTGTAACTTAATTGTTTTTATTTAAACGGAGAGGGATTAAGCCGTATGAGCCCCTCTTTGACTGTGCTCTTAAACAATATTTTTTGCTTCCTGGCTGGTTTGATTGCCGGATTACAAAATATCCAAGGTATATGTACTACATAAAAAAAAATATAAAAAAAATAATTAAAGCTAAATATTTATTAGTTATTTTTTTATGAACCAAAAACATCAAGGGGTGTCCATTACTGGAAGGGTGCCCATTACTGGCACATCTACCCTATATAAAAAAAAATAGGAAAGCCAAACGTTGAGGTATTCCACATTTCAGAATGAAATAATTGTACAGTAGACTCTCGTTTTTACGAACCTCTTTTTCACGAACACTTGCGATTTTACGAACTATAGAATGGTCCCGAATACGCTCCCATAGAAGCAATGTAATTTTTCGCTCCCATTTACGAGCTACAGATTATGAAAATCTCTTTTTTGCGAACTCAGTTTTCGTACTTCTGATTTTTTTTTTTTTTTTAAATATCGGAATGCAGCGCCAATGTCAGTTTAACTCTATACAGATACAATGAGACATCAGGTGCATTCCAAGAATGTGCTGTTTTCCCCAATCTATTTCGGAGGGAGGGGGGGATATAGCAACAATTTCCAGTAGTGGTTGTCAGGACTAAGGAACTTTTTTGAAGGGAACAATAACTGTGAAAGGTAAACGTAGTAAAGGTTTCCATTGATAAATTGGAAAGATATCTTTTTCAAAATGTGATTAAAAAAAAAGAAGATACGTGATTATTTCCATTACTAATTTTTTTTATCTATGTTTTCATCTAATGTATTTTCATCTACTGAGTGCTAACACTGTTTGTGTTTTCATATGTAATATTTTCAAAGCATAGTAAGTATGTGTACTAAAATTATTTTTAGTGCATAAATTTGCATTTGTTTCTTGTATATTTAAAAATACAGGTATAAATTTATTAAATAATAAATAATCTTGAAATACTGCTTCATCTATGAAGAGGGGTCAGTTTGATAAAAATAGACATAAATAATATACGTATTCATATCATTTTTGGTGTTTTTCTATTTTACGAACTTTCTCATTTACGAACTATTTGGGTGTTCCCTACGAGTTCGTAAAAACGAGCGTCGACTGTATATATAATCATTTAATGATTTTAATAACTTAGTATTTTCATAAAAATAGATAACTGAATATTTTGATGTAAAGAAACAGTTACAAATAGAAAAATGAATATTTTGGTTGGATCAAAAATGGTAACAATATCGAAAATGAATTTTCTCCCTCACCCTAGAGATATCTTAAGATATCAAGTGCCAAACTCCACCTCCCTGAAGTGATACCGTTATATTAAGCACAGCCTATAAAATCATGAGCCTTAAATGCTTATCAGTTAGCTTGTTAATTTTAAAATTGCCCATCAATACTTTTAGTTATTAATAGTAAATTGGAAAAAATTAAATCAAAATAAGAATTATTTAAAAATTAAATGTTTTGTAAATTCATACAAATTAAAACTTGGTTTATTATTATTGTTGTTTAATTAATAAATATGAAATTACCTTACCCTTCTTGTCCCTTCCCCCCATAATTTTATCTGTACTGGCAGTGTGATCAGTGTGAAAACTGACAGGGCAGGAAATTCATACTACTACTTCTTTTGGTAATACCTGATTATCCTGACAACCAATTTCACCAAATAAAGTTAGTACATACTTTTAATAAGTGTACTTTTAGTAGTTGACCCAATAGCAGAAAATCCTCCAAGTGTTTGCAACAGATACTTCACAGAGGCAGAAAATAATCTGCAGGTAAAAAACAGGTTTGACAGGTTGCAAGTTTTACAATCGAAGTGTTAATCAAACGATCACCTTTTTTTAAAAATGTTATTATGCATTTTGTTAATTTTACTAATAATAATCTTAAGTTTTTGTATTAAGTAAGAAAGAGCCAAACATAATATAAAGCGAAATAAGGGTTCAATAGAAAAATAACCTGCAAACGAAAAAAGAAAATCTGCGACTCCCATCTCTAACTTTCTGCTACCGGTGTAGTTGATAATAAATAATAAATATAAATTGGTACAAAAATACATTACAAAATGTATTGTAATGTTAAGCCCTTCGTGACAACATATGTGTGATATAAAGTGTGTACACAGTCCTTGTAACTATTACTATATCGGAATGGTAATTTTTACGGTACTTTTCGGTTAGCCGGGCGCCAGTGTTAGATATACATACATACATATATATGTATATATACTTGTATACATAACACTGGCAACCGGCTAACTAAAAAGTACCATTTTTACCTTATTTAATATAAATTTATTAAATAAGGAAAAAGTCACTATTTGAAAATAGTGGTACAAGGGAGGCTTGTCATGAAGGGTTTAAAAGTTTTTTCTTCATTGTTATTATTTTATGTTTTATTTTTTAGTTTCAAGAACTAATGACATCATCTGGTAAAGATGCTGAAGTCATGGTTGCTAGCATGTTGAGAAAATTACAGATGATGTCGGAACAAAGTCCTAACAGAGGGTACAAAATCTAAAATTGCCCAGCAAGAAGAGGAACAGACAGTTGTTCTAATTTAACAGGTTGGTTATTATATATTTTAACAAAATTTGTTTTTGTGAGTTCATGCTCAATGGTACGAATAATGTTTTCTTTTTCCTATTAAAGTTTGTATTTTTCTGTAACTGTACGCCAGTGTTAAATATATACATATATTTACACACACACACACATATATATAGTGAAACCTCCCTGTGCGACCACCTCCTTGACCGATCATTTTTTCATGGAACGAAATTTATTCCCATAGGCTCAATACTAATTTTACCTCCATTCAGAGACCATCCCATTTGAACTCCCTCCATGAGCAACCCATTTTTTTGAAAACTTTTTACTTTAAGATTTTAATTAAAACTTTTTTACTTTATGATTTTGATTTGAATCAATAGGTTACCTTTATGAGTAAAATTTCATTGAATAATTCAAGGAAAATGTATCTTACCTTTATTATGCATATTTAATTATACATTATTGATCATTTACTTGACCTTTACTTTCAATATTTTAATCATTTTCAAAATTATCTTACTTTTTATCATTGTAGTTTATTACTTTACTTAATTATTTTAATATTTTACCATATTCCAAGCATTATGTATAATTTTGAATGCATTATTACATTCAAATTACTGTTTAAAAAATGTAAACAAAGTAATGATCAGAAATGTGCAAAATTCTAAATTCCGCACAACCACTGGTCCCAAGCTGTGCGGATTTGAGGGAGTCTACTGTATATAATTCTCGATATATGACAACTCATTGTTTTTTCGTGAAGAAAGTATAAATTTATTTCTGAAAAAAATCAAGATATTGCTGATAATTGGTAATCACAATCTTTTTATCAAATATATTTATGTATTAATCAAGCTTTTATTATTATTAAGACTGGCTAAACCTGAAATAAAACTTCCTTACTTTATGACTTTGATGTGAATTAATATGATACCTTTATGAGGAAAGTTCCATTGAATAATTCCTGGAAAATGTATCTCATCTTTATTATGCATATTTAATTATACATTAATTATTATTTACTTGACCTTGAGGGGAGAGTGGGGAGGAATGTGATGCTTTTTACAAAAATAAGAAAATCAACTTTATTTGACACATAAACAAAATTTTGATATATAGAATACAAAATGAAACACTCTCTAATGTCCTTGAACAATATAGAAACATAATTTGCAGAAACAATTTTATAAAGAAATTATAAATTTCAAAATGTGTCCCATACCTTTCCACTAACAGGGAGGTATGGGACAGCTATAAAACAATGTATGATAAGGGGCAAATAGTCTATTGTTGGCTATATATACAGTCTAACAAAGATTGTAGGTTGATGTCTGTGCTACAATATCAAATTTCAGTAACTTCATCACTGGAAGGAAAATTCAGGATTGTCAATCAGAGATAGCATTAAAAAAATCATCAGTTCAATTTATTTATGTTTTGAAGTAAATGAATATATTTATAATGTTATAATTAATATATTACCTTCTAAAAATATTTGCATGTTAGCAGTTTACATTCATCTTATTAAAAAGAAAGAATTAAACATGTCCCATTCCTCCCTCTACCTTCTTTTATGTTAAACTTCTTGTATAAACAAAAGTTCTACTTTTAGTCTAGTTTACAGTATGATGTTCAATAAATAGAAAAACTATTACATCTACGCGTAAACAAGCCTATACTACTATATTTTACTAATATACAGAAAGCATAAAAAGTATATGAAGCAAATTTACTTCTGATTCTTGAAATAATGCTTTGCTTAAGTCTTTAAAGTAAATCGGCTTGTCAAACAATGATTAAAAATTAGTTTAATTAACAAGGTATGCAACTGATATGAAAGGTTTGATAATTCTAACTTTTATTTTTCAATTTTAGAAATTATTTAATTATTTTTTTTAATATTTTAACCCTTTGCACTCAAAGGTTTTTTTCATTTGTATTACCAGCAACTCAAAGTGATTTTAGTTATATCTTATTATTTTTTAAATTCTTTATGAATACGAATACAAATTTATGATATATAAAAAAAAAACTAAAAATTATAAAATTATTACATTTTGTAATCGTAAAGTGTGATACCTCTTGAAGCAATTGCCAATATGTAATCTTGGCTTTTCTAGACAGATATCACAAAATTATTTTTATTGCCTCCGTAGTGGAGCCCTCAAGTTTGAAGACAAATTTTAAATGGCTCCGCTCCGGAGTCCTCGAGTGCAAAGGGCTAACTTTTTTTCAATATATAATGTATTTAAAACAATCAAAAATGGTATCAAAATTCAATTTGTGTGATTGCAGCATTGTATTTCTACAGTCAAAGATTTTGCACCTTAGCCGACTAAAATTTCGATTATACACCTTTCTCAGTTATGCATCGTTTTAGAAAGGTTTCCTGAAAGACATATAATTGGTACTTTACTGGGTTTTTTTTTTTTTTTGGGGGGGGGGGGGGGGCTGAAATTGTCATATTGCCAGAGCAAAAGTTCTTTATCTACAGAACGACAAAGTCGAAAAATCCATTTACTCTTGTTCGACTGAAAATATACACAATATTTTGAAAATAAATATCAAACTTCATGATATTTTGAAAATAAATATCGGATATGTATCCATTTATATATATCACTGAACCATCCTGTTTGTAGCTATAGTGTTTACTCTTTAGTGTACACTATACACTCTTCAGTACTCCCGCTGCTGATAGAATATAATCTTTTTTTTTTTCCCCCCATCATCTGAAGATATAAGAAAATGCTCTTTTATGAAACCTTTAAACACATAAAGGCTAGATTTATTATGGTTATTTGTGCTTTTCATTATGTAGGGATTTTTTTTTTTTTTTTTTTGTATCACAAAATCAAAACGTTCATTTTATGAGTAACAATCCCAGATGAAGATTCTGTCTGTGTCACTCTCTACTCTCTATTGTGTACAGTATAACCTCGAAAATCCGGCATTGTCAGGACCATGACGATGCCGAATTTCTGACTTCAAAAATACTTTTAATAGTCTTAATGGTGCCGTTATTCGTAATTTAATTCATACCCAAGTAATAGTTATGTGAGAAAAATAGAAAATTAAATATTTTAAAAAATATTAAAATTAAAAGTTTCTATTCATATTTTCTGTGTTACAAAAAAAAAAATCTAGTATATATCATTTCTTCTCGTGTAATTTCCTAAACATCGATGTCAATTTTATTTGCTTCAATTATTTGAACAGCTTTTTAACAAGTTTTAATTTTACACAAATGTAGAATATTGAAAATATAGTCTTATTTATCTAAAGCAGATGTTAGTTTTCCAGTCAAATTTAAGCATTTTTCCACTGATACCTTTTCTTCTGTACTCAGAAGGGATTCAATTTAGCATAGCATCTGCGATCTCACAGTCAGCCAATCCATTGCTTTCAATCTCGAAATTTTTAATTGTTTAACGATTTATTATTATTTTTTCTCCTATAAGGTGGAAGTGTAAAAAAAAAAAAAGCGGCGAGATGACTTTGATGCTGGATTTTCGAGGTCACACTGTACTTTATTTACTTTTACTATACGTATGTGATTTTTGTGTTTATAATTTTATTTTTTATTTTTTTCTAGAGAGAAAAGAATGAATCAAGAAAAAAATTTTAATGAAGTACCTGTTAATTATATCAATTCTTTATATGTAAATAAATTACTATATTAATTCTTTATATGTAAATAAATAGAATTTTATAAACTGAATGATGTTTCATTTGTTTTCAAGACTATTTCCTTGATACTGAGAAATATTTTTCATTGCTTCAGTCTTAAGTTATTAAAAATAATTACAATCAGAAAAAGAACAATTTAAGTGAGTTAAATTATACTTTAAAAAACTAAAAAAAAAATAATGTTAGTTTAGTATTTGCTCTGTTGTACATAGGATAATATTTCTTTGGTAAAAGAAAAACATTGGAGAAGGGAGGAAGGCAGATGATTTTAAAAATTTGTCTTATTGTAATATGTAATTTACATTGTTAAACAAGCAAGAAATTACTATTTTTATGTAAAAATGCTGGAAAGATCAATGAATTTGTAAAAAAATTCTTTTGTATGTTGCATCATTAAACTATTTTCAGAGAAAAGACTAAATATATTCCTGTGGTCATCAATCAGAATCCTATGGAGGATTTATTTTATAAATCTGACAATATTCTCTAAATAATAATTGAAAATTCTAAGAAATAAGTTTAATAAATGAAAGAATTAAAAAATTAATGAAGTAGTAATATAAAAAATATACAATCTTCTAAAGTCATTAAATGTACACTATATTGGAATTCCACATATTTGATGTGCTATTTATTGTAGGTAAACACAAGATTTCATTATATATGTATACAATAAAAAATTATCTGATCCTGAATAGTGAACTGGATTCAAAAGGTAAGTAACTGAAAGTATAATTAAATTTACTATGTATAAGCATAGACATAGAGTTGTATGTTCTCAAGTCCCTGTAACATTTTAAATACTTTTTCTTACCCTCTAATATAAAAAAGCTTTTAGTTTTTTTATTTTATTGAATTTCTCCTTTTTCTTTTGTTAAAGGATAAATGACAAAAAAAATCCCTTTGCTTTTTTTAATTTTAAGTTATCAATAATTTTCAAGACTCTATGCCTATGTGTATAAGAATGATTTTTTAATATTAAATACGTGAAATTTTTCAAGTTGCTAACTAAGCGTAAATAAACAGAGTGAAAAATGTTGAACTCTGATCTTTGAAATAGTGCTCCAATGCACTGTTGATTTGCGCCGAGTTAGCAATGTAAAAAATTTCACGTATTTAATCTTCAATAATTTCACTGCTGATAATTAATTAAAATTTTACTTGGAATGGTTTTTATTCAAATGAAAGTGTTTTTCCTTAAGAAATTTTTTTTTAATGGGATTACACATCCCTCATGCGTAGACACTTGCATGCTAATGTTAATCCTATGGGAGAATTTTTCTAAATATCTCGTTTGCATTTCAATATTGTAAATTTTATTATTTGTTACTTGTCAATCTGTACAAACACCTTTTTTTTTTTTTTTTTTTAAGTTTTCAGTTTTGTTTGCAATGTGTTTTTTTTTTTTTTTTTTCACTAGAGTATTTTCGCTTTTGAAAGCAGTTCTGAATATATCCTAATAAGCAAAAAAACCTTGTAAAACAAAGTCGAAAAATGGCCTTTGTATCAAAACTGCAGGTATGCAATGCAAAAAAAAAAAAAAAAAAAAAGCAAGCGAGATATTAAAAAAAAAATCTTTCAGCAGATTAACATTAGCAATCAGGTGTTTCTGTGTGAGTGAAGTATCCTCTTAACATTATTAAGCTTTTTTTATTATTAAAATAGGATCTAATAATGTAGCGAATTGATAAAAATTAAACATATATTTTATACATACATAGTAAAGGACAGGGATGTAAGAATTTCTTTCAAGGTAAAAAATGAACATATTAATTAAAATAAGCAATTTGATAAACATGTGGATTAATAAAAACTAGTTTTTTTCAATGTATAGATAATATTTGACTAAAATTTAATTTTCCACAGGAACAAACAAACAACAACAAAAAAATATGCTCAGCTCAGAAAAATTCTAAGTTGAGTTATTTATCTCATATTTCTATCAAATAAGATTTTATGATTTATAAAAACCTCATTTTCATTTTTTTTTATACACGCTTGTAATAAAAGCCTTTCATCAATCTTTGATTGTAACTCCTCTAACTACCCTTTCGTTTCTTCCTTTTCACATGCTTATCATGAAACACTTACAAACTCCCTCAGATAGCGTCAACTAGCAACCTTTTTCAATGCTTTACAAAACATTTACAAACTTTTCATGCGAAGCCTTTAAAAAGCATTCAAACATTTACGTAGCATGGTTGTAAAAAGGCTTTAAAAAGCAAAAAATGCTATCTGGGATTTTAAGAGTTATCCTAAGATACTAAAAAAGTAAATATTTGGTGCTGCCATCTATTAGGAACTATTAAATACAATTCAGTATTATACACTGGGATTTTATACATATTTTTACAAATTTGAAAACACCATTTTAATACTTCCATCTTAAAGCGAGTTCCTGTATCTCTCTATTAAAATAATAATAATAATAATAATAATAATAATAATAATAATAATAATAATAATAATAATAATAATAATAATAAAAATAATAATAATAATAATAAAATTCAATAATACAATCATGTTAGAAAGACTTTATTTGAGAAGTATTTCAATTACGAAAAATGCTGTATTAGTGCCGATAAAGAAAAAAAAAATGTTTTATAACCCACAATCCACATTTTGTACATTTTTAAAGTAGACGAGTTAATAAATTGACAATCATGACAAATTTCTGAATAATTTTTTTTCGAACAACAAATTTCCGACAAATTTTCGAATTCCCCTCACTAATGGTAAGTCTATGCATTCGCATATTTAAAATATCTCCTCAGAAACTCAATATTTTTAACTCGCGTTTTTTTTTTTTTTTTTTTTACGCGTGCACTTTTTAAAGGGTGTTTTTTTTTTTTTTTCCCTTGGTTATCAAAATATTTCTAAAATATATATTTCATTTTATGTGAGGTTTTAAAATCTTACTCACAGTTCTTCAGCTTTTAACACATAAAATAATAAATTAAGCATAGATTTTAGAAATATTTGGAGAACTAAGAAAATAATAAACATCTTTTAAGAAGTGTACAAAGAAAAGAGGAGTGAAAATTATTGATTTCAAGAAGAGATATTTTAAACATATGAATGTATTCTATGCCCGTACACTTAACATTATGGGGGGGAATTTGGAAACTAAGTGACAATTTAGCTGCTTTTCATTCCGTGGGCAACCCCCCCCCCCCCCCCGGTGGCTGAGAGGTTCTGCTCTCGAAGCTGGTAGACGGGAGATGCTGGGTTCGATCCCAATCGCGCCCGTCGGCCCAATCGTTCGGAGTTTTCGTGTTTTTTTTTAACCTTGGATTTCCAAGCGTTAATACGGGCTAGGCTCCCCCAGAAAGACCCCCACGAAGGGCACGCCCCCCCCCCTGGGCCCACATCCCTCGTGCAGACAATTGGCCGTCATAAATACAACCAACAACCAACCGTGGGCACCCCCCCCCCCTCCCCTCATTGTCTAAATAAGACATTGTACTTCCGTGCAGCATAAAATAAAGATAAGATATAATTCTTTTTAAAGTTAAAATATATTTAGGCATTTTCTTTTCGTTTATTTCATATAGAATGTTTTAAAGATATTTTACGACTTGAGGGGCGTAGCCACAGATATTTTTTCGGGGGGGGGGGGGGGAAGGAGAATTTGTTAGAAAATGCTCTTTTGTTTTCAAGAACATCCACCAGATGGCAGCATCAGACAATCATTTTTTATTTGATCTACTGTGACAGACACTCAGTTCAGTGAGTGTTGCTTCTTCCCTTATAGCAGTTGGCAGCAAAATGCTGCTTGATTAAAAAAAATTCAATAATATTCCAAAGGAATATAATATGATAAAAAAAAAAACTGCAACAAGCCATAGTTCAAAGTATTTCTTTGTGTTTGTAAATAGTCTTATACATCTGTTTTGTTTTTATTGTGAAGTGTGATCTGTACTGTGACCAGCATATATATTATTCTAGTGTATTCAATCTTCTAATAAATGTTTTTTGTTCATCCAAAGAAGAGTATATTTCCATTGAAACACATCAAAACATAAAGGTAAAACTTTTAACTTTTTTTATTGTTTACCTATTGAGGAATTTCGTATTCATGCCTTCCACATGGAATAACATTCTAACAATCGATTATGAGACTGAACTTATCTCAATTTTAAATATAGTAATATAAAAGAAGAAAATATAATATAATTAAATTCAAAGAAATAATTATTTTTTGAATGTTGGTATTTTTCACAAGTGAATGATATAAAAGAAAATTCAAAGAATTGTTCTTATTTTGAAACCAAAAGTGTATTGATAAGAAAAGAAATTATTTTGATTTTGATTTTGCCAGTTTCTTATTGAAATTTTATTATATAAGTTGCAAATGTAAATTTATGTTTTAAACAAAGAATTTAACATTTAAGAACAGTTTTTCTGAAATCAAAAGTAACTTCAAAAATTGTTCTCAAGAATTTTATTTTGTTCTTATTTCATCATTAGCATTATATTTGAGTTTATAATTGTTGTTTTGATGTATTAATAAGAGAAAAAGTTTTATTTTCTGTGAAATAAGCAAATATTATTCTATCATAATGTCTAGTATTAAAGAATCTCATTATGTTGATAAATTAACTGATGACAACTATTCAGTTTGGAAATTCAAAATAGAACAATTGTTAATCAAAGAAGGTCTGTATGATGTTGTATTTGAACCTAAAAAGGAAAATGATGATAATTGGGTAAAAAATGATAGAAATGCTAGGGCATTAATTTGTTTAAATATCTCAGATTCACAAATTGTTCATGTCAGACATGCTAAAAGTGCTAAAGAGACATATGATCAATTGAAATCTGTTCATGAAAGAGTAAATTTAACAAATAAACTTTATCTTCTTAGGAAGCTGTATTCCACTAAATATAATGAAAGCATTAAAATGCAGGATCATATTAATTCTGTCTTAGAATTAGCAGAAAAATTAAGAAGTATAGGTGAAGTAATACAAGATGATAATTTAATAGCTATTTTGCTCTGTTCCTTACCAAATTCTTATAGTACCTTTATAACTACTATTGAAAGTAAATATGAAACAGATTTATCATTAAAATATGTTCAAAACAAATTAATTGATGAGTATCTTAGAAGAGTTGAAACTAAACAAATTTCAACAAAATTTGAATCTATTGCTTTGAAGGGTAATAGGGATAAACCAAAGCATTTGAATAAGCAAAAATTTTGTTCTCATTGCAAAAAGAATAATCACAACCGTGAAGATTGTTTTCACTTAAAGGGTAATAATACTAACAAAACAAAACCAAATTTCACCCAAGATAGATCACGTCAACAGTTTAAAAAACCAAACAATTTCTCTGCCTCTACTGCTAGTCAAAATGAAAATCTATCAGATTCTCAAAACTATCATGAATTAATGGAAGAATCAAATTCTTTGAATTTTGTTATGAAATCTCAACAAAATGGAAATAAAAACAAAAATTTGTCTTTTGTTATTGATTCAGGTGCGTCTGTTCATTTAGCTAATTCCTTGGAACTGTTCTCAGAATTAAAAAGTTCGAATAAAGATACAATTACAATTGCTAATGGAACTAAATTAACTGCAAAGGGAAAGGGTAAATGTACTTTTAATATTGAAACACTTAATGGTCAAACAAATAGAGTTACATTGGATCATGTGCTTTATGTTCCCGAGTTGGATAGTAATTTATTATCTGTCCAGTCTTGTACTGAGAAAGGTTTTGTTGTAACATTTAAAGATGATATATGTTTAATTAAAAAGGGCAACATCTTAGTTGCAGATGCAAAAGCTGATGAGGGGTTATACAGATTAAAAATAATACCTACAAATGAAAAGGTATATAGTGCTTCAGAAATATTACCCGTTTGTTCTAATGTTAACGGCATTCTAAAATGGCACCAAAGGCTGGGCCATAGAAATTTGGAATCCATCAAGAAAATTCAAAAGGATGATTTAGCTTTAGGTATTACTGTGAATAATTGTTCTCATAATACTGAATGTTCAAGTTGCATAAAAGCTAAGTTAACAGAAAAATCATTTCCAAAAGAAACGCAATACAGAAGTAAAAAACCACTTGATTTGATATACAGCGACGTATGCGGTCCTGCAGAAACAAAAAGTATGGGATCAAAAAGATATTTCGTTACATTTATTGATGATTACTCTCGTTATACACAAGTATATTTTATTTCTTCTAAAGATGAAGTATTTGATAAATTAAAAGAGTATGTTGCATCAACAACAAACAAATTTAGATTGAAGATTAAATCTTTGCGTAGTGACAATGGAACAGAATATTGCAACGAATCTGTCAAAGACTACCTTAAAAACTTAGGAATAAATCATGAAACAACGACGCCATATTCACCGTCCCAAAATGGAGTTGCAGAAAGAAAGAATCGCTCGCTTATTGAAATGAGTAAAGCCATGCTTATAAATGCTAAATTGCCAAAAACATTCTGGGCAGAAGCCATAGCTACAGCAGCCTACTTACAAAATAGATTACCCACAAAATCAACTGAAAAGACACCATATGAACTGTGGAATGGGCATAAGCCAAATTTGAGTCACCTTAAAGTATTTGGATGCAAAGCATATGTGTATGTTCATAAACAGAAGAGACAAAAATTTGACGAAAAGGCCACTGAAGGAGTCTTTGTTGGTTACGATTTAAGAAGCAAAGGATATCGAATTTATATAGGCGGTAGAAAAATAGTGATAAGCAGAACAGTGAAGTTTTTTGAAAATATGAACTGTGAAAATGTCTTTCAAGAAAATCCTGAAGAGCGAATCTCAGATTTAATGCATTTAAATTTTTCAGAAGAAAATCTTGAAAATGATAGTGATGCTATCCAAATAGAAAATGCTGCAGAAGAAATAAATACGGATGAAAAATCAGTAGATAGCCCAACAACTGAAGAAAGTGAAGATAATTTCCAGAGAAGAATATCTAACAGAGAGACTAAAGGAATTCCACCAGAAAGATATTCTTACAAAACTGAAGACAGTTGTTCCAAAAATCAAGATCCTGAAACTTTTAAAGATGTTTTACAATTACCAGTAAAAGATCAACAGAAATGGTTTCAAGCTATGAAGGAAGAATTTAACTCTTTAAAGGAAAATGAAGTGTTTGAGCTTGTTACTTTACCCAAAGGCAAGCACGCCATTGGCTGTAAATGGGTTTACAAAACAAAACATAATGAAAATGGAGAAGCAATAAAATGCAAAGCACGATTAGTTGCCAAAGGTTTCGCTCAAAAATTAGGCACTGATTATGATGAAACCTTCTCTCCTGTCATCAAACATACAACTATTAGAGCTTTTCTGACCTGGGCAGCATATCATAAAGCCAGAGTATTTCAAGTAGATGTTAAAACAGCCTTTCTACATGGTAAACTAGATAATGAAGAATTATACATGCATCAACCAGAAGGCTTTCATGATGAAGAAAATAAAGACAAAGTCTATAAATTAAAAAAGGCTATATATGGTCTTAAACAAGCCGCCAAGTGCTGGAATGAAGAAATAGGGAATACTCTAAAGGCATATGGATTTAAACAAAGTGAAGCTGATCCATGTTTGTTCATAAAAGAAAAATCAAAGAAGACAATTCATCTCATACTGTATGTAGATGATATGCTGATGAGCTCAGAAGATGAAAATGAAGTTAATGAAGTAATAAATTACTTAAAGAAATCTTATCCCATAACATCACTAGGAGAAGCAAAATACTTCTTAGGTATAGAAATTTACAGAAAAGAAGATGGAAGTTATTTACTTTCACAAAGAAGTAAAATAACTCAATTAGTTAAGGATTTTCAGCTTGAAGAAGCCAAACCAACTTATACCCCAATGGAAACTAACTATTATAGTTTAGATAAAGAAGAAAATCTTTTATCATCAAATGATAATTATAGACAAGCTATAGGAAGTCTTTTATATATTTCCTCATGCACAAGACCTGATATTACCGCTCCTACACACATACTAAGTCGAAGATGCAATAATCCAAGAGAAAAGGACTGGAATGCTGTTAAGAGGGTAATAAGATACTTAAAAACAACGAAAGACCTTGATCTCCACATTTCTTCAAAAGAATATCCTAATATAGTTGCATACTCGGATGCAGACTGGGGACAAGATGCTACAGACAGAAAATCCACCTCAGGAAATGTAATCTTCTTAGGCAATAGCTGCATTTCTTGGTTCTCGCGAAAACAAACATGTGTGACGTTATCGTCAGCAGAAGCTGAATATGTGGCACTGTCACAAGGAACTCAAGAGGTGCTATGGATCTTAAAATTATGTAAAGATCTCAATTTACAACAACATTTTCCTATTAGAATTTTTGAGGATAACCAATCTACAATTAAATTGGTTGAAAGTGAAAAATTTAAATTCCGCACTAAGCACATTGATACAAAGTATCATTACATACGAGATTTAAAAACTAAAAATGTTATAGATGTCAAATATCTATCAACAAATGAAATGATAGCAGATATAATGACGAAGCCACTGCCAAAAGCCAAATTTGAACTTTGTAGAAACCTTATCCACCTGGTGTCAGATTCTATCACAAAACGGGAGAGATGTTAGAAAATGCTCTTTTGTTTTCAAGAACATCCACCAGATGGCAGCATCAGACAATCATTTTTTATTTGATCTACTGTGACAGACACTCAGTTCAGTGAGTGTTGCTTCTTCCCTTATAGCAGTTGGCAGCAAAATGCTGCTTGATTAAAAAAAATTCAATAATATTCCAAAGGAATATAATATGATAAAAAAAAAAACTGCAACAAGCCATAGTTCAAAGTATTTCTTTGTGTTTGTAAATAGTCTTATACATCTGTTTTGTTTTTATTGTGAAGTGTGATCTGTACTGTGACCAGCATATATATTATTCTAGTGTATTCAATCTTCTAATAAATGTTTTTTGTTCATCCAAAGAAGAGTATATTTCCATTGAAACACATCAAAACATAAAGGTAAAACTTTTAACTTTTTTTATTGTTTACCTATTGAGGAATTTCGTATTCATGCCTTCCACATGGAATAACATTCTAACAGAATTCGAAAATTTCCCAACTTGAAACAAATTCCTTCAATTTTCGACTAAAATGATATGCACAACGTGTGTAATAATTATAATGATACTTTTGCATAAAAAATTCCTTTCCAATGAAAAATTCTGAAACTGAAAACATAAAAATTCTAATTATGGGTTTGTTTACTAAAAAAATAAATACGCTTTTTACTTTCTTCTATCTTTACAAGAAGAAAGTATTGGATTCATGAAAGAAATTCGACTTCCGGTTTTAGACTGATTTATACGTTTTAGTAAGTCCTGAACACGATTCGACTGTTTTTAGAAAATATCTGTCTGTCTATATGTGATACAGATTTTGTGGGCGCTCTAACACAAGAACTAATGCACGAAATTTAATAAAACTTTAGAGATTTACTTATACAGTCGAACCTCGTTAACGCGAACACTCAAGGGGAAACTTTTTTTGTTCGTATTAAAAGAAGTTCGTGTTATCGGAACTTAACTACATTACATACAACTGGACGAGGCAATCGGAAACAGTTCGTGTTAACGAGGTTTGACTGTACCTTGATAAAAATTGGTGCTGATTTGTTTTTGGTGTAAATCGTCCAACAGGTGGCACTGCTATGCGGCATTTTCCACGATTTACAAGATTTTTGCGATAATTATATCTCAAAAACTATTGCACGGAATTTTATCAAACGTCATATTATGTTAAACTTTGACATAATTTGATGCAGATTAGCTTTTTATTTATATCATATAGCAGGTGGTGCTGCTATGCAGCATTTTTCACGATTTTGCGATAGCTGTATCTCAAAAACTAATGCACGGAATTTAGTCAAACTTCATATCCCACATACGTAGCACTTTCACATAAATAGATCTTTATTAGGCTTGGGTCTATACTGTCCAAAGCTATCGCTTTTGTGCACTTTGAGTAAGGAATTTTGGTTGCATACATCTAAGAGGCTGGATGCCAAAATCGATGATTTGTTTGAAAAATGCTATGCTTATATCTCCTTTTTAAATGCACACAATTCAACAAATCTATACCTTTAGAGTTTGTTATTGTAGGCAAAGAATTGTCATTTAATTTTGGCACTGTGATTGCAAATTTCGAGGCATTAACATGTATGGAGTAGAAGAAAATTTTGGGATTGGCACATCCTACTAGTTTTCACTTAATATTAATTATTGTGGTCTTCAAAGAAGCCCACCTGTTAATAACATGGCTTAGTTTAATAAAATTCCCTATTTCACTGTCATATTTTTAAAGCATTAGACTGTCAAGTCTGTCATCCCTCATTGTAGCTTGCAATATATATATTTTTAATTTTTATTTGACTAAAGATTCTTTCATTAGATGCAACGCCATAAAGATAAGCTGCTGTGAATGTTAAGGTACGAGTATATAGTTTGACGGCGTGACCCAAATAGCCTTGGAATTTCATGGCATGAATAAAAGGTTTGTTAAGTGAGTTGGAATTTGGTTTATTTCTATTTGACTCTGCAAGTCATGTACATCCGGTTTCTCATATCAAGGTGGAAACATTATTAACTTTTCCCCTGCACAATTGTAATTTAAATATGGAATGCATTGCTGCAATATTCTCTTGATATAGGGAATATTGTCATTTAAGCCCATTACTAAATTACCGAAATTTTCTTGTATTTCTTATAATTCTTTACTGTAAAACTTATGTGTATCAATGTCCATTGATGTGCTATTATTTTTATCTATTGCCTTTGGTGTAACCGTTTTCCTACGGTGCTTTCGGAACTCAACTTCTCCAGTCACATCCTAATATTCATAATTGTTTGTGAGCTTATCTGTAAGTAAATCTTTATTTCTTCAAAATTTTATTCAAGTGCAACGTGTCAGTGTTACAGTGCATGTCGATTTTTTCTTCAGTTGATGGATTGCTTCCATGGTCATATTTCTGTTCCAAATTAAAATCGTCCATTTTTTACCTTTTTCATCCTGGAATGGATTTTTAGATGCTCCAAAATCTTGCACGAAAACTCTTTTCCTATTATGAAGGGTTTCTTCGTCCTGAGATTTATAGTAACTTTTTAGAACAGCTTTAAACACAGAACACTGGACTTTTGGTTTAAAATTTTATAAACACATATAAATATAAACGAACAGGACTGATATATATTTCCGCGCACAAATAAAAGTAAAATGTGGCAAATTTATCTAAACTAACAACTTCTTATATCCGCAATTGCTCATATAACGCTTTTTACTTGACAGCGAAGGGTTAACTAATTTTTGCGCCAAAAAAATCACGAGAATGAGTAAAATATTGTCCAAAAATCGCAAAATTAGTCAAAAAAGTTGTGAAAACTCATCAAATCTTCTTGCCCATAGCTGTGCTTCAAGTAGGTTACTACATTCCTTTTTGTTGCGCTACAAGTGATCTCCAATTTTCAAAAAAAACTGCAATCCCTTTGGATTAAAACAGCTGGATTCTCTTTTGGGAGGAGAAGGGGAGATAGGGTGAAATTTTTGAGAAAGGAACAAAGTTTTGGAGGAAATAAAGGAACTGGTTAGTCAGTTATTGATGGACAGGAGTAGAGAAATTTAGGTCTGGTAGATGTACAATATTTTTGTAAAACTGAAAAATACAATGATAGATTGAGTGTGGCTGATTTCTTTTTATAGTTATTTTGATAATTTAACTTGTTTACTGTTGCAGTACTCAAAATAATCACCAAAACAATAAAAATTTCATAATTTTTTTACTATTACTTTTAAAAAAGAAAATGTCTCAAAAATCTAGAATTTCCCAGCTCTAAGCTCGAATTTCCCAACTTCACATATATTGGGGGTGGGGGAGGCTTCCCCCCCCCCCATACTCCCCCTATGGCGACGCCCCTGTACGACTTATACTAAAAAAAATCTAACAGTAAATATTTGGTGCTGCCATCTATTAGGAAATATTAAATACAATTGAGTGTTAAACATTGTGATTTTATACATAATTTTACAAATTGGTGTACATCATTTTAATACTTCCATCTTAAAGCGTGTACGTGTATCTCTCTATTAAAAACTAGTATGTTGTGGCCATCACAAAACTTTCTTCTATATAAATCACGTCAATTAAATCATTTAAATACTACAAGAAATAACAACGATCTAGCACCAATTCATATCAAAGTATATCTGAATTTGAAGTTGGATGAAAATTCGTGTATTAGTCCTTGAGATAGAGCTATAGCGGAAATTCTGAAAAATGTAGCATAGCAGCGCCACCTGTAGAGCGACTTACACCAAAAATAAGCAGCACTAAATGATATCAAGGTATACCTGAATCTGAAGTTTGTTGAAAATCCAAGCATTAGTTCTTGAGATAAAGCTATTGCGGAAATCGCAAAAAAATACAGTATAGCAGCGTCACCTGTTGAGCGATTTACACCAAAAATTAAACAGCACTAATTTATACGTCAATTCATGTCAAGGACTAACTAAATCTGAAGTTTGATGAAAATCCGTGCAATAGTTCTTGAGATACAGGTCTTGCGGGAATCGTGAAAAATGCAGCACAGCAGCGCCACCTGTTCTGCGATTTACACCAAAAATTAAACAGGACTAATTTATATCAGGGAGTAACTGAATCTGAAGCTTGATAAAAATTCATGCATTTTTTCTTGAGTTAGAGCTATTGCGATAATCATGAATAATGCAGCATAGCAGCGCCACCTGTTGAGCGATTTTCACAAAAAAGTAATGAGCAGCAAACTATATCCTGGACAAACTGAATCTGAAATTTTATGAAAATTCGTTCAGTAGTTCTTGATATGTAACTATTGCAGAAATCGTGTAAAATGCCGCATAGCAGCGCCACCTGTTGGACGATTTTCACGGAAAACTAATCAGGTCCAGTTTATATCAAGGTCTAACTAAATATATAAAGTTTTGTGAAATTCCGTGCATTAGTTCTTGGGATAGAGCGCCCACAAATTTTTTGTCACATACAGACTCACAGAGTGACAGACAGACTCACAGACAGACATTTTCTAAAAACCATCAAATCGTGTTCTGGGCCTTCTAAAACGTATAAATCCGTCGAAAACCGGAAGTCGAAAATTTTCACGAATCCAATACTTTCTTCTTGTAAAGATAGAAGAAAGTAAAAAGAAAAAAAATCCAATAATACAATTGGAGATGCTGGGCAACATATAACAATGATATGTTCCCGCACCATGTTGGTTAAATCAAAGTAAAATTGCGTAATTTGTTATTTCTGTTTGTATAAATATTTTTTTTTTATAAAATATAATGATGAGTGTAAAATTATAATGTTTATATATTTAAGTAAAATAGGAGTGTAAGTTCATACAAAAATTATTAAGTTGATTTTAAATATTAAATATATATTTAAAAAAAAAATGTTGTATTGTAAAATGAATGTTGAATGTTGAATGTAGTTCGGATCTCAGATAACAACAATAGCCAGACGCCATGGTGTCGTTTTATGACAAGCCAGTGGAAAGTGGTATATAATTAGAAATCGTAAAATAATAAAAATGTTGGAATAAATTTATGGCCTTAATAAAAGTGTTGGGATAAATTTATGGCTTTTCAGACCACCCAAACTTTAAGGCATATAATAATATTAAAGTATATGTAAGGGGCCATTTGCAGACTGTTAGCTAATAGGCCTATCGAAGGATAATGCAAAATCTTCTCACATCCAATAAGGGTGGACTAGACAAATAGTTCCACCCACTGCAAGAGTTGGTGTGCCAGAAGAAATAGGTTTGAAAAAGGGAGTCTGAAAAAAGATGTCGAGGACGCAGGAGCTCTCCTGAAAGCCCGTGCAATGAATCCAGAAAGCCCTAGTAATGCCCAGGCGAGATGGACATATCGGAGTGAGCCTAAGCAAGCCTAATTGAGGACGTCTTCCTGATGTTGAAATAAAGTGGATTGTTCTACTGAGGTCCGTAGCTATGCATCCTGCCATCCCGATATCGCCGCTCTGATAAGAAGCGGATTCCAGATGACATATGGATATGATCCTTAGCAACGCGACAACTCTGAATTTGATGAATAAAGGCCACCATCCCGTTTATGATATAAGGTATTACCTTTATCTTTTTCTTTTACCACTTTAAATCATATGAGAAATTATAAATATCCTTTTCTGATATTTTATGGTAGAGAGCAATCTGAGATCCAACAAAACCAGTAATTAAATATAATTAAGGTAATTTAAAAATGAAAGAGAATTATTCTTTTTAGCAAAAAAGAAAAATATATAATAATAAGAGTAAATGAAAACATTGTCTTATTTTTTTAAAGATTAAATATACATAAAATAATGAGAAGCAAACAAAAGTGTTGCTTTCTTTTTTTTTTTTTTTTTTTTTTTTTTTGAATTAATATTATGTATTTCCGTATATAGTTGTGTTCAATGTAATTAAAATATTTAATCAAGTTTTAAAAAGTTTCTGTAATTATTTAATTGATAATGTTTAAGGTGTGTCAACTATTTTTACAGCTTAAATTTTAGTTTAATTCATAAGTGGAAGAGTTCGTCTAAATAATTCACAACGCAAACTCTTAATTTTATTCGTAATTAATTAAATTCAATAATTACATTTTTACGCGGATTTTAATTTAATTTTATTAATGCTTCGCGTTGCTCTTCTGCTAGAATTACGTAATTACGATCACTTATGTTATTTGAATTTATCTAAGGTATATAAAATTATATACCAATTTACTATGAGGTTGCTTGGATGATTTGGACCAATTAACAATTTTGGATGTAAATTAAATAGGAAATAAAGAAGTGTAATTATCTGTCCAGCAGGTGGGAAACCAATTTTGTTTAAAGATGGTGTGTATGTTATTTATGACGGCCGATTTTCTGCACGAGGGATATTGGCCCGAGAGGCAGTGCACTCCGTGGAGGTCTTTCTTAGAGAACCTAACTCGTACTTACGCATGGAAATCCAAGGTTCGAAGAAAACCACGAAAACTCCGAACGATTAGGCCGACGGGTGCGATTGGGATCGAACCCAGCACCATCGTCTACCAGCTTCGAGAGCAGAACCTCTCGACCACTGGTGGTGTTTTAAAGCGGAGAAGTTAACAAATTGAGATTTTATATCAATTTATTAAGAAATTTTCTTTATATACTTTTTTAAATTAATAATGGCTTCTAATAGCTTACACATCTGTAAGTATTTATTTATTGTTACGTTTTTACATGTTTTTTAATGTGATTACGCCTTGGGAAATGGTTCATTACTTACGAACACGTTTTACGGCTGCTAATCACTCAATTACGGAATTCCAATCGCTAATGTTAAGTCTACGGCCGTTGGAATGCATTCGTATATTTAAGTTGGTTGGTTGTATTTATGATGGCCAATTATCTGCACGAGGGATATAGGCCCGGGGGGGCGTGACCTTCGTGGGGGTCTTTCTAAGGGAACCTAACCCGTATTAACGCTTGAAGAACCAAGGTACGAAGAAAACCACGAAAACTCCGAACGATTAGGCCAACGGGCGCGATTAGGATCGAACGCAGCACCTCCCGTCTACCAGCTTCGAGAGCAGAACCTCTCAGCCACTGGTGGGGCTCGTATATTTAAAATATCTCCTTTCGAAATCAATATTTTAAACTTTTTTACAGTATATTCTTTTAAAGGATTTTTTTCTCTTAGTTACAAAATTATTTCTAAAATATATACTTAATTTTATGTGAGGTTTTAAAATCTTACTCACAGTTCGTCACCCTCACAGCCCACACGTAGATATTTCGTTTATTTAGAGCGGTTTACATCTAGAATACATACATGTACATTAAAATGATGTTCATTCAAAACCGTAAGATGGATGGTTGAACAAATTATATTCATATAACATTTATATCCCAACAATCTATGGAACAACATAATATGGAGGTAGACTTAACATTCATTCTAAAATATAAACTGGATTGTCAAAGAAACTACGTCAACATGACGTTTATATACAAACACTTTATGGAGGTAGACACAGCGCCCTCTATAAACAGCGTTAAAAGAGTCAAACATCTTACTTCTGATACACTTTTTCGTGTGGCAACATGAGCTTTCTGTTGTTTTGTAAACACGCCAGACGCGACGCCATTATGTTATGCAGATGTTATGCATTTTTTGGCTGGTTTAATTTAGACTATCAAAGTTCAACTTGGTTTTTAATTTTATAAATTTTTAGTTGTATCAAACAGTTAGCATTTACAACAACCACTGAATCTAATAATAGAAGTAATGTTTACTTTACTTTAGGTTGTGCATGGTGTTGTTTGAGATTTGGATTAAATATCAAGCAGGATTATATGTAAGTAAGTCCTTTGATTTCTTTTTTTTTTCTTTTCAGGTTTTTATTTGCTATTCTATTTTGGTGCTTTTTGTAGCATTTACGATTTTTAACCTTATCTTTCAAAAACTACAAAGAAATTAGCCATATAAATTTTTTATTAACTCCTCAAATTTTATAATCTTCTCTATCCCTATCATATAATTGATTCATCATAGTAATCTCTATACTTGACTTACATGGTTACTCATCGGTTTTACATTTAAAATGTTTTGATTTTTCAGTGAATCTTAATTTTCTATATAAAACTTTACAAAGTTTGGATTATATTTAATTTCTTATACTCCTTCTCCCATACCCCAGAAACTTTATCTAATGCGAACGATATAAAATTGTATAATTATAGTGCAAACACTTTTTTTGGGTCAACAGTCTGTTTTGGCAAAAAAAAAAGAAAAAAAAAAGAGAGAGAATGTATATTAACAATAAAAACTTTCAAATGGTGAATTTGTCTTGAATAAAAGAAAATAATGCTAACAAATTAGATCCAATGAAAACAAGGATAAGTTAACAGTTTGCCTAATAATAATAAGTAATTTTTTAACATTGAAAGTAACTTATCACTTTAATATGTTATTAAATTACGTTATTAAAAATTTATTGTTTCATAAAAAAGGTTTCTTAATCTCAAAAGTTTATTTTCATATATTTAATTTTATCTATTCAATGTATTTTAAGTTAAATCTGCATAATCTTGTTAACGATGGAATGATTGTTTACATTTATTTAAAAAGCATTGATACCGAAATAATAGGGGTTCTCCATTTGAAATACATATTTACAAAAAAATTTTTAAATTGATATTTAGGTGCATTTCTTTTACAAGTATAGCTACTATAGATTTTTCTTATAGCATAGGTCCTCAGTTTAAATGTAATTATCTATTAAATTAAAAATTTACCTTTTTTTTTTTTTTTTTTTTTTTTTTTTTTTCAAAAAGCATTCACTTACTATTCTTACTATTTTTGAAAATGCGATTCATTATCAAAACATGAAATACTTTCTATGGAAGATTCTTTGATTTGAGTCTATATGTTTGAGTGTATAATAAAATTTTTGACGAATCAATGAATTCAATAAATTCAATGGTCAAAATATTATATTAGAAGTAACGAGAAACTATAGTAGGTCCTAGTTTTGACATTGTTTGTTGTGTAATATGCTATTTTTTAGAACATATAATTTAGCGATTAATGTAATCTAAAAAAAAAAAAAAAAACTAGTTTGTACGGAGCATCAATGTTATTTTTGACGTTATGTCCAGAAACAGTATCTCAATCAATACAAAGTATACCAGTGGAGATGTGCGTCTGGTGGATCAGCTGGTACCGGGATAGATCTTCAAATTTGAATGCTCTCAGAAAATCACAGGTGTGTAGTTTTATTATAAAATAAGTAACTACCATTAGTGATCTTCTGCAAGCAACTGGAATTTGTCTGGTGTCCTTTGACGGTATGCTCTTTTGCAAGGATTATGGATTCAGCATCGAAGATTTCAAAAAACCTGTGAGTATGTAGGACTCCCATTGCTTTCAAAAGAGGATATAATAAAGTAAGTTTATTAAAGTAACCTCAATAATAATATTGGCGCTCCCTACGAACTAGTTTTTTTAATCACATTACTCGCTAACTTATATTTTCCAAAAATAGTATGTTACGCTACAAACTATGAGTATACAATAAGAAAAGTAAGTACAAGAATTATTTAGCTGAAAATATTTTTAAATGCCCATGTAATAATAAAGTAAAATTGTAAATATAATGTGAAATAAACATTTATATATGTCAGTCTGGGGCATAAATAAAATGTGCTGCTAAGTAAAAATAATAGTGTGGGACAACCCTACGTATTCTCCCACCTTGTTAGTTACCAGAGTAATTACACTATTTGGTTTGATTTTATAAGATAAAAAATAAGGGGGGGGGGGCGATATGATGTTTTTATGTAATAACAGTTTCTGTTTTTGAAAGTAAAATAATTAAAAAAAAATACATTTTTAAAAAATAAAGCATTTATGTTGTTTTAAGATAATAAAAAGTATTTTTTTCCCTGATATTTTCTTATGTTAATTATATTTACTGTCATCAAAGCAGTTACACGATACAGTTGGTATGACTTAAAATACAGTTATTACAGTTTAGCTAATATTGCTAAAAATTTGTGCTTTTTACCAATAATTTTGATACTTTAAAATATTTTTTAAAATCATAAAATTTTCACGAATAACGTTTTCTTGTAATTTACAAAAATAAGATGCAGAAGAGTCTGAGTATACGCATACTGTTCCATATTACATATATATATGTAAACATTACATAGATATGATGCATATATATGTACATATTACATAGATATGTGTAGTTTAAATACGTACATATTACATAGATATGTGTAGTACATATACGTACATATTACATACATATGATGTATATATACATACATATTATGTCTAGGATATGATCTATATAGACATCCGTTTTACATAGATTTGTGTCAGATCTGGATGTCCAACAAACGCTATATGGATGTATTCGGAGAGACATCTGATGGTAATATCTACGTAGATACTATGTAATATGGAATTCCTTGGATGAATTATGGACATGGTATATGGATATACTTTACGTTATATGGATGTCATATTTACCAATTTGTGCTGTGTGGGTCAGCTTTTAACACATAAAATATTAAATTAAGCATAGATTTTAGAATTATTTGGAGAACTAAGAAAATAATAAACATCTTTTAAGAAGTGTACAAAGAAAAGAGGAGTGAAAATTATTGATTTCAAGAGGAGATATTTTAAACATATGAATGTATTCTATGTCCGTACACTTAACATTATGGGGGGGAATTTGGAAACTGAGTGACATTTTACCTGCTTTTCATTCCGTGGACCTCCCTTTTCTTTCTTTGTCAAAATAAGACATTGTACTTCTATGCAGCATAAAATAAAGATAAGATATAATTCTTTTAAAAGTTAAAATATATTTACGTTTTTCCTTTTCGTTTATTTCATATAGAATGTTTTAAAGGTATTTTATGAGTCATACTAAAACACACTAAAAGTAAATGTTTGGTGCTGCCATCTCTTAGGCAGTATTATATACAATTGAGTGTTATACATTGGGATTTTGCAAATAATTTTACAAATTGGTATACATCATTTTAATACTTCCATCTTAAATCGTGTACGTGTATCTGTCTATTAATAAATAAATAAATAAATGCAATAATACAATTGTGTAAGAAAGACTTTATTTGAGATGTATTTCAAGCACGAAAAATGTAGTGCTGATTAAAAAAAAAAAAAAAAAAAAAAAAAAAGATATATATATATGTGCGTGTGTGTGTATTGTTTTATAACTCATAATCCACATTTTTGTACATTTTTAAAGCAGAAAAGTAAACAAATTGAGATTTTATATCAATTTATTAAAAAATTCTCTTTATATATTTTAATTAATAATGTCTTCTAATAGCTTACACATCTGTAAGTATTTATTTATTGTTATGTTTATACATGTTTTTTTAATGTGATTACGCCATGAGAAATGGTGCTATACTTACAAACACGTTTTAAGGCTGCTAGTCACCCATTTTCCAAATTCTACTCGCTAATGTTAAGTCTATGGCCGTGGAATGCATTTGTATATTTAAAATATCTCCTTTCGAAATGTATATTTTAAACTTTTTTATCGTGTATTCTTTTAAAGGATGTTTTTTTTTCCCTAGTTATCAAATTATTTCTAAAATATATACTTAATTTTATGTGAGGTTTTAAAATCTTACTCACAGTTCGTCAGCTTTTAATACATAAAATATTAAATTTTGCATAGATTTTAGAAATATTTGGAGAACTAAGAAAATAATAAATATCTTTTAAGAAGTGTACAAAGAAAAGAAGAGTGAAAATTATTAATTTCAAGGGGAGATTTTTTTAAACATATGAATGTATTCTATGCTCGTACACTTAACATTATGGAGGGGAATTTGGAAACTGAGTGACATTTTACCTGCTTTTCATTCCGTGGACCTCCCTTTTCTTTCTTTGTCAAAATAAGACATTGTACTTCTATGCAGCATAAACTAAAGATAAGATATAATTCTTTTAAGAGTTAAAATATATTTAGGCTTTTCCTTTTCGTTTATTTCATATAGAATGTTTTAAAGGTATTTTACGAGTTATACTAAAACACTCTAAAAGTAAATGTTTGGTGCTTCCATCTCTTAGGAACTATTGAATACAATTGAGTGTTATACATTGGAATTTTACAAATAATTTTACAAATTGGTATACATCATTTTAATACTTCCATCTGAAAGCGTGCACGTGTATCTGTCTATTAAAAAGAAAAAATAAAAAAAATAATTGCAATAATACAATTGTGTAAGAAAGACTTTATTTGAGAAGTATTTCAAGCACGAAAAATGTAGTACTGATTAAAAAAAAAAAAGATATATGTATGTGTGTGTGTGTATTGTTTTTTAACTCATAATCCACATTTTTGTACATTTTTAAAAAAGAAGAGTTAACAAATTGAGATTTTATATCAATTTATTAAGAAATTTTATTTTATATATTTTAATTAATAATGGCTTCTAATAGCTTACATATCTGTAAGTATTTGTTTATTGTTATGTTTTTACATGTTTTTTAATGAGATTACTCCATGAGAAATGGCGCTATACTTACAAACACGTTTTAAGGCTGCTAGTCACCCAATTTCAGGATTCTACTCGTTAATGTTAAGTCTATGGCCGTGGAATGCATTCGTATATTTAAAATATCTCCTTTGGAAATCTATATTTTAAACTTTTTTTACCGTGTATTCTTTTAAAGGATGTTTTTTAACCTAGTTACCAAATTATTTCTAAAATATATACTTAATTTTATGTGAGGTTTTAAAATCTTATTCACAGTTCGTCAGCTTTTAATAAAAATATTAAATTAAGCATAGATTTTAGAAATATTTAGAGAACTAAGAAAATAATAAACATCTTTTAAGAAGTGTACAAAGGAAAGAGAAGTGAAAATTATTAATTTCAAGAGGAGATTTTTTTAAATATATGAATGTATTCTATGCCCGTACACTTAACATTATGGAGGGGAATTAGGAAGCTGAGTGACATTTTACCTGCTTTTCATTCCGTAGACCTCCCTTTTCTTTCTTTGTCAAAATAAAGCATTGTACTTCTATGCAGCATAAAATAAAGATAAGATATAATTCTTTTAACAGTTAAAATATATTTAGGCTTTTCCTTTTCGTTTATTTCATATAGAATGTTTTAAAGATACTTTACGGGTTACACTAAAACACTCTAAAAGAAATGTTTGGTGCTGGCATATATTAGGAAATATTAAATACAATTGAGTGTTATACATTGTGATTTTATACATAATTTTACAAATTGGTATACATCATTTTAATACTTCCATCTTAAAGCGTGTACGTGTATCGCTCTATTTAAAAAAAAAAAAAAAAAAAAAAAAAAAAAAAAAAAAAAAGACAATAATACAATATTGTAAGAAAGACTTTATTTGAGAAGTATTTCAATCACGAAAAATGCTTTATCAGTGCTCATAAAAAATAAATAAATAAACGGTCAAGTGCGAGTATTACTCGCGCACAGAGGGTTCCGTACAATGATACATGAATTAGTAAGTGTATTACTAAAAAGTACCGTTGCTAAAAGAATACTAAGACTTTGTAAAAACTATACAACGTAGGGTTGGGTGTACCTGTATTGTATAGTATACAGTGTGCAAAGGGAAGTCTCTTTCACCTGAAAATACTTGCGAACGAAGAGAGCTACAGCTATACAAGTGAGGTAACGGTACAGTAAAGCGATCACGCCCGACCTAATGCAAACGACAGCAGCAGCCCTATTAGTGAAATTTGGAAGATAGCCATTGCAAATCGAAAACGAAAAGAGGTAGAGAAAATTTCCAATTAGAATGTTTTAGAGCATTAATTAATTAGTACAAAACGACATTTCGTTCACATGGATAAGATAATTCGTCGCCTGCAAACCGAAAAATGTCCGAAATCGATGAGCGACGATTCTACTTTGCCTATTCACATCCGGAAATGTAGCAGCGCACAACTGCAGATTGTGACGTTGTACTGTGCTGTAATGTCTGTAAAGATTTAATTTCCAATGCATTTAAAATTTTAGAATATCCCTTTCAGGGCCAGAAGAATTCTGTTCGTAAACTGATGAAATAATTGACTGGCAGCAGAATATTCAAACGAATTTCTTAGAAAATAAAAAACCCCTAATTTTCACTTTCATTACAAAAGCAAAATTTTATTAAAATATTATTGCTGCCATTTGTCAGTTTTAGAATTAAAATTATGTGGCTAGACCGTCTAGCCGCCGACCTTGAAAGGGTTAAATCTATGTCGTCGTATTGAAGACCCTTGCAATAGACGTTCCATGCTGAGAAATGTGCATGCAGAATTACTCTCACGAATACAAACGTGTATCGTGATTAATGGCGAACTTTTCGAACATACTGAATAGTAACTTTTTATCACTGTGAGACAGTTTTTCTGTGTGTGTGTGTGATGTTATCAAAATGTATTGAGATAAGTACGTATTTATAGCATAAATTGTGTGTATTTCTTCATACTTCTGAGTATTCCTTTCAAACGTTTACACAAAATAGAGTGTATCGATTTCGGACATTTTTTGGGTAAACAGGCGAAGATTTATCTTGTCCATGTAAACCAGATGTCGTATTCTACTAATTAATCGATGCTCTAAAATTTTCTAACTGGAAATCTTGCTTTATTTCTTTTCGTTTTCGATTTGGAGTAGCTATCTTCCAAATTTCGCCACAAGAGGGTGCTGCTGTCGTTTTCATTAAATCGGGCGTTGTCGTTGTACTATACCGTTACCTCACTTGCATAGCTGTAGCTCTCTCCGTTCACAAGTATTTTCAGTTTAATTCAAGAAAATGCATGATAAATAGTAGATAGGCTAAAACATAAGAAAATTATAGGATCTAAGTGGGTTTTAAAATCAAAATACAAATTAGATGGATCAATCGAGAAGTTTAAAGCCAGATTGGTCGCAAAAGGCTGTATACAAAAACCTGGTATAGTTTTTGGCGAAATTTTTTCTCCTATAGCAAGATCAGAATTGCAGGGAGACGCTTTAAGATAGAATTATTAAAATGACCAATATCAATTTGTAAAATTCTGTATAAAATCTCCATTTCCATATTTCTCTCACATACGTCCTCGGTGTGATATATTTACAGAATTAACGATATATTACATTATATATAACATAATATTAATTATATATAACATATTATAACATAATATTAACATTTCGCAATAAATGGTAGCACCAAACGTTTACATTCAGGGTATTTTGGGATAACTCCTGAAATGTTATAAAACATTCTATTTCAAATAAACGAAATGGGAAAGTCTAAATATATATTATACTTTAAAAATAATTTCATCTTATCTTTATTTTATCGCGCAATGAAGTACAATGTCAAATTTAGACAGAGAAAGGAAGGGGAGGACGGCAGCATGAAAAGCATATATTTTACAAGTTAATAAGTTTTTTGTAAGTAATACAGTCAATCAGGGTAACTTTGAACCACGGGGTGTAACTTTGCACCACCTCCTATTTTTCAATATTTTTGACTCTAAAAGACTAAATAAACTCCAGATCTGTGCTCTATTGGCAAGGTTCTAAACTGGGATTTCTACTCTTTATTTTAGAAAATAAATTAGCAGCATTATGCGCAATTAATTGCATCATCTAACTATTTTTGTGAAGTACTGTTTTCAAGTTAATTTTGAATGCTGTTTTGAAGCTGTTGTTATCCAATTAACTTTTCATAGTAATTAACAATATACTCATTTATCAGACTATTATTATCTAAATGTTGTAAATGTGTTAATATTTTGTGATTATTCATTTATTAATAGTTAATAAAATGTAAAATAAGAAGGCACTATCATTTTACCGCAATTTCAGGGTAACTTTGAGCCGGCTCAAAGTTACACTGATGCTTATAATTTACTGATTATAGGTGCTACTGTCGAAAATTTTCCATATTTGCACGTATATTTTACATAAATGCCGAAAGTGTGCATTAGATATGACATGGAAATATTTTTACAAATGTGTGTAAAATACATAAAATTCATTTAGAGGCGTGATTAGGGGCGGAGCTACTCAAATTTAACATTTCATACGTTTGACGTTTTTTATTCTTGTTTGAATAATACTAGTACTTGTATGTATTACTGTAACTATGGATCTATTATAGAGTTGAAACACTGAAAATTAATTTTCACCGCATTTTTATGTTTCATATGAACAATAAACAGGTTTTTTTTTTTTTTTTTTTTTTTTTTTTTTCCTAAATGTTCATGGTTCTCTTCTTCCACTTTTCTTATGCCTGATATTTGTTGTAATATCATAAATTATACAAATCTTGTGATTTTGGGAAATGTAAATTCGCAGTCTTTACATATATGAAAACATTTTTTTTTGTGTGTGTGTGTGTTTAGAGTTGTCCTGACTACAATACTTTTTTTTATAATTAACTATTTTACATAAAAATTTATCATATGGTGCAAAGTTACCCTAAATGGCTGAGTGACTTTGAACCAGGCTAAAAATCCATTTTTTATTGCTTTTATACTTATTATTCCTTAATTTTTTATAGTCAAACAATAATTTAGGATCATTTCTTCTCTTTTATGCCCCTAGTTGCGACAATATTCTTCAAATAAGAGTGTGGCATATGAAAATAGAGAAAATGCGGATCAAAGTTACCCTGATTGACTGTACCCTATTTCGCATCCGTCGGAAGTAATTGCATATTTAACACTTATTCTTACACTAATGTTACTGGAATCACATTTAAAAATATGTAAACAAAATAACAATAAATATTTATTTACAGATTTGTAAGCTATGAGAAAATATTATTAATTCAAAAATATGTGTAACCAAAATTCCTTAATAAATTGATATGAAATATCAATTTATTAACTATTCCACTTTACAAATGTACAAAAATGTGGATTGTGGGTCATAAAATAATTATTTTTTATCAGCACCTGTAAAGCATTTTTCGTGATTGAAATATTTCTCAAAGAAAGTTTTTCCTACATGATTGTATTATTGCAAAATGATTTTATTTATTTTCTAATACATAGATACGTGGATATGCTTTAAGATGAAAGTATTAAAATGATCTATACCAATTTGTAAAATTACGTATAAAATCTCAATGTGTAATATTCAATTGTATTTAATATTTCCAAATAGATGGCAGCACCAAACATTTACTTTTAGGGTAATTTAGGATAACTCGTAAAATGTTGTCAAACACTCTATATCAAATAAATGTAAAGGAAAAGCCTAAATATACTTTAACTTTTAAGAGAATTATATCTTACATTTATTTTATGCTGCACAGAAGTACAATGCCTTATTTAAACAGAGGAAATGGAGGGGAGGCCCGAAGACGGAAAAACACAGATTTTGCTTGTTCAGAATTTTTCTAAGTAAATGTACTATTTAGCATGCGAAGTAATTTCATATTTAAAACCTATTCTTACACTAATGATACAGGAATGAAATTTAAAATTATGTAAACAAAATAACAATAAATAAATGGCTACAGATGTTAAGCTGTCAGAAGACATTATTAATTAACTAATATGTATAAAAAATTCATTAATAAATTTATATGAAATCTGAATTTTTTAACTCTTCCACTTTATAAATGTGCAGAAATGTGGATTGTGGGTCATAATTCTATTTTTATTTTATTTTATTTTATTTTTTTTTTATCACCACCAATAATGTCTTTATCGCGATTGAAATATTTGTCAATGAAAGTTTTTCCTACACGATTGTATTATTGCAAAATGTTTTTATTTATTTTCTAATACAGATATACCTATATGGATATGCTTTAAGATGGAAGCATTAAAATGATATATACCAATTTGTAAAATAATACATATAATCTCAATATATAAAAGTCAATTTTATTTAATATTTCCTAATAGATGGCAGCACTAAACATTTACTTTTTGAATATTTTATGAGTAAAGGGAAAGTCTAAATTTTCTAACTTATAGTTTAATTTTATAGTTATATTCTTTCAATATAACTTTTAAAATAATTATATCTTATCTGTCTTTTATGCTGCACAGAAGTACAATGTCTTATTTAGAAAGTGCAAGGAATGGGAGGTCCGCGGAATGAAAAGCAGATATTTTGCTAGATCAAAGTGTTTGTAAGTAAATGCGTTATTTCGCATGCGAAAAAATTCCATATTTAACATTCTTTCTTACACTAGTGTTACAGGAATCACGTTTAAATCCATGTAAATAAAATAACAATAAATAAATACTTACAGATGTGTAAGCTATTCGAAGATATTATTATTTAAATAATCTTTATAACCGAATTTCCTTATTAAATTGATATAAGATCTCAATTCGTTAACTCTTCCACTATAAAAATTCTGATTGTGGGTCATTAAATATTTACTTTTTATCAGCACCAATAAAGCATTTTCGTAATTGAAATATTTGTCAAAGAAAGTCTGTCTTACACTATTGTATTAAGGTGATTACTCAATAACTATTTCAATAAATATATATATATATCTGACTCGCATCTTAAATTAAATATTAAGTTTTTATTCTGCTTTCATTAAACAATTCACTACTCTTTTTCATTCCGCATATTCGACTACAAACCTGTTTCAATACCACCTGTACACTGGAGGGTTGGTGTTACAAACTGGCGCGTTTATCGCCTGTTGGGCGATAGCATTTGAAAGATCACCGCGGTATCATAGCAAAATGATTTTATTTATTTCTTAATAGAGAAATACACGGACACGCTTTAAGATGGAAGTATTAAAATGAACTATACCAATTTGTAAAATTGTGTATAAAATATCAATATATAATACTCAATTGTATTTAATATTTCCTAATAGATGTCAGCACCAAACATTTACTTTTAGAGTGTTTTAGTATAACTCGTAAAATATTTGGCTTAGATGCTGTATGTTACCTGGCCTCTATTTTGGATTTTTTGGCGATATTTTGTTGGCGATTTTGGCGGTGTTTGTGGATATGGCAACCATGTTCTGGTAACCCTGTTTTTTTTGCGAGATCGTGTTTTGATGCGTATTCAGTTGGCTGAGTATGGCTTGTGATATCGTGATTCTGTCAATTATTTTGGTACTTGTTAGTTATCCCGTCGACCAATTTCGCCAAATTATATAAATCGCCAAATCACTCGCCAAATTATACAAATTGACATAATTTTTATTTTAAATAAGAAAAAAAACAAATAAATTAGTATAACATTAATAAAAATACAAATAAAACGTCGAAATAAAAATCATTTGATGACGTAATCACGTGTTGTCAAGTGAATGTGACATTTACGATCAACTATTATTGGATTTTAATCTTACAATTTTCGACAGTAATTTGGTCGCTGGGATAACTAACAAGTACCATTATTTTTATGTTAAATTTATTGGTTGTACTTGATTGAATATGGGTTCTGTAGTCCGTTTAAACGCTCTTGCTGAAGTAATTAAGAAATATGAGGAAATTTTGACGAATAAAGGAGGTTTGTTTACAGTGCGTAAATGCGTATTCATAAGCATACTTTGGAAAATGACGGTGATGCTAGCAGGTATTTCATGCTTGAGCTTTTAAGAAAGCAGATGTCTGTTAAGTTATGTTGATAATTTTATGTATATTTTGTTCCCTTACGAGTTTCGTACATTTTGAGATTGTTACGCAGCGAGAACTGCTGAATTTTGAGATTGCGAAACAGCGAGAACTGCTGAATCCAGTGATTTTTTTTTTTTTTTTTTTTTTTTTTTTTTTTTTGGTTAATGACCGCGGAGCGCACAGAAACGATTACTGATTGTCACTTTAGCGAGTTTTGTTTATTATTTAAATTTTATTTTCGTTAAGCCTAACATGCGTATAAATCGGTGATTGGCGACATTTACTACGTGGCGGAAAAGGGATTTTCACGCCAAGAAAAATTCCAAGATGGCGACCCTGGGATTTATGACATCTGTTCCAAATATTTTTAAAACATTCTGTATCAAATTAAAGAAAAAGTCCAAATTTATTTTAACTTTTAAAAGAATTACATCTTATCTTTATTTTATGCTGCACAGAAGTACAATATCTTATTTAGACAGAGATAGGAAGGTGAGGAACACAGAATGAAATGCAAGTGAAAAGCATACATTTTACTAGTTAAATCTGCTAATCACTCAATTTCCAAATTCCACTCCATAATGTTAAGTGAGCGGGCATAGAATATATTCATATATTTAAAATATTTCCTCGTGAAATTAATATTTTTCACTCCTCTTTTCTTTGTACACTTTTTAAATGATGTTTATTATTTTCTTAGTTCTCCAAATATTTCTAAAATCTATGCTTAATTTAATATTTTATGTGTTAAAAGCTGACGAACTGTGAGTAAGATTTAAAAACCTCACATAAAATTAAGTATATATTTTAGAAATAATTTGATAACTAAGGGGAAAAAAATCCTTTAAAAGAATACACTATAAAATAGTTTAAAATATTGATTTCGAAAGGGTTTTTTTTTTAAATATACGAATGCATTCTACGGCTATAGACTTACCATTAGCGAGTAGAATTCGGAAATTGAGTTACTGGCAGCCTTAAAACGAGTTTGTAAGTAATGCACGATTTCCGATGGCGTAATCACATTAAAAAACATGTAAAAACATAGCAATAAATAAATACTTGCAGATGTGTAAGCTATTAGAAGCCATTATTAATTAAAATATGTATATATAGAAAATTTCTTTAAAATTGATATAAAATCTCAATTTATTAACTCTTCCACTTTAAAAATGTAAAAAAATATGTAGTATAGGTTTAAAACAACACACACACACACACATATATATATATTTAGGGTTCCGTACTTAAAAAGTAAAAACGGAACCATTATAAGATCACTCCTTTGTCTGTCTGTCACAGCCCTTTTACTCGTAAACTATGCAATGTGAAAAGTTCAAATTGGGGGAAGTAATAAAGATTATTGACCTACATATTTACAGATTAATAAATATTCATAAATATATTTAGGAAAATGTAGTGGGGCTAATTAAGTTACTTGAAGAAAAAAATCTTTTCTTTGTATATCGTGTGAAAGCTTTCGTGAAGCCGAAATCAAAAATATATTTCATTTAATTTTAGATAATATATTTTCAATGTTATAGTGGAAAATTTAGTTCAAAAATATGTCCCACCCCATCTAATTCAGAATCTATAGAAACTAAAATTATCAAAAAATTAGAGGTAGTAGACATTAATTTAAAACTTGCAGGAAAATTATAACGATTACCCTAGGTCGCATAGTTTTTGAGAAAATCGTATTTTTTCGTTACAGTCAAATTTCGATTTACGGTTTTCAGCAAAAGTGTTGAGCAGAGCTGGAGGTACCTATCGTAGCAGAAGTATAAAAGCATTGTTGATCATGAAGTTTCGGAAAAAATCGTCGGTAATTAGCCGAGATATTAACCCTTAAAGACACGGACGGTTTGGACATACATAATGACAGGGACGACGCACTCTATGCTCCATCGACTTTTAAAGTCTAGATAACAAATTTTAAGGATATATTTATGTAATGCAATGCCCAGTAGCAGTATGAAAGCGATAAACGTCAAATTGTTAAAAACAGACTAATTTAATGAGAATTAATCACATAAATACTGTGGGATTCGCGACTAGTTTCCTTTGAGTGGCTCTCTCAATACACCTACTATGTCTTTAAAGGTTAACTAAAAACCGATATGGAAAAACAAATATACAGAATAGCTATACCGTAAACTCCCGACTATCCGGTCCTCCGTACTATCCGGCATACTAAAAATATGAGTAATGTTGCAAGCAGCCAAGGCAGGCAGGTTCCCGCCCACGAGGGTAACAAAAGCATGGGAAGAAATTGCAAGGTTTTGGAACATTCTTTTGGACCAAAATGGTAGACATAAACCCGTGTGGGAGAGTTCAATGGAAGATGATAAGCTTCTTCCGTTGCTGAAAAATATACCGGGTTCTGACGATGTCAATGCAGAATACATTGCAGAATGTATGGCAAACGACGAAGTTAACGAGTTAATTGAAAACGATATTGTAGAAGTGTTGTCAGAGGGAGAAATATCAGAAGAAAAGGATTAAAATGACTGTAGGAAAAATCTCATCCCACATTCGCAAGAGTTCAAGACGATTGAGGCAGCAATGCAGTACATTAGTCAGCACACTGTAAAAAATAGTTGGAACGTTTAGTATTCTAACAGGAATCTTTCCGATACTTTGGGATATGTAAGAACTATTTTCGTTTTCTCAAACATCCAGAAACATTTCTGAACGGTTAGGTTTTCTTTCCGCGGTTCGCCTCTGCTCTCGCTAACGCATGCGCACTCCAAGTATTTTGTCGATGTGCTGAAACCGGAATTGCCGAAAGTCTATGCTAACATCAACGTCAACTCGTTTGTATGAGTAATGGCGGCACGGCGTGAGAACTTGTGTAGCACGTGGATTTCAACTGGGTTTTATTTAGAAAACAAAAACAATATAATAATATTTTTTACATTTTGTGGGTAATTTTTATTGTGTTTTAAAATTATACAAGAAATATAAACCTTGGATATTATGAGTAGACTGTTTAAAAGCTTCGGAAAAACATTATTTTTGAAGACGGAACGATTACAACTTTGGGTAAGTGTTTTTTTTTTTTTTTTTGGGGGGGGGGGGGGTATCATCTACAGTATTACTTTTACTTTCTATTTTTTATTATTAATTGCTTCTTTATTAACTTTATTACAATACATAGAAATAAATTTATAATCTATTTTTTAATGTATCACACCTTGTTTCTGTTATGTGTGCAGGTAAATAAAATAATATAGTTAAACTCGATGTTAATACTGACTCCGGTACACAGTGTGCCCTTAATAAATTATTAAATGCGTTATAATTTAAAAGAAAATTTATTTATTATATTTTTATCAAACATGCTGAAGGTTTACTGACATTTTACTTTTTTATTATTGATTGTTTTTATGTAAAAAATACAGTATTATGAGTAAAAAATAAAAATAAACAGTAAACTATTCTTTCAATTATACGTTTTATTTTTATAAATCATTATAGTAGTTAATAAAATTGATTCATTTGTTTTGCTGCTTCCTAAAAAACTTTCAAATATTCGAAATAGCGTTTATATGTTAGTAATAATACATAATAGAAATATCAATAATTCAATTATATGTATATTTTTAGTGTAATAATATTTTACTTTTAATTATACATTTCAGTACATTTTGGTTTTTAAATTAAGTTACGATGTGTGCATTATAAATGTATAGAATAATGTTAAACATATTCTGTTAATCTAATTAATTTTTTATATTAAACCTCTTTTCTCCTCAAATTTTAATAACAAATTTTAAAAAAAGTTTTAAGTTAATTAACTTATTCAGCATTCAGGTCCAGATATGTAACCCCCCCCACCCCCCCGGCACACACACACTCTTTTATTTATTTATTTATTTATTTTTTCAATGTTTCGAAAAAATTAACTATTGCATTTTTTGCGATTTGAATTTCACTTGTTCATCTAAATGTTCTTGCTTGAAAAGAAAAATGCTTTCTTCTGATTTTGCGCAACAGAATTGTAAAAAAAAAAAATACTATTGTTGCTATTTAACTTAAGCACTTTACAATAAATGAATTTGAAAATCTCTAGATTATTAATCATCAGCTTGTTTTATGAAAATATAGTACACAAAATGTCTTGTTTTAAGTTATAAGGCATTTTAATTTATTAATATTATGCTGCGAAAAGAATAATACGATATTGAGTCAACATTAACATCAATTGCAATCATATCTTATTTACATGCACTAATAATAATAAGATGTTATGTATTAAAATGGCAAAGAAAGGCTAATAAAGAACTAAAATAATAAGTAAAACTAATGCTATGATTAAAAAAAAGAACACTTTTCGAAAGAATTTATCGTTTCCTTTTCAATAATAACACAGTTCACTTTAATATTACCTGTTAACCAACATGGTTAAGAAATTATCAACGGAAGATGTTAAAACACAATAAATTTTATCTACATTATAAAAAAGGTATAACAGTACTGATTTTTTTTTTTTTTTCAGAATAAAATCAAACAGACATTAAAAAAAAAAAAAAAAAGAAAAAAAAGAAAAAAAGAAAGAAAGATTCATAAACCAACATCCATTTAAAACTGACTCCTTCATAAAATTTGATTTAATAAAACTGGCTACTTCACAAATTCATTTTTCCAAACTAAGCCCCTTTCACAAAATAATCTTAAATAAAAGTTAAAATACTAGTGCTAAATTCACCTTGAGTATATAATTAAAATTCATATAAAAATCTCAAATCAATGTACTAAAACTACTTGCAGGTGCAATTTTTAAGGTATTTCTAATATATTTTAAGTAATTTTATATTATATGTATGAACCTGCAAGTAATTTTAGTACAGTTATTTGTGCTTTTTATGAATTTTAAAATAACCCTAGACTTCAGAAATGTTTCATATGTATTCAGAAACCTTTCCGATTCGTAATGAATGGGTTCCTATACATTCAAATACATTTCTTTGTCTTCAGAAATATTTCATATATATTCAGAAACCTTTCCGATTGGAAATGAAAGGTTTCCGATATATTCAGAAACTTTTCATTACGTTTCGGGAAGGTTCCGTATTATAGCCGAAACATTTTTCTGATCTAATCAGAAACCTTTCGGTTAGTATCGTGCAGCAGAGGTCTCCGTTACTTTCAGAAACGTTTCTGAAAACTTTTTACAGTGCAGGAATCGACGCCACCTGATATCATCTACTTACGTAAATAGAGGGACATTACGTCGCGGAAGAGGGCTAACAGGGAGAAGCAGGGTAATTAAGTACTTTTTCAAAAATTAAAAATTGTAAGTTTTGACTCTTAGCTTATGCATAACTTTTCATATTTGTGCAATCACTTATTAATAAACAGTAAAATAAGATATACTCATATTTTTAGAATTAGGATTACGTTTTATGTTACTGTTTTGCTTATTTTGAAACTGTATGCACTGTATATATAAAATTTATCTTAATATGTGCAACATGTGTTTTTAATATCATAGAGGGGGAAGGGCACAAAGTTAGAAAATATTTGTAGAACTCCGGCATATCCGGCTTTTTCATTATCCGGCCAACCCTTTCGCCACATTAGGCCGGATAATCGGAATGTTACTGTATTTACTATTATTTAGGTTCTATATATCTTTGAACTTTCATGGTATATCCATTTATACTTTTCTAGTTAACAGGGTGCAAAGGAAAGTCCCTTTAATGAATTAAATTCTAAATTTATCGCATCTATCCATTCTTTTTTATATGGACTATTTAAATTCTAAAACAATTCAAGACATGACTCAAAGGATTTATTTACTGCAGCTTGACATTTTTCATCTTTCGGAATATTTATATGATATTCCTTTCTGGTCTGCGCTTTTTACATGTTTTTATTTTCCTGGGCCTCCCGCGAGTTCTGAAAGTAGGTGATTCGGAAATTTCCCCACATAGCGATTCAATTTCTCCGTCACTGTCGGCAGTGCTAGTGCTAGAGTCTGGTCCTTTCGTTATAACCGGAATTATTTCTGACTCTTGCGTAATTGTGTTTATGTTTGTATTTTCATTTTTTTTAGAGTAAGGAAAAATTAATTTTATATCGCTGTTACAAGAGGGATCATTTTCAAACTCGTTAATAAATCGAACATCTCGGCGTATAACAATGTTTCCCGATTTCTTGTTCCACAGCCACGTTGTTCCGGTTTTGATTCATTAGAATAACCTACAAAAATATGTTCTTCTGATCCATGATGAAATTGGCCTTTATTTTGCCTTTTATTAAGTACGAAACATTTTTGCCCGATATATCCATTTTTGTAAGTTGAGTATTTTGAAATATGATAAAGTTGGCTTGATGTCAAAGAATACTTTATATGGAGTTTTATTTTCACTTAATCGTCGCATCGTGCAACGATTGCGTATGTAAACAGCACAATTTATAGCTTCGGCGCAAAATGATTGTGGAAGATTACTTTGTAATAGTAGACACCTTGCCATTTCAATTAAAGTTATGTTTGATCTTTCTGGGGTGACGTTCTGTTTGGGGTTAAAAGGGAAGAAAATTCTCGTTTTATACCGCACTCTACGATACATTTATAAAATTATTCGCCACAATATTCTTAGCCATTATCTGTACGAAGGAAGTTTCTTTTCTTTTCTAGGCGGTTTTCGACAGCTTCTTTGTATGTAACAAATGCATGATTAACCTCATCGTTGGTTTTAAGAAAACTAACTTCAATATAAAATGATTTATCATTAATCAAAGCAATAAAATATCGCGATCCTCCATGAGAAGGGACCCTCATGGGTCCACATATTTCTGAATGAATCAGAGACAATAAGACAATAAATCGTTACTTTGAAAATTTGATTCTTTAGGAAAAGGGTGCACAGTTTGTTTATTTAATACACATTTTACAGTTTTTCAGAGACAAATCATCATTGGAATTTAAATTTCTAACCATATTCTTAGATTTAAGTTTCTTTAAATGAGACTCATTTAAATATCCTAACTTTAGATGCCATTTTACAAAATTACTTACCTGTGCTATTGCAGCTCTTTCGATGCTTGGATGTGCATAATATAAAACACCTTGATGAACAGCTGGTACTAGTGTAGAATGATTAGGCTCAATTATTTTAGCATATCGTTCTTTAAAAAGCACAGAACGATTATTAGCCGTTGCTTTTGATAATGAAATCAAATTACATTTTAATTCTCGTACACACAGAACGTTCATAAGTATGAGATTAGTAGTCCCACTACCGTTAGGCACTGTAATTAGAACTGTTTCTATTCCTGTTATTTTTTCTGTTTTATCAATCACTAGCTGTATTGTAGAATTCTCACGAGGATGGAATTCTATAAATAAATTTTGATCTTTGCACAACAACCGCTATCTAAATACCATGAAATATGTTGATGATATCCGTCATTAAATGCCATACTAACTGTTTCTTCATAACTTGTAGTCATCACTGAACTTCGATTTCCTTTATTTAAAGATGTAAGTTTTCTGTCAGCAATTTTCTTTCTACATTAGGAAGCTTTATGTCTAATTTTCGAACAATAATTGCACTTGAAATTGCGATAATTTCTTTCCGTGGGAATGTTTTTATTCGCATTGTTTTTTCATTTTTCTTCTGTTCTTGACTACTTCTTTTATTTTCTGTATAATAGGCATTTTGTGACTCATGAGTCGTATTTCCTTTTCTAGCTTCTCATACTTCTAGCATCTTAATTTTCAAAGAATCAGGTTTAGGTAACTCATCTCTCGATTCTATAGCACATCTGAAAATTTCGAAGTTCTCAGGAACACTGTATAGTAAAAGAATTGATAACAAATTATCCGCTATTTCTATTTCCATTTCTTTTAATTTATCAACGATCTCAAAGAAGATATTTAAATGTTCAGACATTGTGTCATTTATACTCATCTTTCGAAATAGAAGCTGTTTTAACAGAATTGCCTTCTTTCCAGATCCCTTCGATTCATAAACTTCTTTCAATTTATTCCATAAGAATTTGAAGTCGCACAATGCTTAATATGACACAGTTCATTACGATTTATGGCAAGAATTATACAGCACGAGCTTTTTGATCAGCTGGAGCTATTTCTTTTCATCTGCGCTACCTTCGGCCGTGAAATCAACAAAATCAATGTAATATCATAAAAAATCAAGGTATCAAAATTCTGTAATCATAAGTAACTGATTTTTTTAAAGCATTATCACAACAAATAACGAAGCCGTTTAAAGTTAGGTTTAGCAGGTTTGTTTTTCTAAACAAACCACTTCCTGACATCGGCAAAAGAGAAATAACGGTACTTTTGCGGCCACTTATTATAACGTTTTAACGTATCAAAATGTTGTAATCACAAATAATTCATTTTTTGTGAAAAAGAAGCCAAATATTTCAGACAGCAGCAAATAACGAAGTCGGTAAAAGTTAGGTCTAGAATGTTTGATTTTTTGAAGAATACACACTTTGCCATCGGTAAAAGAGAAATATCTTCATTTTTCGCCGCCATGTAAATTAGCGTTTTTTATGTATAGTTCAATGTTAATAATATTATGTTTACACGTTTTTATTTTTTTATGTTGCCATAACTTATAAAAGAAATAGAATAAAAATTATTTATTTTTTAATAATTTTACTTGTTCTATCTTTAATCAAGTGAGGAATTTTCAATAATCCCATGATAAATTAATATATTTCAGTATAAGTTTTGGAACTACATTAATTGCAATAATGAAATTAAGTGTGATTATGAAGAAAAACGTTGAATGGTTTTGAAAAAACATATTTTTTTTATTTTATTTCCTTTTGGATGAATTTCTTTTATAGTCATATATATACAGGGTGTACCTAAACTCTTGGGCAAAACTTTAAGGGGTAATAGTACACATCAAGACAAACAATATTAAATAGGAAACTGAGGGTCCCAAACGTCTTCCAAAGGAGATAGGCGCCATTAAATTTTAGGGTCCAAAATTTCAAATAATTATAAAATACGGAAAAATTGGTCAATTCGTTTGCGGTTTTCTCTAAAACTATTCTTTATGTTAGTATTTTTTTAAATAAATTTTAAAGATAAAGTTCAAAAAATGCCGATAGAGGGCGCTGCTTTACACTTTGGAGTAACGAGCAACTATTTTTTAACGTTATGTTTTGTTTCTCATTAAATGCTTTCAAAAGCTTAGACTTAAAAGCGAAAACCGCAATCGAATCGACCAAATTTTCCGTTTTTTATAATTATTTGAAATCTTGGTCCCTAAACTTTAATGGCGCTTATCTCCTTCGGAAAACGTTTGGGGCCCTTAGTTTCCTATTTAATATTGTTTGTCTTGATGTGTACTATTACCCCTTAAAGTTTTGCCCAAGAGTTTAGATACACCCTGTATGTATTTCGAAGTTATTGTGATCCGTTTATTTTTGACAGTTTTCCAAACATTCTGCTCAGAATCTTATGAGGAGCTACATTAAATTGGTAATTCAATTCTTCTTTTCAATTATTTAAAAGATCAAATAATTATTCGAAATTTAGCAATAAATGAACTTTTAGATAAAAATTCATTTGCAAGTTTCTGATAAATTAATTTCCTCTGAAATATCCATTATATTTTCAAAAGTAACAATTCTTAAAATTAATTTATTAATTCATTTTAAACAATACAATTCCAAAGATTTTCATTTGTTCAAAGATCTTTGATATGAAAAAAATCAATAGTAAAAGAGTTACTATAGTAATATAAATTTATTAAGTTTCAGATGAATTCGTATTATTAAAGTTAACAAAATGTACTCTTTCTTCATTTTAAATAGCCCAAATTTCAATTCATTAATTATTTTTATTGCTTGTGTTTTGGTTTAAACTTCTTTAACTTTTCGTTTTCGTTTTACGGTTTCATTAAATACTTGGTTATGAAGGGGAAATTTATTGAAATAATGCGTTGAAAAGTAGATTCCTAAATTCAACATGCGCAATGAAGAAGTATATTTGAATTCATCAACTCTTTGTGACTCAACAACTAAGATTTGAAAAAAAAAATACTCACGTGTTATAATACATCATTTTAAACATGAAAAAAATAGTAATACAGAAATTAAAACATAAATATAAAAAGTTATTTGTTAAAAGGTACGTTTGTCACATCTGCAATAAACAGAAAATCTCATACATCTAAAAAATGTCGTCATTTGTCTAACGAAAAATTGTATATTTAAAAAAATTACCTTTGTGAAAAATCTATCCTTGGGCGTCTCCAAACATTTTAATTTCACAAAATTTACAAAGTTTATTTTTAGTAATACCGGTCTGAAACGTCTTAAATGATAGATAAAACTTTGGTATGAAAAATTAAAACTCAGTATCGCCGCCTCTTGAGAATTCTATGAACAAATAATATTAACTGCTGTGTTTGGAGATAGCAGCAAAAAATAAAATCGTTTCATATATATCTCTCTGTAAAGGAAATAGTGACTTTTGAGTGTGTTGCAGATATGCAATGCAGTGATACAAAGAGTTTATTTGCAATTTTCCAAAAATGTCTACCCCTGCTGCTTCTGCTATTTACATAAATATAATTAATTCTCGGCAAGGTATTACTGCGTATCTTCGGTTAATGTGGAAAATTTCGTTTTCCACACCATTTCCAATTCGCATTTAATGTTATACACACCGCTTAAAACGGCGATAATGCGATGAATTTTTCCACGAACTGACCGAACAGAATTAGCATATTTTGCCTGAATTTTTATTATTTTTTTTTTCTAATTAAAAATTGTCAATAATTTGCTTTTTTTAATTAAAAGTGATAAATTAAAGAACGAGTTTTCTATTTAATCATTTAGTTAGTAATATATTTAATTTCTATCAATACTGAACTCAATTTATCAAATGAAAGAGATTATTTTACGCCATTCAAATATTTACATCTTTGATGCGATTGAAAATGGAAGACTCCAATAGGCGCATACACTCCCTTGGAAGTCCGTACTAACGGGAGATCGCTATGTATTTTGAAGCAAACTTAACCTATCCATTTTTGGTATTTGTCTCGTCCTGTTCCAAAACACACAGTCTAAATAAAAAGAGTAATTATTTATTTACTTGTCTACTTTTTTTTTACTTTAAAAAAGTAAATTTTTATATGCTCTTTCTATTTTAAAAGATATTTTTTTTTATTTATTTTTTACTTTAAATGAATATTTCTTTCTTTATTTTTATCTACTTTAAAAGAGTAATTCTTTATTTACTTTTTGTACTTGAAAAGAATAAGTCTTTATTTGCATTTTTTGCTTTGTTTTTCTAGGTTAAGAGTAGATCTTTATTTGTATTTTCTACTTTAGTTTTCTATTTTAAAGAAATATTTATTTAAGTCTATTAATTCTATTCAAAGTAAACTTAAAATTAGAAAAGAGCTGAAGGTTTTTAGTTCCTTTTTTTCCTAATAAATTTTGCAATAAATGAAGCATTTAAATAGCCAGTAATTTATTAAAATGAAAAAAAATTAAAACCTTTTTTGTTTTTCCATTATTATCTATTGAATATAAATTATTTTCTTTTGTGGGTAACACTTTTCTGTCAGAAACTTGAACAATCTGATTACAGAACAGTTCTCTATTTTAACATTAATTTACCAAATTTTAGATGAAGCAATGTTATATAAGTTTCTCAAATTTATTCTTCATTTATTTGAAATAGTTAACTTTCATTTAATTCATTGAATTAATTACAGTGAGTTTTGAAAATATTTATATGTATTTCTCTTTTTAAATTTGGTCATTACTAGACTTTGTAGGAAGAGTACTCTAAAAAAAATGTATGAATTCAAAACCAAACTTTGAAATACAACATGTCGACGTAGAAGAATGTTTGAATTCATTAATATGAAACGTTCCAAATAAAGTCACCCCTCGCTGTTTCTGCTTTTCCTATACATATATGTATTTTTGAAGATTATTTATTCGTCTCTTCTATTTTGGCAGTTTTCCCAGATTCTGTTCGGAATCTTACGAGAAATTACTTTGAAATAGAAATTCTTTATTTCAGTCCTATAAGTGGAACAAAAGTTATTTGAAAATTAATAATAAATAAAATTCTAAAAAGACTGTGGTTTTTAATAATAGCTTTCCAATTCTTATGTTATTTCAAATAGAACTTTTATAATCTGTAAATAGAAGTTATATATTCTGAGGCATGATTGAAATATATATTTAAAAATAAAAGAATAATTTCAGAAATATTTATGATGACGTATTGTCAATGAGTTACAATTATAAAAATATTTTCTCCGTTTTTTTAAATTATTTAAAATCTTTGTTTGGAACTATATATATATAATGTTATAAACTTTTTGGTAATTTTGGACCCCTTCCCTCTTTCGATATCATAGGTTTTCATCCCTTGACACCCCCTTCCCCTCGTAAAGATATCGTTATCAATGTCTAAAAATTCTCTCTTTTTTTGGATATTTCCCTTTTATTTGGAGTGATATATAAATATGGTTATATTTTTGGAATACTTTATTGATTCAAGAGAAGCCAACGATATATTACTCTATATATGAAATAAAACATTATATCAAATAACACGTAAAAGATATACCGTACATGCTCGATTTTTGAACTCGAGCGGACTCATATAATGTGTTCGTAAAATCGAAAGTTCGTAAATGGGAATAACATTACTTAAATGGGAGGCTTGTCGGGAGCAGTACATCAGTAAAAACGAAGAATTTGTTAAAACAAAGAATTTGTAAAAAGAGGTTCGTAACATCGAGCCTCCACTGTAATGACTATTTAAAAGAATTTAATAATATATTTTTGTTACATAATGCATTAAACAGTAATAATGTCTTCTTGTACTTGACCCCGCACGGGGAAAGTAAGGCGGCAGACAGAACGTATTATCAACAAAACAGGTGGACAACATTCTCTTTTTTTATTAGTAAACACAAGTATAAATTTCAAACATACTTCGCATGTGATTTCTCGAAAAGCGCATTATATATGCGTACACAAATGACACACTGTAAAAAAAATTCTGTAGTTCTACAGATGTAAAATTACATGCTTACTAAACTTTAATCTGTAACAATACAAAAAAGCTGCAAATCTACAAAACTAGTTTCTGTAAAGCTACAAAAATCTGTAACTTTACAAATGGATCTGCTAAAAATACTGTAATCTTACTAAAATTTTATCTGTAAACCTGGTTGTAGTTACATGAAAATTTCTAGGCATCCCAGTTTCCTAAAAAATTCTTAGTAACCTTACAGATTTTTTGATTTTCGGTGCAAAAGTGTGTCTGTTACATGAATTTTTGTTATTGTCGTTACATAAAAAGTTCTAGGAATCCAAGTTTCCAAGAAAAACTTTAGTAACTTTACAGATTTTTTTTTACAGTGCAGAAGTATAATAATGACAATCATTGGAGTATTCTACAATTTCGAATAAAAAAATTTATAATCATTTAATGATTTTAATAAAAATGGGTGACAGAATAAAACTAGTATGTTGTGGCCATCACAAAACTTTCTTCTATATAAATCACGTCATTTAAATCCTTTAAATACACTGTAAAAAAAAAAAAAATCTGTGAAGTTGCTAAAGTTTTTCTAGGAAACTTGGATTCCTAGAACTTTTCATGTAACGGCAACAACAAAATTTCATGTAACAGACACACTTTTGCGCCGAAAATCAAAAAAACTGTAAGGTTACTAAGAATTTTTTTGGAAACTGGGATTCCGAGAACTTTTCATGTAACTGCAGCCAGGGTTACAAATAAAAGTTTAGTAAGATTACTGAAATTTTAGCAGATTCATTTGTAAAGTTACAGATTTTTGTAGCTTTACAAAAACTAGTTTTGTAGATTTGCAGCTTTTTTCGTACAGTTATAGGTGAAAGTTTAGTAAGAATGTAACTTTACATCTGTAGAACTACAGATTTTTTTTTACAGTGTAGTATAAGAAATAACAACGATTTAGCACCAATTCATATCAAAGTATATCTGAATTTGAAGTTGGATGAAAATTCGTTCATTGGTTCTTGAATAGAAGCTATAGCGGAAATTCTGAAAAAATGTAGCATAGCAGCGCCACCAGTTGAGCGATTTACACCAAAAGTAAACATCACTAAACGATATCAAAGTATACCTGAATCTGAAGTGTGTTGAAAATACAAGCATTAGTTCTTGAGATAAAGCTATTGCGGAAATCGCAAAAAATACAGCATAGCAGCGCCACCTCTTGAGCGATTTACACAAAACTTAAACAGCACTAATTTATACGTCAATTCATGTCAAAGACTAACTAAATCTGAAGTTTGATGAAAATCCGTGCAATAGTTCTTGAGATACAGCTCTTGTAGGAATCGTGAAAATGCAGCACAGCAGCGCCACCTGTTGGGCGATTTACACCAAAAATTAAACAGCGCCAATTTATATCAGGGACTAACTGAATCTGAAGTTGGATGAAAATTCGTGCATATTTTCTAGAGTTAGAGCTATTGCGATAATCATGAACAATGCAGCATACCAGCGCCACCTGTTGGGCGATTTTCACCAAAAACCAATCAGGTCCAGTTTATATCATGGTCTAACTAAATATGAGGTTTTGTAAAATTCCGTGCATTAGTTCTTGAGATAGAGCGCTCACAAATTTTTGTCACATACAGACTCACAGACCGAGTGACAGAGTGACAGAGTGACAGAGAGACTCACAGACAGACATTTTCTAAAAACCATCAAATCGTGTTCTGGGCATTCTAAAACGTAAAATCCGTCGAAAACCGGAAGTCGAAATTTTTCACGAAACCAATACTTTCTTCTTGTAAAGATAGAAGAAAGTAAAAAGATAACATATTGCTTTGATGTAAAGAAAAAGTTACAAATAAAAAGATTTTTCTTAGATGTTTGATAGAATTTTGTTTGGATCAAAAATAATTACGATATGAAAAGACAACCCAACCTCATCTTGATATCATTTCCCAGACCCCCTCCCACCTAAAATGATAACATTATATATGGACAGCCTGTTTTGCTTTCTAAACGGCATAAAAACCCCGTTTTTCTGAAAATATGCATTTAAAATACTTTTTGGTATTTCTTTTCTTTACTTTCCTTTAAAAAGCATTATTCACCTCTCGTCAGGAATGCGCAAATATATTTTTATATAATTTTAAATTTTAACGTTAACAGAAAAATTCGTACTGTTCGTCTATTCTTACTCATTCCAATATTAATCTTACCATTTTAAACACTATTCAGTGTCAATTAAATCCAGCTCCGAGAACTGAAATCCCCGTATTCCAAATCGGAAAGGAGAAAAATCAGTGCTTGCATTTTATGAGTTTATTTTCCATTTGCAAATTTTTAATCAAATTTAGTTTATTATATTTATAATAGAAAATAATACGCTTCAAAATTAGAAAATCATTTAATTTCATTTGCTATAATCAAACGATTTTTCAGTAAAATATGGCTATAATCTATAATTCTTTTCATATATATGAAAATATCAGATATATTGTTTTATTTTGCTTATTCTTTTAGTATTTTATTTATTTTTTACTAAATAACATATTTCTAATTTTATTTAATAATGCACAAAATAAAAAAGCGAAAAAAACCATTTTTGACACATTTTTAATAATATTCTAAAGCGTTTGGTTTTAAAATGTATTTGATCGTTTATAAAAAAAATATATTCGTTCACAAAGAGTTATTCTTTTTGAAAAGAGACAATTCCGAAAGTTTATAATTATTATTATATGGTTGCATAATCAGTATTTTTAGTATAAGTACAGTTGTTCACAATTATTTTCCATTAAAAAAGTCTTTCTTATAGACACACACAGGGTGGCTACTAAATACTATAACACTCTAAAATATACGAATTAATTTTAATCGTTTGGTAAAACAATTTATTTCACTGTTTTAGCGTTTGGCAATCTTTTATTAGCGCAAACGAATTTTGCTATAAAACAAATATTTAAAATTATTTTAAAGATGAAAGCCAAAATAATGATGATTAAACAGCTCTTTGATCGCAGGTTTTCCGCAGGTAAAATCTTTAAGCAATTAAAATTAAATGGTTTTAATGGAACATATACATTTAGAACTATAATTCGACTATTGGATACTAATAGCTATGTAAAGATCGATCTAGGTCTGTTCGTCCATGCTCAGTTCGCACAATAGGGTGCATCAAAAGTATTCGTGAAAAGGTGTGAAGAAATCCACAATGTTCTGCAAATAAAATGGCTGCAGAAGAGAAATTGAGTCGCAGAACTATCCAAGTTATTATAAATGAATATCTGGATTATTGCCCTTATCGCAAAAGAAAAATTCAAGGTTTGACTGCTGCACAAAGAATAAAAAGATTGCAAAGAAGGAATAAATTGATGAAGCGGCATGGTAAGAAAAGTGTTGACAGAATAATATTTTCTGATGGGAAACTATTTTGCACTGAACAGTGTTATAATGCTAAAAATGATGTCGTATATTAAGCAACCATCGAGGATATACCTGAAACCTTTCGAATTGTTAAATGCATTCAGAACAAGAATTCTATTATGGTTTGCGATGGAGTGTCAAACAATGGAAAATTGCATTTGAAGTTCATCGATAAAGGGATAAAAATCAATGCGAATATTACAAACGGGACGTATTGGCTACACATTTATTGCCACATACTGACAGGTTGTATCCCAAAAAGAATTGGATATTTCAGTAAGATTCTACACCTTTGCACCGAGCTAAATCAACACAGGCTTGGCTCCTTGTCAATTGTCCGAACTTTATAATGCAAGAAGATCGGCCACCTTCTTCACCGGATCTAAATCCTTTAGATTATTGCCTCTGGGGGATTTTAGAGGCTAAAGTAAGTAGCAAGAAACACAGAAGTTTGGACTCTCTCACATCTTCCATACTGCGTGAATGGTACCGATTACCTCTTAAAATGATTAGTGCCGAAGTCGGACAATGGCGTAAGAGATTATCTATGGTAGTCTATAAAGATGGCGATCAATTCGAGTAAAATTATTTCCTGGTAAACTTTCATCTCTGATGTTCATCATATTAGTGTAGTCATCATTTTCTATTTTATATTTGTAAAATAAAATGATTGACTAGTTGTAACAGTATTTAGTAGCCACCCTGTATATTGCTGTAGGATTGCAGAATAGTACTCAATTTTATATATATATATATATATATATGTATAGTTATTAAGTCTTAGATCAAACAGAATTTTGAAAAAAATCTTCTATTTACTCATCTTTCATTTTAAAAAAGGACATTCGTTTACTTCATTACTAAAACTTTTGGGATAATTTATGGAATGTTTCCTCCTTGAATTCATTTATTATTTGTTTTTGGAAGAAAACTGGTCTGTAAAAAAAGAATTCAAAACAAAATTGCGAAATAGAACATGGAAAACGAAACGGAGAAGAACATTTGAATTCATTAATATGAAATGTTCCAAATAAAGTCAACCCCTGCTGTTTCTGTTATTTACATACATATATGTATTTTTTGAAGATATCTGGACATTTTGATATTTGGCAGTTGTTCAAGAAAAACTGAACAGGAGTAGCTTTATTAGGGTCATTCTTTATTTCAAATGTGTATTATAAAATTAATTAAAAAGTTAGTAAAAATTTAAAGATAAAAATTTAATTTTCTTAAGTTTTCATTAACTCTAATTTCTAGGAAAATTTATTTTCTTATTTAAACGGACAAATTTGAAATAATTACAATTACTTTCATTAGTGAAGAAAAAGTATCATATGGAAACTTATAAACAAGGTATTCCGGTTATGGAAAAAAAAGCAGAATTTAAAAGTATTAAACATTAACTTTCAGATGAGAGTTGTTTATGTAAAAATACCCCCAAAAATAATTCTAGTTACAGACGGAATGTTCACTATGTCTTTTCTTCCTTAAAAAAAAAAAAAAAAAAAAAAAAAAAAAAAAAAAAAAAAAAAATCTTTGTTATTTTGTTTTTAATGAAATGCACGTTTTGTAATCTGTAAATAATATTCAGTGCTAAAATTTCGGATGTGAAATGCTAACTGGTAGATGAGCCTGGCTTATGTAAGAGTCTTTTATAAGAATTATTCTAATTATCTATAAAATACTCACTAGAACTTTTCTTTGTTTAAATAATCTTTGTTGTATGCTCTGTAAGCAACGTATGTCTTGTATCTGTAAATAATAGAGAAAATGCAGTAATGTGCAGTAATTGTAATAATATGCAATATCAGTAAAATACCAAATGCTGAATGTACTGACAATTGTTTTTGAAGTAATCATGCGTGTGTTTGTATACATGCAATAAAATAAAGCAATTTAAAACACTGTGAAATAGCATGTGTGATCTCCTGCGAGAAAATAAAAATATTTTATTTCTCTTAGTATATTTTTAACGATATTTCATATCACACAAGCATTATATTTTAATGTGTCTTTTAAAACTCACAGGCTGAAAAAAGATCAATAGCATTCATTATGAATGAAAAAAAATAACTTTGTGTTGTCACTTTTCGCAGAAAAACATCGTGTTTAAATAATATTGAACTAGCAGGGGTCAAAATTAGCCTTGTGTTAAATTCGATATTTTATTCTCACTGTGTCATTCTTGCTATTTAGATACAATTGGCATGATACTAAGACATAGTAACCCAAAATGACCCACTAACCGAATCTTTTCGAACATACGACCTAACCAATGCTCTTCTCGAACCCGAAAAAGATAAAATACAAAATTTAGTCAAAATCGTTAAAGTCGTTTTATAGATAAAATTAGCTTGACCCACGTTAACCCAAAAGGGACCCACTCATCTAAATTTATCAAATATGTGACCTATCCGAATGGTTTTCTCGTGCTGGGAAACGATGTAATAAAACATTTTGTCAAGATCGTTTTAGCCGTTTTTTAGATACAATTAGCTTGACCCACAGTGACCCAAAAATGACCCACTAATCGAATTTTCTCGAACATGTGACTTAGCCCAACGGTTTTCTCATGCCCATAAACGATATAATACAAAATTTTGTCAAAATGTTTTGAGCCTTTTTTAGATACAATTAGATTGACCCACACTGACCCAAAAATGACCCAGTAATCGAATTATCTCGAACATAATGAATTAGCCCACACATCTTCTCATGCCCAGAAATAGTATAATACAAAATTTTGCCAAAATTGTTTGAGTAGTTTTTAGATACTATTAGCTTGACCCACAGAGACCCCAAAATGACCCAAAATCGAATTTTCTCGAACATGTGACTTAGCCCGATGATATTCTCATGCCCAGAAACGGTATAATACAAAAATTTGTCAAAATCGTTTGATTCTTTTTTAGATACAATAAGCATGACCCACAGTGACCCAAAATGACCCAATTATATTTTTCTCGAGCATGTGACTTAGCCCAATGGTCATCTCATGATCAGAAGCGGTATATTACAAAATTTTGTCAAAATGTCTTGAGCCTTTTTTTAGATTCGATTAGCTTGACACCTGACACATTGTGACCCAAATTGACCCACTAATCGAATTTTCTTGAAGATGCGACCCAGCCCAATGGTATTCCCGTGCCCGAAAATGATAGAAAGCAAAATTTCGTCGAAATTATTAGAGGCGTTTTCTAGATAAACTTAGCTTGACCTGCAGTGACCCAAAAATGACCTACTAATCAAATATGTGATTTTCTCTAATATGTGACTTAGCCCATTGGTCTTCTCGTTATCCAAAACAGTAGATTACAAAATTTAGTTGAAATCGTTAGAGCTATTTTTTAGATAAAATTAGCTTGACCCGAAGTGATCCAAAAATGACCCAATGATCGAAATTTCTCGAACATGTGACCTAGCCTAATTGATTTCTCGTGGCCAAAAACGGTTGGATATAAAAAATTGTCAAAATCGATTGAGCTGTTTTTTAGATATAATTAGCTTGACCCTGACCTAATATGACCCAAAATGACCCACTAATCGAATCCCTAAGAAACGGTATAATAATTTAAAAAATGATAACGCGTGAACTTTCTTTTTATAAGCTAATAAAAATTTCGACTCAATCGCTATATTTTGCATTTTCGAAACTGATGTCATTCTAATCAGAAAATGCACATTTTTCATATATAAAATGAAAACTTTAACTAAACGTGTGTTCAAATGACGTAATTTCTTCAGTTGAATGTTTTTTACGTTAAAAAATTTACTTTGATACAGTCGTTTCAATTTCAGGAAAACGATTTAGGAAAAAAAAAAAAAAAAAAAAAAAAAATCGTTTGCTACATGTGACGTCAATTTCTGTTTTACTGACATCATTCTGTTTAACTGACCTATTTTGTTGGCATTCTACATCTTTAATTATACCATTTAGCTAAGTGTCTTAGTCCCTTAAATGCAATGATAACATTCTGCTATTTATATTAACCTTCCAATGCACGCGCGGCGTACTGCGTAATCCAGAGAGGTTCTTTGGTATAACATGGTTTGTACTTTGCCACCGATAATATTCAAATAAAAATCGTCATATTATTTAACTGCAGACATTTGTTATAAATTCTACGACAATATAGTTCGAAGGTTGCTTTTCGAAAAATAGTGGTGTACTGTGGATAACGTACTGTGGATATCGCATACTCTGTGCATGTATTCTAGGGTTAAATACGATTACATAAAATATGTTTTTTCTACGATTTATATGAAATGGAAAATGAAGCATAGCAAATGTTTTCTAAGAATTCGTTTTTTTTTTTTTTTTTTTTTTTTTTTTTTTTAAGGAAACTTCAAGACTAGCATCAGGACTGAAAGCTTCTGGAATTTGATGCCATTGTCAGGTTATTCAATGTAGATTTAGTTTTTGCGAATGAATGTTTCCGTTTAAAAATAATCAGGCAATCCACCCAGGAATATCCGTGGTTAAACATGGTCCATATACCGACCGTTTACAGAATAGAAGAAATATATCGTTTTCAATTTAAAATACTATTTTTTTTTTTTTTTTTTTTTTTTTTTTACATTTGCTATATTTTTTAGAATCCCCAACAGCTGCATAAAAAGGCATTTTTGGTACTTTCGTACTAACAAGCGGTCAATCGTGATTTTTTTTTTTTTAAATAGTAACTTTCATTAATGTGATAATTTTGAATATTTGAAAAATTCGATTTGAAATCCGTTAAATTAGTATTTTATTCTTTATGGAGTTTTCATTTCGTTTGCCGATTTAGTTAGGGGATATTGCACGAAGAAACTCTCAATTGATGAATTATTTACATTGTTTTAAGAGCAATCGGGATTATCTTTTGTTTGCAATTGGGTTGCCCGAATATTTAAAAAATACTAGGGAGCTCTGCCCCCTACGGGCTTGGCTCGCCAACCCCCTTTCAGACACCGTAAACTCTAAAAGCATGCTAATTTGACCGGATTTAAAAAGATTTTGGACGATTGAATTATAATTTAAAAAACAGTGGCGATCTCCCTATAAACGGGTTTCTATTCATTTCTCTTTATTGGGGAATTTTAAGACCAGGTCAGCTGCTATTAAAAGATAGAATGGCTGTTTCCGTCATTGGATAAATAAAATTAGTTAAACATTTCTAAATAAGCTAATATAAAATGAATTAAATAAACAGAGTCTTTGTCTCCCGGTATTTGTTAACAAAGTGAAAAGAAAGTTTTTTTAAATAAGACATTTTAAATGTATCGTTTTTAATTTGACGTAATTTTCACCAAACTTTTTTTTTTCTTTTGAATATTTACGTGAAAATACTTTTGATAGAAATTAAATATTATTTGCGCTGTCCTAACAAAAATAGTCGAAAAGATCATCTCAAAATATCATGCGCAATTTTTAAATCTAAACTGTTTTGCAGTATTATTTTTTGTTCATTTTACGTAATAAGTGTAATGTGACGTAAATGTGACGTAATTTATCCTATTTAAGACTTCTAACGCATGTTAATGAATTTATTATTTTACAATATTCTTTCTCTTTTAAAATTCACGTGTAAATATAGTTTTTATGACGTAATTTTCAATGAGTTTTTGCTTTTTATATTTTCTGTTTATAATAGTCACGTGTAAATAAATTTTTAATTTGAAGCGAACATTACTGTTTGCGCTGTTTATACACTTGGCAACAGTTTAAATTAATACCATTTTCTAAAATATGTAAAAAATATCTCTCGAAATGCTGAAAATTTGAATTTAAAATAGAAATAAAACCTCAAAAAATGAATCAAATTAATGAAATAAACGCAGTCTGTACACCGGGAAATTCTAATGCATAATATGTTCTAAAAATTATTAAATTCCCATGTATAGTTTTTTCACCTATAAAACTTTTTTAATGGAACGATTTTGTCCAACTTTAGCATTAAATATTTCTTAAAATAATTCTCGCATTTGATAACTGTCTGCATCAGCGTATTTATCAAACATTTTTCTATAATATTACCGATTTTTATATTTTTGTATACAATATTTTTTTTTTATATTAAAGAAGAGAGACTTCCGGTCACAAAAAATTCAAAACCGGCGGCGGCGGTGACAGCGTTATTTACTTTTTTTTTAGAATAGAGGGATTTTTGTTTAAAAATTACTATAAAATGCATAAAAAAAATAGTAAATTGAGAATCAGTTTTAAAAAAAATAGCATTGAATGTGCTTTTTGTTTCCCATAATATGATGAAAAAAATTGAATGTGTGATGATTAGATGTTAGACAAATTGCAGTAAAAACAAATTTTATGGGTTAGACAGAGCTCGCAACGTTCCTAAAATGTTCGCACTTTGCTACCAGTATTTCAAATAAGAATTTTTCGTGGTAGATTCCTTTAACATCTACAATAGAATTATAAACAAAGATTATCGTTTAAATTTAGTGGTAGCAATGTAAGTAAGTAAGTAAGCACCCACCCTGGGAACCCGCTTTTGGCTTATGGTTAGGTGTAACCCCCAAGCCCAGGGCAGGGAAAAGTTTTACTTCCTGCGGAAACAAGCCCAGAACCCCAGTCTCCGGGAAAGAAGACTTCAGAACGACCCGCCTGACACGCCGAAGAGAGCACAAGAGGCATCACAATTGGCTACCCTATTGTTTCAGGGCGAGCCTAGAAATATATTACGATTATGATTTATATGTTTTGGAATTTACGTACTATTTGAAAAACTTTTAAGTATTTACATTCATCTTTTCTTTTGATAAGAAATATTTTTTTTTTCCCTTTTTTTCACCATTTTAAACAAAAATATTTATACATATTTACAATATTTCTAGCGGTATTTAAGTTCTTAAAAATAAAACAATCTCAAAAACACCCTTCCATACACCACGTGGACCCATGACATGTCCACCACAGGCAATCAGAAGAGGTAATTATTGAATGTATTTATATTGAATAAAAGAATAATGGCTATTGAGAATATCGTAGTTAGCATAAAGTTTTTTAAGTTGTGCTGGGTCATTAATTATTTTTAGGATGTCCTGAAGGATTGTCGTTTCTGTTCTGTGAAATTTAAACTTCATGAATTTGCAGTTGCCGAAAATGTAATGCATCGGGTCTCCTCGACCACCACATTTACAAAGGTCGTCATCTTTTTTGCCGATATTATAAAGGAAAGACGGGAAGCTGCCGCGGCCTGTTAAAAAGTAAATAGATACTTTATCTTTTGAAATTATTTGGTTCTGAACTTTTGGTACCAGCCCGTGCGTATATCTGCCACCCCCTGAGTGATCCCAGTTGTACTGCCACCTGTCCAGTAATTGGGTTCGAATACATTTTATAAGATAGGACCGAGGCAATTTAACTCCTCGATCCACTGGTAGGTCGCAGTACTGGGCGGCATCATTCGCCAGCTCATCCGCCAGTTCATTACCCGCTATGCCAATGTGGCCTTTTATCCAAGTAATGTAAAAAATTTTATTTTGATTTTGTTTAATTAAATTATGGATGTAATAAATTGAGGGGTTAGTCGGAAATAAATTGTCTAAGGCTTTAATAGTAGATTGACTGTCACTTAATATTTGGAATTTTGTATAAGGGGAGTTAATGGCCCAATTAATTGCCGAAATTATTGCGTGCAGCTCCGCCTGAAAGATTGAATTTTCTGCTCTCAGTTTGACTGTTTTTTCATAAATTTTAATGTTATGATTGTAGGCTACCATTGCATATGCTGTGCCAGAGTCCACCTTAGAACCATCTGTGTAAATCGAAATAAGATTAGTTTTTGTGATAATTTTGCCTGTAACTATTAAGTTATTTAAATGAATTTCCGGATTTATTTCATATTTTAGGATTTTATTTTCTATATCATCTTTACATATTGGTTTGGGTTCTTTAAGTAATAAGTTTTTATTGTGTAAAATATTGTATTTTAGATTTTTATATTCCAGTGTTATTAATATTGGTGGTATTCCTAATAGGACCTGTAACGTATGTGTTGCAACATTTTTATATGTTTTGGTTATTGACGTGAGACAAGTTCTTTGGATGGATTGGAGAGCGCGTTTATCTTTTATCCTGAGGTCTCCAAACCACACCTCCGAACCATAATCTATAATTTTTTCTAGTACTGCTATGTACCAGGTTCTAAGATAGCCTCTGTCCACCCCCCAAGTAGCCGAGAAGACCCGTTTAATGGATGAGGTTAGCTGTAAAATTTTGTTTTTTATGCTAGTTATGTGCTTGTCCCATTTTAAAGTACTCTGGAATATTATCCCTAAAATTTTTATTTCCTTTAATGGCTTGATGGTATAGTTACCCAATTTAAAGGTTGGTGGACGTTTATCCAAAGTGTTTTTCCCCAACATAATAAAAGTCGTTTTTTCCTTTGAAATCTGTAAATTTAAGTTATTGCAAATATTATAAAAAAGTTTTATTTTTTGGTTGGTTTCGGTCTCTAAGATGAGTCTGCTCCTCGCTTTGACAACCATATTGAAGTCATCGCAAAAAACATACAGGTCTTCGAATTTACTGTAAAAGTTTATTAAGATTATATTTGCTATGATTAGCCACAGAAGCGGCCCAAGGCACGACCCCTGTGGACAGCCTTGATAAGTTGGTCTTTTAATGTTATTTGATAAATAATTTGTTATTAGTTCTCGTTCGGATAAGAAGCTAAGAAGGATACATTTTAAATATTGCGGAATTGGTAATTCGTTAATTTGTTGACCCAAAGTGACCCAATCGATATTGTCAAACGCCCCTACAATGTCGAATGAGATAATGCTGCAGTATTTATATTTTTCAAGATACGTTTTTGCTTTATGTTTTAATTTGTTTAATAGTTGAATTGTGCTTCTGTTCTCACGGAAGCCATACTGGGCCCCGTGAAGAACATTTAATTTTTCTAAGTAGTGATTAATTCTTCGTTTTAGGATCCTCTCATAGATTTTTCCCAGCATGGGAAGGAGACAAATGGGTCTATAGGAGGAAGGTTGGCGTGGATTTTTATTACGTTTTGCGAAGAAGATCACATTTGCTATTTTCCATGATTTAGGAAAGTAGTTAAGAGTAAGACATTTGTTATATAAGTCACGTATTAGATGTTTAAAATTATTGTATATGTTTTTAATAATAAATGCATCAATTTTATCAAATCCAGGGGCTTTTAAATTATTTTGCTCATTAAGTGCTGATTTTATTTCTTTAAAAGATATTAGGGGGGGAGGGGGGGGGAGATCTTCCTCTGCCGCTGGGTCCATGAGAGGTGGATGCGGGTTTTGATGTATTGGGAAGTGGTGGTTAAGTAATATGTTGAAAGTGTCTAATTTTGTAGTATATGGGGTTGAACCCTGTAGTGTTGTGTGTATGAAATGATTATTTTTGAGTCTTTTATTCATTGCTATTTTAAAGGCTTGGCCAAATTTGTCTTTTGTTTTAGAGCAGAAACTCTGCCATGATTTAGTTTTTTGTTGTTTTATACGTTTTTTGTATATTGCTCTTTCTCTTTGTAGGAGGGTTCTCCACTTTGGGTCATTTGTTGATTTAAATCTTTTCCGTAATGCTGAGATTTTATTTCGCTGGACCTTCAGCTCTGCCGTCCACCAGTCAAATGTTGGATATAATTTGAAACTTTTTGTTTTTAGTGAGGATTTACAGGTGTTTAGAATTACTTGGTTAAAACCATCAAGCCATTCATCCAGTTCTAGTCGAGTTTTAGTATCAGATAAGGATTTAAGTAAATTATTAATTTTCGGTTTCAAGATGTAATTAAATTTTTTAAAATTTGAGTATCTTGTTTTAAATCTTTTAAGGTCTAGAATAACTGGTTTAAGATTTAATGAGAATCTGATATACCTGTGGTCCGACGTGCTCTCTACTGTGTCATCTACATACCATGAGTCCACGCAGTCCACCAGGTCTTGTGTACAAAGGGTTACATCTGGATTCCCCTTCATGGGACGATTCGGCTGTCCTATAAATGAATGAGGTGCCTCTATATCATTGATCAGAGTTAAGTTATTAGATAATAGTAAGTATGTCAAAATTTTTCCCCGTTCATCTTCTTTCTGATATCCTAAAAGTGACAAGTGGACATTGAGGTCTCCTCCCATTATGATGTGATTCAATGGTTCGAAGAAGTCCAGCCACTTCATATCACCTCTGAAATCACCTTTTGGTCTGGCATACACAGAGCCTATTGTGATCTTGCCGGATTCAGTAGTAAGATTGACGAATACTGCATTATCGTCTTTATATGTCTCTATCACTTCCACGTCCTTTCGAGTTACCACAACTGCCGCTGTTTTATTTTTTGAGATAAATGCTTGCCAATTTGACGGAATTGACCATATGGCTTCGTTAAAGTAGTAAAAGTCCTGTAATAGAAGAACTAGTATTTTATGCTGATTTGCAAATCCCATTAGGGTTGATGTTGCAGAACTTGATCCCTGTAGATTAATTTGAATAAAGGTTAGTTCATTTGGAATATATATTTTCAGTGGTTTTGCAGGGTTATTCAGAATTTCTGTTATTATTTGTTCTTGGTTTACTGTTAAATTTCCATTTTGAGTATTGGAGTTGTTTGAGTTTGTTGAGTTATTACAATTATTTATTTCTTCATTTATCGGATTGAACTTTCTTGATTAATTTGTATATTTTTATTTCTCTGTGACAGGTAGTACTGTAGTGTTGGACAGTCTGATGAACTCGATCTATGCGGGAAGTCGCTATTTGTTCCAGCACAGTTTCTGCCTATATCGAATTTATTTTATTTATTTGTGCTAGATTGCTTCGCTGTAGTATTAAATATTGTAAAGTCGGACATTCACTAGAACTAGCTGCATGCGGGAAGTCACTCGCACTCCCCATGCAGTTTCTGCATCTGTGTTGTTGTGGTTTATTTCTGTAATAACAATATTTTTGATCATGACGTCCTGCACAGTATTCACACGTTGGAGATTGTCGGCAATTCTGATCCACGTGTCCGAAAGATTGACAGTTCTTACATCTTAATATAGGTTGGTAAGGTGCAATCCTGACCGATGTAAATCCCATGACGATCTTTCGTTGTCTCAGTAGATGAATCGCAACTGGAGCTTCTGCTTCAAAAATTAGTTGGTATGTTGAAGCTTTTTCTCTTTGTTTTCTATTAATGTAGTTTATTGGAATATCTGAATCATAAAGATTTTTTAGATTGGTTATTATTTCTTGTGGATCCATATATGTCGGGATCCCTAAAAGAATCAGTTTTCGGAGATCCGCAGCCTTATATTCTATATCCACAATGTCTTTTAGGGTTTCTATCTTCTCAATCGTCTCAAGCAGCTTATTCGTGTTTTCATCACTAAACGTTTTAATTATTAGTGTATTTTTGTTTTTGGCAAGTTCACAATATATTTGTTTATATTCAATTGTGTTTCTAGTTTCTCTTGTTAGCATGATTTTTATGTCATTGAGCGACATATTCGTGTTTTTCTGCCGAGTTATCAGGATAGCTGCTTTTGAATACTGTGCATGTACCGTTGGAATTGTTGTCTTCTTAGGTATTGCAGCCACCTCCGAATATAGTGAATTATCTGTATTTGCCTGTATGTTTTCTTCTATATTATTGCATTTTATGATTGGTTGTTGTTCCTCTACTGTTTCTATTTTTTCTCTTATCTTTTTAAGTTCTTCCAAGATGATTCTAGTATAAGGTATCGTTTCTTCTGTATTTTGCTGTTGAATTAAGTCTTCTATTACTTTATTTTTGTTTCTAATTTCTTTTAATTGTTTTTCTATTTCTTCTTTGTATTTTAATTCTTTTTCTAGTAGTTCATTCAATTCTTTATTGCATTTTTCCAATTCATTTGTTAGAGTGGGCTGTTCTTGCAACTTCTTAATCGTTTCTAATTGATCTTTTATGATTTGTTCGTGTTCAAGGATTTTTTGACGTTGATCTAACGTCACCTTATTGACGGTGTTGAGATTCGCCGTTATTCTATTATTTATTTCTCTTTGTATTTCAAGGTCTTTCACCATTTCACTTGCTTTAAAGATAATTTTGTCTAGGTATTTTTTAGCTTCTTCACAATCACCTCTTCTTCTACTTCTTGTAAGTGATTTATAAATCTCTATCATTTGAGTCATTGTCATCTTCTTTATAGCAAGTTCACCATACCTCGGCGTGGCTACTTCCTCCGGAGGATCTTGAGTCGACATTGAGGAATTTTGTGTGTTGTCTTCTTGTATAGATATTTGAGTTGCTCTTTCTTCTGTAGTTTTTAAGTCATGTCTGCCCGATTTTCCTGTCCCCGTTCTTCTACTCTTCTCCTTTAATTCTCTAATCATCTTTTCCTGCTGTTCCGCTCTTTTTTCCAGATTATTTTTGTTGTCATCTAATTCTCTTATTTTTTGTTTTATTTTGATGAGATATTTTTCTGCCATACTAGACGCTCCTTTAGCATGAGTGCTCTTCGTCTTGCTGTAGCTATCTATCAATTGTTCCAGCGACATTAATTTTGCCATGGGTTCTGAATATGTTGTCAGATTTTTTGGAAGGTCTTTAGTATTTAATCTTGGTTTTGAGTGTATTGATATACTGGAATCAAATGATCCTTCAGTTTCATGGTCCACAAGATCCTTTACTCTCTGTGGCTTTGGAGTCGCCTGGGCAGTTATTAACTGATTTTCTAATTCTTGGATTGTCTGATCCAGTTGTATCATCATTCTCTCTTTTTCCTCTACGATTTCTTTCAACTCCATTATTTCATGTTCTTTTTCCTTCAAGTTTTGCTCAATTTCGTCACTTTTCATCAGAGCACATTCTAATTTTTCTTTGTACTCTGCTATTTTAAGTTCGTTTTGTTCTTTATTTAATTTATTCTTCTTTTTATTTTTTAATTTCTGACTGTATTCGTGAAATATTTGTAGGAGCGTCGGTTCCGAGCTACTTATTTCATATGAATGTTCGCCTATTAAAGAGCTTTCTTCTTGTATTTGTGACTTATTCATTATTCCACTTTTATTTTGGACTTTTTATAATCTATTATTTCGTGAGAATTATTTATTTAGTATATTTATATCTGAAAGTTATATTGTAACTGGATCGGGGAGCCACTAGGCCCCTGCCACACATCTTTGAAGGAAAGGGAAATAGATAGTTAAAAGCAAAAACCAGTGGTCGTAACCACCGAAAATGACTTAGAATAAAATTAAATTGCCAAATGGGGGGTAATTTTGAATTAAAAAAAAAAAAAAAAAAAAAAAAAAAAAAAAAAAAAAAAAAAAAAAATGATAGTGATAGTAAAACCATTACTAATGGGAGAAAAGAGGGAAGTATGTGCTATTGCTCCCGTGCCACCAAGACCATACACTTAAATTATTAATTATCAGTTACTACTCTTTTACCAATAACATTGTTCCCCTGTGAAAAATGCATTACTGCATGTATACATTATCTCACTATTTTTCACAGGAGTTGTAGCGTTAAATTTTGATGAGGAATTCGTAAATATGTACAATATAAAGAATTATATAATATAGTATATAATATAAAATGTAATTTAATTCAATTTTAAATAATAGACAAATTTACATGTGTACATTTTTGATATTGATAATTTGTTATAAATCATTGAAAGTAATTTATTAGTACACAAATTTACATTTAATCACTCTTAATGTTGATCTGTTATGTACAACTTCAGCAATATTGTTCTAGTATGAGTATTGCACGTCGAGTCTCGATTTCCCATAAACGAACCAAAAAAGGAGTAAAAAAGGAGTAAAGGGAGTAATGGTAGATTGGGTGGACCTGTCAGATGGAAAACATTTGGAAAATATTTCTTAATGTATTGCAATAGGAAAGCAAACAATACTCATCCAACACTACAAGGGTCCCGCCGACTTGCCTGTAAGATAATGTAAAACACAATATAACAGATTTAAACTTTAAAATTTAAATGTAAGTGCGCCAAAATCAGTGCAGGGACCTCCCAAGGACCAAGGAGGGTAAAATGAGACGGAGAGGATAATGCCAACAGCAATGTAGTGCTAAATGTAAAATAGTAAATGGGAACAAGAATGTAGGACATGGTATGACTCAAATTTAATAATCGTTTACATTAAACCCAGTAATCAAAAAAGTTGCTAATAATAAGGAAATGAGTGCTAATTGTAGTAGTGATTAGTGGGAAAGAATATATGACGTATGGGAAATCCCAATGAAAAACAGAAGAATAACTCAAATAATAAAAAAAAAAAGTAGTCAATGCTAAGCCAAGAAATGTGTGCAAGGTCAAATAATTAAAATGAGAATAAAACTGTTGGCAACCTCCAGTACATTCAAGAAAAAAAAAAAAAAAACCAGACTAGTAATCCAGTAACAACAGAATGTATGTCATATGAGTAATCCCAATGATCAGTAGAATAACTCAAATAATAAAAAAGTAGTCAATGATAGGCAAAGAAATGTTTGTATGGTCAATTAATTATAATGGGAACAAAATTGTTGGCAACCACCAGTACATTCCAGAAAGAACCAGAGAAATAACCCAATAAACAAAAAAGTTGCTATTGTTAAGGATAAAAAATATTAAATGTAAAAATGTATATTGGGATCAAGAAAATATGCCATATGAGTTATCCTAGTGAAAAAATCAGAAGAATAACTCAAATAATAAAAAAGTAGTCAATGTTAAGCTTAGAAATGAGTGCAAGGTCAAATAATTTTAGTGGGATCAATAATGTGTGCAACCCCTAGTACAATCAAGAAAAAACCGGAAAAATATCTTAATAATTGTAAAAGTTGCCAATGTTAAGGAAAAACCTTAACAACTTATAAAAAGTGTAAAATGTGACTTGGGACTGTTATAACAGTCGAAAATGAATGTAAATTAGAAAAAAACCATGTCTCTAGCCCAATTAGGAAAAAAGTAGCAACTGTTATAGATAAGGGAGGGAGGCAAAAAATGGTGCAAAAGATGGTGACAGTAGAAATAATAATGTAGTATGTAAAAAAGTGTCAAAAATATGACAATAACAAAAATAAAAGCTATTATAATGAAGAGACACATTTGACCCCTCCCCGGCAGGCCCCTAATTGTGCTAGAGGTAAACGGAATAGTGGAAAAGACGGGGGGAAAAGTTCACTTAGGCTGCAAGCAGCTGATTTTGGCGCAGCAGAATACCCCTACGACCAATACTTTTCGAGTTATTTAGCTTTTTATACAATACTTCAAGTGTAAAATACGTCCATCAGAAACAAAATGGCGTGTTTTAGTGAATAGATGGCAAACCTAGTAGTTAATTATTGTGCTAAAAGTTGGAGAAGACCTTTCTATACATGATGCCATTGAAAAAATAGTTAAGTGTTCATTATTAGTTTTTTATTATAATTAATTTATGTATTATTTTAAAGCGTTGAGAAATTTTTTGAGAAGGCAACCTACTTGAGTTTTCAATTATTTTAAAGCATTAATATTGACTTGCCCTTACAGAACACGAATTGTGTGAGAGCAACCAGTGTCCACCCAACCGCTCCAAATCAAAAATTACCAATTTTAAAATTAAAATTAAAAATACTTCTAGGTATTCAGTATTAAAACAAATAGTACCGCTAAAAAGAGTAAAGATTCAACTTTCAGAATATGTAAATATGTAAAAGATCGGTACATAAATAGTAGTTAAAAAATTAAATTAAAAAAGTAAACAACCTAATACATTCCTATGGGAAATCGGAAAAGTTTCTTAAAAAAAAAAAAAAATGACACTTTTTCAAAAATCAATTAAAAAATATCAAATTGACCTAGAGAGACACGGGTGGAGGCGGAGAAAAGCTAAAAGTTCAAAATATCGAGATCTGGCGTTAGTTTTTCAAAATAATAAAGAGATCATAAAAATTAAGCTATGTTAGAAGTATAGAATATGCCTCCAAAAACCCATGTTTCTCTATGGGAATGAGGGTTACTTCAGATATCAAAAAATCACAAAAAAGAACACTTTTTAAAATAATCATTTGGCATAGTAAATATCAATATTTTTGGACATAATAGGTATCAAATTAAAGCTTATAGTCTTATCTAAGTGAAAAATACAATATATTATCATTTTGAAGAGTTTTAGGTAGTTTTTTAGGACAATAGAATTCCATTGTTTAACCCATGTTAAGTCTATGGGGAAAATGTTCAAAAAATGCAGTTTTGATGTAAAGTTTAAAGGGTTAAAACTAACCGTTAACTTAAAACCAATGGTACTAAAATAATCTACGTACTTTAGTTAAGGTGAATGAAACAATAGATTTTAGTTATCTGAAAGATTTAGTTGTTATTGAAGGAACTGAAAAATGTCAATTTTGAAAATGGCTCCAAAATTTTGAAAGTAATTTATAGAATTTATGTTAAAATTAATAGAAAGAATGACTTAGAGATACAAGATAGGACTTAGAAGAGAGCTAAGAAGATGGTGAAGGGCAAATGAGACATGAAAAAAAAACATTAGGTAACTTAATATGGTCAAAATTGCAATGGAATTCTATTGTTTTTTCCCATGTTATCTCTATGGGAGATAAACATGAAAACTTCACTTTTTAAATTGGATATTTAAGGCTTAAAACTTGATGAAAACTCAATGAAAATAGTACTAAAATAATCTACAGAGTTTAATTGACACAAAATGTGCCATTTTATTGAGTTATCAATTAGTTATGTGTAACTTGTAAGCATATTTAAAACACTTTAATTTGAAAATGGCTCGAAGTAAACATAAAGTGCATGGTCTTTAATGGGTTAATTTTATATAAAAAACTGTGCCCGGAAGGACAAACTAGGTATTAAAAAGATCACAAGAGTATGTAGAATCTAAGTTTATCAAGTTTCAGTAGTTTTGATATAGATAGGGGGGCACGAGAAGCATTTGAATAGGTGGCAAAACCTGGTTCAAGGAGAAAACGAAAGTAAAGAAGAAGAAAGTTTAACTACAGATTTCTCCTGAACCCCTACACATAACTGTACATACCATATATCATTTTAATCAACATTTAAAGAGGAAGAGAAACATATATGACACAAGGCTCTAGCTTACCCCATTCCTTAAATATTTACATTTCCATCGGAGCAAAATTTGAGCGATATGACGTATACACGTGTAACAACCTTTCAAAATAGTGGTAGCAATGTGCTGAACTTTTAGGAACGCTGCAAGCCCTGGGTTAGGTCATTTATTGCCACCAAAAATATGATGTCAGCATTACTTATGGACGTGCCGTTGCCTTATTATATTGTATTCAGAGCAAATAGGGTCATCTTTCATAATTTTGGGTTGCAAATTTAAGTAGTTAGATGTGCCAATCGCAAAACTTTCTCCTATCTCATGTCAATATTTCATTTTAATTAGTTTTATTAGCATCTTTATTAGAATTATGCTTTAGAATTACTTATTATAACTTCATGCACTTTCGATGGTACGATATTGAAAATTGCGCAAAAATCGCTATTACAGCGTCCCGTTCCGGCGGAATTTTTCCAAATTCTGGGAGGACCTTACCATGACCAAAAACATACACAAAAAATTTGGTCAATTCTATACATAACTTCATACACTTTTCCACGGTACAATATTCAAAATGCACAAAAATTGCTATTAGAGCGCCCCCTACCGGCGGATTTTTTCCAAATTCAGGGAGGATCTCCTTGCCATGGCCAAAAAAAAAATACACAAAAAATTTGGTTCAATTCTGTGCATAACTGCATACACTTTTCGATGGTACAATATTCAAAATGCACAAAAATCGCTATTATAGAGCTCCCTACCGGCGGATTTTTTCCAAATTCAGGAAGTACCTTCTTGTTATGGCCGAAAGCATACATAAAAAAATGGTTCAATTCTATGCATAACTTCATACACTTTTCGATGGTACAATATTCAAAATGCAAAATGCAAAATGCAAAAAAAAAAATGCACAAAAATCGCTATTACAGCACCCCTACCGGTGGAATTTTTCGAAATACTGGGAGGACCTGTTTGCCATAGCCAAAAACTTTAAAAAAAAATTTAGTTCAATTCTATGCATAACTTCATACAATTTTTCATGCTACAATGGCGAAACACGGACAGACGGACAGATGACCCACGGGTACACGGATAAACAGACGTTTTCTATAAACATGTTTTTTGTAATCTCTGACCCCTAAAACGTGTAAATCCGTTGAAAGCCGGAAGTCAAAAATATTTTCGATTACAATACTTTCTTCTATTTTAGGTAGATTGAAGATAGAAGAAAGTGAAAAGATCCATACCTGAAAATTAATTTAAAATTCATTAAATTCAGAAGACTGAATCTCAGTTTTATGATTTTTAATGATCAGTATTAAAATCAGAACCAATTAAAATCTGAAAATTGAGGTATAATTTTAAAATAAATTTAATTTGAAAGTAAGTTTTTCAAATCAGTGTAAAAAATGAAATTGTGCATGTTTAGAAGTTAAGAAGAATTGCAGTAAAGGAACAACTTATGGGTTAGGACTTTAATACCGCCAGTATGATGTCAGCGTTACTCACAAACATATTTATACTTTATAATGTATATATATACTATAACATCGAGTATTTTACTAAATACTACTCCAATTGGTTGATTTTATTTTCTTCGTATTATCAGGAAAATCCCAATTTTTTTCTGTTACACCATCCAAGAAAACGAGCATTCTACACTGTAAAAAAAAAAAAAAAAAAAAAAAAAAAACGGACTAAAAAACGGAAATACTACTGGCAATCTAGACGCCAGTACTATTTCCGTTTTTTTACGGAATTTTTACCCATAAATTACAGAAAATTCTCCGTTTTTAATCAGTAGTATTTCCGTTTTTTAGTCCGGTTTTTTTTTTACAGTGTAACATTTAAAACTGAGGGATTTTACTATGATTGTGATACAATAAAGCCATATTTTCTGATTATTTTTATAATGATTTGTGGACAGGAATGCACATATATCAGTTATTATTGCCGTATTATTTCATTTTAATTTATTATACGTGGAAGGCCCCTCATAATTGGCACGGGCGATGCCGGGTAGTTCTGCTAGTTATTGATATTTTTTAAACATGATATTTAAACTATCTTAAAAAAATGCATTTCACAAAATGCAGAATATAATTTACTTGAAATTAGTAAGTTGGAGTAAATATAGGAAAAATTTTAAAATCTAATCTTAGCATAAATCTAACTTTTCAGAAACTGTATTTTTTAAAAGTAGGAACACCTTTCTAAATGCGTTCGAAAATAATTGTTCTTTCGGCAAATTACATTTTAACAAATTTTAAATATTCGCTCCGCTTTCACTCATTTTACTAAATGCTAATTTATTTCTATAACCTATGCTTGCCAGTTTTTTTTTTTTTTTTTTTTTATATAATAACAAGCCATTTACTTTTATGACCGAGATTAAGATTAATTCGAACAAACAACCAGAAAACATTTGCGTTAACGGCTTTGGAAAAGTAAAACATCACGGAATAAATTCTAAGCATGCAGAAATCGTAAACCATCCGTATGGAGTATTTTAATATAACAACCCGCAAAAAATACATAAAATATAATATCAGTCATAAAACAAGAGGTAAAAAATAGATCTCTTCTTGCAAAAAGCATACCGTTGTAGATGTGTATGCGAAATAAAGTGAAATAAAAAGAGGTTGCCTTCTATAGCGTGTAATGGAATTGTAAATAATAATAATTATAAAAGAATTTTTTTTTTTAATCTTGTGTGAGAACAGGCTTTATCGGAAGATGTTCTTGAACATGTTTTGACTTTTGGTGTTTTTGAAGCATGATGTTGTAAGAATTGCTTTAAAATATGGTATACAGTTTGTTTAAGAAGAAATAGGGACAAAATTTAAGTGTTGGTACAGCGTACTAAAACAAACAATTCGTATTTAGGAATCTAGAATTGTAATTCCTTTATAATTTACAGTGTGACTGTTAAAGTCCGTTGTCACCCCAATATTTTCAGAACGTCAAGAGCTATACTCATAAAAGTGGGGTCTAGGTATAGTAAAGTTGCCATGCGCTAGTGAATGAAAATGCCTAAGGCTCCACCTAGTGAAAAATTGCCGAGTTAGCATTCCTGTCTTTAAAACGGAAAGAGATAGAGATAAAAATAATTTAAAAAGTTGTAGGGCATCATCAATTTAGTACGAAGAGACACCTTGTGGACATTATTTATAAGAATAGAACTTTTAAAACGCGCGTTTGTTACTCGTCATGTCCTAAATTGTGACGTCACGAAACTTGTACGGAAGGAGAAATGACTATTTTTTCAAAGAAATGCATCCAAATGTTCGTTGCAGCTGACGGTGAGAAGTTTGAACGTCTCAAATAAATATATATTGTTATAACTTGTTGTTTTTTTTCTTTCTAAGATCTTTTTGTCACGTCGCAGTGTAGGAAATCACGAAAAAACAAATCCGCGTTTAAACCATTCTATTCTTCGCATTAATGCCCGCAAGATTTCTTTTCGTACTAAATCAATGATGCACTACAACTTTTTGAATAGCTTTTTTCCCCTGTCTGTTTCCGTTTTCGAGATAGGAATGCTAACTCCGCAGTTTTTCACCATCTGTCGACGTAGTCAAATTCATTCAGTAGCGCATGACTACTTTACTATACCTAGACCCCACTTTTATAGTTATAACTCTTGCCGTTCAGAAATTATTTGTGTGGCAACGGACTTTAGCGGGCACACTGTATATCCTCAGAAAAGTGTCTAACCCGAAATTTGTCCTGGATTCCTGTATAACTGTTTAATATTTTCATTATGGTAATATGAGGAGAGTAAATGCTGAGTTTAATGGAATAAAGAAGAAATATGTTACCTTTCTGAAATTTTTTCAAACTCCTTCATAGTTTTGATGGTTTAAACATTGAATAAATGGACACAATTAGTACACTACATAATAACAAATGGAAAAAAAAATATTACGCGTTTATAACTTGTGCCTCTTTTACCCTCTTCCCAAACACCTTCTGTGTTCAAGCGATGTTTAAAGATGAATTTTGTGCTTTCCTTCACTATTATTTTTTTTAACTGACCATTGGCGTACAAAATACGACATCGGTTTATTAACCCCTTGGGGACTAGCGACACGTATACGTGCCGCATGAAGCGCTCAGAATACTTGTTTTTCCTCACCAGTAAAATTTTACTGTAAAAATTGCCTTTTTTAATCAGTGCATTTTATCGATTAAAGAAGACACAAATTTCTGTTTTTAAAAAACGGTGACAAAAGATTAAAAATTTTATAAAAGGCTCCCGTCCCGAAGGGGTTGATGTAATTTATTCCATTTTCTTTCTTGATTTCTTTTTTAAAATAAATTTGATCTTTATTACTTTTTATTATGCACATACTTTAAATTAAATAAGAATATCAGCGCAAGTTTACATTTAGTCTTTAATTGACATTGACATATGAGAGTACGCCGCCCATGAAGTTATGTACTATAAACCGTCTATAAAATTGAATGAATTATTAATATTTTTCTTTTATCAGTTTGACATGTATTACTTTAATAATACTGGTAGAGATAACTTTTATTAAAAGTTGCTATTTATTATTTCAAATTACTCAGCGTATACTAAGTCTAAGTAAATTCCAGGACAAGAGTTATGGCCAAGTCTAAGTAAATTTTCTTTTAAATACGATGTATATCAGGAATTTATTTCGAAAAGGATAATAATAAGTGTTCATGTATTTTTATTTTCTTCTGAGTATAATACAAGGAATTATTGTAATTAAAACGAAAATTCGACTTCTGGTTTTTCAAAAAATTACAAGTTTTAGGGGTCAAATCACCGAAAAACACGTTTTTAAAAAATGCTTTCTGTCCGTGTGTGCTCTTTGTATCCTCGAAAGTGTATAAAGTTACGAATAGAATCAAACAAAACAGCATATACATTTTTTTGGCTATGGTCAGCAGGTTCCAGTTTAATTTTGAGATATTTCGACTGAAGAGGGCACTATGATAGAAATTTTTGTTCCATTTTATAATGTATCACATAAAAGTGTATGAAGTTATTCATAGAATTAAATCAAATTTCAATTATGTATTTATGGATGTGCTCAGCAGATCCCAGTTGCATTTGGGGATATTCCGCCAGAAAAGATCACTGTTACGGGGATTCTGAGCCATTTTCTTCATTGCATTATCGAAAAGTGTATGCAGTTATCGGTAGAATTGAACCAAATTTCATACATATGTTTTTGGCTATGGCCAGCCGGCCCCAGTTGAACTCTGTGATAACGATTTTTCGGCCATTTCTATTATTTTATTATTGAAGTGTATGAAAATATGCATAGAATTTAACCAAACTTCGTATATTTGTTTTTGACTATGGACGCCATGTCCTGAGAGCTACAGTAGCGATTTTTGTGCACTTTTTAGAATTTAAGTATACAAATTATGAATATTTTTTTTAATTTTTTATTTATATATATATTATACGTCGAGGTTTGTATAAAAATTTATAAAATAATGACCTGAAGGTGGCGCTGTGATAGCGAACTTCGTTCGATTTTCGAGGCACGCACGGTAGCTATATTGAAAAAAAAAAAAACTTATTGAATCGCCTAATTCTCCAATCTAACTTGAATCTGCATACATGTAGCAAGCAAAGTTTTTATGTTTTTGGATATATTACCCGTTGATTAGACTTCATACGAAATCACCCCCCCCCCACCCCCCCACTCACCTCTATGTTATTTTATTTTTTTATTTACAATTTTTTTGATATCAAAAATTAAATAACAGATATGTTATTTACTCATTTTTGTTCCTAAAATGCATAATTAAAAAAACAAAAACAATTACGCTTCTTGAAGTAATTATATGCATGACATAGAAGAAAACTTCAGAATATAACGCAATGATATACTACATTCCACCACTTTAAAATAAACACTTGATTCGAAAATTAATTTGTATCAAACATTCACAAAAACACATTTCATGGGAAACACATAAAACACACAAAAAAAATCTTTGTTATGTTTTTTTTTTTCTATTAAATGCACGTTTCCTAATCTGTACATAATATTCAGTGCTAAAATTTCGGATGTCAAATACTAACTGGCAGATGAGCCTGGCTTATGCAAGAGTCCCTTATAAGAATTATTCTAATTATCTAAAAAAATGATCACTTTTCTTTGTTTAAGTAATCTTTGTTGTATGCTCTGCAAGCAATGTATGTCTTATATTCTGTAAATATTAGGCAAAATGCAGTAATGTGCATTAAATGTAATAATACGCAATATCAGGAAAATTCCATATGCTGTATCTACTGTCAATTGTTTCTGAAGTAATCATGCATGTACGGACACATGCAAGAAATTGAAGCATCTTAAAACCGCTATATCATGTGTGATCTCGTGCAAGAAAATAAAACTATTCTATTTCTCTTAATATATTTATAACGATATTTATTATCAGATGAGCATTTGATTCTAATGTGTCTTTTAAAATTAAAGAAGGAAAAAAGATTTATAGCATTTAATATAAATGGAAAAAACTTCGTGTTTTCGCTTTTCGCAGAAAAAAAATATTGTTTAAATAATAATGAATAAAAAATAATGAGAATTAAAAACAAAATTCTTTAAAAACCCGAGAAAAATTCTTAAAACATGCTGCGCTCAAAAATTAATGTTATAAAAGTTCAGAATACTTATTTGAAACAACAATTTTAATAGAAGAAGTATTATTCTTCTAAACAGCATTATTGATATTTTTAAAACGAGATATCTAAGCGATCTCAAGAAAAATGCATTTTGAAAATTGCAGAATTTTATTTACTTGAAATGAGTTAGATAGAGTAAATCTAGGAAAAATTCTTAAATCTAATTATAACATAAATCTAACTATTCAAAAATTCTATTTTTTAAAAGTAGGAACACCTTTCTAGATGCGTAAACAAATAATTGTTCTTTCGGCAAATTACATTTTAACAAATTTTAAAATACTCTCTCCGCTTTCACGCATTTTACTAAATACCAATTTATTTCTATAACCTATGCTTGCCAGTTTTTATAATAACAAGCCATTTACTTTTACGACCGGCATTAATAGTAATTCGAACAAACAACCAGAAAACATTTGCGTTTACGACTTTGGAAAAGTGAAACATCACGGAATATATCCTAAGCATGCAGAAATCGTAAACCATCCGTATGGAACATTAATATAACAACCCGCAAATTATACATAAAGTATAATACCAGTCATAAAACAAGGGGTAAAAAATATATATCTTTTTGCAAAAAGCATACCGTTGTTGGTGTGTATGCGAAATAAAGTGAAATAAAAAGAAGATACCTTCTTTACCGTGTAATTGAATGATAAATAATAATAATAATACTAAAAGAAAAGAAAATTATCTTGAATATTGTCTGAGAACAGGCTTTATCGGAAGATGTTCTGTGACATGTTTTGACTTTTGGTGTTTTTGAAGCATGGTGTTGTAAGAATTACTTTTAAATATGGTATACTGGTTGTTTAAAAAGAAATAGGGAAAACTTTAAGCATTGGTATAGTGTACTACAGCAAACAATTTGTATTTAGAAAATTATGTACGTAATCCCTTTATAATATACAGGGTGATTCATAAAAGATGGGCAGAACTTTAAGGGGTTATAGTACACTTAAAGACAAATAATATTAAATAGGAGACTAAGGGTCCCAGACGTATTCCCAAGGAGATAGGGGGCATTAAAGTTTAGGGTCCGAAATTTCAAATGATTATAAAACATGGAAAAATTGGTCGATTCGTTTGCGGTTTTTGCAAAAAATTTTCTTTATGCCAGTATTTTCTTGAAATAAAATTTTAAAGTTCAATTTTAAAAAATGCCGATAGGGGGCGCTTTAGACTTTGGAGCAACAAACAACTATTTTTTAACGTTATTTTTTGTATTTCTTTAAATGATTTCGAAAGCTTAGACTTAAACTTAAATTTTGATCTAAAAATCTGAGTCCTAACGAGTAGTTAAGTAGCATAAACTGAAATTTGAAATTTGAAACCCTTCTCCCCCCAGAACAAAAATCAGTTATTCCCGATCTTTGTGTCGTAGATTAGGCTCTAACTACTGCCGCGTTTTGCTAAAATTATTCTTTATGTCAGTATTTTCTTAAAAATAAATTTTAAAGAAAATTTTCAAAAAATTCCGATAGAGGGCGCTTTAGACTTTGGAGTAACGAACAACTATTTTATACCGTTATTTTTTGTGTCTCATTAAATGCTTTCTAAAGCTTAGACTTAAATTTTCAGCCCAAAATCTGAATCGTTAGACGTGGTTAAGTTTCTGGGGAGAGGGGTTTGAAATTTCTACTCCTGAGCACAGTTCAGTTTACCATGTCCACACATTGTGTGCTGTGATACGAGGTAAAAAGACACAAATTAGGATTATGTTACCAAAGCATATTTATTAACATGTAATTACAATAAATGTTTAAAATTGTGACCACCAGAGGTTATGCACGCAGAACAACGGCGAAGAATGGAACGGCGAACATTCGCGAAAACATCAGGCTTTTCGAGCACTTCCCCTACAGCGGCGGAAAGTCTGGCGACCAGTTCCTCGGGGGATTCAATGGGTGTCTCATACATAAGAGCCTTCAGTCGTCCCCAAAAAAAGAAATCGAGGGGTGAAAGATCTGGCGAGCGAGCAGGCCAAGCAACAGGACCACCTCGACCAATCCATCTGTTCGGAAATGTGATGTCCAGATAGTTGCGGACGTCTCGTACGTAATGGGCTGGCGCTCCATCGTGCTGGAACCACATGACCCGCCGGATGCGTGGAGGAACAAAGTTTAACAGGTCTGGCAGCACATGTTGCAGAAATGTGAGGTATGTTTTACCGTTGAGGCGTTCAGGAAGAAGGTACGGTCCGATTAGGTGGTCTCCGAGGATTCCTGCCCAAACATTGATGGAAAAGCGTCTCTGATGAGCATGTGGATACGTAGCATGTGGATTGACATCCGCCCATACATGTGCATTGTGTGTGTTAAATGTACCTTCACGTGTGAAGGTACATTCATCGGTGAAAAGCACAGTTCGTCCAAAATGTGGATTTAGCGCGTTCTGCTGCAGAAACCAGCGGGCGAATTCAATACGATTTGGATAATCCCCTGGAGACAGTTTCTGGACTCGTTGCACATGAAACGGGAGCAAATGTTCATCCTTCAGTACCCTCCAAGTCACGGACTGTGAGGTATCCACCTGCCTAGCCACTGTTCGTGTACTTGTACTTGGCTGCGCCGCTACTACATCCAGAATGGCTTCTGCAACAACTACTGATTCGTCCTTTTTTGCACGACCTGCATTCGACCGGGAAGCGAGAAAGGATCCCGTCTCACACAACTGTCTGTGCAAGCGCTCGAAAGTTTTGCGGTTAGGCAACCGCCTGTTGGGAAATCGCTCTCCGTACATTCGTTGTGCCTCTGCACCATTTCCATCTGCCGCTCCGTAAATTAAATGCATCTCAGCCTTTTCCTTATTCGTGAAGGGCACCATCTTCCGATTCATTACTACAGCGACTTACACTTGACTCACCGTTCAGTGGTTTTTATGCCTGAATCGTGTCGAAATTTTGCATACGTGTTCTTCTTCTTCCCCATTTGACATTTGCATACTTTCTGTTTCCTTCTTCACCCGGTGACTAGCGTCAGGAATGGAGCTTTAACGTTTGCATGAGCGACGTTTCCAACTGTGCCAGTGCCTTTATGAGTGAATTCCGACTATGCAGTCCTTGACGAAAGTTGTATTTTTGCCTCGTATCACAGCACAGAATCGTTGGTCATGGTTAAGTAGTGCAAACTGAACTATGTTCAGAAGTTGAAATTTGAACCCCCTCCCCTCGCTACTGAACCACGCTCAGCGATTGAGATTCTGAGCTGAAAATTTAAGTTTAAGTCTAAGCTTTAGAAAGCATTTAATGAGACACAAAAAATAACGGTATAAAATAGTTGTTCGTTACTCCAAAGTCTAAAGCGCCCTCTATAGGAATTTTTTGAAAATTTTCTTTAAAATTTATTTTCAAGAAAATACTGACATAAAGAATAATTTTAGCAAAACGCGGCAGTAGTTAGAGCCTAATCTACGACACAAAGATCGGGAATAACTGATTTTTGTTCTGGGGGGAGAAGGGTTTCAAATTTCAAATTTCAGTTTATGCTACTTAACTACTCGTTAGGACTCAGATTTTTATATCAAAATTTAAGTTTAAGTCTAAGCTTTCGAAATCATTTAAAGAAATACAAAAAATAACGTTAAAAAATAGTTGTTTGTTACTCCAAAGTCTAAAGCGCCCCCTATCGGCATTTTTTGAAATTGAACTTTAAAATTTTATTTCAAGAAAATACTGGCATAAAGAAAATTTTTTGCAAAAACCGCAAACGAATCGACCAATTTTTCCATGTTTTATAATCATTTGAAATTTCGGACCCTAAACTTTAATGCCCCCTATCTCCTTGGGAATACGTCTGGGACCCTTAGTCTCCTATTTAATATTATTTGTCTTTAAGTGTACTATAACCCCTTAAAGTTCTGCCCATCTTTTATGAATCACCCTGTATATATATATCCTGCGAAGTGTGTCTAACTCAAAATCTATCCAGGATTTCTGCATAACTGCTTAATATTGTTATTATAATAATATTAGAAGCGTTTATATAGAATTTAACCTTTAGCTTACGGGGGGATTAACATAATCCCAAGAAAGAGATTGCTGAAAAATACGGGGTTGGGATTATCGTCATCCCGAAAATTTCTACCCTCAAAGATGCTGTACAGGAACTCATTGACCGTTTTGCTCAATCGTTGTCGGACTGCGCGTGGAAGAAGGGAAATTCTTAGTGGATATATTAATTATCCTAGGGAAATACGGGGAAGATTACATGGTAAAAAAGTAAACATTGTTTACACAGACGACGTAAAGCTGTTTCCACCCCGGTTATTGCAAATTAGTTGAAGATAGTTCTAGTTTGTGAGACATGATAGTGATACTTTTGACATAATAATGAATAGGTTATTTTCAGCAAATAGTTTTACTAGTTTACTATTGCTAATTTTGGTTAGACTTTTGTCCTTAAATGCTGGGAGATACAAACATGTTTTGATTTTTAATGTTATTGAAGCATGATGTTGTAAGAATTACTTTTAAATATGATATACAGGTTATTTAAAAAGAAATAGGGAAAACTTTAAGCATTGGTACAGCGTGCTACAACAAAAAATTCGTATTTAGGAATCTAGAATCGTAATTCCTTTATAATATACAGTGTGTCCATTAAAGTCCGTTGTCACCCCAATAATTTCTGAACGGCAAGAGCTATACTCATAAAAGTGGGGTCTAGGTATAGTAAAAATGCCATGCGCTAGTGAATGAAACCACCTAAGGCGCCACCTAGTGGAAAATAGTCGAGTTATCATTCCTGTCTTTTAAACGGAAAGAGATAGAGAAAAATGATTTAAAAAGTTGTAGCGCATTATCGATTTAGTACGAAAAGACACCTTATGGAAATTATTTATAAGAAAATAACTTTTAAAATGCGCCTTTGTTATTCGTGATTTCCTACAATATGATGCCACGAAACTTGTACGGAAGGAGAAATAATTATCTTTCGGACAAATGCATCCTAATGTTCATTGCAGCTGACGGTGGGAAGTTTGAACATCTCAAATAAAGATATATTGTAATAACTTGTTTTTTTTTCTTTCTAAGATAATTTTGTCACGTCTCAGTGTAGGAAATCACGATAAAAAAAAATCCGCGTTTAAACCGTTCTATTCTTCACTTTAATGTCCACAAGGTGTCTTTTCGTACTAAATCAATGATGATCTACAACTTTTTGAATCACTTTTTTCCGGTTCTCTTTCTGTTTTTGAGATAGGAATGCTAACACTGCAGTTTTTCACCAGGTTGCGACGTACGCGATTTCATTCTTTACTGTTTGGCTACTTTAATATACCTAGACCCCACAGGCTAATGGCAGACGAACGTCTTTTTGCACGCTTTTTCCCCTACATATTGCTCACCCGCGAGAAAAGTGACACATATCGACAAAAGTAAATTTCACATGAGCGGCAAAAGAAAATTCGCTCTAAGATGAAAATTCAGCACATAACTCTGCATGCAGAAATAAAAGCGCGCATAAAAGCATGAAGCACTTAAGAAGGAAGACGTCGGTTGATGTTTGGAGGGTTGAGTAATTTTACCTCCACAAACAATTCACCCCTGTTGTGTGGTCACAAACGGATATATAGTGTAATAAAGTGATTTTCCATATAACTACATTTGTGAAACTGTTTGTGTAGCAAAACACACCTATGGCGGATCTATTAGTGGAATAAAATGCAAAATGAATTTTTGCGAGATGTGTCATTTTTCTTGTGGGTAAGCGATATCATCCATACACACGGCATTATGTAGGGATGATGCGTAGAGAAAAAGCGTGCGAAAAGATGTTCGTCTGACATTAGCCTTATGACTATAAATCTTGCCGTTCAGAAATTATTTATGTGTCAACGGACTTTAGCGGGCACACTGTATATCCACAAAAGAGTGTCTAACTCAAAATGTTTCCTGGATTTTTATATAACTGTTTAATATTGTTATTATAATAATATGAGGAGAGTTTATGCAGAGTTTAATGGAATAAAAGTGAAAGATGTTACTTTTCTGAAATATTCTTTAAATTCCTTTAAACATTTGAAATTTGATGGTTTAAACTTTGAAAAACTGACACACCACAGTGAGTAAGCCACTCAGTGAAAATAAGAAATAGAAATTAAAATATATATATATATATTATGAGGTACAACTTGTTCCTCATTTATCCTCTTCGCAAAAATCCTTCAGTGTTCAAGCGATGTTTAAAGTTGAATTTTATGCTCTCCTTCATTATTTTTTTTTTTTTAATCATCATTGGTGTACAAAATATGACATCGGCGTGTTTATGTAATTTGTTTTCATTTCCTTTCTTCATTTATGTTTTTAAGTAAATTTGATCTGTATTAATTTTTATTATACATAGGCTTTACATTAAAGAAGAATATCAGAGCAAGTTTATATTTAGTCTTTAATTGGCTTTGACATATGAAAGTACTCCGCCCATGTATTTATGTACTATAAACCGTCTATAAAATTATATAAATTATTAATATTTTTCTTTTATGTATTTGACGTGTATTACTTTAATAATACTGGTGGAGGTCACTTTTATTAAAAGTTGCTATTTATGATTTCAAATAACTCAGAGTATACAGTGGGCGAAGTCTATGTAAAGTTTCTTTTAAAAACAAGATATATTAGGAATTTATTTTGGAAAAGGCCTATGATTAGTGTTCATGTACTTTTATTTTCTTTTATCTATAATTCAAGGAAGTATTGTCATTAAAACGCAAATTTGACTTCCGGTTTTCGAAAAATTTACACGTTTTAAGGGCCGAAAAACACGTTTTTACAAAATGTCTTTCTGTCCGTGTGTAAACTTTGTATCCTCGAAAGTGTATAAAGTTATGACTAGAATCGAACAAAACATCATATACATATTTTTGGCAATGGCCAGCAGGTTCCAGTTGAATTTGGAGATATTTCGACTGAAGAGGGCAATTTTTAATGATAGCAATTCTTGTTCCATTTTTATAATGTATCATATATAAGTGTATGAAGTTATTCATAGCATTAAACCAAAGTTCAATTATATGCTTATGGATATGCCCAGCAGATCCCAGTTGCATTTGGAGATATTTCGCCAGAAAAGGTCACTGTGATGACGAATTTTGGGCCATTTTCTTTATTGCATTATCGAAAAGTGTATAAAGTTATAGGCAAAATTGAACGAAATTTCATACATATGTTTTTGGCTATGGCCAACCGGCCTCAGTTGAACTTTGTGATAGCGATTTTTCGGCCATTTCCATTATTTTTTTATTCAAAAGTGTATGAAATAAGCATAGAATTTAACCAAACTTCGAATATTTGTTTTTGACTATGCACGCCATGTCCTGGGAGCCCTAGTAGCGATTTTTGTGCGACTTTCTACAATTTAAGTATACAAGTTATGATTTTTTTTTAAATTTTATATTTAGAATCTCAAAATCATTCTCACAACATTTTGACTTTTGGGAAAAAAAAATCTGACAAAATTAAACTTGCTAAAATAACATTTTAATCAGATAGACGAATGCCTTAATGATTCAAAATAAAGAAAAAATGGTCAGCAGAGAAATTTTTTTTTATTTAACTGAGGTTTAAGTTAAACTTGCGAGTTTAATTTTCTTACCATTTTACACCTATAACTTTTTATTTTCTTCTAAATTTTTACTTATAATGAATTTGCATAGTACCCACAGGACATCCAAATAAGAAATAATAACAATGTTGTACTTTTAATACAGAATTTTTGTATAACATTGTCTTAAAGGGGTGTTAAAGAAGGTACGGTAAGGTAAAAAAAGGGGATGGTATTGGAAAAAAGGGACGTAATGGTAAAAAAAGGGACAGTAAGAATGGAACGGTAAGGAAAATTACCACCTATATTTAGGAAAATCATGTTAAGACTAAGTGATAGCCACAATGTTCATTGATTTTTAGAAACAGCTGTTAACATTGGATTATATATATATATATATATTAAACTGACCTCGTAAAGTGCAGGAATAAACCTTGGGAACGGTGAGACTACCAATAAAGCCACGATGCTTGAAATTGATATTTAAATGCTGATTTAAATTCTACAGTAAATTTCCTGCCAAAGAATTTAAGACATTATTTCTCTAGCATAGTTCTGCATCAGAAAAAACTTGAAAAAAATTCTCTGGCTGCATCTGAAATTATTTTCTGTATAATTTTAGAAGAGGGCTGGTAAGGAATCTAAAACCCAGGGACAGAGTTTAAAAAATAATAACAACCCTAAAAATGTGTGCAGGTTAATTTTTAGCTACATATTTATATAAAACAATAGTTCCAGTTTCAGAAAAAAATTACATTTAATTATTTTTATTGAAACAATTTTATCCAGACAGCTCCAAACTTAAAAATCAGCATCAGGGACACGGGACGGTAGATGAGTTTTACTGGTATTTGGACCCCCAACATCTTCCAAAACTTATTTATCTCGTTAATATTGTTATGCAATCATGAAATGGGATGTTCCCCAGTATATGAAATAAAAAAACCCACAAAAAAGTGTTTTAAATAAAAAATTATTCAGGGACACGAAAGTCAAAAGATTCTGATAATGCCCCATATATAGTATATGTCGAGGTTTGTATAACTATTTATAAATTAATGACGTGAAGGTGCTGCATACATGTAGCAAGCAAAGTTTTTATGTTTTTGGATATATTACAGTTGATTAGACTTCATTATGACGCCCCCCCCCCTACACACACACCTCTACGTTATTTTATTTATTTATTTATTATTTATTTGTAATCAAAAAATAAATAACAGATATGTTATTTACTCATTTTGTTCCTAACATGCATAATTAAAAAAACAAAAGCAATTACGCTTCTTGCTGTAATTATATGCATGACATAGAAGAAAATTTCAGAATATAACGCAATGACATGATACATTCCATCGCTTTAGAATAAACTCTTGATTCGAAAATTAATTTGTATCAGACATTTACAAGAACACATTTCACGAGAAACATATTAAAATGCCATTTTTGGCTCCAGTAATCCAAAAACAAAAACTAGATTAATTAATATTTTGTTTTAAAAAATATCGAAATAAAAGTGAAAAATATTAAAGCGGATATATCAAAAATATGATAAAAATATTTAAAAAAAATTTACATTTTAGTTTAAACCTAGTATAAAAATTCCACGTAAAAAGAAAAAAAAATCCCATAAGATCGCTATGTAAAGACACTATTTATATAAATATTTTTCCTTTCATAGCTTTATAATATAAAGTTTGAGATATATTTAAAATATGTGGGGCATTATCAGAATCTTTTGACTTTCGGGAATAAAAATCTGTCGAAATTAAACTTGCTAAAATAACATTTTAATCTGATAGACGAATGCCTTAATGATTTAAAATAAAGAAAAAAGTTGTCAGCAGCGAAAAATATTTTATTTAACTGAGGTTTAAGTTAAACTTGCGAGTTTAATTTTCCTTACCATTCTGCCACTGTAACTTTCTATTTTCTGTATTACTGTGTATTTTATAATAATTTATGCTATTTTTACACTCTGTCATCTAACTTCAATTTGTTTTTGTATGTAGAAAGGAAATTTTGCAATCAATTTTCAAATTACATCCTAATATGCCAGAATTATAAAAACTATGTGTGCATGTGTGTTTACAATGATAAAACTTTTGGATATTTTTAGAACTTAATTAATAATTTATAAACTTACAACTTAATTTCAAGACAATCTCCAAATAATCTTTTTCAAGTGTTTACGAGTTTCAAAAGCAACAGGGTTAATTATGCTACAAACCATTCTCGCCAAAAATTATGCCAAATTGCTGTAAAAAAGCAACAATAAAATTTGTTTAACACTAAAAAGTTATAAAAATATACATCAAAAATATAAAGTACATAAAAAATACTTATTTATCATTTATTTAGCTGATTCCGTGCAAAGTATCTCCGTTAAAAACCGCTTACCTGAGTCATATTCCCCCAGTTATACTAGGGATGTTCACTTCAAATTGTGAATTCACAGTTTTGCCTTCGCTAAATAAAATTATATTGGCGTTGATGGAGACTTTCTGTATAACGTGTAAATTATAATCTTCAAGTTGTAAATTCATTTTTGAAAATAAATAAAAGATTAGCGAGAAGTTAGCCATTTTTACACCTTCAATAAATAAATGAATTGTCGCGTCACGATATGCCGTTCCATCAACAGAGTCTTTGTAACATCATAAAAAATAATGGTACCAAAATATTGCAAAAATAAGTAACTGATTTTTTGCAAGAAGTACCACAACAAATAACGAAGCCGTCTAATGTTAGGTTTAGTAGGTTTGTTTTTCTAAACAAACCGTTTTTGCAGATGGCAAAAACGGTTTGTTTAGAAAAACAATGAACGATATTTCGCCGTCATCACGTACCTTAGAGTTTTTTCGTATCAAAATATTGTAATAATTATTGATTCCTTATATTCAACCTTATAGTCCTTACAGTATAGAAAAATAGGCAAAATAGTTGACGCCACAACAAATCACGAAGCCTGGTAAAGTTAGATTTAGTATGATTGATTTTTTAACTAAACTATCCTTTGTCACCGACTAAAGATAAATAACCGCTTTTTTGCCGTCACATACCATAGAGTTTTATATAGAGGGATAGTTTAATGTTAACAAGTTTTGTTTATATGTTTTTATTAATTCCTGTTGCTATATCTTATAACCGGACAAAAATGATTATTAAAAAATATATATTCACTCTTTTGCGCGTTTTACCAAGCCGCGAATTTTCAATAATCGCATGCACAAAATATGTATTTTAACATAAAGAGTTTGAAACTACCTTAATCTCAATAATGAAATCAGACGTGATTAATAAGATAGAAAAAAAATTACTTTTTTTTAAATATTATTTCCTTATATGATTTTGAGGAAGACGGATATTATGGAAAAATAAATTCAATTCAAAACTTCGAAATACAAAATGAACAATAGTAGAGAATCATTTAATTCATTAAAATCAAATTTTACGTTTATTCCTGCTGTTTCTGTTGTGTACATACATGCACACATGCATTTTAAAGGAATTGTGACAATTTTATATTTGGCTGTTTTCCAAAAATTCTTTTCAGAATGTTATAAGGAGCTATATTAAATTGTTAATTCTTTATTTCAATCATTTAAAAGAAACAAAAATTATTTAATGTTTAGTAATAAGTGAAATTTGAAAGAAAAATCTATTTGAAAGTTTCTGATAAATTAATTTTCGCTGAAATTCGTTATATATTCAAAGTAACAATTTTTAAAAAAATAATTTATTAACTTATTTTAAGCAATATAATTGCGAAGACTTTCATTTGTTCAAAAAGCATTGATATGAAAAAAAAATCATTAAAGAGATACAGTTCTAAAATAAATTAAAGTTTCAGATGAGTTCAAATTATTATTAAGGTTAACAAAATTTACTCTTTGTTCATTTTGAACAGCCCAACTTTTATTTGATTTACCGGTTTTATTATTTGTGTTCTGTTATTAGCTTGTTTTATTTTTCCTTTTCACGTTAGAGTTTCATTAATTATTTGATTATGAAAGGAAAGTTTTCTGTAAAAAATAAATTCAAAATAACACTTCTAAATTCCGCATGCTCAATGGAGAAGGATATTTGAGTTTATTGGTTAAATGGTTATTACCATTTGCGACACAACAACTACGATTTGAAAAATATATATTCAGGTGTTATAATACATCATTTTAAGCATGTAATAATAATAATAATAATAAAATAGAATTTACATATAAAGAGTTATTCACTTAAAGGTACTTTTGCCACATGTGCAACAAACAGAAAATTACATACTTCTCAAAAATATCGCCATTTGTCTAATACAAAATTGCAAAATATACAAACTTACTTTTGTAAAAAATCTATCTTTTAGACGTCTCCATACGTTTAACTTTACAAAATTAACGACGATAAATTTAGTAATAACAATGCGAAACTCTTTAAATGATAAATAAAACTTAGGCATGGAAAATTAACTCAATATCGCCGCCTGTTGCGAATTCTATGAACAATTTTATATTAAATGCTGTGTTAGGAGATAACTGCAATAAATAAAATCATTTTCTAAATTCCGCTGTAAAAGTAACATCGACTTTTGGATATGTTGAAATATGCAACGTGGTTATAGAAAGACTTAATATGCAATTTTTCCAAAAAAGTCTAACACTGCTGCTTCTGTTACTTACATACATTCAGTGGACTTTTAGTAAGGCGTTCCCGCCTCAGAAATATCTTCGGGCAATGGGGAAAATTTCGTTTTTCGCACCATTTCATAGTGCAATTAATGTTAAAGACATCGCGTAAGCTATGGCGATTCGGACAATTGTTCAACTGACAGAAAATAAAAGATTGCTTTTATACATTATTTTATGCAGATTTTGTAAGAAATATTACCAATTGCATTCTCACCTATGTCGGAATTTCTTAAAAATATTTGCTGATCTGCGCCGATCATGAACCCTAGAACCCCAAAACAACCCTCAGTTCAAAACTTTATCTATCTATCTATCTATCTACATATATACAGTGGTGGCCAAAACAGTGGGCATTTTTTGAAATTTTCATTTTTATAACTTTGTGTGCTTGAAGAATATATTAAATTTCACTTGAATAGAAATGTTTATATATCAAGTTCAAGGGAATTTAATGTAGGATTTAATAATAAATTAAAATATCTGCATTACAAAAAAGTTACGTTTACAAAAAATAAGATCTTTCTTAGATTTCATTGTATTTTCAATTTTCACTTACACATTCAATATTTAGTAGGATAACCCTTGTTTTTTATAACAGCTTCACAGCGTCTTTTCATTGAGAGAACTATTGTTTGGAGTTCATCCTTTTTAATCACATTATGCGAAGAATAAATTATAGCTTCAATATGTTGCGTTTTATTAGATGGACACTTTTTTGTTAAAAGGATTTTCAAACGTCACCACAAATTTTATATAGGATTCAGATCAGGGCTGTTGTCTGGTCAGGCTAATAATTGTATGGTTTTATTTTTAAGCCCTTCTTTGCATATGTTTGAAGTAGACCATGGAAGTGAATCCTGCTGAAAGATAAATGGTGCTTTATTGGGGAAGAGGTTCCTGATGTAATGTATCAATTTTAGCTCCAGGTCAGTTTCGATGTTTGTTTTTTTTTTTTTCATTCAGAATGCTATCAATCTCTTCAATGCGGCCCACAACATCTGCAGACATACAGGCCCAAACCATGACATTTTGGGGTTTCTTTGTAGTTGCTTCAATTCAATCTGGATACAGCACTTCCCCTATTCTACGTCTCCCATATTTTCTCCCATCACTACCAAAGAGTGATATTTTATTCTAATCGCTCCAGGTTATTGGTTTCTATTGATTTTCTGACCAATTAAAGTATTTATTGCACAAGGAACTCGTTTCTTGCTTTGCTGAAGATTTAAAAAGGGTTTTTTCCTCGGAATTCTACCTTTCAGTCCAAAACCTGCAAATCTTCTTATTGTTCTTGATCTAACTGAAATACCCATTGCATTGAATTCACATCTAACAGCATCTGATGAATTTCTTCTATATTTAAGTCACATTCTTTTTATCTTTCTATCGTCATACGCAATTGTGCATTTTTTTCGATCTGATCTTGCCTTATTTATCGCTGATTTAGGCCAGATAAATTGACTGATCCACCAACCTGTCTTAAAATCTCAGCATAAGTGAGACCATTTTCTCTCAATATGATAATTCTGCTTCTTTTTATAGGTGTCCAATCTGTTCTTGTTGATGACATTGATTTAAATTATTTGCATTAAGAAAAATATATATATAAAGAATTATTCTATTAAAACATTATTCTATTTAGTTACACTAGTATACACCGTTCTGCAAAATTCATTCGAACAAAATACCACTGATACAAATCAAAACATACTACAATTTAGTTACCGACATTTGATTTGTTTTCAGAAGAGTCATTGTGATTGGCTAGGAAGCTTTTATTACAAAACACTTCTACATTAATAACAAATTGTATTTGTATTTTAGACTAAAGTAAGTGTAACCTTTTTTGTAAAGTCGATATTTTATTTCTGCTTTTTTTATTAAATTCTACATTAAATTTCCTCGAATTTGATATGTAAAAATTTGTATTGAAGTGAAAATAATATATTCTATAAGCACACAAAGTTTTAAAACATGAAAAATTTAAAAAAAAGTCCTAAATTTTGGTCACCACTATATATATACTGTGATATATATACCGTGATATATGTATATATATATATATATATATACATATACATCACATTTTTATGGTCACGATAAATTGCACAATTCTGCACAAATCTCTTCCGAACTGATACATAAAATCAAAGAGCAGAAATTCTCGACAAGTTCGTTAATGGGCAAAGTCAGACCAAGGAGTGTAAATAGAGAGGAGTTTTGTGAAAAACGAAAAAAACCCATAACTTCTTAATTATAGTACATATCGACTCAGTATAAAGTTATTATAACATCTGGGAAAAGTGCCAAAAATTTATGTTTGACTGAATTATGATAAACTTAAGAAGAACCGAAAAAATAGGGTTTTTTTAGGAGGAGAGGAATTCGTAACTACGCCAGTTCTCATAATATCAAATCCACTTAAATGTATTATAAACTTTTATATTGACAAGTTCTTGATAGGATCAACTCTTACTGCAAAAAATAAAAATAAAAATAAAAATAAAGACGAAAAAAGGGTGGGGGCGGGGGTTAAAGAAGAAAAAAAAAACATAAGTTCACCAATTCACAATATATCATATCTGCTTAAATTTATTATAAATCTTCTTAATATTATCTACAACTTTTATACTGACAAGTTTTTCATAAAGGCAATTCTTATAGCGAAAGCAAATTAAAAATACACAATGGTTGAAGAAAAAGTTATCTTATTAACGTGATTCTGATAAAACCACCTCTTACAGAAAAATGAAATTAAAAACTCTTCAATAGCGGCCAGATAAAATTGTTAAACTGGGTATATGTCTAATCTTAATTTAGTCTTTGTTGGTGAAATTAGTACTTAACTTCGAAACCTACCTCCGCTGTAGGACGAGCTGACAGGGATTTTTTTCAAAAGCATAGTTTATGTAACCTTGATTAATGCAGGGAGGGAGAGTGGGGGGGGGGGGGGGCATGAAGTTTTCAGTCACAATAATCAAGAGAGCTTTCTACAACCAAAAACATGAGAAGTTCAATGATATTAATATCTCTTCGACGACATTACGTATGAAAATGTCTTATAACACACCGAAATTTCTGGTGTGTTCCAATACTTGAAAAGTATGTAAAAATATCATTTGTTTTAAGTAACGAAAAATAAAGTTAGAGATTAGTTTAATTAAAATTAAATTGTGTAAATGCGGCAGTTTATTTGCATATTTTGTTTGTTCTGAGTATTTGTTTTATCTTAACAAATTGTCACCAACTTGTTTTTTAATTAAAATTACTAATGAAGAAAGAAATGTTTATTTTTTTAAAGTCAGTAATATCATTAATTTCTATCAAAAACTGAACTCAAAATATTCAACAAAAGAAGTTTTGCACCATCCAAATGTTTACATCGTTCAATGAGGATTTTCGTTAGTGTGGATAAAAAATGGACTCTCTTTTAAGGAGGCACTATCGGGAATTCAATATGTATTTTGATTCAATCTTTTCCAATCCATTATTAGCATTTGTCTATCATTCTGTTAAAAAAAAATATTTACTTTTTCTACTTTAAAAGAGTAATTCCACTTTTATGTTTCTACTTACTATTTTTACTTTAAAAACAGTATTTTTTTATTTAATCTTTCTACTTTAAAACGGAAATTCTTATTTAATTTTTCGATCTTAAAGGAGTATTTATTTTGTTCTACTTAAAAGAATAAGGCTTTATTTACAATTTCTAGTTTATAATTTTTACTTTAAAAGAATAAATTTTTGTTTGTATTTTCTAGTTTACTTTTCTGTTGTTAAGAAATGTGTATTTAAGTCTTTTAATTCGATTGAAAGTAAAATTAAAGTCAGAAAAGATTCAAATTTTTTAGTTTCTTTTTTTTTTTCTAATATATTTTGTAATAAATGAAGCACTCAAATATGCAGTACTTTATTAAAATGAAAAACCTTAAAAGAATTTTACTTTTCCAATATTAGCGATAGGAGATATATATATATTTTTTTGTGTGTGTGTGTGTGTGTAAAACGCTTAGTTACGAGAAACTAAAACAGTCTTATTGCAGAAAAGTTTTCTATTTTAAGATTAATGTTGCAAAATGTAGATAAAATAGGGCTCTTGAAGATTTCAAAAGTTCTTCTTTTTCTATTTTAAATAGAGCTACTTTCCTTTAATTGTTTGAATTTATTACAGTGAGTTTTTGAAAACAAAAATATAGATTTCCCATTTTAAATTCGTCTATTATTAGACTTTGTAGGAAGTAAATTCTAAAACAAATGATTGAATTCAAAACAAAACTTTGAAAGGCAACATTGTCAGCGGCAAAGAATCATTGAATTCATTAACATGAAATGTTCTAAATAAAGCCACTCCTTCTGTTTCTCCTATTTCCCTACATATAAGTACTTCTGTAGAAATCGCGTCCCTTTTATTTTGGCAGTTTTCCCAGGTTCAATTCGGAATCTTAATAAAAAGTACTTTAAAAGAAGTTCTTTATTTAAATCCTATAAGTGGATGCAAAGTAGTTTTAAAATTAATAATAAATAAAATTTTAAGGAATCTGCTTTTTTTTTTTTTTTTTTTTAATAATAGTATTTCCATACTTATGTTACTTCAACTAGATTTTTTATGTACATATTCTGAAGCATGAATGAAATATATACTGGAAAATAAAAGAATAATTTCTAAAATATACATTGCACCCTTCATTTTTTTTTCTTTTTTAGTGTTTTAAATATTTCTTTATTGCAATTTCACATCCACTCGACCGAGTTCGGCGAGCATGGTTTGCAGTGACACAGTGCCAGGGGACATTAGATCACTTTAATGCCAGTATTATAATATACTGAAATTTGGCCGTATTTAAACGTTCAATGATTAAATAAAGCCAAAATTATCATATAATAATACTTGTGAAATAATGTAGCGTCCCCTGACGTTACCCGACTAGTGGTTTGTTGCATAAATAACTTCGTTGTTATTGTAACTTGTGAATCACAGAATTAAATATTATTTGGCGATTTATCACCGATGCCTGACAATCGGAAAATTGCCTTAGAATTATTTAATTTATTTATAATTATATTCTAATGCATTAAATTTTTGTATTGTCATCGGAAACACACATGGTTACACACACACACACATATATATATTATAATTCTAGCAAATAAAGAAGTGCGTAAAAAATTGATTACAAAAATTTTATATTTATATAAAAAATATGCTAGGATCAAAGGTAAAAATTATAAAAGCTTCAATTTACTAAATATTTAAAATTTAATACTTATATTAATCTGTTTAAAAAAAGAATAAACTGCTCAATGAGTTTCAATTAAAAAATATATTATCTTTTTTCCTATATTATTTAAAAGTTCAATCTTTCTTTAAATCACATAAAATATCCGTCAGACAGTTCATTTGGGAAAGTAAGAAACTTACACAAAAACCGAATTTTGATAACATTCTTTTAAAAAGTATAATGCATGTTTTGTCAAATTTGTGGAAATGTATTTTATTTATTTTTAATTATAACAAATTAATTATCTGAATGCGAAAATTCATATTACTTGTCGTTATTTTCTCATTTAAATGTTAACCTTACCATTAAACCCTTGCTAGAGTCGACCAATTCCAATTCCGACAAATGAAATGTTCAATAGTTGGAATTGGGCAAGAAAAAAATCAGTGGTTCTATTCTGTGAGATTGTTTTCCGTTGGCAAATGTAAAATTAAATTTAGTTTATTTTATTTATAATAAATGGCTTCAACACTTTTGACATATTTTTCTGAAATATATTCTACAGGTAAGAGATTAAAATATAATTTATTTGATCGTTTATAATTAATTATTCTTTAATAACAAGTTATCCTTTTTGTAAAGAGACAATTCTAGATTTTTTTTTATTTATTATTATATAGTTACATAATCTGTATTTTTAAGAATAGTATAGCTTTTTACAATTATTTTTCTTTAAAGAAACTTTATAACAGAAATATATAATGCACACCGATAGCAGAATAGTCCTCAACTTTTAGATATATTTATTAAATTTTAGATGAAACAGGATTCTGAAAAATTCTTAAATTAAGTCATCTTTCCTTTTAAATAGAAAATTCATTTACTTTATTAGAGAACCTGTTGGGTTAATTTATAAATCTTTTCCTCTTTGAATTCATTTATTATCTGTTTCTGGAAGAAAACTGTTCTGTAAAAAAAAGAATCAAAACAAATTTTCGAAATTCAAACAGGGAAAACGCAATGTAAAAGAATATTTGAATTCATAAATATGAAAAGTTCTAAAGAACGCGAATCCCTGCTGTTTCTGTAAATTACATACATATATGAATTTTTTGAAGAGTGTCTCGACCTTTTGATTTTTGGCAGTTGTTCAAGAATCTTTCCAAAATCTGAACAAATGTAGTTTTACTAGGATAATTCTTTATTTCAAATGTGTATTACAAAAGTAATTTGAAAGTTAGTAAAAATTTAAACATTAAAATTTAATTTTTTAAGTTTAACTTGAATGAGACATTGGTTTCTTAATTAAAGAGACAAACGTTCGGCTCTTTCATTATAAGGGATATAATTACAATTATTTTCATTTGTGAAAATATAGTGGGCAGGGCCCTTACAAGGTATTTGGATTATGGAAAGATCCAGAATTTAAAAGTAGTAAATGATAGCTTTGAAATGAGAGTGGTTTGTGTAAGAATACCCCATAAAATAGTTTTAGCTATAGACAGAATGTTCATTACAACTTTTCTTCGTTTGTTATATGTAAATTATTAAATGCATGTTTTGTAATCTGTAAATAATATGCATTGCAAAAATGTCGTATGTTAAATACTAACTTGGAGACGTGCCTGTAAAACAATTTTTTCTGAGACTATCGTGCATAAATGTATACATACAAGAAAATAAAATAACTTAATACACCGTGACATAGCATGTGTGATCTTGTGCAAAAAAAAAAGAGTTATGCTTCTTAATGCTACATTTCAAGATATGTCCAATTACATATTTGATTCTAATGTCTAATTTAGAAATCACAGACTTTTTCTATTTCTTATTATTAGAAAAGCAAATAAAATTTGTTTTTTCTGTTTTTGCAGAAATACTTGTGTTAGAAAAATATTGAATAAAAAGAAGATGAATTAGAAAACAAAATCGCTTAAAAATATCAGACTTTATTAGAAAAGTCGTTTTTCTCACAAATTAATTTTATAAAAGTTCAGAAAAGTTATTTCAAACATTAATTGTAGCAGAAAATTTTTATTCTTCTGAACAGTATTATTGATATTTTTTAAAACTTATATTTTAGCAATCGCAACAACAAAAAAAAAAAAGGCAATTTACAAAAAGCAGAATTTAATTTACTTGAAATCAATAAGATGGAGCAAATCTAGGAATAACTCTAAAATTTAATCATAACATAAATCTAACTATTCAGAAATTGCATTTTTCAAAAGGATGAATACATTTTTAAATGAGTTCTCAAATAATTATTCTCTCGGTAAATTACATTTTTACAGAATTTAAATATTTTCCTATTTCACAACACCTACTAAATGCTATTTTATTCTTATAACCTATGCTAGTCAGTTTTTATAATAATAGGCGATTTACTTTTACGCCCGACATTAAGAGTAATTCGAACAAACAACGAGAAAACATTTACGGTAACGACTTTTGGAAAAGTAAAACATCAAGTAATAAATCTTAAGCATGCAGAAGTCGTAAACCATCCATAGCGAATATTAATATAAAACCCGGCGAAAAATACATAGAATATAATATAAGTCCTAAAACAAGAGGTAAAAAATATATCTTTTTTTACAAAAAAACCATATCGTTGTGTATTGGTTTGTATGCGAAATGAAATGAAATAAAATGTGGTTACCTTCTGTAGCGTACAATGGAAGGAGAAAAAAAAAATTAACACTACTTTTTCCTCATTGAATATTGTCGGAGGCTTTATTGGGAGATACCAATATGTTTTGATTTTTGATGTTTTTGTAGCATGATGTTGTAAGGATTACTTTTAAATATGGTATACAGTTTGTTTAAAAAGAGAGAGGGGAAGCTTTAAGCCCTGGTAAAGCGTGCTATAACAAACGATTTATATTTAGGAAGCTAGATTCGTAATCCCTTTATAATATACTATATCCTCAGAAGAGTGTCTAACACAAAATCCATGCTGGATTTCTGTATGTTTAATATTGCCATTATAATAATACGAGGAGAGTTTATTTAGAGTTTAATGGAATAAAGAATAAATATGTTATTGTCAAATATTCTCAAAACTTTTTTATAGTTTTGATGTTTTAAACATACGTAAGATACAGCATCACCGTATTTATGTATTTTATTTCATTTCTTAATAAAATTTTTAAAGGAAATTTGATGTTTATTACTTTTATCATACATATCGCAATTAATTATCACCCCCAGTAAACTGTGGCGTACATGACTGCCACTGGCTACTATTTTTATATTGCATTCGCACCACTATTTCTCAAAAATAAATTTTGTAGAATATTTCTGTGGGAATTGTTTTCGAAGTATATGTGAAGGATTTTTGTTTTAAGAAATTGGTGCTAGTATGAACTAAAAGCCGCCAGTCGGGATTTAAAAAAAAAAAAAAAAAATTGATGATAAAACTAAATGCTTTAACATCTGTAAAAAATTAAATCTTCAACCTAAGAGCTGTATATTATGTTTTGTTTCATTTATCTATATTTAAAAATGGAATAAAAAAATATAATGATTTTTCGCAGTTTTTTTTTCTACTATAAACTGTCTATAAAGTTGAATTAATTATTAATCTTTTTTCATGAATATTCTGTGTATTACGTTAATAATACTGGTGTACCCTACATTTATTAAAAGTTGCTATTTATGATTTCAAATCAGTCAGCGTTTACAGTAGGCCAAGTAAAGTTTCTTTTAAATGCGACATATATCAATAATTTGTTTTGAAAAAAGACATTGTTTAGTGTTCCTGTATTTTAAGTTCTTTTATATGTAATAAAATAATGTATTGTAATTGAAATTGAAGTTCAACTTCCTGTTTTTGACGGATTTACACGTTTTCGATGTTAAAGGTCCAGAAAAAAAGTCCTTGCAAAATCTCTTTCTGTACGTGTGTTCTATTTGCATCCTCAAGATTGTATAAAGTTATGAATAGAAACGAACAACATTTCATATACATGTTTTTGGCTATGACCAACAGGTTCCAGTTGAATTTGGGGATATTTCGCCTGAAGAGGGCGCTATGATAGCGATTTTTGTTCCATTTTTATTAATTTACAACTGAAAAGTTTATAAAGTTAGGCATAAAATTGAACCAAATTTCGTATATTTATTTTTGACTATGGACGGCAGGTCCCAGTTGAAAATGGGGATATTCGACTGAATAGGGCCGCTGTGGTATCGATTTTTGCGCGATTTTCTAGTTTAAGGGAACACGTTATGGAAACTTTTTACTAAAAAGTTATATTTAGATGCAATATTATATGTCAAGGTTTGTATAAAATTTTAAAAATCAATAACCTGAAGATGGCGCTGTGCATTTTTATTATTGCATCATAGAAAAGTGTATGAAGTTACGGGTAGAATTGAACGAAATTTCATATATATGATTTTGTCGATGGCCAGCCTGTTCCAGTTGAACTTGGCGATATTCCGCATGTAGGGGTTCTGTGATAGCGAGTTTTCTACCATTTTCATTATTTTATCATTGAAAAGTGTATAAAGTTAGGCATAAAACTGAACCAAATTTCGTATACTTATTTTTGACTATGAACGACAGGTCCCAGTTGAAAATGGGGATATTCGACTGAATAGGGCCGCTGTGGTATCGATTTTTGGGCGATTTTTTAGTTTAAGGGAACAAGTTATGAATTTTTTTTTAATTGAAATGTTATATTTAGATGCAATGTTATATGTCAAGGTTTGTATAAAATTTTACAAAATAATCACCTGAAGATGGTGCTGTGATAGCAAAATTCGTTCGATTTTCGGGACGCGCGCGGTAACAATATATATATATAAAAATCCCATTAAATCGGCTAATTGTCCAACATCCGTTTAATCTGCGTATTTGTAACAAGCAAATTGTTTCACGTTTTTGGATACATTACACGTTGATTAGATTTCATTACGAAACCCCCAACCACCTCAAAGTTATTTTTTTTTACAAAAACATGGTGTGTAATAATAATTTAAAAAAAAAATAACACATAAGTTGTTTACTCGTTCCTAAAATGCATTGTAAAAAATACGCTTTTTGATGAAATTATATGCATAAGATAGAAGAAAATGCTTGTTTTGGCACATCCGACTAGTTAATATCTAAAGGAATATATTTAAAAGCTAGATTATAGGGCAGTGAAATGTTACATTTCATCGCTTTAATTAAACTCTTATTTTGAAAACTATTTTTATTAAACGTTCACACAAGCATATTTCATCAGAAATATTTTAAAATGCCATTTTTGGCTCTGAAAAGTATTGAAGAGGATATATCCGAATTATGAAAAAAACCTTTAAAAAATTACATTTTAAATTACACCTAGTATAAAAATTCCACGTAAAAAGAAAAAAATCGCATAAAATCGCTATGTATAGTCACTACTTATACAAGTGTATTTCCTTTCATAGCTTTATAATATAAAGTTTGAATATATTTTAAAAATATATATTTATATGGATTATTTTACGTGTTTTCGAAATTCCATCATTGGAATATCGAAAGGATGAAATCATAAAAGTTTTCGACGAGTTTACATTAATCTGGCCATGTTTAAAACATGATTCCAGAAGACTTCCGTTAATGGTCAAACATTTAAAAATAAGCAATGAATTCACGCGAAATTTTATAACTAAATTGCAGCATTGTACAGAAATGCAAAAAAAAAAAAAACAAACTTTTCATAAACTTTGACATTTTAAAATAAAAATATCTTTTAAAATATGTTTGCACAGCGTTATTATGGCTTCGAATTAGAATGCAAGAAATTGTAAATATTTTTGGCATTTCTCACATTTGCCGAACATAGTTACTGCATTAAAAAACGCTAACTTATTTCTTTAAACTTCATTCGCTAAATTCAATATTCTCGAAGTATTTAATTTTGTGCCCGACATTAAATTTAATTCGAATAAACAATGAGAAAACATTTGCATTAATGACTAATGGAAGAAAAGCATCATGAAATAAATTCTAAGGTTGCAGACATCACAGATCATCTGTATGAAACATAAAAATAACAACTCTAATAAACACAGAAAAAATCACATTAGTCATAAAACAACAAAAAGTTTAAAATGTTTTCTTGCAAAAGATTAGTCGACTTGTTAGTGATGCGAAGAAAAATTAAAAAAAAAGGAGAAATTATGCAACTCTTATTGAAATCAGGATAGAAAGGACAATTTATCTTAATATATTCATAAAAATAATATTTATAAAAATAATCCTAAGAATAATTTATATTTTCTGGTGGTTTAATAGGAAGGTTGCATAAAGATGATTTTTAAATATGACACATATTAATACATAATTTTCTTTAAACGTTGTCCCAGCATGTATGTAAATATAGGTCTACACGAAAGTAAGAAATGCCTGCTGATATTTTGGTGTTGTAATGGTCAAATATCTGTATTAGGGTCATGGTGGGGGAAATCCGTTGTATAAATCCCAACTCGTATTTACTCAATGTTTAAAGAAAGCCACGCAGGACAGGGCCGACGAGATCAACGTGGTTTCTCCACCAGAACTAATTGTATAGAATCCTGCATCGGGAAGGATAACCCGATTTTACCCAAACCGGATCCAAATCCAAATTTGGGTCGAGATTGATGGACATAAATTATGAAAAACATTCAACACATTCTGAATACTGTACATCATTACTTGGAAAAACATCAGAATTATTTTTTTAATTCCTGTATATGATCTATAGATTTATATTTATATTACATCGTATGCTAAGCTTTAGTTAAACTAAACGCATAGCAGAGTTTAAAAATCAGAAATTTCCACCACTAAAAGGAAATGTGCAGTCGTGGAAAAAAAAAGTAAACACCCTTTACTAAATCTGCAAAAAAATATCGTAGAAGAATGTTAGGAGTATTACACGATTGGTAATAAAGTCTACTTTTAAATGATATATATAAAATTTGCTTAAGTGGCCATCTACATATTAGAACGAACCATAACATTGTTTTTTTTTTCAATAGCAGTGTCAAATTATGACAGCATAAATGAACTCTACACCTTCAATTAGCCTAAAAATAAATTTATATGCAATTCGTACAATGAGTTTTCGAGAAATTAATTGCTTTAAAACGAGCGTATTTTATGGATTGTAACCAAACTGAAGTTCCGTACTCGATTGTTGACCGAGAGAGCTCATTTCTTGATCAAGGTATCTTAAGCGCCACTCAAGCAGTCATTGAAGACAATTAGATTACAGGATAGCATAAGAAATTTAAAAATATCCAGTCACGCCTATCACAGACGGCCCCTTAAACCATCATTTTGCCGTTTTTTAAGCAGAATTTGAAGACTACGTGGAAAAAAAAAGTTAAGTTTTGGATTTCCATAATGCAGGTCTTAATAAATCTAAATCCATCAAAAAAGTTGTAGGTTGCAATTCATAATTTTTTCGAATATTAATTTCATAATTTATAATTTATATCATAAAATTATAAAAATTGCAAATTCAACGTATTTATGTTTGGGTATTTTAGATTATTGCTACACAAAAAAATTTCACATTAGGAATATAATTTCAGGAGATATTAATGAAAATATAAAAATGTAATTTAACATTAGAAGGACTAAATTTTGAATGTTTATAATTAAAAAACTTATCCTTCAAATGACGCGAAATTTGGTGTATAGGCATAGTTTGAACCGAAGATATGAAATATCTCGTTAAAATTGGGTATTGCTATTGAAAAAATGAAGTTAGCATTCGTTTTAATATATAGATGGCTCACTAAGCAAATGATATATCCATCATTTAAAAGTAGACTTTATTTCCAATCGTTCGGTTCCAGTACTTTCTTCTACGATAATTTGTTGAGGAGTTAGTAGGGGGTGTTTACTTTTTTTTTTACACGACTGAACTTTATATCATTTGTGTATCTCTATATATGATCTGTAAAATTTATACACACTAAGTAATATGAAAAAGTTGGTTAACTTTTAAAACAGCATTTCCTATTTGCAATTAATGTTTATGGTATCGCTTAAAACAATGATAATTCGACATTTTTTTTTTTTTACAAATTGCCCAAACTGAATCGAAATTGCTTTTGTACATTACTTTTTTAAAAACACCTTTTACGAAACATTCGTTAATGGGGAGGGGGGGGGGCGGAGAAGTTTTCAGTGACAAAAATCAGGAGAAAGAACACTTTCTACAACCAAAAACGTGGGAGGTTCAATCACTATTAATGTCTGTTTGACGATATTAGTATCCAAATGCCATGCAACGGGCCAACGTTTCGATTGTGTCCTAAAACTTGAAAATGACGTTAAAATACCATATTTTCAAATAACGCAAAGAAAAAATGAGAGATTAATAAAAGTATAATTATGTAAGTACGGTAATATTTTTACATATATTGTTTCTCTTGAGCATTTTTTATGAACAAATTGTCACTAACGTGCTTTTTAAATAAAAATAGTTTTAATTTTTTTTTAAGTCAGTAAAATTTAATTTCTATCAAAAACCGTATTCAATTTATTCAACGAAAGAGCCTTTTTTAACACCGTTTAAATGTTTACATCACCGTTTCTGCGAATAAAAAATATACTCACCTGGAAGACTGCACTAACGGGAGGTCACTATGTATTTTAAAGCAAGCTTGACCCATCCATTTTTGCATTTGTCCCTGATTCTGTTCAAAAACTGAACGCATTTTAAAAGAATATTTATTTTCTTTTTTTTTTTTTTGTTTTAAAATTAAATCTTCATATACTCTTTCTACTTTAAAAGAGAAATTCTTATTTCCTTTTTCTGCTTTAAAAGAGCATTTCTTTTTTTTACTTCTGGTACTTCGAACTTTTTACTTTAAACTTTTTCCTTTTTTGAATTTCCTACTTTAATTTTTCTGCTTCAAAAGAGGAATATTTTATTTAATTTTCATCCTTTAAAAGAATAAGCCTTTATAGAATAAGTTTTTATTTTACTTTTCAACTTTAAAACAGTAACTCATTATTTGTACAACCCTTGGCAAAAAGTATCCGATCAGTGTTATCAGGTTTATGATTTTTGCATTTCGAAGCATATATTTCGCGATTCATGAGCACATGGGCGTTTTACAATATGCCAAATAAAAGAACACTTATTAAAATATAAATGAAAAGTGAATTCAATATAACAACCATATAGTTTATAATTATACTGCAGGCGAAAAAGTTTCCTGGTGAGAAAAAATATTCAATTAAGACGGAAGTTGGAAAATATTAATCGATCACCGAGGAAACAAGTTTGAAATTTGAATACTGAAGACAGATAAGAGTGCCTGCCCCTGCATACAATATCTGAATCCTATTTAAAAGAAGAAATCTTCCAGCTGCGAAATCAAAATCAGCTCTAAAGTGCTGGATAATAGCTCGTGAGAAAAACCTGTCTCGCGATATAAAAATCCGCATGAATAAATTGTTGCAAGAGGAAAATTCACAAAGGAAAGTGGCTGCTTTATTAAATTGTGCTCAAAGCGATAGTATGCGATATTTGGAAAAAAATATCAGTTGACTAACAGCGTGGAAAATGTACCTCGAAATGGACGTCCACGAGTGACAACGCCTAGAGATGACAGAAAACTTGTGGAAATAGCGAAAAGAAAGCGGCGAGCAACCTCAAAACAACTCAATACCGAATGGGCTAAGCATAGCGTAAAGGTATGTGACGCACTGTACATAATCGTCAGAATGCAGCAGGATTTAAATTCTGTAAAGCTAAAATGAAACCTTACTTGACAAAGAAGCATAGAAAAAAGCCCTTGCAATGGTGTAAAAAACATGTACACTGGCCTCTTGATAAATGGAATAGAGTTATTTTTAGCGATGAATCTCGCATATCTCTTGGAGCAGATGACTGTGAAACATTTGTTTGGAGGAGAGTTGGTGAAAAGTTCAATGATAAATGTGTCAATACGAATACAAAATTTTCACCTGCATTTACAGTTTGGAGTTGTATGACATCACAAGGCGTCGACAAGTTGTGTATTGTGTTACGTACAGTAAACTCTGAAGTTTACATTGACATTTTAGAGACTTTTTTGATTCCCAGCATTGATCAATGGTTCGGGGATCAAAATGACTTCTCATTTCAAGATGACAACGGAACTCTTCATCGCACCAAATCAGTGAAGAAATTTCTACAATATGTAGGTAGTAACCCAATTAAAACTATGACTTGGCCGCCCAATAGTCCGTATTTTAATCCCATTGAAAATCTGTGGAATATATTAAAAAGAAAAATTGATTTTCGAAGGATCACAAATGCCATAGAACTACGTAAAGCTATAAGGGAATGCTGGTGTGAAATTGTTCCCAATGCATGTAAAAAGCTTATTGAGTGCATTCCACGAAGAATTTCGGCTGTCATTCGAAGTAAAGGTGGATTTACTAAATATTGATTACAGTGATCGGTTACTTTTTCCAAATCAGAGTGTGATTGGATAATTTTTTCTTTGGTGTTTAAATTTCAATCACCATTTTTCTGTTTATAAATTCATGTATAATGATTTTGCTTTATTGCATATTGTTGTTCATTATGTATAATACAAATGTATTATCGCTAATAATCGTTTAATTTTTATGCAGTGAGAATAAATAATCCTTTCTTACATAAAATGGTAGTGTTGGTGTAATGATCGAAAACTTTGTGCCAAGGGTTGTATTTTCCACTTTACTTTTCCATTTTAAAGGATTATTTATTTACGTCTTTTAATTCGATTCAAAGTAAAAGTAGTGTCAGAAAAAGTTGAAGGTTTTTAGTTATTTTTTCAATTCCTACTATTAATTGGCATTCTCCCTATATATATCTTGTTCAAATTTTCAATCGTTAACACAATGACTTATTATTCATCCACTCAAGTTGAAATACATTTTTTTTAAACGTGTAGTGGATGACACTTGATCTTAATACGGTTTTTTTCGAATATTAAATCATTAATTAAATTTAATTAATTAATTTTAGTTTTATATGGGAGAAAAAATGGCGGCCATTGGTTATTGAACAACATTTAATGCAAATCCATAACTATAACGGGGGAGGGGGGGGTTATCTTAATAGAGACCCTGTTTTGTCTCCAAATACAGCCAAGTTTATTGCCAAATTTGGCGATCAAAAGGAGTCGCCAAAAGTGACGGCATCTTGGCGATATCTCTTATATTACGCGAAATTCCCATAGGCTTCCATCGTAAACCAATAGGGTTTACTTGCTTATAAAAAATCAACAAATTCAGATATTTTAATGCAACAAAAACTAATATTAGCTTAAAGTATTATATTAAATTTTTATTTGATAATTTAAGTAGGAATTGACTTAAAAATAAAAGTTTTATATTACTTGTTAGAAAGAAATTCTGTAGTAAACTAGACTTTTAAATATTCAGTATTTATTAAAATTAAAAAAATAAATAAACCCTTTTGCTTTTCCATTATTAGCGATGGAATATAAATTATTTTTATTTGTGGAAAACGCTTTATTGTGAGTAACTAGAGCACTTTGATTACGGATCAAGCCACTATTTTAATATTAATTTGCAAAATTTGAGATAAAACAGGGTTATGGAAGATTCCCAAATTTATTATTCTTCTATTTTAAACAGAACACCCTTCATTTAATTTATTAAATTTATTACAATGTGTTGAAAAAAAAGATGTTTATATCCCTTTTAAATTCGTCCATTAGTAGACTTTGTAGGAAGAATATTCTAAAAAAAAAGTTTGAATTGAAAACAAGACTTTGAGATACAGCTTTGACAGCGGAAAAGAATCATTGATTTGAATAACATGAAATGTTCCAAAAAAACTTATCCTTGCAGTTTCTGCTGTTCCCGTGCATATATGTATTTGTGAAGAACTCGCATCTATTCTATTTTGGCAGGTTCCGTTATCCCAGGCTCTGTTAGGAATCTTTCTAGAAATTAATTTAAAATAAAAATTCTTTATTCCAATCCTATTACTGGATTCAAAGTAGTTTGAAAATTAATAATAAATAAAATTTTAAGAAGAGTGTGTACTTTAAAAAGGTTTTTTTTCCATTATTACGTTATTTTAACTATAATCTTTTATATAAATATTATGTAGCATGCATTCAATATATACTAGAAAATCAAAGAATACTTTCAAAATTATGTATTGGGTGACCGGAAATAAACGTCCCATTTTGAAAATTCAGTAATTCAGTAACTGTAATAAATATGGATATGAAATGAGAGACATTTAGATCTTTTGACTCTTAAATTTAATGTTATGTAATTGGAAAACTAGTTGAAATTTTTGCCAATAGATCTCTCTGCACCGACTCAAACATTAAGAATGCTCAAATTAAAAAAAAAAAAAAAAATGTCGTCTTTTCGTGCTTCAGTCTTTAAATAGAATAAATAATACAATTTGGCAATTTTAGGAAGTTTGAGCAATTTTGTAATTTGAGAGGACGAGCGCCATCTATTCTCAGAAATATGAACTGCTTTTAAATTACAGTATGTAAAATTTAAGACTACACCAGATATAAACGTCATTGTTTTCATCTTAAAATCTATTAGAGTTGATGAATTATTGAATTTCAAAACTGTGCCGTTCATTTGTGGTTACCAAGTATTACTCTTCATTTTGAATTTATAATTTCGACTTTTTAGTGTTTTAAATATTTCGTTACAGCAAATTCACATCCAGTCGACCGAGTACGGCTAGCGTGGTTTGCAGTGATATATCGCCAGGGGTGACTAAATCACTTTAATAACAGTATCACATACAAAATTTGACACTATTTAAACATTCAAAGATTAAATAATGGCAAATTCAGTATATAATAATCTAAAAAAAAAAAACATAGCTGTGAAAAAAGGGAGTCAAGTTCTGTAAAGACAATGGCAAGAAAAGAAGTGATATCTAAGTGGGTGCCAAGTTCAAATAAAATTCACTCAAACTTACCTACTGAAGTATTATAGCATTTTTTAAATTGTTTAGAAATAAAAATTATTGATAGCATATTAAAAATAAATCTAGAACTTGGCAAGTTTTTACCTACGAGTCATTTATTTTTAATAATGACATTATTATATCAAATCTTATTATTTCATGATTGGAAGCCTTAATTTGAGTGAGCTCCTTCCCCTTGAAGGGTAGTGGGATAAAATATATCCTACCTAATTTAACTGCAAAATGCCACATTGACACCAGAATTCAGGACTAAAAAGTTTAATTATATTAAATACGTGAAAAGAAGCTTTTATTCATTTTGAAATAAATTTGTTTTTAAATTCTGGTGTGATTCAAACATTTCAGCATATGCGAATAAAAGTTATTTGCCCCTGAAAGGGTTAAAGGGGTGCAGTCTCTAGAGTGATGACCAAGAACAAGCGTAAGTATATCTGTCTCTTTGTCAGGCATCTTAGTCTGTTTGCATTGAGGTTTCTGGAGCGTGCTAGAGTGATAACCAAAGACGAGCGGAGGTGTATCTGTGTATTTATTGGTTTATGAAATCTTTATCATGAGTCATTTGTTTATAATAATAACTATATTAATTTTTTTTGTAATGTCATTGAAATTAATATTAACATCACCATTTTATTAAGACATGGAATTGATAGGCATAACATTTATCAAAAACTTGTGAAGTTCTAGATTTATTATTAATATGCTATCAATAATTTTTATTTCTAAACAATTTAAAAAATGCTATAATACTTCAGTAGGTAAGTTTGAGTGAATTTTATTTGAACTTGGCACCCACTTAGATATCACTTCTTTTCTTGCCATTGTCTTTACAGAACTTGGCTCCCTTTTTTCACAGCTATGTTTTTGTTAGATATCATTACATTTTGTAAAGTTACAATATATTTAGACACTTTACTTAATGCTTTTTAATGTGTTTACATGTAACTATTTTATTCACCAAGCAATATTCAATTTTAATTTAAATTTCCTACAACAAACTATTTGGCTGTCATTTTGAGGCAGAAATCTATATTTTAATACTGCTACATTGAATGCATGTTTTGAAAAGAAATGTATTGATTCGAAATTTTTATTGTTTCTGAAACAACAATTCATATTAAATTTCTATATTAAATTTTCCTATTAAATTTTCCAATTAAATATCCTATATATTTTTTGTACTGAAAGTGAAAAATAAAGTCATGTGCTTATGCCACACTATGTATCATTCATCCATGGGTGCCGGTAAAGAGGCAGTGCAGAGGAAGGACACTGCCCCTCCCTGGATTTTCAAATTTAATTAACTAAATATCCTTTTCTCTGATGACTTTGAAAATAACAAGTGGGTAAGTGTGATCACAGATCGTACAGATGGTTTCGTTTAATATTCCTTTCAAAACACTTTATCCTTTTGGAAAATCTGTTAGTTCCACATTCCGAAACCAAGGGCGCACTCTATTCTAAACAAACTTCTATCCGAACGAAACTCCGTTTTAGATACTATCCGTAGATATATTAGTCGAGGGGATTGAGCCCATAGCACCCGAGATAAGTAGGCGCCCCTGGCGGTAAAAAGTGGAACTAAAATATGTAAGGCATATATGTAAGTGCATAATATGAAAGAATGTTCAAAGGGGTGTCGGCAAAAGTTGGAAAAGTGCTCCCTGTGTGAAAAGGGCGGAGATTAGAAAAATTGCTTAAAATACACACAAGTTAGAGCCCGGAGGATTAAATAATGTAAGACTTTTTGAAAATTTTATGATTTGTCGTGTGGTCTGAGGTATTCAGCTATACGTATGCAAAAAGTCATGTCTCCAACTTAATTAGGGGCTCCCTTAGAAAGAATTGCTTAAAATACGTATGTGGTAGCTCAAAGGGTTAAGCGTAAGACTTTTTCAAGATTTTATGATTTGTCGCCTGGCCTCAGGTGTTCTGCTATAAGTATGCAAAATTTCAAATCTGCATTTTAATAAGGGGCTCAGTTAGAAAGAATTGCTTAAAATACGCATGTGGAAGGCCAAAGGGTTAAATGTACGACTTTTTCAAAATTTTATGATTTGTCGCATGATGGTATTCAGCTACAAGTATGCAAAATTTCACGCCTCCAACCTAATTAGAGGCTCACTTTGAAAGAATTGTTTTAAATACACATGCGGGAGCGCAAAGGGTTAAATGTACGACTTTTCCAAAATTTTATGATTTCTCGTTTCATGTGAGGTGTTCAGCTATAAGTATGCGAAATTTCACGCCTCCAACATAATTAAGGATCACTTAGAAAGAATTGTTTAAAATACACATGTGGGAGGGCAAAGGGTTAAATGTACGACTTTTACAAAATTTTATGATTTGTCGCTTGATGCGAGGTGTTCAGCTATAAGTATGCAAAATTTCACGCCTCCAATCTAATTAGGGCTCACTTAGAAAGAATTGTTTAAAATACACATGTGGGAGCCCAAAGCGTTAAATGTACGACTTTTTCAAAATTTTATGGTTTGTCATTTATGTGAGGTGTTCACCTATCAGATGCAAAATTTCACTCCTCCAACCTAATTAGGGGCTCACTTAGAAAGAATTGTTTAAAATATCTCAATTATTAAAATATATCAATTTGTTGATTTTTTGTAAGCAAGTAAACCCAGATAAACGCCCAGTAAGTAGATAGGTTTACAATGGAAATCTATGGGAATTTGGCGAAATATTAGAGATATCGCCAGGGTGGCGTCACTTTTGGCGACTAATTTTGGTCGCCAAATTTGGCGATATATCGCCATGTTGGCGAGAAACTTGGCGGTATTTGGCGGCAGAACAGCGTCCCCTCCTAAGGCAAATTAAAATTTCGCCTAATAGACGTAATGTTAAAGTAAAAATGGGCACCCCCAGGTGGGTAATTCATCGATTTTCTCAGTTTTTTTATTTTTTTCCTTAGTTTTATAGCGTAAACGAACTTAGCACCGAATTTGAAGTCTGTAGCTGTAGTAGATATACGAAATCTTTTTGATGAGTGAGTGAGTCAGTCAGTGGTAAAATTATCGATTATCAGACATTTTCAAATGTCATTATCTCGGAAACTAGTTATGCGTTATTTATAAAATTTTGGATTTTAGGTAATTAGGGTGGCCTTACTACACATGTCGTATAACAAGTACGTAGGTCTCATAGATTTTCAGTAGTAGAGCATCGAAGTTTGACGAAAACAGCTCGAAATGGTTCGTGTAAATAACACACGGCTATGTCAGGCGAACTTGGCTGACACACTGCCGAGTGTCTAGATACTGGTAAAATGATTCAGCGTCCTCTGACGCTACACCACTCGTGTTTTGGTGAATAATTAACTTCGTTGTAGTTGTTACTTGTAATCTAAAGTAACCATAGGGATTATTTGGCAATTTATCATTTGCGCTCGGTATCGGAAAAATCTTTAGAATTAATTAAATTTAATTAAATTCCTTAAATATTAAAATATTGTTTTGTCATCGGAGACACACGTGGTTACATAACTTTGATAATTCTAGAATACGAAAAAGTGAGTGAAAAATTGATTACAAAATTACCATTTTTGCATCCAAAAAACAAATTAAGTTACATAAAAGAGTTATAAAAGATACAATGTACTAAAAGTTTAAAATTTAATGCATGTAAGAATTAGTTTAAAAAAATTATTAAAGGCTCAATGCTTTCAAATTAACAAAATATTTTCTCCATTATTTTTAATTTATTATTTAAATGATCTTTGTTTTGTTTTTTAAACTGCATTAAAAAAGTCCGACTGACAGTTATTTTAGGAATGCAAGAAACTTGCACTAAACTGAATTTTGATTAAATAATCACATCTCACTAACGTTTTATAACACTTTTGCGCGCCTTAATTAAATAGCTTTTCAAAAGTGATGAACAAATTTGTTTTTGTATGCATGAAGCCTCCATAGACCAGAGTTGGGCGAATTCGTAATTGCAATTATCTTCAATGTAATTGCAGTTTAATTGCGTGTAATTAATTATAGTTAAAATTACATGCTGTAAAAAAATCTTGCAAAACTGTAGTCGGAACTGGTCCCATTCCATTATGTGACGAAATTTCTGTGTTTGAATCTGCCTAACTATAATCAATTACATGGAATTAACTTGTAATTTCAACGAGGATAATTGAGGTTACAAATTTGGAAACTCTGCCAAAGACACAATGAAAATATTGAACAAAAACAAAAACATACCTAGCATTTTATGCAGAAAATGCAGAAAATATAATAATTTGAAAATATGCTTTAAGACAGTTTTTGGTGTTATTATTATTATTATTATTTTACATTTAAAAGCATAAAGCACTTTTTGTCAATTATGTGGAAATATAAATTTTATTTTTAGGGTTTCGTTCATCTGACGAAACCCTATTCGTCTCGCTCCTCTGTCTGTCTGTCTGTCACAGAGCCCGTTCTCAGAAACTATACATGTTGGAGACTTGAAATTTTGCATACTTATAGAGAAACACAACACATCATACGACAAATCATAAAATTTTGAAAAAGTCGTACATTTAACCCCGCGGGCTCCCACATGTGTATTTTAAACAATTCTTTCTAATTGAGCCCCTAATTAGGTTGCAGGCGTGAAATTTTGCGCACTTATAGATGGATACTTCATATCAAACGACAAATCATTAAATTTTGAAAAAGTCGTACATTTAACCCTTCGGGTTCCCGCATGTGTATTTTAAACAATTCTTTCTAAGTGAGTCCCTAATTAGGTTGCAGGCGTGAAATTTTGCGTACTTATAGACGGGCACCTCAGATCAAACGACAAATCATAAAATTTTGAAAAAGTCGTACATTTAACCCTTTGGGCTCCCACAAGTGTATTTTAAACAATTCTTTCTATGTGAGTCCCTAATTAGGTTGCAGGCGTGAAATTTTGCGTACCTATAGATGGACACCTCAGATCAAACGCCAAATCATAAAATTTTGAAAAAGTCGTACATTGAACCCTTTGGGCTCCAACATGTATATTTTAAACAGTTCTTTCTATGTGAGCCTCTAATTAGGTTGGAGGAGTGAAATTTTGCATACTTAGAGCTGAATACCTCACATCAAACGACAAATCATAGAATTTTGAAAAAGTCGTACATTTAACCCTTTGGGCTCACACATGCGTATTTTAAATAATTCCTTCTAAGTGAGCCCCTAATTAGGTTGGAGGAGTGAAATTTTGCATACTTATAGCTGAATACCTCACATCAAACGAAAAACCATAAAATTTTGAAAAAGTCGTACACTTAACCCTTTGGGCTCCCACATGTTTATTTTAAACAATTCTTTCTAAGTGAGCCCCTAATTAGGTTGGAAGAGTGAAATTTTGCATACTTATAGCTGAACCCCTCACATCAAACGACAAACCATAAAATTTTGAAAAAGTCGTACACTTAACCCTTTGAGCTCCCACATGTGTATTTTAAACAATCATTTCTAAGTGAACCCTAATTAGGTTGGACTCGTGAAATTTTGCAGACTTATAGCTGAACACCTCACACACATTAAACGACAAATCATAAAATTTTCAAAAAGTCATATATTTAACCCTTTGGGCTCCCACATTTGTATTTTAAACAATTCTTTCTAAGTGAGCCCCTAATTAGGTTGGAGGCGTGAAATTTTGCATACTTATAGCTGAGCACCTCACATCAAACGGCAAATAGTAAAGTTTTGAAAAAGTGGTACATTTAACCTTTTGGGCTCCTACATGTGTATTTTAAACAATTCTTTCTAAGTGACACCCTATTTAGGTTGGAGGCGTGAAATTTTGCATACTTATAGCTGAACACCATCATGCGACACATCATAAAAAATTGGAAAAGTCGTACATTTAACCCTTTAGGCTCCCACATGCGTATTTTAAGCAATTCTTTCTAACTGAGCCCCTTATTAAATTGGAGATTTGAATTTTGCATACTTATAGCAGAACACCTCAGAACACACGACAAATCATAAAATTTTCAAAAAGTCTTATAATATTTACTTCTCCGTGCTCTAACTTGTATATTTTAAGCAATTTTTCTAACCTCCGCCCTTTTCACCCGGGCAGCTCTTTTCCATCTTTTGCCGACACCCTTTTGACCATTCTTTCATATTATGCACAATAGCCTTACATATTTTAGTTCCACTTTTTACCGCCAGGGGCGCCTACTTATCTCGGGTGCTATCAGCCCAATCCCTTCGACTGATATATATACGGATAGCATGTAAAATGGAGTTTCATTCGGATAGAGGTTTGTTCAGAATAGAGTGCGCTCCTGGTTGCGAAAGTAAAGAAATATTAAACGAAACCCTCTGTGCGATCTGTGATCACTCTTACCCACTTGTTTTATTTTAACGTTAATGATAAGAACAGGAAAATTCGTATTATTTGTCAACTTTTGCTCATGTGAGTGTTATCCATGCTATTAAACACTTATCAGTTTCAATCAAATCTTGTTCCGGCAACTGAAGTACCCAGTATTTGGAATAGGACAGAAGAAAAATCAGTGGTTCTACCCTGTGAATGTGTAATTGAATTTAGTTTATTATATTTATATAATAATGGCTTCAAAATCACAATACCATTTAATTCATTTGGCTATAATTAAAGACGTTTGAGTTAAATATGGCCATAATCTATAATTCTTTTCATATATATGAAAATATTAAATATATTATTTTATTTTGCTTATTTGTTTTCAAAATAACTCTAGTTTATGCACACAAAAAAAAAATCTTGTTTCGACGAATTTTTCTGAAATATACTCTATGAATAATGTTTTAAAAGGTAATTTATCTGTTCGTTTATAACAAGTTATTCCTTTTACAATGAGACAATTCTCAAAATTTATCTTTATTATTATATAGTTAATCAGTAATTTTAATTATAAGTGCAGTTGTTTACAAATATTTTACTTTTAAAAAGGTTTTATAATAGCAATATTTCATACACTCCGACAGCACAATAGTCCTCAATTTTAATGTATATTTATTATGTTTTAGATGAAACAGGATTGTGTAAAATGGTTCAATTAACTAAACTTTCATTTTAAATAGAATATTCTTTTATTTTATTACAGCATCTTTTGGGATAAATCATAAAAATTTTCCTCTTTAAATGCATTTATTATTATTATATATATATTTTTTAAAGAAAATGTTAGAAAAGTGGAATTCAAAACAATATTTCGAAATACACCATGGGAAACAGAGAAGAATATTTGAATTCATTAATATGAAATGTTCCAAATAAAGTCAACCCCTGCTGTTTTTGTTATTTACATACATATATGTATTTTTTGAAAAATTCTCGACCTTTTGATTTTTGGCAGATGTTCAGGATTCTGTTAAAAAACTAAAGAGAAATAGTTTTATTAGGGTAATTCTTTATTTCAAATGAGAATAGCAAAAGTAATTTTAAAGTTAGCAAGAATTTAAAGATTAATATTCCATTAACTTTGAATTGTATGAAACATGATTTTCTTTTTTAAAGTGACAAACGTGGGACTCGTTCATTAGAGTGACGGGATTTGAATTATTTTTATTTATGTAGAAAAAGTGTGCTATGGAAACTAACAAAGTATTTCAATTATGGTCTAGGATTTAAAGTCTAGGATTTAAAAGTATTAAATATTAGATTTCAAATGAGAGTGGTTTATGTAAGAATGCCTCCAAAAAATAATTCTAGTCATATACAGTATGTTCGCTATGCCTTTTCTTATTTTCTCCCTTTAGTGCCGCTCCCGATAGTTGCAGACTCCTTTTTTTGTAATTCAGATTGTTTCATTGCCACCACTTTTCTACAATAGAACTATTGACCATATACAGGGTGAATCTAAACTCTTGGGAAAAACCTTAAGGGGTGATAGTACACATCAAGACAAACAATATTAAATAGGGACTAAGGGTCCCAAAAGTCTTCCCAAGGAGATAGGCGTCATAAAAATTTAGGGTCCAAAATTTCAAATGATTATAAAAAACGGAAATATTGGTCGATTCGTTTGCGGTTTTCGACAAAACTATTATTTATGTCAGTATTTAATTGAAAAATAATTTTAAAGATAAAGTTTTAAAAATGCCGATAGAGGGCAATTTAATCTGAATCGTTGAGAGCGGTTAAGTAGTGCAAGCTGAACTGTGTTCAGGAGTTGAAATTTGAACCCCCTCCCCCCTCCTCACCATCCTCTTGAACATGCAGTTTGCGCTACGTAACCACTCCCAACGATTTAGATTTTGAGCTCAAAATTTAAGTTTAAGTCTATGCTTTTGAAAGCATTTAATGAGATACAAAAAATAACGGTAAAAAATAGTTATTCGTTACTCCAAAGTCTAAAGTGCCTTCTATCGGCATTTTTTGAACTTTATCTTTAAAATTTATGTTCAAGAAATTACTGACATAAAAAATAGTTTTAGCAAAAACCGCAAGTGAATCGACTAATTTTTCCGTTTTTTATAATCATTTGAAATTTTGGACCCTAAACTTTAATGGCCCCTATCTCCTTCGGAAGGCGTTAGGGACCCTTAGTTTCCTATTTAATATTGTTTATCTTAATGTGTACTATCACCCTTTAAAGTTTTGCCCAAGAGTTTAGATTCACCCTGTACAGTGGCAGTGCTTAACAATGTAAATACATAGAGGAGCTTACGAGTTGACATTAACTATACTCCCAGTCTATAGATAATTGTCTTATAAATAATGAGTCATTGGAAGATAAAAGTCTAGCTGTAGTATATAAATAACGTAATGAATTTCTTTTAAAATAAAAGTTAAATATTAAATAATTACTTTAAAAATGGAGGTTTTAAAGTGTGATAATATGGTAACTAAAAATGCCATAAACAAATGATAAAGTATGTTAAAAATTTAATATAAAAAAGTTAAATGTATAAAATATATAAGCACAGTTAAGAAACGGAAAAACTTCGGATAAAGCTTGTAAGGGCAATTCGATCAAGGAGTGAAAGACGTTACGTCACAGGTCTAAAAAAAATCACTTTTCCGAGTCATTATTATTTTTTTTTCTTTCACAGTTACACTATAATCAAAATTTGTTATCAGTAACAGTTTTTTATATAAAAAGTAACGATAATTAAATAAAGAAAGCATGAAGATATATGAAAAACAGACAAATGTGAGGAACTCAGGGTCCCTTGGTGTCCATAATCATGAAAAATTCGGGTCTTTTTTGGTGAGCTGGGTAAAAGGCATCGTAATCGGATAGTTCTGCAATAATTTCATTGGGAAAGTTATAAAGTTTTTTACAGAAGTTTTTAAAAAGGTCAACAACTCTTTTACTAAAAGTGGAAGCATTAAGGTCTCTACGAATAGTAGTATTGCGTAAATAACGGGATGCATTACGAACGATGCGGAGATGTTTGTTATGTAATCTACTTGCGATAAAGAATTACAGGTAAACCACCAAATGGGACAAGCGCATGCCATAATGGGTAAAATACAAGAAATATATAAGTGATATTTGTTATAAATAGCAAGGGTTGAACTGTTTAAAGGTGATTAAAGTGCCTGAGACGCCCTGCGACTTCCCTCTGATAGGTCGAAAATGTTTGTTCTAGGTAATTCTAGGGTCCAGGATGACCCCCAGGTACTTAGCAGAGTAAAATTAATGACAGATATAATGATGCGAGAATAAATACATTTGTACAAATTTATACCTGTGATTTCATATCAAGTTGTGTTGCAAACCGCGTATGCGTTTTTATTTCACAGGGTGCAAGCCCAATTTGATGCTGGGGTTGACGAGCTAGGCAGGCCTTCCTGCGGGGAATGTTTCCTCCTTACGTAGAGTTGAATATCTAGGATGCTGGCCCATCGTCGCAGTTTAGTTGATTGTGCCAAGTGTTGAGGTCGCTGACGTAATGGTCATATGTCGGTTTGTAACTTCTAGAGAGCTATTAATATTGACCGATATGGACATGTGGTGTGGGTCCACAGTCCTACAAATGCTTGTGGAAACCTGTAATTAGGCCTAAGGGGAGTCCCTGCCCTGATTGACTCGTAACGAGGAGTTGATTCATATACTGGGTGAGTTCGACCTTAGTCGTGTGCTCTAAAGAAAGTAGAGACTTTGTGGAGGGACCGCGTGGATATGAAGTATGAATCTCTCGGTTGCTTTGATACCGTGAAGGTCCCTTCCAGATACACGGTGAGATAACTAGTATTAGTTGCGTACACCTAATCATAGTTTTACACTATTTTAAAAAGTATGGTGGGTATAAAAAAATCCGAATAAAAAAGTAGACTACACTGCCCTTGAATGTAACGGGCGCGAGAATGAAGGGGTTATCTAATCTTTATTATATGTATTGCATGAAATACATGTTATGTAATCTATGAATAATATGCATTGCTAAAATGATGTATGTTAAAAACTAACTTGCAGATGAGCCTGGCTTAAGTATGTATCCCCTATAAGAATTATTCTATTTATCTACAAAATGCTTGCTATAACTTTTCTTTGTTTAAAGAATCTTTGTAGTATGCACTGAATACGAAATATGTCCTGTATTTTGTAAATAATATGCAAAATGCAGTAATCTGCAGTCAATTTTATTTTATTTTTGCAATATCTGTAAAACGCCATATGCTGTACGTACTGTCAATTGTTTCTGAAGTAATCATACATGTATGTATACACGCAATAAAATAAAGCGACTTAAAATAACCGTGAAATATCATGTGTGGTTTCTTGCAAGAAAAAAAAAATGTCATGCCTCTTTTAGTGTTTCTTTTTTCTGTCTACTCTTTCATGCAGTTTTTTTAACGATGTTTCCTATCACGTGAACGTTTGATTTTAATTTTTCTTTTAAAAATTTTAAAAATCACAGACTGAAAAAACATCTATTCTACTTATAATTAGAAAAGAAAATAAACTTTAGGTTTTCCCTTTTCGCAGAAATACACTCATGTTTGAAAAATATTGAATGGTAAATAATAAGAATTGGAAACGAAAATCTTTAAAAAGCAAGAGAAAATTTTAGAAAACAAGTTTCTCTCAAAAATTATTATTATAAAAGTTCAAAAAACGTATGTGAAACAACAATTTTAACAGAAAAACATCCATTATTGACATTTTTAAACCTGATATTTAAACAATCTCAAGAAAAAAGCATTTAACAAAATGCAAAATGTAATTTACTTGAAATCAATTAGGTGGGGTAAATGAAGGAAAAATCTAAAATCTAATCATAACATAAATCGAACATTTCAGAAACTGTATTTTTTAAAAGTAGAAATAAGTTTCTAAATGCGTTTCCAAATAATTATTCTCCCGGCAAATTACATTTTAACAAATTTTATAATACTCTCTCCGCTTTCACGCATTTTACTAAATGCTAATTTATTTCTATAACCTATGCTTGCCAGTTTTTATAATAACAAGCCATTTACTTTTACGACGGACATTAAGAGTAATTCTAACAAACAACGAGAAAACATTTTCGCTAACGACTTTGGAAAAGTGAAACATCACGGAATAAATCCTAAGCATGCAGAAATCGTAAACCATCCGTATGGAACATAAATATAAAAAAAATACATAAATAATAACATGAGTCATAAAAAAAGAGGTAAAAAATGGACCCTTTCTTGCAAAAAAGCATATCGTTGTGGGTGTGTATGCGAAATGAAATGAAATAAAATGCAGATACTTTCTGTAGCGTGTAATGGAAGGAGAAATAATAATAATAACAAAAAAAAATATGCTGTATAGGGCCTGAGAACAGGTTTTATGTGGAAATTTTCTTGAAAATGTTTTGTATATTTGATGTTTTTGAATCATGATGTTGTAATAATTACTTTTAAATATTGTATATAGGGTTCTTAAAAAGAAATAGGGCAATCTTTAAAAATTGGTACAGTATACTGAGACAAACAATTTATGTTTAGCAAACTTGTACCGTAACCCGTTTAAGCATATCTCTTCAGAAGAGCGTCTAACTCAAAACCTATTCTGAATTTTGGTATGAATTTTTAATATTCTCATTATAATAAAATGATATTTGTTTCTGCTGGGAAGTTCTAGGCAAGTATAATACTTTTACCCGGTTACAGCCCTAAAGAGCATCCCAAAACACAGCGGTGGAGTCAAACAGGTAAAACTCCCCCCTCCTATCCTGATTTTATCGATTTGCAGGTAAACAATTAATATTTAGGATCATATAAGTTCCTAGTTGAGAGGGAAAAGTAATTCGGTAAAATTGCATAATATAAGAATACAATCACTAATTACTCTAAATGATAAATTAAATCGAACCAAAGCGCTGTGTAAATTTTTGACGAACTCTCAACTTTTTGGAAAAGACTGCACTAGACTTTAAAGTTCTCAAAATCTAGAAGGTTAAATTTATAACTGCAGCTTGACACCTGCATATCGATGAGGAATGTAAATATATACATACCTCTCTAACTCGATGCAAAAACTAATAAATCACACTAGATAGACATAAATAATGAGGAGAAAGTTATTTTACATTTACAGTTATTTTATTTACAATATATACATGCATTAATGAAAAACAGATTATCGACATAGCAAAGGCTAAAAGCATTAAATTTTGGTAGAATTCTTTTACTCAGCATATTAGAATCATAGAATTAACTCCTGACTGTAAACAGGTCCTATCGTATTATTAACAATACTTATTTTGCACATACAAAAACAATATATAGAGGCTACCTGTGATCCATCGCTTACTGGCATTGTCGTCAGGTCTTTCAAAGTCCATCCTTCGGAGCGTGCACATGGCTCTGTCTGAGAATTATATAGATATTATTATGGTTCTACTACCGTGGAATCATTCCACAAATTTTATCGTAAGATATATACTATTTTATTGTCTACCACGACAAATTTTACAGACTTAACTCGCAAGCCTATTATCTGGCCAACTGGACATCATTATTTTTTTTAGTTGCCCGGCTCTCCTTCTAGACACATCTCTCGTCAGCTCCTCTGAGTAGAATAATATCTCCAATCTTTTTTTTTTTTTTTTTTAGATGGAATGGTACAGGGGGCCGTATGGACCGCCCTCCTTTTACGCTATCCGTCATTGGATCACGGCAGGTCTTGGGTCTCGCCCACCATTGCAAATTATTGGCTATTTCTGTATAATGCACATTGCTAAGGATTGGGTAGGGATTCCCCATCTCTTAGCCCCGTGTGCCCCCCACTCCTGTAGTAAAGGCTGATATTTATGACTGACCTAAATTGTCCTCAATAAATAATTGTTTGTCGTAAACGTCATCTTATTGTACAGTAAGTCTTATTTGCATCCCTGCAATAAATTCGGGTCGTAAATCCGTCCACTTGGGTGGTCTAGGACCCTGCAACTCTCATATGTGGGCACTGTAATATACATACATTTATACATAATACATAAAAACAATATTTAATTAATGTACATTATTTTTTTTATCATTAAAGTTTGCATTTTTTTTCCAAAACTTGATATGCTGTGCAAACGCACCAGCATTTCTCCCCCCCTTGTGAAAAAGAAAAATCATGATTGACGCGCCCGCGTCATCGTGATTCTGAGGCATGGATTGGGGCTTTACACCCCGATAGTTCCGCAGAGGCTGCGCAGTCCGATCAGAGTCATCACTCCACGTCTGTCATAATGTCCACAAGTATTCAAACATATAGTGAAAGTCCTTCATATGTCAGAATCTAATAACAGGCGAAGGGTGTGGAGTTCTTAGTACTCTCGCATATGCTAGCAGTGTCTTTTCTATATAGTCCAAGTATGCCGTTAGGTGAACGAAAGCGGTGAGACTGGAACTCGCTGCTGAATCATCTCCGCACGGTAAATAGCACCCCAGCTCGTTAAGTATGTGCAAATAAAAAAACTCTATCAATTTTGATTTAAAAACATACATTAGTATGACTATCATGTAGCTAACCAAACAAAATCTACAAAAACTCAGAACAAAGTGATCAATACTTGGTTTTACATAATATACTTACAATTGACCATGCACAGTAATACAATTATACTAAATGAATACCATCTAGTATTTAAAATAACGTTTATATATGACATACAAATCATAATAAGCCTATATACCTTTACAGACACTTTGCACAAGTCTACAAACTACAACTGTACTATTTGATTTACTACATTTTAAAATATTCCTAATTTGTTTGCATTTTACATATTACATAGTATGTCAGTATTGTTTATTGCCATCACTTCATTATATAACATACCAATACTTTCATTCACCTTTGTTAGTTTCACTACAAAGATATACCTTTTAAACATAAAATTCCAAACCTTCGTACATACCGACATTTTTAAATACATTATCTTATTACTTTAAATACTTCCTTTTTGTTTTATAATACTATAATAGTTTACTTACAATTATACGTGGGATAAACTTCCACTTATTCATTTCAAAGCAAAATTTATTTATTCATATATATCTTCTTATTTATTTACTGTTTAAACACGAAAATTATAATCACTCAGTGATGATATACGTGGCTCTCCGTACGCGCGCTCCTGCCTAGAGGAGAGAAAACAAAACAAGCCGTTGTTTACCTGACGTGCGTAAACTTCTCATCGTCTTCAGATAGCTTCCCATTGTTACCATGGTAACGAAGTACTAAACGATTTTCGCACCCCACAAGAGCCCGTAATGGAATTCTCCCTCAGTCTCTAAGTACCGGAAATCGGACGATTGGCGCCTATCTACACTGCATGTTGACTATTCATGGCCAAGGTTGACCAGCTCCTGACGTAAGTATAATTTTCTGCGTATTATTCCCTATAACTCCTAATTATATTATTTATATACGTGTAAACTAAACTCTCGCAAATAACCTAAACTCGGCACTACTTGCCGGTTCAAATTTTTTTGAAATTTGATCTAAAATTGCAATATTTATAGCCATTTATAACCTAGAATCCCATATTGTCGAAGCCATTTCTTTTTCTTTACAGGGACAGACACCTTCTGCCCGCTGCTGTGGCCTCCTCCCGAACAGGAACTGCTGTCGCAATTCGGTGATATATTAATGACTTTCTTTTACCTTGCAGCTAATCACACATTGACCTGATAACTCTTCGTACTAATGGGAAAAAAATGCGCTACAATTTAAATGTAGCTTTAATAATAATAATGCCTAAACGGAAGAAAAGAAAAGAGAAAAAAAAAACAAAACGCTAACTTTGAATGCATTAATTCGAGATGCGCTAAATTCTGACTTGCGTTTACCTGTCTCTTCTTACTCTGCCTGGCGCAAACTCACTGCAGTGAAAATCGAATTACGAAAACTATAGTTACGACGTCATTAATTACGGGAGAAAGACACACTTTCCTACGCACGTTTCCGTTTACATCGATATTAAATTCGCTACAGCAAACTGCCTGAATAAATAAAAAAAACTCTCAAAAGAAAAATCCCAGAAGCAAAGAGAGAAAGAAAACAAAGAAGAGAAAAAGAAGAAAAAAAAAACTAATATGAGAAGAAACTAGAATGCCTCGCATAATACTGCCTACCTATTCAATTATCAATTGCACAAAGTTGAATAATCGTACAATTTAAAAAAAATGTACCTATGTTAAATCGAATTCATAGATTTTTATTTATTTATTTTATTATTTATTTGTTTATTTATTTATTTTTTTATTTATTTAAATTCTGATAATGATTTTGAATGCACTAAAAAAATGACTACTCTATTTTAAAGTTTTGATTGTTTATGTCACAGTAATAATCCTATTGTATCACTATCCCATATTGTCACAATCAATTTTTTTGTCATAGCCAAGAAGAAGAATCCTGACTGAATGATGGCCAATCCCCCAAACAGACTCCAAAAATTTTCCCAGTTCCCGGGCCCCAAAAACTGGAAGAACGCACTATTTCCGGCCAGCGGATGTAGCAATGAGCTGTCTGAATGAGATCAAGAGCCGCCATCTGAAGGTAAGTGAATTTTGAAATTGAGAAAAGAAAAAAAAAAAAAAGACTGATTCCGAAATCTGTACCCATATATATATAAAAATATATATATATAAAATAATATTAGTGTAATTAAATTAAATGACTCAATGCTATCTTGTAAATAAGATCCCGAAACATTAATATTAACCTTTTAAACACACACAAAAAAAAATAAAAAATATACTATAATTTAGTGAACAAAGTATCTATTTAAAGTTATATTTGATAAATTGTTATCATGACTTTAATAATTCCTAGTAAAAATAAATAAGTACTCCAAGAACTTATGCATAAAGTACCATATACATCTCAATAAAGAGTCAATATCCTTTTATTAAATTTTTATTTCACTCCAAATGTGATATGAATTTAATACAATTTATTGTACTGGTGCAAACAAAACAAAATCTATTTATTTATTTTTTTATTATTTATTTATTTTACTTATTTTTTTATTATTATTATTTTACGCAATAGCGATTATTTTGATCCTATGTAACGTATAATTATTAAAATTGCTGCTTTATTCGCTGAAAAAAAAAATTAAAATACGAATAATATGCCCGCAGTGTTATGTCGCTGACTGCGTTACAATGTGCGGTAAATTAATAAAATAGAGACTATAAGTTGAATTAATTGTTACTAGGCACCAATGCCTATATCTAATTCCCATCCCCATTATTTGTTACCTATTTACACAAAAGAAAATGCGAAGAACACACGCTTTAATAACTTTTTGACTCAAATGTAAGTGCATTACATATTCAACTACTATAAATCGTATGCCTACTTACATATATTATTTATCTAAGTTATACTCTTATGCTGCATGAAACATTCTATCTACTTTCTAAAAAAACAGTATACAGCATTTAAATACTTAGTATATTTCGTCCAGTCTCCAAAATCGAATATATCTATATACTACCTTTTATATTACACTCCCTGTAAAATACTGATCGATCACTCATTATTTTTTATAATCAAGTATGAATTAATCCTATCTCCGGGAAAAAATGCGTAACTATTTGCTATAACAATATACTAAGTCAGTAAATAATATGCAACCCAAAAGCAATTCTCCCTCGAATTTGAAACTCTCATGGCTGGCCGCTCCGCGGAGCGCAACCTGTCCTCGAACGTGGAGGGAAATCCGAATCAAAACAGAGGAGAAAAATACTCCTGACTGCTATATTTTTTATTTGTGCGTGCCGTTGCCATCGGTTGGAAGTTGGTCACGGAGAAACTCGACGTAGATTCTCTGTCAACTCCATCCGGATGCGTACGTCGCCTATCGCCGACTAAAAGAGAGTGCGCCTTTCGCTAACCCAATGCGCTTAGCAAATTTCTAAAAGCTCTCTCCGAGTAGGGTCGATTTTATATCAACAAAACAGTGAAAACAACTGCGAAATAATGCTAATAGAAAAAACCGAAAATAAGAATACGTATATATATGAATTTTGGAATAGCAGTTAGAATACTCTATATGAAAAGAAAAAAAAAAAAAATCACAGTTTGAATCCACAACATGAATTGAAGAGATCGCAGTTTGGACATTATATGAAATGGAAAAAAACCTCACTTTGCAAAACATCACCCTACAAAAATTACAAAACCTGCAATTTGAATGCACTACACTAAATTAATGAATATCAATTTGACACTACAAGGGATACCAAAACTCGCACCTGGAATAAACTATACGGATTGCAACCAAGTAATTTTGCACATTGTGCGAAATAAAAAAAAAACAACAAAAACTAGCAATTGGAATACACTATACGGATTGCAAAAAAAAAAAAAAAAAAAAAAAAATATATATATATATTAGAAAGACACTGGAACATACTGGACAATTACAATTATATACCTACACTATTATCTATATATTTTTTGTTTGTATGTGATCTATACCATGCCTTAATGTACTTTTTTACAGATCTAAGAAGATGATGAAATGTTCTATTCCTTTTATTATGTTTTTTATCATACAGAAATCCACTGTTAGCAAAGAATTGCATGACTCTATATTATTTTATTTATTTATTTTGTTGCTGTTTCCTGTCTGTACTCCCCAAAATATATCAAAACAAAATGTACTGTGTGCAATAGCTATATGAGTAACGCCCCTTTATACAAAATACTATGAGTATTTTTTACCCATTTTACAGTATTACTTTTATTTATCTAATTTTATGCTACCGCTAAAATCCAGTAATGCTCATGCTATTACGCACACGAAAAGTTAAAAAAAAAAAAAAAAAAAAAACAAAAAAAAAAAAAAAAAAACTAACTAACACACATTTATCCTAACATTATTACACATTATTACACCTAAAAAAGAAAAACGCTTCCTTTTTTTTTTTTTTTTTTTTTTTTTTGTAATATATATATATATATATATGAGAACTTACTTAAGTGTCTTCGTCTCCTGAATCGTTATCTGAATTGTCAGTAACTTTTTTTTCTAAATCGGCTTTCGCAGAGGGTTTCCACAAATGTGTGATGTGCCTCGCAATTTTTTTTTTATTCGATTCTAGTAAATGACGGAGCAAGTAGTTGTTGTGCCTATTTTTCCGTACTACCTCATATGGGCCATCCCATCTTTTTGCGAGACATAGATGGATCCCAGGGACCTTAAGATATACTTGGTCTCCCTTTTCTAAAATCGTCACTTTTTCAAAATCTTTACCGACATATTCCTGTTGGTATTTTTCTTGATTCTCAAGTGATAACCGCCTCACTTCCTTCATATGCGCAATACGGTTTTTTACGTAATTTTTAGTACATTTTTCTTCCGTGGTATTCAACGCAGTAAAATGATTCCGTATTTCGCGTCCGAAGAATAACATTGACGGTGAAAAACCTGTAGCTCGCGAAATAGAAGAATTATGCGCCAGCTTAAAAAACTGTAATCTCGTGTCCCATTCTGTTGTGTTTTTAGACATCGCTGCAATGGAATTTTTTAAGTGCTTGTGAGTATTTTCAAGAATTCCTTGAGTGGAGGGTTTTAGAATGCTCGAAAATCTAACGTCGACATTCAGCGCCTTCATGTATTCTAAAAACACTGTGCTCCTAAAATATTTTCCGTTATCACACGCTAAAATTTCAGGGTATCCATAAGCGCTAAAATATCCGCTCAATACATTTAGTATTGTTTGCGCCTCAACATTTTTCATTGGGACCGCCTCCAAATATCTCGATGCAGCGTCCATAATAGTTAAAATAAAAGAATTTTTTTTAAACGTGGTATGAAGTTTGCCAACTACATCGGTATATATCACAGATCCAGGTTCATAATCTTTTACTATTTTCTGGATAGGTACTTTAATATTTTGGTGTTGTTTATTTTGATTGCAAGGTATACAACTCGCACAATAGTTTTTTATATCCCGATACATTCCGTACCAGAAGAATCTTTTTTTTATTAAATCGTACGTTTTCGGGAACCCGAAATGTGATTTGTGAGCTTCGCTAATAATCTCAAATATCATTTTATTCGGCGCGATCATGAGTTGCCTATCTTTATGCGGTTGTTTTAAAATAAGAATATTGTTTTCATTTAATGCGAATTTTTTAGTTACTCTATTTTCTTTGTTGCTTTGAATCTTTTTAATAATGAGGCTTAATTTACTATCTTTTAGTTGCTCTTCTTTAACCTTTTCATCTACAAGATTTAAATTGACTTTAAATAAGTCATTTCTTAATTTAGTTTGAGCCTCGTTATTATTAATATACCTTGACAAATAGTCACTAGGATTAGATTCTCCTTTAATGTGCTGAATCTCAAAATCAAAATCATTTAATCTCATTATCCATCTGGCAACAATATCACTTTGATTTTCCAATTTAAGGTGATACGTAAGCGCTTTTGAGTCCGTTAGGATCGTAAATTTTCTTCCTAATAAAATGTGCTCAAAATGTTTTACCGCGTCATGTATAGCTAACAGCTCATATTTCATACTTGGATAGCACTTTTCTGAATCTTTTAGTTTTCTCGCAAAAAATTCTATAGGTATAAAATCTTCGCCTTCCTTTTGCGCTAAAGTCGCGGAAATTGCAATTTTCGAAGCATCCGTAATTAAAAAGAATTCTTTATTAAAATCGGGAGGTCTTAATGTCGGATTCTGAATGATAGCATTTTGAATGGCAATGAATGCCGATTCTGCTTCCTCACTCCAATGGAATTTAACCTTCTCCTTAGTAAGTTCTATTAAGGGGTTCACTATCTCCGAATACTTATGTATTAGTGATCGGAAATAATTCGCCAGTCCTAACAGCGATTTTACTCCTTTTTTATTTTTGGGACGGACTAAATTTTGAATTTTTTTTATATTTTTGTTTGATGGCGCATACCCCTTTTGGTCAATTTTGAAACCAAGAAAATTAATTTCGTTTTGACAAATTTGCATCTTACTCGGCTCAATCGTCAAGTTGTGACGTATCAGGGTTTGCAGTACCTCTTCTAAAAGGGAGGCCATTCGCTCTTGAGAATGGGTTGCTAAAATAACGTCATCAACAAAATATCCAATTTCCTCTTTATTAAAATCGCCTAATACTGTATCGATTAATTCAGAAAACGTATTTGAACTTAATTTTAATCCGAATGGCAAGCGAAGGGGCAAATACTTACCGTGTTCGGTGATAAATGCCAATTTTTCCGTATCTTCGCGCCTCAGGGCTATCTGAAAGAAAGCGCTATGTAGGTCTAATACACTGTAATATTTTTTTCCGCTGAGCCTTTGTAAAATTTCCTTAATGTCCGGAATCGGATAAGGATAACCCTCTAATATTTCGTTAAGCAGTCTGTAATCAATAGCTAAACGAAGCTTCTGATTGTGCTTTTCCGAAGTTGCCTTTTTTACAAACAACACTGGGAATGCATAATGAGAGTCCGTTTTCTCGATAATGTTTGCTTCCAATAATCTCTTTATTTCCTCTTTAGCGAATTCGCGAACCGCATGACATGTTTTATATGGCTTTTCTTGGATTGGAAAATTATGTTGTAACTTTATACGCGGTTTGACTAATTCCGACCGTCCTAAAGTTTTGTACGACTTGGAGAATGCATGAGCGTTCTGCATTAAAATACCTTCGAACTTCTTTTTTACCTGTTCCGGTAAATGATCGATTTTAAAGTCCTCGACTTTTAATTCGGCCTCTCTAAGTTTATGAATTTCCTCTATAGTCATATTATTTATTTGATGCTTAGTGCTCCCTTCAATATCATTCTCGTTATCATCTGTTTTTATCTCAAATTCAGTAATTAAATTACCCATACGAGTATTCGGTCGCAAAATAATTTTTTTTTCTGAATTATTTTTCACTATAATGTAGAATTTCTTATCAGTTAAAACCTGATGTACTGAAGTTGCGCACTCTAAACCCTTTTTTAAGTTTTCTGGCTCAAATAGAAAATTTGTCCCGGATTCTAAGTCATTGCGGAAAAACAATTTAACCATTTTTTCTCGCCCCGGTAATAAAAATGTGCTATTCACAGTTCTTGCTGTTATACCCAGTTGCTTTTTCTCATTACTAGTCTGTACATCCTTTTTTTTGTATATTATTTACGTTTATTTGTTGAATTACTGTAATGTCCTCTTTATTGTTTAACTTTACTTCAGTGTTTTTGAATTTTAAACTTTTATTTTGTAAATTTATGATCATCTGGTTGTTTTTCAAATAATCAAACCCCATAAGCATTTTATAATTACCGTTAAAATTTTTATTGGTGACGTAGAATGTCCCTGAAGTAAACGTATTGTTTATTTTGAATGACAACTTCACGCAGCTTTTGAAAGGTATAGAATTACCGTTAAAAGATTGTATACGAATCTGATTACCTAAATATTTAATTTTAATGTTTTTACTTTTTAATTCCTCAAATAAATCTGGCGATAAAAGTGACACAGCTCCGCCAGAGTCCAATAACGATGCTATTTTAATACCCTCTATATCAAAATAAATAATTGGGAGGTTGCATTCGCCTTCCTCTGTCACACTAGCAATCATGTGGGTTTCTTGGGATCTGTTCGCAACCCCTATATTTTCACTCTTACCTACTACAGATCCCCTTTCCCGTTTCCCGAACTATGAAACTTGTTATTTTTGCCCCCTGCTTTTTTATTTTGATCTTTTTTATAGCTATAATTTTGCTGGTTTTGGTCTTGTTGACCGTTGGCAATATTCGCCTGATTGAATGATGTAAAAGGAGGATTTGAATAAGGCATTGGAGTATAATTAGTATGAGCAGGAAAAGCAAAATTAGAAGTCTGGAAAGATTGAGGTTGAAAGGAATTGGGATATGCACCCTGGGCATTTTGGTATCGTGGCCGCGCGGGAGGGGGTACCGTAGGACTCCAACTAGTTAAAGTTCCGAAACCCTGTGGGCTATTTGTGCCCTCCACCATGGAAGTAGGGCCCCATTGACAATTTTGCATTTGCGGATAATTATAAGTTGCATTAGGCCATTTATATGCATTTCTATGCGTACGCGCTCTACGACATTGATTTGTATAATGGTTCGAAAGATTACAAATATCGCAATGTTTTTTATTTTCGATATCATTGTTTGATTTCACATTTCCCGCTTTTAATTTTAATTCTTCGAAATCCCGCTTTAATTGTTCATATTTTTCATTTTGTATTTGATTGGCCTTGAGTAGTGAATTGCATAGCTCATCTTTGCTACTTGCAGCAATACTGTTAATTTCTTCGAAATTAGTCGCATTGAAAGCTGTTTCAATATTCCGTGCAATTTCTACAGCCTCAGAAAATTTCGATACGGCCCTTTTTCTAACCTCGAGAGCTATGTCAGATCTAATTGCATTAATGAATTTGTTCAATTTCATGAGTTCAAACATATTTTTCGCATCAGGTTTATTTGCGAATCCTGAAGTTTCCAAAAATTTCGATGCATTTAAATTGAATCGCAGTATAAAATCATTCATCTTTTCATCGGGATTCTGTTTAAGTTTCGCAAATAATTCGTGCGCATCATTAAATGTTATCTTTGTACCAAAAATTTCTATTAATTTTTTTTTTTAAGTTTTCATAGTTAGTTTCAGAAATTATCTCAGTATCCGCTTGCATACGCTCGCGTGCTGTACCCGTTATTTTTGATTTTAGGATAATTAGCTTTACCGGCTCTGACAATTTTGTCTGGTCCGCCGCTTCCTGAAATAATTGTATGAATAATTTATTGTTGTTTTCCTTTTTACCATCAAAACTTGGTAATACACTTAGAATATTATCAACACTGGCCATATTTTCACAAATAGAAGAGTCGCTATCAAAGTCAAAATTATCTAATTTTCGCTGTTGTAAGCGCGTTCTAGCTTCTAACATAAATTTACTAAATTTATCTGAAGATTTACGTTTATATTTGCCTTTGTTTCCCATACACAGGGATACCCTATACACAATAATTTCTAATACCCCAGTTTAAAAAAAAACAATACACCTATATATTTACTATTAAACCCACAATAATAAAATAGCAACAATAATACTAACACTAATAATAATGACAATAATAACACTGTTATGCAAGTTTTTTAGTATAAATTCACAAATTTATATATATATTTATATATATTTTTACATATCATATCTCAGCCACTCATGTAATCTAAATACATATTTTTATTTATTTATTTTGAGTGTGCATGTCTGTATCATTGAACCAAGTATTGATCAAATTGAATGTTTACAGTCAGAAGTGCGATTTGAGGAAGTACAAGAATGGAAAGTAAAGATGGAAAATAAAAAATTATATTTAATTTATTTGCATCGAGCGAAATATATAAATATGCAATTACACATAAAAGAAAGAAAATTTAATATTTAATATTATACATTAACAATTAAAATTTAAAAATTTCTCACTAAAATATATAGAGCGCAAAAGAAGAAATTACCTATTTTATGTAACCTAAATTTTTTTTTTTTTTTAACAATAATTAGATTCGACACTTTAAAGTACAGAACAGTTAGAATTCTATAAGCAATAAAGGCCTGGCTGGCACCATTAATAAGAGGGGGGCAATGCTGGGAAGTTCTAGGCAAGTATAATACTTTTACCCGGTTACAGCCCTAAAGAGCATCCCAAAACACAGCTGTGGAGTCAAACAGGTAAAACTCCCCCCTCCTATCCTGATTTTATCGATTTGCAGGTAAACAATTAATATTTAGGATCATATAAGTTCCTAGTTGAGAGGGAAAAGTAATTCGGTAAAATTGCATAATATAAGAATACAATCACTAATTACTCTAAATGATAAATTAAATCGAACCAAAGCGCTGTGTAAATTTTTGACGAACTCTCAACTTTTTGGAAAAGACTGCACTAGACTTTAAAGTTCTCAAAATCTAGAAGGTTAAATTTATAACTGCAGCTTGACACCTGCATATCGATGAGGAATGTAAATATATACATACCTCTCTAACTCGATGCAAAAACTAATAAATCACACTAGATAGACATAAATAATGAGGAGAAAGTTATTTTACATTTACAGTTATTTTATTTACAATATATACATGCATTATTGAAAAACAGATTATCGACATAGCAAAGGCTAAAAGCATTAAATTTTGGTAGAATTCTTTTACTCAGCATATTAGAATCATAGAATTAACTCCTGACTGTAAACAGGCCCTATCGTATTATTAACAATACTTATTTTGCACATACAAAAACAATATATAGAGGCTACCTGTGATCCATCGCTTACCGGCATTGTCGTCAGGTCTTTCAAAGTCCATCCTTCGGAGCGTGCACATGGCTCTGTCTGAGAATTATATAGATATTATTATGGTTCTACTACCGTGGAATCATTCCACAAATTTTATCGTAAGATATATACTATTTTATTGTCTACCACGACAAATTTTACAGACTTAACTCGCAAGCCTATTATCTGGCCAACTGGACATCATTATTTTTTTTAGTTGCCCGGCTCTCCTTCTAGACACATCTCTCGTCAGCTCCTCTGAGTAGAATAATATCTCCAATCTTTTTTTTTTTTTTTAGATGGAATGGTACAGGGGGCCGTATGGACCGCCCTCCTTTTACGCTATCCGTCATTGGATCACGGCAGGTCTTGGGTCTCGCCCACCATTGCAAATTATTGGCTATTTCTGTATAATGCACATTGCTAAGGATTGGGTAGGGATTCCCCATCTCTTAGCCCCGTGTGCCCCCCACTCCTGTAGTAAAGGCTGATATTTATGACTGACCTAAATTGTCCTCAATAAATAATTGTTTGCCGTAAACGTCATCTTATTGTACAGTAAGTCTTATTTGCATCCCTGCAATAAATTCGGGTCGTAAATCCGTCCACTTGGGTGGTCTAGGACCCTGCAACTCTCATATGTGGGCACTGTAATATACATACATTTATACATAATACATAAAAACAATATTTAATTAATGTACATTATTTTTTTTATCATTAAAGTTTGCATTTTTTTTCCAAAACTTGATATGCTGTGCAAACGCACCAGCAGTTTCTGTGGAGTTTTATTTATTAATTATAAAATATGTTGTCTTTGTCAAATTTTATCAAACTTCTTTATAATTTTGATGGTTTAACTTTCAAAAATATAAACAGAGACTTGAGTGCGCCATTCAGTGTATAGAAAGCTAAGATTTACAAATTAATAACGTGATTGTCATCTGAAACACATTTACTCTCTTCTCAAATACACTTCAGCGTTTAATCAATGTTTAATGATGAATTTTGCATGTTTTTATGAGTATTAAGGGAGTAATATGTTATCTATATCAAATTTCTTCAAAATTCTTTTATTATTTTAATGGTTTAACCTTCAAAAATATGGATGGAAAATTGAGTGCGCCTCTCAGTGAATATAAACCTGCGATTTCAAAACTAATAAGGCGATTATCACCTGTGCCTCATTTACCATCCTCTAAACACTCTTTAATGTTCAACCAATGCTTAAAGTTGAGTTTCTCAGGTTTTTATGGCACACTTTCTTTATTTTTTATTTCAAGTCACCACTGGCTTACAGAAAACGACATCTGCGTATTTGTGTAATTTATTCCATTTTCTGTCTTAATGCTAATTTTTTTAAAATATAAATTTGATTTTTATCTTTCTCATAATATTACCAGACATTGCATTAATGAATAATATCACCGCAAGTTGATATTTAGCATTTAATAGGCTTTGACATATGATATTTAGCCGCTCGTGTTCCTATGTACAACACACTTTCCGTATTGAATTAATTATTAATTATTTTTGTAACGCTCGAACAATACGCACTCCATCATATTTTCTCTCCTTTACTTTTTTTTTCTTTTCTTTCAAAAGAACTGACAAGCTGAGTAAATTAGACTTTACGAGATGAGAAGAATGTTTACAAAATTGTTGCCGACAAGGCATTTGAGCTAAGCCGTATTTTAAATTAACTCAGTTATTTTGTAAATAATAACATGTAAATACGTTGTAAATATTAAACTTATTAGTTGATGAAAAGTTATCAAGTTTTTTTTTCTAAAATAGTTTCCACCACGGATTCTGAATAATATGTTACAGAAGTGGCTCCCCAACGTCGGGCCCGAATAGAAGCAAGATATGAAGATAAGTATTATTTTTAAATTGTGTTAAACTGTTTTAATAAGAAAATTTAGATACTAAGGTACAAAAATTTATACACTTTATACAAAAGTACTTTTGATTCATCCGGAATCTGGGGATTTTTGAAAATTGTATTTGATTCGTCCAGAATCGAAATATTTTGGAATTATTCTATTCAGCCTGAATGATATTTTCCTTAGAATTGAAATACGAAAAGTCGTCTGCAGCTTCAAGTACTTTAGTATCTGAATTAAATGAAGATATTCATAAGAGAAATAATTCTAATAATTATTATTGGAAAATAATTAAGGCATTCTTTACAAACTACATCTACTTTTCAATTTTCCTGATTTTAGATCAATGGGTACTGTTAGATGTTAAAAAGCTTGGCGCAATTCGGGCTTCAGAAAGTGAGATTTGTGACCAAATGATATGAACAGCTGTGAAAACAAATAAAATGAACTTTTATGCTTTTTAAAATATGTATTCCTATATATAAACTTTTTATTTATGAATATTAATATTTTTGTTATTTATATACAATTTACTTCTGTTTTTTATATAAAAAGAGATAAATGTCTTCTTTATAGTAAAAAAATTCTATAATTACTGAACAAAAAATATGCATGAAAACTTTCTTTTTCTCGCCATTTCTTCCACTTCGCAAATGGAAAATTGGAAAATTACAGAATTTACCCCCTTGCTTTATGACTAAAGAGTGTCGAACAATATATTATATACTAAAACTATCTCTGATAAATTTCCAAACTAACAATGCAAATTCTATCAAAAGCCGTATATTATAACTTTTTTTTAAAGGCTAAATTGTGATAATTGAGTTCACCAGATTACAAAATTTTCGCCAAAACTGTATGGCTAAGCAACGTAGAATGACATGGTTTATACTAAAACCATTCCTTGAAAATTATCTAATTAACCGTCCAAATTCTATCAAAATACAATCGGTAGAATCCTTTAAAAAGGCTAATTTTTCATTATCAGTTTCATCTCATTAAAGAACTTTAAACCATAATTCGATTCCAAGCAGCGTTGAACGACGTGTTATGTACTAAAACTTCCTCGAAAAATTACCTATCTAACAGTGTAAGTTCAGCAAAACCCGAGTTCTAAGCAGCCGCAATGAAATTTCCATTTGAATTATATATATATATATATAAGTAGAATTAGATTTTTCAAAAAATGCAGTCGTCTACTTGAAAAATAACCAATATTGTGAAGGTCGCTCAAACCGAAGCCACACTTATGCATTTTTGGCTTAAAATTAAATTGGTTGGCGATAAAATGAAATCGTAAATAAACAGTCAATATGTAACTCACAAGTACCGTCATTTTTATAATTACATCTGCTAGTTTCTTCTGAAAGTCACATGATGGATGAGTTAAATAAAATAAAAAGTAAACTATAAAAAAAAAAATCAAAAACAAAACAAAATTGTCACTCAGAGAATTATCTTATCATATTTGCTGATGCATTTTTTTAACCTGACGCAAGCGATAAATTGCCAAATATAGTTTAAAATTGCACTCTTTCATACTGAATAAATTTTTAAGCATTACAAACATTACCTTTCATTTTTAAATTCGATATTGCCGTTTTATAATATTACCACTCGTCAAAACTATTTTTTCTTTTCTCTTTTTTCTTATTTTTTTTCTTTTAAACAAAATTAATAAAAGTTTTCTTCCGAGATGTACAGCTGTTTCAATTCATTTATCAACAAAATTTATCGCCAATAAAATAATAGTAACCTTTTCGCCCAAAATAACAGATCTTTCCGTCATAATTGAATAATTAATCTACGTAGAACTATGTGTTATAGCTTAAAACCTTCCCTGAAACGATACCCACACTGTTAAAAATTTTGCAGCATTCTGGCAGGTCATTCGACCGTTTTTTGAAAAGACGGTTTCATAACCATAATTTAACTATATTCTGACCATAAAATGGCCAATAATATGGTCAGAATAGTGTTAAAATTACGGTTCTGTAACCGTTTTCGGAAAAAACGGTCAAATGACCTGCCAGAATGCTGCAAATTTTTAACAGTGCATCTAACAGTATAAGTTCCATCAAAATCCATGCAGTAGAACGCGAAATATTCGGAACGAAATTTCTGTTTGGATTTTATATATATAATAGATTGACTGAAAAAATATTCTGTTCAGGAAACTTGATTATTATTTTATGTTGAAGATAAAGTAGAACATTTTAAGAATATTTGAATGTAATATTAAGTCGATACACAGGATATATTTTTTATAACCCTGCGCGTAACACTTGTACGTCAAATCAATTTTTTTGAAAATACTTAACTGATATGTCCTAATTAAACTAAATTCTAATTATTTTTCATTAAAAATATTTTTTAAAAAAATGGTTAAAGAAAGATATATGCAATTTACTATGGAAAAATTGCTTAATTTTATTAATTATTTTAATTTTATTAATTTTATTAATTAATTAATTGCTTAAGAAATATTTACAGCCCCAATTTTTTTTTCAATACTGTGTCCAATCCAGTAATATCGAGCTCCTAAAGGTTATCTCCGCCTTGAAGAAACTCTTATTTCATAAACTAATTTATATCAAAAATTCACGAAAGTACATTTGGTGAGAAATATAGTAAAATCTGAAATTGTTAATAATGTCATTTGTTGTTCTTGAATTTCAAAAGCACAAACCAGCTTAATTTTTATTTTACTTTCTGAATTAAAAAAAAAAAATCAGAGAGAAAAATACTGAACAAAATATACCTGAATTATTATAAAAAAAGTTTCAAAATATTTCGCATTTAATTTTAACTTTACGGCCAGAATATCATGAAAAGGCAAATTTTAATGAAAATGCTCTGTAAAGTCGCAATTTTGTACATTTCATTCCATAGCTTTATTATATCAAGTTTAAGATAAGTTAAAAAAAAAAAATTCATTACACCGAAAAATATATACTTCTTCGAAGCTGCATCGTTAGAATATCAAAAGGATGAAATCATAAAAGTTCTAAATGCAGTTTACATTACACTGACTATGTTTAACATATGATTTCAGAAATCCTTCGGTAATGAAACGTTAAAAAAATAAAATGTGAATTTATTTCTTTTACATTTTTCTTATCATTTTTATTTTTACATTTATAATTAAGTGTAAGCACTGTACAGAAATGTAATTAAAAACAAAATGTAAATTTACATAAATTATGACATTTAAAAATAAAAATATATTTTAAAATATGTTTCCAAATAATTATTGTGGTTTCAAATTACATTTTAAGAAATTGTAAGCATTTTCTATATTTCTCACAGTTTTCTAAGCGTAGTTATTTGGTTACTAAGTGTTAATTTATTTCTCTAAGCCCAACTCGCTAAATTAAATATGCCCGAACCATTTAATTATGTGTCTGACATGAAGCGTAATTCAAATAAACAACGAGGAAACTTTTGCATTAATGATAAATGAAACAGAAACATCATGGAATAATTTCTCAGATTAAAGATGTTGTAAACTACCCGTAAGAAACATAAAAATAACAAACGGAAAAATCACATAAAAAATAATATTAAACATAAAACATAGAAAATACGAAAACTTGTTTGCCTTAAAAACTTCGTATGTGTATCCGATGTAAAAAAAGTAAATAAATAAATAAAACAGTAGAGAGTTTGCCGCTTCAACGCAAATTAAAAAAAAAATCTTGAATAATATTCAAAAATGGGTTACAAAAATATCCTTCTGAAAATTATGTATTTTTGGTGGTTTAATAGGACGGGTGCATAAAGATATATTTTTTATAAGACGCATATCGATGTATATAATTTTTTAAAACGTTATGTTTATTGTGCGTAGATATACAGTCGTGGCCAAAAGTTTAGGACCACCGTGCAGAAACTAGCGTTTTTAAAATTGAAACCATTGATAACGACATAAATCAAATCGATTTTCGTCAGATGGCGTCATCCCGTCTGACAGTGGAGTTACTGTATTCGCTTTTCTTTTGAACTTTGAGTAATAAATGTCGCAGATGCAATTTATTGTCTGGATCTTAAATTTCAGTGGTGGTCCTAAATTTATGGCCACGACTGTAAATATATGTTTAGAGGTAAGTAAATAATTGTCGTTTTGACTGGTTGGTGTTTGTTGCGGTCGGTTATCTGGATATAGGCTGATGCGGAGGGAAGTGCAATCCATGGGTGTCACTCTAAGTGACCCCAACCTATCTGAATCAATATTAAATGAAAACCAGGGGCATTTTCAAGTGTTTAGGTGGACGAAAGCAACATGGATTCTAAGGCTGCGTTTAGAAAGGAAAAGTGGACCCTCACATTCTAAAGCAATAAAACATTCTTTTCCAACATCATTTGTGTTTTTTAACATAAGGACGGGAGATTCAACAATGAAAAGGAGATAACATTAGATCGAACTTGAAGAAAACCCTTCTCTCTTGCAGAGTGTCCGTCAATTTACATGTAAACCCATTAAAGATGTAAAACACCGCGTGACTACATAAAAGCGCCGCGTGACAGGAACAAAGAGACTGCGAGTAGAATGATACGTCTATCTAGAGATTAAAACTGCACATTTCGTCTATAATCCTGCTTGGGTCGATTTGCCGCTATTATTATTTTTTTTTTGTTGTTGTTGTTGGGTTGAAATAAAATATTTTGGATTCGAGCCGGTTTGAGGTTGGGATTTGATAATTTTGAATCGAGTTCGGCTTGACTCGATTTTTCGAAAGAAAGCCATAAATATTTTTTAAATGAAAAAATTATGTAATTGAATATTTATAATTCTATATATGCTTAGTTTTTATACAAAATAGAGAAAATTGACTGAGATATAATTGCACATTGCGTTTCCACAAGTGTATTAATTCCATGGTTTAATTTTCTTTCATTTCTGGTTCCGCTTAGGTTCGATTTTGAATATTTAGGTTTTCGGTTGAAATGGGGTATTGATGATGAAATGATTCGGGCGGTATTGCGGGTTGATATTTTTTTTTTGTTTGTTTTATTCGAGTAGGGTTTCTTGTTGACTTTCAGGAGGAAATTTGGGCTTGGGTCAAGTACAGTTGTGGGAAAAAAAAAGCAAACACCCCCATCTAACTCCTCAATTAATTATCGTACAAGAAAGTTACTGGTACCGAAAGATTGGAAATAAAGCCCACTTTTAAATTGGGCATATAAAATTTGCTTAGGGGGGGGGGGGGGTCATCTATATATTAAAACGAACCCAAATTTCATTTTTTTTTTTCAATGGCAATACCTCATTTTAACAAGATATTTCAAATCTTCGGTTTAAACTATGCCTAGACACCTGATGACCCAAGCCATTTGAATGATAAGTTTTTCAATTATAAACATTCAACGTTTAGTGCTTCTAATTTCAAACTACATTTTCTTATTTTTATTAATATCTTCTGAAATTATACTCCTAATGTGCTAATTTTTTGTGTAGCAATAATACTGAAATACCCAAACATAAGTACGTTGAATTTGCAATTTTTATAATTTTATGATATGAATTATGAATTATGAAATTAATATTCGAAAAAATCATGAATGGCAACATACAATTTCTTTTGGTGGATTTAGATTGATTAAGTCCTGCTTTATGGAAATCCAAAATTTCACATTTTAATTCCAAACAGCTTCCAAATTATGCATAAAAAACGTCAAAATAATGGTTTAAAGGGCCGCCTATGATAGAAGTGACTATATATTTTGAAATTTCTTATGCTATTCTCCTGTAATCTAGTAGTCTTCAATGACTGCTTGAGTGGCGCTTAGAATGCTTTGATCAAGACGGGGGCTCTCTCGGTCAACATTCGAGTGCCGAACTTCAATTTAGATACAGCCCCTAAAATACACTCGTTTTAAAATAATTAATTTCTCGAAAACTTATCGTACGAATTGCATAAATTTTTTAAAAATGCAAATTGGAGGGTATAGATTTCATTTATGCTATCAGAATTGTGTACCGATATTGAAAAAAAAAAAACAAAGTTATGTTTTGTTTTAATATGTAGATGCCCCCTAAGCAAATTTTATATACATCATTTAAAAGTGGACTTTATTTCCAATCGTGAGGTACCAGTGACTTTCTTCTACGATAATTTTTTGCACAGTTAGTAAGGGGTGTTTACTTTTTTTTTTCCACGACTGTACAGTCGTGTAATTTTTTCGAATATTAATTTCATAATTCATATCATAAAATTATAAAAGTTGCAAATTCAACGTATTTATCTTTTTGTATTTTAGTATTATTGCAACATAAAAAATTAGCACACTAGGAGTATAATTTCGGGAGATATTAATAAAAATATGAAAACATAATTTAACGTTAGAAACACTAAATTTTGAATGTTTATAATGCAAAAACGCATCATTCAAAGGACTTGGAATTTGGTGTCTAGGCATAGTTTGAACCGAAGATTTGAAATATCGTGTTAAAATTGGGTACTGCAATTGAAAAAAAATGAAGGAGATCCTTTTAATATATAGATGGACCCTTAAGCAATTTTTATACATGTATACATCATTTAAAAGTAGACTTTATTTCCAATCATTCGGTACCAGTCACTTTCTTCTACGATAATTTGTTGAGGAGTTAGTAGTGGGTGTTTATTATTTTTTTTTCCACGACTGTACATTCCGACACGTGTCGGACTCTACACAAATGTACCACCTTTGAGAGCAGAACCTGTGATCCGCTGGCTGGTAATAATTGCCGCTATATAAAACCATCGAATATTATGTTTAATCACTTTGATAACAAACAAAAATGCCTAAAACTCTTATAATTATCCATAAGAATTTTTTTGATAAAACATTCAAGCATGTGCAGTATATTTCGTGAAAATACGTGTTTTAAAACCTGTTATTGAAAGAACTCAAGTTTCATGTGTTAATAATTAAACGATTAAAATAAAAGTATTGTTAAATTTCTGCGTTGTTTTGATATTTCTTTTCTAAATGAAAAAGAAAAAAAGATTTTGATAAACGCTATAAGATTTTTTTTATATAAAACACTTATAATGCTGGCTGTCTTTTTTGACAAAGAGTATATAAAAAAAAGAACATTTATTTTGCCAAAGTTCGGATATAACGCAAAATTTTCGAAATATATTCCTTTGTATTACTTAATGACATAAAATTTGCGATAATTTTTTTTCGGATATTTTCGTAACAGGTAATTTTACGCATTAAAGAAAAATCCACCTCGACATTTTGAAAGGATAAAATCATAAAAGTTCTGCATTTAAATGTCGTTTAATTTAATTAAACCGAGAATTTTTTTACCATTTTTTTATATTCTAAAATTTTAAGAATACGAAGTAAATTTCTGAAAGCATTTTAATTAAATTTATTAAAATTACTAAAATATAATCAAAGGATAAATTTGTTTTAAAGAATTCAGGCTTTTGAAATATAAATACATTTTTTAACTGCGTTTGCAAACATTCTCCCTCAGCAAATTACAACGAAAAAATATATATATTCCAGAAATTTTTCATGTAATACTTTATTTTACATGAATGTTAATTTTTTTCTGTAATCTGAATTTACCGATTTTTTTAACTCTCGTAAAATCACACAAGTTTTTTGGATATGCATCATACTTTCATTTCTGTTTTGTTTCTAAAAATTTTGGGTAAGAGTGTGTCCCTCCCCATATCTTCTTGATTTTAGGGGTCCCAATTATATGGCATCATTCGTCGTGCTTAAAGTTTAGTTAAAACAGTAGAATGCATCAGTCACATACCAGTGATCTAATTTTTAATTGCATTTTATCATCTGTTTTTAGTCTTAAAAAAAGGTAACCGGTACAATAAAATTCACATTAAAGAAGTAGGCACTGCCGATAGGATGAAGATCAAGGCGCTCGTCAGAATTATTGACGCTAGGTGGCGATTTGGCTGTCACCCTCCCCGGTATCAGAAATCAAAGACGTTCAGCTAGGGCATCCCTGCAGCTAGGGACCAGGTCACTGTTAGATAGAAAATAAAAAAAGGAAAGCAGATAGATATTTCGTGCAAAAATCATTATATTACTAGCGAATTGCCCGGCGTTGTTCGGGTACGTCAAAAAACAGCAGGAATTACGAAAAATATCTGAAAATCACCATAAGATATCGCGAAAAAATTCAAATCGCTTGTCATATTTTGAAAAGAGAAAAAAAAAATTATATATTGTGTTATAAGATTGCAAGTTGATTCCTTTCACTAATGCGGAAAATAGTAGCTAAAATACACTAAAAATCACACACAAAATTCCCGAAAAATTCGAAAATTGATATACGAAATCCGAATAAACTTTATTGAAATGAGGGCAGAATGTACTTTAGGTCAACAATGGAATGTCAAAAAATTGCAGCAGATCGCGAAGAAACGTGAAAATCGCATTAAAAATCAAAAAAAGTTCAAAAATCACAAAAGTCAAAATTTACTATAATTGGATAAAAGTTTCAAATCTAATTCCTTTGACCTGTGGGCTCTCTTAAAATTTATGTTTTGGAAATCATGCTAAGCATTAGATCATGTTACTTTTATTCATAATTAATTTACTTGGGCTCCCTTAAATATAATTAATATAATCCCTTAAGTTAATATTAGTTTTGTTTGCATTAAATTATCTCAATTTGTTGATTTTCTGTAAGCAAGTAAAACCTATTGTTTTACAGTGGAAGTCAATAGGAATTTGGCGAAATATAAGAGATAGCGCCAAGTTGTCGTCACTTTTGGGGACTCATTTTGGTCACCAAATTTGGCGATATATCGACAAGATGGCGACAAACTTGGCGTTATTTGGCGACAGAACTGGATCCCCCCTACGGTAACCTCCTTATAGGTATGGAAATGCATTGCATTATGTTCAATAATTGCATAAAAAATTCGCCAAAAATTCAAAAATCGCTGCACGAATTCCGAATAAATTTTTTTGTAAAGAGAAGAAAATTTACTATATTGGGTTAAAAGAAAGAAACCATATTGTTCTCACTTATATGGAAAAATCGCCTCGAAACTTCAAAAAGTGCTAAAAATCGCATAAAAAATTAAATAAAAAAATCTAATAAAAAAATCGAAAATCGGGCTTAGAGGTGCAAAACTTCATATATAGACGTACCTTTTCCCCAAATTTTGTAGATCTACGTGCAGTGGTTTCTTCAGAACACCGTCGACACACTCACTCACACACAAACTTCTTTCCTTTATTATAGATGGCTTATTTTACAAATTAAAGAGAAATAAAATGGGAAATCTGTGTCGTTTACTGAAGTAAAGAAGAAAAAAAAAGATACTTTTAAACTTAAATGATATTCGAGAATATGTTAACTGAAAAATATCTATTTACTATTTTATGTTTATAATGCCGTTATTAGATAATTAGATAATTTCATAAGTTTTGTTGTTAAATATGCTTCATAGGAATGATTTTTCTAAAAATATAATACATAGAAATTTAGATTTTCCTAAAAAAAAACAAAAAAAAAACAAGAGACAAAATAAAATAAACTGTAGTAAAACAATTAACATACTTACATACTACGAATGATACCGTATAATTGGGCACGAGACACCCTAAATAGAAAAGATATGGGAGGGGCTCACTCTTACCCAAGATTTTTAGAAACAAAACAGAAAAGAAAGTACAATGTATCTATCAAACACGGACGTGATTTTCCTAGAGTTAATAAAATCGGTAAATTCAGATTACAGAAATAAATTAACATTCATGTAAAATAAAGTATTTTTGTATTGTATGAAAAATGTCAATAATATATAAATATATTTGTAATAATTTGCTCAAAAATGCTTGCTAAAGCAGTTAAAAAATGAATTTGTCTTTCAAAAGCCTGAATTCTTTAACACTAATTTATCTAAACTCGTTGTAAATGGCCCCGCCAAGCGACAAACCTAAAACGTCAGTCATTAAAAAAAGTGATATCACATAAAAAGACGCGATATAGAAATGCACATTCGGAGTGCCGTGTAAAAATCTATCACTAATCATAATGTTTTCAAAGGACTCGGAGTGAGGTACAGTATGTGAAAAATGCTTGGCGACCTGCAGGCTTTTATAATGTTTGTTCATCCTGCACTTACATATGACTATTTATATAACAATTTTCTTGTATTACTGATCCCATTAATCTGTGAAAAGATGAAGCTTGTGGTATTTAAAAGCCCATGCTTATTTAATATCATGTGATCGATTTGTTTATTTTTTTACCAGTATTTGAACGAGAAAGACCACTTTTAGGAGGAGTAAACATGTAATAAACAATTGAGTTTGTAAAATAATAATAAAAAATAATGATCATATGAATATTACTAACAATGAACCTAATAATAGACGTTAACTGAACTAAGATTTGTGCTGCAAAGCCTACGTAAACGGAATTGCACATGACAAGGGAAAAATCTGTTCTAATAACTTTTCTGTTACAATAGTATTATATAATTGATTAGTGATAGATTTTTACTTGGCAACCTGAGTATGCACTTCTATATCGCGTCTTTTTATGTGATATCACTTCTTTTTATGACTGACGTTTTAGGTTTGTGGCATGGCGGGATCATTTACAACAAGTTGTTTTTGATTAGAAATCACTCCTTTTTTAAGGTATTTCATTTGCATTACACATACACCATTTTAATTCAGAAAATAAAAGATAAATGGAAGATGACAGAACTAAAAAAATAATTTAATAGTGATGCTGTACACTTTTCAAAAATGTATTACATCTAGTAAGACATAATGTTGAACATTTTAAAAATAATTCAAAACCATTTTATCAATCTTTACAAATCTCAGAAGAAATCCTTTATTTTTTAGAAATGATAAAATGTGTTGAACTAACCAGTAATATTTTTTGCTGTTGTTCTATAAGCTATACGGTGATTCATTATCGTAGCAAGGATTTTATCCTAATAACTTTTGGAAAACTGACATATCATTTTCAAAATTCATATCATTTTAGATAAAATGTGTAAAGACTTAAAAGCAGACTGAATAATGAGACTTTGTTTTATCACCGGTTGTGCTTAAAGTAATTTTTAAATAAAATTATTTTTTCATTTCAGGAAATCCAACGTCTCTCCGATAAGCGCAGCAGAAACTCAGATTATCTTATTAAGCTTTTTTTATTCTTTTTAAATGTTTTCACAAGTTCAAACATTTGTTGGATTTTCTGTATTCTCAATGTATGTACTTTCTAAATTCTTAATTGTTTTTTACGTTTCGAGCAAAACATACTAAGTCGAATGCTTTCCAAGTATTTTCTCATATATTTCGTAAAATTCATACGATAAATTGTAATGCATTTCAATAAAAGTTCAGAATTCGATATTTCATCGTTATATACAGACGCTGGGCTAAGAAATTTGGTACACCGGTTGCTGGTATGGGGCTCATGAACGATTGGGGCCCAAGGGCGGCGCTAGAGTGGCGTCCGGAGGCAAATGACCCCCCCCCCCCCCTTCATCGGACACACCTGGAACTCCCGTCGGGGTCAAATAAATCGTCAGGGACAATATTTTAACTTGAATCAATATTTTGACTTGAATTTTGGACCGTTCGGGTTGGGTCCAGTTGGAGATAATTTTTTTTCTTTGCAAATCGGATTGACTAAACTAATTCTTCCGAGTATGAATCGATTTCTGATTGAATTTTGATTCTTGCAGGTTGGGTTCAAGTGAACCCAATTTTTCGGTAGTAAAGATGTCCAAATTCCTTCAGATAATAATCTACATATTTGATACATGACGACTCTTTACATATTTATTTTTCAACATAAAAGATAAAACTTATACTGAAGTTATTAGCATATGCTATTTTTTTACTACTACATTAAATTGTAGATCGATTTTCACTAATTGTGGATTTACGATGGTCTTGGTTTGAAGTATTTCGGACTCGGTTTATAATACGGAGGATGAAAATAATTTTGTCGGAGTTGGGTTGGATGGCAAGTAGAGTGCTGCATCGGGTCGGGCAAACTGAATCTGACCCGACTCGCGGTCGGGACCGTATCGGGATGGACCTAATTATTTGTCGTTGCAGGTCGAATTCGAGTCAGGTTAACTTTAATTGTCTCATGCTCGGATCAGGTGTTGATACTTACGGTTCTTGTTTCGAGATGAATCGATCTCTCAAAAGAACTTACAAAATTTATTTTAAGATGAAAAATTATATATTTGAATATTAACGAGTTCATGTATATTGAATTTTTCATTTAAAGATTAAAATTGATTCTAGAGGTATAATTATAGACTACTTTTACATAAGTTGCATTACAATATGGATATGTATTCGTTTTGTCATCGCTTAGGTTTGGGGTTTGGTTGAGCTTGGAATATTTCGGGTGCAGGTCGAAATGTGAATGATGAAAATTTTTTATCGAGCTGAGATTGCCTTTCGGGTGGAGTCCTGCATCGGATTGAGCAAACTGAACCGAACCCGACTGGTGGTTTGTGTCGGATCCGGCTAAAATGAATATTTATTCAGAGAAATTCGGATTGACTTCTATTTTTCGATTATGATTTAGCTTTAATCTGTTCTGGCGGATGGGTTCGATTCTACCTGATTTTTCAAAATGTTCTCCAAAATATATTTTAAAATGAAAATCTATATTATTTGAATGCCAATGTGTACATATACAGATGTACTGATTTTTCTGCATAAAAAAGATAATTGATACTAGAGATATAATTGTAGGCTACTTTTTGATTACAATATTTTTTTTTCCATTTTGGGGTGGGATTGGGTTTGGATCGAAGCCTATCGGTTTGGGGTTGAAGTTTGTTGGGTTCGGGTCGGATATAACCCAAACCACATAGTATTCTACGTTCTCAAAATAATCCGCGAATTGAACTAATTTTTCGCTTGATTATATTTCGTCAAAACGTGAAAATTTGCTGTTTGGTTTGTCCATCCCCCCTCAAAAAAAAAAAAAAAAGTAAATACAGAATACACCCAATTATCTGAAATACTCACACCTAAAGCAGCATGTTTGTCAAATTACTTGAGTGTTTCGGCAGCTGTGCTGCCTAGTACTTTTTAGTAGTAGAAACGGAATTTATGCATCCCTTTTATCTAAGAATAAGTAAAAATCACGAACCTAAGCCCAAAATTTCCTAAAGTTTTCTGGTCAAAAGACTATTTCTTAAAATAAGAGAAAAATCCCTTCAATTTACTGGGATATTCCTGCATTCTCGGGACGGGCTCGGGCCTGTAAATGTCAGCCCATGCACACCTCTACTAGAGCCCTGCATCATGTCAGGTTATCGCTTTTATCCGCACTCGGGTTGGGTAGAGTTGACGGCACATTTTTTTCGGATTAGGTTCGGGTTGACTTATACTTTTTCGCTGCGGGTCGAGTTGAATTTTATTGTTTCGGATTCAGTCTTAACTCTTCCGGGTTGTGTTCTGGTTGACTCGGTAATTTAAAAGAATGTTCAAAATATTTCTCAGGTTAAAAATCTAACAAGGAGAGGAACAACCTTTTTACTCACAGATTTTGATTATTTTAATATATGTTGTAGGGTAGAGACCCCTTAGTCTCAGGTTCAACGGATATTATCTAACGCTCCTTAGTTCTTGAGAAATCGGGGGGGACTAATAGTAGTACACAACTTAAATACTTACTTTGTAACTAAAATGATAGGTTGGTCGCAACTGAGTTGGTATGGCGTTTGCTGACTGATCCGAAGGCCCGGCTCGATAACGGGACGCGCTGCATTTGTTTTTCTCTTTTTTTGTTTTATAAATATATTTGTAAGTATAACTTAATAATCTCATTGTAAATTAAAATTTATAATATTGTATATCAATTATAATTTTAATCTATTTAATTTTTTACTTTTAACTAAATAGTTGTATAAAACATCATAAAACTGTTATTTATTTATTTTTTAAATCACTTTAAAAATGTATTTCATATATTCTTTATCGATGCAATGGTATTGAGCAATTGTGTCAATTCGTGATTTTAAAGAAACATCATTTATTAATTGCTTTAACAAAGGAAGTCAATGCGATAATACTATTATTCTGTTTTTAAAGTAACAAGCATAATTGTATTAAAAATTAGTATCAGAATTAAATTACAACCGATTTTTTGCATATAAAAGATTTTTAAATTTGTAACCTGCATGCTTTCACTTTTAATTATTTTGCTTTCCCCTTTATCTTCTTTCTGCTTTTATTTTTATTTTATTTGAATATTCTTTTATTTTATCGCAACTGGATGGCGCCACAACAAGTTTTGTCACGATTTTGGAATTTTAATCGTTGAATAATAGATCCAATTTCTTTTTAAACCTCTTTAAAAGATGAGAAATAATACTTTAAAAATAAAAAAAAAAAATGATAAATTTAAGTTTGTTAACATTATAATTAATGTATGATATTAAAATTTTTAATTAAAATTATTAAATTATAATTACAAGTATATTTATAAAACAAAAAATGAGAAAAACAAATGTAGCGCCCTCGGGTACTGAACCCGAACCCGCAGATCAGCCAGCAAACGCCGTACCAACTGAGATACGATCAACCTATCCTTTTTGTTACAAAGTAAGCATTTAAGTTGTGTGCTACTATTACACTCCCCGATTTCTCAAGAACTAAGGAGCGTTGGATAAAATCCGTTGAACCTGAGACTAAGAGGTTTCTACCCTACAACATATATTAAAATAATTAAAATCTGTGATTAGCAAGGTTGGCCCTCTCCTTGTAAGCATAATAAGACCTCCATAAAGCACGTTGCCGAAAAACGAACATATCTATTTAGTGCACTTTTTCAATTCCTAACACTTAAACATTTGTACGGTTAAGCGTAGAAATATAATAAGTACAAATATAAGAGGTATAATATAACTCGTGCGAAAAAAAATTCTCATCCGATACGGTCCGGAAGGAATAAAATACTGTCTCGATCTAGCCCGAACCTACAGGAAAAATGAAAGACCCAGGTAGAATGAAATTGTTACCCGGGCCAACTTTTCAAAAAATAAAATTTAGTCCCTACCCGACCCGAGTCTTCAGATAAAATTAAGCCCTCACCGAGCTTAATGGACGAAAGTTTCATCGAACTCAAGCTTCGAGACAGGCCCGGGCTCGTGGACACTTCTAATATATATTACGAATTTGGCCAGGAGTGCTGCATCGGGTCGGGTTATCCGCTTTTACCCGCACCCGACGGCGCTATATTTTTTCATTGCGGATGAAGTTGATTTTCATTGTTTCGGGTCGGGTCAGTTTTGGGTTGGGTTTTGACTCATGCGGGTCGGGTTCGAGTTGACCCGATTTCTCAAAATAATCTCCAAGATATTTTTTCAGGTTAAAAATCTATACAATACAGGGATGAGAGCGCTCCGTCACAAATGGTTGATTTTCACCTCTAATTTTTAATATTATTCTTTGCCTCATTAAATATCAGAAATTCTGTCATTAAATAAGGCGAGAAATACCATTAAAATTTAGTTGTAGAAAGTAGTCATTTGGGTCGGAGCGCTCTCATCCCTGACAATAAAATAGCCAGAATTGACGCTCCCTAAACGCGGACATGCCAGCAAGAAATATTCTAGCGTGAACTCTACCAGCAGGTTGGTTGGTTGGTTGTATTTATGTCGGCCAATTATCTGCACGTGGGATATAGGCCCTAGGGGGGGGGGAGTGCCTTCCGTGGAGGTCTTTCTAAGGGAACCTAGCCCGTATTAACGCTTGGAGAACCAAGGTTCGAAGAAAACCACGAAAACTCCGAACGATTAGGCCGACGGGCGCGATTGGGATCGAACCCAGCACCTCCCGTCTACCAGCTTCGCGAGCAGAGCCTCTCGGCCACTGGTGGGGCGCTCTACCAGCAGGAAGAAAGTTATACCGATCCGAAAAAAGAAAATTAAGGACAACCCGACCCAATGCAGGACGCTATTCAACGATGTGTCTGCTATTTAGAGGTTTTACTTAATCGAATATTAATAATACAGATTTGTCCATGTTTCTATTTAAAACATGTCTACGCTTTTCCTTTCATTTTGGGTTGGGGTCTTGTTGTGTGTTAAAATATTTCATTTTCGGTGGAGTATGGATTGAAATATGTCAGGTTCGGGTCGGGTTGCGGGTTTCCGAAAATTATTAGGGCGAGTACAAATCGGGTTGTGGTTAGAGAAATTTATTTTGGCATGTTCGGAGTAGAAGGCTTTACGATAATTATTTTAGTTCTCATGCAAATGTAAGTAGAGATATACATATTACGGAGACCACGGTGCAAGATAGGAATAAATTATATTAAGTACGCCACGCTTAATACAATAATAAATTACTTTAAGCTGGTATAAATCAAAAACAAATTAATGTTTTTGCATGAAACTTTCAAAGGTTTGAACTACTCGTAAAAACAATTCAGATGACCAAAAACGCGCTAAAATCCAATAATTACACATGACTGTACCCCGGTCAACAGATTTTGGTCAGAACAAGAATTTAAAATGTGCAAAAAACTGCACTTTTAAAATTGCATTTACTGAAAACCTACTCGCCGGTTTCCACTTTACTTTTGATTTTCTGAGTCACGTGGTACGCCCCATTCCGTAAAAACAAGAATTTCGTTTCTATCATAAATAGAACGCTGGATATAGATGTGTCAAAATCCCGTTTTGGTCAGTTCGGAAAATATAAACTAGACAGAGTACTAAAAAAATTTCAAAATCTTTTGGCATCAATTAGCTAAAATTCCTTTCATTTATGGTTGATTACACTGTTGTTTCTTTTGCTTGGCCAGAACTGTTCGTGAATGTTTTTAGAATTTTACTTTAATTTTTAAATTTATAGTATCTTAAAAAAAGTAAAAAATTAAAAGATTTTGTTCATAATATGCATGCATGCGCCTATTTAGTTAGACCTTGATATAAAATGAACCTGATTAGTTTTTGGTGAAAATCGCCCACAGGTGGCGCTGCTATACGGCATTTTTCACGATTTCTGCAATAGCTATATCTCAAGAACGACTGCACGGATTTTCATAAAACTTCAGATTCAGTTAGTCCAAGATATAGTTAGGTGCTGATTACTTTTTTGTGAAAATCGCCCAACAGGTGGCGCTGGTATGCTGCATTGTTCATGATTATCGCAATAGCTCTAACTCAAGAAAAAAGTCACGAATTTTCATCAAACTTCAGTTTCAGTTAGTCCCTGATATACATTAGTGCTGTTTAATTTTTGGTGTAAATCGCCCTACAGGTGGCGCTGCTGTGAGTCATTTTTCGCGATTTCCACAAGAGCTGTATCTCAAGAACTATTGCACGGATTTTAATCAAACTTCAGATTTAGTTAGTCCTTGACATGGATTGACGTATAAAATAGTGTTGTTTAATTTTTGATGTAAATCGCTCAACAGGTGGTGCTGCTATGCTATATTTTTGCGATTTCCGCAATAGCTTTATCTCAAGAACAAATGCTTGGATTTTCAACAAACTTCAGATTCAGGTATGCCTTGATATCGTTTAGTGCTGTTTACTTTTGGTGTAAATCGCTCAACAGATGGCGCTGCTATGCTACATTTTTTTCAGAATTTACGCTATAGCTCTATCTCAAAAACTAATGCACGAATTTTCATCCAACTTCAAATTCAGATATACTATGATATGAATTAGTGCTAAATCATTGTTATTTCTTGTACTATTTAAAGGATTTAATTGACGTGATTTATATAGAAGAAAGTTTTGTGATGGCCACAATATACTAGCTTAAAAATACATTAAATACAAACAAATTACCTGCTCTTGCAAATGAGAGAAAAGCCTAATTAATTTTTGTAAAGACCCAGAGTTGATATAGGAACCCCCCCCCCCCCCCTACAAAAAATGTTGATTTTTTTTTTAGACTTCACCAAAACACAAACATATTTGTAAAACTTTTTAAACATTTTCCTTTTTTATCTCGGAAATTGTATTTAAAAAAAAATCGTTTTAAGCATTTTTCATATTTTTTTAAAGGCAATTGTTTCGTTACAGAAAGCTAATTTAATTCTGTTACCTATAGTTTCCGCTTTAACGATAAGAAGCCAGTTACTTATATTGACGACACCAAATGCAATCCGATTATATAATGAGAAATCATATAATTTAACGACTAAGAAAAAGTGAGTTGTTTTGGAATAAATCCTAAGCATACATATATCACAAACCATGCATACGAACCGTTAACATAACAACGCAGAAGAACATAACAAATATATATGTCAGTCATAAAACAGGAAGAAAAGAGAATTGCTTGCAAAATAATACTTTGGTGTATATGTTAGCGATATGTTTCTAAAGAAAATGAAGTAAATCTTTGAACCGTTTCCTTAATGTATAAAAAGGACCCGTTGTGTCTTTAATAATGTTTGGCAGCAGTTTAAAAGAGAGGACGGTAAGTTTAAGCAGAATTAAAATATTTTGAGCATTTTGCACACTATACTAAACTGGAAAGATAGCCCGTCAAAAATGACAGAAAATGACATATAAAGATATGTATAATAAATGTGCAACATTAAACTCACTCTCAAACAAACTAATGCTTTAACCTAAAGTTTGAAAAATACAATTTATATAAAACTCACTTATCCAGATTATTGAAAAATTAAACTTTAACCGTATAAGTAATCAGTAAAATATAATAAAAATCAGATATTATGATAAAGTTATCAATTGAAGCTCTCATGCTTGGTATTCCGGAATGAAAAATCAGAAAAAAGTATTCTACTTTGACACAATCATAGAATTTTACCCCATGAAATCGAAACATATGACGCATGACATAATTTTCACCGTCTCATAATTTACATACACCTCTCATATCCGAATTCACCATTTAAAAAAAATATTTTGACGTTTTAATTTGATCATTTAAAAATCATTTTAATTCCAAACTTGAAGTCACTTTTGTCAGCTACATCTTTGCATGTGAATAGTCGTATTCTTGACTGAGTCATTTCTTGTTCTTATGGTAACTGGCAAAATATGTTAATGTTCAAGAGAAAAACCGAAAAAACATTTACTTTAACAACTAAGTAAAACAGAATCATTATGAAATAATTCCTAAGCATGCATACATATTAACAATCTATGTGAATCGTTAAAATAAGCTGACTCATCTTTCTCTTCGAAGCTGCTATTGGTTTTGAAAAATACGAATTTCGACCCTTTTGGAAAAATTCGCGACCGCAGGTCACTTTGCGCCTAATGGAGACTATATTTTTCTGAGGTAGACTTGCCTAAAAGTTCGTATTTCGATGCAGTATTTTCTGAGCGGTATCTCTGCAGACCAGATTTACATCACCTACTAAAATTTCAAAAGATTAGGACGAGTCGAACCTTTTTTTACAAAATAAAATGCGTGAACATTTCAAAATATGTGAACCCCTGCCGACCCTGCCTACAAGCAGAGGTAGATTTCGAAGGTAAGTATACAAATTTCACCAACAAAAACTAAATATTGATTAGAGATTTATGCATTTTAACAAATTTATCTGGCCACATTTGACGAGTTTTTATTTCATTTTTCTATAATAGCTGGTTTTATCAGAATCATGTTAAGGAGGGACTAAAACAGTAGTTTTCCATGCTCAACAACTCGAAATTTTCTGGCACATTTTCAGATTCATTTTTAATAGAAAAAATATGAAACTTGCTGACGTGATTTTTGAAAAGATTTATAAGCAACCTGTGTTTTTATTTTTCGCTCAATTAAATAAAACTTGATTTATGAACAATTATTTTTTCAGTAGGACAATATTTTTCGTTTCTAACACAATCGCATCCGGAAATTGTATTCAAAATGCCCACTTTGACACCATTTTTTGAAATATATTCTGCTTCTATCAAAAAATCCATCATTACTGTACATGATATAGTTTCTGAATAAGAGAATCTACCAATTGGATGCGTTTGAGAGCAAAAATGAATTTTAAAATGAGCAAGAAAATAAGCAGTTTGGATTTGAATACACCTTTATTAAGATGATTTTTTTCTTCATCCGCTATGCATTTTTTTAATTTGTTTTGCTGTAAGAATTGGTCCTATCAAAAACTTGTCTATATAAATGTTGTAGACAATATTAAGAATATATATGATAAATTCATGGAGATTTTTTATCTTGAGAATTGACGAAGTTATGAATTTTTTCTCCCAAAACCCTTATTTTTGCGCCCCTTGAGCGCATTTTTAATTTGATGAAAAATACGTCATACATAAATTTTTGGCTTTAAATTTAGAAGTAATATAAACTTTAAACGGATTTGATATGTACAGAAATGAAGAAGTTATGGGGTTTTTTCGGTTTTCACAAAACCCCCCCTTCTTTAGATCCCCTCGATCCGATTTTGCCCATTAACGAACTTGACCGAGATTTTATGCCCCTTGATTTTATGTATAATTTTGGAAGAGATTTGTGCAGAATTGTGTTCAGACGAAAGTGATATATATATATATATAGAGAGAGAGAGAGATAGATAGATAAACGTTTTACTGAGGATGGTTTTGGATTCTAGGGGTCATGATCGGTGCAGATCTAAAAAAAAATTTCAGAAATTCCAATATATAGGAGAATGTATTAGGTAGTATTTCATATGAGGACCCCAGAAGCCAAGGGGTATAAGTGACAAAATTTTTAAAAAAAATGAATTAAGTGCACAGGCTTTCTGGAAATAAGTCTATTTGTTTGTAGGTAAAGAGATATAAGTGATTTTTTTAATTATACAGTGCGTTCTAGGGGTCAATTACTTAACTTCTTTCCCGAAACCGTGAAACGCGTGGAGCCCAAGGGGTATAAGTGCACTTGTATCCATTCAAATCCACATAACTGAACCGCGAACAACGATATACAAGGCCAGTTCATGACTTTTAAAACGCCACACGAATTTAATTATATTTAAACGGCGATTGACACAAAAAAGACGAAGATGTTTCTAACAAACGGTTACAGAACATAGTAAACTAAAACGGAGAAACAGTTTCTGCTGCACCTTCTCGCGATGAAAAAGGAAGAAAACAACCGTCGAATAAAATTCCGCAAGACCGTATTGATGTCATTTAAAGAACACATTAACAAGTTTCTACGATACAAAAGCCATTATACTAGAGAAAAGACCCCCAACCGTAAATACTTGAATCTAGAATTCAATTTAAATGAGATGCACAAACTTTATGCTCACTTTTGCCTACAGTCAAACAACGTTTCTATAGATACATTTTTAACACCCATTTTAATCTCAGTTTTCACCGACCGGGAACTGATACATGTGTCATATGTGACAAGCTACAATTGAAAATAGACCATGGAAATGGAGATGAGAAACAACAAGCCGAAACTCAAAAGGAACTACATCTCTTCAAAGAAGAAGCTGCCAGATTAGCCAAAGACGCATTCCAAAATTTAAAGGATGATTCAAAAGTTGCGATATGCGTTGACGTGCAAAAAATCATGCCAACTCCACATGTAACCAATTCTAAGGTTTATTACCTACGTCAACTTTGGACGTACAACTTGAACATTCATAATCTTGAAAGCGGAACTGCCCACACGTACATATGGCATGAAGGCCAGGCTTTTCGTGCTTACCAAGAGATCGCATTCTTTCTTTTGAAGTTCATAAAAAATCTTCCCTCTCAAGTCAGGCATATTACAGCTTTTAGTTACAATTGTAGAGGACAGAATAAAAGCCACTTGATTGTGAATTTCTGGCGGTACATACTAAAAAATGCACACATAGAAACAGACGATCATCACTTTTTGATTTCAGGACACTCATACAATAAATGTGACCCAGACGTTTGGCTTATAGAAATCAGAAAGAAGAGGAATAAAAGGGATCTGCATGTTCCAGAGCACTGGACTTAACTTGCAAATGACTCATGGGGCTCAACTTGTTACTGATTCCTGCAAAAACTTCATTGTAAAAGTGCTAAATGATGAAGATTTTATTAATGGGGTCACTTCACCTTTCTTTATAATGTCAGTATCCGAAATATGCAATAGCTGCATTTTGAGGGGGAAAAAAGCTTTCCCATTATTCTACACAGAAACTACTGGTTTTAAATTAGAACCTTTCCACTAGCTAAAGGTGAAGTTCAGCCGTGCCGGAAGATGCCCTAGAGTTCTGTCTGAGCTTCCCTTAGCAGAAGAAAAACCGAAACTTAAGTACCTTAAGTTTAAAAATCTCATTGAACTATTGCAGTCTGTACACTGTTAAAAATTTACAGCATTCTGGCAGGTCATTTGACCGTTTTTTTCCGAAAACGGTTACACAACCGGTAATTTAACACTATTCTGACCATATTATTGGCCATTTTATGGACAGAATATAGTTAAATTATGCTTATGAAACCGTTTTTTCAAAAAACGGTCAAATGACCTGCCAGAATGCTGCAAAATTTTTAACAGTGTACCTCGAGTGTACCATTTTTTTGACCGAGATCTTCCTCACAAATTGGCACCAGGACAGAGTGAAATCCCGCATGGCTTCTGAAGACCAGGCCGTTGAGCCTAATAGTGATTATGAAACTGATGAGGATGAGATAATGTAGATGTGCTGTTCCCATGTTATCACTAGAATAATATTGTTCCATATTTTTAATTTTTTTTGCGTCATTTGTTTTATTTTTAGAATTTACTTTCTTATAAGTTAAATAAATGCATTTTAACGGTTAAAAAAAATAATGTTTCAAGACTTTTATATATAAATTTTATAATAAAATTTTAAAACTTATATCAGAACAAAATTTTGTCTTTTCATTCATTTGTATTAACCTTGTTCTTATACTTTTCATCAATTCTTTTTTTTATTTCATAACTTTTCATTTTTAAAACTTATTTTAAAACACATTTTTGTCCTTATCATTCATTTGTGTCAACATTGTTTTTAAAATTTTTATAAATTCGTTTTTTTATTCCATAATTTTTCATTTCTTGTGCACCGTTTGGAAGCCAAAGGGTACAAGTGCCGAATGATTATAATTATTGCTTAGTTATAAATTAAAAAAAAATGTACTCTATTTTTTTTCGCAATTATTGAAATAAGAGTTTATAGACCACTAAGAAATCATCAACTTTTTCATATTTCAATTCAGTTAATTACAATTGATGTTCAACTTTGAGCTCAATTTACTCGAAATCTAAATTTTTTCACTTGTATTCCTTGGCTTCTAGGGTCCTCATATGAAATCTACCTAAAAACCGAAGGTTTTGGCACGACTTCGCTCGACTTCAACTCAGGTTTTCACTACTAAATACCAATCTTCTTTTTACGATAGTTTAAAGAAGGTTTGGATACAGTTGTATTTTTAATGTATTAAAATATTAGAGAAATCGGACGATAAGAACAATTCTTTGCTTGTTATGCTAACGGAACTGACCAGAAAATAATAAAAAAAAAAGCGGGAAGAAATTATTCCTTTTTTAACTTCAATCGATATGTCCACGATTCTGTTGAAATACTGACCAGAGTCTCCTTTAAATTAGTAATTCTTTATTTGATTTTCTACTTTCTTTTTTCAATATATATAGCATTTCTTTATATACTCTTTTTACAAAATAAAAAAAAAGGTATTGCTATCCAACGTACAATTTATTCACAAATTTAAAGATAAAAAAAAGAAAAATATATATATCTCTACGTTTCGGTTTGATCTTTAAAACCTTCATTAGGAGAAATTTTTTCTAAAATGTAAATAGACAAAAACACTTTATTTGCTAGACCTTAAAGTCATTTTTCAAATTTTATTCATATGCTTTTTTACATCTTTTAATTTGTGAATAAATAGTACGTTGGATAGCAACACCCTTTTTATTTTGTATTCGATATTACAATGTAAAGTCTTTAATTATTACTCTTTTTACTTCACAAGAGAAATTTTTATTTATTTTTCTACATTAAAAGAGTATTTATATATATACATTTTTTACTTTAGAATAATAAGTCTGTATTTGCACTTTCTACTTTACTTTTTCTACTTTAAAAGATAATCCTTTTTTTTTTTCTGCTTTACTTTTCCATTATAAAGGATTATTTATATCAGTCTTAAATTAGTCTGTTATATCAGTCTCTATTTATATCGTAGTTAAAAGTTTTTAGTTATTTTTTCTTTAAATAAATTTGTTAGTAAATGAAACTTTTAACTAACTAGTACTTTATTAAAATGAAAACCTTAAAAAGCTTTTACTTTTCCATTATTAGAGATAGAAAATAAATTATTTTAATTTGTGGAAAACGATTTGCTGCGAGAAACTAGAACCCTCTGATTACAGAATAAATTTTGTAAAATAATAAATAAAACGTTTAAATAACAAGTACTTTATTAAAATGAAAAATCCTAAAGCACTTTTGCTTTTCCATTATTAGCGATAGAATATAAATTATTATTATTTTTTTTGTGGAAAAAGCTTTGCTGTTAGAAAATAGAACACTGTAATTACAGAACAGTCCTCTATTTTAATATTAATTTATCAAATTTTAGATGGAACAGGGTTATGGGAGACCTCCAAATTTATTCTCCTTTTGTTTTAAATAAAACTACTTTCATTAAATTCACTGAATTTATTATAGTGAATTTTGAAAAACGTTGTATGTGTTTCTCTTTTTAAATTTGGTCATTACTGGACTATGTAGTAAGAATATATATAATTTTTTTTTGAATTCAAAATAAAACATTGAAATACAACATGGGCAACAGAGAAGAATAACAGAATTCATTAATACGAAATGTTCCAAATAAAGTCACTCCCTGCTGTTTTTCCAATCCACATACATATATGTATTTTTGAAGAAATCACGTCTACAGGATTTTGGCAGTTTTCCCGAACTTTGTTCGGAATCTTAGTAAAAATTACACTAAAATTTAAATTCTTTATTTGAATCCAATATGCGTATTTAAAGTACTTTTAAAATTAATATTAAATAAAATTTATAAAGACTGTGTTCTTTTATAATACTGTTTTCCATAATTATGTAATTTCGACTAGAATTTTTACATAAATAAAATTTTTAAATAAATAAATAAATATGTGTGTTTTAACACGGAATTTCCGTGTTAAAACACACATTCATCATGTAAATGCTATAGTTTTAGCTCAGAGGAATGAAACCAGCGCTGCAGTTCGCAGCCATGTACAACAAATATGAGAGAATTATGTCAGCCAGGTTTCGTCCGGATAGCTTAATAGGTAAAGCATTGGCACGGCACGCCAAGAGTCCAGGTTCGATTGCTTGTCTGGTTATTTTTTGCTCTGTTGGAATAATTTTCAACTGTGCTACTCCAGCTTTGAATATTATTTATATAAATATTCTGTAGCATGGATGAAATAAATATTTGAAACTGAAAGCATAATTTCAAAAACATATATTACACCCTTTAGTATTTTACAAATAAATTCGACTTTTTATTGTTTAACACGTTAAGCGCCACGTCAGACACCGGTGACTGACATTGAACTTTCCGTTTAAAAAGCGTTTTCACCGATGACTGATGTCTAAAATATGACATAAAACTAAATATATATATATTGTTTTAAGTAATTACAGAACATTTATTTAAAATTTACCTACCTTTTATTTATTACAGGATTATACTTTCTTAAAAATTACTTAAAACATTGTAAAATTTTAAGCGCTTCAGTGTCAGTTACCGTGGCACTCAATGTGTTAAATTATTTCGTTATTACAATTTCACATCCAGTTGACGTCGACCAAGCTTGGCGAGAGTGGTTTGCAGCGACATAGGATCAGGGACACAAGATAATTTTAATGCCCGTATCATTATTTAAGAAATTTAGCCCTATTTAAACGTTCAAATATAAGGCCAAATTTAGCACATATTAATACCAGTAGTAAAATGGTCCATAGTAAAATTACACTATACCACTGGAGGTTTGCTGCATAACTAAAGCTGCGTAACTTGTAATTAGCTGTAATCATAAATATCATTTATAGACTTATCACCTGTTCTCGGCTATCGAAGAAATATCTTCGAATTAAACTATTTTTTTGTAATTAATTATAAAGAAATATTTCTTCATAATTAAATTCTAAAATTATTAATGTTTTGTAATGGAAGACACACCTGGTAAAATAATATTTTTAATTCTAACGTAAAGAAAATGATAGAAAAATTTATTACAAAATTCCATCTTTGCATAAAAATACTAAGTTAAGTCCAATAAAAGACCTATAAAAGATTCAATTTACAGAAAGTTTGAAATGTACTAGATATATTAATAATTTTTAAAACGAATAAGATGCCCAATGCGTTTTTTTCAAAATATTTTCTCCATTTTTTCAATTTATTATTTAAAATATCTTTGTTTTGTTTTTTAAACTGCACTAAAAAACATAAAATAAAATAATAATACGAAAGACAATTATTTTTTAAAAGCAAAAAACTTACACTAAACTGAATATTGATTAAACAATCACATTTTACTAACTTCTTATAACCTATTTTTGCGGCCCCACCAGTGGCCGAGAGGTTCTGCTCTCGAAGCTGGTAGACGGGAAGTGCTGGGTTCGATCCCAATCGCGCCCGTCAGCCTAATCGTTCGGAGTTTTCGTGGTTTTCTTCGAACCTTGGATTTCCATGCGTTAATACGGGTTGGGTTCCCTTAGAAAGACCTCCACGGAAGGCACCCCACCCCTTAGGGCCTATATCCCACGTGCTGATAATTGGCCGACATAAATACAACCAACAACCCAACTATTTTGCATGCTTTAATTAAATAATTTTTCAAATGTGATGAACAAATTTGTTTTTGTATGCATGAAACTTGCTGCAATGAAAAGTTTCATAAAAAATGAAAACACACGTAGAATTTGATGTACTATAAACGGCAGAAAATTTTATTTAAAAGCATGCATTTGAAATACTTTATGGTATTTTATTCTTTACTTTCCTTTAAAAAGTACACTGCACTTTTTGAAAATAATGTTTAAATTGCTTTTTAACATGCTTTTTGTACTGCTGTAGTCGACTTCAACAACATATTCGATTTTCTTGGCCGTTATGGGGTGTACATGATCGGTCTTCTAAGGGTTAAATAGTCGATATTTTATTTCGTATTATTTCAACATGTTTTCGAGCATGTGGTTGTCGTGTGTGTTTAATATTTAAGGTTGGAAATTGCGTGGTACAATTTATTTTTATTTATTTCTTAATTTTAACAAGTTAATGATATGAACAGAAAATTTGGTCGATTTTCGCTCCCTTTAATGTTAACCGTATCATTAAACACTTGCCAGTATCGATCAAATTCAGTTCTGCCAACTGAAATGCCCAGTATTTGGAATGGGGCAAAAGCAAAATCCGTAGTTCCATTTCGTGAGTTTTTTTTTTTTTTTTTTTTTTTTTTTTTTTTTTTCCGTTTGCAAATGTGTAATTCAATTTAGTGAATTACATTTGTAATTGATGGCTTCAAAATTACAAGACAATTTAATTTCTTCTGGTTTAACTAAGCAATTTTGGGTGAAATATGGCTATAATCTATTGGGGAAGGTGGCCTAAAATTATCCTAGCGGACAAAACGATCAACATTAGATTTTCTTCCAGACAGGTCGCGCTATCTACGGGGTAGCAAATTAACTAGTTTTGCCAAGTGAAGAAGAAGCAATGACGGTATTCAAGCCATCGCAGAATTACGCATCTGAAAAGAATTCTTTGAAAAAGTTGTTTTTATAACATCTGTTATAAGATAAGCACTAACTTTCATAGTTATTTAGATATACGGTCTTTGATGCATAGAAATATGCCTTGGTTTGCTTAATAAAGTATGTTTTTAGATGTGAATTACATTTGCTAAGTTTGGTATGTTTCTCGGCGTCATTCAGTTATATGACCTAAAATATACGGCCATGTTGCCGGGTAAGATTATCCATTATATGGGTCGTTTTACTACAATTTTATACCGCGTCCTAGCCATCATGGGAGCCACATGTGTGACTGCCACAAACCTTTTTCTTTGAGTCCGCGTGTTTTCCTACCGATCATAATTTTCAAATATTCCATTTCATTCTGTTTTCAGAATTATTTGTGACACTTTTTTATTTCAAATTTACATAAAATAAATTATTTATGCTATTTGATTGCAAAACTTATTTTATTTCATTATGTATTGTCATAATTACTTTTATAATTTACAATTATTTTTAATTGAAGGATCATTTTGCCCATGCATGAGGGTAAAATAATCCTTTGGACACTTTTTAAAAAATCTATTTTTTTCAGTACTCAATTTGGGTAAAAGTATTATTAAAATATGTTTATAATGAAAATATAGTGTAAAACATATTAGCGTAGGGCCAAAGTTTCATTTAAACAGTTATGTTATTTTACACCAGTTTTCCCCTTAAGAGGATCATTTTAGGCCACCTTCACCTAATACTTTTAATATATATGAAAATACTAAATATAAGTTACAAAATATACATACAAAATATAAGTTTTTTTTTCTTTTATAACGCACAAAATTGAAAACGGAAGAAATATCCCCTTTTTGACAAATTTTTCCTGAAGTATATTCCACAGGTAAGGCATCAAAAGGTAATTTATTTAATCGTTTATAATAAAATATTCGTTCATAACATGTTATTCCTTTTTCAACTAGATAGTTTTCTAAATTTATTATTATATATTTACTTAATCAGTATTTTTATTTATAAGTACAACTGTTTACAATTATTTTCCTTTAAAAAAACTTTATAATAGAAATATATCATGCATGCTGATTGCAGAATAGTCCTCAATATTTAATATATATTTATTAAGTTTTAGATCGAACAGGATTTTGAAAGATTCTCCAATTTACTTATCTTTCATTTTAAATCGAACACTTGTTTATTTATTACAGAGCCTTTTGGTATAATTTAAAAATTTTATCCTCTTTGGATATTGTTTGCATTTGAAAAAAAAAAAAAAATGTTAAAATAAAGGGATTCAAAACAATATTTTGAGATACATCATGGGAAACAGATAATAATATTTGAATTCATTAATATGAAATTTTCCAAATAATGTCAACCCATGCTGCTTCTGATATTTACATACATATATGTATTTTTTGAAGAAATCTCGTCCCTTTGATTTTTTGTATTCGTTCAAGATTCTGTTCAAAAACGAAACTGAAGTGGCTTTATTATGGTAATCTTTATTTCAAAAGTGTATTACAAAAGTAATTCTAAAGTTGAAAAAATTATGAAGATTATGGAGATTTTTTAAAGTTTTCATTAATTTTAATTTATATTATAACTTTATTTTCTTTTTTAAAGGGACAAACGTTGAAGTCTTTCATTATGACAAATATAATTACAATTATTTTCATTTGTGAAGAATAAGTGTGCTATGGAATATTACAAGGTATTTCGATTATGGAAAAGCTTAGAATTCCAAAGTATTTTAAATTAGCTTTAAGATTAGACTGGTTTATGAATGAACCCCCCCCCCCCCCAAAAAAAAAAAAAATAATAATAATAATAATTCTGGTTACAGGCAAGTTGTTCGCTGCACCTTTTCTTAGTTTACAAAATCTTTGTTATATATCACTTATGAAATGTATTTTTTATAATATGTAAATAATATGCATTGTTAAAATATTGTATGTTAAATACTAAATTGCTGATGAGCTTGGCTTATATAAGAATCTCTTATAAGATTTATTCTTTTTATCTAAAAAAAAAACCGCTATAACTTTTCTTTATTTAAAGAACCTTTCTTGTGTGTACTGTATGTACAGACGTGTGAAAATTATTAGAATAGTTGTGAAATTTACAATAAAATCTTGTTATATTAAAGAAATAATACATTATTTAAAAAATACCGATACATTTAATACTTAGTGTGCATTCCCTTATTTTTTTAAATAAGGATTCAATACGTCTTGGCATACTTTGTATGAGTTTTTGGCAATTAATTTGTATTTCGTTGTCATGGTGCCAAATTTGGATGAGTCTTTCTATCAGACCATTCTTGTTTGTGATGTTGCATTTCTTTAATTTTTTCTTTACAATGACCCAAAGATTCTCTATGGGGTTCATATCTGGACTGTTTCCAGGCCATGGAAGAGTTTTTATATTTTTTCCATCCAAATATGTGGTCACAGATGAAGCTTTACGGCACGGAGCACCATCATGCATGAATATGAAGTCTCCACGTGGAAACCAGTCTTTTAATTGTGGAATTAGTCTTTGTTCAAGCACTTTTTTATACTGATGCTGGTCCATCATGCCTTCTACAATGTATAAACGTCCATTATCCTGAGCAGACATCACGCTCCAAACCATTACTTTAGTAGGATGTTTAACCGTTTGTGCTATGCAATTAGGTGAAAATGCTTCACTGGTACTTCTCCTGACATATTGACTACTTTCTTCTGATATCGCAAATATTGATTCATCGGAAAAACATACCTGAAAGATAAAACATACTTTAAGGTATGTAATTTGTAGAGAAATATTCTTATACAAAATTTTCATCAAATTTATAAACAGTTCTGCATCTTTAGTCAGTATGCAAAAAACATGATTTCAGGAAAAGAAATGAACAACTTAAATTCAACTGATTAATTAAAGGAAAATTAATATTTCCATTTATCAGTCATTTCCAAATTGTTCTTGCACAACTTTTGCCCAAGCAAGTCTCTTCTTTGCCATAGCAGATGTAATTTTAGCCTTTTTTCGAGGACTATGAGCACTGAGTCCAGCTGAGATGTGCTTTCTACGGATAGAAGAATCACATACATTTACGCCATACGCTTGTAAAGATATTTTTAGTTCATGGCTAGTTTCTCTTCTGTTAGCTTTAGCAATTTGAATTAATTTCCTTTCTGTTTTTGCAGTAAATTTACTTTTCCTTCCGCATTTCCCTACTCTAGAATTTTCAAATTCACATTTGGAGTCCAAAGATTTTTTTATTCTACACACAGGTGCTTGAGAAATTTTTGCTTTTTTAGCGATTTCGTGCTGTGTATAGTGATCTTCTTGGATGAGACACTTTACCACAGCTAGTTTTCTAGGAGAAATATCACTTGCTTTACCCATAATCACGCAATAATCCTTTGACAAGCGAAAAAAAGATACCAATTAGTATAAACTGATCAAAACAGCGGAAAAATTTGTTTTCAGAATAACATAATACTGATGCCAACTCAAGAAAAGAAAGAAAATACTAGCACAGCTAGCAAATGATTTTAAAATTTTATTTTAAATTCGTTTGTTAATCAAACAATTTCTTTATGCAATGCAAACAATTTGATTAATTTGAATCAAATATTTTTCTTTTTAAAATATGGCAACCTTTAACAAAATTATATACCCAAAACTACTCTAAAGGAGTGAAAAATTGACAGGATCAACAAAACAAATTACCTTTCATGAAACATTGCAAGTATGTACAATATTAATCAAGAAAAACTGAAAAAAATCACAATTATTCTAATAATTTTCACACGTCTGTAATATATGTCTTTTATCCTCTAAATATATATGCAATATATATCCTGCTATATATGCAAAATGCACAAATATGCAGTAAATGTTATAATATGCAATATCTGTAAAATTCCATATGATCTATGTACAGTCAATTGTGTCCGAAATTTTCATGCATGTTTGCATACATGCAAGAAAATAAAGCAACTTAAATCCCTCTGAATAGAATGCGTGATTTTGTAAAAAAAACTTTGTATGCTTCTTGCGATTTTTTAACAATATTTCCTATTACATGCGCATTTGATTCTAATGTGTATTATAAAAATCACCCGTCGAAAAAAAGATCACATTCATTATGATTAGATAAGAAAATTAACTTTAGAATTACACGTTTCGCAGAAAAGACTCATGTTAGTAAAATATGGAACGCAAAAGAATAAAATTAAAATAAAAAATCTTTAAAAACCCGAGAAAATTTTAGAAAGCCAGAAAACAAGTTGCTCATTCAAATTAATGTTATAAAAGTTCAGAAAATTTATTTCACACAACAGTTTTAACAAATAAAATACAATATTTCGAAACATAATTATTGATATTTTTTAAACCTTATATGTGCGGAATTACAAGAAGAATGTATTTTACCAAATGCAGAATTTAATTTACTTGAAATCAATTAGATGGAATAAATTCAAAAATCTAATCACATAAATTGAACTTTTCAAAAAACTGCATTTTTTAAAAGTTGGAATACATTTCTAAATGCGCTCTCAAATAATTATTCTCTCGGCAAATTATATTTTAAGAGATTTTAAATATTCTCCCATTTCACACTTTTTACCGAATGCTAATTTATTTCTATAACCTATGCTAACCAGTTTTTATAAGAACAAGCCATTTACTTTTACGACCGACATTAAGCGTAATTCGAACAAACAACGAGAAAACATTTACGCTAACGACTTTGGAAAAGTGAAACATCACGGAATAAATCCTAAGCATGCAGAAATCGTAAACCATCCGTATGGAACATTAATATAACAGCCCGCAAAAAATGCATAAAATATAGTATGAGTCATAAAACAAGAGGTAAAAAATAGATCTTTTCTTGCAAAAAGCATATCGTTGTCGGTGTGTATGCGAAATGAAGTGCAATAAAATGCAGATACTTTCTGTAGCGTGTAATGGAAGGAGAAATAATAATAATAACAAAAGATCTTAGGTGTTATAGGGCATGAGAACAGGCTTTATATGGAAATGTTCTTCAAATGTTTTGTGAATTTGATGTTTTTGAATATTAATGTTGTAGTACTTACTTTTAAATATTGTATACAGGGTGATTTAAAAAAATATAGGGAATCTTTGAGAGTTGTAGAGCATACTGCAAAAAATAATTTATATTTACCAAATTTGTACTGTAACCCCTTTATAGCATATTTCGTCAGAAGAGTGTCTAACTTAAAACCTATTCAGGATTTCGGTATAAATTTTTAATATTCTCATTATAAGGAAAGGAGGAATGTTTCTGTAGGGTTTAATTTATTAATTATGTTGTCTTTATCAAATCCCTTTATATTTTTTTCATATTCAAGGTTGGAGTAGCACAGTTGAAGTTTATTCCAACAGAGCAAAAAATGTCCAGATCAGGAATCGAACTTGGATACTTGGAGTGCCGTGCCAATGCCTTACCTGTTAGGCTATCCGGACGACAAGTGGCTGACATAATTCACTCTGATTTGTTGGACTTGGCTGCGAACTGCAGCGCTAGTTTCATTCATCCGAGCTATAACTATAGCATTCACATGATGAAAGTGCTTTAACACTGAAACTCCTGTATACCATGTAATTATGTCATAATGAAGGGAACGAATATTTTTTCCAACTGGATTAAATCCTATTCAAGGTTGGAGTAGCACAGTTAAGGTTTATTCATGGTATACAGGTGTTTCAGTGTTAAAACACTTTCATCATGTAAATGCTATAGTTATAGCTCGGATGAATGAAACTAGCGCTGCTGTTTGCTGCCAAGTCCAACAAATAAGAGTGAATTATGTCAACCAGTTATCGTCCGGATAGCCTAAAGCCGTTATCAGATTCACCGACTTTTCGAGCAACCAACTTTACAGCCGATTTTAACCCCAACTTTTTCCAGTTGAAAGGGAGAAAAAGGTTACAATTGTCTTTGCTAAAGTTGGAGGAAACCCGGGAAAACCAGTACTACTAGTACCAGCCGTCAATATTTATCGCATTTTCGTATCAATCGCTTATCTCTGATTCGCTGAAATGTTGAAAGGTGGGAGGAAAAGTTGCGGCTAGGACAGAGTTTTTTGAGATGCGGATAAAAAGTTGGGGATATTGCTGTTTGCTATCACACTGGGTGTCGAGAGAACATTTCGCGAAATGTTGGAGGAAATCAAGAGTTGGCTCAAAAATTGCTCGAAAAGATGGTGAATCTGATAGCGGCTTAACAGGTAAGGCATTGGCACAGCACGCCAAGCGTCCAGGTTCGATTCCTTGTCTGGTTATTTTTCGCTCTGTTGGAATAAACTTCAACTGTGGTACTCCACCCTTGAATATGATTTAATCCAGTTGGAAAAAAATATTCGTTCCCTTCATTATGACTCTTTGTAATTTTGATGGTTTAACCTTCAAAAATATCAACAGAGACTTGTGTGCGCCATTCAGTGAATAGAAAGCTGTGATTTACAAAATAATAACGTGATTGTCATCTGAGACACATTTATTATCCTCTCAAACACACTTCAGTGTTAAACCAATGTTTAATGATGGATTTTGCATGTTTTTATGGCTTAAATTCCTTATTTCGTTCTATAAGTCACCTTGAAGTACAGAATACGATATCTGCGTATTTATGAAGTTTATTCTATTTTCTTTCTTAATTATTATTTTTTTATATATAAATTTGATGTTTATCACTTTCATAATATTACCAGAAATTGCATTAAAAAAGTGTATCATCGTAAGTTGATATTTAGCCTTTAATAGTCTTTTGCATATGAAAGTCTGTGTTTTCATGTACTGAAAAAAAGTCCGTATTGAATTAATTATTAATCTTTTTGTTCTCAATTTAATGTGTACTGCTTTAATAGAAATGCTGGAAATTGCATTTATTAAACGTTGTCATTTAGGATTTAAAACGAATCAGTGCATACAGTCCGTCATCCGTGTTTTTATGTTAATACTAATAGTTTGGAGATTAATATGAAGTTATAAGAAATGTTACGACATAGTATAGTTCTGAGCGATTTTTATTTAATATTAGTATATGGAAAGCTACGTGTGACCCACGGGTGATGCTTACGGCACAGAATGAAAAAAAAAAAAAATGAGACCCACCGGTGATGCTCATGGAAAGGGATAAAGAAACTCTTATTTCTAAGACTGATTTATATTAAACATTCACAAACACATAATTCTTTACAAATATATTTCATGCAATTACTTGAGAAACAAACTAGAATAATTAGCATTTTACTTTTTGAAAAAAAAGAAAAATGCAAGTGAGAAAGAAAAATACTGCAGAAGTATGATAAACACGTTAAAATATTTTTTGAAGTTTATGTTAACCCTACGCTAAAAAATCACAAAAATCACTTTCCCACTAAAAGACTCTGTAAAGTGCATTCTGTACATTTCATTTCATAGCTTTATGATATCAAGTTTAAGATAACTTAAAGTAAAAAACATGCACAATTCACTGAAATATTTATGCTTTGCCGAAATTGCATCGTGAGTATATCCAAAGGATGAAATCATAAAAGTTCTACTTGTAGTTTACATTAAACTGACTATGTTTAACACATGATTTCAGAATACGTCCAGTAATGGTGAAATATTTAAAATCAAAAAGTGAGTTTATGTGACACATTGTAATTAAGTATTGTAATTACTATACAGAAATGCAATTAATAATAATAATAAAAATTTTCATAAATTGGTGCATTTAAAAAAATAATAATTTAAAATATGTTTTGAGACAGTTATCATAGCTTCAAATTACACTTCAAGAAATTTTCTGTATTTTCGGCATTTCTCACATTTTGCTAAGCATAGTTGTTTCTTTACTAAACTCTAATTTATTTAACTAACCTTCCTTCGCTAAATTTAATGTACCCGAACCATTTAATTTTGTGACACACAGTATAATTCGAATAAACAACGTAAAACTTTTGCATTAATAGCTAATGAAAGAGAAACATCATTGAATAATTTATAAGATTCAAAATGAAGTAAATCACCCGTATGAAAAATAAAAATAACAAGCGGAAAAAAATACATAAAAATGTAATATCAGTCATAAAAGAAGGATAAGTCGAAAAATGTTTAGCTTTAAAATCTTCGTCGATATAAATGCGCAAAAAAAAAAAAAAAAAAAAAGTAATAAAAGAGTACAGAATGTACAGCTTCTACTCGAATAACGAAAAATAAGACACGTTTTATCATAATATTAAAAATTTATTACAAAAATAATCTTCAGAAAATTACATACTTTTGGTGGTTTAATAGGACGTGTGCATAAAGTTATCTTTATATATGTGACACACACGAAACACACACATATATATATAATCTTTATGTTTATTGTGCATGTGTGTATGTAAATATAGGTCAAGTAAATAGAGGTAAGAAAGTAAATGCAGGTTGATTGGTTGGTTTTTTTTTAGTTTACTTGGGTTAATTACTATGGTTCCACAAATCTCTATAATAATAGCCTAAGTCATGTGACTGTCATCAATAGTTCCGGGTTGACCGCTTCACTTTTTATATGCCAAACAGCCAGTTTGGTAATTTAATGTTAGCCGGGCGCAGGTGATAAATTGACAAATATTGTTCCATCGCCATCATATCATCAGTATTTTAATAGTCCAACTCATGCGACTGTCTTAAACAATTTTTCGCGAGGTAAATTACAACAAAACTTTGATGTTGAAATTAAATGTCATAGTTTATAGTATTATTTATTCCTTTTTTTTTTTTTTTTTTTTTTTTTTTTTTTTTTATTAAGAAATAAGAGAAAATTGAGAATCATAAATTTTAAGTATTTCCGTTTAAATTAAAGTTAAGTATTTTAAATAAAATGAGTGAAAGTATTATATTTTAAATGAAATTAATGAAATAAGAAAAAATACGACGGGTACAATGTTTGGCGATTTATCACCTGCACTCGGCTAACATAAAAATACCGAGTTCATCGATTTCTGTATCAGAATGTTCCGATTTGGCGAAGGATTGAGCAAGTAAATTAAATTATGAATAAAAGTAACACGATGCAATGCTTAGCATAGATTTAATGGCGACCAAACTGGTCGCCAAGGGCAGCTAGTATATAATATTTGAATGGTTTAATCTTCTTTCACTCCGGTTAGGTTCGAGTTCGAGTATTTAGGTTCCGGTTGTAATATATGTGAGATTTCGGCTCTATGATTTTTTTTGTCTGATTCTAGTTGGATTTCTTCTTGACTTTCAGCAGAAAATTTGGTCTTGGTTCGGGAACTACCCGACTCTATACTAGTGTACCACCTTTGAGAGCTGAACCTGCCACCCGCTGAATGGTATATAACAACATCGAAAATTATGTTTCATCACTTTGAAGAGAAAGAAATGAAAATCATAAAACTCTTTAAATTATTTATAAGAATAATTCTTATAAAACATTTAGACATGCACATTTCGTGAAAATAAGTATTTTAAAAATTTGATATTAAAAAAATATACCATTTTTTGTGTTAATAATTAAAAGGTAAAAAGCAAAAAATATTGTTAAAGTTTCGAGCTCTTTTGAAATTTCTATTCTAAATTAGAAAAAAAAGAGTTTTTGATGAACACTATAATACTTTTTACAAAAATGTTATAATACTGAATTCCTTTTTAATTCTAGTGTATATAAAATACAACCCTTCCTTTGCCTACGTTTGGATATGAAGCAGAATTTTTCGAAATATATTCCTTTTTATAATTTAATGACATAAAATATGTGATAATATTTTCTGTTATATTCGTAACAGGAAATTTTATACATAAAAAAAAAATCCTCGACGTTATGAAACGATAAAA